>CM053151.1:109705900-110955900 GCA_028571685.1 Heterohyrax brucei | reverse complement strand
ATCCTTGTTGGCCTTGCATACTTTGCAGCTGTCCTCAGTATGATCGGAGACTGGCTACGGGTTCTATCCAAAAAGACAAAAGAAGAGGTAGGACCCCCTTCCAATACTGTGAATATTCCTGAGATCAGATGAGCTCATGGGTCAAGGAATGCCTGTCTCTCTCCTGTGAGCTAGAGTGTTTCTTCCTAAATGAATGGAGGAGTCATCAAGTCTTCCTTGTTTTGAATCAATTCTCTAAAAGCCAAGTGAAATGGAATAGCAGTTATTTCTGAATCCTGTTTTGGGGATGGAAGGAAACATAGTGACTCAGTTACCAGCCCACGAATCTTGGAAAGCCTAGTAAACAAGAGCTTATTTTAAACAAAAAAGAAAGAAAAGAAATGGAAATAGTCAGCAGAGGTAGACTGTGGCAGAGATATGCTCTGTTGTGCAGAAGCCCCTTATCAGCAAATATTCAAAGAGGCTGAGAAAATCCATGAAAATCCCAGCACTGTCAGGCCTGTCCTTCAGGTCTCAGGGCCTGGATAGTCATGCATTTGAACACCATGAATCTGTCTCCATTCAGTATGGAACAAAAGTCCTCAGACAGTGACCAGCCATGGAGATAGACCTTTCTCTTAACTATATCCCCTCCTTTTGTTTTTTTTTCTCTGATCCTTAGAGGCAGGGCCATGAGAGTTGTCTCACTCATAAAAACTTACACAAAGGCAAGAGGAGAAAGACATAAAGAGAAAAGATAGACTTTTTGATTACAAAAATGACTCATGTAGTTCTTCTAGGAAGAGAGGAAAAGAAATAAGAAGGAAGGAAGGCAAAGAAAGGAGACAGAAAGAACTAAAGAAAAAGAGGTAAGGGGAAAAAAAAGAGAAAAATCAAGAAAGGATAGCTTCTATATGGGCAACTGCTTACTTCCCAGAATATTCTTTTTCCATGTACAAGACTCTTGGGAGAGAGTTACTCAATGGAGAACTTCTGCGTATCTTATGGGGCCCAAGTGCTATTTTTCCAGGCTTACAGAAACATGGTCAATGCAGTTTCCAGTTGGATTCCCTAGACAGCTAATTGACCTGTTGAAAATGAGCTGTTCAAAAACAAAAACAAGGGCCAACATAAACAGTGACTTCCCCAAATGCAAAGATATGTGTTACTTACCTGCTCAGAGAAGGACTGGGCTTGTGCTGTTTGACGTACTATTAAGAGCCAAGAAATTTGGTGCTGCTTCTTGTGCCAAGCTCCTCTAAGGCACTAGGTTTCTGTGGGCTTTGGCCAATCATGCCATGACTCCTTCCTGCACCCTGGTCAGGGGAATTTAGTTACCAGATGCCCCGGAGGGTCTTCTTAAGCTGAGACTGGCCTCATTGCACACAGCCATGGCGTGGCCCAGATGGGGGTGACCTATGTCTTATTTGCTTAGGACTGATGGAGTTCCCAAGACACAGGACTTTCAAAGTGGGGACAGTCATGGGCAAACCGGGACGTGTTGGTTACCCTATCCAGACAGAAGAACTGGAGGCACATGGAAGGGTGGGGAAACTGCTAGGCGCTTGCTTTGAGCCTGAGCCTGAGCTAGCTAGGTGCACTTGCCTACCTTTGAACCACTAAAAGCTCCAAGCAAGATATGATAAACCCCAGTTGATGCAGAGGAATAAGCCATGCGATTCAGAGATGGAAACTTAACTGGAACCCAGCCTGTCTGGCTCAAGATACAGGCCTCTGCCTTCAGAATGTTGCATGCTTCCCACTTAGTGCCTGTTTCAAGATCTGAGGCCTCTTTGGGTTGCCTCATGTGAGCCTCTCTGAGCCACGTTCATCAGTAGCCAGTCCGAAGTGTGTATTTAGGGGGCAGAAAGAGCTAAGCTAGAAGCGGTGTTTTACCCCCTCCCTGGGCCAGCCTCCATCTCCTGGTTTCCCCTGAGCCCGCCTTGCCATCGAGGCTCGAAAGGGCTGTAGGTGCTGGGAGGTGTGAGGTTGAGGGGACATTCTCAGTGTGTTGCTGTTCTTCCCTCTGCCAGGTCGGTGAAATCAAGGCCCACGCGGCTGAGTGGAAGGCCAACGTGACAGCCGAGTTCCGAGAGACGAGGCGGCGACTCAGCGTCGAGATCCACGACAAGCTGCAGCGGGCGGCCACCATCCGCAGCATGGAGCGCCGGCGCCTGGGCCTGGACCAGAGGGCCCACTCTCTAGACATGCTGTCCCCTGAGAAACGCTCCGTCTTTGCCGCCCTGGACACGGGCCGCTTCAAGGCCTCATCCCAGGAGAGCATCAACAACCGGCCCAACAACCTGCGTCTTAAGGGGTCAGAGCAGCTGAACAAACATGGGCAGGGGGCCTCCGAGGACAACATCATCAACAAGTTCGGATCCTCCTCCAGACTCACCAAGAGGAAAAACAAGGACCTCAAAAAGACCTTACCTGAAGACGTCCAGAAAATCTACAAGACCTTCCGGAACTATTCCCTGGATGAAGAGAAGAAAGAGGAGGCGATGGAAAAGATGTGTAACTCGGACAACTCCAGCACCGCCATGCTGACTGAGTGTGTCCAACAGCAGGCCGAGATGGAGAACGGGATGGTACCCACGGACACCAAAGACAGGGAACTTGAGAACAACTCGTTACTTGAAGATAGAAACTAAACCTGGAGGACTCTGGACTTGGAGAAAGTGTTGTTCGTGTTTTCTGTTCTGTTTTATTTTATTTTTTTAAGATTCACACTGAGACACGTGCCTTAAACCAAATTTTTCTTAGTCCGAAATTACATAGCATTGAAGAATATATTTCACTGTGCCATAAAATGACTGAAAGCTTGCTCTGCCAAAAGGAATCAAAGAAGTTCGTTTCTGAGAGCGACAGCGGGAACATGCGAGGAGCAGTCACACACTGAGGAGGTGGCCACCGTTCACGGTGAGGGAGTTGTCATGGGGATGCCGCGCGGCTGTACCATGCCACTCCTGTCTGGCACTTCTAAAAAGGGCAGCTATTCCTGTGACCAGCCTTCTGAAGGGAAGAGGTGTGTCTTTTAAGTGTCTCATGTCCTGAACCTACTGTTAGTGATACCTGCACACAGAGAAAGGGACCTGCAAGGACTGAACTGGTGACTGTTAATTAGGGTTAGATGTGACCTTGTGGCATGTGCCCTGAGCTTGAATTTTGGTTTAAACCATTCTGTGCATACCTAGTTTTTCTAAACTCCAAATGAACGTCCATGGGACCTGAGAGCACCTGGAATTTGCTGGAAGCAGATCGGAGCACGTGTATGGAAGGGTGCAATTGCTTTCCTCATTATAAAAGAAAAACGAAACCAAATGGTCACAAATACATCACACTGTGGATATCACCTAAACCAATGGCAGAAGCCTACCCAAGTTTTTCTTTCTCCAAGGGGGTAGGTGAAACAAGCAGACTTGCAAGCATTGGTGGAAACTCAACCTCAACTGCTGCATGGTTAAAGGCAAATCATGCATTTTCTGCAGTGGCTCAGTGCTGAAGATGAGCTGGTGTTGAAATGTCTGTATTCACTCGTGTAGTGGAACTTTGGTTATAACTTGTTTTGATAAGAGGGGGAAAAAATACCAAAACTATTGCCTTGCATGATGCCAGCAGCCCGCTGTTCTGTCTAGCTGATCCTACATTTTTTATAAAAGTGGACGTCCTTCGTTTCTGAGACATACCCAGGAGGACCATGGCATCATTCCATCTCAGGGCTTCCTGTCCCTTTGGGTGTCTTAGGGTTGACGTAGTTATGAGGTCCAATCATGCTATTGCCAAACAAAAGGAAACGTAATCCCTTCAACCAACCCTTGTATCATAAGATTGACATGTTTTAATTGCTTGCAGCTTAAGTGCCATTAACGCCATTTTTTTAAAAAAAGAGATACTTAAAAGAAGTACTTAAAACATTTAATTTTACATTTATGTTTGGGCATTTCTTTATTCTGAGAACATCACTTTTTTCCTTGCCGGTTTCTTTAGCTCATACCTGTTGTTCATAAAAATTGGGGCACCATGGTGAAGGATTGTTTCAAGCCAAACAATAACCCACGTGTGTCAATTGTAACTGTTCTGTAAGGTGAAAATGCCCAGCACAGGAAAGTGGGGAAACAGCTGGTTCAGGTTTTGAGAGGATGATTTTGAATGCATTCTTATCAAAAAGGAAAAAGTATGGGAGCTTTACATACCAGGCCATCATCCTGGACATGCCTCTGGCATCATCGTGATTGGCTGAGCGTTATACCAGCTCAAACGTGACTGTTTGAGCCCACACACTTTAGTGTTTGAATCTCAACACCAGGAAGTGTCTGGTTGTAGGCTCTCTGGCTCGGTGCCACCTTTTGGGGATTTTTAGATAACCAATTCACAGAGTGGATTTACCAAAAGGTTGCAGAGCGAGTGGGATCTGTGATGGAAGACTTTCTGACTTATAGAGAAAACTAAACTCACGTCCCCAACCCGTGATATCATGTAAGAGCTCTGCCTGCTTACTTTCCAAAACTGTACCACTCTTCCCTGTCTGGGGCACACAAGGGCTTCTCACTCTTACCCCTCAGCCTTTGGGCTGTAGTTGGAGTTCTGGCATTGCTTTTAGGAAGGAGCCTCATCAGTTGTTGGGCTTTGATGAGGCTCTACCTGGTACAGGGTAGCTTAGTTAACTCCTCCAGTGGGCTAGAGTGGGCTCTCATGGATGGCATCCCGTGCCCATTCAGTGAAAATGGATTGCCAGGAAGTGTTTATGCTGGCGTGGACTTTGGTTCTTTGTGTGGAAATGGCTCCAGCCTGATGACACATGTCTGAAGGAATCAGTAGATAACCAAGGCTTTCCCCTCTTACTATTCTAACAAGTTCAAGGCTTCCTGATTAAATTGCCCATGGATTTTGCTCACTTAGGTTTCCACCTTATATTACCTGGGTACCTCCTTTAGAGTTGTGTGTTAAAATTCTAGGCCCCACAGCTAAATCTGGCCAAGGGGCTTCCTCCAGGAAGAAATAAGGATGGCTATCATTTATCTGGTGCCTTCTGTGGGCCAGGCACTGTACTAGGCACTTTATATGTATGTTAGCTCACTGAAACCTCATGGCAGCACTATGTGGAGAGTATTTGCAAACCCATTATATAGATGAGGGCACGGAGGCTCAGGAAAGCTAAGTGACTTACCCAATGGCACACAGTAAGAAGGTGGTAGGGGGGGTCCATAACCTGTCTGACCAAAGACTGCTTTCAGCTTTGCTGCAGTAACCACAGCAGGCACCCTCTGAGTATGTGTGTGTGTGTGTGCATGTGTATGTGTGTGTGTGGGGGGGTGGGTATGTTTCTAGCTTCATGAACACAGCATGCAGAGGCAGGAGAGAAGGTTTGGAGAAATCCTTACCACCAAGAAAGCATGAGGTCTTTGTGTAGATATGCCCTTGCAGACATTTAGTGCAGAGTTTTTTTTGAGGGGTGGGTTCTGGAATGTTGTACATGGCACACTTTCTGTATGGTTAAAAATGCCCTCTGAAAGCACACTTTTGCACTTTAACTTGCTGACCTTGTGGGAACTCTGTGGATAGCAGGAAGAAAATAACTCAAAGAACTAAACTACAAACCACCATATGGAACAGGTGCATTTGTGGGTGTTCAATCATAGGAGTTCAATCACAGTGATACGGGGAGGGGATTCCAAAATAGCCCTTGGGTCGGGAGTGGGCAAATATTTTAAATAATCCATTTCCTAAGCACAGATGGGGCCCTGATGAATAAAATCAAAGGAGAACCGTCTGCAGAGATTGATCCAGCAAATATGTGAGTAAAGTGTTTGGCAAACTGTAAAGTACTCTCCACAGGGGAAGGTGGGAGGGAATAAGAGGTGAGACTCCTCTTTGATTTGGGGACAGCCCAGTTGTTTTCGTATTGCTTGAATGTTACCTTATTATTAGACTGAGTCGCATAGCATGTAGAATTCATGTCATAAAGCAAAACCATTCCACAGCAGACACATACAGCAGTACAGCCGTCCCCTCCTGTTCTGCGTTTCCAGTCACCACCATAGGAATAAACATTTTGATTTTGGACACGGAATGAGCAGTATCTTCAGTGGGCAGTGGCCTTGGTTTTACCTGGTCATTGGCCACTAGATTTTCCTTCCATAACGTACCCAGAGGTTTACTTGGGAGAGCCAGTGGGCGGTTTGCAGCAATAACAGCCCAGTCTCCCAATTCCCACCCAAGAGTGACCAAGATATTCATCTTTTGGGGAAGGGCCACAAGACCAAGGCATTGGGACATTTCTTAGCCTGCGTCCTGCCAGCAGCAGCACTGAGCTCTGGGTCACCTCATTTGAAAATCAAAGAACTGGAACACAGATCATTGACAAGGTTTTCTTTAGTACTCCAAGTCTCTGACAAAATGCTTTCTGGTTAATTACATTGATTAAGTTATTAGTTGCATTTGTGAATACTAATTGTCCTACTCGTTTTAGATTGAGAGGAACTCTGGGTCTCCTGTCCTTCTGGGTGACTGATGGAAACCACATGTATTTGGAAACTGGACTCCAAATTAGGATCGTACTTTGTGAGGCTTCCTCTGTCCTCCATCACAGCTTTTCAGCATGCTGTCACCAGGGGGCCTCCTGCTAAGTGGGCATTTTTTGCATGGTGTTAAGACTATTTAAACAATTTTAAGCTATTACTATTTGCAGACTGTTGTACTGAAGGCGCTCTGGGATTACTTCATGAGTTCATGTACTCTAGGCATCCAGCACCTCTCCCATTCTTTGCCTCTGTCTCTCTCTCTCTCTCTCTCTCACACACACACACACACAGGAAACGTCCGCACTGACTTACTGTCAGGATCATCCCATGGTGCAGCTCTACTTCTGTTAGTCATTGCTAAACCGCCTTCTTGCCTTCCTCAGAAATCTTATATTCTTGACTAATCCGATACTGCCTGTTCTGTTGGTATGCTTGGTTTGAGGGGGTTAGTGAAAATGAGACCAGAGTTGGGGCGGGGGGCAGGTGTTTATCCAATGGATTGTTTAAGAATGTGAAGCATCCAGTGTGTACTATGGTTTCCTGACCACAGGGAAGGCGTAGGCAAGCAAACAAACAAAAAGTAAAAAGCCAGGACACTTTTCTTATCTATGCTTTCTGCATTTCATTGATGGTTCAAGTGGGGGTGATTCTGTCTGACTGTTACCATGCAACTGTGGGCAGGAGCAGAGCAAGCTCTCAGTGGCACCATGTCAGAATCGGTTAGTAATGGCCTTAAAAAAGTAAAATAGCAACTCAGTGAAACAAAAGTTCCCTTTAATTTGGCATAGAGGATGCTGTTTATTCTGCATGTGGAAACTTTGAAATACAAGGACTGCCAATTAAGTTCGTGAACTCATCCTAGGAAAAGTACTGCGTACCTCATTGCTGAATGTCACTACAGTCACCTTTGAAGTCCTCCCCTTGGGAAGCTATGCACTGATGCCAGTGCCTAGTCTGCTCTTCAAAGCAATTTTGGAACTCTTTTTCTGGAATGGCAATCCCAGCTATTGTCACATTACCCTTGATGTCCTGAATGTCATCAAAATGGTTTCCTTTCAATATTTCCTTTATCTTTGGGTAAAGAAAAAAGTCATGGGGGGGGCAGATCAGGTAAGAAGGGTGGGTATTCCAACACAGTAATTTTTTACTGGCTAAAAACTCCCTCACCAACAACCATACAGTCAAGTTTGCCAACTTGCCGCCATGCCACCATGCACAGTGACCATTCCAGAAAGAGTTCTAAAATTGCTTTGAAGGGTAGACTAGGTGCTGGCATCAGTGCGTAGCTTACCAAGGACAGTACTTTGAAGGTGATGATGGTGATATTCAGCAATGAGGTACGTAGAGCACTCAGAACAATTAAGTTTACAGACTTCATTGTCAGACCTCATAGCATGCTACAAGGTCGGCTGTACGTGGAACTCTGCACTGTATCCTTGGCAAGTTAAACTAGCTGCATCGTACTTCACCAACCTGCCCATACTGTGTGTCAGTCTCCATCCTCCCGCGGCCGTCCATAAGTCAACGTGACATCGGCACGGTAGTATTGAGAAGTAAGAGATGTCTCTGATTTCACCGAAAACAATTCTTCCCACAGGTGCCTAAGAGATTTGCAATCCACTTTTTGTTCTCGGTTCTTGAGTGAAAAATCTCCAAGAGTTCTCTGTGTGTTTTAAAAACATTCGTCGAGGGGACTCCTGTTCCGCTGAGACACCCAGCCTGTGTTGCAGAGGGTAGCTGCAGAACCTCTCTTTGGCCAGTAGGGTGCTGAGCTTGAAGGGAGAAGGCGCAGTGGTGCCTAGAAGCGATATGCAAACTCATTCACATGCCAGCCTCCAGCCTCTTTCCCTTCCCAGAGTCACAGGCAGGGACAACGACCATTAACCCATGTGCGGAGGTGTTATACCTATTTCTCTTTCTGTAGGATTTCATGGTGCTTTAAAAAAAAAAAGGCGTTTTACAGAAAATAATGGGGGGATTTCGTAATGTTCTTAGGAAAAGTACAAAAGCAAATTTGCTTGTAACATTTCAATAAGCTGTGCTGCTATTGTCTATTTGATGATGTAATTTTTTTTTTTAAATTCTGTTTTGCTTTGTTTTCTTCAATGATGGAGAAAATTGCAACAAAGACCTTCTGGAAGATACAATCGAATGGCTCTCCTGTTTTCTTTTCTTTTGTGGGGCCACGCATGGTTCATAATGGCTGGGATAGGAGCTTTGCTGAGGACTGCACATCTCCTGGGGACACGGTCCTTCCCCGTCTGTGTACAGCTCCCTTGACCATGCATTCTTAGGTGCACAGCATGTGCAAACCCTCTCCAGGTGGAGGTGCCCAAAGCGACGTAGAGGAGGAGTCTTAACCCTGTACTATCTGGAAACCATGGTGGCATAGTGGTTAAGTGCTCTGTCTGCTAACCAAAAGGTTGGCAGTTCAAATCCATCAAATGTTATGGAGCAGTTCTACTCTGCCCTATAGGGTCACTATGGGTCAGGATTGACTCGATGGCTGTGGGTTTGCGTGGGTATGGTGGCACACTTGCTGGCCCCTCCCTCTTCTCATCTGGTCATGTAAGTGCACCGTTGCTGAAGGTTGGACAGAATCCCACGTCACCATTTCCTAGATGAAAGACTAGGTTTGGACATTGTGTGAGATGAACAACTCCCTGAGGGGACAGCTTGGGCTGTGTTTGGTTTGGTGCCTGCTGTGTGGTCCACCAGCTACGTGCTTGTCATGATGAGATGAAACGATGACCATTTTTGAGCACCTGGTTTATGCCAGTTATTATGCTGTAGGGAGTCTTGGGTTGGTGCAGGTGGTCAAGTGCCTGGCTGCTAACTGAAAGGCTGCATGTTCAAGTCCACCTTGGCAGAAAGGCCTGGTGATTAACTGCTATTAGAAACCCTATAGAGCACAGTTCTACTCTGCAACACAATGGTCACTATGGGCTGAAATCAACTCAGTGGCAACTGGTGGTTTTCTTATGGTAGGAAGTTTACAGATATCCCTTTCAGCCTTCCCAATTAAACAGCAAACTGGGCATCTTCATTTCCTGGAGGAGACTGGGAGGCTAGCACAGCATAAGAAGCCTCCAACCTAAGTCAGTGTCAAAACCCTTTAAAGAAAGATCATCTTGCTGCATGGGATATGTGCTTGAATCACTTTTTAGCGGAGGCCATGGGGTGCTGACTTGCTTTCATGGTTTCTCCCCTCCTGATTGTGAGAGAGCAGGTCATGAGGTCACAGGTATATTCCTAGCCAAGGGGTGAGCAAAGCCAAGCGGACGCCATGGCAGATTAAGTCAAAATCTTTCACCTGGGCGGCTGGTCAAGGGGCTGGGCATGGACAGGCCTGGCACTTCGTTTTACCACATAATCTTCCTAAAGTGTATTGTCCATTCCTCAGTGCATCTCATTGGCTTTTACAATAAATACGTAAATAAATAGGTAAATCAGTAAATAAAAGCCCCAAACCCAGCAGCACTGCGGCCCCTCAGGCCTCATTCTTCTATCACTGTATACCAGTCTTTGTGGCCACCATTCTGAATGACTTGCAGCCTCCCCAAGTGGCCCATGCTTCTTTCTATCTGCAGGTGCTGTCCTTTTGGAAAGTCTTCCAAGCTATGTGCCACCTCCCCTGTTCTATTTCCACCTGGCCTCTTCGTGTCTTTCACAGTTAAGCCTTACCTTCAGGGAATTTTTCTACACTCTTCCTCGTCCTCTCAGAGCCAGTTAGCCTCTGTCAACACTGCTTCCCCTACAGCAGTTGTTGGGCTAGGTGACAGCTGTTGGTTTCCTTATGTTTCATGCAGATTGTCAACTCCTTGGGACACATTTTGTCACATCCATCTCCAGCACTGAGCACTGTGGCACTGAGTCAATTCCAACTCATAGTGACACTATCCAACAGAGTAGAACTGTTCCATAAGGTTTCCTAGACCTTGACCTTTATGGAAGCAGATGGCTACATCTTTCTCCCGCAGAGCAGCTGATGGGTGAACCACCAGCCTGATTAGCAGCACAGTGCTTTAACTTGTGCCCCACCGGCCTCCATGGTACCACCCAGGAACTCATAAATTTCAGATAAATTTTAGTACTCTTACTGGTGGTACCTTCCCAGGAAAATTTGGTTTTCTCATGAATGGGAAGTCATGTGCAGCCACTTCTGGTGAAGTGATTTATCCAACTCCTGAATATTTTGAGGTCAAAATAAAGTTATCCTATAAGGTAACAAGTTTGTCTTAGCTATCCGGTTTGCAAGGAATTCCAGACTTTGAATAGCATAAATGATTGCTGGGGGAAAAAAACCCAAAACACAACTACAGATTTAAAAAAAAACTAAAATCATCTAAAGATGACCGCTTTGTGGGACAGCTTTTATTTAGATGTATGCGTACTGGAATGTTTGTTTTCAGACCAAAATCTCACTACTAGAGACACAGCCTGAATGTCTGTGCCCTCAGGGGATATGAAATGAAGTTTTGCGGAAGTGTCAAATACATGGAAAGTGTGCCACCACTCCTCTGTCCTGTGTCCAAGGCAGGCATCACTCATCAGTCACAGAATTCCTTGCTTACTAACTCAGGTGCATTTTCCAAATTCCTTTTAAGAGTATACTCCAAGACAGCAGTCCTCAAGCATGTAGAGACCCTGGTAGGTTCTGAGAGTCTTTCTGGGGATCCTATAGGTTCTCATGTTCTCATGAGGGTACCGTGTTAGAATTGAGCATCAGTAGTCACTCAGCGGAAACCCTGTTGGCGCAGTGGTTGAGAGCTGTGGTTGCTAACCCAACAGTCAGCAGTTCCAGGCACTCTTTGGAAACCATATGGAGCAGTTCTACTTTGTCCTATAGTGTCAGCATGAGGAAGAATCAACTCAAGGGCCATGGTTTAGTCACTCAGAGAAGGTGCCCTGGGGACAGTGGTTATCTAACTCAAGGTTGGTGGTTTGAACCCTCCAGCCAGCCCAGAGAAGCAAGATGTGACTGTCTATTTCTGGATAGATTTACAGCCCTGGAAACTCTATGGCCAAGTTCTACTCTGTTCGGTAGGGGTGCTGTGTGACAGAGTCACCTGGACTGCAGTGGGTTAGTCACTGAGAGAACAGAGGCAAGGTAATCTGATACCTCATATTGAAAATTAAAAGAATATTCCAAAATGATAGTAAATGGACCTGTATTTCTAAAAGAAGTCAGAAGCACTTAGATATGGGTTGTCACTGAAAAAGGCTTCCTGTTTACCCTAGTAGGAATGCGTCATGGCATTGGCCATAAAATATTGTTTGGCCTTGCCCTAGCTGCTCTGTGGGATCTCCAGCCACTCAAGTTTCTCTCCTGAGAGCCCCTGTCCCCACTCTCGACTCCCCAGCGGCTCCCCAGAAACCTTTCCTGTACCTCCAGGACTGAAATGTGTGACCTTCCAGCATCCTGGCAATAGCAAGCACCCCATTTTGTAATTCCTGCTCTTCCCTACTGAGAACTCCTAGCAGGAGCTCGCCTTTCCTCGTTGATTTTACAGGTCTGGCTCCGTGCATGGAATGTGGTAGAAGCTCAAAAGGTGTGTGCTACATAAATGGCAAATCCCAGACCGTAATATTGGAAAACAAAGAGGTTCTGTGAAGAGCAAGAGCAGGAGAAGAGCAAGAGAAAAGCCCCCAAATCTTTTGGTTGGCTGAAGGTAGTATTGAAAGGATTCAGTGCGTTAGAGGAGCCCAGGAGAAGAGACAGTGGTCCAGGCAGATAAGAAGTATCTTGGATGATTTCTGGAGACAGAATACTGACTCCAATGTCAGTATTTTGACTGGTCACTCCTGTGGACATGCATCAGCCAAAGGAGCCATAATGATACAAACACTTTTAAAGCAAAATTGTCCCTGTTTTGAAATGCTGGTGCATTTCACGGCTGTATGAACTTGAGACGGCAGACAAGTCAATATGCGTTCATTGCCTTCTTGTCAACACTTTTAAGAAAATTACGAATTTATGATAGCATATCCTTAAAAATAAACTTGAAAGGATATAACAGCATCTAAAACAGAAATATGTTTTTAAATACAGCATACAACCTGTTTAGAACATTCATGTTTATGAAATAAATTTTAGATGTCATTCTTTGTTATTGAGAGTCATTCAGGTTGAATAAGGGTGTTTCCTCACTTTGAGTGTGATGATGCTGAGCTATTTTCATTGTGTTGTAATCTGTGTTTTGCCATAAACTGCCTGCATCAATATTTTGAATTTGCAGAACCCAGACCAAAGAATGACTACAGCTCTTCAGTAATGCATAAATTCATTCTGACCTGAAGAACTAGGCAACGTCTTTAGCGTTCTGGAATTACAAATGCAAGAGACAGAAATATACATATACACAAATTATAGCTGCTCATCTCAATATTTTATATGGAATATTAATTGATGCCTTCCTGCTTTCTAGTTGTCTGATTCCACAGAAGGAAGAAAAATAATGGGCCATTCTGTTTTTTCCATGGCAGACAAATGTGAACCCCAAACAGTTTCTCAACTGGATTATTGTTGAAGGGAAAAGAGAGAGAGAGAAATGGCTAATGGTGGTTGGTAACTGGTTAAGAATATTCAATCCGTTCATTGAACAAACATTTATGGAGCCTTACTATGTGACTATAGGGTCACTATGAGTCAGAATTGACTCAACGGCACTGGATTTGCTTTTTGGTTTATGTGACAGAAACCCTGGTGGTGTAATGGCTAAGGGCTACATCTGCTACCCAAAAGGTCAGCAGTTAAATTCCACCAGGTGCTCCTTGGAAACTCTATGGGGGCAGTCCTACCCTGTCCTGTAGGTCACTAAGAGTCAGAATTGGTTCCGTGGCAGTGGATTGCTTTGTGTGAGGCCCTGGAGGAGTGGCTGGGGATGACTGGGCGGTAACCCCTACCCTTAATATTCCTTTACTGTAGAGCCAGGTAGTCCTGTGTGGTGTGCTCTGGGGAGATAATCAACCTGCAACCCGACTGATGATTGGATAAACCATCTGGTTAGAGGACAATATGTGATGAAGCTCCAAATATCAAGGAATTATCCCAAGGAACTGAAAGAGCATGAAGAACAGCTTGCCTAGTGGCAGTCAAGGCAGGCTTCTTGTGAGAGGAGATATCTTCTAAAAAGTTGACGTGTAAGGGGATGGAGAAACACAGACTGCTCCAAAGTTGAATTCTGCATCATAATACTTAAGATTGATCCATTTGTCTTGAGGATACTGCAAATAAATCATCATTTGAGACTACTTTATTGTAAAATCTTTTCTGTTAAAGGAGGCATGTGCTAATATGACTGAAATAAATCAACTCTAAGTCAAACTTAAAAGATAAACAGACAATAAGCACTATTAGTCACCAACTGTAACAGAAGTATAACGCCTTCTGAAAGCAAATGTGACTGATCAACGAATTAACTTCTCTCTCCTCTTCCTGTATATTTCTCCCCTTCTTCTTCTCTCACAGTTAAACGGATCCCAGGAGCTGGCTTCATTTCCTTTGCTGGGGGTGGATATAATGGAGGAAACTCCCTGCCTCTTCATTTCAAAAGCCGGATCCAGAGCAGCAGTTCACTTTGCAGGAGGAAAAGTGACTTGGAACATACTGATAGGAAGGAGGAGTTTCTCCTGGGGCTTGGACTAGAGCAAAGAGAAGTCGGGTCCTACCCGGAGAAGGTCCTGGGTGCTCCCTGAAGAAAAAGGTCTGCATGGCTGACTTTAGTAGAGGTGACCTAGGGCAGCCCCATGGAAGGGGAGGGTCCTGTATAGCCCACTAGTGTCTATGAGTATCCCACCTGCCTGGTAGCACAGGTCTTAGAACTGAAGGCATAGTTATTTATAGGAAATAAAGAGCTTCACCATTTACTGTGTATCTGAACCCTTACAAAAATCCTTAGTGGTTCTTTTTCTTGGTTTGGATCTGTATAATCTCATTTCTCATAGGAGAAGACAAGATTAACATCCTTTCTGATTTGTGGAAGGTTCTTATCCAGGAAGAGCTTTGTATCCATGCACAGGACCATTTCTTTTTAAGGAAGAGGTTGAAGAGGTGGTTACCTGTATCTATCTGAAGACAAGGAGCATCCCACCAGAGTAACAGGAGGTCACCTTATATAGTCACCTGAGCCACCCTCATCACTGAGGCCAAGAGGAATGGAGTGGGGGCAGAAGTGGAGGATTCTGGTGGAGACCGAGGGATCCAGCAGACTTGGATATCCATGCTTGGCCATCCTTAGAGACTGGAAGACGAATATTCCACGTCCACCCCTGGACTATCTCTGTCCTCTCAACAAACTTCGTGCTTTGCAGGGAGGGAGCTGAGATCTGGTCTAGGCAGTGTCAGGGTGGACTTACTGCTAACATGAAGGCTTTATTCCAGAAAATAAGAGAGTGGTTGGAATTGTGTGCATCAAGGGGAGAAATGAGGAAATGCTCCCACCTTCTCTCTCTCCCCACTTTTCCTCCCTAGGCCTCTGGGGAGTACCTAGGAAAAAACCTTTGGACTTTTCACAAAAATTTGACTACATATTCTGACTGGGGCAGGATAATAGTGTCTAATATACAACGGTTTCCCCGTCCCCTTCTCTTATTGAATTCCCTCCCCCTGTTGAAATTCCCTCCCCACCTCATACCCATCCCCCTCTGTCTCCCCCTTGCCTATACAAGTGACCAAGCATGTAGAAAAACCAAATGAAGACTAGATAGAAAGCAGAAGTAGCTTACTATTCTCACACTTTCTCACTTACTATTCTCACATTTTCTTAAATGTCTGGACCTTTGATGATCACCAGAAGAATCTGAGGAAAGGTAAACGGGAGAGATGATCAGGTGCGGAGGGCAAAATATCTTTTAGAAGCAAAAAAAAAAAAAAGGCAAAGGAATTTATATCCAACAGCAAGACAACCTCAGAATACAGTTAAAAAGTTAAAGAATTTAAGAGAGTAGTTAAGACTGGAGAGCAGATGCCTGCAAAGTCTATCTGGATAGATGAGACTCTCAAGAGAGAGGCCGCCTGCCTCCCAGCTGGGGCTGCTTTCCTTAAAGGGCAAGGGCAAGGGCAAGGGGTCTTATTCTACTGTGTTATCATGATGGTGGTGATGGTGGGGTATCCTGAACCTGTTGGTTAGGGGATCCCCACAAAGATTATTTCACCTTCGCATAGGCACTGCGGCCTATCAGGAAGCTAGAGGTAGCTACAGGCTTGGGGAAGTCCAGGCCTTGAGCAGCTGAGAAGTTTCACCAAAAGTAATTTCTGAAATAGCGTGGAGAAGATGAGCATCCTGAGGTGATTCACAGCCATAAAAAGATCCAAAAGGAACTGAGTTGAAGGGGTTAGGAAGGACATGAAGCGGAAAGTGGGTACAGAATTTAGAATCCTGTTGACAGGCCCTAGGAAACCTCCTGTGCCACTCTCCCAAAGAGGAAGAAAGCATTCCTCCAATGGACAGATGAGGAGGCTTCAGGTGAACAGCCCCTGGAGTAGCCAGTACCCAAGACACAACAACCCACTCCAGTGACTCCTGAGAGTGTGTGGACTGCCTTAGGCTCCGAGCGGGGTAGTTTTTAGGCTAACAGCGAGTTTCAAGGCCAGACTTGGTCGATGCTTGGCTTTGCTCCCGCCTGTCTCAAGCCAGCGTGAGAGGAGAGAGGACAGCTGGCCCCACTTTCCCCGGGCTTTCTACCGCCACACAAGTGGCTCTCCTCTATTTAAAGTGAGGTGAGCAAAATGCGACTGTGCAACTGATGTTATACAGCAAACGCGGGAATTCTAATTCTAATTTACTGAACTAAGGAAGCAGGCCCGCTCCCATGTACCTCTCTAGGGAGTAGTTTATCGTGTCAGCTTGGAGAGTATTCAGCAAGCAAGTGAAAACTAAGCCCACTGCTACGGAGTTGATTCCAACTCATAATGACCCTATAGGACAGTGTAGAACTGCCCCATAGAGTTTCCAAAGAGTGCCTGATGGATTCAAACTGCTGACCATTCAGTTAGCAGACTCAGCACTTAACCACTACACCACCGGGGGCTTGGGAGTCCTATTTGGAATAAGTCCACTATTTAAAGTGGTGTGAATCTCTGTCGTATCTATGCCTTCTGGGTCTTTTCTGACTAGAGCCCCAGAGGCGGTCCCTAAAGTGCTCAGAACAAAGTATGAGGGGCCCTTCAGAACAGAAGATTAAGAAAACTAAGAGGTTAGAGTTTTCTGAGTTAGAATGCCCCAGGGGGCAGTGAGAAACTCTTGACTGCATCCTCTGCCCAACTCATCAACAGTACTGATTTTGTTGTTAAATATGCAAACCAGAAGTTACTAAAGAAATTTGGTATTACATATTAACTCTGTTATTTCTACTGTTACCATCTTTTATCCTGTGGGGAGCTCTATAAGGTAAAATGTAATTGCTCTTGTGGGAAAAATACATGACTCATTCTTTGACCACTTACACAAGTCTACTTTGTCAGAGGGCACATTTTATTGCTCTTTTTAGTTTTATTTTTTTTAGCCCTTATGAGAGACTAAAGAACTTTTAATAGCTGCTGGCTTGTCAGATCCCTCTGAGACCAATGGAGTTTAAAGCGGGACAAGTTCTTTTGTTATTAAAAACAAAACGGCAATTACCCTTTCCTACAGAGGGCGGCTATCCTAGGTACCTAACACTGGAGTGCTGTGCCGAAGGTCACATCCACCACTGATGGTAACCACGCTGGGCTATAAAATAAAGACTCGCTTAGTTCCAACTTTAGCATTCTTTTTTGTTTTGCTCCTCATGATCTGTGGAGCTTTTCATCTGAATATGAAAACCACACCAAAGTAGAAGAAATGGGGACTCTGGTAGAGGACACCTCTGTGCCATCCATGAGTTTTTTAAGGCCAGGCTTCAGACCCTAGGAGTCAGGATACTGTCCTGCTGGCTTAGCTAGATAGATGAGCAGCAGACTAGATGGGCACCATCTGCCCACTAGGACCTAGTCCTAAACTCCCTTCCTCGGTGGACCTGCTCCAAGTCAGGTGTAAACAATAGTGATGCAATGTAAAGACTGATAAAAACAGTGCCCAGCCCCCCATCTGTCTCAGATGGGGAAGATGAGGCCACTCTCAGGTGAAGGGCTGACCAGTTTAGCACACCAGTGCTACTGAAACCAGAGGCTGAAAGCACTGGGGTGGGGGTTGGGGTTAGGGGGTAGGGAGTAGGGAGTGGGGAAGTGGGGGAGTGTACCTAAGATGAGGGCCTGAGAGGCATTGTTTCAGATCCACTAACCCCAACCCACGTGGAAAACAGGACTTCCACATTCCACAAGCCCTAGGCCGTGATGGCTCTCAGAGATACTATCATAGATTTAGTAAACTATAGGCTATGACTGACTCCTCTTGTGTTCTTAATTGGGCTGTAACAAATGATAAAAGAATTGAGCAAAACAAGGTGTCTCTGGTCTTGTCTCTATCTGCCCTGTGGGCCCAAAACTCTCTAATTTCACTATGGGAGTCTGGGGAAGACAGGAAGTAGCTTGTTTTTGAGCACTCTTCTTTCAGATTGCTGGCCAGATAGCATCAAGGATCACTTTATTTTCCTTGATGGCTGGTGATGGCCTGTGAGATTGTGAAGCAGGTGATGCCTTTATCACCCAGACGACCTGGAGAGATTAAAGGACTGAAGAAGCCCAGCCCCCTTCTCAAGCCCCCTTTGAACCCTACACTGGCACATGGCCTCTCCCTTTAAAAACCGAGACCTTGCCTGACAAAGGCAGACAGGCTTTGAGTATGAGAACACCACCTGTCTCTTTGCATGCCCGCTTGCAAATAAAACCTTTGATTACTTCACCCCAACTCCCTGTTTCAGAGATTGGCTTGGTGGCAGGTGGCACGAACTTGGAGTTTTGTCCAGTAACACTACAACAAAGTAAAAATTATCAACTCTACATTGCTGATTGGAACCCTTGGTAGCATATGGGTTAAGTGGTACAGCTGCCAAACAAAGGTGAGCCGTTCAAATCCTCCAGGCACTCCTTGGAGACTCTGTGGGGCAGTTCTATTCTGTCTGGAGGGTCGCTATGAATCAACTTGATTTGATGGCAGTGGGCTTCATTTTTTGGTTTCACCTCACTGATGAAAAGATGTGCTAGACAACCAGAAAATGTAAGACAGTACAATGTCTCCTCTTCTTCCCAAAGACCCACAATCTCTAAAGAGGCTAAGGGCAAAGCTCTGGTGGCTTGTGGGTGGGCTTCCACCTGTAATGATGCTTTGGAGTGCCTCCCCTAGGTCACCAAATGACTAGGTTAGCTAAGGAACCTGGTTGCTGCATCCACATACCAATAGTTCTTCCTGGCAGTTGTGAGGTGGCCCACATTGTGGCCTCAAACCCAGAAACAAGAACCATGTTACTACTTCCTCTTCCCCTCTATGACCTCTGCTTTTACCAATAAAAAGGACCCCCAAAATCTATACTGTGGGAAACAGTGTCAGCACCCTGGATATCGTCTCAGTCCCTCTTGGCAACTGGCAAGTCGGTATAAACCCCTGACTGAGAACCTACCCTAATGTCTTGGGGGAATGCCTTGTCCCCTATGAGATCACTGGTAGGTTGTTACCAGGGTCTCTGTACCCGATGAATGCCCAAGAAATCCAATTGGAACCCAATTAGCGAGGGTGAGGCTTTATTTAATTTTGCAAAATTGGGCTCACAAATGCACAAAGGAGGCAGGCCAGAGCACGTGCAGACAGTTGGTTACAAGCTTTTTACCCATGAACACAGGAGCCCTTTCTCCAGTTCCTTGCTGGCTGAGTACTAAGGACTAAATAGTCACCTAAGTCTTCCCTTTTAAGGTTGCATTCCTGAAAAAGCTTTCCCCACCTTTCCCCTTTCTCCCCTAATTTATTCTGTTTACGCACACGTTCCCCAGGTACATGGGCTCTGTGGTTGCCATGTCACCTAACAGTTTGTGTCTTACGTCAGCTAATAGCTTCTTACTCTAACCTTTGTTCCCCTTATTTTGAAGACAGGCCATTTTGAAATTTATTTCTCACAATACTAGGTCTTTCTCCACTCATGGAGACTGACCTGTTCGCTCTTTGGAAGATACTTTTGTTTCATAAAGCTTTTCCACTATTTGCTACCAAAAAGGTGCATATGCTTTGGAGGAGGGGGAGCCCGGTTTGCCACCACTGGGAGACCAGACTTGCTAGTCTGATCTCTGGAACCCAAACTATGTCACTTGTGGTCTAATCAGTTACAGGATCTTGACACCAGGACCCTCAATGTGGCTCCTGGGGATAGAAAGCAGAGATGACTAGCTATTCCTCAATCTCCCTCCCTCCTGATTCTCCTTCTTTGCATTTTTGGCCTGAGCTCTCTACCTGGTCCATCCTTAACAGGCTTAGTAACTGGCCTTCAGCAAGAGGTTGTTTCCCATTCTTCCATGAGGCTTGGTCTTCCATGCGGATTGTCATATTTATCTATGGGCTTTAGACTGTTTCATATGGAGAATTTTAAATCCTGTGTCATTCTAGTCAAAGGGACCTCTTGGCATTTAGCATCCTTTCTTGTTGAAAGTGTCCACTCTCTCTAGCCTCAGGAGACCCGAAAGGCTGGGAGTGGGGTGGGGTGGTTTGGAGCTGAGCACACTAATAATATTTGGATGCTTTAGACAGTCTCTTTCCTCTGTAGAATTTCCCAGTTTTATTTTGTTTTCAAGGATCTGTTTTGTGAACTTTGTGGGACCTAGGGGTGGGGAAGGGGTAGCAGTGGCCATGGAGCAACAGGACATGATATGGGATGGCCTATGCCTAGGGTCGCCATGAGTCGGATCCAACTCGACAGCACTTGGCTTGGCGTGCCCTTCCTTAGGCAGGGTGGTGACAGGCAGTGGCATTGTATCCTATTGTCCTACCCCACACAGAACCTGCCCTCCTGCCGTGCCAGACCAGTCCATGCCAGGCCAGACCAAGCCAAAATACTCAGAGGCAGCATCAGTTGTATTTTCTGGCCTCATGGACCAGAAACACCTTTCTACCAGTCACCGGGCAACTAAAATAGAAAGTCATTTGCCTTCTCTTGCTCCTGTTACCAGGATCATCATCATCTCGCCTTCACAGCTGTCTGTCACATTCCTCTACTTTTACTGTTGGCCGCAACCTTTCACTGAGAGCCCTATACTGGAAGTGGCAGACTCTACTGCTGGGTGTACTCTTTTCAGTTCCCTTGAGTGTACTGAAATCTCCATTCCTCTTTCCTCCCAAACTCTTCTTCAAGAGGCAGGCATCTCAGTCTAGTGTTCTGAATGCAGCAGAAACTCATGAGGGAAACCACTATCCCCCTGTACTTGTAGCAACAGTCACAAAACAAGGTGTCTCTCACCTTGTCTCTAACTGCCCTGTGGGCCCAAGCATCTCCAGTTTCCCTGCAGTAGTTCTGAGAATCCTCAGAAGGTAACTGTCATGCAGTGCTCTTCATTTTCCTTTTCACTGATCTAGTTGGCCAGGTGAGGAGTCTGGGCTGCCGCCAAAGTAAGTCCCAACTGTCAGGTAGGCCCTGTGACACACCAGAAGGTCCTGCAGCTGGTGTTTAGCTACTGAAGTCAAAGCCAAGTTCAGGGCAGTGCTTGTGCCAGAGGTAGCCTGCTGCTGCTGCTGCTGCTGCTGCTGCTGCTGCTGCTGTTGCTGCTGCTGCTGCCAACACTGCCTTGACTAATCAACAGGGAGATGTGTAAATCAGGTCAGCAGTAGGACCTAGGGGTGCATATTTTGGGTTTTGAGAACTGACTTTCTCTATAGCTCTAATTTTCAGTTCGCTTTCCATAGTCTTGACCTTGTAGGGACATTCTCTTTGTAGGAGAACACTTGACACTTCACTAGAGCAGGCCCCGGAGAAGGCACATGCGGAGTTTGGACCCTTCCAGCCCATACTGAGATGGGGAGGTTGAGACAATAGGGTTCAACCACAGCCTCAACCAAAAACTCATTGCAGTTTTTCCTAATTGCACTCTAAGATTGAGACCTCCGAATATAAGGGCAGAGAATGTTGAAGTCATTTATCCTAACATTCCAGTAGGACCTAGACCCCCACTGTGACAATTCTGACAGATGGCCATCCAGCTGCTGTTCACACATGTCCAACCCTGATGCGGAAGGGCCCAGAGTGGAATACAGTATTTCAGTTGGGAATTACATCCCTGCATGATAAGTTCTTCTTGGTTCCCTCCAAGTACAGAACCTGATGTCTCAGCATAGACTCTGAGTTTCCAAGAAAACACTTCAGGAAGATTGTGACCACCTGATGTCACCTCCAAAAGCTGGTGCTTTGTTATTGTTTTCTAATCATCAGGCGACTGGCCGTATCAGCTGCTCGGCATATGGGAACTGGCATGCCATTTAAGTGACAAAGGGGAATAAGAGAGAGATGAGAGTTAAGAGGAGAAAATGGTATATACAATACGTACCTGTCATGTGGCTGTAGGGACAGGCAACAGATAGGGTGGTTTCTATCTTCTAAAGGAGGTCTGGGATTTCAAGAGCAGAGAGAAGACAATTGTTCATTCATTCACCCCTTCACCCAACAAACATTTATTGACTGTCTACTATGTACCAGGAATAATATTCAGAAGTAAAGGTCCACAGATAGGTTAAGACATTATTTTTAATAGGACCCCACTGTCACAAGCAGACAAATGTCATAGACTACAGTCAGTGCAATGATGAGGCATACTCAAGGTAAGGGGTCCCACATGCTGCCTCATCGTACAGGCTGGGAGGCAAGGGATCACAGAGGCTTCAGAGGGACATCTGAGTAGGAGCTGGCCTGGGAGTGGTTTTCCCAGGCAGAGCAAAATCATGTACAAAGGCACAGAGATGTGGCAGGACACAGTGGATTCAGGGAACCACAAGCCTCCTGATGGTGTTAGAATGGGAAGACCAAGATGGTGGTGTGGGACAACCTGTCTAATGAGACCCAAGATAGCATATCAAGGGGCTTGGAGTTTATCATAAAGGCAGTGGGGGAGCACTGAAGGGTTTTGAGAATGGGAAAGATGTAAATAGGAGAATCAACTTAAAATTTTGCCTAGGAGTCTAATCTAGAGCTAAGAAAGGGGACCATGAATTTATAAAGCACTTTCAACTATGTTGGGTAGGAGAGGCAAGACTGTCCACACATGACCATGGGATTAACTTTTATACAGCTAGAAATACGAGCAGAAACTGTGATGGCATAGGGGCTAAGTGCTAAGGCTGCTAACGAAAGGGTCAGCATTTCAAATCTAACAGGCACTGCTTGGAAACTCCATGGGGGCAGTTCTGCTCTGTCTTATAGGATCACTATGAGTCAGAGTCAACTTGACAGCAGCTTTTTTGGCTTAGTTTCAGTTAGAAATATGAATACTGAGACTCAAACTCAGCTCTTTAGACTTTGGCTCAATGTCTTAGCCTTTTTCAGAAGTGAATTCCACAGAATGTCAGGGTCTTTCAGCTGTGTACTTGAGACAGATAATGCTGCTAATTTCAGTTCTTGTTTCATCTGTATCTGGAGGACACAGATGCTCACACTCTCCAGTTACCCTCTCCTCTACCCTTCTTTTCTCCCTTCCCCCTTCCTTCCATATTGACTAACTGTTCATTCATGAATGTGAATAAAAACTGTTGAGTAATTCTTCCCACCATGGGAGCTCCTGGCTTGCGTTTCATTTAACACACAGAGCTGTTCTCTTAGATCATTCAGGCTGAGCTCCATTTACAAGAACAGACAAAAGACACAGTATGAAGAGCAGGGACAATGGAGTCAGGGACAAACTTTCTTCTTCAGAGGGTCGGGTTACACAGGTTGCTCCAGTGTAGACAAGATGTCAAGTGGATTCCTGTGGTGTAGACTGTCTATCGAAGGTTAGCCAAATGGCAGATTCTTAATCTTGGCTCTCCTTCCAACCTCACTATCTGCTGTCATGACTCGGCAGAATGGACTTTCACAGAGAAAACATGTTTGGTCCGTAATAACAGCAAGCCCCCAAACTGGAACAGTAAGGTTATTCCTGAGGTCTAGCTTTCATCTCTACCCCATCTTCTATCAATTAAATTGCAGTTTTACTCATCTGTTTTGCCAGACTCCCACATGGGGATGAGAGGGATTCAGCTGCCACCACGCATCCTAAAAGAGGGACTGCCATAATGTCAGAGTTGGAAGCGGCCTTAAAGAGGAACTTTGCACTTGTTCAACATGTTTTGGTTGAGCACTTGTTTGCCTGTGTTAAAGTCTGGTCCCAGCTCACAGCAGAACAAAGACTAGGCGACACTGTTCTCTGTTCCCACCCTCAGGCTGGCCCTTCTTCTTTTGACCACCAGGGACATTTTAGACCTTAGCTGTGCTAAGTCTACTGAGTTTCTCAAATCCACAAGTTTTTTGGGTCTTTCAACTGTTTCCTTAAGTGCTGTTGCTCATTTCAGTTCTTGTTTCCTCTGTGTCTATCTGTGTGCTTTCCAGTTGCTCTTCCTTCCTTCCTTCCTTCCATCCTGTTTTCTTTCCTTCTGTCCTTTCCTATTGATTGAGTGCCTGCTATGTGCCAGGCTCTGCAGGGGACATCAAGGTAAATTAAGTGGCTTATAATCAAGTGGAAGATGTATAAGAAAATTAATAGTTACCATCAGTGAAAAGTCACGTGTTCATTTAGAATGTGAAAGCCATCAAAGCCTGAAGCACAGAATTCTCCCCACCCCCAGGTTTGGGGGTTATATCTTGCCTTCTAAAGGTTCCTTTCAGTTAAACTGCCGTTTGAGCTGTTCCTGTCGTTATTTCTGTGTCCTCAGAGAACTAGCAAGAGCCTTTTTCTGTGCAGCCTTGCTGACACCTTGAATCTCAAGGTCAAGATCTGTTTTGTCTGTCTTTTTTACTTCCCCTCTACACATGACTTTTATGAGGATTGCTCCATATTTCCTTGAGATTTATACATCTTGGAAGCTTGTTCTCTCATGCAAGCTTAAAAGGAGAGCTACTCTGAGGAACTGGTTCATTTGTGGATTTTCTAACACATTTTCTACAGAACTTTTAGGGTATGTGGCTGAACAGGCCTAGAGGGAAACAGAAATCACAGTTTTTGCTTTGCCTGAAATCTTGGGATCCAATTAGAGTCATCCATTAGGAAAGAAGAAAAACAGTAAGACACAAATATAGAGTGCTTTAGCTACATAGTTTTGAATTATCTTTTGCACTGCAGGGTGTTTATTGAACAGCTAAATAAAGCTAAGAGATCCTGGAATTGTCTTGTAGAAGAAGTGATTTCAGATGACTGTATCTTTAGGGGCAGATGCCTTCAACTTATCCTCAACACACACACACACACACACACACACACACACACACTTGTAGAAGAAGTGACTTCAGGTGACTGTATCTTTAGGGGCAAATGCCTTTAACTTATCCTCAACACACACACACACACACACACACACACACACACACACACACACACACACACACACACACACACACACACACACTCCACATATAGCCATCTGCTGTCTTTGAACCATCCAATGTAGTTCTCACTAGTCTTCACAATCTATTTCCAAAGCTGAGCAGAAGAAGGAGGGAGAACTGTCTTGGCCAACTGGAAATTATAGTAAGGTTAAGGGAAAAGCGAAAGAAATAACTTCAAGAAATTTTCACTCTACCTTCCCCTACTACTTCTGAAAAGTAGTCCAATATGATTACAGAAATGACAAGGATTTTTTAATTTAAAAAAGTGATGCAGATGAAAGACAGTGACTAAGAATGAAGCTTCTGGAAAGTGTATACAAACACCTGGAGATTATCAGTTATCAGTGCTGAGTACCCCACATTCCAGCACTTAGGAAAATATTGAAGCATACAAAAGAAATTCCTTAATCTCCATGGGTGGTGGGAAGAGGGCCAGAATGGCATAAAGAATAAAAAATTAACCAGATGCATAATGAATTAAGAATCCCTTTCTTTCTTTCTCATTTAAAATCCAACATAATGATTCAGAAAAGACTGAAAGTGAGATTTCACATAAAAACTTTACAAATTATCATTTGGAAGGCAAATATTGTTTCATATGATCACTAGATTTTACGTTTCTAAAAAGGAAAGAGACATTGGGATAATGGGAGGGCATAGATTCCCTAAGCTTCCGAATTTGTTAGATTTTTTTTGAGATTTCTTCCTTTTTTCCCCTCTATGCATACTCATTTTTAAAAACTTGCAGACTTTTCAGTTGCTCTTCTCTTGACTTCGACATGATTATCCTTTTCTTCTTTCATGCCTCAGGGAGAGAGCTGGTTTGGATTCGAGTCTTGACTTTGGCATTTATTAGCTTTGACCTGGGGAAAATTAACTTTTTGTTGTATGTTTTGTTTTCTGTAAAAGAGGAATAGTGTAATCCCTACCTCACATGATTGTTATAAGAATGAGCTGAGTTAATACGTGCTGAGTGGCTAGACTTATTTTTGCACCTGCAGGCACTCAATAAATATTTGTGTTCCTTTTCAGAACAACCATTTTTCTTCTCAAAGCTAAGCTTTCAATAATGTCATTCCTTCCTCTTTTTGTAGAGACCTTCCTCCTCTCTCTTGCATCTTCAACCTTTCTAACTTCTTGAGACCCTTTTCAAACTCGATGAGACGCTCTCTGTGACTGGAAAGTTGCAGGCAAGGAGTGTGGATCCCTTAGAAAGATTTAACCGTGAGATCATTAGAAAACACTTGGTTACTTTGGGTCTGTTTATCTAGCCAAGAAATAAGACCATGAGGCTGAGTGAAAGCCTTCTACCTGATGGAAATAGTACAGTCTTGGGGATCCTCAAGGAAGGGATGAAACCAGACAAGGAGGCTTAGAGGGAGTTAATAAATGAGGGGGTGGGGGAAGAGACAGAGGGAAGTGGGAATAACAGGAGTCAGGAGGCTACAGCTAGAACAGGGTGAAGGATTTTTCAGAAAAGGGTAGCAAAGTATTCATATACAGTCCAAAAGGTGCCTGTTGAGTCTACTGTGGTTGTTAGTTAGGAGATGAACTGTAGCCTTTGCCAGATAATTTAAGTGGTGGAAGAGTGAGAAGCTTGCTTTCAGTGAGCTGAAGGAGGAAGCTGGGAAAGAAACAGGTGTAGCTGATTTCTTTGACAAGCTTGGCTGGGAAGATGCAAGATCAAGGAAGAGCTTTGCTTTCTTTATAAGCACGGCAGTACTGAAATACCTTTGTTAGCTGTATGAAGGGAGAACGACGAGAGAGGTTGAGAATACAGGGTGGAGAGGAAGCAGTCGGGGGAAAGGACAGGTCTGGGGCCAGGAAGACAGGTGAGAGGATGGAGGCAGAGCATGGGTGGTGGGATGGCATTGAACACGGGAATAGACAACATGCTCTGAAAGAGATGGGCAAGGGTACATGCAAGTTTCATGCAGTCATATGTAGGGGTGGGAATCTCTTTCAACACCCTTATTTCCTCAGTGAGGTAGGAGGCTAGGCCATCTACCACGGGCAGGAAGTGAGGATGGGATGGGGATTTGGGAAGAGTGGTGAAGATTTGGAATAACTGTGGTGAGATAAAGGAAAGGGTGGTTGTAGGACACTCAGATTCCAGGGGCGCTGGCAAGGCTGCATGGTCACTTTCTCTAGCAATGCTCAGCAGTGTGGCTAGTAGGAAGGGGAGAAGTGTTATCAGGATGTGAGGGCAACAACGAGCAGGGAAGGTATAGCTGGCAGAGAAGAGGACTAGGACACTGAGAAAAATGGGAGGAGCTGGGAAGTGATACACTGTGAGTTCTTCCAGAATAAGAAGGCAAGCCATAAAGGAGGGGCTTGGCTGGGCAGAAAGTGGGGAGCATAGGTCAAGGAGGCTTAAGACCATGTGAAAGAGAAGTGAAGAAATTAGAGACCTGGAAAGAGAATGAAACATAGTGGCCAGAACTTGGAGTCAACATTTCAGAAATGATGCTGTTTCAAGGACTGTCAAGGTCTATACAGAGGACCTTTCTCCTGATGAGTTCAGACTGAACTGGCTTATGGTTCAAGCCAGTACTAAAATGACACTTTTCTGCATCTTGATGGGATAATCTACATCACTAGAAAATCTTATGATAGTGAGGTCAGGGCATCTAAAGTTTCTTTTCTTTCCGTCCCACTTTGGGATTCTGAATATAAATCTCTTTATTTCTCTTTCTCTCTTCTCTCCCTTTTATGATATTACAATTATAGGAATTTTAGACCTTGAATATATGGCAATGTTCACTTTTAAGCTTTTTCCAGGTGAGGACTAGCCATCTTGATTGGCCCTCCTTCTGTACTGTCCCTGGGGCTGTGATTTATACTGGATGTTTAGGCCTGGCACCTCCTTCATGGAATCTGCTGTCTTCTATCAGTGGTCACTGTGGAGGAAGTCTGTATTTTTCATACAATTTAGTCTTCTGGCCTTAAGTTACAACATACTCTTTCCCTGAAGCTTGCAATATGGGAAGGCAAAGAAAACTATAAATGAGTTATGAATTTAGGCCAAACTGAATCCGTACATCTAGGTTTGTATGGAATTTTCATGATTCTTCCATTAAGTGACTCCTCCTCATAGTATAAATAGGATGCTCCCTCAACTGGAAACCAAGAGGCCTTGGGTTCCAAGTTGATCATTTAGCCAGCCAACTATCCAATTTTTTGAATTTGGGCAGTCACTATGGACCTCAGAGTCTTCTGTAGATCTGAGCTGAGTATGCGAGCCCTTCTAACCTGTCTTCCTATGGTGTGGGCATATCTGAACACACTCTCATACTCTTATCCGTTTTATAGAAAAATAATGCTCCTCTTCGATAGATTGATGAAAAGATCTGGTACAAATGTTTCATTTAGGGTGGAAGTACATATAATCTTTCTTCCTCTAGAACCACCCCCCCAAAACCCACTGTTGTTGAGTCAGTTCTACAAGTGCCCCATAAGGTTTCCAAGGATGTGATCTTGATGGAAGCAGACAGTCCACCTTCCTCCTATGAGCTACCAGCTCAGGGCTTGACTGCTGTACCACCAGCGCTTGTCTCCTTCCCAGGTGTACTTAATTCGTGCATGAAGCATTGGAAATTTTCATTTTTGAAAACTATTTACTTAAGCTTTCCTTTATTGCATGTATTCCCACAGCTGCATTTTCAGTGCTGCCTGCACAAACAGTCTTGTCACTGGTGACTATACTATGCCATTTTCTCCACCTGAAATCCTAAACTTCTGGATTCTGAGAGAATGTCGTTAAGTAAACCAATAGCTCTATTGCAGTTTTGCTTTGATTCTGCTTGCAGAGTTATTTTGGTGCCTGGTTTTCTCTTGATTTCAGTAAAGCATGTGCTAAGCCTGTTTTAAACCCTTTTAATCTCTGGAGATACTTTAGATATGTCTAACTACTTTCTGTCACTTCCTGTCTGTCTTGGGCTCGCATCCCCTTTCTCTTCTTTTTTCTGGAAGTTCAGTGCATGGAGGTGCTGGACTTCTTTCATAAAATTCCCTTGTCAGTGATGAATCTCTTACTATTAGATGAAAATTTGCTTGCCTTGGATCCACGTGAAGCATATTTGTTTTTAATGAATTATCTCAACCAATGGAATTCAGAAGACGCCATGCTTAGAAAGCTCAAGGTCAAAGTTAAGGTCCGTGAACTTAACTATGTCATAAACATCATCTGAGAACTTGCCAGAAATCCCAAATCCTCAGCTCCAGCCTAAACCTGAGGATCTTCATTTTACCAGGATGCTGAGGTTGTTCCCATTAACTTGAAAGCTTGAAAAGCTCAGTATGATGACAAGAGTATAGAACAGTCCCTCCAAGAAGGTGGAGAACACAAAGAAAGCCACAGTCATATTCAGTTTTATTCTTCTCTCTAATTTGGTTTATGATCATTACAGTTAGACTACCTCAGAGGCTGTTTGGGTTATTATTGTTTTGGAAAGGGAGAGAAGTGGACACCATTGGGAGTTTGTTGGAGGTCAAGCCAGAGACCTGCAAAAGGTCCTAGCATTACGAGAGTTTGTCCTCTGCTTGGTGGAGTCTGTCATTCTGCTGCCAATCTCCTGTGAAATACAGCAGCACATTTTTCAAAGACAAGAAAACCATGTAGAAAGAAAATGCGTATGATAGGCTTTAGTTTCCATTCTGAAACTTAAAGATGTTGGGGGGGAGGTAGTTGGATCTTAACAGTGCTAATTACCCGTGGGTTTTCCAGATAAGTATCCAGGAAGAATCAGCAACTTGTCTTGATAATAAAACAAACAAACAAACAAAAAAAAAAATCACCCCACTGTTACCACATCATTTCCCATTCGGCAACCCCATAGGACAGGGTAGAACTGCTCCATAGAGTTTCCAAGGCTGTAAATCTTCATGGAAGCAGACTGTCTCAGCTGCTAGTGGTTTTGAACTGGCAACCTTTCGGTTAGCAGCCGAGCACTTTAACCACCCCACCATAAGGGCTCTATGTCTTGATTATCTCTACTGCATATTGGCCAATCTGTTTTGGGCATCAGTGCAAGGAAGCCATTGAAGCAAATAATACTAGTCAACTGTTGATATTTCGTCTGCAGACAGGATAGTGTCTTTGGTCTCCTACTAAGGGCTCAGCTGGATGATGATCTGGGATAGGTCACCAACAAGCCTTTGACTTCTGCACAACATTGTGATGTGGTGAGATGCATTACTTGGCAAGCATGACACTTTGGCAGCTATAAACTTACTTAAATAGAATTTGTATGTAGCCTTGGATGCAATATTTTGAATGATTTCTCAATTACCTTTTCTGAATATCCATTTTAATTTCTTGGACATTCATCAAACTTCCACTCTAGCTAGATGAATCACTTGTAGAAGTACCTGAAATCATTTTATCTCAGAGACACACCTTGGAAAGTGCTCATATAGGTGGTAGAGAAGGACTAGTGGCAAATCTAAACCAACTAGAAACTTCTTATGACCCTTCTATTGTCTAGGTGTTTAGAAGGTGAAGGCATGTGACTCTGGGGTCTCTTGTAATGAGAATTTTGACCTTTGAGTTCTTTCATTGCATGTTTCTATGCAGTTAAAAAAAATGGTGTAGAAATACCTGATATTAAACAGAAAAGCAACAACAGTAACAAAAATGCCTGTGGTTGCCTCCACCCCAAAATAATTTAGTATTTTGGGTTATGTTTGTTTATATTTGCATTTAGTGATAATATCACATTTTCTAACTTTAGCAAATATTCTCTACTGTTTTGTTTTTAATGGCTGCACGCTATGAATTTTAGATCCTCTAAGAAATGGGGACAACTAGAGGCACGGATCTAATGAAAACCAGAGTTGGAACAGAGAGGACCCTTTGGATCCGGGAGCGTTTAAGTCTACTTGCAGACTGAAGGCAATTCATGAGTCTAAATCCCATTTCCATTGGGAAATCACATGACTGAATGGTTTCTTGCTTTCATATCTTATTTGAGTATAGACGTAAACTGTGCAGACTTGACTCTTAAAGTGGTCTTTGTATGGTTTATGGATTGAGTTAACTTCCCTAAGATACGTACTGAAGCCCAGGGCCCTGTATCTGTGGATGTATTACTGTTTGGAAATAGGGTTTTCTTTTATGTTAATGAAGTCATATGACTGTACTGTGGGTCCTAAACTTAATTGCTTCTTGTTCCCCAAACAGCAGGGAAAAAACAAAAGAAAGATGCTGCATGAGGACTTGTCTACAAGCAAAGGAATGCCAACGATTCCTAGCAAACCCCAGAACTGGGGCTTTTAGCCTCCAGGACAGAATAAATTTTTCTTCTTTAAAGCTGGCCACTTGGTATTTCTTTTGCAGAAGCACATGTGTGGTTTTTTTTGCTATCATCTCTTGGTGTGTCTGCCCATCGTTTCAAAAAAGGAATTGGGGATCTAGAATTTTTCTTCTTCTGAGGCTCTCCGGTATCTCAGCCTCCTCCTTTCCGTCTGCCTCTAGAAGTACCTGAAGGATGCAGGTGCAAAGCCTAATGGTCATAGGACTTTGTGGTACTGGTGAAGACTCTTCCCGAGGACGGGATAAAGTTTTTCTTCATCTGCATCTGTCATTGTGAGGTTACCCTCTCTTGTCCTTGGCATTCATTTTAGATAATAGCATATAGGTAATTTTGGAAATTTGGGACTCTGTGAGGTCTGACACGTGCTCTTTGAGATACACAGCTGCTATCCTAACTCCTCCCTACTGCATTCTAGAACATAGTTGCTAGCTTCCCACGGCAAAAACTCCCAAGGACATGGCCTATCTCTTTTCAACCTTGCACACCATGGCTCTACCTATATTCTTTCCTTATTTTGCAGTGCTTATCTCCATTAATCTTGCATCCAGCCAGGCCCAACTATTCACATCCCCTGACACCAGCTCCTCTAGCTTGTAGACGTTGGCAGGCCTCCACTTCCAGAAAGACCTCCTTCTTTCTCTTCCCCTTGTAAGTTCCATCCATTCTTGTTCAAGTCTCAGATAACTCCCCGTAGCCACGCTGCCTTGCCAGCAGGCATCCCGCGAGCTCGCAAAGCTTGTGCCACAAATGGGTTTGTTCACTACATCAGGCTTCTATCCCGCTTGATATTCCTCATATGCTTTAGTCACTTGATTATGCATTTGTGTGTACATTTGGCTAGGTGTCAATGTGTATAGCCATGTCCTTGTTTAAAACAATAACCTTTTCTATGTACAAGTCATTTTTCTCATAGGTTGACCAAAGGGCTTTTGCTTTCATTTCACAGAAGTCTCAAATCCTCACAACTACTTTGACGTTTGTAGAATGGCCATGGATTTTAATTTGCTTGGATCAGCCATGACTGACTTTAAAATTCATTCGAAAAGTGATTTAGGATCTCTGTTTCCCTTATGTTCTCAGGTTTTTTATTTTTTGCCTAAACTGCAGTTTACAGTCACAATGAACAAGCCATAATAGGGTGTTTGTGGGTACTTGGAGAGATAGTCATACAAAAAAACAGCAATGCAAAGTCTGAGCTGATGAAAGGAGAGTCCAGATGATTCTTAAATGCCATGGAGCTGAAAGCAAATGTCTCTTTTTCCCCACTTCTCCTTCTGTCTCCTTTCTCCTGTGTTCCAGACTGCTGTATGTCTACTTGAGTTGTGCACAATTTTACATCTCTTAAATTGCAGTCAGCTCCTTTGGGAACAACTCAGGTAAGGGCAAATTTGCCCACATCAGGTATTTAATATAATAACCCAGAGAGCATCTAGAAAGTTAAACTGTAAAACCGCGATAGCAGGATGGTATTGTGTATTCCCTTGGGTTTCTAGCAGTGCCTGGTACTAGGTCCTTACGCATGACGTTATTGTTGTTGTTAGGGGCCATCAAGTCCATTCCAACTCACAGTGACCCTGCACACAACAGAACAAAACACTGCCCGGTCCTGAGCCATGTCCACAATAGTTTTCTTGCTTAAGTCCGTCCATCATTGCAACCACTGGGTAACCCATCCTGTTGAGTCTTCCTCTTTCTCGCTGATCTACCACCCTACCAAGCACAATGTCCTTTCCCAGGGATTGTTCCCTCCTGACAACATGTCCAAAGCGTGTGAGACACAATCTCATTATCTTTGCTTCCAAGGAGCGCTCTATGCATAGTAGCTGCTTAGTTAAATGAACTGAGCCATCTAGAACTCTAGGATGCGAGGAACTCTGATTCCAGTAAGCTGCGAGTAGTGATCGCCTCATTCTGCCCCCCAGAGCATAAGTATAGTTATCCTAATGTCCTGCCAGACCTAACTCTATGGAAGATCACATATTTCCATAAGGAAGGTCTGCCATTTTTCAGTGATGAGGAGATGAGGAACCACTCTTTGAGAGATTCTTCCCAGTATTGCATCCAAAAGAACAGGAGCACAGGGGCATACCCATTAGTAATATCTCAAATTGAGTCCTATGGTCATGCTTGCTGTGGGTAGAGTGGGGGCTTAGCAGTTGCACCCATTAGGGACTTCTAGAAAAAGATGGAGATAAGGAAGTTGGGATACGTGCAAAACTTGGATTGGTGGAGAGATTGTCATATAAATTTCTAAAGTTTCCTTCTCCGTAAACGGGGGAATAGAACTGATGCTGAGAATACAGAACATGGAATACAGAGAGAGTGGAGGAAGAAAGAAGCTCAGAGGTCAAGACAGGGCATTTGGGCTTAAAGAGAAAAAAATTCTTTTCTGACTTTCAAGCATGGACAACTTCAAACTTTCCTCCTCCCTTGTCAGCAACAATACCCTTTTAGGTTAAAGCGGTGGGAGAACAAAGTTGCCCTCTGCGTTTAGTTTCTTCCTGTCACCTGTGTGGTGTTTCAGTCCACAGGTTTCCCTTTAAGCAGATAATTTGGATTCTCTCTGTTTCTGGCTTCCTCCTAACCCATCTCTTAGCAGGGAGTACTTCCCAGTGAGAACTGTTTTTGTGAATTTGAAATCCTGCTCTGGCTCTACTTTTCTCTGTGTTCTTGCAGATAGATCATAGATTTCAGAAATCAAAGATGGCTTTGTATTTCTGTGATCAACTCTCCTGATCTTGGAGATGATACTGGAATAGCTCTTTCAGTGTTTCCCCTGGTTCTTTAAACCTGGGAGGCCAGGTCCACGCCTTTCCCTAGGGCCCCAGCACATTTAGACAACAGCTATATTAGTGGCTTTCTTTATACTCATGTTGGTCTGAAGTCCAGGCAGAAGGGTAATGCACTAACCTTGATGATGTGGCATCATTTGAATTACTCAGATGTTAGTTTAACCAAGTTATATGGGACACTGTCCAGTCGAAGCTTTAGGACGAGGACCCATTATATATCTACCTTGCTACATCCTTTAGTTCCCAGTTAAAGAGTAGTCAGTAAGGTAGATTGATTGCTTATTTTCTGAAGATCACAGTAACAGCGTCATAGAGTGTGGAAACCTTAGACGCTTCTTCACCAGCTCCCCTTTTCTGAGTCATGAGCCTCACCCCCAGCATAGGGGCTCCCTCTGTCCTCTAACTTACCCCTCACAATACTGCTAAAGTGGCAAGAGGTGGCTCCTTTCCCTTACAGTTTTCCATCATCTACAGGACCCAGTCCCTGCACCTGGGCAGTAACTGGCCTGCTGTGTGGCCTTGTCCCTGCCTGGAGCCCCTGCTTCCTGCTGCCTGCTGCTCATCCTGGCTCCTGGGGTTTCCTGGGAAGTTCTCACGCTTTCCAAGTATGTCCTGTTGTTTCACCCTCCACAGTTTTGGGTTTCTTTCCTTTTGCCTGAAGTGACCTCTCTAACTTTTTGCCCCTACCAAGCTCTCTTTCATCCGTTATCAGCAAACTTGGAAGTTTTGCCATCTGGGAGGCGTTCCCTAATGATAATGTCTACAAGTTAGGTATTTAGTTTTGGTATCACTATTTGCTTACATTTTTGTCTCCCTTAATATTCTCTCTCAACTCTATGAGGACACGACCTTATTTGACTCTTTTTTTTCTTTATATTCCTAGAGCCCAAGACAAAGGAGGCACTCAGTAAATTTGTTGAATGGATGTAAGTCCAGATAGTTTGGGCTTATATAAATTCATGACATACTTGCTTAGGAAGAACTCAGTTTGCAATTTCTTATTACCTGATTGGTTAATTATATCAACGTTCTCCCAGTGGTCATGAGCTCTTAACACTTCCAGGGCTTCACAAAGGTCTGAAATTGTACCCCTTTTCTGTTCACAAGAAGGCTTACTGTTGAATGATTAACAAAAAGATTTAGAGTCTTGGTTAACTTATTTTCCTTCCATAGGGAGCCAATGACCCAGCTCCACTGGATAAATAAATCATGATGGCAAGGATGCAGCCAGGGGCTTGCAAAGACATTAGAAAATATTGTTGGTGGAGGACTAGTAATCTGACCCTCCTGCTTTCTCCAAGACAAAGTTATTAATTTATTGCCAAGCATTTTGGAGACCTAAAGTCATCTTGGCATTGATATCCAAGGTTGGAGTTGACATTTTTGAGGTGTAAGGACAAGAGTAGAACTGATTCCCAACCACTTTCCTCTCTAAATTAGGAAATGATACTCATGTCAAAGGATGAAGGGAGGAAATCAAGCTAGCTGAAAGGAGGGAGCTGTGTGTCCCAATTGTTTCCAGTAGCAGTGTTTTTCCACCTTCAAATTTTGAAAGTGGCTATGTTAGAATTAAGAGTAAAGGAATTAGAGAAATATAGACTCAGCTCCTGGCTCTACCAGCAGCTGAAGAGTCTGCCAACTACTTGTGGCAGGTTTTCTACTAGAATCTAGTTTTTCCCTGGCTACACATTGGGGTTGGTGATGGGCGTGTTATTTATGGGATAGACAGATGGAGAAATTTCCTGAAATTGGTGATCCACAGCTTCAGTTCAACACAACTTTGGGGACAAGCCCTTAACAAAAAGGAGAATGACCTCTCCAACATGGTACACTCCAACCCCCCAAACAAAAAAACAAACACCCTAAAACAAATGGCTGTCAAGTTGATTCTGACTCATGGCAACCCCATGTCGGTCAGAATAGAACCGTACTCCACGGAGTCTTAATGACTGACTCTTTGAAAGTAAATCACCAGGTCATTTTTTAGAGGTGCCCTAATATATATTTGCATTGCCAACTTTTTGGTTAACTGTTACAGACATTTCTTACCAAGAGGGAGACCCTTATTTAACCGCCGAATCCAATGGCCACAACCTCTCTGCTTCTCGTATCACTTGCTATATGTTATCCTCGGGTGGAGCAATGTCGTCTCACATACAATGCGTGCTCTGCAGGGGCGGTGCCTCAGTGCTGGGTGAGCAGGCAGCAGTCTTGGAAAGAAGGACCAACCAGGTTGGATTTGTGGCTTTGCTCTTCCTTGTAGCCTCGTTGACCTCTGCGTCTACACTCACATTTGTGTATATGGAACATGCCTTTCCCTGCCATTTTATAACATTACTGGCCCCCAGGGTTAAAGGAATGTTTAACTTGCCCCCCATCCCCAAATGGAAATATGCCTCTATTCAGTAAGATGTTCACTTCTGAGGCACAGTGATAACTTTTTGCTCAGAAACCACCTGCTGGGGACCAGAAAGGGACAAAATCTAGAGTGCCCTCAAGTGTATCTTTCATGGCACGGTATTGACCCACAGTGGCTCTGTTCGAGAGTGGGAGTTCCTGTCAACCCAATTCTGTCTACAGAATGAAAGGTGGGAAGAACAAAATCCAAAGCTAAGTCAGAGCTTTTCCCCCTCTGTCACTGGGGCAAATGTTGTATATGCTATTTGTTTAGTATCAGTTCATTAAACTACACACATATTTCCTTTTCTAAGAAATAAGTGTATGGATTGCATTGCTGGCTGCTCATAGTTTAAACAGACCTGTGAGGCTTAAGGAGAATTATTGACTGCTTTTTACTGCTTTTTAGGGTCCTCTAAAGGCTCCAGCTTCTGTTAAATGTCTCTTACGTCTTGTTCACATTTCCTAGGCTACCCCACATGTTGTTCTGACTCAGAAGGCATTTAGTGATTATTTGCTAAGTTTGACAAGCACCCGTGCAGGCATTTAGGTTTCTAAAAATAAAGAAAACCATCAAAAAGCAGGTCTAGTAGAAGAATTCTAGTAGAAGATTTCTGTGGGCCTGGAGGTGAAGACGGAATTGGTCATCTTTGAGGGACACTTTGGCTTTTTGGAGCTCCAGCTCTAATACCTCTGTAGCACGTAAATATAAGCCAGATCTCTTCAAAAGGCAGTATAAATTCAAGTTTAGGTTCATTTTTTAGAACAGATATTTCAACTTATTTAGGGATCCATTGGGGAACCCTGGTAGTGTAGTGGTTCAGAGCTAAGGCTGTGTTATCCAAAGGGTTGATGGTTTGCTGGGAACTCCTTAGAAGCTGTGTGGGTCAGTTCTACCTGGCTCTATAGGATTCACTACTGTGAGTGGAAACCAGCTTGACAGCACTGGGTTTGGTTGTTTTTGGAACGGCCCTTTGGGATTGTGTCCCTGCGGTGATTGTTTTCCCTGTTGCGCACAAGTTGAAACTGGGAGTCTGTGGTTTGGTGGCTCAGATTTGCATGGTCAGACTTTACTCTTACATCCTGGCCACTCTTCTCTTCCTTTCTGCTTCCCTTATAAAGCAAGGCAACAGATGATGCAAGGCCCTCCTCTTGGGTAACAGATGTATAACATTGGCTGTGTGTCTAAAGGCATAATCCACTCCATGGCTTTGATTGGCTACTTTCATCTTATAAAATCCCAAAGACTGCCAGTGGGATCAAGAGTCAGAACGTACAGTCTTTTATGCTTTCCTGTCCCTTGCCCCATGTTTTCCTCCTTCGCACTTCCAAACTTACGTAGCTTTGTTCTTAAATTCTGACCGACTTGGAGTGGGAAGAAAAAAGAGAAAAGGGGTTTGAGTCAAAGCAGGCTGTCCTCATGATTGCTGCCTGAATTAGAGAAGCACACAAAGCTGAGAGAAATACTCCCCAAATGGTAAATCTATCCCTGTCATGATCAGGAAAGATGGACTGTGATACACAGATAAGGTCAAGGCCAAAGCCAAGGTAAGGCAGGTGGTGGGATGCTGCCTACAAGAAGAGTGACCAGAGAGTTAGGGCTGTTGGAAGGGTCCCATGGCACATTCCATGCTGATCCTTTCTTTCTTGGATGTCCCACCTCCTCATGGAAAGAGGAAAATTGGGGCCCATCTTTATAATCCCACGAAGTTGGTGAATCCTGCAACTGAGCTTAAAGTTGGGTGTGCTGACAGCGTGGTCCATGCTGAGACTTTCTTTCTTGGATGCCCTGTCTCCTCGTAAAAAGAGGAAACTTGGGGCCCATCTTCATAGCCCCATGGGGTAAGTGAATCCTGCAATGGAGGTTAAAGGTCCACTCAGCCTAAAAGGATACTTTAAAGGATGATTTCCTGTCCAATCACCAAAGACATTTACTTGTTACTTGGAAACCCACACCCAAACCGATCTAGTCTTGGATGGCTCCTAGGAAGGAAGGAAAGATTAGGCGGTACCTCAAGGGAATACGCAGATCAGGACTAGGGACAGGGCTCCAGGCATCCAAAAGTATTCTCTCCCCTCTGTGGAAGGAGGCAGACAATAGTCACAAGGAGTCATGCCACAGAACCAGAAGTGTGTCTCATTGAGGATCTTGCTAGTAAACTGAGGCACCAAGGCCACTGAGGAAGACAGAGCAGCTGTTTAGGATAAATCCCAGCCTGCTGAGCAGTCTGGGGAATACAAGCTTTCTGTGGACTTTATCACACTCCTGCAGACTGCAAGGAGGCATTTGAACATATCAGAGCCCACTTTTCATCAGGGGTAAGGATGGGAAAAAAAAATACAATACTCAGTTTCTTTGCTCTTAAAAATTTCACAATGCGAAAATGAGGGCAAATTTGCCGCATACTTAGAGTAATGCTTGAACTGCCCTTTTTCCCCCTAGTATCTGAGAACCCTATACATATGAACATGTTCTAGGAAGGCTTTATAGGCAGCTCTGAGGAGGTGGGAGGTGGGAAGCAGGGAAACTTAGTCTTACCGGGTAGGGGAAGATCCACAGAACCTAAGTGTTAGCATAGTCTTTAGCAAAAACCAGCATGCGACGATGTGCAAAGCAAGAGCTGAGTCATTACGCCAGAGACAGTAATTCAAGTGGGTTCCTGCCTGAAACCCAGAATCACAGGAAAAGGGTAAGAAATGGATAGTCAATGAGGTCTTGGTGGGGGCCAAGCAGGGAATGACCCTCGACGAACCCCCAGCAGAGCTCTCTTGCTTGCAGTGACCTTCTGTGTGTACTCTGCAAGGGAATGCATGAGTACATGTGGCTGTATTTTTAAGTCCAGGGACAGGAGAAACAATAGTCCCCAACCTTTGGGTGCCTACCCTCTGGAAGCCCACAACAAACTGTTCCTGAATCACCCAATGGAGGGCAGCACCCAGAAATTGCTCTTTTGGCCTATGTCCTTCCTAGTGGAAGCAGGTACCAAGGCTGGCCAATGTCGAGAGAGGCAGATGCTTTCCTAATGGTGAACTCTGAGATCCCAAGTTGGTTCACCTGAGTGAATGAGGTGCAGTGGTCAGGGACTAGTTGAATCAATCACGGCAGTCGCATTCATGGGCCGAGTACATCCTTACAGAAAGGAGGCTGACACATTGGAGTACTCTGGCGTTTATGGCCTTGGTTACCTCAAAAGTCTCCTGGCAGTGGTGCTCCAGTTTTGGCCCAGGGAAGTGGTATATTTATAAACAGAAGTGCCAGAGGGTAACTCCAAGTGGACTAGAATACAACTTTTACTAGTGAAGCTTAATATTATTCGGGTCATAGACACCTATGAGAAGCCACAGACCATTTCTGGAGAAATAAAAAAGAAAGACACTGTATATAATTTTAGTGTGTTTATGGACCCCCTGGTGACCATCCCATTGATCCTGGCTTGAGAGCCACTGCCATTCACTTTTTTTTTTTCCAGTCCAGAAGGTATTCAGGAATCCTGCAAGGTACTGACCAGCTCCCAAAGTGATAATGGGAACATTGAGATGTGACCATAGTGATACAGAAAGGATGTTTGGGTGGAGAAGCATTGTGAACTCTGTATAAAGTCCATTTTAGTTTCATAGGCAGACAAGTCTTCTGTTTGTAGGACATGTAGCAAAATTCTATATATGTTTTCAGAACATTTGTCGTTTGTCGACTGCACTGTGTCTGGACAGAAATGGATAGATGGACGCGTGACTTTCAATAGCTCCTCAAAAAGCAGCATACCCATTGGATGCCAGCTGTGTGGTGAATGGGGATTGGATGTTTCCTTGTCAAACTAGGTGACAGTGGCTGATATGACATTTCCGATGATGTGTGAACCCCAACACTAATACGTGGAAGGAGCTCCTCTTACCTGGCTCTAGGAAGGCTGAGCGAATTAGGGAAGAATACAAGGCTGAGAGAATATAAAAACGTTAAATGTACCCACATCATGATCAGGAAAGATGGACTGTGATACACAGATAAGGCCAAGGACTTTGATGTGTGGTCAACAAAGGAAGAGCCAGGGAAGTCCTAATCCTTCAACATAATACTTTCTGAGTTCATTTGGATATATATCCTATTGGAGTCTTTATAGTACATTCGTTGTGAGAAAAATCTATTTCCACCCATCTGACATCAAACTGTAATGATCACTTAAGTTTGTTCCCAGTTCTGTTCCCCTTTTTCTGACTCCAGCTGCACATACAGTTCTTCTGATGACACAAAGCACCTGGAGCTAGGTCAGATCTCACAAGTTAAAGGACAAAGTCCTCCAGATTTCCAAGTCTGCACAAGACTCCAGACATCAGTTGTAAACTCTGAAGTCCTCAAGACAGCTTCACTTCTGACCCATTGGCTACACATTTAGGGGTTTACCACAACTGCTTAAGGACACCAGCTACAAATACGGGAGTCCTCAGGGACTGTCTCACTATGACTCAGTAACTACTTCTACCCCTCTGAATAGCAGTTGTAAGTTCAGGGATCTCAAGGACTCCCTCTCGCTTCTGACCTGCTAGCTCCCACTGCTTCCGTGGGTTCAGTCATTTGCTAGAATGACTGGCTTTTTTTTTAAAAATGAAGGATAAAAATCAGGATTCCCACAAGAAAGAGACAGACAGGACAGAGTCTAGCAGGGTTTCAAAAGGGGAAATGCTACCTTCCCTCGTGCATCAGTGTCTATCACCAACCAGGAAGCCCCTGATACTGCTATGTCCTGAGCTTGAATTGAGAGTCTCATTACATAATTCAGACTCCAGCTACTCTCTCTTGAGTTCGGTTGATATGACAGAGCTGATATCATGGGATGAGTCTATCTTAACCTGGCCAACCCCTGACCAAGACTTACCTTATCAGCATAACCGGTAGTTTAGGTGTGGTCTGCTACCCTTATTTTTGGGTGAAGTTGACCTCATGCCCACCTCGTGCTGGTAGGGATGCTAGCTGCTTTAGTATTCTCTCCACTCCTACTAGAGAGTGAATGCTTTCTGTGGACTCATTGAGAATTCTCAGAAAACTCAAGAAGCTACCTCCTGATTTATCTGGTCAAGCGCTTTTCACAGGCGGTGGAGGGTGAGGAGGTAGGGAGGTGGGGAGAACTACAGCTCTAGCTAGGGCATCCCTAACTGAGAGGCCATTTATGCCAGTGTCTATCGCTATGTACCATACTTTTCCCTCCTAAATCTCTGTTTAGGACACATGGACTGCTAGGTGTGAGAGATAGTCCAAGAGATACAGATCGGATAAAATAAATGTTTAAAAGTATTGTCTGATTGTATAACAGGGCTGTATACTTGAAATCAGGACTGTTCTGGGAAGCCAAGCACAATGGGTTCCCATATTTCGGACCTCCTCAAAATGAAGTAGGCTCTTTTAACTATATCATTTGATTACATGTTTACTCTCATGAGGCACTGAGACAATTGACACACATCACAACAAAACCTGACACCAGTCACGGTTAAACACAAATTCTCTACACGTTGTTGGAGTTCAGTAATTAAGAATCTTAAAAAGTTCTGGTACTTCTTATTGGGGTAAATTATAATACCCTCCTCCTATGTCTTCCATATCCTATGAACTTCCTGTTTGTGAAACAGGGCAGTTGAAACTGGACTATTACTGGACCAGGCATATGGCAGTACCATTCAAAAAACGGTACCGATTCGCGTCATCATTTAAAAAGGTGTGAAGTTACAGGTGAGAACTTGTTAGTGCAGCCAGACAGTTTCCTCACTGCGAGGTGTGTCAGGGTAGGGGATGATCAGGAGGGCTAAGGGGTCGCCACATATCCTACCACCTCAATCCTCACTAGGATTGTGTCGATTTTCGAGTACTCAGTCCGGTAGCAGATCCTGAGAGCTCAGATCCAGCTAAGCAGGCACAGCTGCGCAGCCTTCCCAGGAGGCCAGCAAGCTGTCGTCATGATGCTGGACCCAGGTCATGGAAATTCCCAGTACTCCAAGTCCAGGTGGCTGGCAAGTTTTAATCACAAAATTCATTCATTCTCATATTCATCCTCTAAAAGAATCTTCCAACGTTTATCTGGTTCTTTGTGCTAGACATTTGATTTGCACCAAAGCTAAGGAAGTTGTCAAAACTTTATCTTCGCCTTCAAGGAGTTCACAGCCTGCTACACATGACAGTCAAATTCATGTCACAGACCAAATGATGCTAAGGGGTCATCCTGAAGATAAGCTATAGGTGAAACTGGAGGCCTGAAAAGCATAGTTCTTCTTAGCAACAGAGGAGAAACTGAGACCAAAGGCCTGAGAGGCTTTGCTGCAAAGAAATCACCCCAACCACCCTTGGGAAACAAAGCACATTCCATGGGGCCAAAATGGTGATAAAAAGTGTTACGCCTTTTTTTTTTTTATATATATATATGACTTAGAACTGCCCTGGAAAAAGAACAATAGAACGTCAAGGCAGGTCTGATAACAGCTTGTTTTTCTGAGTTCCCCCCTGCCTCCCCCAGATCACTAAGCTGGAGCAGACGATGCCCGGCATTGGTCCTTCTGCTCCGGTCAAGACTCAAAAGGAAGACCTTCAAACTCAGACTTTAAAAACACAGACTGTCTTGTTGACCACTTTTGCTCCTTTCCTCGTGATTGTCTCATCCCTGCACCTGCATGTAACTTTCTCTTTATAACCCCGTCGGGTCTGACCAGAGACAGGCAATTTTTGGAGGAACTATCCCCTCTGCCCCCTTTGCATAGCCACACAAATAAAATGTTTAATTACCTTACCCCACCCTCCTGTCTCAGAGATTGGCTTGCAGCAGGTGGCACCGACTCGGGTATTTTTCTGGTAACAAAGGGGTCTCTCACTTGTGGCCAGGGAGGGCAGAGGCAGAAGAAGGTTTTCTGCTCGGAATCTGATTTTGCTCTGGTCCTAGCTGGTGAGACAGCCGAGAGAAAGGATGCGGAAATGAACTTTCCAGCAGAGGGCGCCTGGGTTTCATAATCCAGACCTGATGGGGGTGAGGGCCGTGGCTTCTGTCCTCTGGGAGAGAATCAAACTAGCCAGTCTGGAGAATCAGATTGAAGAACTGGAAGAGGACCTTGGACAGATCTAAGGCAGAAACCCACTTCTATAATCTGGGGCACACAGACGTCATCTGGACTCAGAAACCCCAGGATGCTGGAGGCCTGATATCCTGTTACTAGAAGGCACACACCAGAGATACTTAGCTGCACTCAGCGTGTAACGTAGTGGCGCTGGGTTCTTCGTTACGGCTCAGCCTCTCGGATCTGGAAGACAGGCCATGTGGTGTCCTGCGCGGGACCGCAGCCTAGTCTCCATGTCGGGCTACCTATGCTAAGCCCTGCTAGGTGGGCAATGGGGCCAGAAAGGACAAGGGGCAGGGGTACTGAAGCCACTCAACTACTTGCATCCTCTTGGCCAGGCTTGGTTGGGAACATTGGCCCAGTTGTGGTAAAAGAAATCAACGGGGTGCGCTGACAGAGAGATGGTTAGTAAGAGTGTTCCATACAGCTCAGAGTTTTTCTGCCTGTGACTTGGGCTGTTCTAAAACAGTCCGGTATAAATAAGTGTTTAATGTTTTCATGGGTAAAGTTGAGTCAGGAGTAGAAGGGAAGAGCAGTAGAATACAATATACCTTCTGTCCATCTGCTCAGATCATCTGCTAAGAAGCCAGCAGGCAGATTTGGATGGACAACTGCTCTGCTTCTTTATCTTGATTCCCCCCAACCCATCCCATTCATAAACCCAGAAGCTATCTCTACCTGCACCTGCCCTTCCTGCGTTCTGGTCTTGATCTGATATCTGGATCCAGAGGTTTGACTTAAGAGAGCTAAGCCTTTGATTCCTAGTTTTGATCCTGACTACTCTTTGTCCTGCCGGCATTAATCCGTCTCTCTAGGACATCCAGTTCTGGCCCCTAGCTTTTCCAAACCTGTGTCTGGTCCAAATGGTTCTCGTGTTTATAACTTGATACATAGCCCATTTCAGAGGCAAAGTTAAACCCTCTGCCAGAGAGTGACATAGATATGTCAAGGAGAATGTTGTAGCCAAAGTCTACACAATGTGTCTAACTTGTGAAGAAGAGAGACTAATAACTGCTTTTTCAGTGGAAATGCTCAAGTGTTTCTCATAAAACCTCAGAGCATTTTTTTTTTAAGCTTAAAGGCACAGACAGTTCGTTAAGAGCTATTGGGTTCTTGAAGTCTGCATAAAAGTCAATTTACAGGTTTTAACGATATTGGTAGGAAGTGATATTTCTCCTTATGTTCTGACATCCAGTGGTGGTTGGCTTCTTGTTCCCCCTCACTGGGTGGTCATGTCCCTGCCAACCTCAGGTAATGTGCTCACATGTCTTCTCAAAAATCAAAGTCATGCCCAGTGCTCTTGTGTGATTGCCCTTTTATTCTTATTCTTGAATTGATTCAGCATTTCTTCTCTTAGTGGACCTGCCTTGTTATTGTCATACCCCAAGAGATGCCCACCCTTGCCCTCTGCTAAGGACATTTCATTCTATGGTCCTAGCAATCAATTTCTTTCCACTGGGGCATTCTTTGGCTGATGTGACTACTTTGAATATATATACATATATGTAATGTGTATGTGTTTGTACTACATATATACTGTTTCAGTACAAACCTTCAAAAGTGGCAAAACATTATGGAAACAACAGGGAGATTCGGAACTATGATTTTTACATCTAATGTTAGCTGTATTTACCCTACCAATGCCCAAGAAATTATTATTATTGTTCTTTTTGGAGAGAGGAGAAATTACCCTGCTTTAACTGTAGGGTCCAGACTAGTTGCACAGATGTGGGATGCTGGTCAGCTAATGTAGTCGGCATCTTTTTCTCCATAGAAACCCTGTAATGCCAAATGCTGCTAAGATGATCCTTATTTTACACTGACAGTGCCAGGGAATGTGAGAGACAGACAGCATATCTATATTTAAGCTATGTTTAGGGTATATTTAGACAATAACTATGACACTTGGAAGTAGAGCTTTCCCTGGAGATTAATTGCCAGCTGGTGTTGACGACACTGTGGGCTCTCAGACACCTCCGGATAGGTTTTTATTTCCAGGAAATGACTGATATCTTAATCAGGACCATCTAAGTAAGCTGCCTTTGCCCACTAGAAGTTATATTTGGGAATCATGACTTGATGGGAGCATCGCCATTGAAGGCCAGTCAGTCTCTTATTTGGGGAGAAATAAAACAGCTGGCACGGCCCCACTGGGGTGGTAAAGGAACAACTGGTTAAGAGTGTACTTCTTCTTGAAACCCCCTCCCCCGAGGCCCCAGTTCTGAGCCATGGGATTCCTTGGAGCTTCCTGGTAGCTTTGCAGTCTGATGGTGATATTGAAGGGGCTTGTCTTTTGAAAGGAACATTTTTACAGCAAAATACTGTTGTTGAAATTGAAAGGTCTAGGTGTGGGGGTGCTTATATATGGGCAATGTTACTTCAGTGTCAAAACACCAACATTAGTATTGACGGTTGTTTTTCCAGATGAGGCTTTGGTCTTCCGAACCACTGTGCTCATTGGAGTTAGCTGGAATGCAGCTGCCTGTGGCATTTGGAAGACCCCTAGGGCTAACCACTGAAGAAAAGGTCCCAAATGCAGACCTAACTTTGCTCATTCATTCTTTGGGGTCCATATCCAGGTGGTGTGTACCAGCTCTTCCATGTTGATGGTTTACTGCTGGGATGTGTTATGGTTGGTTGGTGTCCGTACCATATACCAGCTGTTAAATATTTTGGACATTGGCTCCATGTAGCTAAGAATAGAATTTGAAAATAAATAGCATTTTGAGGGGTGTGAATTCTCCACAGGTGATATTCATCATGGAGCTATCCCAGTTTTGACCGTGGTCAGTGAGTGGTGGGGGATAGGATGGTGTGGGTGGTGGTGGTGGTGGTGGTGGTGGTGGTATGGAATTGGCTGGACCCACAAAACCGGGGCACCAGTGAATCTGAACCTTAAAAGTCTTTTCACAAAAACATAACTGACTTGTCAGGCAAACATACTGACTTGTGAAGCCCAGGGAACAAGAGTGGGCTGAAAAATCAGACAAGGCCAGGGTTCAGGAGCTGGAAACCATGAGGTTATGAAGCCAAGAGGGTTCCTGAGTAAGCATGATGAATGGACTTGGGGTGTGAATAGTTTGCCTCCATGGGTCACCTGTCCTTTGGCAGGTGGGACTTGTTGCTCTAGAGTCATCAGATAATGGTGGACACAGGCTGAATGTCCTGCCCTCTGATCTGTGTTCCCTAGCTCCACTATCAGAGGTCTGGTCCAGACTAGAAAGTGTCCTAGGGGTCTTCCCTGGCTGAGGCTCAGCTTCTCTCCTTCTTCCTACTTAGGGCATCCTTCTCATGACACTTGTTATTTACCAAAGTATTGAGAATGGATTCCAACTGGTAATTCATGTTTCTCTGGTACAGGGAACTCTGGGAGAGAAATGGCTCAGCTTGCTTTATACTGTGGATGTGGTATATCATTATCACTTTAACTGTCAATGGGTTTGATGGCTAAACATTCAAACGTGTGAATGCTTTATCTTAGCAGATTTTCTGTTTAGTTCCTAGAAATGATTTGTATTTGGCTTCATGATATACTATGTAACTTTTTTCTTGAACAGTGATGTTAATTGAGATTTTATGCCTTGACATCACACCAACGAAAGAGGCAGGTGAGCCAGGCACAAACTGAGCCCACCTCAGACGAAAATTTCCCTCTTAGCATGTCACGTTTGGGTAACTGAGAATGACAATATTGATGGACGTCTATGCAGTTCTTATCGTTTGGTATTCCTTAGATCGACTACTTCCGAAAGCATTTGTCTTTGGGACTAGAAAAAATGTTTCTCTCTTATGAAGAGTTGGATCCGACTCAACGACACTTGGCTTGGCTTATGAAACGTGACTATGAATATTTTGCTGGTTAAGGATTGTCATCTTCCCTTGTATTTATGGGCAATTTTGATAACATGTTGCTTTAGTGTGTTACAGAAGGAAAGGCTTGAAGACCCATCCAGGTGGCCTGAATGTCCCTTGAAAATTAGTTACTGGTCCTTTGTAGGGGAACGATACCCAGCATCCTGTAAAGGAATCAAAGTATGTTGAGTGTGGACTAGACACAGATCACTCCAGGCAGAAGGTCAGAGCTCAAGACTCTGTTAGTTATCAAAAAGAAATCTATCAGAGAAGGTGAAATCCCTGTCTGAAGCAGACAGCTCACTCCCTCAGCATATATCTGTGACTGTCACATCCTGCTTGGGAGACACCTCATGCGCAAAGAGGCAGAATCTGTGTAATGGCATCTAGAAAGACATTTCCCTTTCTGTACATTATCTTCTGCTAAAGCTATAAAACTGAGGGCAATGGGCACAAGACAACTCAACCTTCATGCCCATCATTCATGTCTTCCTTATAAATTGGAAGACTGGTGTTAATTGGGGTGAATTATTTTCAAAGGATTGATAGAGTGCAGCCAGTTTGAGACATCTCCCTTGAGTAGGAGAGAAGAGGGTGTAACTTCTTTTCCCTGTCATTCATTAGCCAAGATAAGAGGACCCAACATATTTAAAAGAATAGGCTATCGGTCATCTGCTGGAAGGAGAAACCAATGTCACATTCCCTGGATGAATGCTTGCTGGGGTTCAGAAACCCACTAGCTTGCTTTGGGCTGTTGTAAGAGCTCTGGAGAGTTCTCTACTAAGATTGGTAGGTGCCCCTGAAGAAGTCAAAGGCTGGCTGGGACGGCTCACAGTAATACGGCAAGAGGAGGAGGGCCAGTGGCTGCACAAGCTTCATCTGCATTGCTTTGAGGGGAAAGAATGTATCCTCAAAGCATCAGGAGAAGGTTAAAAGGATCTGGAGTCAAGACGTCTTGAAATGATCCTGCCCAAGAAGGCTGTCTTTTGGGTTAAGTGGACCCCAGAGGTATACTGCCAGAGCAGGAGCTCTTGGTGCTGGAGTCACAAGGGCTCAGCCAGGGTGGGAGCATAGTCTGAGTCAGGAGAAGGCACCACTGGCAAATCTCCTAGGCGGTCTTCAATACACACATACAACTGTCCCTTGCAAAAAATAAAGTTAATATTTTTATGAGAGGTTCTTTAATAGCCTATAAAGAACTTAATATCAATTGTTTCTCATCAGTCTCTTATCTAGAGAACCCAGAAGCAAGAACTAATGGAATTGGCTGGGTGGGACATAGAGCAAAGAGGGAAACAGTGAATGATGTCTCACTCACTGCTGATACGCAAACCTGAAATTAGGACTGAGATGGCTGAAGGGAGATGTTTTAATTGGATGCCCAGTTGGTTTCAATTTAGAATGGTTTGTGCTAGATTTTTTTCTTTTTTTTTTAATTTCTGAAGAGGAGACTGACATTGGCATGAAAGTGATAGGGAATTACTCCGAACAAGGAAGGGACATCCATGAAGAGTAGGTTTGAAGGCACTGATGGGTGAACACAAAGCCATTTCCTGATTATATCATCTCCCTTTAAGCCTCATACGGACCCAGGAAAATTTTGCATTCCAAAAGTACAGATGCAGGTTGCTTGTTGCCTTTAGCCACAGTGGCATTTATTCTGAAGACCTATCAAGACTTTTGATAGTTCTAGGCATAAAATGCCTATCTCCACTTACAATATTTAAGAGTAGGCAAGAATTTGCCCTATGGAGACAGGAGCATAATGCTTTCCAAGGCCAAGTTATCATATAGGAGATGTTACAGACCATCTTCCCATCACTAGAAACCAGAAGACTATTTGATCTCTAAGTGAGTCATCCAAGTTGGTTTCCAAGCCTTCACTTAGGACTCATATGGCTCCTTTTCTTCCACTGGGATGACCAATTCAGTGCTTGCTAAGCCTGCTTTCTCTACATGAAGGACTCACTTTATTAAAGGACCTAAACGATCAAAGTGAACTGCCACTAGAACGATAGACAGCCAAAAACCAGTGATGCCTCTGGGAGCTCCTCTGTCATGTGCCACTTAAAGCTTTCCTATTTCAGAAGAATCCAGAATCACTTTTTCGTTGTTTGTATTTCTACTGAGAATCAAACACAGCCAAGGTTTTGTCTCGTCTACTCTAATTTTCTTTCTTAGAGGTCACTTTAGGGACCTTACAATTAAACTCAAACAAATAAGAGGTAAAGAAGCCTTGGCAGCTTCCTCTGTGAACAGTTAGTCTAGAAGCATTTACGCCAATAATTCTGCCTGGGTCTTTTCTTCTCCCGTAAATGGTTCTTCTCTATTGTCTCTCACAGGAGGATGGTTTTCTTTGACTGGATGTCAGACTTTCCAAGTTAGACGATATCAGGGAATATTTTCTGCAGAATAGTGAGGCTCTCTTGAGGTATCCACGGACTTGTTGGAGCTCTTCCTGGACAGTACTTTCTTATGTAAATACTAAAGCTGTAGACTGCGGTTTCTTGAGTTGTAGCTTCTCTCTGCTGGCAGGCCGCCTGCAGGGGGAACAGATGAACAGAACTGCAGAAGCAAGTAATCTGCGATACCTTTTCAGCCCTACCATGGACTTCCAATAAAACCCAAGGCTTAAAAACAAACAACAAAAGCTACTGAAAAATTTAAATGCAGAGGGAGATACTGCACAGAGGGCACTTAGAACCTTTCAGGATGCTTTGCTTACTTTGTTTTTTGTGTTGCAGGAAGTGAGTCCCCTACCACCTAAACTCTAATTGTCTTAACCCACAAAACCTGGCTTTTAATCATTTCATGTTTTCTGTGAATCTTGTCAGAATTCAACAATGAAGATTTCTTATGACTAATGCCATATTTTTTGGTGGTATAGGAAAAGCTTGGAAAGCATGGTTCCGGTTCACAGAGTAGAAAAAGTTAGTAATTGGAGGAACTCCACTAGTTATGTGCTGAGAAAGGCCAGTAGTTGAGGGCCTCAGACAGTTCAGTTGGCTTTTCCTGGCTTTGTGGGAACCACAGAGTAAAACTTGTGAAGACATTATATATATATGTATACATATATATATGTATACATATATATATGTGTATATATATATGTATACATATATATATGTATACATATATATGTATTTAAAGTATGATTGAATGAAAACGTACATTCCCATATAAATTTGCATGCTCACCTATATGCAGCTCCCACTGCTCTCCCTGCCCGGTGAGAGCGCACTCTTCTCTTCCACTCTATACATGTCTTATCCTCCAAACAATCTCCTATCTCCTCCTCTCCACCCACTCCCCTGCCTCCAGTAAGAGGTCAGGAGGATGACATCCTATAGATGCATAGAATTGTAAAAGTGCACACATGATATGGTCACTCTGTGTCACCAAGTCCAATTCACTCCTGTCTGAAGAGTTGACCTGAATTATGATTTATGGACAGGGGCAGCATCAGGGCCAGCGGCCATGCTTCCAGGGGAACTCTGAGATCCCTGGACCATCAATTGTGGTCTTTCAGTGGAGATCTCAGGGTGCACCCCTTTTTATTTGTGTTGCCGGTGAGACTCAACCTTGTGAACTCCATCATGGCTATCAGTGGTGGTGGCTGGGCACCATCCGGTTCCTTTGGTCACAAGTCAATGTAGTCATCAACTCACATGGGTCTCTCTGTCTTCTGGGTTCTCTTTTCCCCATGTCATTTTGGTCCTTGGTGATCATCTGTCCCTGCTGAGTTGGGACAATTTTTTTTTTTTTAATTTTTATTTAACATAACTGAGTGAAAATGTACATTCACATGTAAATTTACATGCCCCCCTATATGCAGCTTCCACTGCTCTCCCTGTCCGGTGACAGCACAGTATTCCTCTCTGCTCCATACATGTCTCATCCTCCCAACAGTCTCCTTTCCCCTCCTCTCCATCCACTCCCCTTCCTCCAGCCAGAGGTCAGCAAGATGATGTCCTATAGATGTATAGAACCATAAAGTGCTTCCAACATATGGAAGTCCATTCCATTCCTGTCCAAAGAGTGGACCTTTGTTACAATTTATGGGAACGGGCAGCATCAGGGCCGGGGGCCATGCTCTCAGAGGAACCTCAAAACCGCTGGACCATCAATTGAGGTCTTTTAGTGGAGATCTCATGATGCACCTCTTTTTATTCTTGTGTTGCCAGTGAGGCTCCTCTCTGTGAGCGCCGTCATGGCTATCACTGGTGGTGGCCAGGCACCATCCGGTTCTTCCGGTCCCAGGTCGATGTAGGCACCCACTCTTGTGGGTCTCTCTGTCTTCTCGGTTGTCTTTACCGCATGCCATTTTGGCCCTCGGTGAGCATCCGTTCCTGCTGAGTTGGGACCATTTGCTGTGTCCTCGGATGGCAGCTTGGCAGCTTTTAAGACCCCAGACGCCACTCACCAATGTGGGGTGCAGAGAGCCTTCTTAGCAAAATGCTAGTTGTGCCAATTGGCCACAATTTCCCCGGAGAGCACAGTCCCTGGCCTCCTGCCTCAGCTACTCTGTCCTTGCAATATTGGGTTAAGATGGGAGGAGCAATCATGTTATGTTGAAGTCCAGTTAATATTATCTTTCTAATGTGTGCTGTCACAGATGTCACCCAACCAAATTTTTATAAACTATCTAATCTAAATCCTTCCCCCATTGCCCTTCCTCCCTCCCCATCCTTGCAGCCATCAGAGTCTTTTCTTCTATGCACGAGTCTGTTTTTAAGTTCTTATCATAGGTGTCTCATACAACATTTGTCCTTTTGTTGCTCATTACTTTTGCTCAGCATAATGTCCTCCAATCGAAACCAGGTTATGAGATGTTTCCTAATATCATCGTTGTTCTTTATCACTGCATAGTGATCCACTGAGTATATATACCATGGTTTACCTATCCATTCCTCTGTCGTTGGGCATCTGGGTTGATTCCATCTTTGGCTGTTGTGGACTGTGCTGCCATAAACATCTGTGCGCATGTATCAGTTGGTGTGAATGGCCTTGATTCCGTGGCAGTGTAATACTGGGTCAAAGGGTATATCTATATCCAGCTTTTCATGGAAGCACCAGATTGCTTTCCTAAGAGGTTGTACCATTTTGCAATCCCACTAACAGTGTAGCAGAGTCCCAATTTCTCCACAGCCTCTCCAGCATTTGTTGTTTTGTGTTTTTTTGGATCATGGCCAACCTTGTTGGGGTGAGATGGTATCTCATCGTTGTTTAGATTTGAATTTCTTTAATAACTAAAGATTGTGAACATGTCCTCATGGTTTTTTGGCTGCCTGGGTCTCCTCTTTAGAGAAGTGTCTGTCCATCTCCTTTGCCCATCACTTAATTTGGATTATTTATCTTTTTCTATTGATATTCTGTAGTACCTTATAGATTATGGAGATCAGGTGTTGGTCTGACATATAGTTGTGAAATATTTTTTCCAATTCTGTAGACTTTATTAATAAAGTCTTTGGATGAACAAAAGTGTTCGATTCTCAGTAGTTGCCATTTATCTATTTTCTCCTCTGTTGTTTGTGGTTTGTTTGACAGATTTTGAAGTCTGTCTACGTAATCTTTTCTATTTTTTTACTTAAAATTTTTGACTGGGGTCTCAGGTCTTCTTTTCTCTTATCCAGTAGAAAACTCAACCTTGGTTGGTTGATTCACACCTATGTTTAACTTCAGGTCGTGCAGAAAATTCGTACACAACTGAAATCCATTTGTCCCAAATTAATACGTTTCCTTTACTTTTATTTTATTTATTTATTAAATAAAAAGTGGAAATGTACATACTCTGTGCTTACAATTTTGGGTTAAGATGGGAGGAGTACACAAGTTGTGCTGAAGTCCCATTAATATTGATCTTCTTACTAATGTGTATTCTCATCAATTTCACCCAACCAAATTTCTAACAACTATCTAATCTAAACTCTTGCCCCTCGCCCTTTGCCCCTCGCCCTCCCACCCTCCCTCCCTCCCCACCGTTGTAGCCGTCAAGGAGTCTTTTCTATTATGTATGAGTCTGCTTTTAAGTTTTTATCGTAGGGGTCTCATATAATAATTGTCCTTCTGTCCCTGACTAGTTGCACTCAACATAATATCTTCCAGTTGAGACCAAATTGAGAGATGTATCCTGCTATCATCTTTATCATTGCGTAGTACTCCATTGAGCACATACACCAAAGTTTACCCATCCATTCTTCTGTTGTTGGGCATCTGGGTTGATTCCATCTTTTTGTTATCATGGACTGTGCTGCAATGAACATTTGTGTGCATGTATCAGTTGGTGTGAATGGCCTTGATTCTGTAGGATATATTCTAAGCAGAGGAATTACTTTTACTTTTAAAAGCAAGAGATTGGGAGATTGGGGCTGTTGTGTTTTAAGCAACCAAGAATTAGGGAGAAGTAAAAAAGTTACGGGTTAAGTCAGGGAGTAGTCTTTTGAGTAGAGACCTCATAGCCAAGAGACCAGGGCAGAGGTTATTGAAGGCAGCCAGCAATTAGCCTGGATTGTGTGGTGATAGTCTTCACACCCTAACACCTGCTTGGCCAGCTGATAATTTTCTTAGATGCTTTTTACTTTTGTGGGAGGAATGCCACTGATTACACATGTTCCCACATAGTCACTGGGGTCACCTCAAACAATAGGATACCAGGATTTACCGCACAGCTGGCTTCTGGGTTGCAACTTTTATGCTCCCTGCAAACATCTTCCCATGATTGACCCACCAGGTTTGACAGCTTTGAGTACAAATTCTGGTTGAAATCTTGCCAAGTCTCATCATGGAAGCTATGTCTTAAAGCTGCTGGTAGCTGATTCTTTTGGAAGCAGGGAGGTCAGCCCTATAAACCACATCAGTTCTTTGTTTCCACACTGCCAGCTTCTTCTCTGTCCCCACTAGCCCACTACTAAGACACAAAGTATGCCCTTGATTTTGCTTCTAGCAGAGTAATGACATGTCAGTGTTATGTTCGGAGCGACTTTTTTTTTTTTTTTTAACTGTAATCTTTGAGATCTTCTAATGTTTTCTGTTGGGTAATCCATAGCTCCAGGAATAATAAAAAGGTCTTTGTAGATTCTCTTCACTGCAAGAATTTCAACTCTCTTTATTTTGTACTTTTGAGACTGTTTCACACAGCTCTGAAACAGCCATATCACTACAGTAAATTACTCATTTTACATAAAAATCCATTGCTGTTGAGTTGATTGACTCATAGCGACCCCATAGGACAGAGTAGAACTTGCCCCATTAATTTCCTAAAGAGTACCTAGTGGATTCGAACTGCTGACTTTTGGGTTAGGAGCTGTCACACCCACTACACCACCAGGGTTTCCACTTTGCATACAGTAGGCAAATACCATTGTGGCTAGACGTTCCGGGTATAGTTTCACTTGCTTTTTATCAGCAAAGAGGATTCAGTGACACCCCAAAACAATGTCTTTTGGCTAAGATGTTAGGCTATATCCTTCAAATCAGTATAGTTGGACTAGAGAGAGCAACTTACAGTCAGTACAGTTGAGCAAGAGAGCGCAACTTCAACATTGGTTTCACCTTTGTTGATTCATTCTGGGAAGAAACTGCGGTGCGCATCCCAACACATGGCCAGCTCCATTCAGTCTTTGAGAAGAGCCCTTTCTTGGCCGTTCCTCAGGCCTATTATACACATCCTTATTGGTGCAGTGTTTAGGATTTATCCAGTAAGAAACCCTCACAGTTTGTGGATGTGTTGGGCTAGGGGCTTCTTGGAAAGGGAATTTGGGGAACCTACATACCCAGAATGTGATTCCAAAGGGGATAGTAAAAATCCCTCTTACTTCAAAGAATCTGTGTTTCTTTAGGAGGGGAACAGTTCAGGTCTGAGGTGATGCTATGGTGGGGAAAACTTGAGAGGATTGCAAAAATCACATAATTTCTGCAATGGGGAAACAGATGGCTAAGTGGTAACTGACTTATTATTAGATAGGAGAAAGCCCAATTCTTGACCTGAAGTGGGGAAAAAGAATAATTAGCCTGGTTTATACTATAAGAAAGGGATAACCTTAAGAAATAATTGCTTGATCTTGAAGGAGATACTGGGAAATATGGGGATAAAAAGCACCAGAAACCTAGGCCAAGAAAGCTGTTTTCTAAGCCACAAAAGTGCGTGGCATGAAATCTAGAATAAAAGTTCTTCATGAGCTAAAGTGACAAGTGTGTGATGGTCCCATTTAAACTGGATAATCTCCCAGATAAAACCAAACCAAACCAAACCGAACTGATCTGAACCGAACCGAACTGAACCAAACCAAACCAAACCACACCAAACCCATTGCCACTGAGTTGGCTCCAGCTCACAGCAGCTGTAAAGCTCAGAGTACAACTACCCCACAGAGTTTCCGAGGAGCAATTGATGGATTTGAAATGCCAACGTTTTGCTTAGCAGCCAAAGCACTTAGCCACTATGTCACCAGGGTTTCCTCCACACCACCTAGTTGTCATTAAATTGAGAATAAGATGCAAAGGGGGGAGGAGTCAGCAAAAGTATTCATAACTACATCTAGAAAAGAACTTTGGGTGTGGCTGTTAGAATATGTAACCAATTAAAGCAAATACTTCAGAGTCTCGGATTCCTGGAAACTATATTGTCAAAGAAACCACGTGTTATCTGGTCTAAAAATCCTTAAGCTGCTTCAGACAAAAATGAACCTTTGCAGGCTCACATTTCACAAGTGAAAAGGGGGCTTTAAAGGTTCCCTCAGCCTCCCTCCCAGTGGGACATGTTCATCAATACTCAGATCAGATGTGACCAAGGAGAATAAAAATCAGTCTCCCAAAATGCAGGGAAAGGGGTATCAGAGAAGAATTTCTTTAAGAGAGCAGAATCCAAGTCTAGTCCAGGATGTACTGTTGAACCCAAGTTGGGGGCTCCATCCTTCCTAGTGCCCAGTGGGACTTCCGAATTGGTAAGAGTCAGTCCCTGGAGAAAGGCCTCATGCTTGGTAGAGGGTCAGCAAAAAGAAAAAGAAGACCCCAAGGAGATGGATTGACACACAGTGGCTGCAACAAAATGATTATCGGGCATGGTGCAAGACCAGGCAGGGTTTCGTTCTGTTGTTCACAGGGTCCCTGTGAGTCGGAACTGACTCGACAGCACCTAACAACACCATGGGTTAGTGATTGCCTCAGTCACCTGTTCTTCAGTTTTATGAGTGGAAGTAGTTATTGTCCCAAAGCTACATTTTTATTTTGGTATTTGTGCAACCAGTGATTTTGGTTTTTAGTTAACATGTTGCTAGACCAAGAGGGTTAGAACCTATAGAGATTATTAATTATCAGTAAGATGAGACTTCAGATCATTGGAAGAATAATGGAATATTTGGTGAATAGAAGGGTGTGTTTGGTCTAGGTGTTCCCCACACAGTTCCTTTTACTGGCACGTAGGAAGGCGACCTGTCTCAGGCCCTCTTACATTGAAGTTGAGGGTTTGTGACAGAAGTATGGTCCATGACAGATGGGCAGAAGTAATGTAATCTATCACTGGTCTTTGCCCATAAAATATCCCACACAAGCCCGTGTGTTCCTTTCCCTTCACTGAGAACTTCAGTGGCATGTGACCCAGATTGTGTAGTTACAAGATGGAAACCCATGACAGGCAGCTATGGTAGTCACCACTGACTGTGACAAAGTGAGAAACGTAAGTGTATTTTGTAAATCCCTGAAAAGTCAAGATTTTTCTGTTGTGGCATCTAGCATTTTTGACTCTAATGTACACATAATAATGGAAGTAGGGGATGCAGCAGGGCATCAGTGAATGGAGAATCCCCAGAAGGATGGCCACGGGAGATTCCAGAAGGGGAGCAGTGTACCAAACATAGCAGCTCAACTGCCCAGGTTAGGGAAGGTGTAAATACCCTGTGTGTAGATGTTTTAAAAGGAAAATTAGAACCCTGGTAGAAAATTCGAAGTTACTGATAATGACATTGAACTAAGTGTGAGAAACAACAATATCAAAGAACAAGATAATAATTAACTCCAAGAAGAAACAAAGTGTTTCATTAAAAACAAAAACCAGTAGAAGTTTGTGATATGTTTCACCTCTAATTATCCTTGAGTCATAATAATAGGAGCTCTGGTCTGATAACCTTGAGCCAAAGGAGGTCAGGGATGGAAAATGTGTAGCCATTAGTAGGAACAGGGGAAGAAAGAATCAGAATTACCTTCCACAACAGGAAGCCGACAGGTAATGCCTGGGACCGAAAATAAATTAAGCTACACCAATAGTAATACCTGAATGTCATTCAGAGAGATGCATTTTCATATCAAAAGCATCAGTTCAAAAGAGTCCTTTCTGATATTATTTCATGTCAGAGGAAGAAAAAGAGTTTTAATCAAAACCATTTTCAGTGTTTGATTTCTTGTGACAGTCGCCTTTATGACAGCCACTCTTCAGCAAAGCTATTTAGAGAAATGACTCTGGTGATATTGGAGCTGTAAAGTCTGACTACCAATGAATCATTACCCTATGTGTCTACATCATCCTCTTTTCCCATACAATCTCTATTCTGCACAAAAGTTCCAAAACATAACCAAGTAACAACAGCACAAAAGTTATAATGGTGTCTGAGATGATGCTGTAAGGCTAGCCATGGGGTATCAGCCTATACAGATAACCCTCACAGTGGAAAGTTTGTTACGTGGTTTTCTCTCTCTTTGTATGTTTGTTGAGTATGTTCTAAGTCAGGGCACAGTAAACTATATAACTAATGTATCAAGTTCATTCTGTTGTCTCTTTTTGTATGTCCATGAACTAAAAATGGGTTCTACACCTTTAAATGGTTAAAAAAATATTTCATGACACACGAAAACTAAATGACATTCAAGGCTCAGTGTCTATGAGTAGTGTTTTCAGAACATAGTCATGATCATTCATTTGCATATTGTTTAATGCTGCTTTTGTGTCACAGTGGCAGAGTTGAGAAGTTGTGAGACCATATGGCCACAAAACCAAAATTATTTACTATCTGACACTTAATAAAGTTTTTGTTAGGTTGTGAGGAGAGAGGGATGTATTCCTCCCCTCAGTGGGTGGATATATGGGATGGGGTGGCGAAGCCATAAAAATAAATCCCATTAAAACCAAGAAGAGAGAAGCATGCCCATGGTGTTAACGGGAAGACAGACAACAGACATCAGAAATAAACACATGCCAATTTTACACTGTGTTTCTAAACTTTATCTTCAATAATCACTAGTCATGGGTGCAAAAGCAATAGCTCAATAGAGAAAAAGAAGAATATGTTTTAAAAAAAGAATTTGCATAAGCATACCTCCAAGAGATTAACAACTACAATTTCAGATAATTTAACTAAGATGAGACATATGCATATATTCTTAAAACTTAATGCAACAATAGCCTATGAACATGTAACAGCTGTATTGTATTTCTTTATAAGGATGTATTGTAAGTTTACTCCTACACATCTCTCAGTTTGTCACATTGTTGGGGGCTTGTGTGTTGTGATGTTGCAAGTTAGGTCACGAGTATTCAAATACCAGCAGGATCACCCATGGTAGACAGGTTTCAGCTGAGTTTTCAGACTAGGACAGATTGGGAAGAATGGCCCAATGGTCTACTTCTGAAAAGAATTAGTCAGTGAGTACATTATGAATAGCAGTTAAACATTGTCTGATGTAGTGCTGGAAGACGTACCCTTCAGACTGGAAGGCGCTTAAACCATGGTTAGAGAAGAGCCAGCTCCTCAAAGTAGAGTTGACCTTAACAATGTGGGTGGAGTCAAGCTTTTGGGATCTCCATCTGCTGATCCAGCATGACGCAAAATAAGAAGAAACAGCTGTAAACTCCCATTAATTGCCAGAACCTGTAATGTATAAAGTATGTGTCTAGGAAAATCAGAAATCATCAAAAATGAAATGGAATCCATAAATATCTATTTCCTAGGCATCTGTAAGTTGAAATAGACTGGTTTCGGCTATTTTGACTTGGATATTCATACCGTCTATTATGCCAGGAATGACAACTTGGAGAGGAATGGCATTGCATCCATCATTAAAAAAAAAAAATTCAAGATCTGTCTTCTAGTACAAGGTTGTCAGTGATAGAATAACACCTACAAGAAAGACCAGGTCATACAACCATTTTTTTAAATTTATGCATGAACCGCTAAGGCCAAAGATGAAGAAACAAAAGCTCCCCCCACCCCGCCTTTTTTTAAATCAACTTATGCAGTATACAATTGATTGAACATGCAATCAGGATGTTTTGAGAATTAGAGGTGATTGGAATTTGAAAGTTGGAAACGAAAAAGAATGATCAGCAGTAGGGAAATGCAGCCTTGGTAACAGAAACAACACAAGAGATTGCATGGTAGCATTTTACAAGACCAACAACTTGATGGCAAACACCTTTTTTCAACAATATAAATGGCAATTATACATGTGGATGTTGTCAGATGGTATATGCAGGAATCAAATTGAGTACAGCTGTGGAAAGAGATGTTGCAAAAGCTCAGTATCAGTGAGAACACAGCCAGAGTCCGACTGTAGAACAGATCAATTGCTTGTGCGAAAGTTCAAGTTGAAAGTAGAACAAGTCCAGGAGAGCCAAGGTACATTTCGCCTGAATTTAGAGGCTATCTCAAGAATACATACGATGCATCAAACACTGAAAACCAAAGACCTGATAAGTTGTGAAGTGGCATCAAGGATGTTATACATTAAGAAAGCAAACAGTCATTAGAAAGAAAGGGAAGAATAAAATGGATGCCAGAAGACACTCTGAAGCTTACTCTTGAACGTATAGTGTGGTTAAAGAGAATGGAAAAAAAAATGATGAAGTAATAGAGATGAACAGAAAATCTCAAACACCAGTTTGAAAGCACAAAGTTAGGTATTTTGATGACATATACAAAGACCTGGAGATAGGAAACCAAAAGGGAAGAAGATGTTTAGCATTTCTCAAATTGAAAGAAATAAAGACAAAATTCAGCCCTTGAGTTGCAATGCTGAAGGATTCTACAGGAAAAAATTCAACAACACAGGAAGGATCAAAGGAACATGGAAGGAACTCATAGAATCACTGAACCGAAAAGGATCAGTTGACTTTCAAGCATTTCGAGAGACAGCATACAATCAAGAACTGACGGTACCAAAAGAAGAGGTCCAAGGTACACTGAAGGCATCTGTAAAAAAAAAGGCTCCAGGAATTGATGGAATATCAATTAAGGCATTACAACAAATGTTGCAGTGCTGGGAAGTCTTACTCGCCTATGCTAAGGAATTTGGAAGATAGCTAACTGACAAACCAACAAGAAGAGATCTATATCTACATCTGTTCCTCAAAGAGGTGATCCAACTGAGTGTTCAAATTACTGAGCAATATCATTAATATCACACACAAGTAAAATTTTGCTGAAGATAGTTCAAAACTAGATGAGTTACTACATCAATAGGGGACTGCCAAAAATTGAAGAAGGATTCAGAAGAGGACATGGAGCCAGGATCTCCTTGCTGATGTCAGATAGATTCTGGATGAAAGAAGAGAATATCATAAAGATGTTTGTGTTTTATTGACTGTGCAAAGGCATTTGTCTGTATAGATCATAACAAGTTATGGGTAACATTGTGAAAAATGGGAATAGCAGAACACTTTACTGTGCTCATGAGGAACCTTGTACATAAATCAAGAGGCAGTCCTTAGAACAGAATGAGGGGATACTGTGTTTAAAGTTAGGAAAGGTATGTATCAGTGTTCTATCCGTTCACCATACTTAATCTGTGTGCTGATCAAATAATCTGAGAAGCTGGGCTATATGAGGAACTTGGCACCAGGACTGGAGGAAGGGTCATTAGCAACCTTTGTTGACAACACAACCTTAAGTGAGGAGGACTTACAGCACTTCCTGATGGACATCAATGGACCACAGCCTTCAATGTGGATTACACCTCAATATCAATAAAACAAATATCTCCACAAATGGACCAGTAAGCTACATCGCGATAAACTGAGAAGGTTGAAGTCATCAAGGACTTTATTTTACTTGGATGCACAATCAACACCTATAGGAGAAGTATTCAAGAATTAAAAAAATGCATTACACTTGGGCAAATTGGCTGCAAAAGGCCTCTTTTAAGAGTTAGAAAGCAAAGAAGCCACCTTGAAGACTAAGGTGCATCTGATCCAAGCCATGGTGCTTGCAATCCCCGCATATGCATGTGAAATCCGGACAATGAGTAAGGGAGACGGAAAGGGAATGGACATCTTTGAATTGTGGCATTGGAGAAGAATATACCGTGGATTGCCAGAAAAACAAACCAGTCTGTTTTGGAAGAAATACAACCAAGGTGCCCCTTCCTTAATGGCAAAGATGGTGAGACTATATGTGTCTCATACTTTAACATGTTATCAAGAGGGATCAATCACTGGAAAAGTATATCAGGATAGGTAAAGTAGAGCGTCAGTAATAAAGAGGCAGATCTTCAATTAGACAGACTGAGAGAGATCAAGCCCGACAAAGATTATGTGGACGGCACAGGGTTGGGCAGGGATTCCTTTCGTTGTGTATAGGGTTGCTGTGAGTAGGAACTAACTTGACAGTATCTAAGAACAACAACGTTATAAATTTATATCCAGTCGCTTTTAGCTTACAATTTTCAGTAGGAAAATTCTGCACTGTGCATCTCCTCAACAGAATCTTTACTTTCATCCTTAATTTCTTCATTAAGATAAATTCCTCTGGCCCGTCCCTAACATGAAATGCTAATTGCTTTGTTTCTCAAAAAGCTAGACTTTCACTTGTCCTTAATTCGCATACACAGAACCAAAAGGAGGTAGTTAAGAGCCAGAGGCTTTTCAAAAATGGGGACCAAGTAATTAAGTCTATTGCTGTTGTTAGCTTTCAAGTTGGTCCCCTGACTCACGGCAATCTCATTTGTTAGAGTAGAATTGCTTCATAGGGCTTTCTTGCCTGCAGTCTGTTACAGAAGCAGTTTGCCAGGCCTGTCTTCCACGGACCCAGTGGATGGGTTCGAAATGGCAACCTTCTGCTTAGCAGCTGGTCTCCAAATCAGCGGCCATCAAACTGATTCTGATGAGCTCACGTGTGTCAAGGCAGAACTGTATTCTATCAGCTTTTCAGTGACTGATCTTTTAGAGGTAGACCACCAGCCTTTCTGAGATGCTCTGGATGGACTTGACTTGAATTAGCAAACTTCCGGTTAGCAGTTAGTACTAACTGGTGTGCTCAGTTGACTCAAACTCACAGTAATCCCACGTGTTTCAGAGTAGAACTGTGCTCCATAGGGGTTTAAATGGCTGCAGTGGTGGCATAATGGTTAAGTGTTACATCTGCTAACCAGAACGTTGGCAGTTCAAATTCACCAGGTGCTCTTTGGGAACTCTGTGGAGGAGCAGTTCTACTCTATCCTATAGGGTTGCTATAAGTCAGAATTGACTCTACAGCACTGGGTTTGGTTTTGGTTTGGTTCGTGTCATACAAGTAGTTAGGCCTTTCTTCTGTGGCACTGCTGTATTGAACCCATCAACCTCCCTATGAGTAGCCAAGGGCACATTGTGCCACCTGGGGAGCTACATAAACGTTTACAGCAGGCATCAATCAATTAACTTGTCAGAGATGCAGTTTTGTTCATTATCTAACTCCAGTGTCTCATGCAGTGCCAGTCACAAAGTAAATGCCAGTAATGCTTATTGAATTGTCATCTCAAAAACTGCTACAGGATAGGTCTTTGAAGAATGAATGAATAAATGAGTTTGCAAGCAACAGTTGGCTAAACAAATAACCGACGAGGTTTTACCTGGAGTCGGAGTACAAGAAGTGATCTTTGAATTTAAGATTCTTAAAATGTCATAAGATTGAACTTTTTATGATTGTGCTGGCAATAAACAATCATCAGTTGAACTGTACTGTGTAGACTAGTTGCTTTCAAACTGTGTACTTTTACCCGTGGGGTCCTCTTTACTGGCAGTAGGAAATTTTCCTTTTGCATTCTCTTTCAGTAGCTTATCTCTCACTTCATCAAAAAAGGAAAAAGCTTTGTCCTTCCTGCATTGAACTTGGTCTGTTACTCTGGGCTATAAAGAATCCCAGGGAACCAAATAGGTTGGAATTAAAAATTTGGATTTGAGAGAAGTCTGTTAAGGATTAAATCAGGGACTCCCAAATTCTTCCTCTTCCTTTGCTTTTTGTCTTGTATAAGACAAAGAACTGACTTTGAACTTTTAGTCTTCAAAACTACAGGATAATTCCTGTTCTTTAAAGGCACCCAGTTGTATTTTTGTTAGAGCAGCACTGGGAAACTATCTTAGTCATCTAGTGCTGGACTAACAGAAATACCACCAGTGGATGGCTTTAACAAAGAAAAGTTTATTCTCTCACAGTCCAGTAAGTTAGAAGTCCAAATCCAGGGTGCTGGCTTCCGGAAAACACACACTGGTCATCTCTGGAGAAAGGTCTTGTGCTACATCACTTTTTCTTTGGTCTGGGAGCATCTTGGCACAGGAACCTGAGGTCTGAGGGACACGCTCCGCCGCTGGTGCTGCTTTCTGGAGGGTGTGAGGTCCCCAACTCCCTGCTTGGTTTCCTTTCATTTTATCTTGTTGGATAAAAGGCAGTGCAAGCCACACTCACTCCAGGGAAACTTCCTTAGTAAGGGTGTTACAATGCTACCCAAATCTCTTTAACGTGATCCGGACTTGCCCTATTTATCCTAGGCAGAGATTAGGATTTACAAAGTAGTCAAAATCACAAAATGGGGGACAGTCACACAACACTGGGAATCACAGATCAGCCAAATTGCTATCCAATATCATTTTGGAAGACCCAGTTAAATCCGTGACAGAAAGTAAGACACGGGAAACTAAAAAAGGGGATGGTTTGATTACATTTATTGCTGTGTTCGCAGTTGAGAAGTATTGCTACCCACGGACCGTGAGCCTAATTTTTATTGAATGACCTACTCTTCCTCCATCCTTTGCTTTGTAGAGCAATGCGTAACTCGTGGGTGAGAGTTTGACGAAGATAAAGATAAGAAATAATGAAAGTGAAAATGGCTTCCCCCATGTGTCATAAGTGATTCATTTTAGCTGTTCTCAGTCAGTACTTATTGATAAAACAAGGCAATAGCTGAAAAGAAAAAAAGACACCTGGAGAAGTCCAAATAAAACAGATAAGTTATGGTTAATTTTTACAAATGTAACCAGAATATCTTCAGAGACTTAATAAATTTTCAAGTTACCTTGATGAGGGGTAAGTTGGGGGTCTAAGAATTGGTGTAAAGCTTGTTCACATGAGGCAAAGTTCAAGCGTGTCCCCATTTTCCAACTTCTCCATTATCTGTGACACCAGCTGTTCCTCTGCCTCTGCCCTTGCCACCATGGCACTCTTTTGGATTTGATAATTTTGTGTAATTATCAAATTACAATTGTGTGATAATATTTCACAGACTATACTTAGGGTTATGTGGCTTAGTAGGATGAAAGGATACAATTCAGGAGAAACAGGATACAATCAGGAGTAACAGGATATAGCTCTGCACTAGTGTCAGAAAGAGGTATCTGGGCAAGGTCTGGAAGGATCTTCAAAGAGGAGAGTTATGTTCCTTCCTTTTAGTCAACCAGGAGGAAGCTCTCCAACCAGGAAATGCTTCATGACATCTCTTGGGCAGTACCACTTCTTAGCCAGCATGACTCTCAACTGATGGAACTCTCAGCCAGGTCTGCGAGAGTTTTCATCACAGGGCTTTGTGTCTCAAGGGTCATTCCATTCCTCCTGGCTGTTGTCAACCAAGGAGCCACCAAATCTCTGTGTTCCAGAGGTTTATTAGTCAGCCCATATACTCCTTGCCAGTTACTAGTTGGGCTTTCTAGCCAGACTGGTATCCAACAGATCATCAAGGGTCATCAGTTCTTTAGGAAATCCCTAGGTCAATTTCCCAAAAATCACGAGCAAAAGACCACCCAAGGGAACTCACTGTATCACACTTGGATAAATCCTCCACATAAAAAAATTCTGTGATTTCTTTTACTTTAAATCTACTTTATCATTTAAATAGGAAATACATATTTAAATTACAGATAATGCTCTCTTTATCCTACAAAATGTTAAATACTTTTACTTCCTCATATAAAATATAAAAATATACTAACACATCACACAGATTTTCTTGTGGTGTATGAAGACTACCAACTAAGTTTGTGAACTCATCCTAGAAAAAGTGCTGTATACATCATTGCTGAATATCACTATGGTCACCTTAGAAGTACTCCCCTTTGGAGGCTAGGCACTGATGCGAGTGCCTAGCCTACCCATCAAAGCAATTTTGGAGCCTTTTCTGGAATGGTTGTCAGAGTTGTTCTATTATTCTTGATGTCCTGAATGTCATCAAAATGTCTTCCTGTCAATATTTCCTTTATCCTACAGTAAAGAAAAAGATCACTGGAGGCCAGATCAGGTGAGTAGGGAAGGTGTTCCAAAACAGTTATTTGTCTTCTGGCTAAAAACTCCCTCACAGCCAACTATACTACTAAGTTCGTGAACCTACCACCTTGCCACCCTGCACAACGGCCATTCAAGAAAGAGTTCCAAAATTGCTTTGAAGGTGGACTACGCTCTGGCATTGGTGCATAGCTTTCCAAGGGGAGTACTTTGAAGGTGGTTGTAGTGATATTCAGCAATAATGTATGTGGCACTTAGAATGATTAAGTTCATGGACTTAATAGTTGGATCTCTTATAACATTCTGTTCACATAAAAAAGTTTAATTATAATGTCTGAGTTGGATCTGACTCTATGGCACTTGGCTGGCACAATGTCTGATAAAATTAATGGTGCTATTTCTTAAGCTAATATGATATTAATTTTTTCTAATGTGAATTTTCTATATTACTTGAGAATAGCCAATTCTATAAAAAGCAAGAAAACAAATGGAATGGATAAAACTCATAAGAAAAGTTAAGCATGGTAATAAAGCTAGTAGCTTATGACATATAGGCAAAATGTGTTGGAAATATGTAGTATAGATAATGGTCAAATAAATAGTTTGTGAGACACAGGCAGAATCCACAAATGTGGTAAGTATAAGTAGTAGTCAGTAACTTGTGTGATGTATCAGTCAATGTACAATCATTTCAGTAGGTAGCGTGTCATCAAGAACTGACAATACTGAAGGAAGAAGACCAAGCGTCACTGAAGGCACTGGCAAAAAACAAGTCTCCAAGAATTAATGGAATACCAACTGAGATATTTCAACAAATGAGTGCAGCGCTGAAAATGCTCTCTGGTGTGTGCCTAGACATCTGGAAGATAACTGACAGGAAGAGATCCACATTTGTGAAAATTCCAGAGAAGGATGATCCAACTGAATGCAGAAATTACTGAACAGTCTCATTAATATCACAAGCAAGTAAAATTTTGCTGACATTGAAAAATGGCTGCTGCTGTATATCAACAGGGGACTACCAGAAACTCAAGCTGAGTTCAGAAGAGAATGTGGAACCAGAGACATCACTGCTGACGTCAGACGGATCCTGGTTGAAAGCAGAGAATACTAGAAAGATGTTTAGCTGTTCTTTTTATTGACTGTGCAAAGCTATTTACTGTATGGATCATAAGAAATTATGAATAATATTGCAAAGAATGGAAATTCCAGGACACTTAATTGTGCTCATGAGACACCTGTGCTTGGGCCAAGAGGCAGTTGTTTGAATAGAACAAGGGGACTCTAAGTGGTCTAAAAATCGGGAAATATGTGCATTGGTGTAGCATCTTTGCATCACACTCATTCAGTCTGTATGATGAGCAAATGATGTGAAAAGTTGGATCATATGAAGAAGAAAGTGGCTTCAGGATTGGAGAAAGACTTTAACAACCTGTGACGTGCCGATGACTCAGTGTTGCTTGCTGAATGTGAAGAGGACTTGAAATACTTACTGATGAAGATCAAAGGCCAAGCCTTCAGTATGGATTACATCTCAACTTCAAGAAGGTAAAAAATCCTCACAAATGGACTAAGAAGCAACATCACGACAAAAGTTGACAAGGGTTTCATTTCACTTGTTAGCATGATCAGAGCTCATGCAAACAGCCCCCAAGAAATCAAGTAATGTACTGCAGTGGGCAAATCTGTGCAAAAGACTGCTTTAAAGTTTTGAAAAATAAAGACATCTAAGGTGCACCTCACCCAAGCCGCGATATTTTCAATAGCCTGATACGCATGCGCAAACCGGACAATGAATAAGGAAGACTGAAGAAGAATGGGTTTGAATTAAGGTGTTGATGAAGAATAGTCAATATGCTATGGACTGCCAAAAGAACAAACAAGTCTGTCTTGGAAGAGGTATAGCCTCGGAGATGAAGATGGCAAGACTGTCTCAAGTACTCGGATGTGTTATCAGGAGCGTAGAGTTTCTGGAGGATGTCATGGCTGGCAAAGTGGAGGATCAATAAAAAAAAGGAAAACGCTCAACAAGAAGGATTGACACAGTGGCTGCAGTCCCCATGAAAAAATGAAGGAGGGCTGTTATAATATTTATGAAATGGTCTTAATAATACTTGAAGGTAGATTATGATAACGGAATGAAGTACATAGATTGTAAACCCTAGAGCAACAAAGAAGAAATACAAAGAGGAGTAGCTCAAACATAGCAATGATTGCGAAGATACCATAGCACTGAGTAGTGTTTTGTTCTATTGTACATAGGGTTGCTGTTAGTTGAAACTGACTCAATGGCACCTAACAACAACAAGAAGTAACAATGTTTAAATAACCTCCCAAACAAATATTGTCGAATTATTGAGGATTCTTAGTCTGAAAGTTTTAGTTGACCTTAAATTTCAGCATCGCTTTGGGTAAATTAATATGGAGAAATACACATACCACATTATTGTGAATTATTAATTTCCTTTAGATCATAAAAAAGATGCAGTTTCTGGTAGAAGTTTTGCTTATGTGTTTACTAGAAATTTATTTTTCTTGCATCTTTGAAACCTGATTAGCTATTTTATCCAGTACCCATTATTTTGTAAGAAAATACATGATCTCCAGTCACTAAAATGTTAATCAGTGTTTGTCTTAATTACTTAGTGTTGCTATAACAGAAATACATCAAATAGGTGACTTTAAATGCTTCTAAAGTACAAGTAAGTTGTGACATGCTGTGTGGTAAACATACATATGTTAGATAAACTTGAATTACAGTGCTGTTGGCCGTGAGTTCAATACTAATGACTCAGCATTTACTAAATTAGGTGTCTTTAAGCAGAAACATGCACAAAAAATGGTTATATGTTGGTTAGTTGATGAAAATACTGTAACATGAAAGTTTACAATATTTGTAAACATTGTAAATTGTTAACATGAACCTAATCTAGTATTTCCACAAGAATGGTATTTGCTAATTCAGTATTCAAAACAACCTAATAGAATATAAAAATCACAGATAGTGAGAACTGACTGCTTTGTGGAGTTTATAACACATATAGAGAATGCATAATGTCAGTAGGACAAAGGAGAGGAGGTAGAAAGTGAAGGTGGACTGTTATTACAATATTTATGAAATGGTTTTAATAATACTTGAAGGTAGATTATAATAATTGAATGATATACATAGATTGTAAACCGTAGAGTAACAAAGAAGAAATGCAAAGAGGTATAGCTAATAACAAGCTAACAGAGAAGACGCAGCAAAAAAAATTGTCCAGACAAAGGGAGGAAAATAGGAAAAACAGAAGAACTGACATTACAGAAAGAAAATGCAGGGTGACACGGTAGTTTAAAACACAACCATATAAATAATTACATTAATGTAAATTTTGTAAGCACTCCAGTTAAAAGTCAGAGATGATCAGAATGGATCAAAACGTAGATTCTGCTATAGGCTGTCTGACTCCCCTATTAATGAAGATGAGAAAGTTCTATGGCCAGGCTCTAGAATTCCTGAACATTGAATTTCTGCCTCTTCTCCACATAGATTTGCATGAGAACTACACAGAAGGATACATGAAGAAACTGCAAACTAAATTTTATTAGCTTGGACTTTGTCTTAAGCTTTTGTGCAGAATTGCCTACTTAAGTGTTTGTAACAAGGCCTATTAGCACGTCTTAGTACAAAGTCCATAAGAGCAATCTGAGTGATTTCCTTGGTCGCTTTCCTCTAGGCTGGAGTGAACAGACTGCACTCTGCAGGCCGAATTCCACCACTGTGTGTTTTTTTTTTTTCGGCAGTAGCTTTACTAAGTTATGGAGCCCAGGTGCTGCAGTGGTTAAAAAGCTCAGCTGCTAACCAAAAAGTCAACAGTTTGAATCTGCCAGCCACTCCTTGGAAACTCAATGAAGTAATTCTTCTCTGTCCTATAGGGTTGCTGTGAGTAGGAATCGACTCAACAGCAATGAACTTTTTTTGAGATAAATTCACGTATCACACAATGTACTCAGTTAAAGTGGACAATCTGAAGGTTTTGAGTGCATTCACAGAGCTGTGTATCACCACCATCAACTGTAGTATATTTTCGTCACCGTGCACAGAAGTCCCACTCTTCAGCTATCACTCTCCAATCTCCACCTCCCTGTCTTCCACCTCTACCCCACAAAATCACTAATGTACTTTGTGTCTCTCTAAATTTGCATTGTCTCCACAGTTCATGTAAATGGAATCATATACTGTGTAGTCGTTTGTGTTGTGCTTATTTCACTTAGCAAGACATTTTCAAGGTTCACCCATGTTGTAGCATGAACCAACACTCCTTTTGTAATATTCTGCTTTGTGGGGTCTGACAGTTAAGCCCCCAAAATAACTGTTTTAAGTGCTACATACCTCATTGCTGAATGTCACTATGGTCATCTTTGAAGTACTTCTCTTGGGAAGATATGCACTGATGTCAGCACCTAGTCCACCCTTTCAAGCAATTTTGGAGCTCTTTTTCTGAAAAGTCATTGTGTATAGTGGCATGGTGGCATGTTCACGAACTTAAATGTATAGTTGTCTGTGAGAGAGTTTTTAGTAAGTAAACAAATAATTAGACTGGAAGCCCCTTCCTATATACCTGATCTGGTCCCCAGTGGCTTTTTTCTTTACCCAAAGATAAAGGAAATACTGAAAGGAAGACATGTTGATGACATTCAGGACATTGAGAGTAATATGACAACAGCTCTGATGACCACTCTAGAAAAAGAGTGGTCATCCAGAAAAAAAGAGCTCCAAAATTGATTTGAAGGACAACTGACAGGTCAAAAGAGTAAACAAAAAACTACCTACAAAGTCGAAGCTCAGATGACTTCAATAGTGAATTGCACCAAATATTTAAAGAAGAGTTAAAAATAATTATTCACAAACACTTCTAAAATTAAAAGAGGAGGAAACACATAAAAGATAGCATAAAAGAATGTTTGGTTTGTAAGTCATTTCTCATCTGTCTGATTTAAAAGACAACTGCATAGAGCAATAGTTTTAAATAAATCTGTGCTGATGCACACACAATGTCCACAATGTGATTTGTGTGATCATGATAGTACAGAGGAGGGGTAGGAAATGGACATATATAAGAGGAAGTATTACGTAAACTAATAAAATCAAGTTGATGTTATTCTAAACTTGATTATTACAAGTTAATGTATTAAGTATAATTCCCCAGGGAAGTCACTTAAGAACCACCTTAAAAATATATAGCAGAAATGCTAAAATGGTACACTAGAAAATATCTAACACAAACCAAGGCAGTAATGGACAGGTGATTCATTGCTCTTGGGTCAATTCCAACTCAAAGCAACCCTATAGGACAAAGTAGAACTGCCTCACAGAGTTTCCAAGGCTGTTACTCTTTATGGAATTAGATTGCCACATCTTTCCCCTGTAGAGCAGCCAGATGATCGAATCACTGATCTCTGAGTTGTTAGTTGAGTGCTTGGCCATGATGCCACCAGGGTTCCTTTTAAAGGAGGACTAAAAACCAAACCCACTGCCGTTGAGTTGATTCTGACCCATAATGACCCTGTGGAACAGAGTAGAACTGCTCCGTAGAGTTTCCAAGGAACGCCTGGACCTAAGACACATTGGAAACAAAAAGCAGCATCTGATGTAATAATAATGTATCAGTAGTAATAACATATTAGTGATATAATATATTTACATCATATGTTAATATATATATAACATATATATAAAAAGACATAATATTACAATGAGAGTGTCAATCTCTTAGGAAGATGTTAGGATTATAAACAAATGTATACTTAACAAGAGAGTCCACAATACAGGAAACAACTGATAGAACTGAAGGAAGAACTGGCTTGCCAATCACAGTTGGAAATACCAATATCCTACTTGCAGTAACAAATAGCACAAGTAGAAGATCAGCAAGAAAATAGTCTTGAGAAACACAGTAAATCAACTACATCTTACGCACATCTGTAGAACACTTCAACCAAAAGCTGAACACTGAATATGCCTCTCAAGTGCATACTGAATATTCTCTGCAATGGACCACATGCTAGGCTATAAAATAAATCTCAGTAGATTTAAAAGGATTAAAATAATGCAAAATCATTTCTCCAACCAAATGGAATGAAATTAGATATCACCAATAGAAAGGATCTGGGACGGTCACAAATATGTTAAGCAACATACTTCTATATTATCAAAGGGTCAAGGAAGAAATCATAAGGGAAATTAGGAAATGCTTTGAAATAAATAGAAATGAAAACAGTATAGAAAACCATATAAAGCTGTGCTTTATATGTGTAAATGTGTATGTTAAAAAAAGAGAAATATCACATAGTAAAAACTGAATTTGAAACTTAGGAAACCAAGAAGATGAAAAGCAAACTAAACCCAAAGCAGACATGAGGGATGCAATAAGTCAAGCCAAGTGCCGTCAAGTCAGATCTGACTCATGGAGATCCTGGGGGCCAGGGTAGAACTGACTTCCAGTGTATTCAAGGAGTGCCTGGTGGATTTGAACTGCCGACCTTGTGGTTAGCAGTGGTAGCACTTAACCCATTAAACCACCAGGGTTTGAGGGAGGCAATAACAAAGATTAAAGTGGAAATAAATGGAATACAGAATAGAAAAACAGTAGAGAACATCAGCAAGACTTTAAAATGATGGAAACATTGACAAATCGTTAGCCAGACTGACCAACAATAAAAGACAGGAGACTAAAATTATTAAGATTCGAAATAAAAGAGTGAACTTTTCTACTGACATTACAGAAATATGAAAGATTACAAGGGAATACAATAAAGAATGTTATACAAAAAAATTAGAAAACAGATGAAATGGATGGTTTCCTGGAAAAATGTCAACTATTGAGGCTAGCTCAAAAAGAAATAGAATGTCTGAACAGACCTGTAACAAGTGAGAGATTGAAATAGTAGATAAAAAACCACTTAACAAAGTCTAAGCCTGGAGGATTTCAGTGGTTAATTCTACTAAATAGTTAAAGAAAAATTAATTGCAATTCTTCACAAATACTTCCAAATTAAAAGAGGAAGGAATACTTCTTATCTCATTCAACAAGTGCAAGTGTTATGATACCCAAACCAAAGACATTGGCAGAAAACGGCAGTCCAATGCCTCTTGTGACTATAGACATAAACATCCCCAAAAAACCACTAGCATGCTGAGCTCATCAATATATAAAAATGGTTATACATGATCAAGTGGAATTTATTCCAGAAATGTGAGGTTGATTCAACATACAAAATCACTGCAACATATCAGATTAATAGAACAAAACACACACAAAAAAATGATCATCATAGTAGAAACAGAAAAACAATAAAACCCAAAGGTCGTTAACGATAAAAATATCTAACAAGGTAGGAATACAAGGGAACTTCTTCAGCTTAATGAAAGACATCAGTTAGAAACCTACAACTAATGTACAAGGTCTGATAATTAAGTCTGTGAATTTAATTGTTCTAAGTGCTACACACCTCATTGCTGAATATCGCTTTGAAGCACCCCCTTTGGGAAGCTATGCACTGACATGAGCCCCAAGTCTACTCTTCCAAGCAGTTTTGGAACTCTTTCTGCAATGACCATTGTGCATGATGGCAAGGTGGCAAGTTTGTGAACTTAATTGTCTAGTTGTCTGTGAGGGACTTTTCAGCCAGTAAACAATTGTACTGGAACACTCTCCATACTCATGTGATATTTATATGATGCCCAATGACTTTTTTCTTTACCTTTAAGATAAAGGAAATACTGAAAGGAAGACATTTTGATGACATTCAGGACATCAAAGATAACATGATGACAGCTCTGACGGCCATTCCAGAAGAAGAGTTACAAAATTTCTTTGAAGGGTGGACTAGGCAGCAGTGTCAGGCCTAGCTTCTCAATGGTGTACTTCAAAGGTGACCACAGTGACGTTCAGCAATGAGGTATTGTAGTACTTTTTCTAGGATGAGTTCACAAACTTAATTGGTAGGTCTCACATATAACGGTGAATGACTGAAAGCTTTTTCCACTAGGAACAGAAACAAGAGAAAAACACCCACTCTTGCTACTTCTGTTCAACAGTGTGCTGGAGGTTCTAGCCCATGCAATTAGGTAAGAAAAAAAAAAAGATATCCATATTGAAAAGAAAGTACAAGTGCCTTTATTTACAGATGACATAGCACTGTGTATGTAAAATTAGAAGAAATCTACATTAAAAAAACTATTGGGATGTGGGATACAAGATCAATGTACAGAATTCAATTGCATTTCTATATGCTAGCAATGAACAATCTGAAAATGAAATTAAGAAAACAATTCTATTTATAGTAGCATAAAAATAATATGCTTAGAAGTAAATTTAACAAAAGGGGTGCAAGACTTGTACACTAAAAACTAAAAAAAAGTTGAAAAAATTAAATAACTTCTAAATAATTTTTTAAAATAACTTTATTAAGTAATTTAAGGGCTAAGGTGTGTCTGACCCAAGCCATGGTGTTTTCAATCAATTTATATGCATGTGAAAGCCATGCAATGTATAAGGAAGACTGAAGAAGAACTGATACCTTTGAATTATAGCATTGGCGAGGAATACCGAGTACACCATAGACTTCCAGAAGAATGAACAAATCTGTTTTGGAAGAAGTACAGCCAGAGTATTGTTTACAAATGAGAATGGTGAAAGAATACATTTCTACTGTTCTAAGCCTCAAAGTGTGTCGTAGTTTGTTATGGCAGCCTTAGCCCTAGAAAATGAATACATTCCCCAACTTGGTCTACATATCCAACATACCTCCTTGTCAAAACCTCAGCTGTCTTTTTACAGCAATGGACCTGCTGAAAATCATGTCAATGTGCCAAGGATCCATAATAGCCAAAAACAACCCCACAAAACTTCTTGCAGAACAAAGTAGAGGATTTACTTTTCCCCATGCTAAAACCTACTGCAAGGCTACAGTAATCAAAAGTGTGTGGTGCTGAATACATATAGGACTGACTATACAAATGAAGCAAAGTGAGAATTCAGAAATATACCTTCGCATTTATGAAAACACATATCTGTACAAAACTGTGCACATGTATGCTCATAGCAGCATTATTCACAATAGCCTCAAAGTGGAAACAATCTAAATATCCTTCCATTAGTGAATGGATAAACAAAATATGATTTATTCATACAGTGGAATATTACTCAGCTATAAAAATTAATAAAGACATGCTACAGTGAACAAATCTGTCTTGGGAGAAATACAGCCAGAATGGTCCTTAAAAGCAAGGATAGTGAGACTATGTCTCATATGCCTAGGACATGTTATCAGAAGGGTTCAGTCCCTGGATGTCATGAATTGAATTGTGTCCTTCCTAAGATGTGTGTAGACATTTGGCCAGCAGTGATTTCTGGTAGTGTGTGATGTTCCTCCGTATTGTAGACCCTGTCTCTACAATGCTAATGAGGGAAGATGGGCAGTAGCTGTGTAAGACTGCATTGTGACTTGAGGCGATCTCTTGGAATATAAAGGAAGGAAGTCAAGGAGAGAGTTGGGGACCTCATACCACCAAGAAAACATTGCTGGGAATAGAGCACATCCTTTGGAAAGGTCCCTGTGCCTCAGAAGTTTCCAGTCCAGGGAAAGATTGATGACAAAGACCTACCTTCAGAGCAAGCAAAGAAAGTTTTCCCCTGGAGCTGACACCCCGAATTTAGACTTCTAGCCCACTGGATTTTGACAAAACAAAATTTCCCGTTTTAAGGTCATCCACTTGTGGTGTTTCTATTATGGCAGCACTAGATAGCTAAGACACTGGAGAAGGAAATCATGCTTGGTAAAGCAGAGGGTCAGAGAAAAAAAGGAAGAGCCTCAATGAGATGGACTGACATAGTAGCTACAATAATGGGCTCAAGCATGATAATTTCGATGATGGCTCAGGACTGAGCACTGTTTTGTTCTGTTGTTCATAAGGTTGCCATAAGTCAGAACCAACTTGACGGTACCTAAGAACAGCAGTACGCTACAACATAAATGAACCTTGAAACCGTCATATTAGTGAAGGAACTCAAATACGAAAAGCTATATTTTGTATGATTTCATTTATGTGAAATGTTCAGAAGAAGCAAACTCACTGTGACAGGAAGTATTTCTAACTAGGTACTGGAAGCAGGCAGAATGGGGCATGACTGATAAGAGGTAAAGAGTTTCTTTCTGGTGTGACAAGAATGTTCTGGACTTACATAATGGTAATGATTACACAAGTTTGTGAGTACACTGAAAGCTACTTACTGTATGTATTGTATACTTTAAAATGGTGAATTTTATGATAAGTAAAATGCATTGCAATAAAGCTGTTAAAAAACAAACAAACAAAACTCCTGTCTGTCGTGGTGTAGCTGAGTTCTTTGCTCAAGGTAAAATCAAGGTGTTGTTTGGCTGTATTTTCATCGTTTAGCAGAACTCAATCCCTTGCAGTTGTAGGTCACCCCCATTTGCTTGCTGCTGTCAGCAGGGGGCCATTCTCAGCCTCTAGAGGCTTCCCAGTGCTTTATTATGTGGCCCCCTCCACCATCAGGCCAGCACCTGTGCATTTACTACATCTTGTGATTGACATCTCTGACTTTTCCTTTTGCTACCAGCCGAAGAAAACTCTCTATGCTTGTACTAGAACAAATTCCATGTATGTGATTTGATTAGGCCCACCCAGACAACCTCCCTCTTAGGGTCTTGGTAAGGGAGGTCTGGTAGTGTGCTGGTTAAATGATTGTCAGCTAACCAAAAGATCACTGTCTCAAAACGGCCTGCTGCACTGAAGAAGGAATGAACTGGCGATCCGTTTCTGTAAAGATCACAGCCTGGAAGCCCTATGGGGGCAGTTCTGTTCTGTCCCATTGAGTCAGACTTGACAGCCTACAGCAACAACAAGGTTTTGACACTTGGTACTTAACTGCATCTGTAAAATTCCTTCATGACAACAGGGTTTAAGTAACCATGGGTAGGAATCTTGGGAGGGGCATGCTCCGAATTCTGCCTACCCCAACCCATGTTAGTGCTCATCCTTGTAGGGAGAGGGAAGTCACAAGTTTCATTTAGCTAAAGGTTCCATGTTGCTGGAATTCTACTTAGTATCTTGACCTTTCCAAATAGGGGTAAAGACCATCACTCAGGAACTGTTCATGTGAACGTCTAGAGTTGTTGTGCTCCAGCCTTGGTCTCAAAGGGTCAGTGTCTGTGAGTAGAGATGACTACTTAAGAAGGCCCTATGGAAGGCTGTTGGTAGTAGGAACTTCAGGTAGCTTGGCCTGGCCCGGGTATTGCAGTCTTCCTGGGGTATCTTCGTTGGTGAAGGGAGACTCCAGAAGAGTAGTATCTGGCCCAGTCCATGCTATCTGGATCTAGTGTCTTGTGAATGCCATTCTAAGTGGTTCTAAACTCTCCTGTCACTATTGTCCCCATCAGGATCACTGCCGCTTCCGTGCTTGACTCTTTACGACACTTAATGCTTCCTGTGGCATGGTAACGGGTGTTTGTGGGCTTTATGATCAGAACCATCAAGTGAAAATAGAACAAAAGAGAACTTACGTTTCCTGCTATAGAACTGAATGAGAATAGCACAAACCCTTACGAGCTTTGTTCTGAAAAATTCACTGAAAACACATATACTGGCCGTATGCAATAAAATACAGTGAGATGAAGAACTTGCATAAAGACTCTTTCAGATACCCTACTGTGCCTATTGCCTTTTAAATTGTTTCCTTGGCATCAAACTACAGACTGTGTCTTCCAATTTACGATTTCCAGTGTATTTCATTATTCACAGGCTAAAAAAATCCCTAATTCTGAAGAAGCAGATTATGGAATGAGGTACACACTCATGCCACATCTTTGTTGCCCAATGAAAGATGACTGGTGACAGGCCAAATGCTCTCTGGGCCCTCTTTCTCCAAATTTAATTCTCATATGTGGATATGGAACAGGCCTTGTACAATCCGGGTGAGCCACCCAATGAATATTTTCTTACTCAAAATAATCCAATTCTGCAAATGTGCTGCAGGGAGAATCTGTCACTTTGCATTAGGTTAGCACTGTGACTTATACGAAGATTGGCATGTAACTCAATTGTCAGGGCCCAATCTTCCGCAGGCATAATTTAGTTCACTTCGAGTTAAGAGAATAAATGGTTAATAAAATGTCCTATTTGGGATTGTTGAAGGCAAGGAGGAAACTGTGGTGCACTGGATGGTTCACAGGAGCTCAGAAGCCAGCTGCTAAGATTAGAACAAGCGTAGAAACACTGTCTAACACCTCATAAATGCTTATGATTGCATTACATTGCTCCCTATAGTTTATAAAGCACTCTAATTTATTGTCTGTCTTGATTTTTAAGGCAATTCTGTAAGATAAGCACTGTTATTCTCTTCGTTTACAGGTGTGCATCTTTTAACGTCCACGATCATTCTGTGAAATAAGGTGCTATGCAGTAGGCCAACACCATGTTATACGCATGCAGTTTCCACGCCATCTGGAGTTCAATTCCCTTGAAGCCTATCACATTAAAACCTTATGAGAGTGTGCTGGACAAAACCTGAGAGCTGTGTCCACTGGACACAGGAGGCCTGCCTCGTGTGCCTGGCAGGGCCTGGGAACGTGCCATTAAGTGGATTGGAACTTTGTGCACGTTTGGGTGCTGGGGTGGGGAAAGGGTGGACACATAAGGAGTGCAGAGAGGTGGCCACAAGGTATGGGTGTGTGGGTTCCGGGAGGATGGCTGGCAGTGGTGGCCCTAGCTGCCGCCACTATATTTGTGAGACCACTTCTGTCCATGTGCAGCCTGCAGCTGCTGCGACCAATGACAAAGTGTCCTGGCTGGGCTGGCATGCCCGCCGGTGTCCGTGGCATGAGACGAGTAGCCCGGGCAGGCACTACCTTGCACCAGTAGCTATGAGCTGCAGGGATGTCGGGCAGGTCAATGAAGCCAGGAGGTGGGAAATGAGGAGGCGGAAGAGGAGACAGCACTGCAGACTGAGATACACCCCACAGCCCCCTGCTCATTCACTCTGGGTGTTGGGAGTCTTTATAACCTTTCAAACCCACTGCCTTTGAGTCGATTCTGACTCACAGTGATCCTATGGGACAGAGGAGCACGTCCCATAGAGTTTCTAAGGAGCGTCTGGTAGACTTGAACTGCCGACCTTTTGGTTAGCAGACATCGCACTTAACCAGTACACCACCAGGGTTTCCTTATAACCTTTAGGGTGAGGTAATAAGCAGAAAGATAGCAGCATTACCTTTATAAAAAACCTTATGGAACCGCTGACTTACATGCCATTGGAGCTTGCTGGAATGGACATCACTGTGGTCCCACGGCTCTATCAAATGAAGATACCGAGGCTCAGATGCAGTGCCTTGTTCAAGATCACTTGCCTGGTCTGTGGCAGAGTGGAACGAGAAGCTGAATTCAAGTTTCTAAAAATAGAAGCTTACACTGCTAGTGCCCTGATGGTGAGCCAGTTTCTTAACACATATTACCGTAAAATTCTTTTGGAACTCTTCAAGATGTATCGTTATCAGAGTGCTTCTCAACACTTGACAAATAATACAATGACAACTGAGAAAATTGCAATCCGTCAGAGAAGGAAAGCTCAAATATTTTCCACTAAAAACATAGACAGAAAAATAATAAAAGGGTCAAAGGTGGAAAACTTTTGGACCTGGAAACACTAGGTGGTCTCATTGAGTTGTGTGTCTCACAGGTTTTACTGTCAATGGTGAAGCTGGGGGGCCAACCACAGGGAGTCTGAATTGAAGCCTGTGGCCTGCCCACTAGGTTTCTGAGCCATTGCAGGGTCCGAAAGGTTTGTGGCGGTTAGGGAAGGCAAGCCTCAACCGTCTTGGGTTGTTTCTCTATTCTAGGTCCCAGGCAACCCTTGACTCAGTTTAAATTCCATCATGCTAACTGAGATGCATTTATTGTGAACAAATAAAACAGAACAAAACAAAACAACAACTGGGCCCTAAACAAAGAAAACTTGCTCAGTGTTTACTTAATGAACAGTAACCATAAGCCTTGAACTTGTTAGTGAACTCACTGCTGTCGAGTCAGGTCCAACTCATAGCGACCCTAGAGGTCAGAGTTGACCTGCCCCATAGAGTTTCCAAAGAGTGCTTGGTGGATTTGAACTGCCAACCTTTCAGTTAGCAGATGTAGCACTTAACACACTACTCCACCAGGACTCCCTTTAATTTGTCATGGTACCTCAAAATTTAAAAAGTATTTTCATAATGATTATTGTTGGATTTTTTAAATAAAGTTGAGTGTTTTAGTCTTTCTTTCTTCTTTTATTTTTTAAAGTTTTATCATGTCACCGCCAGCTTGATATTAAGCTTCCATCATGGATTGAAAGCATTCCTTCAAAAATCTGTAACAATTTGGCTGTAACATATTTCCTGGTATTGTGTGATGTTCCTCTGTGTTGAAATTCCTGCCTGTGTGATGTTAATAAGGGAGGATGGGCAGCAGTTGTGTAGGTAGGGTAAGAGTCAACATGTAAGTTTGTTTTGTGCCTTGAGGAGGTCTCTTGAGATATAAAAGAAAAAAGTCTGGCAGAGAGAACTGGGAACCTCACAGCATCAGGAAAGCAGCAAAGGGAGTACAGCACATCCTTCAGACCTGAGGTTCCTGTGCCAGCGTGCTCCCTGTACGAAGACGGATGCAACACAAGGACTTTCCTCCAGAGCCGACAGAGGGAAAGTCTTCCCCTGGAGTGGAGACCCTGAGTTCTGACTTGTAACCTACTGGACTGTGTAAGAATAAACTTTTCTTTGTAAAAGCCATCCCCTCATGATATTTCTGTTAGAACAGCACTAGCTGACTAAAATAGCTTCTATCTAGAAGGTAATGAATAGGTCATATTTTCTTTTTTTGTGTGATACTGGTTCTTCAGGTGGTTTCATTGGATGTAGACTTATAGTTTGAAATGATTGGCAGGCATGTCATCCTGAAATGATTACAAAGAATGAAGTGGAGTATTGCTGTTATTATGAGCTGTATTTATGTCTGCACTGACTCATGGCAACCGTATCTATAACAATGAAATACAGCCCGGCCTGTGCCATCTTCATGACTACGGGTGTGTTTGGGTCCACTGTTGTGGCTGTTGTGTCAGTCTAACCCATTGAGAGTTTTCTAGTTTTGGCGGACCCTATGCTTGACCCACTTTTATAGTGATTGCTCTTTCTTGATGGCATATCTAGGGTAAGTGAGCAAAGGTCTTGCCATCCTTGCTTCTAAAGAACATTCTGGTTGCATTTCTTCTAAGACTGATTTGTTCTTTCTTCTCGCAGTCGGTGACATATTCAAAATTCTTCTCTAACACCACAATTTGAATGTGTCCATTCTTTTGTCTTCCTTTTTCATTGTCCAGCTTTCATGCGTGTGAGGGGCATTATTCATCAAAGTGGCATCTTTGCTTTTTAATACGTTAATGAGGTCTTTTGTAGCAGATGTGCTCAGCACAATACATCATGCCATTTCTTGACTACTGCTTCCATGTATGTTGTTGACTGTCGATCGACGTCAAATGAAATCAGTGACAAGTTTGATTTCTTCTTTGTTTATCAATGCTGTTCATGTTCATGATCATGAACTGGATAACCTACACATAAAAAGCAGGAGTAGGACAGTTAGTTTTCATTTTCCAAATTGCAAACAACTTTGCTAATGTACCCTGAACACTGCTTTGAACTGTTTTAAGTTCTCCTGCTCCTTGACTCCAGGGTGAGGCGAGCACCAATATCAATATACTCCATACTCCATCACACTCAGGGGTAGTGGGGAATCAACCTGCCTGTTCACATCTCCCTAGCTCTTGGGGTCTAAGAAAATATACCATAGCTCTGTCCTCCTGTCACGGTGTTTGGCTTTCTTAGATGATCATTATCCCCTTCACTAGTTTTAACATGCTATAATTCATTTTTATTTTCTTCAATGTTAGGTTTCAAGATGCTTTTGTATAACTCCCCTAGGAAGCTTATTCCTGGTTGAGATAGGTGAATCTAAATGTACAGGCTCAGACATTCAGTGATATGAGAAATGCCCACGATAATACCATTAAATGAAAATATGAATAGTTGATAAAATTATGTGCAGTAGGATCTCAGTTCTTCCTATACTTTTTTGCTGCTTGTAGATGTGTGACTTTGCACAAGTCACTGTGAGCCTAATTCTCCTACATGTGCATAGTAATGTGTACCTTGTAGAGTCAATTAAGTGTAATGCATTTGATGATCCTTTAACAATCCTGAAGAATTATGCTTCTGGTACATTCTTCAGTCTATTTCCATTAAACTGCTGTTCTTCCAACCCTATTGACAGATGCAGACCTTCCTCCTTCTGGAAGTCTAGCTCAAATGTAGGAATCTTTAGGAAGCTGTCTTTGTTATCTACAGCTACTCTTGGGGTCCAGGAAGGTGAGAGAGTTCCCCCAGAATATTCACATAGGGCCAAATACAAAATACAAAAAGTGGGTGGGTTTGAAGAGCAGAACGTGTTGTTCCACAGCTTTGTAGGCCAGAAATCTAAATCAGGGCATCATCTGCAAGGGAGAATCCTACCTTGTCAGCAACCCCAGGAGTTCTTTGGGATTTGTTGATGCTCCTTGGTGTTTGCTGGCATTCTTTGAAGTTTCCTGATGTTCCTTGACATCTGTCTTTCCCTTGTGTGTGTCTCTGTGTCTGTTCTGCTCTTTTAATGACTCGGAAGTGCTTAGATGTGGGGCCCACTATACTTGGGTATGACATAATTAACGTAACAAAGACAACTCTGTTTCCAAACAAGATCGATTCACAGATACAAAGGCCGGAACGTCAATGCATATTTGGGGGGAACACAATTCAATCTGTAACAGAAGTATTTTTGAATCCTAATCTATCCACTTGAAATTGATCTCTCCCTCCAGGTTTTAGGTATCTTGGCTTTAGACATTTATGTCAAGGCAGTGCTATGTTTCATTCATTTTCTGCATCTCCCACAGAACAGACTAGGATTGGACCTGCCATACACTAGGTTTTCAGGGTAAAATCTCTTGAGCTGCACTGAACACCAGCTATGTAAACCAGTGTATTTCTTTGTTTGACCTACCTGGAAAATTTTGCCATCTGATCAGTGATAGAGCACCCTGTGAAGAACAAAGACCAGGAGAAACCCAGACAACTCATTAAGATATTTAGGATAAACAAGGTTATGCATTTGGTCTTCCCTCATGTATATTTTATGAGCAACAAACCTATTTTAATGTATGTTTGAGACAGTCTGATGTTTATGGATGTTAACATGAATGTTAAGTGACTTCCTTGATCTATAGATATACTTTACATTTTTAATCAACATGAAAAAAGCTGGTCTATTTAGGAAGTCTGGAATATCATGGAGAGTGATTATTTAAACTGCTTGTGGGGGTGGACCAACAGTGAAAAAGAAAGTGTGCTGTGAAAATGTGTAGAGTTGAAACAGGGCTTATTTTAGAATACATGGAAAATTATGTAGGCGTATCTATTTATTGGTCCTGACAATTCTATTTAAAATAAATCTGCTAAGGATACTTCAGATTGTGACACAGCTGAATAACAGGCCATCTTTTCACTTCAATGACTTTTTCTTTCTTATCTTGTTCTACCTCATTTTCAAACAAATGGATCTTTATGAAATTCTAAAGCTAACAATGTACTTCCCTTACTTCCCTCTCCCAAGCTAGCTGCTTGTGCAGATCTGATGCCAGAAGATGCCAGGAAGCAAATGGTCTTTTATTAAGGCTCATGCTGTGGAGGGTCCAACCCATTTGGGCATTGTCCAGAGTGTTTGATTGCCTTTACAGTTGCAGAGCCCATTTTTTTTTTAAAAAAAAAAAATCCTTTGTGTTTTATACACAGGATTTTGATCGAAGGTACTGAAATGGATGAAGAAGTGGACTGAAAACTGTAAGTAATTTAATTTTTCCTGCACTCTTGCTTGTCATTGAAGGCTGCACCATCCACTCAGTCTTCAAGGAAATGTGTAGAAGGTGTGCGGTTGACACCTCCAGTTTCTTGGTTCCTGCATTCTGTCAGTAATTCTAGTGATTTTTCTCTAATTTCTTATCTCTGTTCCATTCCTTCTTCCCTGCCTCAAACCATCTCTTCATATCTAACCTTCATGGATTTGTTGTGATGTAGTTTTGACTGAGTGCAGCAGAGACCCAACGTAACAGTGGCAAACACAAAGCTGACGGGAAGCTTTTTCCCTGCAGGCACCTGGATTCTTTCTATCTTCTTGCTCTACCCTCTTTAAGGGTGCTTTCATTTGTGTAGCCCAAGATGGCTCACTGTCATGTCTACATTCAAGCAAGGAAGAAAGAAGAGATGGGAAACTAAAGGGTATGACCTTCCTCTTTAAGATAGGAGCGAGGTTTCACAGGTAATTTAAACTTACAGCCCACTGGACAGAGTTGGTCACATGGCCTCACCTCACCTATCTGGTTGTGTTAGCATCAGATTCTCTAACATTGAACCGTTCTTTCCTATGAATAATGCAGTGTTGTATGCCTCAGTGCTTTTGCACACACTTTTTCTTCTTTGGGGAATATTATTCCATTTGGAAAATTTCTAATTGGCTTTGAAAACCAAGCTCTGACGTGACTTGCATCGTGAAATCTTCATGAAATTTCTCTCTCCCACCTCTATCCAAGCTAATTAAGTTGTCGCTTCTTAACAGTTCAGTGTCACAAATGATTAAGCGCTTAGGTATTAAACAAGAAGTTGGCAGTTAAAATCCACCTAGATACACTTTAGAAGAAAGCCCTGCTGATTTACTTCGGAAAGATCACAGCCACTGAAAACCCCATGGAGCGCAGTGCTGCTCTGACACACGTGGCTCACCGTGAGTTGGAATTGACTTAATGACAGCTGGTTTGGTGTTTGGTTTTCTTTACAGCCTCAAACTTTGTACTCACCTGTTCTATTTTTGTCCTTAACATATTACGCAGTAATTTATCTGTTTGCATATCTCTCTGCTTTTCTATACTATGAGCATGATCAGAAGCATCTTTATATCCTCAGAGTCATAGAACTCGCCACAGTTCATTCTACATGAAGGAAAGAATGGGCGAAATAATGCTTAAGCTACATGCTAGTCCTTGCTGAATACTTTTGACCTTTAATATGGGGTCTTGTTTTAATAAAAAGCTACTATTGAGCCCTTTCTTTGGTTGAGGTACTGCATTAGGGTCTTAGCACAGTTATCTAATTTAATCCTTACAAATAACCCAGTCAAGTAGGAATTATTACTGTTTTTAGAGATGGTATCAATAACTTAAGTAAGCTTAAGTTATCAAAGTAAGCTTAAGGTATCAATAACTTAAGTAAGCTACCTAACATCTTTCTTAATTTTCTTGATTGTAGGGAAATGGAGCGTAGAAGAGCATAGAGTAGAGTTATATCTAGAACAGTGCACTATGAAGTATATTTTACTGTCAGTACTGAGCCCTTGTCCAATTCTATAAATTGTTAACCTGAGCAACTAGGACGTGACACCTTCCCCCTGCGGGCCTCAGTTTTCTCATCCATAATGGGAAAACTCAGTTAATGATCCCTCAGTTTCTTTCCACATCTAAAAGTCAGCAATTTTCTTATTTTTTAATATAGCAAGTTGAAATGTAACCCTCCTCCACACCAACATGCCACAGTCACGCAGCTGTGATTTTGCTAAAAATGGACACTTTCTGAATGTTAAAACACTACATGGTAGAAAATAGTCAATTTCGATTCCAAAATCTCCACTCTGTTAAAAGATTAACACTAAACCCACAGAACCCACTCAGAATACAATCTGTTTGGTATGGAACATGTGAAGTGGCATAGCTTTCACTAGAGCTGTTCAAAAGACTGCATCCAGATATAGTTAGCTACAAAACAAATTTTGAATTCAGTGAGTATTGCAGTTGAAATGCAGCCTGAGTGCACCCTGGAGTCTGTCTTTGGCATGGTGCCACAGTGTGGTCAAGTCTACACAATCTCTGCGTGTTGCAGGATATTAGGCAGGGCTCTTCTTCACTGAACTATATTGGAGCCTTGGGAGGTTTCAGTAACATGACCACTTTTTACCACCTGGGTTCTGAAACAACTGAAAACAAGAAGATAAAACCAAAACCAAGCAAGCAAGCAAGCAACCAACCAACCGAACAACAAACTCATTACTGTTGAGTGGATTCTGATTCGTAGTGATCTCATAGAGATGGAACTACCACCTTTGTTGATGTTAAAGATGATATTGGACAATATAACTTATACTCATAGCCAAGGTAACAGGTTGAGGCTGTCATGCAAGCTGCTCTGCCTCACTCGGCCAAATAATTGGGCTGCTTCAATGGTGCTTCAAATGTCAACGGCAGATAGAGACACCGTTTACAGTCTTTAAGAAGCCCCTGTTGGTGAATCACAGTGTAGATCCTTAGGATTTTGGAGCAAAGCCCTGCCATCCTCTGAAGATATTTAGCATCCTTTTATAGAACAGCTTCTGGCTTGTTACTGGGCATTAGAGAACAAATGGTCAGCCACCAATACACTATGTAGGCTGAGCTACATAGTGAACTGGGTCATGAACTGGATGTCATCTGACACACAGAGTCAATAAATCAGATGTACCCAGCAGCACTCGATCGTTAAATAGAAGAAGGTAGTTACAACCACATGACCAGTTGCAGAAAGGAGGAATGTAATTGTTACGAGTATTCCTTCCTTGTACATGTACATGAATTTTTTTTATTTTCTTCATGCTATGAGTCAGAATTGAATTCACGGCAGTGGTTTCTTTTGATTTTGAGTTTCATTTTAAAAATAAAAGGTATAAACAGGGTCGGAGTATTTTCAGAAATCCTAGTAGAATAGTGGTTAAGTGCTGCAACTGCTAACCCCAAAATTGGTGGTTCAAATCCACCAGCCACCCCTTGGAAACCTTATGGGGTAGTCCTACTGTGTCCTACAGGGTTCTATGAGTTGAAATCTACTCAGCAGCAATGAGTTTGGTTCTGGGTTTTAATGCATTTTCAGTATATGTTAGTTGTGTCATGTTAGGTGAAAGCAGGACTTTATAACGGTATTTAGAGACAGTGTGTGGTTTAAGGAGATGTATACATGTGCCAGAAACCCTGGTGGAGTAGTTGATAAGTGTTATAGCTGCTAACCAGAAGGCTGGCAGTTTAAATCTGCTAGGTGATCCTTGGAAACTCTGTGGGACAGTTCTACTTTGTCCTATAGGGTCATGGTGGTTGCTGTATTTTGTTGGTATGCATGTGCCAGGCTGACAAGGGATGGACTGTGATGGTTAGGGTTGTGTGTTAACCTCACTGGGCCATGATTCTCAGTGGTTTGGCAGTTATGTAATGATATGGTTATCCTCCGTTTTGTGATACAGTTACCTCCATGATGTGCTCTGATGTGATCAGCCAATCAGTTGTAAGCAAAGTTTCCTCAAGGATATGGCCTACATCCCATATATGTAGATATTCTGGCAAACTTACTGGCCTTTACTTGCTCTGAATCCTATGTCTGACTCATCATCACTTGACCTCTGGTTTGGGGAACTTGAGGCAGTGGTGTGCCATACTACCTGCCAATCTCGGGATTCACTGGCCTCCACAGCTTGAGAGCCAACAGCCTGTCATCTTTCCTGCTGATTTTGTATTTGTCAGCTGTTGCAGCCCATGACCAAGCAGGCTGCCATCTGACCCACTGATCTTGGGTTCATCAGCCCTTGCTGCTCACATGAGTTAGGAGAGTCCTCCAGCCTCATGCAAGATCCACAGACTTGGGATTTATCAGCCTCTACAACCTCGGGTGCTATTTCCTTGAGATAAATCTCTCCTTTCTCTCTGTCTCTCTGCTATGCTCCACTGGTTTTGCTTTTCTAGAGAACGTGACTCCCCAAATATTTTTTCCTCTTCTCCTAGAGTAACAGAAGCCCACTTTTTAGTAGAACAGTTATCCATGAGTGGTACAAATGGTTAACGCTTAGCTGTTAACAGCAATGGTGGAAGTTCAAGTTCACCCTGAGGTGCCTCAGAAAAAAGCTCTTTCGGCCTGCTTTAAAAAATCCAAGTTTTCAAATCCATGGAGCACCATTCTATTCTGACACAGGTGGGGTCACCATGAACTGAATTTGTCTCATCAGCCACTGGTTTAGGTTTATTGGATAGAAGCAAATTGGTGGCCCTGCTCACATTTAAGGAGAGGGAATTATACAAAAGCACGAGTCACTGGGGGCTCATCTTAGAATGTTGCCTACCACACTGCCTATAGAGAATCCTTCTATGAGCACTGCTGCTGCGTTAGCCAGGAGAATCTTCCAGCCTGACATCTGGCCCATAGACTTGGGACTTACCAGCTGCTACAACTGTGTGAGCCATTTCCTTGAGACAAATCTCAAGTGTCATGTACCTGGCACTCTCCCTCCCAAATACTGTATTCGCAACTGCTTCTAACACTTATGGAGAGTATTATTTGACCTTGATTTCCATAGGATGCATGGGCTATGTTCTGCTAATCAAGTAAGAGTCAGCTTTTTTTTTACACACACCTGAATGTATATATTCTTTTAGTCTTGACTCATTTAGTCAAAATAATAATTTTTTTCCACATAAATAACTGTTTCCCCAGTTGTGAACTAATTAGAGAAAATGCACTCTTTCAGGCTACTAATATGTCATATAATATATAATATGTATCATACAATAGTCATATAACCTATAATACACAATGTGTCCTCTAAGCTTTCTTCCAACTTTAACAGTCTATGGTTCCGTAAGAGATGTTCAGTTACTTATTCCAGGCTGCCTGGTACCTGACAACAAAGCATGACGGGACTTAAATTGCACTGCTTTGTTGAATCTGAAATCATATTCCAAGACAATAGTCATTATCTAAGTCAAATGGATTGCCAATTAAGTGCATAAAGAGAAGTGGTATTGTCTGAAATTAGCTTTTTTTTCCGCATTAATAAAGTTCGGCTGTTCCCATCTCTCTACCTTCTTTGTTCTGCAGGGCCTTTCTTGAGATTACTGAATCTGTAAATGCTTTGATCCATTTCAGACACACAGAAGGAGTCTGATTCTTCTTGTGAAAATATTTTTAGCAGCAATTAAAGCTTACATATCCTGCTTTTTTGAGTAACTGGCATCCTGCAACACGAAGCACCACCTGCATTTAGCCTTCAGGGAACTGGACTGCTTTGCTGATGCTTTAGCTATCAACCAGAGGCATAAACCCTGCACTTTGTATAGCTAATTATGCCGAACGGGAGTATTAATAAAGGTATATAAACAACAACACTCTTACTAATTCAAGGCATGCTTCTTTCCTTTCACTTCCGGCTCCCTCACTCCCCACTCCCCTAACTCATCTGAAAGACACAATAAGTAGGATTCTTTCAGCAGATTCTGGATCTGAAAAAACAACTGGCAGTGAAATTACTAATTGTGAAAAAGAGAAACACCGTCTTTGCCTAGGAATAGCGCTTTTAAGAAGGGTTTGGACACACGCGAGCTTCCAATGAGTTACGGACGACTCAACAGTAACTCGTTTCATTTTGGAAACTACAGAGTGTGCTTAACTCTAAGAGACTGGGAGAATCTCACAGAAACTCAGGTTAAAGGCAGGAAAGTGCATTAACAGAGATATTCTCAGTCACTAGTTCCACCCCAGAAGAAGGGAAGGGTTAACGTCTGGATAGGTAACTAAGGGTTGGCCCTACTGGGAGGATCAAACTCTTCTTTCCTGCCTTCAGAATGGGAATACCTGCATAAAGATCCCCAAGAGGCCTTGTCACCTGATGTGAGTCTTTACGTGGTCATTAGCAGGTGTTCTAATTATCTATTGCTGTGTAGCTAAATACCCCAAAACATAATGACATAAAATGACAGTTTGTTGTTGTCTGTCATGGTTCTTGGCAATTTCTGCTTGGGTGTGTCACGTGGTTGAAGTTAACTAGCTCTTGAGGCTAGAGTCATCAGAAGGCTCAAATGGGCTGGATGTCTAAGATGCCCTCTTGACTCATGGGTCTGGTGCCTCATTGGTCATCCACATGGCCTTTCCCCCAAGCTGAGTAGCCTGGACTTCTCACATGACATCTCATGGACTCAAGAGAAAGGAATCAGCACTGACACAACATCACTTGTGCCCATTCTGTTGGTCAAAGCAGTCCAAGGCCAGCCCAAACTCAGGAGGTTGGAATGGCAGGTGGGTACAGACAGGGAAGGAACTGATGGCAGTCACTTTTGAAGACAGGTAGATGTCCATTCCACTTAGAAGTTTCCCAAGAAACTTACCCTTCGAAGGACAGAATCCTTCTATGCAGGGCCTGGCCAACGTTCTTCATCACATTCTTTGGCTCTTAGGTGATGTTATTCTCTCCCCGTCCAACTGTCCCAGGATACTTTTCTACCACCTCATCTCCCATACTTGATAGCATTTGTGGCAATTATCAAGGTTGAAATTGCATATTTGTATGAATACTGATTTCATGTACATCCTCAACAGGAAGGCAGGCGCCTCTGCTTGCAAACCCTCCATTGATTCTCTGTTCTTACTCTAGTTTAGTTTTTCAGTAAAAGCTTAGGAAATAGTTGTAGCAGAATGAATGAATAAGTGGGAAATGTGAACATATCTAGTCTTCCTAGTCAGAGCTGTGCCATCACAGAACGGGCTATTTAGGGGCTAAGTGAATTCCCTCCCCTGAATGTGTTCAAGGAGGAGGTAGAGAACCTGACAAACAAGACATGCTAGAGAGTCTGAGAAGGGATTATGAGATCTTGCTCTTGAGATTCACTGATTCCAGGAATTCACAGAACATAGCAATATTGAGTCCCGTAGATGTTCTCATTTTGCTGCACCAAACCTGAAACCAAACCCACTGTCTTAGAGTCAATTTCGACTCATGGTGACAGTATATGACAGAATAGAACTGCTCCATGGAATTTCCAAGCAGCACCTGGCAGATTCAAACTGCTGACCTTTCGGTTAGCAGACATAGCACTTAACCATTATACCACTAAAGTTTCTGATTTTCCTGCAAAATCACTGAAATAGAGAAAATTTGTAATTATTTTCCTCATTTCAGGGCTTTTCAGAGGATGCCCATGTATTCGACACAGAGCATCTGGAAGTTGAGGCATCGTTGCTGCTGACCTACTGAGTGGAGGGTGGTGAGCTTTTTCCCACTTCTTGGCTACGTTTCTCAGAACATTAAAAAAAAAAAAAAAAGCTTCCTTGGAAAGACATTGTGGTGTAGGGAAAGAGTCTGTGCTTTGGGTTAGAGAAACCCAGCTCAAAACTCCCTGTCCGTTTATGCTAATTGCATGAACGTGGACAAATCCTTCGATGATTTTCTCTGTGTGTCATTCATCCATCTACTAAGTGGGGCTGACATCACTTATTTTCTATAGTTGTTATGACTACAAAAGATAATTGGTGCAAAGTTTCCAGAGCCTTGTAGGATTTTAATACATGAAGACTATACCCAGGAAAACAAACAAGCAAACACAATGGTTACCTGTGCCCACAAATGGGATCTAATCATTGTACATGGGAATTTGGGAGTATGACTCACAGTAACTGAAGAGTTAACTTGAAAAAGGAAATAGTCATTGATTGAATGGATGAAGTCTAACTCCAGGATATAATTCATTTTCCTCTCTAATTTGCTGCATCTTTAAAGATAACTGTGTACATGAGTTCTTGAAAGGATCCGAGAGACAAGTGACAGTGCGGAGTTGGATGAACGATGCTCAGAGCTTTCTCCAGCCTGGTCCAGGGAGTGGGAATAATTGAGTCTCTTTGCCGGCTGCAGGCTTTCCTGTGGATATTGAATGGGGGCAAAACTGGTCTTCAAATATATACGATTCATGCATCAGTGGAAAGGCTGCAAAGTTCTCTGTGGAAATTGAGTAGCAAATCAGTTCATTATACTGCAGTTATTGATATTGCAATCTGCTCCCACTGAATGCAATTATAAATCCATTTAGGAGAGTGTGATTGGGGATTTTGTTTGCTTTCACCTGCCCTTTAGGGGCTTGAATAACATTTTGCAAATGAGACCTACTTTTCCAGATCCCCCCCCACCCCAGCATCTTTGGGTCCTGTTTGTTTCTCTATCTCTAGTACCTGTTACAGAGCCAGCACACAGATGGGAATTGCTGGTATTTGCTGATTGATTGGAAATGCCCTTATTATGTGTCCTCTGGTGTGCTTTTGTCCACACAATACAGGGGTATTCAGAAACTGGTCAGAAAGAGACCTTTTTGTGCACCACTATGGTGTCTGCCCACCAGCTCCAGCAGCCTTGGTTCTCAGATAGTGCCAGGCTTGGCAGGAGGTCTCCATATGTACTGACATTTATGGCAAATAATCCAGTCACATCAATGTGATAGTGTGCATAACTCTGTTTTCTCAGAGTTCTCTGTCAAGTTTCGACATTTTTAAGAGTGCCAGGGAGCTGGCAGGCATACCCTCTAGGAAGGGGTACAGCGAGGACAAGCAACCCCCAGGGACAAACTCTAAACCACAGCTCCCACCCAATTGGAGGGCCATGGGGCAATGTCTAAATTGTGTACCGCTGCACCCCCTCCACTTCAAGTTGATTAGACACTGATAGCAGAGACATGTCAGCAGAAACAGTTTCCTGCATTGTGCCCTGATGCCTCAGTCAGGCATCTTTGGTGTTTGTGGCACCTTGGAATGTTAGTACATGCCTTGTCTGGCACCCTTTTGGATTGTCTAGGGCTTTCTAAGATAATCTGTTGCTTCTGTTCCTATAAATGCCCCAGCACACATGCCCCCAACCATATATAGGAGATGTAACGTTTTAAGGGAGCTCACACAATAGTCCACTTACATGGAGAATTTGGGTCTCTAAGACATTCTCTAGGAGCTCTGGGGGAGGGGTGGGCAGTGGTTCAAGAGCATGGTTGCTAATCAGAAGTTTGTTGGTTCAAAACTGCCAGCCACTCTATGGGAGAAAGATGTGGCAGTCGACTTCCATGAAGATTTATGGCTTTGGAAACTATATGGGGCAGTTCTAATTCATCCTATATGGAATCGACTCAGTGGTGGTGTTTTTTTTACAGTTGGTAGGAGGGACATTCTCAACCCCTGAGCAGGTTCTGAGAACCCCTGAGTGATTCTGAGAAATCTCTAAGGTGTTAGAGAGTGAGTGATACTAGAGAGAGTGACTGAAATCTCAATCCCTAGTGGGATTCTGGTTGAGGTCACAAGCAAGGCAACCTTCCCAGCTCTGCTAGGAGGCAGCAGGCTGAGAGCGTGCTTACAGAGCTTGGCTCATGCACTCTAGAGTTCACAGTATCGCTGAATATGGAGAACAGAGGAAGGTAAATGATAACCTGGAGAATTATGAATGTAGGAGTAGAGATAGATGACACCACCTGCAGTGGCTGGGAAGAGAAAAGTGAGGGACAGCATTTGGCCTGCATTTTCCTCGCCCTAACCAAAACCCAAATCCACTGCTACCAAGTCAATTCCAACTCACACAAACTCTAGAGGCAGAGTAGAACTGCCCTGTAGAGTTTTCAAGGAGCATCTGGTGGATTTGAACTGCTGACTCTTGGGTTAGCAGCCATAGCACTTAACCACTACACCACTGGGGCTTCCTTGCCTTAGCAGGTGACTAAATGTAAGCCATCTTGAAGGAATCTTTTTAAGAGAGCACCATGCATTGGGAGGGCACCCAACTGTGGGAGGCACAATGGGAGGCAGTTGCTGAGAGGTGGTCCAAAGTGGGCAACTGGAAAGTGTGGTATCCAAACTAGGAACTGAGCAGTTCCCACTGTGATGTTGACATCCCACACTTAATGTCTCATGGAAAGCTAAAATTTGGGCAGTGGCCACCTAGAATGTACAGAAGGGTAAGTGTAACAGTGACCATCAAAAGAAAAGAAAGAAACAAACAAAAGACTCTCACCCTTCCTCTAATCTCACTTTTACTCCTTTCTCTAATCTGTCTTCTTGAACTGGGAGGACCCGAAGTAAGGGGAGAAGGTGGCGGAACAGGCCATGCTTGACCTCCAGTGCAAATTCCCAAGCAAAGGTCCAGCCTGACTGGGGAAGTGCTGGCAGTGGCAAGAAAAGAGTAGAAAAAAACTTGAAATTAGATATGAGATTCAAGTTCTGTTTCAGATTGGGCAGGACTTTGTAATATCTGAAAATAGTATTTATTATTGAAAGAAGATTGTCTATGAAATCAAAGGAACTAGAAGACCAGAAGAACTGCCGAAGATACTATCCAAAGGTAGAAAAAAGAAATCCATTCACTATTCCTGTTTGCATCCTTGCTTTGTTTGAGCTTACTAAACTACTTCCATGAGCATTCCTGAAGAATCATAGGCGAGATGGAGGACAACACTTAAGTCAAATGCTCAGCAGATGCCCCAAGCATCCTCTCTAGAGATGAGCCTTTCTTTTCTGGATCTCCCCCAGCTCTGTGGAGCAGGTAGTCTTGCTCTCCCTCCTGGTGCTCAGTCTCTTCTCTGAGCATCCTCCTCTGAGGACACGCAGGTGATGGGCACGACACTGGGTCAGTGTGCATGGGATGGAAGCAGACAGTCATACACATTCTCTTTAGACTGGCTTTCTCCAAGAATAAAGTCTATAGCTAGACTTACAGGTTAAGCTCAGGGTAGTAGATTCTGCTTTGATTTGGGTCAAATAAAGGAGGTATTGGGCTCAGAAAATAAATCAAAGACAAGTTCTTAAAATAATTCAGAACTATCATTGAAAAATTTAGTGGTGTCTCTTGGATGTTAGACCCAAAAGGCTCTTGATAAATTTGGGTATGTGCTTTTAATCCCTTCTTCTTTCCAACTTTCAGGCTTATCTCCTCTTTTGATACACTGTCTCCACTTAACTGAGAATTGCTGCATTGTTAAATTATTTTCCAGATGACTTTATAAAATGATTTCAAATTCTTGTTTGCTTCTAGTAGATGAGTTCATTTGGAGTAAACAACAATGAAACAGATTAATCTACAAAAATGACAGTAATGTGTTTTTCTTTTTCTTTTTTGTGGAAGTAGCAATAAGATGATAAGTGGTTGAATTCAAAACTAAATCAATTGCTGTTGAGTAGACTTTGACCTATAGTGGCCCTACAGAACAGAGTAGAACTGCACCGTAGGGTTTTCAAAGAGCTCCTGGTGGATTTGAACTGCTGACCTTTTGGTTAGCAGCTATAACATTTAACCACTATGGTCACCAGGATTTCAAAGTATCCTTTCAGTTGGACTCCCTAGAGTAGAAATTTGGTAGAAGACAAGGAGTGACAACATTTAGTATTTTCTTCTAATTTTAACAGCTTTCAGACAGTCTCTGCTCCCACAATCTGTCCATCTGTGCAGTCTTGGAAAGCAGGAACATTAAATCGACCAGCGAAACTGTTGTTTTAATCTGCAAAATACGTTTTCAGTCTATTTTCTTCTCTCCACCTCCACTGCCACCACTTTAGTATGAGTGCCTAGGTGACCCCTGTGCTTCCAGCTTACCCTTCTTCTATCTGCTGTCAGCTGATGTGACCTTAAAGAACAAACGGAGGACTTCTAGGTTAAGATAAATCACAACCCATGGAAACAGTTTCTCTTCTGCTGTCAGGTGCTGTCGAGTCAGTTCAGTTTCGTAGAAATCCAGTGTACGACAGAACAAAACATTGCATGGCACTGTGCCATCTTCAGTTGTTGCTGTGTTTGAGCCCCCTTGTTGCACTCAATCTGCCTCATTGAGGGTCTTCATCAGTTTGACTATCCTTCTATGTCAAGCATGATGGTCTTCTCCAGGACCTAGTCCTTCCGGTAATATGTCCAAAGGACATGAAACAAAGTTTTGCCATCCTTGCATATAAGCAATTGGTGGTTCCACATCTGACCTCTAGCCTTGCTCTGACTGATGGTATTGAGCTTTTCCATTGTCTTGTTCCACAGATGTGATTGAGATGGTGTTTGTGTATTTCAGTCAGTCAGGTCCACGCTTATGTGTTTATGTTGTTGAAAAAAATATTTCCAATGAATAAGTCGCAGGTGATGCAAAACTCTATCATGCGATCTTCCATGTATTTCCTATCACCAAGGCTACATATGTTTTCTAACTACTGATTCTTCTTTGTTTTGAATTTTTGCATTCCAATAAGCAATACAGGCAGTCCCAAAGTTATGGTCATCTGACTTGTGTGCAACGTATAGTTACAAACCAACCCCTGTAAAGTATATTACTTTAAAAATTTAGTGTTCACCTTGAAGACTAAAATTATATTACGGTTGTGTATCTGTTTCTCCAGCGTTTTTTATGCTTATAATTGTGTGATATATACTATGACAAACACTTGATTGACAGTTCTGGCTTAAACATACTAATTTGACTTAAAGACAGAGTGAATAAAGGACCTTATTCATGATCCAGGGACTGCCTGTAATCGTCAGTGCATCTTGATTGCATGTTTTGTGAATTTCAGATTGCAGAGGTTGATAAAAATCTTCAATTTATTCATCTTTGGCATTAGGGGTTGGTGCATAAATTTGAATTATAGTCATATTAACTAGTCTTCCTAGCAAGCATATGGGTACTATCCTATCACTTACAGCATTGTATTTCAGCATATATATTGAAGGTTTTTTTCAATGATGAATGCAATGTTATTCCTCTTTAATTTGTCATTCCAGGCACAGTAGATCACATGATTGTCTGATTCAAAATGGCCAATACTAGTCCATTTCAGCTTACTAATGCCTAGGAGACTGATCATCAATTATTCATTTCATTTTGACAGTTTCCAGTTTTCCTTGGTTCATACTTCATCTTTCTATGTTCTGATTATTAATGGATATTTACAGCTGTTTCTTGTCATTTTCCATTGTGCCGCATCAGCAAATCAAAGTTCTTAAAGGTTTATTCCAACTACATCATTAAGGTTGACTCTACTTTGAAGAGGCAGCTCTTCCCCAGTCATATTTTGAGTGACTTCCAACTGGCAGCATATCAGAAAATGTGTCATTGCCATCCGTACGATTTTCACTGGCCAACTTTTTGAGAAACAGATCTCTAGGTCCTTTTTTCTACTCTGTCTTATTCTGGGAGCTCCACTGAAACCTCTCCATCCTGGGTACCTTGTTGGTATTTTAAATATCAGTCCCATAGCTTCCAGCATCACAGCAACAAACAACACACAGCAAACTGACAGACAAGTGGTGGCAAACATAAGTTGCCCATATTCTTCACAGTGTTTGACACTAAAAAGCATTCTGGGTTGCAATTATAATTATAATGATAGTGGAACACTTATTAGTTGCAAAATGTTCACTAAGTTGCCTGAATCACAGAGCTATCATAAGAAACGATGACTGTTTTGGATTATGAGACTGACATTGATGTGACGGTGGCAGTTGGAGCAGAGGGGAAGCTGGAGTCACCTGGAGTCCTGATAATACCATAGAGAAGTCTGGGCATCTGTGGGGAGGCAGGCTGCGAATTTCTCATCTTCAATACTTAGAAGCAGCATTCAGTGGTGGACAAGTGTGAGCTGAGCCCAGAGACCTGGCAGTAACGTGGCTTTTCTATTTAGTATCTGTGGGACTTTGTGCAACAGCCACCTCTCTCCAAGACGTACTTTCTTTTCTACAGATAATGAAGAATTTTGACAGCTATTGCCAATGGCAAACTGTCTGAAGTGGTGAGAACAGTTATTTTTCAATATATCTTGACAGGTTTTTTTTTTTGAATGCTCCACATTTATCTTCATGATTAGTTTTGTCTCTTCTGAAATCAACAATTCCTAATTTTTAAAGAATTTTGATATCCTACCAGACGGTCGGCGGTTGAAATCCACCAGGCACTCCTTGGAAACTCTATGGGGCAGTTCTACTCTGTTTTCTAGGGTTGCTGTCAGTTGGACCCAACTCGACGGCAGTGGGTTTTGGTTTTATTATTTCACAGGTGCCCTAGAGGCTCGGTGATTTAAGAGCTTAGCTGCTAACTGAAAGTCCGATAGTTCGAATCCACTAGTCGCTCCTTGGAAACCCATAGGCAAGACAGTCTGGAAGAAGACAGAGCTTTACAAAGTTTGGAAGGGAAATGATTACTGGTATTGGAAAGCAAAATGATTATTTTTCACCATGTAGTTACGGCCAGTAATACTGCTTTTAAATTTGCATTAGTAACAGAAATTGTTATTTTTCAGTAAATTTCAGTGAAAATCTGAGCTGATTTAAAGAAAACTATTAAATAAGTATAATTAGATGGTGGATGCCTGTGGCAGATAGGGAACTGTAAACTATTGAAATCTGGGAAATGCTGGTGCAGTGGATAGAGACACTCATTAGACCGATACCAGGTCCTGGGGTAGATATGATGACACAGTTATAGAGAGGTATACAGAAATTCCCTGCCTATCAACAGGGTTGTCTCTAGCTCTCACAACCACTAATCAGTTGTGTAACTCTGAGTGACTTACCTAACATTCATTATGGACTTCAGTGTTGTCATTTGCAAAACTGAAGAATGGACTTAATTTATTCCAACGATTCTTTATTTTTTGCTTCAAGATTTTGTGATATTACATCTCTTCTTCCAACAGACCAGTCTCCTTTACTTGGAAAAGAAAAGACATTTGGTTTATATTTCATATATCTGAAAGTAGTAAAGAGGATGGTGCTTTTAACTCAGTGTCTTCTCCTAAGAAGAAAAAATTTTAAACTAATTTCTAGAGCAGAGCTGTTATAGGTGAGCTTTGTTTTTCTTCACTGACTTTCAAATCCATTTTTGTCAGCATCATGAATGCCTCACCATAATTATATCTTCAGTTGACATTATAAAACACGAACACTCTGATTATCTATCATCATTGTTCACTGAAATGGATCATCAAAGACCATCCCAAGCCTCCATATTTAACGCCAGTAATGTGGTTGTGCATACTACATTCAGGAAAAGCAAGTGCAATTCATGAGAACGGGTTAGAAGGAAACATCCTGAATACAGAAATGTTTCCGACCAAAGCCAGGCAGTTGCTGAGCTGCCCAGTCAGTACTAAAATTGCATTTATTGCCATCACTGACCTTGGAGTTGACATTTTCCCAAGTGGACAGACCCTGAGCTCCTAGAGGCTTTCTCTCAACTCACGTCACAACCCTCTACCATCACCACTGACCATGCCCTTAAAGAAACTATAGGAGGGAGGATAAGCGACAAAATACCAGAGGGACAGGACCCTACCGCTCTGAGTCAGGATGGTGTCCTGGTCACAGCATCAACTTTGGAGACTGAGCCTTTGCTCCATTCTTGGCACTTGGAGGCAATACAATTACTGATTTTAATGCTGCAAAGGGCAGCCTCTTTTCTCAGGCAAGGAGATAGTGCATCAGAAAAGCAAACTGATCTAATCAAGGTCGCAGAGTGAAGTAGTGGCAGTGAGGACCAGGACTGACTCCTATCAGTTTTCACTTACTTCCTTGACCAATAAGAGCAATATTTTCTGCCTTGTTGGACTCTGAAAATTACTTCCTCTACGGAGTAAAGGTATTTAATGGCCAGTGCTAGAGAAAAAGACTATAAATTGTCATCTCCTGAACCCAGTGATGTTTGGGTTACACTCTCTGCAGTTCTGGTTGCTGGGTTATGAAACCTCCAAATTATTGTCTTATCTCAGAATGTTTCTACGGTTGCCATCTGTAGTACGCAAAAATTAGCTGATGCCACTGTCCATAAATCATAATGAAGTCAAATCTTTGGACAGCAATGGGTTGAACTTGGCAATGCAGAGTGACCATATTTTGTGGGCACTTTATGGTTCTAGACATCTATAGGATGCTGTCCTGCTGACCTCATACTGGAGGAAGGGGAGTGGGTGGAGAGGAGAAGACAGGAGACTGTTGGGAGGATAGGACATGTACGGAACAGAGAAGAAGAGTGTGCTGTCACCATGCAGAGAGAGCAGTGGAAGCTGCATATAGGTGAGCATGCAAATTTATATGGGAATGTACATTTTCATTCAATCATCATCATCATAATAAACAAATATTAGCTGAGTGACGACTCACTTATTATCTGTTCATGCCTTGGTTCAGTGGGCCATGGCACTGAATTAGTGTTTATTGAGCATCTAGTATATGCCAGCATCATGATAAGCACTAAATGTGCTCCAGTGAACCAGACACGGTCACTGCTGTCTCCATGAGTTCAGTCATGAAACAATATCCATACAGTGAAGTGCCACAGGCTCTGTGACAGCAAGAGCTGGGTGCAGATGGGTCCCAGAGCAGGGAACTTCTTCATGTGACTGAGGAGCAATGAGGTCAACAGGTTTCACCCACCTGGGACTTGTATACCACATGATCTGTAATAGAGATTCTAAAGGCTCTTCATCTACAGACAACTGAGTATGACGGAGGCAGACTAGCGGGAAAGCTGCACACAGAGAGAATCACAGGCTGGTCTGTGCCAAGCAGAATGCTTAGCCATGTCCCTGAACCTTGCACATTCATTGTATGCCAGTAGCACCCTCCCAGTGGTGACAATCAAAAATGTTTCCAGATGTTACTTGGTGTCTCCTGGAGGGAAAATTACTTTAGGTTGAGAATTACTGGCTAGCTAGTTTCAGTCAATCTCCAGATTCATGAGCAAAATGAATTATTGACATTGTTTTAAGCCACTATTTGAAGTGATTTATTATGTAGCAATACATATCCAGAGGACTGAGGGGAAATGAGAATATAGAACATCTCTTTCATCTACTGCAGAAGCTTATTTAAATAGTCTGCTTGTACCACCTCAGAAATTTTTATAGTGGGTAGCCTTCTACAGCCCCAGACTGCCAGTTTGTCACACTGTGGTGGCTTACATGATACTGTGATGCTGGAGGCTATGCCACCAGTATTCCTGATACCAGCAACGTCACCTAAGGTGCATAGGTTTCAGTGGAGATTCTAATCCATGAAAGACTAAGAAGAAAGGCCTGGCAATCTACCTCCAAAAATTAGCTTTTGAAAACACTATGGATCACAACAGATACTGTCCAGCGTAGTTCTGGAAGATGAGTCCCCTAGGTTGGAGGCATTCAAAATACACAGCAATCAACTACAACAATGGACTCAAGCAGACCAATGATCACGAAGATTGCATAGGACTGGGCAATCTTTTGTTCCATTGTATACAGGGTTGACGTGACTGGAGGTGACTCTGACAACTACCAGCACAAGAGCAACCTTCTACGTGTGATTTTTTTTTTAAATTTAACATGACTGAGCGAAAATGTACATTCCTGTATAAATTTACATGCCCACCTCTATGCAGGTTCCACTGCTCTCCCTGCCCGGTGAGAGCACACTATTCCTCTCTGCTCCATACATGTCACATCCTCCCAACAGTCTCCTGTCCCCTCCTCTCCACCCACTCCCCTTCCTCCAGCCAGAGGCCAGCGGGATGATATCCTGTAGATGCATAGAACCATAAAGTGCGTCCAATATATGGTCACTCTGCATTGCCAAGTCCAATCCATTTGTGTTCAAAGAGTGGACCTTCGTTATGATTTATGGGCAAGGGCAGCATCAGGGCCAGGGGCCATGCTCCCAGGGGAACCCCGAAACCACTGGACTATCAATTGAGGTCTTTTAGTGGAAATCTCAGGATGCACCCCCTTTTATTCTTGTGTTGCCAGTGAGACTCAACTCTGTGAGCTTCATCACGGCTATCACTGGTGGTGGCCGGGCACCATCTGGTTCTTCTGGTCCCAAGTCGATGTAGGCACCCACTCATGTGGGTCTATCTGCTGGGTTGTCTTTACCCCATGCCATTTTGGTCCTTGGTGAGTACCCGTTTCTGCTGAGTTGGGACCATTTGCTGTGTCCTCGGCTGGCAGCTTGGCAGCTTTTAAGACCCAGATGCCACTCACCAATGTGGGGTGCAGAGAGTCTTCTTAGCAAAATGCTAGTTGTGCCAACTGGCCTCGATTTCGCCTAAGAGCATGGTCCCTAACATGTGACTTTTAGATACGTATTTATTATCACTTATTGCAGGGTTCGTAAAGGTTTAAAATTAAATATGTATACCATAGAAGCATCTGTCTTATAAAATACACACAGCCAAGCCAAACACACAAAGAAACTTAAAAAAACACTTAAAGAAAAAATCAGAAATTATTTAGAAGGGGAAAGTAAGTATTTTAGAAATAAGACATTGGCTACTGATTTCATTTGTTTTTCAGTTTTATGAAAACTAAGAGAAACATTTTAGCCTTTCATTATGATATAATTTATGAATGTTAAATGTTTTCCTGTCCCTAAATCATGAGAGGAGGTCAGGACATGGATCCTTACATGAAGGACGTTTAAAACATCATTATCAGCAGTTTTAGTTTTACATAGGTTGCAGAAAAATTCCTCTTGGGGCCAAAGACTTTGCACTAAATCATAACTCACTGGAGGTGTTGCTGTCAGGATGAAATGGACATATCCCAGGTGTTTTTGATGATTTAGCAAGGTGCCAGGCTAGTGCTCAGAAAAAGCAATCAGGCAACGAATATAACTCGAATTATAGCCGGCTGATCAGCAGTCTTATTTCTGGCAAATTCTACCTAGTGAGATTATCTGTTAGTTTCAGTCCTTCAGTCCTTTCAGACTTCTAGTTCTTAAAAATCATGTTCTTTTTGGGTGCCATCAAGCTGGTTCCTACTTATAGTGTTCCCATTTACAACGGAACGAAATACTGCCCAGTCCCGTGCCGTCCTCACAATCATTGCTATGTTTGAGTCCATTGTCACACCCACTGTTTTAATCCATCTCATTAAGCACCTTCCTCTGTTTCACTGACCCCTTAATGTTACTAAGTATGATTTTGTTCTCACGAGACTAGTTCTTCCCGATAACACGTAAAAACAAATTAGACAAAGGCTCCTCATCTTTGTTTCCAAGGAACATTCTGGCTATATTTGTTTTAAGACAAACTTGTCCTTCTGGAATTCTATGATATAGTCAATATTCTTTGTCAGTACCATAATTCAAAGGCATCAATTCTTATTCAGGCTTCCTTATTTGTTGTTCAGCATTTGCATGTCTTAGAATGCATTGTCTAGAGAAGCAATCCCCCCTGAAGTATGTATATATAGATACATACTCTTGTAGAGGCTGGAAAATCCCAAGTCCATGTGTTAGACTGTAGGCTTCTCTTAACTTGTATAGCTGAAGGGGCTGGCTGAACCAGGATCAGTGGGTCAGACCACAGACCATCCCAGGACTGGAAGACAAGCTGTTTACTCAAGTTCCAAGAGCTGGGGGTCGGATGAGAAGGGGCCAGCTGCAGGATCCAGAGTAAACAAAAGCCAACAAGCTTTGCTGGAAAGTCTGCCTATACTGGAAGCAGGCCACACCCCAAGGAAACTCTCTTTCAGTTGATTGGCTGCTCGTAAAAGATCTCATCATGGAGATGATTACATCACCTCAGATCTCATTATGGAGATGATTACACTATTACATAGCTACCAAACTGCATCATAACTACCACACCACTGAGATTCACGGCCTGGCCTTGTTGACACACAAACTTAACCACCACAGGGTGCATATGAAAACTCCATGGCTTGAGTTAGGCATACCTTAGTCCTCAAAATGACATCTTTGCTTTATAACACTCTAAAGAGGTCTTTTGAAGCATATTCACCCAATGCAATGTGTCGTTTGATTTTTGACCACTGCTTACATGGGTATTGGTTGTGGATTCAAGTAAAGTGAAATCATTGATGACTTCAATCTTTTCTCCATTTATTATAATGTTTTCTATTTGTCCAGTTGTGAGGATTTTTGTTTTCTTTATACTGAGTTGTAATCCACACTGAAGGGTGTAGTCTTTGATCTTCAACAATAGGTGCTTCAAGTCTTCTTTTCTTTCAGCAAGCAAGGTTCTGTAATCTGCATAATGCAGTTTGTTAATGAGTCTTCCTCCAGTTCTGATGCTACCCTCTTCTTCATATAATAAATATACTTAGGAAAACAATATACCGCATATGTAAAAGAATACTTACTTTCTCGGTTTTTTGTTTGTTTGTTTGTTTCTTGGGAGGGAGGTGGCAAATACATGAGTGGTATCAACACTTCAAAAATGATAATAGGGTAGGAGGACAAAACACCCTTGAGTTTCCCTCTTAACATCCTTCATGGTTATTGCCAAAGACTTTGACTCTTGCAATTAGGATTATGGTGCAAGAACTTGGTATGTACTTCTTAAGTGGGATCTTGACCCAAAACTGATAGCATAGTCAATGGACAGGGACAGGTCTGCTAAGACTTTAGATATTTTGTATTGTTTATGGTAATCTTCTCCTCAAGATAATGTGTGCAACTGTAGATTGTGGTAAAAGAGCCTGCACTAAAACTTGTAAGCTCTAAAGAAATGGATGGCTACAATGCCCCTTGGACCATTTTGTCCTAAGGCTTTTAACACAACTGCCAAGCAAAGCAGTTCTGGAGTATCACTAGGAAAGGAATCCATTCACTGGAAATCCTATACAGCCAGGTGGTTTCAGGCAAGCGTTACCCCTCTATGCCCAGGAACTGCTCAAATAAGGTCTGTGTGGATACACAGTATTATTTTTGGTCATATCTGAGTGATTTGGGCATCAGTATCTTATCTAACATGTGTGATGCTTAGCATGTGATCTAGGAGAAAAGATTCAATGTCATCAATTCTGAATTCTAACTTCTGTCTTGTACGGTGAACCATAATGAGCAATTTTTGTGACTCTGTATCTCTTGTTGGCAAATGGGGGAATGGTTGCCCCATGGGTACATAATGATGACTATTAGTGATGAAGAAGTTTACAACGGTGACTTCCCATAAGTCCCTGGCCAAATCTAGCATTATCAGTGTGTTTGTACACTATGATTTTTACCAGAACATTCATTCTCTGGGTTGGGACATAGACAAGTTTGTTCTCTTGGTAGGCAGATGACACTGTTATCTCTGTGGAAAACAATATGCTGCTTCCTTGAGAATAAGTACCTCTTAAAAGTCCTCAGAACTCTTGTAATAAGCCTCATTGTGCTTAAGGTAAACAGACACCTGTGATTTCAATGGGATGAAAGTTTATATAAGACTTGTTCTCTGTAGTAAGTGACTGCCATGGGGTAAGCGAGCTTTGCTTCACGGGTGTTTATTTGTCTGCCCTGTAATTCTAAAGAAACACTTGGAGGTTCAGAGGACCCAGGATTACTGGTGTAGAATTATTTATAGGAGAGAGGCTCGGGAAAAGTTGACGGCCAAGTATGAAGTGTGGAGTGACTGTCATCAGATCAGGCTCAATTAAGGGCTTTTTCTATTAAGAGTCTTACATGTACGGTTTTGGCATAAATGGTTTTGCTAAAGTACTAACCTAAAGGTTGGCGGTTCGAACCTACTCAGTGGTGCCACTGAAGAAATTTTGATGACCTGCTTCCAAATAGATTACAGCCAAGAAAACTGTATGGAGTAATTCTACCCTGTCACATGGGGTCTTCATGTGTTTCAATCTGCTGTTGCAATGAGTGCTATGAAGGATATTGATTATGTACCTTGACTCTTCACTGCATGATTTTGTTTCATTTTTCAAGGATACCTCCATGTCACAGCTGAACTGGGGAGATCATGAGTTTGTCAGAGTCAGTTTATTGGCTCCTACCAAATCCAACCATGTGTCTGTCAGATTATCATACTGTGGGTTGTTGCAAAAGTGGCTGCAGCAGTATATTGACAGGGAACTGCCGCCCAAGCCAGATTCAGGAGAAGATGTGGAGTCAGGGAAATCATTGCTGACGTCTGATGGATCCTGGCTGAAAGCAGAGAATAACAGAAAGATGTTTACACGTGTCTTATTGACTATTCAAAGGCATTTGACTGTGCATCCTAACAAATTATGGATAACATTGCAAAAAATGGGGACAGGTTCATGGAGAACCCATACATAGTTCAAGAAGCAATCATTCAAACAGAACAACGGGATACTGTGTGGTTTAAAGTCAGAAAAGATGGACATCAGAGTTATACCCTTTCATCGTATCTATTCAATCTGTATGCAGAGCAAATAATCCGAGAAGCTCAACTACGTAAAGAAAAGGGTGACAGAACTGGAGTAAGACTCACTGTCATCCTGTACTATGCAGGTGACACAACCTTGGTTGCTAAAAGTAAAGTGAGGACTTGAAATTCTTATAAAGATCAAAGACTACAGCCTTCAATATGGATTATACCTCCACATAAAAAAATGAAAAGCCTCACAACTGGATCAACGGGCAACATCGTGATAAATGGAGAAAAGACATAAGTTGTCAAGGATTTCTTTTTACTTGGATCTATAATCAATGTTCATGGAAGCAGCAGTCAGAAAATCAAAAGATGCATTTCCCTGGGCACATATGCTACAAAAGACTCCTTTAAAGTGTTGAAAAATGAAGATGTCACTTTGAAGACTAAGGTGCGCCTGACCCAAGCCACGGTGTTTTCAGTCACCTCCTATGCGTGTGAAAGCTGGACAGTGAATAAGGAGGACCAAAGAACTGACGCTTTTGAACTGTGGTGTTGGAGAAGAACATTGAATGTACCATGGACTACCAAAAGAACAAACAGATCTGTCTTGGAAGAAGTACAACCAGAGTGCTCCTTAGAAGCAAGGATGGCAAGAGTATGTCTTACCTACTCTGGATAGGTTGTCTGGAAGAATTAGTCCTTCAGGAAGAACATCATGCTTAGTAAAGCTTAAGATCAGTGAAAAAGAGGAAGCCCCTCAATGAGATGGTTTGACACAGTACCCACAGCAACGAGCTCAGGCATCACAACACCTGTGAGGATGGCTCGGGACTCGGTAGGGTTTCGTTCTCTTGTGCAAAAGGTGGCTGTGAGTCAGAATCGACTTGATGGCACCTAACAGCAATGAAATGCAGGGTCACCTTAGATCAACAAGCCATTTCAGAGTCACTGGGGGTTGTGCGGGGGGAAGGTGTATACTTTATTTGTAGTATCATACTGTAGGTGTGAATCTTGACTTTGAAGCTCTGGAAAGGAATGCATTTTGAAGTTTTTGTTTCCACTCCTTGTGATGGCTTTCATAGTCTTATGGGGAAGCAACTCATTTGTAAATCACAGTGATGAAGAGTGAGGTCTTTGTGTGTTTCTTGAGAAGCAGATTCCTGCAGCAGTTTACTAAGATGCCACTTTCAGAAGGGCCTTTAATCCTCATGTTCAGAACTCAGCAGTACATCGGGTTATTTTTGTTCACCCTGATTTCACCCTTTTGGGAATTTAAAACTTTGGGTTCCATGGAAAGAACACTTGGCAAGCAGTCATTTCAAGCTGTGACACGTGGGTTGGGTCTTGATTCATCTACAAACTAGCTGAGTGATACTGTGCAATATTTTAGCCTCTGTTACCAGTAGTTTCCTTTTCTCTAAAACGAAAACAGTAATAGGACTTTTGTCTTAGGGTTATTAAAAAATTAAATGAAATAATGTAAAGTGCTTAGTTCAGTTCCTAGAAAACAACATGTCCTTGGGAAACATTAGCTATTATGATGATTACAAATAATAATGGGGTAGGAAGAATCTACCAAATTCAGTTTTTTACAGCCTGAAGAACTGGCAAATGGCTCAGCTCTCTCACTGTAATTGTAGATGGTAAGAATGCTTTTGGAATAATGTGTAATCTTAGCTTGGAAAACAGTGGATTGTTTGGTAATATAATAACACAGATGATAAGAAAAGATTAAATTTTATTTTCTTTGAATTTTCCTAACATTAGCAGAAAGTATTAAGCATAACTTTTCTTAAGATAGAATCCTATGAGAATTTATTAAATAGACACAAACATCCCTGATTTACTGGAAAAGTCATTTTAACATGTCTAGGGATGTCCATTTTTCTTCAGATGCCCAAACTGAGGTGTTTGTGGGTTAGCACAAACAGTTAATGTGCTTAGCCAATAACCGAAAACATGGAAGTTTGATTCTACCCAGAAGTGCCTTGGGAAAAAGACCTACTGATCTACTTCTGAAAAATCAGCCCTAGGGAGCACAGTTCTACTCTGCCACACATGGGTGGCCATGAGTTGTTGTATTCAATGCAGTGTGTACATAGTGAGCTTCTCATTCACTGCTCACACATTGTCCTTGTCTACTGCTGAAATGAAGTCCTTGAGTCTGTTGGAATCACAGTGAAGATGTTTTGGCTTAACCAGGATCCCATGCTTTATTCTGGCTATTTTAGGTTGTGACTCATGTTTTCTTCCTCCTTAAAATTATTTTCTCAGGGTTAGATTTATTGCAAGCTTTGCCTGTTTGGCTAAGTGGGAGTCTTCTTTTTCAGCTCTTCTGGAGGACAATGCTTATTACACACACAAAAAGTTGAAATCTCACAGATATACAGTTATAATGAGGATGAGAAAACTACAGTCGAGTGGAAACAGCAAGATCTCTGAAGTCAGCCGTGTCTGAGTTCTGATCCAGATTCCACTTTGTACACAGATATATTTCCAAGGGCAGGTCACTTCTCCTTTCTGAATATATTTTCTTACCTGTAAAATAGGAAGCTACTAAATATACTACATATAAACACATGCACAGCATGTAGAAGACTCCCTAGTTTACAGTAACAACTCAGCATATCTTGTCCGTTACCAGGGTTGTAATTAGGCTACAATCAAAAGACACATTGTATTAGGAAAATATGCTGTAGAAGACTTCTTTCAAGTGTTGAAATCAAAGATGTCACCTTGAAAACTCAAGTGCACCTGATTGGAGCCGTGGTATTTTCAGTCACACCATGTGTATGTGAAAACTGGACAGTGAACAAGGAAGACAGAAGAAGAGTTGATGACTTTAAATCATGGTGCTGGAGGAGATTATGGAATATACCATGGGCTGTCCAAAGAACAAAGAGATCAGTCTTCTAAGAAGTACAACTAGAGTGCTCCTTAGAAGCAAGGATGGCAAAACCACTTTTTACATACTTTGCCCCTGGAGAAGGACATCATGCTTGGCAGAGAGTCAGCGAAAAAGAGCAAGACCCTCAAAAAGATGGACTGGTATAGTAGCAGCAACAGTGGGCTGAAGCACAAGATGACTGGGGCAGGACCGGGCCTTTTGTATGTGGGATCTCTGTGAGTGGGAACCAACTCGATGGCACCTAACAACGACATCCAAAATGTACTATACGCTTTACTGGTTTTGCTTGTCTAGAAAATCCAGCTTAAGACTCTGTCACGGATTGCATGTATACCCTCCAAAATGTGTGTATTGATTTGACACGAGTCCTAGTATGGTGTAATTCCTCCCATGTGTTGTGAGCCCTGCCTCTGTGATATTGATGATGGAGAATGCGCAGCAGTTGTGCTGGTGAGGTGGCACTCCAGTGAGCAGCTGTGGGATATAAGGGAGAGAAATGGGCATAGAGAGTTGGGAACCTCGTACCACCAAGAACAAGCATCAAGAGCAGATCAGGTTCCTGTGCCAAGATGCTCTCATTGGATTTGGACTCAGTCTACCAGACTGTGATAAATTCTCCCGCTGAATGGACTTATAATTCGTAAACGAGTTTGTGGCTTACTGGACTGTGTCAATAAAGTTTCTCTTCGTGAAACCATCCACTCTTGGTATTTTCTGCTAGAGCAGTACCAGGTGACTAAAACAGACTCCATCCCTCTACCTGCTGATTACAATCATCTCTTAGGCAGGTTGTCTGCCTTTCACTCTTGTCTCTTTTGAAAATGAAAACCAGATTGGCCTATGTCACAGCTGAAAACAGTTTAAGAGTTTCCCATTGCATTTGGGAAAAAATCAAAATACTTAACCGTATCTGCAAGTCCTACCTATTTTAGTTTCAGTCAATCTCTAATCTCATCACTCTGTAAATATTCCAGTTTTGTAAACAAGATGCACCTCCTTAGAGCTCTTCTTCTTCCTCTTTCCTTCCAGAGCTGTCACCCATCTCCTGGACCATGCTAGACTATCCACCAGTAACCTACCTTGGTAGTGCTCGATCCTTCCCCTTAGCTATGTTGGGCAGCTGGGTTAACCAGCTGCACATCCAGAATTTCTGGTTCTTCCTATCATTTTCAGACATGGATGAGATGAGGCACCGTACAGCTGAGTTGGCATCAGGAAGCACTAGCCAGATGAAGCATCTACTCTGCTACAGGATGGCACAGTAACTCCCTATGGGGTAAATTTTGACTGACAGAAAACAGGAGACAGGCGAGAACTAGGCAGAAAATTTCTTCCTCCTTTTTCTTTCCTCTTTCCTAGAGATGACCCCAAGACAGACTTCTTGAAGCTGATCCAGATGCTTGAGTGACTGGCTGGGCCTCTGGCCCCGGTTCATTAAAAATAGTAGTTGGATTGGACATTTTTCATGATGTGTTGCTTCACATCTTTCTTTGCTCACTTTCCTTCTTCAGTCTCTTCATCCTCGGTTTGCACCTGTCTGAAAAAGTGTCAGCCTTTTAGTCCTTGCGTCACACTCTGTCTTCTTCAGAACCTGAGCTAAATCACTCACCTTTCAGATCTTTGAATAGGCAATCATGCTTCTTCGCGCCTTAGGGTGCTTCCGAGTATTCCTTGGAACCTCCTTCAGTTACTGTTTGATCACTTGGCTTTATCTCATCTTTTGACTGTCAGATTAGAGGAACTTCCCAGAGGCCTCCTCTGACCATTTAAGCTAAAGCAGGATTTCCTTGTGTCCAGAGGTTGGGTTTCCTGGGAAACAGGCTCTGAGATAGAAGTTGGCATTCAGGAGGCCTGTAGCTGAGTACCCTTGAGATCAACACTCACTACGGACAAGAGGAGAGAATTGGATAGTGAGGGAAATTGAAGCGTGAGGCAGTTCCAACAGAGGCCTCAGCTAATCCTGACGTATCTAATTGGGCCACATGGTATAAGTGCTGTGTACAAGGGGCCACATCACAGTATGTTTTCTATGTATATTTGAAGTTTTTTATAATAAAAAGAAAAACGTTTAGGTCAAGTTTGGTGGGTGATGGTCAGCTGTGGACATTGCCTGAGCCAATGAGGTTGGGAGCCTTTAGACATGGATTACATAGTAAGCACTACCAGGTAAATGGCTTCTATTACAATAATACTGTTCAAAAATTGGATAACCACATAATACCGACAATCATGGCCTAACCAAAGTTGACACATATTTTGGGGGGATACAGTCCAACCCAGACAGGCCAGAAGCAGAGGAACCCTCAAGTTTACAAGGTCCAACAATTAAGTCAGTGAATTTAATTGTTCTAAGTGCTATATACCTCGCTGTTGAACATCATGATGGTCACCCTTGGAGTATTCTCATTGGGAAGCAATGCACTGACACCAGCCCCTAGCCCACCCTTTAAAGCAATTTTGGAACTCTTTCTAGAATGACCACTGCACACGGTGGCATGGCAACAAGTTTGCAAACTGAACTATGCAGTTGTCTGTGAGGAGTTTTTAACCAGTAAACAAATAACTGTATCGGAACACCCTCCCTACTCACCTTACCTGGCCTCCAGTGACTTTTCATTTACCTGAAGATAAAATAAATATTGAAAGGAAGACATTTTGATGACATTCAGGACATCAACCGTAATATGACAACAGTTCTGATGGCCATTCCAGAAAAACAGTTCCAAAATTGCCTTGAAGAGTGGGCTAGGTGTTGGCATTGGTGCATAGCTTCTCAAGGGGAGTACTTTGAAGGTGGCTGTAGCGGTATTCAGTAATGAGATATGTAACACTTTTTCTGGGATGAGTTCTCAAACTTTGTTGTCAGAACTCATAGGTGGCCCTGAATGGATAATAGAAGTGACTTTGGGGGAAACCCTTAGCTAAAGTATGGGCTGGGCCATAGGGCCTGATATTTCATCACTGTAACTTTTGTCTTTTTAAAGAAGAAGATATCTCTTGTTAAAAAAGTAAACATCTCTGAAAGGGACAATGGAGTGTCTATCAGTCGTTAATTCCACGGGGCTCATTCATTCATTCTACCATTTGTCTATCAATACGAATCATTACAGTTGGATCAATGAGCAGCATCATGATAAATGGAGAAAAGATTGAAGTTGTCAAGGATTCCATTGTACTTTCATCCACAATCAACACTCATGGAAGCAGGAACACTTCTGAAAAATATTCAAAAACAAAGATGTCACCTTGAGGACTAAGGTGAACCTCACTCAAATCAAGGTACTTTCCATCACATTATATGTACGGGAAAGCTGGACAGTCAATAAGGAAGGCTGAAAAAGAACTTATGTCTTTGATTTATGATGCTGGCAAAGAATATTTAACATACTATGGACTGTAAGAAGAACAAACAAATCTGTTTTTGAAGAAGTACAACCAGAATGATCCTTAGAAGTAAGGATGGCAAGACTTTGTCCAATGCACTTTGGCATGTTTTCAGGAGGGACTAATCCCTGGAGAAGGACATCATGTTTGGTAAAATATAGGGTCGGCAAAAAAAGAGGTAGACCCTCAGTGAGATGACTGACACAGTGGTTGCAACAACGGGCACAACAGCAGCAATTGTGAGGATGGCTTAGGACCTGGAAGTATTTCTTTCTATTGCACATTGGGTTCCTATGATTTGGAACCAACTCAACAACAGTAATGTTCATTCACTAATTAAACATCAGTTAACTAAATATCTGTTGGCATTGTTAGCTGCCATTGGGTTGACCCCTGACTCATGGTGACCCCATGTCTGTCAAAGTAGAATAGTACTCCATGGGGTTTTCAATGGCTGAATTTTTGGAAATAGATCACCTGCCCTTTCTTTTGAGATGCCTCTAGATGGACATGAACCTTCCGCCTCTTGGTTAGCAGCTGAGTCATTAATCAGTTGATAGGTGCTAAAGGTATACAGGAACCCTGGTGGCACGGTAGTTAAAGCACTCGGCTACTGAGCAACGGGTTGGCGGTTCTAATCTACCATCTGCTCTGCAGAAGAAAGAGGTAGCATCCTGCTTCTGTAAAGATTACAACCTCAGAAACCCTATGGAGCAGTTCTGCTCTGTCCTATAGGGTGCTGTGAGTTAGAATTGATTCAACTGCAACAGATTTTTTTGGGGGGGGAGAATAACAATAGCACTAATACTTTTATGTAGTGGACAGTGTGCTAAAAGAACTTTGAATTCTCATAGAAGTAGTAAATATTTTTGAATACCAAGATGTATAAGACCTTGCTTAAGGGTGTCACGGCTGAATAGGGGAAACAAGTGTCTAACTACAAATGGGAATGCAGTATAGCGGAGGCTACCACAGAGATATCTACCCAGGGCATTAAGGAAACCCAGCAGAGGACACCTAACCTAGCCGGTCTAGGAGGAATGTATCAGTGTTTCCAAGACAGATCAGGACAGAGGTGAATGTTAAAGGGCAGCATAAAATGGAAAATGTGCTGACCATGGAGTCAGCAACATCCAGCTTCAAATCTCTGCATTGCCACTACCCTGGGGGTAAGTTATTTAACCTCTAGGCCTCAACTCTTTAAGAGTTGTAGTACCTTTTTCATATTGTTCAGTGAGGAGGCAGAACAGAGATACCAGTGGTGGCCAATATTGTAAATGTGGTTCATTCAGCCTCCATTCCAACTTCTCTGTCGTTTGACTCTCTGCAAGCTGGGAACCATATATCCCACGATTCTCGGAAGCTATGTTTGGTCAAACATTTGCAATTGCATGGAACAGAAGAAAGAAGTAACCAACACTGTCTAAGAATGGATGAGGGGAAGCAGACTCTCAAGGCAATCAAAATGTGGAGGCATCTGGTTCTTCTGGAGTAGTTGTGGTAAAGTTTGCGGTGTCTAGTTCCTGTCTAGTGTCATAAGGGCCAAATGACAAGCTGATAGACAATCATGTGATATGAGTGGGCATTTCTCTTGACTCATTGTTCTTGGCTGTGAGCCTTCTGGATTAGGCTTTCTGGCTCTCTTAGAGATTGCATTGCCTCATATCTTATTACAACCCCATTACTGCTTAACCAGCAAAGAAAATTCTGTCTTCTCTAAGTAAGAACCTGAGCACAGTGGTCATTTTGGCTCCAGTTTTCTCTATACCCCCAAGTCCAATCTGTCACCAAGTCCTTTTGGTACTGTTTTTTTAAATCTCTCTCCACTGCTGCTTCCCTGATTTGGAAAACTATTAGGTCTTACCTCATTCCCAGTCACAGCCTCTTCATGGCTCTCTCTATCTCTGCTATCACTCCCACTGGAACTCATTCTCTACACCTCTGGTGACAAGGGGACTGTGGTTTGCATATGTCAGAGTCTATTTAAGGTCATGGGTGATTTTTTTTTTCATAATTGTCAAAAAGATACCTAGTTCAACTTTTGGGTATGTCTGTTCTTTTTTTCTTTTTCCTTCCTGTTTCTGCTGAGGGTAAATAGGATCTTCCTGGAACTGTTCAGAGAGAGAAGCCCCAGCTAGACTCCGCCAGCACAGCAGAATGTATGGGAACAAGAAGTGCTGACTTTGTTCTATGAAGCAATTAGCAATTACAGTGAATTGCCAGATGGGTAAACTAACCTGGGGAAAATAAAAGGGTGCCCTAGGCATCGATTGCTTTCCCTCAAAAGAAACTAAGACGAGCAGAGAAAACTCATCAGAAAGCATTTTAAGTTGAGATGCGTTTTTAAGTTGAGATGCATTTCCTAACAAGATACTTTTTGTGCAAAGTAGAAGACTAATTTACTTTAGCTAATGCAGAATATACAACGATGAGGCTTCCTGTCTCCGTAAGATGTGTGCAAAAGCTGAGCAGTGAAGAATAACAGAAGATATCATGCATTCAGCCTGTGGTGTTGGCGGAGAACACCGACTATTCTGTGGACTGCCAAGGAACCAACAAGCTGGTCTTAAAGGAAATACAACCAGAATACTCATACTTACTCTGAACACATCATCAGGAAGGATAGATCATTAGAAAAGGACATCATGGTTGGTAAAGAAGAAGGCCAGTGGAAAGGAAGGAAACCCTCAACGACATTGATTAGTATGTTACTAATCCACACTGCAAAAGTGTACACTACAGGTTAATAAATAAGCACAGGTAATCTGTGTTATCATCATCTAGTGCTGCAATAACAGAAACAGCACAAATGGGTGGATTTAAAGAGAGAAATTTTATCTTGTCACAGCCCAGTAGGCCAAAGTCCAAATTCAGGGTGTTGAGCTCCAGGGGGAGGCTTTCTCTGTGGGCTCTGGAGGATGGTCCTTGTGTTCAGTCTTCCCCTGGACTGGGAGTTTTTGATGCACGGGGACCCCAAGTCCTTTCCACAGGGCAAGCTCTGCTCCCAGCACTGCTTCTTGACTGATGATAAGAGGTCCCCAACTCTCTGCTTGTTTCTCTTTCCTTTTAATCCCAAGAGATTGCCTCAAGGCATGATGCAATTTTATACTTTAAATCCTGCCCCGCAACACGACTGCTGCCCAACCTCCTTCATTAGCTTCTTAGAGGCAGGAATTACAACACTGAGGAATATCATACAATATCGAGAATTTGCTACACAAATTTTTGGGGTGACACTATTCAGTTCATGACAGTTTGAGTGATACCAAGTGAGAATATAAGTAGGAGTCTACCTTTGCCTGCTTTGCTAGCATTTTTCTTAACCTGTAAATTAACTCACTTACCATCTGTCTCCTCCATCAGATATAATCTCCATTATGCTCTTCTGTTTACTGCTGTAAACTTGGTACCTAAAAGCATAATTGCCATTGTTAGATGAATATTTGTTACAGGAGTTTGGTGAACTAACAAATGGATTAATTTATTTCATAGTGATTCTTATTCTTAGATAAAATGCTAAAAGGAAATGTCTACAAATTCCAATGAAAGCACTTCGGTTACTTCTTTCCAGGAATTTTGTATTGAAACCATTTATAAAAAGAGGTTAAATGTAACATAGAAACACCACTATTTCTTTTTAATGAGAACTCAACATGAATATGTAACAGGTTACTACTGGCTGCACATAAATCTTCTTAGACGTTGCTCATTTTGATGAATTTGAACTTCACTTGAACTAGCAGTTGTTTGAATTTATGCCTTTAGTTAATGTCTACATACAGCATTTTCCAGTTCAATAATGTAATTCACCTCTTAGTTGCTTAAAATAGGAGTTCCTTGGCACAAAGTTGGACCTTTTCTAGGAAAGATTATTGTTTTTGCAATAATCTCTGTGCATGTCCAGGGCCAGGTTGGGTTATACTGACATTTCAAAAGAAAGCAAGCTTGGATTCCAAACCAAAGCAAACAACTTTTCGGTGGTAATCCACACAGGAAATCTAGTTGACAGAGTCAACCTCAAGAGAAATAAACCAAAAAAAGAAACCAGACTCACTGCTGTCATGTCAATTCTGACTCATAGTGACCCTGTAGGACACAGTAGACCTGTTCCATGGAGTTTCTGAGGAGTGGCTGGTGAATTTGAACTGCTGACCTTTTGGCTTAGCAGACATAGCACTTAACCACAACACCACCAGAGTTTCTATAGAAACCAGTATGTGTAGAAAATTACTTGGTGAAATCCCTGTCTCTCAGTGCTTCGAATTCCTCTGGGTCTCAAAGAATCTGTTGAGATTTCCCTTATGTATATGGCAGAACTAACATACCTTAAGTCATTATTTGCCAGTCAAACGTCTTCAGGGCCCACACAACTACTGTGAATTAGCAAAGCAGCTGGGTGCAAGACTACAGGGAGCTGGGGGAACTGTGAAGAGTGAGATACCTGTGACACTGGATTTCTAGACAAAGGCAGCTTTAAATGTCTCATCACCCAAAGCAACAGTCTAGCTGGGAGTGGGGAGAAGGTAGAGGGTTGCGTGCTTGAAGCTAAATTTGCATAGGAGTCTGTGTCAAATAAGCCCAATATCCATTGCCTATCTAGCGGAATGAGAGCAGAGTACTGATGAAAACTATGTGAGAAGAATAATGGACATTTTTACTAACATCCTCTTAGTTATACCAAGCTACAAGGGGTTATCATCTACATTCTGGGAGTTCGGGTGCTTAGTTAAAAATCGTATTACCATAGAAGGAGAGGACTTTGATGCTGGGAGTGCACGAACAGTTTTGACTACAGGATACTAGTGTAGCAATCCTGGAGAGAGATTACGGTAATGGAGGTAGTAAGAGAGATCATATTTTAGATATACTTGAAGAAAGGCTGAAGAGGATTTGCTGATACACTACTGGTATTAGGGAGAGAGAATAGCTAAGGACAACACAGGTTTTGGCTTAAGCAACTACAATACGCAGCTACTTTTACTGAGCAGGTTTGAGGGTGAAGATAATTAGGAATTTGATGTTTTGGAAATGCAGTTTTGAGGTAACTATGAGACACCCAAATGGAGAAGTGAAGAAGGCAGTTGGATACATAAGCCTGAATTTAAAGAGAGCCATCTCCATGGAAACAGTATTTAAAGTTATGAAACCGGGCAGAAGCACCGAGGACTGATCCCGGGGCACTCCAACATTCAGAGGTTTGGTTGATGAAGAGGAGTGACCAGGAAGGAAGGCAAAGAATTAGGAGAAAAGAGCCTATGTAAGCCAAGAAAATGCTTCAGAAAAGGAATGAGTGATACAAAACCAAACTCAACTCACTACTGTTGAGTGGACTCCAACTCATAACGACCCTGTAGGTCAGAGTAGAACTGCCCCATGTAGTTTCCAAGGAGTGTGTGGCCTTTAGGGTCTCTACAAGTCAGACCCAACTTTATGGCACTGGCTTTTTTTTTTTTTTTTTTTTTTTATGGAGTGGTAAGAACAAAAGCCCGCCTGAAGTGACTTCAAGACAGAATGAGAAGAGAGAAAACAACAAATATAGACAACATTTTTCAGGACTATATCTATAAAAGCCAACAAATCTGTCTTGGAAGAAGTATAGGCAGAATGTTCCTTGGAAGCAAGGATGACAAGACTTCGTCTCAGGTACTTTGCACTTACTACCAGAAGGCACCAGTCCCCATAGAATGACATACCAAAAACATGTTGCCATGAAGTCGATTCCAACACGCTGACAAATTAGAGGTCAGTGAAAAAGGGGAATATGCTCAGTGAGACAGAACGACACACTGGCTACAACAATGGACTTAAGCCCAACAGTTACGAGAACGGCACAGGACTGAGCTGTGCTTCTGTTGTATGTAGGATTGCTATGAGTCAGAACTGACTCGCTGGTCCCTAATAACAACAAAATCCACAAAAACTAGCAAAGAAATGTCCTGGTAGTTGGAGAGGGATATGGAGTCAAGATTTTTTTTTTTTTTTGAGACAGGCTATCTTGCATTATAGGATTCCTGGTGGTGCAATGATTAAGCACTTGGCTGCTGACTGAAAGGTCAGTATTAGTTCAAATCGACCAGCAGCTTTGCAAGACAAAAGCCTTGTCTGCTCCTGTAATGATTACAGCCTAAGAAACCCTATGAGACTGTTGTACTCTGTCCCATAAGGTGGCTATGAGTAGGGATCAATGGCACCCAGCAACAAGAACAGCAACCTATTGGATTGTGTTCTATATGTTGATGGGAAAGCAGGAGAAAACTATTGGATTGTGTTCTATATGCTGATGAGAAAGCAGGAGAAAATTTTGATGATGGAAAAGAAAGGAGAGAGGTGCTGGAATAATATCCTTGAGCAACGAGAGGAAATTTTGCCCAGTGCACATATGAAGGATTTGGTCTTAGAAAAACACACAGACAATTCACCCAGGAGGGAAGGCAAATAATAAATGAAACAGATGCAGGTAGGCAATAGAGGACACAGTGGGAGCTAATGGGTTTTCTCTTTTGATTGCTTCCAGTTTCTTATTAAAAGAGAAATCTAGCTCATCAGAGAGGGGAGGTCCTGAAGACTTGTGGAGAGGAAGAAAGGTATAGAATTGCTGTGTAGAAGACGGAAAAAAATGACCAGAGTACGGCAGTGTAGTGAGATTGCTGGATGGCGTTATGGACAAACTTTAGGTCAGTGGTTATGAATAGAAAATGAATCTCCCCACAATCAGCTTTGTGAGTGTAAGAGTAGATAAGGAGTTGAACGTAACCATACTAGAGGTTTTCTAGGAGGTTATAACAGAGAGAGAACCAGTCCCTCGGTGGTACAAGCAGTTAACAGCTTGACTACTAGCCCAAAGTTTGGTGGTTCAAGACCTTCGCAGTGGCACCTTGGGAGACAGACTTGGCAGTCTGCTTCCAAAAAGTCACAGCCTTGAAAACCCTATGGAACAGTTCTACTCTACAACATGTGTCTTTTGGGTTGTTACAAGCTGAAATTGATTAGATGGTTCCTATAGCAACAATGAGAGAGAGAGAGAGAGAATATGAGGCAAGAAATTAAGATTGCATTCAAGGAAGTTGTAACAAAGGATTCTAATCTCTCATGAAAGGATAATAATAAGGAACATACTTAAGTCTAGATAATCAACCAATCACCTATAGACTTTCTTGAAAAAAAAATACTGGCAAATCGTGCAAAAACAGTCATCCCTACTTTTAACTTGCTGTATTGCCAAGTGCCGTTAGAGGATGTTAAATGTAGGTTAAAATAAAACCTAAATTTCAGTGGCTTTAAAAGCAAAAAGCCCTTATAATAGATTGATGGCCACTGTCCTCTGCGTAGTCATTTAACGACCTAGGTTGATGGTGGTTCTGCCATCTTCAGTCTGTGGCATCTAGAGGTCATCCAAGGCATCTAGTCATCATCCAGGAGAGGAAAAGGGTATATAGGAACAAGTCTGAGAGGTTTTTACAGGCCAAGCCTGTATAAGTGGCATATATCACTTCATTCAGAGTCCACTGAAGAGAACTGAGTCACTTCACTGCAAGAAAACCTGGGAAATGTCATCTATCTGTTTGCCCAGAAAGAAGGGAGAACTGATTCTGGCAGATAACTAGCAATCTCTATCACAGCTGGCCCAGTTATAGCATTTATCACAAAGTCTGGAATCTCAAGGTAATGCTCAGATATCTCCTTCAGGTCTAGATATGGTCTCTTAAGGGCTGTTGTTGTATACCATCAAGTCAATTCTGACTTATAGCTATCCTACGGGGCATAGTAGGGCTGCCCCATAGGGTTTCCAAGGAGTGGCTGGTGGATTCGAACTGCTGACTTTTTGGTAAGAAGCTGTAGCTCTTAAACACAGAGTCGTCAGGGTTTCCAATTCTTCTTACAAGACAATTCAGTATCTTAGAAATGTTTTTTATTGCCCTGGGAGAGTTCAGAGGAGGGTATGAGATTTATAAAGGAGACAAGGTTTAGGTTAAATGAAATATAGTAGAATGTCTGGAATTCATTTTAGCAAGTGCCAAATAAGGGTAAAAATTTAATTTGACCTGATACTCAGCAACAGGGGTAGATATAGGAGAACTGTCTTTAGAAGATTGTTAGGAATTTTTCAGTTCTAGATAGTGAGATTTCTTTTGTTTTGAGACAAGTGCAAGATGGGATTTGAGGAAAAAAATTCCAACAGAGAACCTCTTTTACAGGAGAAAACACTGTCATTCATCTTAATATACTTAAGAATAAGACAATTATGTCTTGGTTATAATATCAATGTAGGTCAGGTTTAACATGAATGTGCTTTTCAAGAACTGAAGAAATAATTTTTCTCTAAATACATAATTAGCCACTAATGGTGGTATCCACCACATGGCATTATTTGTATTGAATAACGCAGGTGTTGGGAAATACACTAACAGCCATTACAATTTCTTTTCAGAGCCACCGAAGTCAGATTATACCCGGTGATCCGAAGGCAGAATTTTCACTACAGGAAGCGGAAGTCCTCCCTGTCAGTCAGACCAGGGCAGGGAAGGATGTATAGATTATTTTCAGGGGGGGTGTTGGGGCAGATGTCTTTCTCTTCCTGATGCTAAGGCGTTTGGCTGTAGAGAATTTGAACAAGTTTTTCTCTCCCAGCAGGAGCCAGATAGAAATGCAAAGTTTAGATTTTGACTTGTGGTTTTACTAAGTAGTTCTGGTAGCACCCAATGGAAATCCTAGTAGTGTAATGCTTAAGAACTACAGGCTGCTAACTAAAAGATCATCAGTTTGAATCCACCAGGTGCTCTCTGGAAATGGTATAGTGCAGTTCTACTCTGTCCTGTCACTAGCAGTTGGAATGAACTTGATGGCAATGAGTTTTAAAAATTTTTTGGTAATGTTTTGAATGGTAATACTATTATCCTATAAATACCCAACAACGATTTTTTTAAAACTTTTTTGTTTTTGACTGCAAAATGAAACACAAATATGAAAAACTCCATAGTGTGAAACTGTGTGTTAAGGAATTACTATGAGAAAAATACTTCTGTAACCACTATCAGGTCAGGAAATAGAACTCTGTCCGCTCCCTCAGGGTCCTCCACCTACTAGATCCGTCTTTCCTAAAAGCAGCAAATGTCTAGATTTTGGTTGTAATCACTCCCTTTGAAAAAGTTTTATCCCAGCAATAACTCTATAGTTTGTGTGCCTGTTTTTAAGTTTGCCTTTTAATCTTATTGTTCTTCCCTCATACCTTCCTATCCCTTGTGAATTATATTATTTGAGGAAACTAAGTTGTTTGATCTGTAAAGGCTCCCATAACTGAGATTTTTTTATTACATTATATGGTGCAGTTTAATGTGTTCCTCTATCCTCTATATCTCCTGTAAATTTGTGGCTGGATCAGACTGTGGCTTCCTTTTTTCTTTTTTGGCAAAACTACAGGTGACACAGTGTGTATTGAGAAACACACAGTGTCTGGATGCCTCCCATTTGGTGATGTTTGCTGTTGTTGCTCAAAGCCTATACCTACAAATGGAATAGGGACCTCAGTGTGGGGCTATTTAACACAATACCGCAACTTCTACTAAGTTTTCTTAAAGAAATAATTTAAGATTTACGACTCTAGAAAGCTGGTAGGTCAAATTAATACAAATCTTTGCATAATGTGTAGAATTTCAGGATAATCACAGTGATCAGGGAAAAAATACAATTACTGAAATCATATTATAGAAAGAAGGTCTCCAGGTAGAAGAAATAAACAAGGAATAAAAAATCAGAACTGTAAATCCAGGTGATGTTACAAGTAAGTTCTAACAATTTTTAAAAGAATAAACAATTCTCACCTTACATAAAATTGTTTGGAGAATACAAAGAGATGGAGGGATTTTCATCTCATTTCATGCCATGTGATAATCTCTGTGGCTGCAGAGAAAGCATTTGGTAAAACCCAATGCAAATTTGTAATAGAGAAATCGCAATACTTTGTCATTAGCCTGAAAAAAGAAATATTCTGAAACTAGGAACAAACATTCCATTTAATGATGAAACTGGACAGAGATGCCTACGACTCTCCTTTAATTCATCATGACTCTGGACACCCTAGTTAGTTGCTCCAGCTACTAGGGGAAAGCAAGTAGGTGATAGGTTGAGATTTTAAAATTGCAGCACATAGTAATCCAATCATATTAGTGGCTTATGACTTTAGGAACAGGTGCTCTGACCATACTTGGGGAAAGTGAGATGAGCAGTTGTACTTAGAAAGACTGAGTTCTTCATAACTTCCAGAAGAAAAACATTTGCTCTATTGCGAGATTCCCAGGGACCCTGAGAAAGTAAAGGGCAGAGGGTGGTGAGCCTTCAAGCCAGTGACAACTCCAAGTGTGCCTGAGAGAACTGAGCAGGCAGAAGGACCAGCGCCCAGGCTGCCATGGCTGCAGGCAGGGGCCTCGTAGCTGGGCACTCAAGCGAAGAAGCAGAGCTCCCGTACAACATCCTAAGGAGACAAATCCCCTGGGCTCTTCATCATTTTGGGGGGGTCATGTAACTCTAAGTTTCCTGTGGGAAGCAATAGAGTAAGGGAAGAAGCCCTGAGAATGCCTGATGCACCAAAACTCACAGGGTGGAAAGGTTTCTCAATGAGATATTCTACAATCCCTGTTTACAGCCCCACTAAGAATCACGGCTATAAAAATTCTGATGCCTCTTTCTTAAGAAAGTCATTTTCCTGAGAACACTTTCTTTTTGCAGGTCCTGAGTTCTTGAAGTTTTTCTTTTTGTATCAAGATTTGCATTTCACATCATGCCATGTGATAATCTCAGTAGACGCAGAGAAAGCATTTGGTAAAACCCAATGCAAAACATTGGGTAGTCACACTTGGGAGTATTTATTATTATTATTCATTGCCATCAAGTCAGCTTCAACTCCTGGTAACTGTGTATATAATACCACAAAACATTGCACCTGTTTAGTCTTCATGATGTTTGGTGCACTCAAGTACATTGTTGCAGCTATTGTATAGTGATTTTCAACGCAGGGGGCTCACTCTTCAGCGCTGTATCAGACGATATTCTGTTTGATCGGTAAGGTTTTCACTGACTAATTTTTAGAAGACGATCACCAGGGCTGTCTTCCTAGTCTCTCAGCCTGGAAGCTCTGATGAAAACTGTCCACATTGGGAGACCCTCCTGGTATTTGAAATATCAACAGCGAACCTTCCAACATTATAGAAACAGGTAAGCCACCGCATATAACAGTCCGACAGATGGGTAGCCGCTTGTGTGTTGCTATGAGGTTGTAAGCGACTGTGTGATTATCCAGATGCACGAAGTTTGTTATCTGAAAGAGACCTTCAGGATGAGCTAGTCCTCATTTGACAGATGGAGCACTAGGAATTTGGCCAGAGTCGCAGAGCCAGACAAGACTGTGATCTAGCTAGGGTGAGAATTCATGTCTCCTGCCTCCCGGCCTGTGACTAAGTCATCCATAGATGTTCCATTTCGGTAAAGATGACTTGACCTAGCAAGACACACTATTTCTAATCTGATGTTAAATGTCAATTGCTTCTCAGTTTTCCTCAAACTCATAGAATCCTGTCATGACTGTATGTTATTAGAAATTCAACAAAATGACTTCTTAACTTCCTGACTCCCTGTTGTGCACACATACATTATTTCAACTGTTAACAGGGAATCTGAGTTCAAAGAATTGGTGAAATAATCCTGCAGGGCTGTTACATCATGTTAACAACTGAGGGGAAAAATCCATTGCCTATACAATGCCCCCTGCAGAGGTAACAACTTGTTTTTAAAAAAGGCTGGTTTCTACCTTCTCTCAGCAAAGGATGTTAAAAGAGAAAATAATTTATTTTTGTTTTCGATTGAAAAAGTAGGCAAATTTAAAATGCATTACAGTGTCTTTATGTATTTATGTCTCTTGGTCATTTCTTGCAAAAACCTTTATATGGTACCAGTAAACCCTGGTGGTGTAGTGGTTAAGTGCTAACCAAAAGGTTGGCGGTTCAAATCTGCCAGGCACTCCTTGGAAACTCTGTGGGGCAGTTCTGCTCTGACCTAAAGGGCTGCTATGAGTCGGAATCAACATGTCAGAAGTGGGTGAGTGGGGTGTTTATTTTTATTTATTTATTTAGTGCTCCATACCTAGGTCAAAAGCAGTGTTTTCAAAAAGTGACTTTCAGGGAATTCTGGTTCTTGAGGTAATTTTGAGAACACATAGAGAGAGCTGCAGACAGTTTCTCTTAAACAGTGACCATGCTCATTAACGTATTAAAGGCTTTGGAAGTCCTTACCTTTGGCCTCTTCCCTAGACTTCTTTGTTAACATCTTTCGTTTAACGTCCTCAGGCCTTCAGTTCTATGGAATAGCCTTTGGAAGGTGCTGTGTGTGATTGCTCTCCAGGAGCTCAAAACTCTAGGTCCCTGCATACAATCGTATTCTTTGTGCACTTGTGGCTGATGAGTGGATGCCAGCTCTTAGTGATGCTATTAGAACAGAGTAGAACTGCTTCGTAGTTTCCAAGGCTGTGAATCTTTAAGGAAGTGCCACATCTTTCTCCCACCGAGTGGCTAGTGGATTCAAAACTGCTGACTTTGGGTTAGTAGCTGAGTGTTTAACCACTGCACCACCACATCTCCTTCAGCTCCCTATGGAACCTCATAAATGCAGCTCTAGCTGTAAGCTTGTCACTCAGGTGATCTCATAGCTTCAGCAAATTTGCTTCTGTCACAATTTGAAAATAGCTATCAATCTTTTCCCCACTCTGGGTTACTTCCAGTGAGTATTGGCCATTACCATGGTTGAGACCAGATCTAAGCTGGAGACTTCCTTTACTGTATAGCTCCTGCTTTCATATTACCCCTGTCACCCTGGGCAGCAATCTTACCACTTACCCTCTATCAATAAGAAATACTTACCCGAAACAAAGGGTGCTCAGTCCAGGGAAGATTTGGAATCACACAGCAAGTTGCTTTTCCCCTTTTTCCTTTCCTGTCTCTCTTCTTTGCATTCTCTTCCCGAAGGTAAGGACTTCCAAAGCCTTTAACATGCTAATGAGCATGGTGAGTCTCTAAGAGAAAGTCTAGCTGCAGCTGTCTCTCTGTGTTCTTCAAAAATACCTCAAGAACCAGCCATCTCAATCTTCAAAGGGGGCAGCTAATTCTTCCACTTGGTATATGCATGGGATTTTGGAAGCTATTTTTGGTTTCTCAAGCATGCTTTTGGCAAGGAGGCTCATCTCTTATTCAAGTAATTTATCAAAGTGTTTCACTCTAACTCAAAGGGTATTTTAATCACATTTTCTTTTATCATTGTTATGAAACTACGTGAGAATAAGGCTGAAAGAAGCTCTTAACGGCATCTGTACACTGATGAATGTAGGTCTCTGTCTTTCTTCCTCTCTCTGTTGGACCAGAACCACTGTCATCAAACTTGACTACACGTCCCAGTCGTGCAAAGAGTTTGACAGTGTGGATATCTGGGTCCTACTTTTAGAGATTGTGACTTAATTGGTAGAAGCCACACATCAGTTTTTTGAAGCATTCCAGGCAATTCAGTTGTGCACGTTGACTGCATAGTCGCACTGATTTAGAACAGGAAGTCAGTGAAGATAAACAGCATCATCAATTACCAAATAACCAGAAGGAAGACACATTTAAATATTCTACAGAGAATAAATACACCTGATTACCCACAGTACTATCCAGCTCTTCAGAAAGAGGTTTCTTTATAGATACTTAGCAGACAATGAAAACATAGTAAATTATCACTGTGCCTGGCCATTGAACTTTAAGCTTGTGAGAATGAGAAAATAAATCTAAAACATTTAGGCTCTTTAGTTCTAGTTGTCATTTGTGTGATGTTACCTTTGAAAACTTACAGCTGGGACTGAATATATGACCAGCTCCTATGTTCCCAGTCCAGGGTACTGATGCCTGGCTTGACATTTACAGGCTGCTGTTACAATTTGCCTATCTCAGTGGCGTTGGCAGAATCTAGCAGAGATCATTGATAGAGGTGGCCGCAGTAGCACTCCAAATGAGGTGGTCAAGGTGCCTAGTTAGACAGAAAAGGAAAGCTGTCCCATATCTTGTCTTTGTCCTCTGCTCACTGCTCTGAGCTGCCATCATTCCCACATTCTCTCTTCGGCCTCAGTTGCTATTCATCCTTCAAGACTCAGGACAAATGTTACTTCCTGGGTGATGCCTTGCCTCTGTTCTTGGTGCCTCCCCAATGCTTTGCTCAGACTTCCCATTATACTATGTGTCTTCCTATCAGGTTCTTAGTTCTCCAACAGCAGCATGCTCCATGTTAACTCTCTTGGAATCAACAGAGGCAAATACAGTGCCTGGTACTGGATGAGGCTCAAGAAATACATCCATGATAGACAACTCCAAATAAAATGTTGATGCAATCCGTGGTCCAGCTTGGGATGAGTTTACAAAATTCAACATCCCTTACAAATCCACAGGGTCTACTTCGAAGATTGGCATTAACTTGTTATCAGTGGGTACAGACAACAGAACTTAAGTTCTGCTTCGGGAACACGGCAACCGTTAACTCTTCTCTTCCTTTTGGAAAAGAGGGAAAACGGTTTCTGAATTAAGGGCCACTCCTGAGCTAAAAATAAAACAGTGAGGAAGAGAACCAGGTGCAGTCAATTTTGTGTTTCATCAGAACCAGGAAGAAACCATTTTAGGTAAACAAGCCTGCTTAAAAATACGTGAATGCCTTCTGCTCATTTCCGGAAACCATCAAGTATTTTCTCAAAGAGAGACTAACACTGCTACACTATGTGCCCAGTGAACTGGGCCTCGACTAACCTTGTTGCTTCTTCACTCACATCTGCTGGGAAGCTGAAAAATACCTCAGGGAATCCAAGCCTTTTTTTTTTTTAGAAAGCATAAGTCATTCTCATCCAGAGGTGGCTGAGGATGATTTGGGTAGGACACTTGCAGCCAGCTGACTCCCCCATGCCTTGTTACCAAAATAATCCCAATGTTCAGAGGTAATAAACCCAAATGCTTTCAAGAGTCAGGCAGGATGGGGAACCTGTAGCCTGTGCTAGGAGTAATGCAATAGGGACTAGGAGAGACTATGACAAATGGAAAAAAAAATGCTTGCTCTGCCTAGAGACATTTCGAAGTTGGGCCTGCCAAGCAAAATACATCAACAGGTCATTGATTCTTAAAAGGCCCAAGTTTTCGTTTTATACACAGGTAATTCACTTCTCTCGCATTCCCATCACCATACCTCCCTCTGACTCCCCTCCCTTGACCAACCAGCTGTTCGCCAATTCGCTTCCTCTCAGCCTCTCCCTCTTAGCTACCCTTACGGCAATCAGCTTTGCATACACTTTGATTGATTTCATGCAGGCCCATCTAACTGCCTTACTCCTGCCCATGCCTCTGCCTTCCGACCTGGGACTTCCCTGTGGACACTTTCCTGAGACCCCACTCAACACAAATGGTTCTGCATAGGTTCTGCATAGAACCTAGACTTGCAAGGAGGTTAATACCCACCCCCAAAGTGAACCAGTAACCAGTAGGAGGTGCGAGATTGGAGTGAGCAGAGAAATTCTTCCATCGTCTCTTCCTCCACCAGTAGGCAGTGCCAAGATGCAGTTCGTATGCCTTCTCAGGGGTTGTGTCCACAGAATTGAGCCATCAGTTACACCTAATTGTAGCTTGCTTGCATATTAACTCTTCTATGTCCGTCATTATTCTTGTTCTTCATTCTGATTGCCAGGATTATTTTTAAAGTCTTTTGCTTTAGGCTGTGCTTTCCAGGGAACTCAGATTAAAATGGTATCAGGAGTAGTCCTAGAAATCAGATACTCAGGATGGAATTTCCAAGCTAGGTTACTCAGCCACCTCATGGCAATAAATAACTAACCCATTCATTGCTGGTGGGAAATGGAGTGATGATAATCCTTGGCCTGAGACGGCATCGTAGTCGCTAAAGCATTCACCTGAGATAGTTGGGGTGAGGTGTGTGTAGAAGACGAGGCACTGATCTATGGTGTATTGATTGTTATAAGAGCAACAATAATTATAAGAATTTTTGATTGGGATGACTTTGTTAACCGCATTGAAAAACTTGACAGGAGAAAATGAAATGCTTATGATAGTCAAGGGACAAGTAATGACACTATGAAAGCCAGAATATTCTACTGTAACTTTGTATTTTTAGCTTTATGATTTATTTATTGTAATTTAGATGAAGGTTTACAGAACCAACTAGTATCTCATTAAACAGTTAGTACATGTACTGCTTTATTACAATGGTTAACAGCCCCGTGACAAGTCAACCTTCTTCTCCCTTCTCAACTTCAGGTTCTCTATTACCAGCTTTCCTGTCCCCTCCTGCCTTTAGTCTCATTTTGTTTTATGGGCCCATCCAATCTTTGGCTGAAGAGCGAACCTTAGGAGTGACTCAACTACTGGGCTGTAAAGACATCTGGGGGCCAAACTTTCAGGGCTACTCCAGTCTCTGCCTGGCCAGCTAGTCTGGTTTTTGTTTTTGTGTTAGAATTTTGTTCTACATTTTTTTCCAACTCTGTCCTGGACTCTCTGTTGTGATCCCTGTCACAGCACTGTATAGTTGTATTGGATTCAGTCTGGTGGCCATTGTGGATGTGGTCCATCGGTCCTCTGGACTGATCTTTCCCATGTATCTTTGGTTTTCTTCATTATTCCTTGCTCCCAAGGGGCAAGACCAGGGAAGCATTGTACACAGCTACTTGCAGTCTTTTAAGACCCCAGATATTACTCACTAAAGCAGTACATTTTCTTTATAAACTATGCTATGCCAATTGAGCTAGAAGTTCCCTGAGACTGTGGTCCCCACAGCCCTCGGCCCAGCCATTCAGTCCCTCAGGGAGTTTGGATGTGTCTATGGAGCTTCCATGACCTCACCTTGTACAAGTTGTGCTGGCTTCCCTAGTACTGTGTACTGTCTTACCCTTCATCTATGGTAACTTTGAAGGAAACACTTATTCCCTTTAAATTATCCTGAATATCAGGCCCAGGATCTACTTTTAAGTGTAATAAGGCTACACAGGAGACTCATGTACAGCTTCAACAGGTGTCATATGAGGTCTGACAGTTAAGTCGGTGAACCTCATTGTTCTAAGTGCTGCACACCTCACTGCTGAGCATCACTACAGTCACCTTTCAAGTCCTCCCCTTGGGAAGCCATGCACTGATGCCAGTGCCTAGTCCACCCTTCAAAGCAATTTTGGAACTCTTTCTGGGATGGCCATGGCAAGGTGGCAAGTTCACAAACTTAATTGTCTGGTTGTCTGTAAGGGAGTTTGTAGCCAGTAAACAAATAACTGTGTTGGAACACCCTTCCTACTCATCTGATCTGGCCCTCAATGACTTTTGTTTTTACCCAAAGATAAAAGAAATATTGAAAGGAACACTTTTTTTAGCATCTTTTTTATTGTGATTAAATGAAAGTATACAACCCAAATCAATTTGGCATGCTTGCTTATCTGCAGCTCCACGGTCAAGATCCACCTGGCATCACCCCTAGGCTAATAACCAGATACAAGTCTTACCACCTCTGGATTAGCAGTGCACAGCTTTTGAAGAATAGCTTGTACTCCAAAGGATTTGTGGGAAAAAAAAATTGGTTGACATGGCTCCTTGTGACTTCTACAGGGATGACAGATCTCAATAAACTAGATAGAGATGCTAGAAATTTATTGGTATACCAAAAACCCAACTTACTGCCATCAAGTTGCAATGTCAAGTCATAGCGACCCTATGAGACAGAGTAGAACTGCCTCAGAGTTTCCAAGGAGCATGTGGTGGGTTGCAACTGCTGATCTTTTCGTTAGCGTCTGGAGCTCTTAACCAATATGCCACCAGGGTTTCCTGTCTGCATACTGTGGGAGGGGAAATACGTAGATTTTGGGGCACTCTTAGATGTGGGGGCTTATCTGTCTGATGCTAAAGGACTCAAGACATCATAATGGTCCTCAAGTTAGAATAGGGGCTGATGCAGTTTAGGTGATAAATAGAAGGTAGGCACAAGTTTATCTCACAGATATTTCTGTAATGTCTAAGCTTATAGTTATCTTGAGCAGCTAGCAGACTCTTCACACTGTTTTTCTGATTTGTAGTTTACCATAGAAAGGGCCATATGGAAGCTCTGGCAACCTCTGCCATTCCTTCTCCACATGCATAAACACATTCCTACCCTACACGGTATGCAGAAGCAATCATCCTCCCAGGAAAAATTGCAGAGATTGTTGCTACCATCAAAAATGGGAAGGATTCATGTGTGATGTTCACATCACATGCCCATCAACTGACCTCTCTGGAACTTGTGAAAAAAGAAGACTGATCTTTGCATACAACCTTAAGATTTTCAGAGATTTCTGGTGGCTGCCGCCTTGAAAGAGACTCTGTGACAGATTGGACTAGCGCTTCCCAGCTGTTTGATCAAACTTCTCAAAGCATGAAATTGACTCTTGGGGAAAAGATGGCGATAAAGCGTTGTCACCTAAAGGGGGCCTTGTGTTGCAGTGTGGAAACTGAACACGGTGGAGAAGAAAAGTGAAACTGTGTGGTAGAAGAGGTGGAATATATTATGCAACCGTAATGCCCTGCTTGGTATTCTTTTAATCTGAGCTCTTTCACTCCGGTTGCTACTGAGATCATTTTTTGTGCGTGAGTTCCAACTACTCGCTTGCAGGTCTAACTCAACACTGTCACAACTTCCAGTCTCTTGCCCTGTGGCCACCCTGGTGAGACTGTCATAAGACCCTGATTGCTATCCTGCGTGTGCTGTCGAAGCGTGAGGAAGTCCTGCACTGTGAGATAAAACCTTGGCCAATAGAAGACCGGAGCCAGTGGTTAAACACCTCCCCTCTTCCATCTATAATGACATTAAGTAGCTTCTCAGGGGACAATCCATTGGCAGTGAGCAATCAGTCAAACCCAGCAGCAGTCAGCTCTATGAATGCATCCTCATGTGGCTCTCTTTTTTTTTCCTCTACTTCATTCCCTCGTTCCTCACTCTTGGACTCCGGGATTGCACAATTAAATAAAGTAATACAGTTAAGCCCTTTCCCTCAGATTCTGCCTTTTGGGGGACGCAGGCTAGGATAAACTCCTACCTTCCAAACGAGTGTGCTTGCACCTTCTGGATAGTCCAGTGAGTGCCACAGTGAGCATTCCTTCAGCCCCACCTTGAATGAAACTTGGCTGTCATCTGAGGATACGGCTTTCTCTGCTGCCTGTTTAGATGAACACTGCTGGCTCATCAAATTCTATTTTTAGTTCACCCTTCTTCTCTCTTGTGCCTTTGAATACATGCCATCCAGCTAAAGTACCCTCTGTCCCTTCTAAGTATCTTCTATCTCTTGACATATCCTTAGTTCAGGACTTCACAAAATCTTGCCTCTTTATTCCAACACCCTTTCCCTCCCCAAATCAAATAACTTTACTTCTAATCCTGTCTTCCTCTCAGTCATTCTTGTATGCTGAGACAAAAATAATCTTTCTAAATGACAAATTTGAGCTTGTCATTCACTGGCTTAAACCTTTTTAATGGTCATTTAATGGCTATTACGGAATTTAATAGACTATAAAAGTTCAAATAATTTAACTTTGCCAGAGCCCTGGTAGCACAGTGGTTAAGTCCTATCCCTGCTAACCAGTAGGTCAACTCAACTCTGCCATGAACTTCTTGGAGACTCTATGGGCGGTTCTACTCTGTCCTATAGGGTCACTGTGAGTTGACATCAACTCAATGGCACTGGTTTTTTCTTTTCTTTTCTTTTTTTTAGTGAGAGACCCAGTGGCACAGTGGTTAAATGTCCAGATGTTCACCAAAGGCTGGCTGTTCAAACCCACCAGCCACTCCTTGGAAAGCCTATGAGGCAGTTCTATTCGGTCCCTTAGAGTCACTGTGAGTCAGAAATGACTCAACAGTGTCTATAGGAAGAGTCTGTAAGAACCCTGGTGGTGCAGTGGTTAAAAGTTTGACTGCTAACCAAAAGGCCATCAGTTCAAATCCACCAGTTGCTCCTTGGAATCTCGATGGGACAGTTCTACTTTGCACTATAGGATATCTGTGAGTTGGAATGGACTCAACAGAAATGGGTTTGGTTTTTTGGTTAAGAGTCTATAAAATTAATTTCCGTTTCTTTGCAGTGTTAATCTTGTACCACTTCCTCCTCTCACGATCAGCGCCCACAACACGGCACTACTTTCATTTCCTTAAAATGGGTACAGGCCTTTGCACTCACTACCCCTTGGCTTGAAACACCACCCACTCCTTCACTTGCTCTTTTGATTAATGCTTACTCAAGCCTTCAGGTTTCAGAGGAGACATCATGTGGTCTGGGAAGTTTTCTGGATCCTCAAAGATTGAGCTCATAGTGGTCATCCACACCTACTCTACTTAGCAAAAAATTAAAAAAAAAATTTTATTGTGTTTTGTTGATGTTGTCGAGAATACACACGCAGAACAGTACCAATTCAACAGTCTCTCCATGTATAATTCAACGACACTGACTACATTTTTTGAGGGATGCAGCCATTCTCACCCTCCTTTTCCAAGTTGGTCCTCCTCATCAACGGAAATTTGCTGCCTACTAAAGTTCCTGCCTAATCTTCCAAGCTGCCATTGTCAAACTAATTCCATATAGATAGTTCTTATAAGCATAATGCTCAGCCAAGTCATTCTTTTTTTTTTCTTACTAGTTAAGCTAAACTATTGTTTGCTTTTAAGAAGATTTCAGGGGATTTTTTTTGGTTTAAGGTTTGAAGATTATCTCAGAGCAATAGTTTCTGGGTTGCATCCAGCCTCCATGGAAAGTCTGAAATCCATGAGAATTTGAAATTCTGTCCTGCATTTTTACTGTATTGATCAGGATTCCTCCATAGAATTCTTGATCGGATGTTCAGTAGTGGTAGAAGGGTACTGTTACTAATGCAAATTTATCTATCACCATAAACCAAAAGTCAATATTCCATGAGCAATGAACTGCTTCTTTCCCCATCCCTCTCACCCCTAGTAGTCCTTAATAAAAATTTTGGCCTCAATAATTTTGTCTTGTCTTTTTACAAAAATTGGGTCATATGATATTTGTCTTTGAAAATTTTTTTTTAAAATTGTGATTAAGTGAAAGTTTACAACACAAGCCAATTTGCCAACCCCAAGGACCTGCCTCTATGCAACTGTATCTGCTCTCGACACCCTGTGACAGCACACTCTTCCTTTCCACTCTTTACTTCCAGTATCCACTCAGACAACACTTGTCCCCTCCTCTCCACCTTCTCCTCTCCTCTCTAGAGAGAAACCAGTTGGACTGCCTCCTGTATATATTAAACCATAAAGTACACATACCATGCGCATCACTCTACGTCCCATAGTACAGCTCAAGCTTTGTCTGAAGAATTGGCTTCTAGTCCTGGTTTCAGCTCTGGGCTCCCAGCAAGTCCGCAGGCCATGCTCTCAGGGGACCCTCCAGGTTGTCAGACCATGAAATCTGGTCTTTTTAATAGAGTTCTAGATCTGCACTCCCTTTTTTCTCATCCTTCGTCATGGGCTCTACATTGTGTTCCCTGTCACGGCAGTCTGTGGCGGTATTTGTCACTTTTGATTGACTTATTTCACTAAGAATAGTGTTTTCAAGCTTTAACCATTGCTGTACCATGTACCATGTATCAAGACTTTTTCTTCCTACTAGGTGAGTAATATTACATTGTAAGTATGTACCACATTTTATCTACCCATCTGTTTCATACTTAAATTTTATGGTAACATTTGCTACATTGTGTTGTTTATGTCTTTGAATCCTCCATCAGAGCATAAGCTTCCAAATACCACTGAAAAACTAAACCGACTGCCATTTAATCAACTCCACTCTTGGTGATCCCATATATTATACAGTAGAACTGCAACACAGGGTTTTCTTGGCTGTAATCTTTACGGTCTTTTGGAATTCCCTTTCTTCATACTTAATTCCAGAACACTTAATTGTTTAAGCTGATCCTGTATATAAATCAAGAGACAGTCATTTGAACTGAACAAGGAGTTTAAAATCAGATAAGGTGTATCTTTTTTATCATGATTATGCAATCTGTATGCTGGTGAAATTATCTGCGAAGCTATATTACATGAAGAAAGTGGCGTCAGGAAACAGAGGAAGACTCTTTAACAACCTACAGTATGCAGATGACATAACCTGATTGCTGAAAGCAAGGAAGACTTGAAGCACTTATTAATGAAGACCAAAAACTACAATCTTGGGTATGGATTGAACCTCAGCATGAAGAAAACAAACACCTTTACAACAGGACCAATACGCAACGTCATGATAAATGAAGAAAACACTGACTTGTCAAGGATTTTATTTTACTTGGATCCACAATTAACATCCATAAAAGTAGCAGTTGAGATATCAATGACATATTGTATTAGACAAATTCCCTCAAAAGATCTTTTTTTAAAAGTGTTAAAAGCAAAGACCTCACTTTGAAGCCTCAGGTGTGCTTGACCCAAGTCATGGTACTCTCATTTACCTCATGTACCTGGGAAAGCTGGGTAATGAATAAGGAAGACTAAAAAAGAATTGATGTATTTAAATAATGGCACTGATAGGCTGCTGAATCTACTTTGACCCGTAGCAATCCCTTGTGACAGAGTAGAACTGCTCCACAGGCTTTTCTAGGCTATAAACATTTTGTTTATCTACTCCTCTGTTTCATTCTTAAATTTTGTTGTAACATTCATCACCTTGTACTATTGATATCTTTGAATTCTCCATCAGATCACAAGCTTCTGAATATCATAGAAAAAACTAAAACCTGTTACCATGTAGTCGGTTCCAGGTTTTTCTCCTGAAGAGCTACTGAGTGATTTTGAACTACCAACCTTTTGGTTTGTAGCTGAACGTTTAACCATTTTGCTACAGGCTCCTTACAATTCCTTGAACACCTAGTAATTAACAAACATTCACTGAAAGAAGAAATAAATGAATCAAGTGTTTTTCTACTAAAATTGTCACTATCTTTTATAATTTAATTTTAAAATGTGGCTGTACTTTTGCTTACCTTTACTTCTCCTGTGTGCCTATGGGAGCTACCACTGGTGAGCTCCTTAAAGACTCAGAACGATAAGGCAATCTGGTCAGAGTCTTAGGAACCAGCGTATTCAGGACAGAGGAATAAGAGGCAAGTGGGAGAAGTGGCAGGTGCATGACCATGTTCTCCAAAACAAAATAAATAACAGCTTCCAGTTGGGATTTGGAAGTCTAAGCAGTGGCCTAGGAATAAGCAATGCAGAAATAGATTATGATAAGCCTAGTTGTGTTATGGAAAACATTCTCTGAACTCAGGGGAGAGATCCTTGGCTAATACATTGTTTTTAAAGGGCTTTCATAAGCCGCTGGGACACACAGGAACAAAATTAAATGGGATACAGACAGCATGAAACTGGCTGAGAACCTTACAAGGGGTAGCCTGTATCATCAGGCTTCGTCTCCTATGTTCAATATTTAGGAAAATAGATTAAATTCCATATGTAGACTTTCATCCAGTTAATTCATTGTATATTCTTTATATTAAAAAAAATCATGGGTTGTATTTTTACCGTAATAGAGCATCACAGTACTCTACATGTCTCCTCTCAAACATTGGTTTCCCTGATGCCTTGAATTTTATGTGATACCACAATAATTAGAAATTAGAGTTTTATAATGACTTGTAAAGAACAGCAAATTGATAATGCTGTTCCCCTCTCTGCTGTTAAACTGGAGTCCTCGGGGAATAGTAATAGTCCTGTGTCCAGTAAAGACTCTTTAATACTTTTACAATAATATGTGTACAAAAAGATTTCTGAAATTCAAGGAGCAAAACCCTGTTTGTATCCTGACCTAATTAAGACTCTGATTTTACTGAAAGAAAAGACACAGAGCCTGCCAGAACACAATGGAAACAGATAGACTATATAGCAATGCAAGCTGGGTTCAATTTCTTGTACTGCTTTTGCTCTCCCTAAACTTCAGTCTCATCATGTACAATAGAGAGAGTATCTAGCACATCCAGATGTTGGAAAAATTAAATAAAGTATGGCATGTAGAGTTCATAACACGTAGTACACTTTACGCCTTTGTGGGAGCTACCACTGCTGAGCTCTTACAAACCTAAAACAATTAGGTTATTGGGTCAAAGAGCCTTAGGAAACAGCTTATTCAGGATAGACAGGTAGAAAAATAAGACGGGAGGGGAAGGAGTGGGAGGAGCATGACCATTTTCTCCAAGTAGTTTGTCTTAAAGAGCCGCTTTCAGTTGGGATTTGGAAGTCTAGGCAATAGCCCAGGAACCAGCAATACAGAAATAGATTATGATAAGCCTAGTTATGTTATGGCAAACATTCTCAGTGGACTGCAGGGGAGAGATTCCCTGGCTAATACACTGCTTTTAAATCACTTTGATAATTCACAAATTATCAAAAACATGGTTTTTGTTTTTACTCTAGTCATAAACGGAAACCCTGGAGGCATAGTGGTTAAGTGCTATGTCTGCTAATCAAAAGATCAGTGGTTTGAATCCACCAGTCACTTCTTGGAAGTTCTATAGAGCAATGTACCCTCTCCTATAGGGTCACTGTGAGTCAGCATCGAAATGAAGGCGCTTTGTTTGGTTTTTTTTGGTTTGTTTGGATTAGTCATAAACAGATAATCAGCACCGTGAGTCACTTGACAGGCAGATGACTAATCTTTGTCTAGCAACAAACATCGTCACAGTCAACCCTACATATTCTTATTGTAAACCTAGAGTAGACTGGAGCTTAAGTGACATTAGCTCACCTCCATTTTCACATGGTTAAGAAAAACTACCATGTATGGAGTTAATCAAACAGGCTTTAGAAACTTCTCTGACATAAGGATTACAAAACAAGCCACAGTAGTATAGTAGTTAAGAGCTACAGCTGCTAACCGAAAGGTTGGCGGTTTGAATCCACCAGGTGCTCCTTGGAAACCATATAGGGTGGATCTACCCTGTCCTATAGGATAGCTATGAGTTGGGATCTACTCAACAGCAATGAGGTTTTTATTTTTTTATACCCATAAATACCATATAGACACACACTTCTTATGCTAACATATTCAAGTTGAAATGATTAAGGTAAATTAGTACTCCATCATTCTCAGAACACTTTTATGTCCAATCTTTAATGTGCGGAACTTGACAGATGAGGAACTTCAGTTTCTAGAAATTATCTTATTTTTTCAAGGTCATGTAACTAAATGAAAGAACAAAAACTAGACCAAGTCCTATGCCTCATAACCGAGAACCATCACAAGGGACTCAGTAGTCATCCGAGGACTGCCAGTTGAGTTCATGAACTCATCCTAGAAAAAGAGCTACATACTTCCTTGCTGAATATCACTATGGTCACCTTTGAAGTACTCCACTTGGGAAGTTGTGCACCAATGCCAGCACCTAGTCCACCTTTCAAAGAAATTTTAGAACTCTTTTTCTAGTATGGCCATCAGAGCTGTTGTCCTATTACCTTTGATGTCCTGAGTGTCATTAAAATGTCTTCTTTTCAGTATTTCCTTTATCTTTGGGTAAAGAAAAGTGTCAGTGGGTGCCAGATAAGGTGAGTAGGAAAGGTATTCCAATACAGTTGCTTATTGGCTAAAAACTCCCTCAATGACAACTATGCAACTAAGTTCTCTAACTTATCACTGTGCCACCATGCCACCATGCCAGTGTGCACAATGACCATTCCAGAAAGAGTTCCAAAACTTCTTTGAGGGCTGGACTAGATGCTGGAATCAGTGCATACCTTCCCAAGGGGAGTACTTCAAAGGTGACCATAGTGATATACATCAATGAGGTACGTAGCACTTAAGACAATAACTTTGCAGACTTAGTTTTTGGCCCTGGTGTACACTCACAATCCCATGAATTTCAATGGCTACAAGTCCTTTTTAAACACAGGCTTTTGGCAATCGATAGCCCAGTCTATGAATATACATAAGAGCATGCAAGTGCTCAGACTTCTTGCAAATATCTCCCCAATTTGGCCCGTGAGCAGAGCACAAGTGTAACTGAGAAAATGGGTACCTGCTGGCTCCTTGGACCCACTCTTCCTTCTTCTCTATCCAGGTTTGAGCTAACCTCATGAAGTGCATCAGTGCGTTTCATGCCCTGACTTTCTAGTGGTTCATCTAACAGGGAGCTCTACAAAACATTGGAGGAAAATAAAAGAATGAGACTTCCATATTTGTTCCCGAATCTCACTGTTCGTCTTAAGTGGCAGCCTTAGCCCAGCTGCACCTCTGTCTAGCAACCTTCTCCAGACAGTCCTCTCCACCCCCAGGTTTTGGTCACTGGCACCTCCTCTTGTTCTTTCAGAGTCAGGGTGTCACTGTGCCCAGATGTTATCTACACTCCATGGTTTCCTTCCACCCAGCCCATGCCTTTGAGAATGTCTCTGTATCATACAATGTCTTCAGGTTGTCTGAATTTGAGTTGTGCTCTGTTGACTGGAGGATACTGCCTGGTGTATCATTTTCCAGAACAAACCTTGTTGGAAGTGTCAATTCTCCTCCAACAAAGCCTAGTCTTCCTCACATCTGCTTATAACGGGCAATATTGGAACGTGTCTGGTGTCACAGATGTACCTGGCATGCAGCCTAGAGAGATGGACTCTAGTCATAGAAGACGATTGCTCTTTACAGCTCTGTCTCCTTTCTTTTCAGTAACAGAATTCTGGTTTTTCTTTAGGGAACTGCCCTCTTTCTTTGGTCTCTCTTTTCTCCTTAGTCTCTGAAGTTAGTGTGGGGCTGACCCCGTATTCTAAGGGTAGGATCTGGCCCATGAAAAAACTATATACACCTTGCTGTGGTGATTGGTTTAAATACAAGAACAAGGGCAAGGGAATCAGAATTAGTCCCACAAAATATTGAGAAAGAGACTGTCTCCTCTCTCTATTTTCTAAGCTTAGAACCACAACCTGCAGAGACTGGTAGCCTTCTTTTATGTCATATTAGAATTTGCCTGAGAATAAAGCCAAAACAACAAAAGCTGGAACAAAGAGATGGTGAAAAACATCTTCCTGAGGATATCAACCGAGCACTTGAATTTAGTCATATCTGAAACAGCCCCTGGACTTTCTTAACTGAAGATACATGCACAGACACATGTACACACATCACATATGCTCAAGCACACACACACATTTGTTTCTTCCCTCTTAGTCACTTTGAGCCGTTGCCTATAAAACTCTTGGTCTGGTAGACTTGGAACCATTTCCAGGCTTTGTCATTTAGAAACTGTGACTTTTGGCTAATTACTTTGACTTTTGGGGCTTTAAAACAAAGATTTTGTGTTGGTTTGTCTCTAAATGTCTTACTAGAGCTGACTGTGGAACACAATAAAGAATGACTAATCTTCTAGCTCAGCTAGGACCACGACAAAATTTATGTCTCAAAATGAGTTCCTTCTGTTTCCAGCTGCCATGCTGCCTGTCCAGTTATTACTCTTGCTGTTAGTTACTGATGAGTCAATGCCAACTCATGGCAGCTCCATCGTATAGGGTAGAACTGCTCTGTGGGTTTTCAAAACTGTGACCTTTTGGAAGCAAATCACCAGGCCTGTCTTCTGTGGGGTGCCTTGGGTAGATTCCAACTGCCAACATTTCAGCCGGGGGTCTAGTGCTTAAGTGTTTGCTCCACCCAGGGCCTCCTCCAATAAACTTGACTGTGCATAATGACCACACACAGCCCTTGCAGGCTGCTTTGGTAATGCTAGAAGATCTCAGCTCATCTTACCCATTTCAAGTCAGTCAGTCCAAGTTCACCATGTAATTTTCACGTTTCTCTTCAAATCAGATCAGTACATCAGATGAGCAAATGAGTATTTAACGCGTATCCTGTAGAAGAGTAATGCTGTGGGGCATAGTTTTTAAGTGCTAAGTCTGCTAACCAAAAGATCAGCAGTTCAGATCTACCGGGCACTCCTTGGAAACTCTATGGAGCAGTTTTACTCTGTCCTATAGGGTTACTATGAGTCAGAATCGACTAGACAGCAGTGGCTTTTACCCTGTAGATGATGCCTGGCCTGATATTTTGATCATTAGCATTCTGTCTATATGCATTGGAAGGGACTGAATTTATTTTCATTCAGCTAACAACAGAGAAATAAACGAGCTTTGAGGTAAAGATGAAGCAAAACTTTGAAGAGTGCCTAATCGTCATTATCCATCTTCCCATTCCTGTAGCCCCAATGACCAAGGCATTATCTCTGGGCTGTTGTCATGGATCAAATTGTGTCCCCCAAAAATATGTGTAGCCATGTGGCTGGGCCATGATTCTCAGTATCTTGTGACTGTCCTCTGTTTTGTCTTTTTCCTATGCTGAATATTAAAGGATTAGGGCGGGACTGTAAATTCTTTCAGAAAATCCCCTCCCTGCTCCACTGTAGAGGGAGTTTACCTGGAGTATGGCTTGCCCCAGTCTTAATCCTTTCAGCCTATGTGAAATAAAAGGACAGAGAAGCACCCAGAGAACTGGGAACTTCGCACCATCAAGGCATCTGCACCGGGAGAAGAGTGTGTCCTTCAGACCTGAGGTTCCTGTGCCAAGATGCTCCCTGGACAAAGACTGTTGCAATACTGGACTTTTCTGCAGAGCCGACAAGGGTGAAAGCCTTCCCCTGGAGCGGACATCCTGAATATGGACATGCAGCCTATTAGACTATGTAAGAATAAACTTTCCTTTATTAAAGCCATCCACTCTGTAACATTTCTGTTAGAGCAGCCCTAGCTGACTAAAACAGCTGTTCACAATGGTAATGTTTTCTGCCATTTGTTTTTGAGCAAATGAAGATTTAGCTTAAATGAACTAGGCTCATGTAACACGGGGAGTCCCTGGGTATTCCAATCAATCGAACACTTGGCTACTAGCTGAAAGAATAGTGGTTTCAATCTATCCAGAGGCACCTCAGTAGAAAGAAAGGCTTACCAACCTATTGCCAAAAGAACGCAGTCCCTTGGAACCCTCTAGAGCTCTCTGCCACATGTGGGGCAACCATGAGACAGAATTGACTCAGTAGTGACTTTGATTTGCTTATTTTTAGTGAAAAAGGAGTCAAACACCATACTCTTGCACCATTTTTCAGACATTTGTTGAGTTGAGAGGTCACATATTTATGCACTCCATTTACATATGGGAAAGAAACTCCTGTCATCTTGCTCTAAAAGCACTATTGTGAGAAAAACAGCCCCCATCTTAGACATGGAAAGTGTTTTACTCTCTGCTGGTTTAAACAGATTATTGAAGGACTAGGTTACTGTCTTGTGGATAGTCAAATTTAAGGTTCGTATCACCTCTTGCTTGCTAAAGCGGGAGGTCAGTGACAAAGAGGAAGACCCTCAACCAGAAGAGACACTGTGTCTGCAATGATGGGCCCAAGCATAAAAACGATTGCGGGCATGGCACAGCACTGGACAGTGTTTGGTTCCGTTACGCGTAGGGTTGCTCTGAGTCAGAACTGACTGGATGGCACCTGACAACAACAACATCACCTCTTTGTGTAGTTTCTCTTGTTAGATTTTCACCTCCCACCACGCCCAGGATGGCACCCAGTGGAGTGGAAAGCTTACCACCTCTTCTCTGTAGTGAGGAAAGAGGTGATGTCTACCTACTGGTCTTGGTGCTGTCCTCTAGGCCTTAGACAAGATGTCCTGCCTGTCCACTATGCTCTCTGCTGCTGGGCACTGTAGTTGTCCACAGGCTATGTGACTTGCATGGTCTGGTGGCCTGGCTGGGTCCAGAGTTTCAGTCTTAAGTTTGTGTTTCCCTATCTCGGTTCACACTAGTGCTAAGATCCTCTGCATCTCTATGCTTCCACTGGCCTACGTTTGCCACAAAGCTCTGTTTCCCTCCCACAGCCATCCACGTCAGCCTATGGCCTCCTCCTTCTGCTTCTCCCTTCATCCCCGGCAGCTTGTGAGAATGTGTGGATCCTTCCCTTGCCCCACGGGAGCTGGCTTATCCAGGGCTGCTATTCTAGATCACTTTCTTTTAAGCAAGCAGCATCCTACCACATCCGTTTCTCTGACCTGTACACAGCCACATACACTAGTCTGCACCTCCTCATCTGCTGTTTCACTTTCATTGGTTTCAGTTACCCAAGGTCAGCCGAGGTGTGACATGCCATTGATGTGTGATGGGACAGAGAGCTCATTTTCATGTCACTCTTATTACACTATATTGTCACAGTCTTTCTATTTTAAGTTATCATTGTTAAACTCTTACTGTACCTACTTTGGAAACCCTAGTGGCTTAGTGGTTAAGTGCTACATCTGCTAACCCAAAGGCTGGCAAATCTGCCAGGAGCTCCTTTGAAACATACTGGGCAGTTTCATTCTGTTCTCTAGGGTCACTTAGAACTCATAGGGTCACTATGAGTTGGAATTGACTCAATGGCAGTGAGTTTGGTTGGTTTGGGTACCTAATTTCTAAATTAAATTGTATCCTGGGTATGTATGCATAGGACAAAGCAGCATATATGGGGTTTGGGAGTATCCATGGTTTCATGCACCTACTGCCGGGTGGGATGGGGGAATTCTTATAACACCCCCTGGTGATAAGCGGTACCTACCATATGCAAACAATGTCTTATGGTTCTATTTTTCTGGAGAACCCTGACTGAGACGTGTACCATTCTTAGTTCCTTCCACTAATTAGCATTACTTACTCATTCAATAAATGATTCTAGGTACTAGTGAGGACACCCTTAATGACAGTCTTTCTGGTGGTCAAAACAAGAGTCGCAGACTGAGAGAGAGAATTTCTGCTTGTTCCTGACCCTGCTCAGCCTTGGCGATCCTTTCAGGCGAGAAGGAGTGGAAAAGCACTCAAATGCGTTAGGTCATCCAGTCCCTTCGGCCTTCTGGACACAGAGGGTTGCGCTTCTCCTTCTTGGGTGAATTTCCAGAGAATCATTGAGGGCGGTGCCTCCCTCAGCATCTTCCCTCATTATCAGTAAGTACCAGTTCCATGGGTGGGGTGGGTGGCGGGGAAGAGGAGATATATATATATATATATATATAAATTTCATTGTATGTATATGTATTTTAAATGCTAATAAAGAATATTTGAATCAGCACCCATTGTGTGTGTGCTTCTAAAGGTTCATAGTACGTCTCCCTGTAACATTTCCACAAAGGCAATTTCAATCTTTGGTCTATTCAAACTGTCAGAGGAAGCCAGGGTTTGAGAAATTACGTCATTTTCTAAGTTAAATTATTTCTAGTAAGTGTCAGTAGTCTTGGAAACAATACCATAAATTGTACAATAATTCTAAAAGGATTCTTTTAGAAGGATGTTTACTGGTTCAGTTGAAAAAATAAAAATCCACAAACTGTCATTGGAAAGATAAGACTTGAAGTTAATGCTTTTCATGATATTGACAAGTTAAGTCGTTGTGCAGTAAGCTTCTCGACTGTTTTTAGTTTGAAATTGACTGCTCACGCATTTGCTAGCTAAATAGAATTCTTAATTGTATTCTGGAGCTCACACTGAACAACAGTCCGGAGACTTTCCTAGCTCATTCATTCTTGTATTGCTTGTCTAAATTACTTGCTTTTTGAACACCTAATTGTGATATTATTTTAGCCATTGCAAACTTTTTTTTTAAATGTACAAAACTCCACAGGTGGTTCATAGACGGCTTGAGAAAATGGTAATCAGGAGAAAAATCGATTACAGTCCATCATATGTTTAATGCTATGCAAATGCTGTTCAATTAAGACATGATTGTTATTTGGAAAGAACAGATTTAAACAGTTCAGAAGAACAGATGTAATTCTTCAGTGCTGAGATCTAATAACAAATAAGAAATGAAAAATGAGACATATATTAAATCACATCTTGACTTTCATAGATAAAAATTTCAGAATAGCAAATAATAAACACAAACAGCAAAAAACTTAAATGCTTTATATTTCCATTTGTATGAATGTTGCTGTCAGGTGCCTTTGAGTTGGTTTTGATTCATAAACACCAAAAAACCCAAATCCATTGCCTTTGAGTCGATTCTGACTCATAGTGACTCTCTGTGACAGAGTAGAACTGCCCCATAGGGTTTCCAAGGAACATCTGCTGGATTTGAACTGCCAATCTTTTGGTCAGCAGCCAGCACCGAACCACTTTCAATTCAGTGACCACATACACCACAAAATGAAACCTTGCTGGGTCCTGAGCTATCCCGGTTCTAAGCTGGCCTAACAACCACTGTTATACTTTAGCCCCCTGTCACAGCCACTGTGTCAATCTATCTTGCTGAGAGTCTTCCTCTTTTTTGCTGACCCTCTACTTTTACCAAGTATGTAGCGCTTCCCCAGGGGCTGGTCCCTCCTGGCAACATGTTGGCTTAGTCGTCTACTGCTGCTGTAACAGAAACATGACGAGAGGATGGGTTTAACAAACAGAAATTTTATTCTGTCAGAGTTTGGTGGGCTACAAGTCCAAATTCAGGATGTCGGTTCCAGCAGAAGTCTGCCTCTGTTGGTTCTGGAGGAAGGTCCTTGAGGTCAGCCTTCTCCTGGACTGGGAGCTTCCAAAGCGCTGTGTCACCGGGTCCTTTCCAAAGGTGCTCCCAGCAGGGCTTATTTCCTGGTGGTGTCAAGTCCTCAACTGTCACTTGCTTCCCTTTCCTTTAAGTCCCAAGGGATTGCCTCAGGGCACAATACAATCTTCCAGATTGAGTCCTTTCTCACTAACCCAGCTGCCACCATCTTCCCTTATTTGCATCGTAGAGGAAGGATTTCCAGCCGACAGTATGTCACACAATAGTAAGAGTCATGGTCTAGCCAATTGGCTGCACACATTCTTTGGGAGACACAATTCACTCCATGACACATGTCCAAAAAGCACACGAGACAAAGTCTGATTATTGTTGCTTCCAAAGAGTTCTCTGCTTATATTTACATAAATAGTACCCTGTATTTTCTTGTATAAAACAAGTGAGTAAGGACAATTTACTAACGTAATAATCTGCAATCTTGCATAAATCCCTTAATTTAGCCTACATTCTCTTACATGTGGGTGGACAGATTGAGCAGCTGAAAAAAAAAAAGTATTGGAATGACATAGGGGATTAAAACGAGCAAACTACCTGATGATCACAGAGCTATTCTGAGAACAGAAATAAAAGCTTTAACGGAAATTTCAGCTTTTCTTCCCTTCCCCCCCATTCATTTCCAATTCGTAGGAGGAATTTCTTATTTTTTTGGATAGGAAAATAGTATTTTAGGCTGCTCTGCTCTGTATCACCGTTTCCTGATAGAGCACTATCGCCACCTAGTGGCCAAATACGGGAGCTGGCGGGTTTTTCTTTGCCAGCAACAGGTGAAGCCGCAGGAAGATAATCTTCAGGAATTCTAATGCCCCAGTCATTCTCCCTTGCCCCACGTTTGACCCACTTTTGTCATTATCATCTTTTCCTCTAAAGGAGGGACATTCTGATATAACTAATGTTACTAAGGGAGTCGTCTTGTGTTCTATCTTTAAGGCCTTTGAGACGCCAAGAATAAAAGACAAAAGCGGTAGGATGCCTGCTTCCTTTCCTTTTATTATTATGACTTGGATAGAATTAGTTGTTTATACCATTAACACAAAATAGTTCTAAAACAGTACATTCCTATTTTCTCTTAGTTTAACCTTCTGCTATTTTTCCTAAAGGTAATTATCCGGGAGAGGCAAAGACGAAAACCTCTTCTGAAACGGAGTTTTCTAGAAAGGGTACAGTAATAACAGCGATTGTGAGGATGCTGCAGAATTGGGCGAGGTTTCCTTCTGTTGTCCATAGGGTGGCTATGAGTCAGAATCGACTTGTCAGTGCCTAACAGCAACCTGGAAACCCTGGTGGCATGGTGGTTAAGTGCTACATCTTGCTACCCAAAAGATCAGCAGTTCAGATCCACCGGGCGCTCCTTGGAGACTCTACGGGATATTTCTACTCTGTCCCACAGGGTCTCTGTGAGTTGCAGTCCACTCGACAGCAGTGGGTTTTGGTTGTTTGGACCAACAACCTAAGAGTACAGTAATGAAAAAATACGAGTGTCAGAACTTGGCAGCCAGTTTTGGATAGGAGAGGAAGGAGGAAGGAGGAAGAGGAAGAGAGGATCTTAAGGTCCTCATGGCTGCCAGTTTAGTAAACAAGAAAAAGGAAACATCAGATGTGGCATTATGTCAAAAGTTAAGGAGTTACTGTGTTTCCTACTGATTAGCGTTAGACGTCTTGCAAAGCAATACAAGAACATACTAAAAGAACCGGAGGGACTTTTGTGAGTTCTTGTGAGATGGGAGCAGGTTGTGTGTGCCCATGAATATGTGTTATGTGGGTATGTAAAATGTGTTCACTGTGTCTGTGTGTATGTATCTGGGCATATGTGTTATGCATATTGGCATGTAAGTCCTGTGAATATGTGTTGTGTATGTGTGTGAATATGTGTTATACATGGTTGTAAATATATGATATGTATGTGTGTCTGTGACTACATGTTACATGTCTGGAAGTAAGTGGAACTTGTGTCTATGTGTGTCTTTTGGACCAACAGCCTTCTGATTCCGTGGCCAGGTCAGCTGCTGGACGTAGACAAAGAAACCTAGTATCACAAGAGCCTTCCTGGGTCGGGGTATTATAGTAACTATCGTGTTTCCATAGCAACCTATCTAGCAATGGATTAGCCAGAAAAGAACCGGAGTCTCATAGATGGAGGGCAAAGTGGTAACAGAGATGATGGGGAAGGCACAGGGAGGTAAAGCATTGACACAAGTGAGCACCTGTACGCACTGCATCACAAAACATGTTTTCAGACTGGTATCATCTAAGTAAAAAGAAGGAAATCAAGTTAAAGAAGTCAACCGAGGCAATAAACACTGTCAATAGAGTCAACAGATAAATAATTTTTGTGTGTGTGAGATCACAAAACTGAAGACTAAAAATCTGAAGTCTTGGGGAGACTTGTTAGCTTAAAACAAAATATGAGTTTGGGTAAGCAGTTTGCTCAAGGGGTTCCTGGGGAGGTGATGCTTTATAATTTGAGCAACAAGCCCTGAAAATCCAACGAGCTGCCATCGAGTCAATGTGCCACTCACACTTAATAGGATTTTCAATGCCTGTGATCATTTGGAAGTAAATCACTAGGCCTTTCTTTCAAGGCAATCCAAGGTGAATTTGAACCACCTACCTTATGGTAAGGAGCAAAGCACTTAACCATTTGTACCACCTGGGGTCTCCATACCAAAAAAAAATCCCAAACCCATTGCAGTCAAGTCAAAGTAGTCCCTACAGGACAAAGTAGTGCTGCTCTGCAGGGTTTTAAGGGTGGTAAACTCTACAGACTCAGACTGTCACATCTGTCTCCTAAGTAGTGACTAGTGGATTTCAACTGCTGACCTTTTGGTTAGCAGCTGAGCACGTAACCACCATACCACCAAGGCTCCTAGGGGTTTCATAAAACCAAAAGCCAAACCCACTACCCTCGAGTCAATTCTGACTCATAGTGACCCTACAGGACAGACTAGAACTGCCCCATAGAGTTTCCAAGGAGCACCTGGTAGATTTGAACTGCACACCTGTTGGTTAGCAGATGTACTGCTTAACCACTATGTGACCAGGGTTTCCAGGGAAGGATTTCACGGAAGTAGTTGTATTTGATGTCTTTTAAATTTCTCTTTATTTAGGATGCCTCCCCAGTCTAAGAAAGAAATGTGGGGGACTCTAAAAACTATACTCAATGCCTTCACTGTCCTATCTGAATGTCTCATTTGAGTTCCTTAAGTTAAAAGATAACATTCTAAATAAAAGAAAGCGTTCATGGAGTTTACATGCTTTCTATCATGGAAGAGACCTTTGGATTTTTGCTCAAAGCCTATTAACTTTTCCTTTATGTCAAGGGCATACAAGCTTGGTGACTAGGTTTCCTAACTGAGGCAAGCTTCCGCAGACCTAAGACCGTTTCTCTTGTAAGCCTAATACTTAGCATGTAACCTGCTGCATGAAGAGGGCTCAGTAAATGTTTGCTAGTGAATGAGAGAACATGAGAAGCGCTATTTAATAGCTGGGGTGGTTGGAGACAGGGACATTTGGAAACGGGCACATAAGTTGGGAGGAGTGGCAACTGGTTGCCTGAAATCCATACAAAGCATGAGAAAAACAATTAAAATCAGACACGAAGTTTGCTGACTGAAAGATACACAGTTCTAACTTCTTAGATGCGTAGCACAGATAGGAACAATAGCCATTAGCAAAATGACTATAAGTCATTAGGAAAATATTAAATTTATTTAATGTGTCTCATTTTTTAAAAGTCGGAGAGCTGTGCAACATACTTTTGAAATATTTCCATTAGAGAGAAATAAATATTTATTCAACTGGAACCTTTAGATTCCTCCCATACTCCAGTTCCTTTTCAAAATGATCCAGTACTGGATGCCTTTAAATGAAAGCAAAAATAAATCTTTTTGGTCTATTCCAAGACTTCTAATTCCATGGTATCTTTTGTAGACACGGAAAGTAAACTTTTTCTTTGTCTTTGTGATTTATTAGCCTTCCCAGTCCAGAATTTTAACACATTCCATATATCAGACCTCCCTGTTTCAGTTATAAAACAGTACAGAATCGGATCAACAATGCAATTTAAACTTGTTAAGGCAACAGTGATTCTATATATTTTATAAATCTGTTTCCAAGGCCCGTGGACAGAAGCACTCCCCTCCGAGCTCATGTTGCCCTCTAGACAAATGCGAATCAACAGCATCACGTGGAATGGAGTGAAGCACAAGATAAACATCAGGGTGATGCTAGCCAGCAGCTTGATGACTCTCTTCTTTTCTCTGTCTTCGGTGGCTCGATTGTGCCGCACAGCTTTGTAGACTTTCTGGTTGCAAAACATTATGACAACCAAAGGGATTGCGTAGCCAGTACATGTCCTAAACAAATTGAGATGACTTTGCCATTTCTCCAACGGGTATTTATCATAGCATAAGGTAAAATTAGACTTTTCAGCATCACAGTACTCCTCAGTGGTTTCATCTTCCCACAACATAACTGCATTGAAGATAGTTTCCAACACCCAAATGGAGAGGCTGACCACGAATGCAAATCTTCTTGTCCTTAGGTAAAAAAACCTGAGTGGGTAGACAACGGCTAAGTAGCGATCCAGGGCAATGCAGGTGAGGAAAGCGGTGCTGCTGTAGAAATTCATATACATCAGGAAAGCGGTCACTTTGCACAAAGCAGCCGAGAAGGTCCAGTGGTCTCTGTTCCAGGTGTAATGAATCCACAGAGGGAGAGTTAAGGAATACAGCAGATCTGAGAGTGATAGACTGAAGAGGTAAATTCCTAGTTCATTGTTCTTCTTCGCTTGCAGAAAAGACACACACAGAGATCCGAAGTTGGTTGGGATGCTGATTACAACCACAAACATGTAAACAATGGGAAATAGATAGTGCTCCAGGTTGTGCTGTCCCTCAATACATGTGCTGTTCATTTTTGTCTTTTCTCTGAAAGTGGCGATTAAGTCACTTCCTAGAAAGTAAATGTGAAACTAAGTCTTGCCTCCTTGTAGCTGGTTCTCAATATTGAATGCTCTTTTGCTAAGATTTTTCTCAATGTTTCTTTATTTTCAGACATTCTGATTAACTTCCTACTGCCTGTAAAGGGCCTGGCAGTCCATGGTATATCCACTATCCAATAAATCAATTTGCAAGTACATATCAATGCTGGGAAGTCAAGAGCCAGGCTCCTAACAGTCCACTAATCTGGTCAGTTGAGTTTAAGTTTAATCAGCAGAAGGCCATGTGCTTGTTATCTCTGAACTTGAGCCAAGATCTCAAGGATTCATGGGATTGTCCCTCAGGCTCAGAAGAGTGTTGTTCCTGGTCAGTTTTCTTCATTAATGTCAGAGGAGACTGGTGCAAACACGAACCTATAAGATCTTAGTTTCACAGAGATTGAACTGTTTTTATGAAATGCTCTTATTTCTGTAATGAAAGATGAATTAGGATAGTTAGATTTTGATGCAAATTTCTTTTAAAAAATTCATTTATTGAAGATAAATTAAAGGAAGACATTAAAAGTACCCTGAGTTATGAGGTTATTAATATTATCGAATTGATTTCATTAAATATAATCAAGCAGAGATAGTCTAATTATTTGAAATAAGAATTATCCACAGGCTGCTAGATTTGAAGGAATTCTGTTTCTCACTGTTTCTCACCTAAGTACATAAAACTGTATTTCAAAAGTCATTTTAGCAGTTAATAAAATGACAGTGTATCCAATGATTTGATGAACTAAACACTAATGACAAAAGAACAGATGAGCTGTGTGATGACAGCAAGGCCACCATACCTGAGGAAAGCAAAATGTCATTCAAAAGACAGGAAAGAAAGAAAAGACCAATTCAGATGCCAAAAGAGACTCTGAGACTTGCTCTTGAACGTAGAGTAGCTATAGAGTAGCTAAAGTTAATGGAAAAAATGATGAAGTAAAAGAGCTGAATGGAAGATTTCAAAGGGCGGGTTAAGAAGACAAAGTATTCTAATAAGACACACAAAGACCTGGAGTTAGAATACAAAAGGAAAACACTCAAACTGGAAAAAAAAAAATTCAGGTTTTCCATTGCAGTAGTGAAGGATTCTTCACGGCTGCAATAATGGGAAAAATATTAAACAATGTAGGAAACATAAAAAGAAGATAGGAGGAACACACAGAGTCACTGTACTAGAAACTCACTCAATATTCAACCACTTCAGAAGGCAGAGTAAGATCAATAACTTAGATACTAAAGGAAAAAGTCCAAGTCGTACTGAAGCCACTGGCAAAAAACAAGGCTCCAGGACTTGACGGAATACCAACTGAGATGTGTCAACAGACAGATGCGGCATTGGAAGTGCCCATTCATCTTCACCAAGAAATCTGGGTGACGTCTACCTAGCCAACTGGAAATGGAAATATGGAATTTATCAAACAATATTATTAATATCAAACACAAGTAAAATTTTGATGAAGATAATTAAAAAAATGTTTGCAAAAGTTCAGCAACAGGGACCAACAAGAAATTAAAGCCAGACGCAAAAAAGGATGTGGAATGAGGAATATCATTGCTGAGGTTGGATGGATTTTGGCTGAAAGCAAAGAATACAATAAGGAAGTTTACCTATGTTTCGTTGACTACGCAAAGACATTCAGCTGTGTGGATCGTGATTGATTATGGACAACATTGCCAGGAATGGAAATTCCAGAACACTTAATTGTTTGCACAGAACAAGGGGATACTGTTCGGTTTAAAGTCACGAAAAACGTGTGTCAGTATTGTATCATTTCACCATACTATCTAATTTGCATGCTGAGCAAATGCACTGAGAAACTGGGCTATTTGAAGAACATGGCATCAGAATTGGAGGAGACTCGCTAACAATCTTCCATGTGAATTACACCTCAACATAAAGAAGAGAAAAATTGTCACAATTGGACCATAGGCAGCATCATGATAAACAGAGAAAATATTGAAGTTGCCAAAGAGTTCTCTTTACTTGGATCCAAAATCACCACTCAAGGAGGCGGCAGTCAAGAAATCAAATGACATGGCACTGAAGAAGTCTGCAGCAAAAGACCTCTTTCAAGTGTTAACAACCAAAGACATCATCTTGAGGACTAATGCGCAGCTCACCCAAGCCATGACATTTTCAACTGCATTATATGCACTCAAAAGCTAGACAATCAATAAAGAAGACCATGCCAGCCAAAAAAATATAGACTGGCAGAATAATGAACAAATTTGTCTTGAAAGAAGTACAGCCAGAACGCTCCTCAGAAGCAAGGATGGTGAGACTTTGTCTCATGGTATCAGAAGGGACCAGTCCCTGGAGAAGGACATCACCCTTGGCAAACAGAGGGTCATTGAAACAGAGGAAGATCCTCAGTGACATGAAGTGACACAGTAGTTGTAATGACGGTTGCAAAAATAGCAAAAAATGCGAGAATAGAGCAGGAACAGCAGTGCTTAAAGCTACTGTATGTAAGATCTCTGCGAGGTGGAAATGAGTGAACAACACCTACCAACAACAACAGAGGATATAGTTGAATAAGGGGAATGACAGCAGAATAAAGGTCTGAAATGCATGAGGAAGTGAAGAAGCTGCAGAGGATGGGAATCTGAGGGGCACAGAGCATCACACGCAGCCTCAGGCTCACGTATCTGCAGGAGAACACCTGAACCACGAGCATCTCCTGTTTGGGGACCAGGACCAAGAGCTCAAGAGCATGGGCAGTGAATGTCACTTCTATCTATGTACATGTTATTCAATAAAGGCACATCTTTCCTCTCATAAATAACAGATAAGATAGAAAAATGATTTTAGGAGGCTAAAGTTGGAAAAGCGACTACAAAGTTCTGAATTTCTCTAACAGCACTTCCGGCCTTGACTAAAGCAGCCACAAGATTGGATGGTTATGATGAAGCAGATACGAGGGCCCTCCTTGCTGGGCACAGAAGGCAACATGGGCTGTGGTTATGAGTGTGGGATCTGGAAACAGTTTGGAGCCCTTCAAAAAGCCCTCAAAGGATCTGTTTCTTCCCTTAAGTTTCAGTTTTACATGTGTGAGTTAGTACTCACTCATAAAGCAGAGGGCCTAGCAAGTGGTAAGCTACCTTAACCCATTGCTGGGGAGTTGATTCTGATTTGTAGCACCCTACAGGATGGAGTAGAACTCCTCCATCAGGTTTTCAAGGGTATAATCTTTATAGAAGTAGACTGACACTTCTTTCTCTCTCACATGGGCAGGTGAGTTCAACCCATCGAATATTCAGTTAGCAGTGAAGCCCTTGAACCACTACACCATCAGATCCCCTCGATGACCCAGAGTAACCACTGCCAGGGGCAATCACTAAGTTTGTCTGCTTCTCCCCTGGGTATTCAGGGGTCTCTGATAGCTGGCCAGCCTCATCTGGCATCTTCTTGGGCTTGGCGCCCAGAAGCAAATGCTGTAAAACCCTTCCTGGCCCTGCTGCCCACTACTTATCTGCTAAGTTCTGCAGATAAACCAAAAAACCAAGCCCACTGCCACTGAGTCCATTCTGACTCATTGACCCTATAGGGCAGAGTAGAAATGCCCCCACGGAGTTTCCAAGCAGTGCCTGCCAAAGGTCTGCAGATAACAGATGCAAGTTTCATTTGTGTGGATATGAACTGTTAACGGAATACATCATTCTTATTATTCATACTATATATATATATTTCAGTTATCTTTTGGCTACTTTTGGCTACAATTTTGGGAAAATTGTTTTTAGAAAGTGAATGCCAAGAAATTTGGATACATTTTTATTTTTATTAAATGCCAATCAGCTCCTAAAATACGTCTAAAGTACACATCGTTGAAGACCAAAAAAATGAAATATTTTCTTATGTATTAAATGCTTGCCTCTATGAAACATTTTAATAGATATTTATTTTTTAAGACCACGTGTCAGTTACCTCGTGACTCATGGCCATGAGTCGGATCCGACCCGATGGCACTTGGCTGGTCAGTGACCTCATGGTAGATGTGCTTGTTATCGCTGGAAGCATTATGTCTGCTCTTCGCTTTATTTCTGAGGGCTGTAAAAAGTGTCACCAGACCTTTTTATAGGAAAGGGTGCAGGCAGCTGTGCAGCCGGGAGCTGGTAGATGTATTCCTAAACAGTTCCTTCAGTCTGACAATACACTATTTCCTCAAGAGGAAATACAGTATACATATTGCCTCTTTGAGTTTGGATAGAGAATTTCCCCCAACTGGTTCTAGGTTGGAAACTCCGGCAGCGCAGTGGTTATGTGCTGTGGCTGCTAACCAAAAGGTCAGCAGTTCAAACCCTTGGAGACTCTGTGGGGCAGTTCTACTCTGTCCTATAAATTTTAACATCTCTTAACTACTCTTCCCAGTGGGGAAAACCATGTCTCTTCTTCCTTCCTCTCTCTTGTAATACACCACGTTACTGCATTTACACAGTTTAAAGTCGAAAAAAAAAGATCCGAATATTACCATCAACCATTCTGCTATGTACTCAAAGTCTTAATTAATAGTTTAACACTTTGCTTACCTGTTTCTTGGGAGGATGGTTTGGTTGACCGAGATGCTCTGTCTCAAGAAGAGAAATCAACACTGCTGGGGAGACAGGAAATTACACTCATATTTCATCATAAACCAATGAGGAAGCAGTCTCATCATGAAAAGGATGTAGGTTGTACAAGTTTGAACAAAAGAAATCGCATGAATACTTTAAAAGATAATTTCATTTATTATTCATTGCAGAATTATTTTTATAATTTGTTTTTCTCTTGGCATCTTAATTATCATCATATAGTGATTGTATGTGCTTTACCTCATAGATTCATACTAGAATTTTATTTGTTCAGTAACTCATGCTTTTATTCATTTGTTTATTCTTAAAGCTCTGTGTTGGGAGACGAATAAGCCAAAAACCTAACTCATTGCCAGGAAGTTGACTCTGACTCCCAGCAACTCCACGTGCTTCAGAATAGAACTGTGCCCCAGAGGGTTTTCTGGCCTCTAACCTTGTGGAGTAAACCCTGATGGTGTAGTGGTTAAGCACTAGGGCTGCTATCCAAAAAGTTGACAGTTCAAATCCACCAGGCATTCCTTGAAAACTCCAAGGGAACGTTCTACTCTGTCCTATAGGAGGATTGCTATGAATTAGAATTGACTTGATGGTTATTCTTTTTTTTTTTTTTTTTAATTTCATGGAAGCAGATCACCAGGCCCTTCTTCTGCAGCACTGCTGGGTGTATTTCAGCCATCAAACTTTCAGTCAGTTGCCAGGAACAAGCCATTTAGGCCCACCAGGGACCTGTACATTATCCTTAAGGAGTTTATTACCTAGTAAAGAAGAAAGACACATTAAAAAATAATCATAGTATAATGGCAAAATGGTTACACGCTTTGAAACAAAAACAAAAAACCCACTATGGTTGAGTCGATTCTGAATCATAGTGACCCCATAGGACAAAGCAGAACTGCCCCATAGAATTTCCAAGGGTCACTCGGTGGATTTGAACTCCTGACTTTATGGTTAGCAGCCATAATACTTGACACCTACACCACGAGGGTTTCCACATGCTTTGAAAGAGGTACGGGTAAGGTAGAATCAGTTGTTCAGATGTGTGAACTAGAAGAGAATGTTGGAGACACATTCAGGGCAACTACACCCCCGGGAACACAACAGCTGAGAGTGAATTTGCAGCAGCCTTTTCAGGGTGGTTGGTGGGTGTTGCACTGTTTAATGGTAATGATAAATGTAGCTAAGCGAGTCGATTTCAGGACTTCATAAAGCCTTTTTTTTTAATTTAAGTTTTTATGGACCAATGGAATTTATCTGATGTCTTTCAGTTTTTAGAAGTGCAGTATGACACTCTTTATGTACCTGAGGAAACTGGACAACAGGTAAGGAAGACCCATGAAGAACTGATTATCTTTGACTTATGGTGTTGGGGAAGAATATTGAATATACCATGGACTTCCAGAAGAACAAACAAATCTGTCTTGCAAGAATTACAGTCAGAACCCTTCTTAGATGCAAGGATGGAGAGACTTTGTCTCTTACATTTTGGCAGGGATCAGTCTCTGGAGAACATCTTGGTTGGTAAAGCAGGTCTCTGAAAAACGGGAAGACTTTGAACTAGATGGATTGACACAGTGGCCACGACCATGTGCTCAAGAATAACAATGATTACGAGGACAGTGCAGAACAGAGCAGTGTTCTGTTCCCTTGTACACAGAGTCATTCTGTTGTACACAAGCTAGAGTCGGAACTGTCTTCATAGCACCTAATATCAACTACAACCACGGGATTATCTATTACAGTATTTGACTATAAAACCATTTTCTCTTCCAGTTGCAGCTGGGTATAGAAGACAAAGACTGCTTAAACCATACTAAAATTACTTGAACTAACTGGCCAACCAAGTAAATAATTTTGTGAAATATGAAATTTTGTTTGAAAAGTATGTAGACAGTAATGAAAATTCACACAGGACTTGATGCAAGTTACTGCCAAATCTTTAAGCAGTCTAATATGGAATGAAATTAGCTCCTGGAAGTTTCTGTTCTTGAGATAGAAAGTCAGAAACACTACTTTTGAAACTTGCCTGCTAAACTTCCCTCAGAAATGACGGGAACAGTTTGATGCTCTCAGGACGGAACTGATTTTGGAGGGAAAATTTAATTTAATTTTCTAAACTACATCTAGGAAAATCTGAGTCTGTTTTTGTAAAAGGATATTAAAGATCTACTCAGAGATAGAAAAAAAAGTTTTGTGATACAATCAAGTCTTTTAATCTTTAAGTAGCAGAGCTAGTAGTATGTGTCAGATGTAAAAGCTGTCTGTACTTCCTTTGCGGGGATTTCATGGAGAACAATAAAAATAATGGGTAGTATTTATGACATGACAGTTCACAAAACAATTGAGCACAATAATTTGAAAATTCAGAATACATTAATTTTTTTGCTGAAATAATAAAAAAAATTCAAGTACCATATTAAAAATTCATAGTAAATCCCTTAACCTTGAAAAAATAATACCAGAATGAAAGTCGTGGTTTTGGTGTACTCGTGACTACAATCCAAAATTCTCATTTCTTGCTTAGTTTTGCACATCTGCTTGTCTGTGGCTTCAATACAAGGATATTTCATGACTTTCACAACATCTTACTTTACCTAAGTATGCTGGACTTCTGCTTTTTAGAGGAAAGGAATTTTCATGTCTGTATTAAATGTGGTGTGTATTTTGCTCCGCAAAAATGGATCCAGTTAAAAATGAAAACAAACTTTCACTTCTCCTGGTGAAACAGGAGAAAAAGTAACTGTGGCTGAGCTGTGCTAAAGTCTTGCCAACTGTATATGATAAGAAATGTAACAATCCTTAGTGAATTTGCTTCTTATCTGGAGCAGAAGGCATGACACTACTGTGTGTGTACAACCACACCGCTACCTAATGAACTACTGGGAAGGACTGAGTTGCTGTGGTGTTTCTAACAAGATAAAAATGAGAAAAGCAGCAAGCTAAGGTATTGATCTCAAGTAGCTGGTATTTCTGAAAAGTCAGTTGTCTGATCTGAGGTCACATTTGGAAAGCCATCCTTGGCCAGTTTCCGGCACTTGGCCACCCACAGAGGAAAAGAGGAAGAGAGGAATACGTAGACTTGCCCATTCCAACTTCTGTATGGGGCAGACCTTGCAAGAGCTCTTTTGGCTAACAAAGGATCCTGTGGGAAGCCACATTGTCTGTTTGGTGGCACTCCACTAGTTACAACAGCAGCTCAACTAAGACCAGAGAGAATTTTGAGATATATTTGAGATATATTTTCACAGCCATATTTTATTTTCCACTGGGACTTACCTATGCACAGAACTATCCATCTTGCATTTATTGCCTCAGGGAAAGAATTCTTGGTAGAAAGTAGGAGAAAACAAGGAGGATGAAGATGAAAGGGAAAGAGAAAAGATGAAGAAAGAGACAACCTTAAGTTTTTTGTTTCAAGAGATTTAGGCAACATAGGGAAATAGAGGAGTCCCTGGAAGGTGAAGATGGTTTGTGAACTTGTCTGTGGACTGAAAGACTGGAAGTTCAAGTCCATCCAGAGGTGCCTCAGAAGAAAGGCCTGGTGAGCTACTTCTGAAAGGTCACAGGTACTTAATGGGGGTTCACTACAGTTGGGGTCAATGGCATTTATTTACTTATTTATTTTTTAGGGGACTGTTAGAAAAGAGTGAGTCAGAGACAGTACGTTAGGGGAAATGTGTGTTGAGGTAAAGCCAAACTTCCTGGCCCTAGAACCAGATAAACTTTTTTCTGTTTGGTGGCTATGGGGCCCCTGAGGGGCATAGTGAGAAAGGAAATAGTGAGAGCTTAGATGTGGTGAGCACCCATGAAATGGGCCCTGTATCTGCATGGAGGTGGCAGTAGAGTGACAAAGACCTGATAAGTTGTATGATCTGCGGAGGAGAGTGGACTAGGGCTTTATTTCCAGTGTGAGGTCCAGAGAGATGGCAAGACCCACGTGTATGTATGTGACTGGGCTGGGTCAGCCTCACTGAATTCCCCTGTCCCAGCACAGATAGCACAGGAGAAGTAAAGCAGTTTCTGGGAAGCCATGAATGGAAGACGAAAGTCTTACCCAGGCTCATGGTGTTTCTGACGGCCCAGTGGCACAGAAGCAGCTTGGTGGCAATTAGGAAGGAACAACTCATGTAAGCTGTGCGTGGACTGACTACTGAAGACCTGAGTGAGTGAGGCCATCTCAGGAGGAGCCAGCACCAACGGAGGACAGCTCTGAGAACCACGGGTAGAGTTGTTCCCCTTGGCAAAATGTAAAAGCCCTGGATCTGAGATGGAACCCTGAGGAAGGACAGGTAGGACCTAGGATTGACTGAGATGGCATTGCCACCACCATGGCAAAACAGGAGACAGAAGCAGAATTTTAGTTGAGTTATAAGAATACAAAGTTCCAATCCTGCATCAGTGATTCTGGCCTGGGATTGGAATCCATAGCCAAGATCACACATTTGATTCAAAGTGTGCAATTTAACAAACATTTGTTCAGCATTTGAACAGAACTACTGTTTCAGTTATCGGGTATTGCCCTAACAGGAATACTATCAGTGGATGGCTTTAACAAAGAAGTTTATTTTTATGTAGTCCAGTAGGCTACAAGCCCAAATTCAGGATGTTCACACCAGGGGAAGACTTTTCTTCCGCCAGCTCTGGAGAAGGTCTTTGTGTTACATCAGTCTTTGATCAGGGAGTATCTTGGCACAGAAACTTCAGGTCTGAAGGATGCACTCTACTTCTGGTGTTGCTTTCTTGATAGTGTGAGATTCCCAGCTCTCTGCTTGCTTCCCTTACCTTTTATCTCTTGTAGGATAAAAGGATAAAAAGTGGTGCAGGCCACACTCCAGGAAAACTCTCTTTTTTCTGGACCAGTGAGGTGATCTTAGGGAGGGTTTTACAGTCCCACCCTAATCCCCTTTAACATAAACCCAGTCTATTAACCACAGGTAGAGACTAGTATTTACAGTATCAGAAAATCACAACACGGAGGGCACCCACACAATACCAGGAATCACCAGCCCAGCCAAACCACTGCACACATATTTTGGGGGACACAATTCAATTCATGGTAACCTCTGGGCAAAAATATCTGCTTCATTGTTTTTCAAGGGGCCTAAAATGTAACTATTAGAATGACTCTTTTTGGGACTTGAAAGTTTCATCTTCTGGATTCCTTTTTCAAGAGGCAAATATTCCTGGGAGTTGTCAAGCATTACCATCTAAAAAGTTAGTAGGCTGCTAACTTATGACAAAACTTCTCGGGGCTGGGTTATGTCAGTGGTTCTTAAAGTGTGTTCTTGGACTAGCAGGATTAATGCCACCTGGCAACTTTGTTTTTGAAGCAAATTTACAGGTGCAGATGGCCAGGTCTTTTCCCTGAAGAACAGCTGAGTGGATTTGAACTGACAACCGTTAGGTTAGCAGATTCTCGGGCCCTACTCTCAGGTCTTGTGAGTTACAAACTTGGGGGATATTACCTAGCCATCTGTATTCTAGGAAGCCGTCCAGATGGCTCTATACTCCAAAGGTTGAGAATCATGCTTTTCCAGGATGTGTGTCATAAGAGAGTGGAAGGGAGGAAGAACAGGACTTCTCAAGAGGCAGGAGGGTGGAAATAAATCGTCTGTTCTCTTCTTGCCTGTCTTGCGTGTTGCTGTTGCCAGTTGACGCTGAGTTGACTCCCTCTAATGGTAACGTCATTCAGTGCTCACAAATAAGTTCTCACTAATGGGGACCCTATGTGAGAGGCAGATGAACCCATAGAACGGTATTCACCAGCTTGCAGCAAGCAAGGCATGCATGGGCTTCATTCCGTTTACTTACTGATCTGTAGTGTGCAATGTCACATGAGTTTCGTCACATCTTTTATTGGGCAATCCATCCCTGCTCTATGCTCAACGGAAGGAAACCCAGCATGGCCATGTGCTGTCCTGCCAGCCATTGCTATGTTTGAACTTGTTGGTGGTGCCACTGTGTTAATGTATCTTATTGAGGCTCTCCTTTTTTCTGATGACCTTCTACTTTCCCAAGTGTGAGATCCTTCTCCAGGAACTGGTCCTTCCTGATAACACATCTGAAGTACGTAAGAGGAAGTCTCATTATCCTTGTTTCTAAGGAACATTCTAGCTGTACTTCTTCGAAGGCAGATTTTTGTCTTTTTTGTAAACCATATGAAGGCTGCAGTCTTCAATCCTCATTGTAACTCTTCTCTTTCTACAAGAAAGGTTGTATCATGTGCATACAGCAGACTGTGAATGAACCTTCCTCCAATCCTGATGCCACTTCCTTCATATTTTCTGGCTTCTCAGATTATTTGCTTAGTATACAGATTGAATAAATAAGTATGGTGAAAGGATAGAATGCCGTCGTACACATTTCCCAACTTTAAAACACACCGTATCCTCTTGTGCTGTTCAAATGACAGCCTGTTAGTCAATGTACGGGTTCTTCATGAGCACAATTAAAAGTTCTGGAATTCCCATTCTTTGAAATGTTATCCATAATAGGTTGTGGCTCAAATAGTGGAACACCTCTGCATAGTCAATGAAACACAAGTAAACATGTTTCTGGTATTCCCTACTGCCAGCCAAGATCCATCTGACATCAGCAGCAATATCCCTTTCTCCATGTGCTCTTCTGCTGCCAGCTGGAATTGCTGTTGGTTCCCTACTGATGTACTACTGCAATTGTATGGAGACCTTAGGTACAACAAAGTGGTACATTGCTTGGTCCTGCATTATCTTCATGGTCGTTGGTACGTTCAAGTCCATTCCTTGGATACTTTAACCCTATTTTTAGTTCAATAGTAAATAAATTTTATTCTGTAACAGTAATTCATTTTTTTTCCACCAATGAGGCCTTAGTAAAATCCACAGGCCCATAGGAATTACATGTGATTTCATAGGAAAATTATACCCAAGTCTTTATTCTCCCAGATACTTCTGTGGAGGATGCTGAAATACTTTGCAAATGTGCAGTAGTAAATTTTTTATGGGATTCTCTAATATCCATTTCTTTAAATAAGTCTGCCAAATACTAAAGAGTTACCTTGAACTTTAATTCTACATCATGTTAGTCATTTGCTGAAATGCATCATGGGTATGTGTGGTGATTTAAAAATATGGTTATAAATTTTTGATGTTCTTCCTTTCAAGAGGTGGAAACTAATCCCCCCCTCCCTTGAGGACTACCAAAAATTGGTGACTCACTTGTAATCATTAGGATAGGGGAGAAGTGATGTGACAGTGTGCTACTTTAAAGACTGGGTCAAGAAATGTACTGTGGCCTCCCCTACTCTCTTTCTTTTTGTCTCTCTCTCTCTCAGGTCTCTCCTGCTGAGAGAGTCCAGCTGCTATGTCATAAGAAAAGCCCACACAGTAAGCATGACTTTGGCGATGTGTATCAGTGAGTTCTCCTGGAAGTGGAACTTTCAGCCTCAGGCAACCCTTTAGATGATTGCAGCCCCTGCTAGCATGATCATTGCAATACCATGAGTGACTATTTCCTAGGAGCACCAGCTAAGCTGCTCCTGAATTTGTGACTCACAGAAATGAAGAGATACCAAATATACATTGTTTTAAACTACTACATTCAGGAACCCTTGTGATATACCACAACAGATAACAGCACAGTACTCATATTGTTGGGTCGATGCGAATGTTCTGTTGCAGAGAATTGGTACCAGTTGTCCAATTTAGGAGTGAAGTTTAACTCAGGACATTGTAATTATTCAAGAAAGTTCATTCCAATGATTGGGTAACAAGTCAAAGTGTAGGCTATAATCAAAGTTGGATTCTTCTCTCCTAGTGTTGGAGGACGTGGGTTGTGAATAGTGAAGATGGTGCCAGCCCTTGAGTGTTCCATAAGGCCAGTGGAGGAGAGAATCAAAATCAGTTGAGCAAAGTGGGGAGGCAGGGTAGTGGCTAAGGCAGCATCTGAACCAAAGTGAAGGGTGGAAAATGAATGTTGAAAGCCAGAGTATGAACTAGGAAGCTGAAGTCTAGGGAACAAGATCACAGAGCAGTGGACGTGAAGCAAAGGCTGGCAGGAGATTCTTAGCAAAGAGGCACCAATACACACAAGAGGTTTATTGCCTGGCTGTAGGCTGGTACACTGGATGACATTGGAAAGGACAGAGATGGTGGACAGTTAAGGGTTTGGCCATGTAAGCTGTTGATGGCAGGACTCTAGATGACAGCTGAAGAAAGGAGGATCTGGCCTGGCTTTTGGGTGGTGGACAGGAATCAGGAAGCATATAAGGGCTCAAGGGGAATTCACTGAGGTTTCACCAAACTGTAAGTAAAGCCCTGGTCCCTGGGATGACAGTCAGAAAATGAAAACAGAGGATCAGGACCAGGCCAAATCAGCAGGGGTTAGACTAGGGTAATTTTCAACAGCTTATGTTGATCTGGTCTTCGTTCTGATCAGAACCAACTCTGAGTGTAATGATGAGCTGGATTAAATAGACCTTCCAGGTCTATTTGGTTTTTCTACTTCATCCTCGCCTTGCTCAAATGCCCTAGACTTTCTACTCTGTTCCTTCCTTCTCCAACCTAAACTTGATCTCTTGAAAGATTCTAGGGATAACTCATACCCTACTATGAGTTATTATACCACTAAGGTATAAATCCATTTTGCTGATATTTTAAGGAGGTGGGCTGAATTCTGTAGGATGAAGTTTTTGTTAGGTTATAAAAGCTATTCTTTCAAATCTTGAGATTAAATATTCGTTCAACAGATATTTATTATATTAAGTATTGTGAATAATAATGGAATAAACGATTCCATAAGTATTTGTTCTACAAATACTCATTACCTATCTATTATGAATAAACACTGAGTCATAGCATAGCACTATCCTGCTGTGATGGATATTATGATGCCTTAATTTTAATTCAACTTCAGGTTCTGTTAAAGAAGATACATGAGAGGTTAGAGAGTTTAATTCATCAGAGGAATCAAGGGAAATTTACGGAGGCAGCACTGTGATGTATCTTAAAGAATGGAACTATTTTAAGCATTTAGAGATGGAGGCTATGACATTCCCTAGGAGCTAAACCATAGAGGAAAGTACATATCAGGTGTGCCCAGGGAAGAACAAGTGGCTACATTCAACGTAACCCGTTGCTGTCGACTCAATTTCTAGCCATTTGACATAAACCCATAAACCATATTCATCGCCATTGAGTTGATTCCGACTAACAGCTCCCCAATGAGACAGAGTAGAATCGTGCTCTATAGGGTTTTGAACTCCAATCTTTTTGTTAGCAGATGTGGCACTTAACCACTACACCATCTAAGTTTCCCCCCAAAGAAATGGGGAACTAATTTTTTTCTTACTCCCGTTCTGACTGCTTCATTATTTTGAACCATTGAAACATACAGTAGTATTGTGTTTATGCAAAAGATTGTCCTTCAAACACTTAAGTGTAAATTTTTTGAAAAAAGAAAAAACCTAAATTTTCTGGATAACTTTGATTATAAAGTTTATTTACTGAGGATCAACCATATGTTTAACATGCTATCCTAGAGAAATAGGGTAAGTGATACTTATCTGCAGTTAGATGGTGAGTGGGTATTCTCGAATATCCTCAGAAACCAGGGGTGGATATCTGATGAGTGTGCCTAGCTCAGAGCCTGGCATACACTAGATCTTCTTACACCAATATAGGTGCCACTGGTCATATGTGGCTATTGTGTGCTTGAAATGTGGCTTATCAGCACTGAAATGTGCTATAAGCACTTTGGAAACCCTGGTGATATAGGGGTTAAGCGCTATGGCTGCTAACCAAAAGATCAGCAGTTCAAATCCAGTGGCTACTCCTTGGAAACCCTATGGGGCAGTTCTATTTTGTCCTTCAGGGTTGCCATGAGTCAGAATCGATTTGATGGCAGTGGGTTTGGTTTTTATGGGTTTTGATAAGCATTTTGAAGATTAAGTACGCGAAATATAAACCAAAAACCAAACCCATTGCCATCTCATCGATTCGACTCATAGCAACAACATAAGACAGAGAAGAACTGCCCCATAGAGTTTCCAAGGAGCACCTGGTGGATTCAAACTGCTCATCTTTTTGGTTGGTAGCCACGGTACTTAACTACTAGGCCACCAGGGTTTCCACACAAGACATAGGAAACAAAAATAACATAAAATATTTATGAATATATTTTTATATTGATCAGGTGTTGCAATGAAAAAATCTTTTTGATGTTTTGGGTTACTTAAAAAATCATTAAAATGAATTTCACTTGTTTCTTTTTTACTTCCAAGTGACTACTAGCGAATTTCCAAGTGCATTATATGGTTTGTATTAAATTTCTGTTGGACAGTGTTATAAAAGATGCTCCCCAAATCTCTTGAGTGGTCTCTGGCACTATCCTTTTCTTTGCATCTAGGCACTGGAGTTAGATCGACTGCCAAAAAGTTTCCTGCGGCAGAAGTGCAGAAAAACGGATATTGGCAACCCAAGGAGAACAGGCATATCACTGGTGTACAAAGGAGGACAGCCCCATTTCCCAGAGGTCCTCTATTTATTTACTTATTGTTTATTTGGGGGGCCAAGAGGAAAATCCATGAAGTTGCAGTTACCAACAAAAAAACTGCTAATGATGAAGGCAGTTTTTAAATTGGGGAAATAGAGACATGCTGTTGTTGTTATTAGATGCCTTCCAGTCAGTTCTGACTCACGGTGACTCTGTATAGAGCAGAAGGAAACACTGCCTGCTTCTGCATCACCCTCATAATTATTGCTATGCTTGAGCCCGTGATTGCAGACACTGTGTGAATTCATCTTGGTGAAGATCTTCCTGTTTTTTGCTGACCTTGACTTTACCAAGCATGATCTCCTTCTCCAAGGACTGATTCCTCCTGACAGCATGTCCAAAGTAAGCAAACCAAAGTCTGGCTGTCTTTGCTTCTTAAGAGCATTCTGACCGTGTGTTTTGCAAGACAGATTTGTTTGTTGTCCTTGCAGTCCAGGTATGTTCAGTATTTTTGCCGACACCATAATTCAAAGGCATCAGTTCTTCTTTGGCCTTCCTTCTTTATTTCCCAGCTTTTGCATGCATATAAAGTAAGGCTGCTGGCTGTCTAAACTAAGTGAAAACACCACAGCTTGGATCAGGCATACTTTAGTCCTCAGAATGGCATCTTTTTTTTTTTTTTTTTTTTTTTAAAAAAACACTTTAAATAGGTCTCCTGTTGCAGATTTGCCCAATTCAATGTCTTTTGATTTCTTGACCATGGTTTCCATAGGTATTAATTGTGGATCCTAAAAAAAAAAAAGAAAGAAATTCTTGACTATTTCAGCATTTTCTCTGTTTTTCATGATGTTTCTTACTGGTCCAGTTGTGAGGAGTTTTTTTTGTTTGTTTTATGTTGAGGTATATGAAGACTGCCAGTTAAGTTCATGAACTCATCCTGGAAAAAGTGCTACGTACCTCACTGATAAATATCTCTATGGGTACCTTTGAAGTACTCCCCTTGGGAAGCTATGCTGTGATGCCAGCACCTAGTGCACCTTCAAAGCAGTTTTGGAACTCTTTTTCTGGAATGGCCATCAGAGCTGTTGTTGTATTACCCCTGATGTCCTGAATATCACCAAAACGTCCCCCTAAAAGTGCATGTATCATTTTGGCTCTGCCGTGATGGCCAGTATTGTCTGATTGTCCACTATTTTGTCATTTGATGGACTTTTCCTGTGCTTTGTAAATTTCCTATGAATTTGCAAATGAATAAAGATGGATTAATGGCAGTTATACTGATGAGGTCTGCAAGATTCGATAGGGAATTAAGCCAATCTCTTTTGAGATAGAGAAGAGAGAAGCAAGCAGAGGGACATGGAGACCTTGCACCACTGAGAAATTAGAGCCAGGAGCACAGCATGCCCCTTGGACCTTAGACTTCTGCACAGAGATATTTCCAGACCGAGGAAAGAGCAATGTATCACGAAGGCTTTCCTTCAGGCCTGATACAGAAAGCAAGCATTTTCCTGGAGTCAGTACCCTGAATTTGGACTGCTAGCCTGTTGGACTGTGAGAGAATAAACTTCTCCCTATTAAAGCCATCCACTTGTGGTATTTCTGTTATAGCAACACTAGAAGACTAAAACACTAGGGTTGCCTTAGTGTTGGGATGGAATAGTAAACTCAAAAGTTATACATTAAATAAATGTGCATATCATTTATTATTTATGTAATAAACACATTTATCAAGTAGCATGGGCTGAGCACCTTTGTAAGAGCTCTATGAATATTAAATCAACTAATATTATATCAACTCATTATCATCATCACCCGCGTTTTACTGATGGATGAACTAAAGTCCAAAAAAGCTAAGTGACTTGCCCCAGATCACATGGTTAGTAGTTGGTATGTGAGAGATGATTTGAAGCCAAGCAGTCTGGGGCTTCAGGGCTGATCTTTTAACCACTACACTGCGATGCTCTTAAGGTACTTGTAATTCTACTTAAGAAATAACCAGCTGTCTGTCATTTTGTCATACTCTGGCAGCTTACAAGTTGTTGTGATGCTGGAAACTATGCCACTGGTATTTCAAAACGCCAGTAGAGTGACCTACGATGACCAGGTTCCAGACCAAGATGAATTAGGAAGACCTGGCAAAGTACTTCCACAGGTCAGGCAGTGAAAACCTTACGGGTAAGAACAGAACATGGACCTGGGGCTGGAAGAGCAGCCCTTCAGGTTGGAAGGCATTGTGGATTGACACGATAGTCTTGACAATGAGCTCAAACATATAAAAAACTTTGGAGATGATGCCAGACTGGACAGTGTTTCTATTACACATAGGGTCACGATGAATTGGAGCCTACTTGACTGCAACCAAAAACAACATCGACATACGTAAGAAAATGTTCACTTAGCAATAATTGATTCTACTGTGTGGATTCTGCCCTCTCAACCACTTTCATTGTGTTTCTATAAAGCCCTGAGTAAACAGAACCTCTTCCTCGGAGAGTACAAGAACAGAATGTACTTCATATCCTTCTAGGTCTGGGTGGTGGTGGTGGTGGTGACAGAGACTACTACTTTAAGATATATTTCTAACTTCTTTTGTAAACAATCTCTTTTTGTTCTTGTTATGTGATCATTCAGTGATTCAGTGTTTTTTTTTTTTTTAGTTTAGAACAACTAATGTTTATTGAGTACCTGGTGGCATAATGGTTAAGTACTACAGCTGCTAACCCAAAAGTGGGCAGTGCGAATCTATCACGTGCTCCTTGGAAACTCTATGAAGCAGTTCTACTCTGTCCCATACGGTTGCTCTGGGTTGGAATCAATTCAACGGCAGTGTTTCTTTTTGGTACCATGGGTGGGACACTGTGCTCAGAAAGTACAAAGAAGAAAAAGGCTTGGTGTCTGCTCTTGAATCTCTGACAGCCTAATTTTGATTTCTAAAGGTAAAGCCTTTTTCTAAGTTTAGACGACAGACTGCTGCCAACTTTTCGGTCAACTTCCATTAATGGATCTAATCTCAGCTGTTTCAAGAGCTCGGCTGACTTTGATCCTATTTTTCACTTTTGAACAAGGAGAGGATTGATGTGGTCGCAATATCTATAGTGTTGTGACATTCAGAACCACTAATAAGATGAAAATTGCTCTTAGTTTTGATTTATTTTGGTTTCTCACCCAATTCCTTGTTTAGTTCACTGACTCTGAGGCCACAGACACAGGGGCAGTCAAATACATCACTTGTCTGAAACCCACTATTTCCCTTATCTCATATCTTGCGTAACTTTGAATGCCATATCCAGCAGTTCAAGGGGTTCTCTTTCTCGGTTTGCATGCTTTATTGTTAGAAACATTCTTGCTCAATGTCTCCTGAATCTAGAGACTAGTAACAACAGAAATAACTTCCCTGGTAAGCAATTACACTAGTATATTAACTAATAGGAACTAGTGGTATTTCCTAGGAATGTGGCTACCTTTTCTGTTACAGATTATTTTCTGCAGTTTTCACACAGTTCTTAAATGTGTTGTGTACTTTCCAAGTACAGATGTAGTGATAAGCCACATGCTGACGTAAGTGCAAGATGCTGGTTTCAGCTTCCTAATGTCATGTGCAAGTTCTTTTCCTCTGTTCAGACCTTGTAGTCACATTATCCTGTGGTTCTTATGCACTCATGGCTATCACAGATGTAAAATGTCAGGCTTGGTGGAAAGGTTCCAATTCATTTGCTTTATTGTCAATGGTTTGCACAGAGCTGTATAGCTCAAGCTGAAAACACGTTCTTAGAGCTGATGGATCAGCGTGAGTTCTGAGAAGGTCAACCTATGGAGCCTGGAGAGTTGCTGCTTTGTGTCATGGAAGGGTGGTGACAGAGCAAGGCAGAGAGTTCAAACAGGTGCTGTGCTGGGAAAACAAGAAACAGAAGAAAACCAGAGGTTCCCCTATGGAGGACTATACAACTTACCACGCAAACCAGAAGAACACTTTTAAGGGTGAAAGGAGGAATGCTGTTAATAATTACGTTGGGACACTAGATATAAACTGGGACTGTCCTTGAGAAACCAGGATAAACCTGGCACAATTTAAAAGAGAGCAAAACAGGACGCATCAACTGCTGCTCGTTGAGATCCTGGGGACATCAGAAGGGCTTGATGAAGGTGGTGATGCATCGCCAAGAAAGCAACATGACCTCCTGGTATAATACGTGTAGTTCTGAGGTTAAGCGGCAAAATAATCAGATTCCATATAGGACGCTGCAGACAAAGCCCCTCATGTCCTATACTCTTGAGGATCTTCTTGCCATCCCGAGTTTCCTTGACATTTGGGCTTCCTATGGCTTCTGCGGAGGCTGGTAGCCAATTCCATAGCTCTGCCAAAGACTTTGCAATTAGAAAAGCTTTCTCTACAGCCTCTTGGAGTTTTCTAAAAAATGCTCCATTGCTAAAGGAATCAAGAATCTTAGGACAAGGATGGACATGGCAAAAATCCTGACTGCTTTCCTATCAATCTGACTGCTATCCTATCAATCTAGGGTTATCCGCCTGCAATCCTTTCGAGTGTAGCAGAAAGTAGTTTCTGAAGCTAAAGTCCCTCGTTAACAGCGTGGTTACTAGAACCGAGGATACTCTCAGCTGAAGTCCGCTAAGCGTGTAACACATTTCATTACAGGTATTAGGTGCCTGTAATCTTTCTTTGGTCTCTTTTAATGGAATGTCCCCCATCTGGCTGCACTTCTTGACCTCATTTTGCATAAGAAGAAACTCAGGTATAGAGAGCCAAGTGATTCCACTGAAGTGATAGCTGAACTGACGCTTGGTTGCAGCCTCCAAGTGCCGTCCTCTTCCTCTCGGTGCCATCGAGTGGCACGTGACAGACGCGGCCTGAGAAGCTGCGGTCCTTCACCCAAAGGTTCGTTCGGCCCTCTTGAAACGACTGCGGCTGCGTCGGCGGCCCGCGGCCCGCACTCAAGATGGCGGCGGCAGCGTCAGCGGCCTCCTGCCCTTCTCCCCCGCGCCGGCGGCGGCCGGATCCGCCTCCCGGGGCGCCGGCGTCATGTGAGCCATATAATGGCTGAGAGCCCGCTGCGGGCATTCTGGCGACGCCGAGCTGAAGCGATGGCAGCCGCCGCAGGCTCGGGGGGCCGCGCCGCTGTGCCCTTGTTGCTGTGCGCGCTGCTGGCGCCCGGCAGCGCGTACGTGCTCGACGACTCCGTCGGGCTGGGCCGGGAGTTCGACGGCATCGGCGCGATCAGCGGCGGCGGGGTGAGCAGGGAGCAGCCGGGGTGCGCGGTGGGCGCTGAGGGGCTCGGCCTGGTCGCGCCCCGCCAGTCCCCGCGATGTGACCCCTCGTTTGGACGCGTTCCTGCCGCGGCCCTTCTCCCCGCGGCTGTCCCTCTGCTGGTGCTGGTGGGTCGGCTGCGGACCGGCTCCTGCGCCTTTGAAAGGGTCTTCTGAAGGTAGAGGACAAAGAGATCCAGCGACTGAGCGACAGCCCTAGATAGCGACAGGGCTGAGGCAAAACCCAGCACCCCGGAAACGGCCAGGGAGCCAGAGCCGTCAGTCTGCAGAGGAGGACACTGGGATGGGGTCCGTGCCCTGTGCCTTTGCTTTGGAAGTGGGTGTGTTGGCGCCTGTAGGGCTAACCTAGGCAGGTCTTTCCTGGGCGGCACGACGGCTACCTGGACGTCCTGTTGGGAAGGCAGGAGGCCTGCAGCTAGGTCCCTTTAATCCCCTCCAGTCCCCTGTGGCAGGTGAACTAGTTTAACCTGGTAGCCTAGGTTAGTTTACTGTAGGGGAAGGCAGGACTGTGTTGTCCCATGGAAGGTCATGGCCAGGGAGGGTCGTTTTGTCTCTGAGGGTTCTTGCCTTGTTGGTGGCTATCCTTGTGTACAAAAATGTGTTGCCTTGGATTCGATTCCGACTGATAAAGGTGGAAAACGTTGGATTAACAGCTGCGACAGTGGCTATCCATCTTTAGGATGTGTGAGGAAGCACCATCGACATCTGGTTTGTTTGTTAAAAAGCACAGATTCTGTCCCTCTACGACTCCGTCTACCCTTGGTAATTCTGGAATGGGGCACAGAATCTCCTTTCTGAGGATGAGTGAGAAGCCACCTTTAGCTGGTGCACGTGTTGCAGTGTAAATGTTGCACTCTTTCTTCTGTAACTCTGGATTGGGGCATACACATCTGTCTTTTAACAAAAACATCAATTAATTCTGACACTTGGTCTTGAAACCTTTTGTCCCTGATTCTAGGCTCACGGGAGAAGGGAATGAGAATTTTTTTTTTCAGTGCCTTTAATTTTGGAATAAAACAGCATGTACAGAAAAGTTATAGAGTGCTGAGAGTTCCCACATACTCTCCACCCCATTTCGCTTGTTATCCACGTCCCACATTATTATGGCACCTTCATCATAGCCAAGCCAAAGCCAAGTAACTAGTATCAATATATTAAGTCATACATCATTCACATTTCCTTAAGTTTTATCTGAGGCCCTATGTCTGTTCCAGGAACTCATCCAGGATACCACAGTGCATTTAATTGTCACATTTTCTCTGGTCTTTCTTGGCGGTAGTAGTTGGGATGAGTTCTTTTTCTGTGGACAGTGCATAAAGCTGGCACTTTTCTTCTATGTTAAGGATGGGAGCCTGTGCTCCTGTAACCCAGAAGCAGTCAAGTACAATTTTAATGGCATCACACAACGAGGGAAGCTTTGTTTACCTAGGATCGAGGATTTGTTTGTGTGCTTATATAGTATTCATTCATGTAAAGTGTCTATGTGGATATTGTGAGTCTTTGCAAGCTGTAAGCTCGTTGAGAACAATGTCTTTAAAAAAAATTAAAGCTTGCCATTCACAAGAGCGTATTATGTGCTAGGTACATGCCAAGTCTCTTACGTACATTTTAGTTAAATTTTGCAACATTGAATGAATAAGATATTCTATTTGACGATTTGCCCACAATCACATAGCTTATCGTTGATGGAATCAGCATGCAAGCTCCATCTGTCTCAGAACGTCTACATTATGTTGCCTGTACCTGTGCTGCAAAAGATAAGACAGGAGATATTAAATGAATGTTTGTTGAATAGAAGAATGCATAGGCTTGTGAGCTTGAATAAGACCTGTCCATGCCCTCAGGAACCTTAGAGGTAAAACAGATAAGTCAACTAATGATTAGGACGCAGTATTAGAAGTGCTGTGGTAGAGATATGGACTTGGTGTCAAGGAAGCTGAAGGGAGCAAACCTACATCAAACTGATGAGAAGTAGAAGGTAACTTTCTTGCAAGAGGTGGTGTTTGACCCCAAAGCCAAAGGGTGAGTGCAAGTTGGCTATATGAGGATGTGGTGTGTTCCAGGCAAAAGGCAGAGAAAAAGCAGTTTGGCGTATTTACACAGAAGATGGGAGAGAGAGATGAGGTGAAGTATTGGAAGCCAAACCAAACCAGACCACTCCCATTGCTGTTGGGTCGATTCCAACTCATAGCAGCCCTGTAAGACAGAGTAGAGCTGCCCCATAGAGTTTTCAAGGAGCAGCTGTCAGATTCGAACTGCCGACTTTTTGGTTAGCAGATGTAGCGCTTAACCACTCTGCCACCAGAGTTTAGAATAAAATAAGAGGTCCAGGTACCGAGCTGAACCACTTAGCTTTATCCTAAAAACAGTGGGGGAGAGGAGACGTAGCTGGTTTAAACAGTCATTTTGAAATTACATTTGTGCTTTGAGAAAAGTCCTCTGTTAGTGTGGAGCACAGAATATAGGGAGACACATGGAGGACCCTTTGGTATGCTAGTAAGTGAGGGTCTAGGTTAAGTCAGTGAGGACTGAGGGAAGGGGGTGTTGGCGACTGTGGATGAATGGAAAGTTTGGTGAAATGGTGACCCCAACTTTTTTTTTTTAAAATTGTGATTAAGTGAAAGTAGTACAATCCAAATCAATTTTGCATGCCTGTATATCTGCAGCTCCTTCTGCTCTCCTTGCCTGGTAACAGCACACTCCTCCTTTTCATTCTATACTTGTGGTATCCTCTTAAAAAGTTCCTGTCCCCTCCTCTCCATCTTCTTCTCTCCCATCTAGAAAGAGACCAGTAGGACAGCATCCTGTAAATGCATAGAACCATAAAGTACACACGCCACGTGGTCACATTGTGTCCCCAGGTCCAGTCCATTTTTGTCTGAAGAGTTGACTTCAGTAGTGTTTTCTGGATAGGGGTAACACTTCCGGGTGATCCTCCAGGCCCTCAGATCATCAATTCTGGTCTTTTAATAGAGTTTCTGAGCTGCACCCCTCTTTTTCTCATGTTGCCACAGGGACTCAACATTGTGTACCCCATCACAGCTGTCTTTGGTGGTGGCTGGGCACCGTCTGATTCTTCTGGTCACATGTTGGTGCAGTCTCCCATTCACATAGGTCCTTCTGTCTCCTGAGCATTTTTTTCCTCATGTCTTTGTTGTTCTTGGTGATCATCTGTTCTGGATGAGTTGGGACCATTTGGTGTACCTCAGATGGCAGCTTGCTGGCTTTTAAGACCCTGGATGCCACTCACCAATACAGGGTGAGAAGAGTCTCTTAGCAAGAAGCTAGTTATGACAATTGGCCCTGAGAACATGGGGTGACCCCAACTTTAATGTGCAGTGGATACCATTCTTCACAGAGATAGCCAATGCAGAGGAAGGTGCAGGGCTTAGGAGAAAGTGCCCTGTTTGGTTAGGAATACACTGAGTTTGAGGCAGTTAAGAAGCGGGTCTGTGGGCCCACAGCCCAGTGACAGAGCCTGGGGAGGCTTTGAGAGAGGGGAATAGATAATTGGCACCACCAGAATGTCAGTGGGACGTGTAGCAGGGTAGAAACAAGTGGAGCCTCATAAAAGTAAAATATCGTGTCATTGTCACACATCTGGCCAGCTGTCAGTCGTTTGAATGCAAGGCTGGCTGGTTTCTGGCCCTGTAGACATTGCTCTGTTCCGTGCTGAACACCTACCTCTTTTATTCTGCTTGTAGATGTTGTTCCCCAAGGATAGTTTATTGGCCAGTTATTGGCTTTGTGATTTATTGAGTAGTCCTCAGCCATAGTCTAGATATGATTAGCAGTTGTATCTTTGCATGTATTCTGATGCCAGTCTTGGGTGCGGTGTCCTTTAGTACAGCCTGGCCTGGGGATTACTCTGTGGTCATTCTTAGTTCTGAAGCTAATGATAACACTTAGAAATCCCTAAAAAGACTGAGGAAAGTAGTGCTTTCTTTCAGCCTTCCTGCTTGTAGTATTTTCTTGTAAGGTGGTGAGGGGAAACATTAGCTGAGATTCATCCTTTCCATTCCAGCACCAGATATTTTTTTTTTATTGTGATTGAGTGAAAATTGACAATCCTGTATAAATTTGCAAGCCTGACTATGTGTGGCTCCCACCGCTCTCCCTGCCAAGTGACAGCGCACTCCTCCTATCCGTTTTATATATGTCATATCCTCCTAATGACCTGCTATCCCAGTGTCTCGACTCTCCACTCCCCTCTACTAAGGCCAGCAGGATGACATCCTACAGATGCATGAAACCATAAAGTGCACACACAACACAGTCACTCTGTGTCACCAAGTCCAACCATTCCTGTCTGAAGAGTTGACCTCTATGGTCAACTCTTTATGGACAGGGGCAGCATCAGGGCCAGGGGCCATGCTCCCAGGGGAACCCCGAGGCCCCTGGACCATCAACTGCAGTCTTTTGGTGGAGATCTCAGGGTGCACCCCTTTTTATTCTTGAGTTGCCAGTGAGACTCAACTTTGTGAACCCCATCACGGCTATCACTGGTGGTGACCAGGCACCATCCAGTTCTTCTGGTCACATGTCGATGTAGTCACCCACTCACTTGGGTCTCTCTGTCTTCTGGGTTCTCTTTCTCCCGTGTCGTTTTGGTCTTTGGTGTTCATCCGTTCCTGCTGAGTTGGGACCATTTGGCCGGTACCCAGCTATTATTGTCAACAAATGGTCTGAAGATAGAAATCTTACATTTCATTTTTTCTAATAACTATTCTATTAGTGAAGATCCTCAAGATAAGTGTGTAATCATCTATTTGTCCATGGTACAAAATTTACCTTCCAGTGACCCCCTTATCCCAGCAGAAGAGAAACTGGCTTGTTGCTCAGAATGTGTCCTTTAGTGACTGGACACTCAGTAGCCCTACCTGCCCAGTAATGGGCAGATAAAAGACAGACAAGCAAGCAACTTAGGGAGGAACTTGTCTCAGGTCAGCCTTTCCCAAGAGTTGGCTTAATGTGGATATGGGGTGGGACATATGAGCACTGGGGAACAATATTTGTGACTGGATTTGTTTGATTCATATTCTTGAACCTTTTTTTTTTTCCAGGCAACATCCCGACTTTTGGTAAATTATCAAGAGCCCTATCGTTCTCAAATATTGGATTATCTCTTTAAGGTAATGATAAAAAAAAAAAAATCATTGAATGGTAATTGTGATAATCTTAGAAATTATATGGATGATTTCCTCAATGGAATAGGTCAGCCTCACTATTCTAATTAAACAAACAAACAAAAAGGCAGATTACTGTTGGAATAAGTTGCTCTCTGAAGTTTTGCTTTGGTTTTCTCATTTGCAAAACCAAAGACAGCTATTCATAATTGTCTTGAAGTGCTGTGTTCTTCAAATAATGAAGCTGAGTGTTAATATTGTTACTTCTCTCCCCAGCCAAACTTCGGTGCCTCTTTGCATATTTTAAAGGTGGAGATAGGTGGTGATGGGCAGACAACAGGTAGGAGTATTTGGGAAATGGGCTGTCTCCTCCCTACACTGTAATCTGCATCATGTAGACTGTGATTTCAAAATAAAAATAATAAAAGTGGTGACTTTGCATATTGATTACTGCTTAGTAGATCATTCCTTACTGTTCCTGTGTTAATTCTAATTATTAAAAATATCATATCAAAATATGAATTACCCATCAAAAATGTCTTTTTCAGTTGCTTGTTTAGTTGAAGTAATCAGTGTAAACAATTCTGTATCTTCTAAAAACTGTGTTTAATAGACAAAGCGTAAAGGTCATTTTGAATTTTTGACAAGTTAAAAATAAATATTTCAATTATGTATAAAACATGTAAAGTATGATCAACTTTGAATAAGATATGTAGTAATGATTAAGTAAGTAGTATTTCAATTTTTTTAGAGACAGAATTATTATTATTTTGTTAAACTTTTTTATTATACTTAAGTGAAAGTATGCAATCCAAATCAATTTGCATGCCCACCTCTCTACAACTGCATCTCCTCACCTCACCCTGTGACAGCACACTGCTCTTTCCACTCTTTAATTCTAGTATCCTCTTAATGAACACCTGTTCCCCTCCTCTCTACCCTCTCCTTCCCCTTCTAGAAAGAAACCAGTAGGACAGCCTCATATAAATGTATAAAAGCATGAAGTGCACAAATCACATGCTCGCGCTGTGTCCCAGTGTTCAGTCCGTTCTTGTCCAAAGAGTTGACCTCAGTACTGGTTTCAGGGCCGGGGCAGCAGAAAGTCTAGGGGCCATGTTCCTAGGGGACCCTCCAGGCTGTCAGGTGATCAGTTCTGGTCTTTTAGCAGAGTTCTTGAACTGGGCACCTCTTTTTCTCATGCTACATCAGGAACCCTACATTGTGTCCCCCGTCATGGCTGCCTTTGATAGTGGCTCGGCCCCATCTGGTCCTTCTGGTCTCATGCTGATGCACTCTGCCGTTCATATGGGTCCTTCTTTTTCCTCGGCTCATGTTGTATCTTTGTGTGGTTGCTGTTCTCAGTTGTTATCTGTTGTAGATGCTTTGGGACAACTTGGTGTTCCTCAGATGGCAGCTTGCTGGCTTTTAAGACCCCAGCTGCCACTCAGCAATATGGGGTGCAGAAGACTGTCTTAGCGAAAGACCAGTTATGCCAGTTGACCTCGATGTCCCCTGAAAACATGGCCCCTAGACCCCTGTCCCTGCTACTCTGTCCTTTGAAATGTTGAGTTGAGTTTAGAGAACGTTTCAGTTTATGGTGTAGTATAGTTCTGCTGATCTAGAAACAGAATTCTTATCAATCACCAGATCATCAGTCTTCATTGTCACCATTTTGATTGGCTTTGTGTAGAATGTCTTATCAGTGAATAGTTTATGGGCAACTGGTTTTGGCTAAGAAACCCTGATGGCATAGTGGTTAAGTGCTATGTCTGCTAACCAAAATGTTGGCAGTTTGAATCTACCAGGCACTCCTTGGAAACTCTGTGGGGTAGTTCTGCTCTGTCTGTAGGTTCTCTATGAGTCAGAGTCGACTCAACAATGGCTTTGGTTTTGAGTAACAAGAAATAATTCTGTCAATGATTAGATATAGCTTATTATTATAAGTCAGATTCAATGAGTGTCAGCTTTAGTGTATCATCTGTATACTTGTGTTCCTGTTAATGCTTTGCAGATAACTTTTGTTAAGTATATTGTGTAGTTGTATTAGTGTTTAATGTCTGTCAAAAACAAAAAAAAACACACAAACAAAACCAACAAAAAACCAGAAGTAAATGAAGGTCTCCAAACAAAAACTGTCCCCATGCTTTTGTGTGAGGACCTGCATTTTGTTGTCACAGTTTTTTAGAGAGGATTGATGATGGCTAGCCAGCTTCATTCGCTGACATTGAGTTAGAGGCAGAGATGCAGAAGCAGGTAGTTTTCATGAATTCTGATGTTCACTTCTGAGAAGATGTGGGTAATGGCCCCTCTTATCACGAGGTCCTGTTTAACAAGGGGAGATGTTTGTGTAGGTGTGACACATGAGGACTTTGATGTCAGTTATCCATGCAGACACACTAAAGAGATTGGTGTAGCAGTTTGTTACACTGAATTAGCCAACCTGCAAGGACAGCGAGAGCTAGCAGAGGCTGGTATCTGCCTGTTTTACGTCAGAATGTCCCTCCAGTGCGTGAGCTCTGACCTAGTTCTGGGTGGCTAGAGTTTGGTAAGTGCCCTGTGGGCAGATGGACTGAAAGATAATCTCTCTCCAGTTGGTGAGCTTTGACTCAGCTTTGGGTGGCTGAGCAGAGCAGAGCAGAGCGTAGCAGAGCGTGTACCCTTTGAGCAGGAGATGAAGATGAGATTCATTTCCTGGTAGGAACTGGATTGACGCTGATCCTTACCACGTGATAAGCAGTGAAGGGAGCATGTGCACATTCTGACCCTTGCTTAATACAGAAGTCATAAAACTTCTTTTAATACTGTTTATAACAGGGTTTCTGTGAGTTGAAATAACTCTATGGCAGTAGGTTTTCTTTTTTAAATATATAATAAAAAGCTGTGGTTAGATTATTTAAGGCCTGTATGATGCTCATGATAGTGAATGATGAAAAAATAATGTGCTTGGATCATCCGACCTAAAGTTATGTAAGATAATTCTCATTTACTCAACTTCTGCGTTGGAAATGGGATACTCTCCTGTGAAGTGTTTGTATGTGGAGGGGTAGTTGCAAAGGGTTGTGGCTGTGGGAATCACCATTAACAGGATTTTTATTTCCTCTTTTGCTGTCCCCCACTCAGATGGCACTGAGCCTTCACACATGCACTATGAACTGGATGAGAATTATTTCCGAGGCTATGAGTGGTGGTTAATGAAGGAAGCTAAGAAGAGAAACCCTAATATTACACTCGTGGGTAAGAAATGACGTTTGCCATGCTTCTGCATTCTGTTCTGCCTTTACTTTTAAATTTTAAATCGTGCTGGTGGCGTTCCCTTTGTTAATGAATCACTAGTAATATTGTTAATGCTACCAGCAACAAAGCATATCCCAGCATGATGCTTTCTATGGCCTGGTCATCTACTTCTGAAAGAGCATCCAAACCAAAAAACCAAACCCAAGGCCATCAAGTCAGTTCCGAAAGATCACAGCCATCGAAAACCTTGTGGAATGCAATTCTACTCTGACACACATGGGGTTTCTAGGAGTCGGAATCTGCTCCATGGCAGCTGGTAAAAGTTCTCTCTCTGTCTGTGCCTGTTTATTGTCTATCACCTGTCACTCAGTAATCTGTCTATCCCTCATTTATCTATAATCTGTCATCTGGCATCCGTCTATATATCTGATATCTGATCATAAAATAACTCCGGAGTAAGGTATTAGTCTTTGTGGAGTAAGGTATTCCTTTTCCTATCTAGAGAAGGTACAGCAGAGGCTAAGAAAGCTTAAACCACTAACCTATAAAATTATAGACAGTTAGTAAATGGCAAAATCAGATTTAGAACCTAAATTCTGTTCTGTTATGTGACTCTAAACTATCTTTCTTAACAAAATCATTAGAATTTGTGAAAGAGTAGTACTGTTTGTAGTACCATATATTGTACTAGGTCCAGCAACTAAGTCTGTGAACTTAAATGTTCTAAGTGCAACATACCTCATTGTTAAACGTCACTATGGTCACCTTTGAAGTCCTCTGCTTGGGAAGCTTTGCACCAATGCCAGTGCCTAGTTCACTCTTCAAAGCAGTTTTGGAACTCTTTCTGGAATGGCCGTTGTACACGGTGGCACAGTAGCAAGTTTGTGAACTTATTTGTCTCATTGTCTGTGAGTGAGTTTTTAGCCAGTAAACAAATAACTTACTGTATGGGAACACCCTCGCTGCTCACCTGATCTGGCCTCCAGTGACTTTTTTCTTTACCCAAAGATAAAGGAAATACTAAAAGGAAGACATTTGGATATGACATTCAGACATCAAGAGTATTACAAAGACAGTTCTGATGGACATTCTAGAGAAAGTGTCCCCAGATTGCTTTGAAGGGTGGACTAGGTGCTGGTGTCAGTGCACAGCTTCCCAAGGGGAGTATTTGCAAGGTATCTGTAGTGATTCAGCAATGAAGTATGTAGCATTTTCTTCTAGGATGAGTTTGTGAACTTAATGTCAGACCTCGTATACATTAGTGCACCTCAACTACTTACGTAATTGTGCTACTTTCAGCTATTGTTGTTAATTGCTGTGGAGTTGGCCTCCCACTCATGGTGACCACATGTGCAGCAGAATGAAATACTGCCTGATCTGGCACCATCCATATGATGGGTGCAGATCAGGCCCTTGTGTTCTATAGGGTTTTCATTGGCTGGTTTTGGAAGATCTCCAGACCTTTCTTCCTGGTCTGTCTAGTGTGGATGTGCCACTGACACATGTTTGACATCATAGTGCACACAAGCCTGCAGTGACTCATGGATGGTGGTTGTGTGTAAGGTCCATTACCAGGAATCGAGTCCATGTCTCCTGCACAGAAGGCAACAGTGCCATCGTTACGTGCAGTTGTAGACCCCATTTCTACAAGAAGTGCACACAGAATTATTTCTTTAATTTTAAGCCTTAGCGATATGCTAGTTATTGTTCCAGGCACTAGGGATATTGACAAATGAGCCCCAAATTCCAGCTCCTGGGACTCTTGAGGTCTAGTCGGCAGGGCCTTTGATGAGTGTTCAAAGGGAACTATACTCGTTTCCGTTCCGCAGTGATGTTTTCAGGACTTGTGAAGTATTTCAAGCATTCGTAGAGGTGGAATACTTACATCATTTGAGATGAGTTTTATTTTTTGAAACAGTCTTATGTTCAGACTAAGTGAAATTAATTACCCATTTGAAGGATTAGATTTCAAGTTATTTTTAAAATCATTTTAAACAACCAAAAAAATACAATAATTCTGAATTAAAAAAAAAAAAAGGAGTGAGTGTGTTCTTTCGAAATGAACTTTATGAGAAATTCCAGAAATGTTTGCAACAGTAAAAAGTATCACTGGATTCAGCCCATGCCCTCTCACTGGGCCGCTTCCAAGGTCAGATCTCATTTACATGAAGATAATCTGGCACACAGAACTGCTTCTTAACAAAGATTTACACATACTGGGCCTTGAGAATGTGTTTGGCATTATACTGTTTAAAAGTGTTGCATTATTTTAATATAATATTGTGTTGATACAGTTATGCATTTCTCTTGACTTTAGAAAAATAATCTTTTTATCACTTTGAGTGTGATACTTTTCAGTGGTGAACTAGATTGATAATATATTGAAGAGCTGTGGAAATTAACTCTTGAGTTTGTATAAATATAATATACTAGTAAGAGAATTAGGATTTAGAATTGTAATTAGTGCTTCTCTTTCTTTTTCATAAAACTTAAAAGTGGCAATCGGGGTTATCACAAGAATGTGAACTTACTTGATGTCTATCATTTAACCCAAGTGTTGATTTTCCTTTTTAGTTACTGGCATTTATACAGTTAGAAGGACAAACTACTTTTGTTAAATAATTTCTCTTTGTTGTTGAAAATGGACACACCACAACACACCTGACTGATTAATCCTTTACCCCACTGCCGTTGAGTCGATTCCAACTCATAGTGACACTATAGGACAGAGTAGAATGGCCCCATAGAGTTTCCAAGGAGCACCTGGTGGATTTGATCTGCTGACCTTTGGGTCACCATCTGTAGCACTTCATCACTATGCCACCAGGGTTTCCAATTATAAGAATACTTTCAGTGGCCTTAAACTGTAAGAAGATGTGCTAGCAGAGGAAGGATTTGTATTACACTGACCTCATGGGAGTAATTTAGCATCAGCTTTCCTGAAGTCTTGGATTTGACCTTCAAGAGCTGAGATTATAATACTGAACATTTCCTACAGTGGCAGGAGATGTTAAACTAAATTGTGTGATACATTTCCTCCTCTGGTAGGTGCCTTTGAGAGAGATGTTTTTGTTGTTTATTATTCTTATTTTTTCCTGAAAAAGCATTTGGGGTTATGGAACCTGATTCTAGGAATCATTAAGGAAATACGATCTCTGTAGAGTGGAAGGGGTTTTGAGAAGTTGTGTGTGATGTATAGTCTTTCCTTCAGGTCTGTATTGGCATTTTGCTTAGCTCAGCATCCTTTCTGTTTTGTTTTGAATGAGTTCTCACCGTTAGCCTGTTCCATCTTTGCCTCTTCGTTTCTCTCTACAGGGTTGCCATGGTCATTCCCTGGATGGCTGGGGAGAGGTTTCAACTGGCCATATATCAATATTCAGCTGACTGCCTATTATGTCGTGGCCTGGATTATGGGTGCCAAGCGTTATCATAATCTGGACATTGATTATATTGGGGTTGGTAACATACTTAAAATAGGATTGATTCTTGGACATGCATTTGTATTTTTTTTAATAACTTGACTCGATGGCACTTTGTTGACTAAGCATTTTGTGTCATGAGACTCATTTGCTCTATTGGTGTTTAATAATAGCACAGGTTAACTGCATGTGACCTCTCATTCCTCTTTTTCACTCATTTAGATTCTTTCCACTTTTGAAAACTGTATTAAGTGTTCGATTGCTGTTTTTGTTTTGTGTGTGTGTGTATGTGTGTGTGTGTATGTGTTTGTACCACCTCGGCCAACACTGTCCTGTAAAGCTTTTCCTAGTTTCTCTAGTTCTCACAATACCGTGTTTCCTACAGAAGAGTTTAATAATTAACTTTGGTTTGTTCTGAGTCAACTGGTGCCCTATCCAGGGGCTTGTAATTCTTTCCTTAAAGGTCAGAGAGTAAATATTTTAGGTTTTGGAGATAGAGAGATGTGGGGATATTAGGTAGGTACCTATATAGCCATTTCCAATGTAACCATTTGAAATTCTAAGAACCATTTGTAGCTGTCAGACTATAGAAATACAGGTGGGCTAGATTTGGCTGGGAGGCTGCGGTCTCCTTATCCCTGCCCTCAACTGTTCTTTAACATACTTTTTAATAATTAAAAAGCATAAAACATGATATCCTGTCTCCCCACCTGCTCTCTTGGCAGGCTGGAGGCATGCCTCATATGACATTACACTCCACCGAGTCTTATACTGATACTTTCAATAAACATTTTCTCACGAATATGCTATTTGTCAGAAGTTTTCATGCAGTAAGCAAGCACTTATTTGGCTCCTGCTGTGATGAAGGTACCATGACTGTGTCCCAGAGGTAGCGCGATCCGTAAGTTCATGATTCATAAGCTCTTGAGGGGTTCAGCAGAAGAGGTCGGCAGTGGAGTAGGTAAATTGCGGTTCTCTCGGGGTGCCATGTGACATGAGAATCAACCCAGGGCTTTTGGAAGCTTGAGATAAGAATATGCTTGTTTTATTACTCTTTCCCAAGTCATAACTGTAAACTAATTGGCATTTGAGAGGTTTCTTAAATGGCAGGGTATTTTTTAACACACAGTGAAGCTAAATACAGGTTTGGGTCTAGTAGCTTTATGTTATGGTAATGTCACATTTAAGAAATGTTGCCGGCAAATATGGAGTGATTCACATCTTTTTCAGACTGTTGATAATCACATGTTATGGCGAGAAGCTTCTTAGTCAGAAATTCTTTCCTGTGTAAGTAGAGTAGGAAGATCTTTTGGAGTTCCAGCACCTGGGCCTTAGATTCATCTCTGTTCCTGTTTTATCAGCTGCACAATCGAAATCTTCATGATTCAGAACTGAAGACATCTGTTCCTTTTATCTTGCCTTGTTAGGAGTTTGCTTTTGTGATCTAACACATCTGTGGTTCTCTCTGTGTGCTTAAGAAGTTACTCCTGTGCCGTGTATGAGGTCCAGCGGTTCAGTCTGTGAACTTCATTGCCCTAAGTGCTGCCTACCTCATTGCTGAGTACCGCTACGGCCACCTTCGAAGTACTCGCCTTGGGAAAGCTGCACACTGACACCCACTGCCTGGGGTGCCCTTCAGAGCAGTTTTGGCACTCTTTCTGGAATGGCCATTGTGCACAGTGGCAAGGTGGCAAGTTTGCGAACTTAGTTGTCTAGTTGTCTGTGAGGGAGCTTTTGGCCAGTAAACAAACAGCTGTATTGGAACACCCTCCCTGCTCACCTGATGTGGCCCCCAATGACGCTTTCTTTACCTGAAGATAAAGGAAGTATTGAAGGGAAGACCTTTTGATGACACTCAGGACATCAAGGGTAATATGGCGACAGCTCTGATGGCCATTCCAGAAAAAGAGTTCTCAAATTGCTTTGAAGGTGGACTAGGCACTGGCGCTGGTGGATAGCTTCCCACGGGGAATCCTTCGAAGGTGACCTTAGTGCTGTTCAGCAATGAATTATGTAGCTTCTTTTTCCAGGATGAGCTGGCAAACTTAGTTGGCCGTACTCAATACTTTGGAACACTTTCAGATGTGCCTTCGGGTTCCTGTACTAATTCTTAGAACAATCTTCATGTCTGTTCGTTCTCAAGTGCTTAGCAGAGTGCCTGACATGCTGTATGCTGTATTTGTTGAAAGTGTCAATGAATATTCCACTGTCTTGGACATCTCGGGAATAAATTACTTCTTGGAAAATACCCACCAAATATTTTAAGGTTAAAGAAACTTAATATTTTAATTTACATAAGTTGTTTTATTTTATGCATAGCTGTAAATTCTATGATAGGTCATTCATAAAGTAAGAAAAATGGTGTATCAGATAATATGAAAGATGATGGAAGAAGTGGTACCTTTCAACTCAGATTTCTTTTGTAGATTTGGAATGAGAGAACATTTGACAGCAGTTATATCAAGGTGTGTACAATTTTCAAGTCTTTTTCTCTTCAAATTATCAGTGAATAATTCCTTTAGAGAGTTTATTTTTGCTATTTACATTGTATCTATATTTTCTTCCAGTTTTCAGTATATTCTCATGGTTTTAAAATTGTCTCTGGAGAATCCCAGCTAGGTTCAGAGGGTGGTGGATGGAAGCAGATAGATGAGTCCCAGGAACCTCTCAGTCAGGTCAACCAGGACAGTTTCTCTTTCCATTTGTCCTGCTTGGGACTTCCATCCCAAGCATTTTATTTATTTTTTTCTTTTTACATTCCTATGAAGTAGATTGCCTTGAAGATAATGCTACTGTTTTCCACAGGAAAATCATTTGTACTGAGAAATAACAATAAAACTCTTCTGGGATGCTGGTGTTTGTAGATAGTTTAGCTCTCTTTGTCATCATTGAACAGCTAAAAATGTATTTGTAACCTTTCCTATGTATTCTGTCTTCTTCCCTGAAAGCTGTTAAGACTAATGCTGAACCGTCAAGGTCTCCAGCGGGTGAAAATCATTGCGAATGATAATCTCTGGGAGCCCATTTCTGCAGCTATGATGCTTGATTCTCAACTCATGAAGGTGATTGATGTTATAGGGTAAGGAATGTTTTGCTTGGAAAACTAGCAATTTCCTGTTACTTGCTCTGTGTGTCAGCTGTGTTGTTATTTTTGTCTTCCTCTCCACATTGGATTATTTTTTTAGAAGGTAGCTTTCTGTTATTTATTTAACCAAAGCATGTATAGCTGAATATTCATTAGTTTGGAACTTCCTGTGACAGTGAAGTGCGTTGTAAAGTTTTATAATCGTGCATGAATGTTGGAAGTGTACTAAAGTTTCTTTGTTTCAATTAAGGGGCAGAATGGTATTTGATTTTAGATCATAATACAGGCAGTGTCTTAAAATTAGTTTCTCTTTCAAGGCTTCCTGTGGCTGGCCTTTCTCAGCATGAAAACTTATGCAAACTGTTTATTACAAAGAGCAAGAGTCCTTAAAACCACCCTCACTTCTGACATCAACTGTAAGTTGAGGGGTCTCCAAGACCACCATCAGGATGTTTTTAATTTGCTGGGATGACTTGTTGAACTCACTGAAAGTTGTTATAATCGTGGTTACAGTTTACTGCAGCAAAAGATACAGATTAAAATCAGCCAAGGAGTTATGTGGGGAAGGGTCCAGAAGATTTCCAGCCTTGAAGCTCTACTTATCTTCTTTTAGTGGAGTTGTGTAGGCAGCACCTACTTTTCCCAGCAATAATGTGTGACAGTACACGTGGATTATTGCCCACGATGGAAGCTTACCTGAGCCTTGGAGTCCAGAGTTATTACTGGGTACTGGTCACTTAAATATGTGTAACCACCTGGATGGCTGATCCTAGCTTTCAGCCCCTGCAGAGGTTGAGCTGGTGCTGTGTGGCCCAAGGTGCCTACCATAAATCACACTGTTAGTGTAGACTCTCTGGTGTGGCCCAAGGCTCTCGGACCTAGAAGTAAACAAAGATATTCTTTATCAAGCTGGACTTTCCAAAGGCATAGAGGTTACCTTCTGGAGGCTGGAGATATGGCTGACTCTCTTTGGACAAAGTTCATCTTTAATTATATGGCTGTGATCACTGTGACTTTTATCATGTCTTCTTAGCAGTATGGCCTTAATCCTACTCCTTATTCCATTTCTGCTTCTCAGCCCACTGGCACTTGACCTCATTGAGCTCCAACAATATGTATTTTTTAAATGATTTTGAAATAATTCATTTAATGATATATTAAATGATGTAACATGGTGTATAAACACTTGAAAGGTAGGATGCATGTATGTGTGGAACTTGTTTTTTATTCATTTTGAATACTTGATTGGCATATACTTGTAAAAAACTTTTTTATTATGAAGAATTTTGGACATTAAAGTAGGCAGGAATAATATAGTGAATATCCACACTCCTGACATTAAGTCTGTGTGACTGTCCATCCGTGGCCTGTTCCCATCCGTTAAACATATTCACGCTTCTCTGTTTCCTCCTCCTATTATGTGGAAACAAATTTCAAATGTATTATTTAATTTATAAAAATCATACCACTTATCTCTAAAACAGAATCTTTTACTTTTTACATAAATAATTCCATCACAACTAGATAAAACAGTTTATTGATATAAAATATCTTATTATTGTTTTATAGTTTTTTTTTGGAATCCAGATGTTTTTCTAGATCCATAAATTGTCACTGATCAGTTAGTAGTTCCTTAAGGTCTCTTCTAACCTCTGTGTATCTGTTCCTTTTTTTGTTTTGTTGAAGAAACTGGTTTCTTGGCCAGATAGTTTCCTGCAGTCTGGGTTTTACTAATTTCATCCTTACTGTTTAGTTTAACATGTTCGTTTGTCCTGTTTCTTGTTGGAAATTGGTTGGAGTTTTGCTTTTCATGTTTTCTTTCTAAAACTAAATTGAGATTTGATTTCTTTTGTTTGTTTTTGGTCAAGAATTCTAAGATACTGGTGTACTTACATTCAAATATTTCACAAATTAAAATTAGGATTAAAATTTTTGCCAGCATTGTTAAAACTTTCATGTATCTTGAGGTAACATAGAGTTGAGTATGTTTAGTTAGAAAGTTAAATATGTTTAGGAAAAAAGAAAGAAAATATGTGTCTTCATGCAAAATTTGGATGCTTAATTCAGATCACTTTTATTGATATGGGTTTTTAGTGTAATGAGTTTTCTTTCCTATGAACACTGTATTACTTTCATCTCGGAGTATATGTTGTGTTTTCTTATCATACATTTGTAGTACTTTAACTGAATTGTTTATATTTCCCTTTTGATCCAGGGGAGTTAAGTTTCCAAGTGGCAGGAGCTTTTTGATTTTTGATTTTTCAATGAATATTTACTTTTTTTGCCTTGTCATTTAATGTGAAATGTATCAGGCAATTTAAAAAAATTTATTGTGACTTATTATATCAAGGTGTTTTCATTATCAAAATATAGAATTGAGTATATACTATCTACCCTATGGATTGTTTTATTTAGATTTCTGTATTTTGATTATTTTGTTCACTTAAACTGTATAAGCCTACCAAGAATTTCAGTTTCTCAGTGTGTTTCTGAGGAGCCCTGGCAAGCCATCCGAACCTTCTAGCCTCTCCATGGGAGAAAGATGTGGTACTCTGCTTCTGTAAAGGGTAAAATACTGAAACCAAACTCATTACTGTTGATTCCAACTCACAGACACCCTGTTGACAGAGGAGAACTGCCCCATAACATTTACAAAGCTGTAATTGCTACAGAAGGAGACTGCCACGTTATCCTCCTTTGGAGTGGCTGATGGTTTTGAACTGCTGACCTTTCGGTTAGCAGCCAGGAGCTTAACCACTGCACCTAGGAAACTCTACAGGGTCAGTTCTGTTCTGTCCTATAAGCTGGAAATGACTCAGTGGCAATGGAAGTATATTTCTATTTCTCTTCTCAGTCTTATACAGCTTCTGCTTTACAAAGGTTTGTACCTAGATAATAATGATTGTTTTCATTGTGAGTTCTAACTATTAGCATTCAAAAAATGCCATTCTCTCCCTCGTTTAATTCTTCTGGAACTAAATTCTGTTTTGTGTATGATTCTTGCTTCCTTTTTACTGGCAATGCTTGGTATATCTGTGCCGATCCTTTTCTCCTTGACCTTTCAGGGATGCTTATTTTAGGTCTATTGATTGCATATTGCGTCCAGTTGGATTTCAGTTTTGTAGCTAGTTTGAAACTTTTCATATTTTAATGAGTGAGTTAAACTCCTTTATACTTATTGGTTTAACTGATATATTTGTTCTACATTCTATCATATCATCATCTGTATTTTAAAGATTAATATTATGTCCATAGCATTGCTGGTACAGTGGTAGAATTCCCTTCTTACATGTGGTAGACCCAGGTTCAATTCCTGGCCAGTGTACCTCATGTACAGTAGTGGACTGTGTGTTTTTATGTTGTTGAAGGCTTCAGCAGACCTTCCAGACTTAAGACAGACTAGGAACAGACTAGGAACAAAGGTCTGCTGGATGGCTTATGAAAATCAGTTAGTGAAAACTATGGATCTCAATGGTCTGATCCACAACCCATTGAGGAGCTGATGTAGGACCAGGCAGTGTTTTGATCCATTGTTCATAATGTTTTGTATCCATCACCACTATCTAGTTCCACAGTACTTTCTCCAGGTCAAAAGGAAACCCTGTACTCACTATGCAGGCATCCTCATGCCATCTTTCTCTTAGCCTCTGGCAACCTCTAATCTGCTTTCTGTTTTTGTGGGTTTGCCCACTCTGGATATTTCCTACACGTGGAATCATACAATATGTGGCCTTTGGTATCTGGGTTATTTCACTCGGTATAATACTGTCAAGGTTCATCCACTTGTAGCATTTTGTTCTTTCTTATGGCTGATTAATATTTCATTGTGGGTTTGCTTAAATACCATGGGACAGTCAGATGGTTTCAGTTCACAAGGCCAAAGCTGTTCCAAGGCCTGGTGGTATCAAATGGAGAAATAGGTGCATCTGTATAGAAGAACCTTTTGATGGACAAATACAGCCAGAGCTTTGCACTTCAAGCTGAATTTTGACGTGATCAGGGGTCAGTTTTTAAAGTCATCGCACAGACAGGAAAACAAGACAGATTTGAACAGTATACTACCTTTGAGTGGCCATCCTGGAAAGATAGCTGGCCTCTGTGTCTCAATAAATTCTTCTGAGAAATAAAGAACAATAGTAACACAATTCTTTTTGTTTGCCTCTGTTACGGCTTGTTTTAAATTATCATTCTCATTTTCAAGTTTTATTTTTGTAAGGACTTACTAACATAAAGCTTATGTATTTTATTATGACATTTCCTAATGAAACTCTTTGATCAAAAAATTGTTATAATTTGGCTCCAGTAGCATACAAAAACTCTGCTCCTCTATAGCTCCATTCATTTGTTGGTTGATGGTTGACAGTTGTCTCCCTCTTTGGGCTGTTGTGAATATCACTGTTGTGAAATTTTTGTACAAGTTTTTGTTTTCACATCTGTTTTGGATTAGTTTTGGCATATACTCCAAACCAACCAACTAACCTAGTGCTGTTGAATGGATTGCTGCTCATAGCAACCCTATAGGACAGAGTAGAACTGCCCCACAGAGTTTCCAAGGAGCTTCTGGTGAATCCTGCCAACCTTTTGGTTAGCAGATTTAGCACTACGTCACTGTAGACGTACCTCTATGCCGCTAAGGTTTCCAGGTGTATGCCCAGTAGTGGAATGTCTGGCTCATAGGGTCATTCAAAGAACTGCCAAACTGTTTTCCAAAGTTTCTGTACCATTTTACAGCCCCACCAGCAGTATACGAAGCTTTCAGTATCTCCACATCATCACCAACGCTTGTTATGTTTTGCCCCTTTGAATGTAGCCTCTCCTAGTGGATATGAAGTGGTATCTCACTGTGGTTTTGGTTTATATTTCCTTACTGGTTAATGAAGGAGCACTGTTGGTTGCTAACTGAAACATCAGCAGGTTGAATCCACCTGCACTTATCTGGGAGAAAACAGCTGGCTGTCTGCTTCTGTAAGAATTACAGCCTCGTAAACCCAGTGGGATAGTTCTGTTCTCTCCTAGAGGGTGACTTTTAGTTGGAGTTGACTCAGTGACAGAAAACAACAACAATATTTGAATAATGATCTTGAACGTCTCTTCATGTGCTTGTTGGCCATTTGTATATATTCTTTGGAGAACTATCCATTTTCTAAATACATTGTTTGTCCTTTGCTTTTTAAGTTGTAAGAGTTCTTTATATATTCTGATACCACATTCTTACCAGATGTTTTATTTGCAAATATTGTCTCCCATTCTGTGGGTTGTCTTTTCACTGTTTTGATAGTATACTTTGATGCACAAATGTTTTTACTTCTGATGAAGTCCAGTTTATCTGTTTTTTCTCTTGTTGCTTTTGCTTTTGGTGTAATGTGTAAGGTACCATTGCCTACTCCAGATCATGAATATATGCCCTGGTGTTTTCTTCTAAGAGTTTTATGTCTTTATGGTTATATTTAGATCCTTGATCCATATGCTTTTTGTATATGGTGTGAGATAAGAGTGAAGCTTGATTTGTCCACATGTGGCTAACCAGTTGTTCCAGCATCCCTCAAGAGTAATTGAAGAGACTGTTACTTCCCCCACTGAATGTTCTTGGCATCCTTTAAACAAATTGGTTGACTGCCGATGTATGGATATATGTATTTTTGGACTCTCAATTTTATTCTGTTGATTTATATGCCTGTCCTTATGCTAATGCTACACTATTTTGTTTACTGTAGCTTTGAGGTAAGTTATGAAATTGAAATGTGTTTTATTTATTTATTTTCCAGGGTTATCTTGGTTATTCAGGGTCCCTTGCAATTTCACATGAATTTTAGGATTAGCTTTTCCACTCCTCCAAAACAAATTTTGATAGCGGTTGCATTGAATCTCTAGTTCTCTTTACATTGAAGATAGATTTTTGATAGATATTGCCTTGAATCAGTAGTTTACTTTGGGTACTATTGCCATTTTAGTAAGTTATTTTAGTGATTACCTAGGGGATTTCAGTTGACATCCTAAATTTATAGCAATCTTATTTGTTGTAAAATAACAAGTAAGCTTCAGTAGCATATAAAATCTCTGCTTCTGTACATATGCAGCTCCATGCACCCTCTCTACGTTGTTCTGATTGCAGACTACATCTTTATAGTTTGTGTACCCTTAACATGGATGTGTAATTATTTTTTTTTGCTGGTGAAGCTTGGGTCTTGTCAGTCAGTAATCCTCTTTTATTTTCATAGTTTCTCAATTCTTCCATGTATTGATCTTAGGCCAGTTCTGACTCTCCTCCACTTCTGAGGATTTTCTGACACTTAGTTTCAGTGTGGAAGCTATCTATGGGTTTTTCCATTTCCTTAACTGGTTCATCTATCTGGTTTCAGTAGGGGTTTTGGAAGTTTCAGAATCAGGCTGCTACTGTACTGTGATCTACCTTCTCCAAAAGTTCCAGTTTTCTTTTGCTACAGTATAGTGTTCTCTTAAGATAAACTCTTAAAATTGCTTGATTTTCAGTGATGTTAATTTTAATTTTATTCATCCTTTGAAGTTTTGGAGAATCTCGCCATGAAATGGTAGAGAAGTTTAGCATGTTTATGTACCTCTAAAAAATTACACCCTAAAAGAGCCTCATGTTCTGTTGAACTAGCAGTAGGTTTGGACACTGGGAGACACCTGTTTTAGAGTTACTTCTGCTCCTCTTTGCTCAGATCATTTTAACAAATCACTTGAGTTTTGAATATAATATAAAACCAGAAACCAGAATCAAACCCACTGCCATTGAGTTGATGCCCACTCATAGCGACCCTATAGGCCAGAGTTGAACTGTCCTATTGAGTTTCCAAGGAGTGCCTGGTGAACTTGAGCTGCCGACCTTTTGATTGGCTGCTGTCACACTTTAACCACTGCACCACTGGAGTTTCCTCATGTAAACCAGTTTCACAGTTTTCTGAATGAGGGATGTAACACCACCTTTCATAGCATCAATAGACTTTTTCAGATTAGTGATAATAATGTGTGCTCAATATAGAAAATTTGAGAAATTTAGAAAGTGTAAGGATAGAATTAGGCCTACCTATAATCCTAGTATCTGGGGATCACTGGTAGCATGGTCGTACACTACTTAGCATGGTGTTTTTTTGTTTTTTCTTTATACAAAGCTATTTTAAGTAGAGATACAGCAAATGTTTGTTTGGCTGAATGACAACTAGATCAGTATTAAATTTAATATTTGTCTGAGGCCACAGCTGAACATCACCGTTATACAGTGAAGTTCTGAGCTATAAGAAGAAATCTAAAATTTAAAAGTTAATTGAATTTGTATTATTGAAAAGATCATAGTTGGATTTTCCAAGTTGGACATTCTGATGCTGGAACACTGATTTCTTAACCCTGTTAGGTGTTAGATTACTCCCAAGGTGTCTATAGTGTAATATTTGCAATACCAAGCAGGTGTCTGCTTCCAACTGAGTTCAATGACTTAGCAAAATCTTGGTGAAACCTAAGTTTTTCTAACACTTTCTTATTTCCTTTATGTTCTGTATGTTCTATATTAGATCTGGACTAAAGATAACATAACATGCACATTTTGCCTGATTTTGAACCTGTTCCTTCTAATGGAATTCTCGGAAACCAAATGGATACATCTCAGTTCATATTGACTAGGCATGAAGAATTCCCAAATAGGACTTTTTCTTAAGAGACATGACCTAAATGGGGTTAAATAGCTAAAAACAAAAACAGATCTTCACAAGAATTCTTTGGATGTTATTGAACCTTTTAATGATATAATTCAACCCTCACTATTCTGCTTGTAGTATTATTAAAATGCTTGTAAATATTTTTTGGCCTCAAAAGTGTGTACTCTTCTTCATGAAGTTAATTTATTTAAAGTACTCTCTTACTGTAGTAATACTGATCTATTTTACAGTTGAAATTTCTTAAGTGTTCTTTTTTACATAATCACTGGCTTCCATAATCATCATCATGGCAGTATTTTATTTTTCCTGTAATAAATATGCATTTGTATCTCAACTGACAGACTCCTTCTCAAATGCTAGATTGAGGGAAGGACTCCTTATGACTCAGGGTTTGTCAACCTCTCACCAGTGACGGTTTGAACTGGATAATTCGTTGTTGTTGGGGCTATTCTGTGCATTGTGGGGTGTTTAGCAGCATTCCTGGCCTTACCCAGTAGATGCCTGTAGCACCCCTTCTACCCCAGGGTTGACAGTTGAAAATTGCTACAGACGTTGTCAAATGCCCCTGAGGGGACAAAAATCTCCCAGGTTGGGAACCGCTGCTCTGGGGTCTTAGCTTCTAGTTCTTCCAAGGTAGATTCTTCTTTCTCTTCAGTGCAGAACAGTCTGATTTTTTACTTTTTGGTTGGGAGTAAATGCCAAGCAGTCCTTCTCTTAATGGCAGGAGTAGGGAGAAGACTGCTGCTTTACATGGTAGACAGGCTTCCATTAGTCTTATTGGTAGCCTTCTTCTTAATCCTGACCTTCCTTTCCTACCATTCAAGTTCTCTGGCTTTCTCTGTATGGTCTAACTCAAGTGTCTGCCCGGGTGTTCTTCTCCTGGAGTGTTCTGGAGCTGCTAGCTCCATCCATCACCAGGCTCCCATGCTTTCCGTGGTTTGCAGAATCATCTGTTGATAATCTCCCTGTTCTGAGCACTGTTAGACGTTTATCCCCTTTTGTTTTCTCTGCTGTCATTTTAATGGGATTTCGAGAAGGAGGATGAAAGGCAGATGTCTATATTTGGTATGTCATCTGTCTGGAATCTGTCCAGTGTTTTAAAATGAAAACCTTGGAGAGGACATGTATTTCTAGTCACACAACAAACACACGTGCATGCCAGATGCTGACCTGGCTCATTTTCTTTCCCCACTTTCTTTTCTAGGGCTCATTATCCTGGGACCTACTCAGCAAGGCATGCAAAGCTGACTGAGAAGAAACTTTGGTCTTCTGAAGATTTTAGCACTTTGAATGATGACGTGGGTGCAGGCTGCTTGGGTCGCGTAATGAATCAGAATTATATCAATGGCCAAATGACTTCGTAGGTTATTAAACACTCTTTAAACTTGTTGTTAATATTCAAAAGTACAAAAAAGTGGAAAAAGTACCATGGGTTTCCATATTCTCAGAGCCTGGGCCCAGTGATTTTAAATGTTTTACTTACTTGCTTCGTTTAAGTGGGTACCTATGTTAGCTGCCTTTGAGTCTCTTCGGACTCATGACAAGCATATATGCAAGGGTAGAACACAGGTCCATGGAGTTGTTGAGGGCTTTTTTTCCTGCCAGGCCTTCTTCTGAGGCACTTCTGGGTGGACTTGAATTTCAGCCTTTATGTTAGCAGCTGGGCATATTAACTGTTTATACCACCCAAGGACTCTGATACCTATACCTAATCTACATCTAATCTTTCTCTCTATAGTCAGGTTTACTGAAGTATCGTATATAGATAATAAAAGTCATGCAGTTGTATTGTTTTTGGCAAAATGTAATATTTCCATGAGTTAGAATTGACTCAGCAGTGGCTGGTGTATGTTTCTAATGAACATGTACAGATGCGGTGACACTTACCCCTACATATTTTATCATGCGTCTCTAAAAATACAGTCTCCTGCATGATCACAGTATTGTTTTCTTACATAAGAGTATTCTGCAATGTTTTTAATGTTTCAAAGACCCAGTCTATAGTCATATTTTCTCAACTGTCCCCCAAAACAGAGAAACAGAGGAGCATGCTGGAACCAGTTAGAAAATGAAGCAGAGTTACAGCAGTTACTGCACTGCAGCTCTTATTCTGTACTCACCTTTCTTTTAATACATTTAGTCCTCACGACAAACCCGTGAACTAGGTACTGTCCTCATTTTACAGATGAGGAAACTGAGGTCCAAAGGTCCAGAGAGGTTAAGTGGTGGAGCTGTGATTTGAACACAGGCATTCTGACTCTAAGGCCTGAGTTCTCAAGGAAAAAGGTTGGAACAGTTCAGAGTCAGGTTCATAAAATTATGTCATAAGACAGAGGCATTAAGAAGGCTGACTATCAAGAGGAAAGCAGGTATGGATAAAGCCTTTAATTGTATCTGACTCAGATTTGTGACCTGTTCACAACTGATGGGGCCTGTGCCGTTTTTTGGCTACACCCTTGTTTCAGTAAAATACTGGCATAACTCACATACACAGGCATTGTTTTATTATGTGGCTCACCATTAAACATCTCTAGATGCATCTGATACTGCGTTTTTCAAAATGAAGGTGAACTTGGGCAACTTAAATTTTCTTGCATCAAGTGGTCCTTTTGTGGTCATTTGTGTAAACTTGTCTCATCAGATCTTTTTTTACCACAGGCTTCTAGACTGACTTTTTTTTTATCACAAGTCATTTTGGTGTTTTTCTTTTATCACACATCTTTTAGCACAATTGCTTGGAACTTGGTGGCTAGTTACTATGAACAGCTGCCTTACGGGCGATGTGGCTTGATGACCGCTCAGGAGCCGTGGAGTGGGCACTATGAAGTCGAGCCTCCTATCTGGATATCAGGTAGTGGTCAGATTCCTCCCCTCCTTCCCTCAATTTCTTCCCAAGAGACAGCAGAGAACACTTAGCGGGGACTCACACATACTTAGCTTCCGTGTGTGTGTTTGTGTGTATGTGTATGTTCAGTGTACGTGTGTACCCACATGTGTGTAGTATCTCTGTTTTAAGCAAGATGAGTCATAATGTTTTATAAGAATCTTTTGGGTGATTGGAGCCCTGGTGGCAGACTGGTTAAATGCTGTACTGCTAACCAGAATGTTGGCAGTTTGAATCTATCACCCACTCCCTGGGAACCCCGTGGGGCAGTTCTGCTCTGTGCTGTAGGCTTGCTATGAGTCAGAATCAATGGCAAGGGGTTTGGGGTTTTTTGGGGTAAACTGCTTTTTAATTCCACTGTTGATTTATTAGGCTAAGAGCTGGCTCTTAGAAAAAAATAACAAAGGCCAGATGTATATTTTATTGATTGTATGATTAATAGCTATCAGCATTTAATTTTTCAGTAACGTTTAGTTTTGGAGCAAGTGTTTTGGGTTCCCACTGCATGCCTGCACAATGCTAAGTCCTGGACTTTCAGTGGTGACTGGTAACAGACGTGATCTTTGCCCTCCACTGAGTTCTCTAAGGGAGACTGTGATAATCAAAATGCATAATTACAGATTATGACAAGTGTTAATAACATGGTATATTTGAAACGACTCCTCACAATTCAGAGTATCTAAAGGTCATTTAAAATTAATCATAGGCACTTGGCTCTTTGGTACTAGTGTGGTTTTCTTGGTTAGACTAGCATGCTAACAAAACGGAAGGTGAGTCTATAGCACTTTGCAGGAGACTAACAAATACTGTATTTATTGAATTATTAAATGGGTAAGTACATGTAAAAGTTATATGACATATCATGGTTTCAGGCTGCGGGTGTGTATTAAAAGATCATTGCCAGGAAAAGTAAAAATCAGATTCCTACACAGATCTGAAAATGAACATGTGTTCAAGCATACCTGTTACTCAGGAGATGTGAGGGAGGCAACCAGATGTTACAGGTAGCTCAGAGGGGAAGCCCAAACTTACAAGGGGTAAAGAAATTTTGGATGAACTACAAATAGAAACAAAACTGATTTTCCCTCAGCAGAGAGTAAGTCAATTAAAACCTTACCAGACACGATGTAATTGACTCATCTGTCAGCTACCTATAACACACAAAGCACTTGGAAAAGAGCTCAAAGATAATAAAACGAGTCATAAGTGATAGGTTCTTTCGATTGAAACACAAAACGTATTCTGTCGTGCCATTAGTTACAAAGGGAATTTGTGATGCAGACAGTGTATGGCATGGTACAGGTTTTTTCTTGAAAGGGTAATAGTAACCATACTACTAATGAATATAATTTAAACAAAAGTCGTTTTGTTGAATTACGTTAATTTTCTATAACATTTTCTTGTGAAAAAATAAAACGTGACTATTTTCTTTTAATATCCTAACCCCAAGTCCATTTTAAAAGTTAATTCTTTTAAAGTTAAGGTGTGTTCGTAGGAAAATTACCAATTTGAAGTGAATTTGTTTTAATTCTAAACTCTTGCAGTGGTGATTTTTGTTGTTAGGTGCTGTTGGTCAGTTCTGACTCTTGGCAGTCCTGTGCAGAGCAGAAGGAAACGCTGCGTGGTCCTGCACTACGTCCACAACTGTTTTTATGCTTGAGCCCATCACTGCAGCTGCTGTGCCAGTTCATCTCATTGAGGGTCTTCCTCTTTTTAGTTGACCCTCTGCTTTACCAAGCATGGTAGCCTTCTCTAAGGATTGATCCCTCCTGACAACATGTTCAAAATGTGTAAGATGCAGTCTTGCCATCCTTGCTTCTAAGGAGCACTGTGGTTGTATTTCTTCCAAGACAGATCTGTTTGTTCCTTTGGCAAACCATGGTATTCTCTTCAGCACCACAAGTCAAAAGCATCCGTTCTTCTTCTGGGTACCACTGTCCAGCTTTCACATGCACATGATGCGATTGGAAATACTATGGCTTGGGTTAGGTGCACCATGGTTTTCAAGGTGGCATCTTTGCTTTTCAGCACTTTAAAGAGGTCTTTTGCAAAAGATTTTCCTATTGCAATGTGTCTTTTGATTCCTTGACTGCTGCTTCCATGGACATTTATTGTGAAAGCCAGTAAAATGAAATCTTTGAGACCCTCAGTCTTTTCTTCATGTATCATGATGTTGCTTATTGGTCCAGTTGTGAGACTTTTTGTTTTCTTCATGTTGATGCATAATCCATACTGAACGCTATAGTCTTTGATCTTCATTAGTAAGTACTTCAAGTCCTTTTCACTTTCAGCAAGAGAGGTTGTGTCATCTGCATACCTTAGGTTGATAATGAGTGTTCTCCAGTTCTGATGCCCCGTTCTTCTTCATAGAGTCCAGCTTCTCAGATTATTTCTTTGGCATACAGATTGGATAGGTATGGTGAAAGGACACAATGTTGATACACATGTTTCCTGACTTTCAACCATGCATGGATTCCTCTTGGGGACAATTAAGTGTTCAGAAATTCCCATTCTCCTTGGCTTGGCTACAATGTTATCCATAATTTGTTGTGATCCACACAATCAAATATCTTTGCATAGTCAGCAAAACACAAGTAAACATCTTTCTGGTTAAATTCCTTATATTGTTCTTCTTAAAATACGGAAAAGTTAAGATGAACTTGTATGTCCTTGTTAACCCTTTAAATGTTGAAATCTGTGGCCCCATAATATCTAGGTGGACTAATGTGTGATGCTGATTTTATGAGTGTTTTAGGAGAGTGGAAACCTGAAATAATTGCTTAGTATATTTGCAGGGCTGTCTTGGGAGGGTCCTGATAAATATGTATTATGGAAATAAACTCATTTGAAGCCATAAAATATATGGTTTTGATGCTTCTGGTCTCATAGTTGGGTTATGATGGGTTCAACAGAAGTGAACAAAATTTAGCAGAGAACAACTTCTGCTGTTGGGGGGGGAGAACAAAAAGAATATCCTAGAATTCTCATTTGATTCTTGATTCACAATGTGTGGTTCATTTTTACCAGTCTTTCTAGAACTCTTCCTGAAATTGTACCATTTAACTAGATTATTTAAAAGTTGAAAATGAGGTCAGTAAATATTTTCCTCCAAAACAAAAAAGACTTGACTTGTCAGATTCAAACCATATTATGACTCACTGGACAGCTCCTACCCCCTACCCTACTCCTTCTACTCCCCTATTTAAGAAGGATCCCTGTTATTACCATTTTCATCTTATTTTGGTCTTTCTCTGCTTTTCTGTAGCTCACACCACTCAGTTCACACAACCAGGTTGGTATTACCTGAAGACAGTTGGACATCTGGAGAAAGGAGGAAGCTATGTAGCTCTGACTGATGGCTTAGGCAACCTGACTATCGTCATTGAAACAATGGTAAAGTTTTGTTGTTGCTTCTGGGTGAACTCTACTTCTTTAGGATTGAAAGTATAACATAATACAAAATTGAAAACATTTTTTTAAACTAGTTTTCCTGAGGTACAATTGATATGTGTAATTAATGGAGTGTTTTAGATAATACAAAGTATGCAATTTCCCAGGTTTTAATCTATGTGTATACTCAAGAGATGATTACTACTGTTAAGATAGTGAACATATAATCTCTTGTGCCTTCTCCTCCCCAAACATCATTGGCTTTCTGAGCAACCACTGGTCACTGCTTTAGGAAGCCACCAATGTGGCTTTTCAGAGGTGCCACCTTGACCTTGTGCCAAGGGAAAACAGTGGTTTTGCCCAGGCTCTCTTTTGACTCTTTCATTTCTTTTTGGATCATACCTCTTTGTTAAGGAACACTAATATCTGGTTAGTTACTGTGTTGTTTTTACCAACATCCTGGGGCTCATACTGCTCCACAGTCTCCAGTTAAATTCTGCCTTATTTGTAGGGCTGTTTTTGAGAGGTTTGTTTTGACCCCAAGAAGGCTCTTCTTAGTGGTCTTTTTCTCTGCTGAGCAAGCTAGGCTAAGGTTTAGTTTGGATCTCTAATCAAGCCACACACATACACACACAAAAAAACCCAGAAAACCCATGGCCATCAAGTTGATTTTGACTCATAGCAACCTTATGCCACAGAGTAAAACTGCCCCATAGGGTTTCCGAGGAGTGCCTGGTGGATTCAAACTGCTGACCTTTTGGTTAGCAGCTGAAGCACCAGAGTTTCCACTGAAGCTATCAGTGTCATCTTAATTTCTTTTCTTAAAAAGCTTGATTATGTTTGAGAGTGCCCTGTGGTTTCAACTGAATACCCTTTGTTTTAAATACGAACAGTTCCATCAGTTCCTCGGGGGAGAGTTTTGGAGCTCTCTGTTTTATGGTCCTGGTGGTGCAGTGGTTAAAGAGCTCTGCTGCTACCCGAAAGGTTGGCAGTTCAAACCCACCTGCCATCCTCTGGAGAAAGATGTGGCAATCTGCTTCCATAAAGATGGCAGCTTAGTAACCCCTACCAGGCAGTTTTGTCCTGTCCTATAGGGTCACTGTCAGTCAGAACCAACACAAAGGCAAGGGACAGGTTTTAATGGCTACCTCTTCTCCTGGACAAAATCAATGAACCAAGTCTTGGGACCTTGAAGTGGGGACAGTGGCACACTTTTCTTTCAGTGATACATCTGAGGAATGTGCAGGGCACTGGGTGGGTGGGGACAGTAGTCTCAGGTCTTCTCATTTTGCTTCTCTCTGTGTGGGACTGCATTGTATGAACAAGCCAGGGTGAGGGTGACTGGGAAGGGTCCTAGTATTTTCAGTACACCATGCCCGAGGTGCAGCCTCTGGTCACAAGTGGGTGCTGTGCAATAAAGGGAATCCTGATGGCAGCTGTCCTTATGATAAGTAGCTGGAGGAGGGTGGAATAACAGATGCTGACATGTTGCCCCAGCAGGAGCACACTGCCACCGTTGACTGGGAGGGACAGGAGCTCTTGACTGAACCCACTGAAGTAGAGTTTCTATCAGACTGGGCTGGGAGGAAGGACTCAGAGCCTGAGAGAGTGGGTCTTATGGTTCACATGTTACAGATTCTTGATTTTCATACTGCATTTTAGTAGATTTGCCTGAATAAATTTTCTCATTTGCTGTACATTCTGACTTTTATTTTCAGAGACTTAATATTTTAAAAATTTCAGCAGTTTTAGTTGGTTGTGGGTCCATAGAGCACATTGTATAGCTGTTCTAGAAGTGGAATTCTCCTTTAGTTCTTAAGCATAGTTTTTGTTAGTTCTCTGAACATTCTTAAAATAGTTAGAGTTTTTGGCTAGTAAGTCTAGTGTGTGGGTTTCCTTAGAGTTTCTGTTGACTTTTTCTTTTCCCTGGAAACCCTGGTGATGTAGCGGGTTAAGTGCTATGTCTGCTAAGCAAAAGGTCGGTAGTTCAACTCCTCCAGGTGCCCCTTAGAAACTCTATAGGGCAGTTCTACCCTGACCTTGAGGGTCAACCCATCTTGATGGCAGTGGTTTTTATTTTCCCTGTCTGTGGGCCATTTTCCCCCCGTTTGTTGGTATGTTTCACAATCTTTTGCTGAGAAGTAGACATTTGAAATACTGTGTCACCTCTGGAAATCAGATTATCCCATCTCCCCAGCATTTGTTATTGTGTTCTTTGTGGTTGTTGCTGTTGCTATTTGAAGTTGAGTGTCTTTCTACAATTAATTCTGTAAGGTGTGTAAGCTGTGTTATGTGTGGCCCTTGATGTCTCAGCTTGGTTAGTTTTATGATGAGCTCAAAAATGGCCTTCAGTGTCTGGAACCAGTAGGACCTCCACTCTTTGGCTGTGCGTGCATGTGGGGACACACCTTCAGTGCTCAGGCAGGCAGTTGACAACTCTGGCATAGCCTTCACTTCCTGCTTGTGCAGATTTCAAAGCGGGCTTGATGTAAGCACTTTGGGCCTTCCAAGGTCTTTCCTGGGCATGCACAAAGTCATACATATGTCTGTGACTTCTAGATTCTGAAGAATGTGTCAGAGCTATTTAAAGCTCTTTATGAATCTCGTTCTCTAGCTTTTTGTTTTAATTTTATGGTCAGCTTGTTTGTTTTAACTATGTTGCCACCTCAAGCAGCTGTAATGTCAGGAAATTGCCTCCAGGAAACAGGTATTTCTTCCTGGGCAAGTTTTTTATTAAGTCAGATGAAGACAACTCTGTGAGTATAGTCTTCAAAACTGCCAGACTGATCAGATTATGACAGCTCTTTGGGAATTGAACTTTGGGCAACTTCACCCGTGTTCTGCCCTTCTCTACCGCTTGCTAGGCTGTTGGTTTTCACCTTGATTGTGGGGCTGCTAGTTTTCCAGAAAATTGAGGAGCTAGAGAGAGGGGAATACATATATCCAAGTTTAAAAACTGTAATGCCTGCTGTTCTTAGTGATGTTTAGCCATTTCTTTTGACTTAAATGACCTCAGTTGTTGCAAGCCTTTGGTTAATTTCCAGTGTTCAGAAAAAGTTGATGTTGACATTCTTTGCTGATACTCTTGCTGTTTTTGTGGACTAGATACTCAGAAGTTCTTACCTCTGTCGTTCTTGATGATGTGTCTAGATTCTTGAATGTTAAGTAGCCCTGCATTCCTGTTACAGACCACTGCTGTATTTTCCTTTTATTGTATTGTTGAATTCAAAGGGCTGAAATTTTGTTGAGAATTTCAGCAGTTGTATCCATCAGAGATATTGGTGTATAGTTTTCTTGGAGTATCTGCCTGGTTTTAGTATGAAGGTAATGTTGGCCTTGGAATAAATTGGGAAGTAGCCTTTCTTCTATTTTTTGAAGAGTTTTTGTGGTGTTGTTATATTAAACATTTCTAGTACAGTTCCTTAGTACAGTCATCTGGGACTACAGTTTTCTTTATGGAAAATTTTTGTAAACCAATCTTTAATTTTCTTTATAGAGCTTGAGCTGTTCAGGTTATCCATTTCATCTTCAACAATCTTTGAGTTTTTATATCTTTCAAGAAATTTGTCAATTTCATCTAAGTTGTTGAATTTATAAAGTTAATTACACTATTCTCATATTATCCTGTCAATATGTGTAGAATCTATGGGCATGTGAGCTTTCTTATTCTTGATAATGGTAATTTGTGTTTTCTCTCTTTTTTTTCCCCTCATCAGTCAAGCTAGAAACTTTATACATATATATATATATATATACAGACATATACATATACATATATATATTTTTAAATTTTCCCAAAGCTTTTAGTTTTTCTTAATTTTTCTGTCTTGTTTTCTTTTTACTTAACAGGATTCTGCTTTGACCTTTATTGTTTTCTTTGCTTGCTTAGGTTTTAATATTTTTTTAGTTTTTATTAAGGTGGAAACTGAAGTCTCATGTCCTCTCTTCTAATCTGAGCATTTAGTACCATAAATTTCTCTCTAAGTATTGTTAGTATCTTCACAAATTCTTGTATTTTGTGTTTTCATTTTCATGAATTCTGAGTTTGAATTCCACTTTTATTATGATCCAGAGATTGTTTAGAAATTGGGAATTTTCTATAGTGCTTTATGTTTTAGCTGATTTTCTGCCTAGCTGTACAAGCAATTACTTAGAGTGGGGTACAGAAACTTCTAATTGTAATTGCGGTCTCCCTGCCCTCCACCACAACGCATGTGCCAGAACGTTGTCCTGAGTGCTTTGTTATTGTTGAATCCTTTAAGGTGAAACTTGTCTCATACCTTTTTATCCTACCTGTATTAGTGAATTTTTAGTTGTTTGTTTTTCTTAAAAAAAGATGTTGAAAATGTGTGAACTATTTGTAACATGTATTTAGATGATTACAGTGTGTATTTGAAAGTGATAGCTAGGTAAGATGCTCTTTTAGTGAAAAAAATTGCAAGCTGTTGCTTTTTTTTACTTGGAAATGGAGTTACAGCTTAAAAATTAATCCATGTGCTGCCATAAAATAGCTCTGGAGATGAGCTTTGAATTTACAGTTTGATTCTGTTAAAATATCTTTGGATTTTGCTTTGACTAGGCATACAGAGGAGTCCTTGGGTGATACAGGTGGTTAGCATACTCAATTGCTACGTGAAAGTATAGAGGTTCTGGTGTACCCAGAAGGACCTTGGCAGCAAGAAGGCCAGGTGAATAATCAGTCGCTGAGAACCATGTGAAGCACAGTTGTACCCTGACTTACACAGGGTCACCAAGACAGAAGTGACCGGACAGCAGCTGGTATTTTAGGCGGAGTAAACATTTTAGAAAATGTTCTGTTAAAAGAAAGCTTTTGTATAATTAATTAATTATTTTTTAAAAATACTGTCATATTACTTAATGCCATTTCTGTTAATATTGTAGCATGAACTGCTTAACTTTATTTTTTCTAAGGTACCTTGTACATCATGTGATTAACTTGTGTGATTTTTTTTTCCTTTCTCAGAGCCATAACTATTCTATGTGTATAAGACCTTTTCTTCCTTATTTTAATGTGTCACGACAAGTTGCTACCTTCACTCTTAAAGGATCTCTTGTAAGTAAATATGTAGGATTTTTATTTTCATTTTAATTTGGGAATTTATAGAGCCCTGTTGTCAGGAGCTTGGTTGCTGACCATGAGGTCAGCAATGTACATCTGTCTGCTGCTCCTCAGAAACCCAATGGGACAGTTCTGTAGGGTCATTATGAGTTGGAATGGACTTGATGGCAGTGGGTTTGGTTTTTGGCTATCACAGTGTAACAGTTTTTAAGTGAAGTCTCCTATTATAAACTCTTTAACAGTTTGCATAAAAACTCAAACCCCAACTCGTTGCCGTTGAGTCAATCCTTATTCATAGCAACCCTCTAAGGACATAGTAGAATGGCTTCATAGGGTTTCCCAGGAGGAACGAGTGGATTCAAACTGCTGACCTTTGGTTAACAGCTCAGCTTGTAACCGCTGTGTCACCAGCGATCCATAGGAATGTACAGTGTCATGATGTTTTCTGTATAGAAAAATGTAAGGCCCTTTCTGGCTCCTGAAGGCATAAGGATTGTGTTTTCACACCAGAGAATTCTTATAAAGCTCTTTAGACAGGTTATAGTAGTGAGTGTTTTAGAAGCAAAGGCTACAAAAGCACTGAAATTGTTACTAAATTTTGCTAAAATGCTTTCATATTCACAGAAAATAAAATGTCTGCTTGAATAATATCTTCTTACCTTCAACAGTGTCACTGCTTAAATTTGACGTGGTCTTTTCTAAGTAGATGTGGAGTCACTGGACCACCACTGCTCCTGTTGATTCTGGAAATCTTGGAGGCTGTGACGAATGATTCAGCCATGCTTTTTCTTGTGTTTCCTCCCCAGAGCCAAATACCAGCACTTCAAGCATGGTATACCAAACTTGGAAAATCATCTAAGAAAGTTCTTTTTAAACAACTGGATCCTATACAGGTAATTTTAAAATACATTCCTAATATTCTGGGCTTTGTAACAGTAAAAGGGAGAAGAAATTTAATGAATTGAGAGTTTTTAATAGTATAATTTGTTGTTTTAGCCAAAACAAAATAGAGCTCAAGTTGTCTCCAAGTGTCTGTTTTGTAGAAATCCTCTTTGTGGCAGTGCAGAAGCTTGTGTGTTTGTAGGTATGTTTTGTAGGTACCTAGTCCTGGTGAATGGTGCCGCTCACCCCCGTCTGCTTGGGTGAAGTGCCCGTGAGAAACTTACCTCTCGTTCTCGTCTCGCTGCGCCTCACTCATGCTTTACAGCTCGTCAGCCAGCCGGTGTGGGAGATTCTTACTGCACACATGTTTCTCTGAGCCGTTCCCAGTGCTGCTTGTCTCACTTCCTCGGTGTTTGTCTCCTGGATTTCTGAAATCACCTCCTGTTTCCCCAGCCTGCAGTCTGACTCTCTGGTTCATTCACCAGAAGCTGCTCCCAGAACTGTCTGTTCAAGTACAGGTGCCGTTTTTGCCAATCCCTTGCTCTTAGCATTGCTGTGATTTCTTTTTTTTTTCCAAGTTCACACTCCTTGGCATAGTACATGACCTTTATACTACCTTCTAATGAGGTAAAAGACTGCTCTCCTCTTTGGCTGCATGCTCTGCTAAGCTGGCCTCTCTTGACAGACTAAACTTGGATTTTTTCAAAGCACGGCAAGCTGACTTCCTTGCCTCTGTTTTACACAGGCTTTTTGCTTGTCTTAGAATGCCTTTTGCTTACTTCTTTGTCATTCTATAAGACTCAGCCCAAGTGTCACTTGCTGTGGAGCTGTCTGATGCACCCTTGCCCTCCATCCCAAGCCTTAGCGCCATGGCTTCTGGGACTGTGAGCTTAGCTAGTTGACCACTCTCCCACTAGACCAGCCACCCTGCAGACTGGGGCCCTGCTGTATGAAGTTAGCCTGATATCTCAGGTGCCTTCTCTCTTGCTCAGCACTAGCGGTTTCTGAGGAAATGTTTCCAAGAATGAATTGGTCTAGACAAGTGCATTGCTTCACTTAGGTGCCACAAATCTGCTTCTTCTTTTAGAAAGTATTGATGTTTGTGAATCAGCTAGTCACTGTCAGTGATTCAGCACCCATTAGGTGTCCAGTTCTACAAAGGGACAGTCTCTACGTTTTGTATAACAAATTGTTGCAAATAGCAGAATAAAACTGATCTTCACCATGAGCCAAGTGCCGTCGAGTCAGATCCGACTCATGGCGAGGAAAATTAATATTATTTGGGATTCTTCCTGAGCCAGAGCATGGCATCAGATGTTTCCAAGAGCTGAGCAAAATTTATTGCTCAAAGATATATGATATGAACTCAGAATAGAAAAATAGAGCTCCTCAAACTTTCATAAAAACAAGCACACATTTAATGCCTACATTATACAAGAGATCCTGATGCCTCCAAAATAATGCAACAGCTATGATAACAGGCAGTTTCACTTTATAAACATTATCTTGTTTAATCCATACAACAGCTTTCCCAGATACTGTTTTCTAACTTTTGTAGATGAGACGCCTTTAGTTTAAAGAGGTGAAGTTGTAAGATCATGAGTATGATATAAACCTAATGTGCTAATTGAAATATATGTTGAACATACAATGAGCAAGATTTTTCTTTCTCAATATTAAAAGGTTTCCTGGGTAAACAGTGAGATTTTATGGATTTTTCTATGTTAGTAAAATTAAAAAAAATAAACATGGGAGTCTATGTGTGCTAACTGTATACAAGCTTTAAGGAATTTACACTCTAATGGTAAAGAATGAGGTAATAGAAATAGATTTTGAGACTATCTTGTCCTTTCCGTGTCCACAAAGTGAAATTCTTTGTAAATCCTTTCTAAAATGCATAGCTTTGTAAAGTCTTCTAAAATCTTTAACGAATATTTCCAGGGCTCCAGTATCAGTGTGTCTTTTACAAGTGACTCTGTAATTCTAATAAAAATGAGTTTTTTTTAAGCTTTTTCTTTTTTCTCCAGTAGTTTGCTCAAGTGAAATGAGGCGTTGCGTACAAGATTGCCGTCTCTTTCAGATCCTTGACCGTGAGGGCCAGTTCACGCTGGAGCTGGAGGAGGATGAGTTCTTCACGCTCACCACCCTCAGCACGGGTCAGAAGGGCAGCTACCCGCTGCCCCCGGAGTCCCAGCCCTTCCCACCTGTCTATAAGGACGATTTCAATGTCCGTGAGTGTTTTCTCACTAACACGTGGTGTCCATCTCCAGACAGTTAGATTTTTGCCTGTCAAACCGTGTACATGCTCTCTGTATATGGTCAAGGGAAATCGGTTTTCTTGTTACTTCAGGGTCAGTCTCAACTTATGGACCCTGTGTTTTTGGTACCAGAAAAGACACAGGGGTTCGTTTCAGAATAAAAACTACAGTTCTGACTTGGTTTTGGTGAAACTTCAGATTTGAGGCTCGCGAAAGCCCATGTCAGCACTCGCCTTTTGTGTGAAATTGAGGCCTGTTATTGTCTCTGTCTTTCATAGTGCCAGCTAGGAGGGCTGTCTTCTGGTGAGTGGCCCTGTGCTTGAGTAATCCAACTCGTTAGCTCCCCTCTAGCTGTACTAGGGTTTTATATCTGCTCTTCAGGTGCTCTGTGAATATGTGTCCTAAAAGTATTTGAAAAGCCTTTGATTATGGGTAATTCATTCAGTCGCCAAGAGTTGGACCTGACTCGATGGCACTGGGTTTTTATTTTTTAAATTTTTTTAATTTGAAAAGTTCGAAGACATAGCCACTGTGGTCATATTCCTAGATAATTGAGTAAGTCTCAAAAGCTGTTTTCTCGCAGATGGTTTGGCACAGGTCTCCGAGCCTCACGGACAGGGCCGGCTGGCTCTGCGATCTGCTATGGAAATCTGAAGCTGAGGAGGAGGAATATTAAGGAGCAAGGCCGGCTTTGTGCAAGAGTGACTCAGAGTGCTGTTGCTGTGCAGTTGCTTGTCTTACCAGTGGTAGACACTCGGACCACCCCCTCTTGGCCGTTTGTGCAGGGTCTCAGCTACCTTTCCCAGAAAGTGACCTCTTTGGTTGTTTGGGGTTTAGAGGCCTTTGAATTGTACCCAGGAGTCTCATCAGTTACCTGGACCATACAAATCACAGTGACCCTCAGGGAAGCTCAGTGGTTGTTTTCCAGCAACTCCTTGAAGAACTCTGTTAAATGAGTCCTTTAATTTTGCCCCTGTGAGTGTCTTAGGACATCTGTCACCCAGTTCTTTGTGACAACAGTAACTGTTTTTTCTTTGCCTAGAACATGGGCTAGTTAGTGAGGTTGAAGCACTTTTACCACCATCAGAACCGTTGTATGACTGAAGTCTGAACGGCAGTTCTAAAGCTTCAAAGCTAAAATGTAATGCTGAATTAGCAATAAAAGTTACAAATCAAAGCCAGACTCTGAAGCTACTCACTTGAGTTCGTAATATCGTAAGTGAGATAATGACTTGGAGAACATTTGGGAAAGCAAGAAGTGTGAAAGAGCTGTAAGATACTGTGACTAAAATTGCTGGTCTGTAACCATCCTCCTTGTGACTGTCATTTAATAAAACTAAAAAGCTTAGGCCCCAAACTTGGGTTTATAAATTTTGCAGTTGATACAGTAAGCTTTTTCTGATGTTTGGGTGCTGACCGTGGCCAGAACCTGGTTTGACAGGTACTAGAAACAGTAAAACTGTCCTTTAATGAGCTCTTGCCAGAAGCCAGCACTGAGCCCTGGTGGCGCGGTGATTAAGAGCTTGGTTGCTAACCATAGGCTGCCAGTTCTGCTTGCTGGGAACCTTATGAGGCGGTTCTACTCTGTCCTGTAGGATCACTGTGAGTCAGAACTGACTCAGTGGCAATGATTTTGGGTTTTGATTTAGCTATTAGTGTATATATATGCACTGTGTACTTTGTCTTATTTAATCTTCCTGTCCCTTTGCCCTGTTAGAAACAAAGAAACTTGAGACTCAGGGAAGTAAGTAACTTGCCCACGGTGACAGACTCAACTAGAATTTGTGCCCAGGTGGGAACCCTGGTGGCACAGTGGTTAGGTGCTACGTCTGCTAACCAAAAAGGTTGGCAATTCAAATACGCCAAGTGCCCCTTGGGAACTTTATGGGACTGTTCTACTCTGTCCTACAGGGTTATTATGAGTCAGAATCGACTCGATGGCACTGGATTTTTTTTTTTTTGGTTTGTGCCTGATTTAAAAACTCCTCATCTTTTCTCGTAGCCAAATGCATGGATTAGTACACGCAAAGCTTATATATCAGACTTATCATACTGATGTTTAATAGCAGTGATATAGAAGTCACTACCTATCTTCTTATTGGCCATAAATCCTAAATTTTGACTGCTTGCATTCTTTTTAAAACTTTCAAATGTGTTTCAGAATACTCCATGAAACACCAGTGAGGAGAGGCTCTTTAAAAGCTTGATACTAAGTGGACAATTTATTGTCTTCTGAACAGATGACCCACCTTTTAGTGAAGCTCCGAATTTTGCTGATCAGACAGGTGTGTTTGAATACTTTATAAACATGGATGACCCTGGGGAGCATCGCTACACGTTCCGCCAGGTTCTGAATCAACGACCCGTTACCTGGGCTGCTGACGCCTCCAACACCATCACCATCATAGGAGATTATGAATGGTACGTAAATTGATGTCTAGTGGAAATAACCTTATCATGGCATCCAGGGTGCTCCATAGTGACACATAGTCAACAGTCCTTCGTGGCCATGGACCTAATAGTGTAGTAACTGTCGAACTTCATGGTGACAGCAAAACAGCAAATTGCTTTCTTCGCTGCCTCAGAGTCCTATCCTCAGATATTCCCAGTTTAATAGTAATTATTGCAGAAGCAGTTTTTTTTTTAATATATGAAAAGCTAAGACTTTGAATGCAATTATAATTTAGTATGTATTTCTAAGTGGACTTTTGTGATTTGTGTATTGTTTTCTTTTGCTGGAGACGTTCTTTGCTGATCTGATGTTGCCACCTGCTGGTCAGTTCTAGAATTACACTGACTCAGCCTCGGCAGGAAATTCGTTTACCAGGTGACAGTAGTTGGCTGTAGTGAAAAGCAAAGCGGTTTCCAGTTGCTAGTGAATTCAACACTTGTCTTTTCTTTAGGCATCTGATAAAGGGATAAGTTGTATTTCTTCTTCACTGAAAAGCATAACCATCAAAACAAAACATTACTTTGCCTTTCAAGTCTGAAATAAAAGTCCAGTGTGCTGACTTACTATACTTGCTTTAGAGACTTCTGATTTTCCTCTTAAATAGTGTAATTCCACTGTGAAGAAACTCATAAGCCCTCCAGGTTTGGTGACAGTACCATGTAATGCTAAGTCTCCAAAGAGCCATGTCTATTGCCTAGAAGTTGGACAGGGAAGGGGAGATAAGCCTTGAACCTGCTCTGTTTCAGGGGTTCCAGTTTGTTAGTAAGCTCGGGTTGGGCTTAAAAGGTCATCACAAAATTGGCTTTCACTGCGCTATGTCTGAATTTTGCCTTCTTTTATCAACTGTGCTTAGTACATTGGCTGGTTTCTGTTTTCTCTGCACTACTGAGAGACTGTGGTTGTGGAAGAATAAACTGCACTTTGATTCTATTTCGTTCATTGTCAGAAAAATTACCCCAACAAGTTGTCTTGCAAGAATCACTCACTCTGAAATGTGTTGTATGAAGAAGTACAAAGTTTGGTCTTTGTTGCTCCAGCTGTAAGTGGAATAGCTGTGTGGTGCTGGAGTGTCTCTAACAGATTGTAACTTTTGATGCACACCAGGAAGAGGCAGGAGTGTAGCAACAGGGCTGATCAGAGCAGGTTTCACGCTAGTGGTAGTGGACAAAGGGAAAAGCGTCCCTGTGACTTTGGAATGCATGAGAGGGACTCAGCTGCAGTCAGTGTTGGATCTGCCTGTGAAGCCCGGTAGCTCAGCTCTGATTAGACGGTTAAACGTGGCCTTCCCCGATTGTGTCCCTGTTTTGGATGTTGCCTTAAATAGTATGGAAACCCTGGTGGTGTAGTGGGTTCAGTGCTGTGTCTGCTAACCAAGTCAGCAGTTCCGATCTACCAGGCGCCCCTTGGAAACTGTGGGGCAGTTCTACCCTGACCTCTAGGGTTGCTATGAGTCAGACCTGATTTGATGGCAGTCTGGTTTGGTTTGGTTTTTAAATAGTATAATTCTACTGTGAAGAATTCACTGATAGAAGAAACTTCAAGAAATGGTCAAGTCACGTAATTCTAGAACAAATTCTCACCCCCGAACCCATTTCCAAAATATAAGGACTGCCAATTAAGTTCATATAGTCATCCTAGAAAAAGTGCTAACATCCCTCATTGCTGAATGTCACTACAGTCACCTTCGACGTATTCCCCTTGGGAAGCTATGGACTGACACCAGTGCCTAGTTCAGTCTACAGAGCAGTTCTGGAACTCTTTCTGGATTGGCCATAAGAGCTGTCGTCATATTACCTTTAATGTCCTGAATGTCACCCACATGTCTTCCTTTCAATATTTCCTTTATCTTTGGATAAAGAAAAAAGTCATCGGGAGCCGGATCAGGTAAGTAGGGAGGATGTTCCGATACGGTTGTTTGTTTACTGACTAAAAACTCCCTCATAGATAACTATATAATTAGGTTCATGAACTTGCCACCTTGCCGCAAGTGCTCAATGGCCATTCCAGAAAGAGTTGCAAAATTACTTTGAAGGGTGGACTAGTTCCTGGCATTGGTGCATAGCTTCCCAAGGGAAGTTCTTCAGAGGTGACCATAGTGATGTTCAGCAGTGAGGTATGTAGCAGTTAGAACAGTTAAGTTCTCAGACTTAATTGTCACACCTCGTATATTTCTTGGTGGTCTTAGCTTTTCAGTTCAGATAAATTGCTTGCTTTATTACTTGGTTGTGTGCAGGCTTTCTTTGTTCTTCTCAGATGAGCTTTGTCATTGAGTAGGAAGTGACATTGGTTGGAGCAGTCATCTCCAAAGGGAAGTGTGTGTGTTCAGTAGCATTTCTAAAAGGCAGCTGGGGGAGAGTTTATTGTAAAAGCTCTGGTGGTTCCTGGTCACCTGCATCTTTTGTCTTCTTTGACTTTTACTCTTGGTGACTGTCGAACTGCGGTCTAGACGACGTAAATGACAAAGCAGTGTGGCCCATTGTTTCTCTGAGTGGGATTCCTGAACTGGAAGTATCAGCAGTGCCTGGGACTTGTGAGATACGCAAATGTAAGAGCCTACCCCAGGCCTACTGTATTAGCTTCCTGTGACTTCTGTGACAGGTAACCCCAAACTTGGTGGCTTCAAACAACACACATTTAGTCTCTCACAGATTTGGAGGCTAGAAGTTTGAAAGCAGTTTTAACTGGGTTGAAATCAAGATGTTGGCAGACCTGTGCTCCCTCTAGAGGTTCGGTAGAGAAGCTGTTCTTTGCCTCTTGTAGCTTCTGGTGGCTGCCGACATTCCTTGGCTTGTAGCTGCGTCACCCTGATCTCTGCCTCTGTGGTCACGTTGCCTTCTCCTGTGTCTAGCCTCCCTGAATCTCACTGTTAAGGATATACATGATTACATTTAAGCCCAGCTGATATAATCCAGGGTAATCCCCTCATCTCAAAATCCTACTTTAATCACATATGCAACCCCTTTGTTGCCATATTAGATAATATTGACAGGTTCTAGGGGTTAGAATGTGAATTCCTTTGAAGGGATATTATTCAGTCTAAAACATCCCTCTGGAGCGGAAGCCATAGGGGTGGGATCTGGTGATCCGAGTTAACAAGCACTCCAGGTGATTTCGGTGCTGATCAGCTTTGACAGTCTACATAGAAGTGATTCTTTCTTTGCAGAGGAACACTTTGAAGTCTTTCTTCTAGAATTTAAGCCTTTTTAGCTTTAAATATAAAAGTTAGCCCAAAGCAGTTTCTTCCCCGAGGCTTCATAGCATTGCCTTCACTCCTTCTCTTTGCTCATGAAATTTGATTAAACCATGTTATTCAGCATTGTGTGGGAATTTTCTTTTTTTACCTTTTATGGGCATGGTAAAAGTGACTTGTCTTTGTACTGTGTTCCTCAGGTGAAAAGTTGTTTTATTATAAAGAGACAAGAGACAAACTGTAATGCATTGAGCTGTGTCCTCCCTAAAGTACGTGCCAACCTGATTAGGCCATGATTTGCAGTATTGTGTGGTCATGCTCCATGGTGTGGTTGTCACTTTCCGTTAAAGAGGATTAGGGTGGGATTGTAACACCTCACTGAGGTCACATCCCTGATCCAAAGTAAAGGGACTTTTCCTGGAGTGTGGCCTGCACCACCGTACCGCCAAGAAGGCACTGAGAGCAGAGCAAGTGCTTGGACCCTGGGACCCCTGCCCCAAGAAGCTCCAAGTCCAGGGGAAGGGCAATGAGCAGCACCTTCCTCTGGAGCTGACACAGAGAGAAAGCTTTCTCCCGGAGCTGATGCCCTGAATTTGGACTTCTAGCCTGCCAGACTATGCAAACATAAATTTCTGTTTGTTAAAGCCATCCACTGGTGGTATTTCTGTTCAGCAGCACTAGACGACTGAGACACATACTGTTAAGACATTTGAAACAGAAAGATTCTTTTCCAGAAGCCCATTGAAAGAAGCAGTGGAATGACTTGTTTTAAGTTAGGTCAGACTTTAGCTACAAAACCATTACCATGAAGATTCTTGAAGTCCGTCCGCATTACTTAGGAAATCTGACTCTAGCCTCAGTGACACTCAGGGAGCTTGTAGCTGTGAAATGGCACAGCTGTGCTAGGTCGGGAATGGCTCATTTAAGAGTCCTAATCACCACTTTCATTCTGCAGGAGCAATCTGACTATAACATGTGATGTTTACATAGAGACCCCTAAAATCGGAGGAGTCTTCATTGCGGGAAGAGTGGATAAAGGTGGGATTTTGATTAGAACTGCCAGAGGAGTGTTCTTTTGGATTTTTGCAGACGGAACCTACAGAGTGACAGGTGATATAGGTACGTGACTTCTTTGATAACACATGACCCAGAAACATTTACTCAGGGCTTACTACCTGATCTGTTGTTGTGGGCATCTGCCCGTGCCTTGTGGGAGCAGCCAAACAACTCTACCGTGGAGCACTTGGACGTCTAAGGAGGAAGGAATTCAACAGATGCAAAGCAAATGCCAAGCCATTCAAGATGATGGAGTTATTTAATTAGTATGGAGTGGAGCTGCTCAGTGAAAGCTGAAATCATTGTATGAAGCTGTGTAGGGTGTTGTAGAGCTCAGGTGGGTGGTGAGGCTGCGATTTGCATACACTGTAGGGAGCTGGTGGTGGTAGGGAGTAAAAGTTGAAGGAATGATTGGATAAAAGCGAGACTAGGAGAATGCTGCTGGGTGTTTATGGAAACAAGGAGAGAGATAGATCTGCTTCAGAATGAAGAAATGCTGTTAATCCTTAGTTAATAACTTGGAAAGAGATTGACTTGTCTCAGTCACTTGAACAGCCCTTGTCTTAGTTAAAGCTGTTGTCATCCAATTGGTTCCAATTTGTGTATCTCACATAGAATGTAATTTTATCCAGAACAGGTCCTTAGACTCTCCATTCACCTTGAAGTTTGTTCCGCACTGCTTTATTAAAACTAAATGTTGTCAGTGGTGACTTTTCTAGGCTCTCACGTCCTTCAGTTTTCTCCAGTGTTACTAATGCTCTCTCTTCTGTTCTTGGCTGCTCGTTGCTTTTTCCTGAGCTTAAAGAGGCTCTGTAAATAACAATTCCAGTGTATTAAAATGGGAAGATGCAGTAAGGTCGTTGAAATAAAACCAAAACCAACCCCACTGCTGTCAAGTTGATTGTGACTCGCAGCAGCCCTCTAGGACAGAGTAGAACTGAGCCCTAGAGTTTCCAAGGAGCACTTGGTGGATTTGAACTGCCAGCCTTTTGGTTAGCAGCCATCACACTTAACCACTGCACCACTAGGGTTTCCATGGCCATTAGGAGTTGGAATAGGACTTGCAGAATGATAGCATAGCTGATCTAAAAGGCGCCTCACAGATTTTCTCCAAACTGGAACAGAAAGCCAGGGTTCATTGATTTATCTAAGGTATCAAAACTAATTAGTGGCAGAATTGGAACTAGAGGTTTAAATCTGTGTCTCCAGTCCCCACTCTTCTATATTTTAAACTACTTTTTATCTCAGCCTGGTTTTCTCACAGGGATTCAAATGTGGTAAATCCAAAATGAAGTTACCGTCTGTCCTTGATTCTCAGTTAACACCATTTCTGCATAACCAGTTCTGCTAGCTGGAGGTCTTATGGTAGACTTGGTCTTCTCCTTCCAACCCTCTGCATTCATTCCCATCAGGTATAAAAATGCCTTGGAACCGTAGACTCTGATGTCTCGTGGTGTGGCTGCTATGCGGGTTTAGCTCACCCGTTCTGCTGTGGGCTCACCTGTTGTGCAGGACTCATAGTAGGATCTCAGTGGGTGCTTGTTTAACATGCATGGCAAAAAGGGACGTGGTACGTTATTAGGATGCACAGCACTAAACACAGGTGCCACCTGGGAGCTCCTCTCTGAGGAGGTGATGCTGTAGTTTAAATTTACAGAAATCTCAATTAGGATACTGTCTTTGCTTTACAGCGGGCTGGATCATATATCATTCAGGACATGTGGATGTTACAGAGAAGAAATGGTACACGCTTAGCTTAACTATTGAGGTAAGTCTTACTGATCAGAATGCCTGGAGGTAAGAGGCTCTTCTGTTGGATTATCGGAGGGAAGGGGAGAGGGTATGATGAGGGGGGCAAGCAGAGAACCTACTGGGGCACCAGCAAACCTCCAGCCCCTAGGATGACAGTGAGTCGGGGTCACCCACGTGGGAACTGTCAGGGACTGACTTTACCAGAGCACTATGCTTTTAAATTTTGGTTTTGTTTTTCAAACCAAAGAGTAATTACTAGATAAAGTCAGTAAATGAATTGCTTTTTTTAAGTTTGCTTGAGCTGACACTGTAATGGGAAGTTAGAGGTATAAGCAGAATCATGTAAGTTGTTCATTAAAAAAAGGAAACCTATTGCTGTTGAGTCGATTCTGACCCTTAGCAACTGTATAGGACAGACTGGAATTATTCTATAGGATTTCCAAGGAATAGCTAGTGAATTTGAGTTGCTGGCTTTTTGGTTAGCAGTTGAATGCTTAAACGTTGTGCCACCAAAGCTCCTTAAAGCAGCTTTAGGTTTACAGAAAAATTAAGCAGAAACTACAGAGAACTGCCACACACTGCCTCCCCGACCCCTCCACAGTTCCCAGTGTCATCAACATCATGCATTAATTTAGTACAAGTGGACAAATGTTGATATATTATTTTTAGAAATAACTTGGAACGCTTATTTTACATTAAAGTTTCTGCTTTGTCATGTACAGTTTTATGAATTTGAGAAATGTGGGATACCACATGTCCACCGTTACAGTGTCCTGCAGAATTGCTTCACCTTAAAAGTGCTGCGCTTTATCTGTTCATCCCTCGCCCCTGCCTGCGAACCACCCATCAGCTATGGCAACCACTGATATTACTGTCTCTTTAGTATTGTTTTTTTCTAGAATGTCTTGTTGTTAGAATCATGCAGTATATAGCCTTTCTGGCCAGCCTCTTTTACTTAGCAATATGCATTTAAGGTTCTTCATATCTTTTCTTGGCTTGATAGCTCGTTTCTGTTTGTTGCTGAAGAATGTTTCATTGTGTGCGGAAACCCTGGTGGTGTAGTGGGTTAAGTGCTACGTCTGCTAACCAAAAGGTCGGCAATTCCAATCCACCAGGTGCTCCTTGGAAACTATGGGGCAGTTCTACTCTGACTTCTAGGGTTGCTGTGACTCGATGGCAGTGGGCTTGTTTTTTTTTTTTTTTGGTTTTTGAATGTCTCATTGTATGCATGTACCTGAATTTGTTTACTGAAGAATGTCTTCACTGTTTCAATTTTTAGCAGTCACGTGTAAAGCTGCTATAAACATTCACGAGCAGGTGTCTATGTGGACATATGTTTTTCAGCTCATCTGGGTAAATACCTGGGCACAGGATTCCTGGATCATATGTAAGAATGTATTAAGCTTTGTATAAATTATTTCACTTATTTAAATCTTCACAGAGATTTCAATGGAAGACAGTGTTTTTTTTCTTTTTTTTTATTGTGTTGAAAATACCCACAACCAGGCATTCACCAATTCTACAGTTTCTACATGTTTAATTTCATGACTCCTTTCTTCACCCTGCACAGCCGTTATCCGTAGCCTTTTCCAAGTTACTCCACCACCGTCAACCTAAACTCAGTGCCTCTGTGACAGAACTTCCTCTCCTCCCACCCTCCCATCCCTGGTAACCACTGCTTGTCTTTGGTTTCTGGGTAGTTGCTTATTTTGTACAAGTACGATCATACAGTATTTGTTCTTTTCACTCAACATTGTGTTTTCAAGGTTTGTCCCTATTGTAGCGTACATCTAGACTTAATTTTTCTTGATGGCTGGGTGATATTTCATAGCATGTATATGCCACATTTTTTAATGCATTTATTTGTTGATGGACGTTTTGGTCGTTTCTACTTTTGGGCTGTTGTGAAAAGTATAGCAGTGAACATGTGAGCAGATTACTGTTTGTGTCCCAGCCTTCACTACTGTTAGCGCTTCTCTCTCGCCATTCATCCCCTCCTTTGTAACCATCTCTTTGAGTGTTTATAATAGTGGTCTCATACAACATCTGTCCTTTTGTGATTGACTTCTTTCTTTCAACCAAATGCCCTCCAGATTCATCCATGTAGATGTTTCATGAATTCATTGTTCTTTATTGTTACATAGTATTGTATGTATCTACCATAGTTTGTTTATCCATTCATCTGCTGATAGGCACTGAGGTTGTTTCTACTGTTTTGCTGTTGTGAACAGTGCTGCGGCATGCATGGGTGTGCATGTGTCTATTTGCATGGCTGCTCTTATTTCTCTAGGATATATTCCTAGGTATAGGATTGTTGGATTGTATGGTATTTCTCTTTCTAGCTTTTTAAGGAACTGCCATACCGTTTTCCAATGTGGTTGTACGGTTTTATATTCATGCTAGCAGTGCATAGAAGTTCCATTCTTCTTGCAACCTCTCCAACATTTGTTATTTTTGTGTGTTTTGATGCGTGCCAGTAATATAAGGATGAGATGGTATCTTATTGTAGTTTTGTTTTTGTAATGGCTAATGACTGTATTTCTTCATGTATCTGTTAGCTACCTGAATGTCTTTTTTGGTGAAATGTCTGTACATATCCTTTGCCCATGTTTAAATTGGGTTATTGGTAGATATGGTAAATATTGGTAGATCTGGCAGAGCCAAATGTTTTTTCCCCCAGTCTGTAGGTTCTCCTTTTACTCTTTTGGTGAGGTCTGTTGATGAGCATAAGTATAAAATTTTTAGAAGATTCCAGGTATCTAGCTTGTCTTTTGATGTTTGTGTATTGTTAGTTATGGTTTGTATCCTATTTATGCCATACGTCAGGATCGCTAGCATTGACCCTATGTTTTCTTCCATGATCTTTGTAGTTTTGAGTTTTATCTTTAGGTCTTTGATCCATGTTGAATTCATTTTTATGTATGATGTGAGGTATGGCCCTGTTTCATTTTATTTTTTTAACAGATGGACATCATGTTTTTCTAGCTGTATTTGTTAAAAAGACTATCTTTTCTCCATTTAGGAGCCTTGGTGGTGGCGGTGGTTAGAGCAGTTGACTGCTACCAAAAAGCTCAGTAGTCTGAAATCACCAACATTTCCATGGTAGGAAGAAGTGGCAGTTTGTTTCTATAGAGATTTATACCTTGAAAACCTACTTGATGGTAGTAGGTTTTGGATTTGGGCCTCTGTCAAAGACCAGGTGACCATGAATGGATGGATTTATGTCTGGTTCTCGAGTCTATTCCGTTGGTCAGTGTGTCTGTCTTTTTGCCAGTATCAGGCTGTTTGGACTATTGTAGCTGAATCATAGTTTCTGAGGTCAGCTAGTGAGAGGTCGCCTGCTGTGTTCTTCTTCAGGAATGCTGTACTTATCCAGGGTATCTTTCCTTTGCATATAAAGTTGATGATTAGTTAAAGATTGATCTTGTTAAAGAATGCCATTGCTATCTGGATAGGGATTGCATTATATTTGTAGATTGCTTTGGGTAGTATTGACATTTTCACAATATTGAGTCTACTTATCCATGAGCATGGTATGTTTTCCCGTCTATGTAAGTCTCTCTTGGTTTCTTGTAATAGTTTTTTGCAGTTTTCTTCTTATACATCTTTTACATCCCTGGTTAGATCTATTACTAAATATTTAATTTTTTAGGGGTTATTATAGGTGACATTGCTTTCCTGATTTCCTTTTCATAGTTCTTTTTATTGATATAAATTTAATTTAGTGGTTGAAAGTAATTTAGTTTTCAACTGTTATCATGGTTTTTAAATTTTTTTTACTATGGCAATAATTTTAGGATATGGTTTCTAGAAATACTTTTTGGTCAGAGAACATACCAAATTGATTTTAATATAACATGAATTTAAAAGTATTTGTCAGAATTGCTGGCTGATTGTGAATTATTGCTAGTACTTATGGTAGAGGCTATACATATGGAAATTCTGTAAGCCCTACTGTGATTTTGTTTAGGTTGAGATAGTGATTAAAAATGGAATTCAGAGAACTTTTTGAGCTTGTCACTCTTCTGCCAGCCAGGCACTAAAATGACAATCCAGGTAGTCCTTGACTTGTGATGAGGTTCCTTTTTGATGACTACTCAGTTGTAAGTCAGATGCCTCAGTGTTTTTCATTATTATTTCCTTTTGTTATCAGTATCTTTGTTAACCCAATCTTTATTTGTCTTTGAGGACTGAAAGCATTGTGTCTGAAAGTGACAACATGGCAGTGTATGTGCTGTAATGTTGTGTGTACTACCTGTGACTAGTGATCAAGTGTACCAACAAAGAAAACCAAACAAACCGGAAAGTCATGAACACGGTTCATGGTGACTAGAATACCTTGTGAGTCAGAGACTACCTGAGCTGAGTTTTCAGGGATGAATGACGTGTCTTCAAGATCTTTCCATGTCAATGGGAAGGGTTTTGCCTGTTTTAGACTGGATTATAACGTCCAGATGTTTGGGTGTGAGGGATGTTATTTGGTTCCTGTTCACTTTTCTCCATTGGTGGTGAACTGAGGCATAGTCTGTCCTTTTGCCCATGATTTAAAAGGCTGCGTTTTTGGTATAATAAATCACATCAGATTGCATAGGTTCCCTCCTACCCCACCAGACTTTTTTTGTTGCTATTTATATTGCTGTGTTTGTGAATGAGCTGATACCACACTTTAAACTGCATTAGGTTTTAAAATAATTAATTGTATATTTTAATCCCTGTGTTAGCTGCTCTAACAGAAATACCACACATGATTGCCTTTAACAAATAGAAATTGATTTTTTTCCCAGTTAGGGGACCAGAAGTCCAAATCTGAGGTGCCTGCTTTAGGGGAAGGTTTTCTCTTGTCTGTCGGCTCTGGAGGAAGGTCCTTGTCTCTCTGAGCTTCTGCCTCTGAGCTGTCTTTATCTGACTTAGTATCTCTCTTCGCCTGTTTCTACTTCTTTTGCTTATGTGTTTGATCTCTGTTATATCTCAGAAGTTAGTGATTTAAGACATGTCCTACACTAACAGTATCTCATTAACATAACAAAACTCATTTCTAAGTGGGGTTATGACCACCAACGTAGAGGTTAGGATTTACAACATCTGTTTTGGGGGATCAGGAACCCTGGTGGCATACTGGGTTAAGTTCTGCGTCTGCTGCCAAACGGTTGACAGTTCAAGTTCACCAGGCACTGCTTGGAAACTCTATGGGGCAGTTCTTTTCCGACCTCTAGAGTTGCTATGAGTTGGACCCCACTTGACAGCAGTGGGTGGGTTACTGTATGTGTTGTGCTAAGTGCTAGGGGTGCAGCAGTGAACAGAACAGACAACATTGCTGATCTTACTTAAAGCCCGTGTGTTTTCAGGACAGGGGTTGGTCAAAGTTTCCTGTAAAGCTCCATGTGGTCTCTCTTGCAACTACTCGATTCTGTGGGTGTGCCCATGCAGCCAAAGATAATGTTTAAGTGAATAGCTATGCCTGTGTTTCAAAAACACTTTTTACAAAAGCAAGTAACCAACCTACAGGCTATACTTTGGCCACCCCTGTTCTGGAACAATAAGCGTGTAAACAAATTCAAAAACATTATGAGGAAAAGAAAATGAGGACATGTGGAAAAGTATTTCTCTTGCCCTGATTCCTGTGAAGTAGAGTTATCAGGGAAGATACTGCTGAGCTGGCAACCTTTGACCTGAGAGCTGAATGATGGGAAGAACAGACTAAGTGGAGGGCACAGCTAGTGCAAAGGGTTCGGGAGACTGATCTGTGTGAGGAGAGCCAGGAGCCTCAGTGGCCGAGGTTTGGGGAGTGAAAGGCAAGGAGGAGATGAGATCAGAGTGGGTGGCAGGGCCCACATCATTAGATGCTTCATGGGGTTTGTATATGTGAGTTCCTTGGCTCAGTTTAATATTCACTGTCCCTTAAATGACAGAAGAGGTTCAGTAAACGCTTTCAGTTTTGAACATAGGCATGTAAGTGTGCGATAGCAGAAACATGGCTCTCAGTTTGGAGTTGGGTGATATCTTAAGTCATCTAGTGCTGCTATAACAGAAATACCACAAGTGGAATGCTTTAACAAAGAAAAATTTATTCTTTCACAGTTTAGGAGGCTAGAAGTCCAAGTTTAGGGTACCAGCTTTAGGGGAAGGCTTTTTTTTTTCCTGTTTGCCTTGGGGGAAGGTCCTTGTTACCATTCTTCTCTGGTTGAAGAGCTTCTTGCTGAAGAGACTCTAGGTCTAGAAGCCTTGGCTGTTCTCCTAGCCCTTGTCTCTTAGTGGCATGAGGTCCTCCTGCCTCTCCACTTGCTTCTGTCTTTTATGTCACCAAAGAGAAAGATTTAAGACACAGCCAAGCCGAGTGCCGTCAAGTCAGATCCGACTCATAGGATCCGACTCATGATTTAAGACACAGCCTAATTTTATAGATTGAGTCCTGCCTCTTTAGCATAATGGTCTCAAATCCTGTCTCATTGACCTTATAGACACAGGAGTTATAACATATAGGAAAATCATATCAGAGGACAGAAGGTCAGGCCATCTCATAATGCTGGGAACCGTGGCCTAGCCAGGTTGACAGCTGCTTTTCCAGAACCTAATTCACTCTGTCACGGATGACTTGGATTCAGGTCCTAGCCCTGCCCTTAAATTCACGACTTGAGTTTTAATGTTATATGACATAGCATCTCCATATAAAGCCAAAATAACAAAGCTAAGGCCCTTTTTGCACAGAATTCTGAGAATCAAAAGACATTTTAATTTGATTCTGGGCCTAGTGCTTTGGATTTTTAGCTCTTCACTCTTAGATAGGCTGGCTCAAAAGAGTTGGCCGTGGTGGATGTGCTGCAGCTGTCTGCTCATAAACTGCCCTAATAATCGCAGTAAGGTCTAATACGACTGTGCTTAGGAATAGCAGCCCTCTAAAGAAGCCATTCTTTGTCTTATTTTTCTCTCTCAGTGACCAGTAAGCCCTGTCTTGTGGACACTTCCCATTTCCACCAGTCATCAGTTTAACTGATCGTTAACAAGTTTTCTAACTCAGGGGAGGTGCTTCTGATACATCATATGACTTTAAAATGTGTCATTGATTGAGTTGTGTGTCCCCCAAAAAATATGTGTAGCCACGTGGCTGGGCCATGATTCCCAGTATCTTGTGATTGCCCTCCATTTTGTGATTTTCCTGTGCCGTATGTTGAAGAATTAGGGTGGGACTGTAAATCCCTTCATAGGATTATCTCCCTGATCCACTGTAAAGGGAGTTTCCCTGGAGTGTGGCTTGCCCCACCCTTAATCCTTTCATCCTACAAGAGATAAAAGGAAAGAGAAGCAGGCAGAGAACTGGGAACCTTACACCATCAAGAAAGCAGCACCAGGAGAACAGCGTGTCCTTCAGAGCTGAGGTTCCTGCACCAAGACGCTCCCTGGACAAAGACTGATGTAATACTAGACTTTCCTCCAGAACTGACAAGGGGAAAGCCATCCCCTGGAGCAGACGTCTTGAATTTGGACTTGTAGCCTACCGGACTGTGTAAGAATAAACTTTCCTTTGTTAAAGCCATCCACCCTGTGGTATTTCTGTCAGAGCAGCACTAGCTGACTAAAACAAAGTACTCCTCTGAACACAAGGACAGAACGGTCAAACTGTGGTCAATTAATCCTTCTCTGGCTGAGCTACGGTTCCCTAGTGAAGACCTGGAACAGACAGTGGGGTGCAGACAGACACTTCAGCTTCAGTACATTTGGATCTGAAGAGCTGGAGGCTGTTAGCTACAACACATGTATATGAACTACTCGTTGCTAGTAAACATGCTTTTTATTTTACGAGGCTTATCTAAGACTTGAGTCAGAACTGACTCCGATGGCAGTGGCTTTGGAATCCCTGGTGGCATAGTGGTTAAGTGTGATGTCGCTAACCAAAGGGCTGGTGGTTCAGATTCACCAGGAGCTCCTGGGAAACTCAGTGGGCCAGTTCTCCTCTGATCTGTAGGGTCACTGTGAGTCGGAATTGACTTGACGGCAGTGAGTTTGGTTTTTTCATTATCGAAAACTATATAACTGTGTCGTGAAAAGTTTTATATTTGTTGATTTTTGGACATTTTTATTTTATTTTATCTTTTTCATTAAATAAAAAAATGAAAGTGTACATAGTCTGTGCTTACAATATTAGGTTAAGAGAGGAGGAGTACACAAGTTGTGTCGAAGTCTCATCAATATTGATCTTCTTACTAATGTGAATTGTCACCAATTTCACCCTACCAAATTTCTAACAATTAACTAATCTAAACCCTCGCCCCTTGCCTTCCCACCCTCCCATCTTCCCCACTCTTGTAGCTGTCAAAGAGTCTTTTCTATTATGTATGAGTATGGTTTTCAGTTTTTATCTTATGGGTCTCATATAATAATTGTCCTTCTGTCGCTGACTGGTTTCACTCAATATAATGTCCTCCAGTTGAGACCAAACAGAAAGATGTTTCCTGCTGTCATCGTTGTGCTTTATCAGTGTATAGTACTCCGTGGAGTATATACACCAAAGTTTACCTATCCACTCTTCTGTTGTTGGGCATTTGGGTTGATTCCAACTTTTTGCTATCGTGGACTGTGCTGCAATGAATATTCGTGTGTATGTAGCAGTCGGTGTGAATGGCCTTGATTTTGTAGGATATATTCCAAACAGAGGAATAACTGGGTCAGATGGTATATCTATATTCATTATTTTAAGGTAACGCCAAATTGCTTTCCAAAGAGGAAATTGTACCAATGCCAGGCTGTTTTGACTGCTGTGGCAGTGTAATAGGTTTTAAAGTCAGGTAGTCAGAGGCCTCCTAGCATGTTCTTTTTCAGTAGTGTTTTACTTATTCAGGGTTTCTTCCCTTTCCAAATAAAGCTGATAATCTGTTTCTCCATCTCATTAAAAAATGTCTTTGGAATTTGTATTGGGATTGCATTACATAAGTTGAGTGCTCTGGGCAAAATAGACATTTTCACAATATTGAGTCTTCCTATCCATGAGCAGAGTAGATTATTCCACTTATGTAAGTCCCTCCTAGTTTCTTATAGCAATGTCTTGTAATTTTCTCTGTAAAGATCTCTTGTTTCTCCAGTTAAATTTATTCCTACGTATTTTATCTTCTTGGGGGCTATAGTAAATGGAATTGATTTGGTGATTTCTTCATTAATAATTTCATTGTTGGTATAAAGGAATCCCACTGATTTAGTTATGTTTATCTTGTATCCTGATACTTTGCTGAATTCTTCCATTAGCTCTAGTAGTTTACTTATGGTTTTCTTTGGATTCTCTGTATAAACAATCGTGTCATCTGCAAAGAGGGAAATCTTTACTTCTTCAGTGCCAGTACAGATGCCTTTTATTTCTTTGTCTTGTCTAATTGCTCTGGCTAGAACTTCTAGGACAATGTTGAATAGAAGTGGTGAGAGTGGGCATCCTTGTCTAGTTCCCATTCTCAAAGGGAATTCTTTCAGTCTTTTACCGTTCAGGATGATGAAAGCAGTTGGCTTTACATAGATGCTATTGATTATATTGAGGACTTTCTCTTTTATTCCTATTTTCCTGAGAGTTTTAAGCATGAATGGATGTTGAACTTTGTCAAATGCCTTTTCTGCATCAATTGACAAAATCAGATGATTTTTATCTTTTGTGTTATTAATATGGTTGATTACATTAATTGCTTTTTTGATGTTGAACCAGCCTTGCATCTCTGGAATGAAACCAACTTGATCATGATGAGTGATTGTTTTTATATGTTGTTGAATTCTACTGGCTAGAATTTTGTTGAAGATTTTTGTATCTAGATTCATCAGTGATATTGGTCTGTAATTTTCTTTTTTTGTGGGATCTTTCCCTGGTTTTGGTATCAGGGTTATGCTGGCTTCATAGAAGGAATTTGAAAGTATTTCATCTCTTTCTATGGTGTGAGATAGCCTCATTAATATTGGAGTTAATTCTTCTCTAAAAGTTTGGTAGAATTCTCCAGTGAAGCCATCTGGACCAGGACTTTTTTTGGTTGGTAGATTTTTGATGACTTCCTCAATCTCTTCCTTTGTGATAGATTTATTAAGTTGATTTATTTCTCCTTGTGATAGTCTTGGTGAGTCATATGAATCTAGAAATTTGTCCATTTCCCCCAGGTTTTCAAACCTGTCAGAGTATAGCTTTTCATAGTATTCTGTTATGATATATTTCATTTCAGATGAGTCTGTTGTAATATCTCCCAACTCATTTCGTAATCGGGTTATTTGTATCTTCTGTTGTTTTTCTTTTGTAAGTTTAGCCAATGGTTTATCTATTTTGTTGATCTTTTTGAAAAACCAACTCTTGGTTTTGTTAATTTTTTCAATTGTTTTTCTATTCTCTAATTCATTTAGTTCTGCTCTAATCCTTATAATCTCTTTTCTTCTGGTACCTGAGGGGTTTCTTTGTTGCTCTCTTTCTACTTGTTCAAGCTGTGAGGTTAATTCTTTAATTTGTGTTCTTTCTTCTTTCCGGAAGTGTGCATTTATAGAGATAAACTGACCTCTGAGCACTGCTTCTGCTGTATCCCGTAAATTCTGGTAGGATGTGTTCTTGTTCTCATTTGAATCCATAAATTTCTTTAATGTGTCTTTGATTTCTTTTATAACCCAAGGCTTTATGAGTAAAGTGTTCAGTTTCCACAAGTTGGAATTTTTACCTATGATTTTTCTGTTACTGATTTCAACTTTTATAGCTCTGTGGTCCGAGAAGGTACTTTGCAATAAATCAGTGTTTTGGGTTTTATGGAGAATAGTTTTATGACCCAACATATGGTCTGTTCTGGAGAATGTTCCATGTGCTTTGGAGAAGAAGGTATATTTATCTGTTGATGGCTGAAAAGATCTGTATATGTCAATAAGGTCAAGTTGGTTGATTGAAGCAACAAGATCTTCTGTATCTTTACTGAGCTTTTTTCTGGATGATCTATCCTTAACTGAAAGGGGAGTGTTAAAGTCCCCAACTATTATTGTGGAATGATCAGTCTCATTTTTCAGTGTTGTCAGTATTTGTTCAATGTATTTAGGTGCTTTGGTATTGGGAGCATAAATATTTAATATTGTTAAGTCTTGCTTGAGTATTGAACCTTTCAGCAATAAATAGTGACCATCCTTGTCCATAATAGTGGACTTCACATTAAAATATATTTTATCTGAAATTAATATTGCCACATCTGCTCTTTTTCATGTATTATTAGCTTGATATATATTATTCCAACCTTTAATTCTCAACTTGTTCTTATCCTTAAGTCTAAGGTGTGTTTCTTGTAAGCAACATATAGATGTGTCATGTCTTTTGATCCACGATATCACTCGGTGTCTCTTTACTGGATCGTTCAGACCATTTACATTCAGTGTGATTATTGACACATATACATTTAGTGATGTCATTTCAATATGTTTATTTTCATGTTAGTGTTTTCTCTGTTGTTCGTATTAATCTGTCCTGGGACATTCTACTTTATGGATGGTATAAGTTTTGATTTTATATTTATTGAGACTCCTGTATTGTGATTTTTCATTGCAAATGGTTTATTGTTAATTAGTTCTATGGCTACATACCTAATCCCCCTTAATGTATAATTATTGAAATCAATTTTAATTATTTTAGAAGTCAGAAACTGTCACTGCATCAAAAGAAAAAAAAAACTAACTATTGTAGTGTATCCCTCTTTAAATGTGATATTGTAGTTGTCATGATATGACCATGAATTCCCTTATTATAATATTGTAGTTTTTGGCTTGTTTTGATGAAGTTTTGTGCTTTCCTTAGCTGATTAGAAATTTGGATGAAGTGCCTTAAATCATCACCTAAAACATATATTTAGGGAAGAGCTTCTTTCAGTAATTCATGTAATTTGGGTTTAGTTTTTACGAAGTCTTTAAATTTTTCTTTATTTTCAGAAGTCTTAATTTCACCATTATAGTTGATAGACAGTTTAGTGGGATACATTATTCTGGGATGGACATTTTTCTTGCTCAGGACTTTCAATGTGTCTGCCCATTGTTTTCTGGCCAGCATTGTTTCAGCAGAAAAGTCAGATGAAAGTCTACAGGGTTTTCCTCGGAATGTTAGGTTTGACTTGAACCTTGCTGTCTTCAGAAGCATCTCTTTGTATTTTAGTTTATTAAGTTTAATTACAATATGCCTTGGCATTCTTCTTTTGGGATCTAACTTTTGCGGTATTCGATAAACATCTTGGATATCTATATTTTCTTTCTTCATAATCTGAGGAAAATTTTCTGTCAGCATCTCTACAGCAATACTCTCTATGTTGTCATTAATCCTCCCTTGTTCAGGATCTCCAATTAAACGTAAATTATTCCTCTTCATGGAGTCCCATATGTTTCTTAACGTCTCTTCATTTTCCTTATTTCTTTTTCTGATTTTATCTCAAAAATGCTGGCATTAGTTACTTTGTCTTTTAGGTCACTGATTCTAACTTCTATCTGTTCAATCCTACTCTTTTGGCTTTGGATAGAATTATCCAATTCTGTAATTTTGTTATTAATCTGATGTATTTCAGATTGTTGATGTTCTAGAATATTAAATAGTTTATCAAATTTTTCATTTTGTTCTATTGTATGTTGTATTTGGACATTTTAAAGGAGGAAAGGAAATATGGGCATAATCTTTGTATGCTGGATACTTTAAATAGGTACAGGAGAATTTCCTTTTAGAAATTGTTTCTGTGTTTCAAACTTTTGCTAAAACATATGGAATTGCATTTTGTCTTGAGTGAAAAGACATTTCCTTCCTTAAGTGGGTATGCCATACATTACTAAGAACTGGATTTCAGGAGGTCATTTTCATGTTTTTAAGGGCTGTGTCTCTTTCTATTCCAGGGAAGTTTCTGCTCCGGCACATTGGATGGGAAACCTCTGTGGACCAACGTCCATGTGAAGTTCCCGAGGAATGGCTGGGCTGCCCTCGGCACTCGCTCCTTTCAGTTTGCACAGTTTGACAACTTTCAAGTGGAAGCCCAAAGCTAATTCTCACTGAGCATCACACAACACTCTCTGGGTTTTCTTCCTTCCTGTGTTTTTCTATGCTCTTTTTTCAGAGCGAGTTCTTGTTCTGATGGACGAATACAGGAGCCTTTTGGAGGCTAAAGAGAATGAAGAGGAAATAGGGAGAAAAGGACACTTTTTTCCTGAACTTCTGGAAGATTTTGCTAGAACTAATTCCAAGAAGAAAATAGGCGACTCTTCAGCACTACCTGGCATGTCCTGTAAAATTCAGACGGTGTATCTGACTTGTCCTTAGGGATGGTCTAGGTGATTCAGACCGTGAGGCCTTGGTTTTTGTTTTGAATCGGCTCTCTTCCATCTTACTGACTAGTGATTATGCAGGTTTTGTTAACTTGATCATTGCTGGAGTGTGTTTATTCATGCTGAGTGCTGACTGTGTGTCTCAGTGAGCTAAGGTGCCTGTCATGAGATAATGCTGCCATAAGAAGAAGCCAAAAAACACTGACTGTGCTTTTTCTGAAAGCTACTGCTACTACATCTTACCCTTTCACTCTAAAAAGCATTATTTCTGCTTCTGCTTCTCCTTTTTAAGATGAGGCTTCTGAACTGCAGAATGTGAAGAAAAGGATGGCTTGAAAAACGATTCCTCATTAATCAGCTACCTCTAAAGCTATTTTTACCATAATAAATATTAGCAAATTACTTTATCTGTATTTTGTAATTCTTTTGGATCTAATGTTTACTCTTGAAGTTCTTCTAGCCTTTGAATGTTTTCCCGGATGACCGGAAGGAGGAAGAATGCCCAGTCTAGCGAATGCTGTGGCTGTAGTTGTTGCGCTTTCCCACATCTCTCTCTGTTGCGCATTTTGTCGTCCCTTTTCCCATGAGGCACTGAGAGTAACCTAAAACAGCAAATCAGTTCTGCTTATCTCTTGCCGTTTGGCAGGGGGAGAATGCTAGCTTTTTGCTAGCTTGTAGTTTTGGATCACCTTCTAAGATTCTGTGGAGCCACAAAAACTAACCTATTGCTGTCGAGTTGATTCCAACTCATAGTTAAAAACCAAAAAAGCCAAACCCAATGTCGTTGAGTTCCGACTCATAGTGACCCTATAGGAAAGAATAGAACTGGTTCATAGTTTCCAAGGAACACTTGGTGGATTTGAACTGCCAACCTTTTGGTTACCAGCTGTAGCACTTAACCACTATGCCACCAGGGTTTTGGACTCATAGTTACCAAAGGGAGAAAAAAAAAAGGATTGCTGTTGAGTCAATTCTGACTGACAGTAACCTTATAGGGCAGAGTAGAACTGCCCCATAGAGTTTCTAAGGAGCACGTGGTGAACTTGAACTGCTGACCTTTTGGTCACCAAAGCTCTTAAGCACTGTACCACCAGGGTTTCCAACTCATAGTTTGGGGCCCTGAAATCCTTAAAGTACAAATCTGTTTATATTTAAATAGGGTTTTTTTAATGCAATGTATGTTTCTCATTGGAAAACCAAAAGGGAAGAACATGTTCTGCATTTTTCCAGCTGAAAGAACTGAAGAAACAAGTTCAAGCCTTGAGTTGCCATAGTGAAGGATTCTACAGGGAAATATTAAATGACTCAGGGAGCCTGAAAAAAAATGGAAGGAAGTCACAGTGTTGTTATATGAGAAAGAACTGGTGAATGTTCACCCATTTGAAGAGGCAGTATATGATCAGAAACTGATGGTATTGAAGGAAGAAGTCAAAGCTGTATTGAAGGCATTTGCAAAAAACAAGGCTCCAGGAATCGATGGAATGTCAATTGAAGTATTTCAGCAAACAGATGCAGTACTAGAAATGCTCAGTTATCTAGGTCAAGGGATTTGGAGGACAGCTACCTGGCCACTTGACTGGAAGAGATCCATACTTATCCCCATTCCAAGGAAAAGTGATGCAGCGGAATGTGGAAATTACTAAACAGTATCATTAATGACACATGTAGGTGTAGTTTTGCTCAAGATCATTCAAAAGCAACTGCAACAGTATGTTGAGCAGGAACTGCCAGAAATTCAAGCTGGATTCAGAAGAGGATGTGGAACCAGGGAGATGATTGCTGATGGTCAAATGGATCTTGGCTGAAAGCAAAGTATACCAGTAAGATGCTTACCTGTGTTTCATTGACTAGTAAAGGGCATTTGACTGCGTGGATCATAACAAATTATGGCTACCATTGTGGGGAATGGGAATTGCAGAACATTTAATTGTGCTCTTAAGAAATCTGTATGTGGATCCAGAGGCAGTTGTATGAACACTGCATTTGTTTAAAGTCAGGAAAGGTGTGCATCGGAGTTGTATTCTTTCTCTATACCTTTTCAGGTATAGAGCAAATAATTTGCGAAGCTGGACTATAAGAAGAATGAGATATCAGAGTTGAAGAAAGACTCATTAGCAAACTGTGTTACCCAGATGACACCGCTTGCTGGAAGGGAAGAGGATTGTTGATGAAAATCAAGGACCACCGCCTTCAGTATGGATTGCTTCCCAACATCAAGAAAACAGAAATCCTCACAACTGCACCAGTAAACAACATTGTCGTAAATGGAGAAAGGATTGAGTTTGTCAAGAGTTTCATTTTACTTGTTCCTACAATCAGTGCCCATGAAAACAACAGTCAAGAAATCAAAAGATGCATTGCATTGGGAAAATCTGCTGCAAAGGACCTCTTTAAAGTATTGAAAAGTAAAGATGTCATCTTGAAGACTAAGGTATGTCTGACCCAAGCTGTGGTATTTTCAGTCACGCCATATGCATGTGAAAGCTGGACAGTGAATAAGGAAGACAGAAGAAGAAGAACTGATGCTTTTGAATTGTGGTGTTGGAGAAGAATATTGAATGTACCATGCACTGCCAAAAAACCAAATAGATCTGTCCTGGAAGAAGTACAGCCAGAGTGCTCCTTGGGAGCAAAGATGGTGAGACTGTGTCTTTCATACTTTGGACATGTGGTCAGGAGGGATCAGTTCCTGGAGAAAGACATCATGCTTGGTAGAGTAGGGCGTCAGCAAAGAATGATTTGTGTCTACTTTGTTGTGTCTGTCAGTAGATCATTTCTCATTGCCGAAGAGTGTTCCATTGTATGACTGTACTGTAGTTTGTGTTGCCTCCCTCCAACAACTTTTGGTATTAAAAATAAAACTGCTGTGAACATTTGTATGCAAGTCTGTTTTTTTTTTTTTTTTTTTAATCAATGTAAACATGGAAGAGGAAAATTTCTGGATCTTATGATAAGTGTACCTTTACATTAGAAGTTTCCAAACTGCTTTCCAAATGATTTTATAAATTTATAGTTCCCCAGCAATGTTTGAGAGGTCTGATCCACATTCTTGTTAGTGCTTCATGTTATCATTCTTTCTAATTTTAACCATTCTTGTGGGTGTGTACTAGATGAATTTCCTTGATGACAGAAGATGCTGAGCATGTTTTCATGGAGTTATTTGGTCATTTATATATTTTGTAAAATGTCTCTTTAAATCTTTTGCCCATTTTTTAAAATGGACTTGTCATATTATTGAATTATCAGGGCTCTTTATATATTCCAGATACAGTCTTTTTGAATTTGATACCGATTTTGGAAATTAGTTTGTCCAAGCCGTGGCTTGTCTTTTCATTTTGTAGTGGTTTAAAGCTACAGCTGCTAACTGAAAGGTTTGAATCCACCAGGCACTGCTTGGGAACCACATGGGGCAGTTCTACTCAGTGCTGTAGGGTTGCTATGAGTCAGAATTGACTTGATGACAGTGAATTTGGTAGGGTTTTTTTGAAGAGTACGGAATTTAATTTGGAAGTCCAATTTATTTTTTTGTTAGGTGCTTTTTTGTATTCCAAGAAATCTGTCTACTCTGAGTTCACAAGACTTTTTTCCTGTGTTTTCTTTTAGAAATATTACATATTTGCCTTTTAAATTTAGGCTGTAGTCCATTTTAGTTAATTTTAGTATATGGTGGGCAATGAAGATTAAGGATTTTTTTTAAACAGGACATTCAGCATTATTTGTTGAAAAGACTAGCCTTTGTTGAACATCAATGGACTGTGTCAATGACATGCAGTAATACACCTTTACCATTAAATGTGATGTTAAGTGTAGTTTTTATTTTTTCACATGACTTACTATGTGAGGGAAGGTTATTTCTAATTTGCTGAGGATTTTTATTATGAATAGATGTTGAGTTCTGTTAAATTCTTTTTCCATATTTAATAAGACAATTATGTAATTTTCCTCTCTTAATGTGGCAAGTCACATTGTTTTGAACTGTTGAACCAACTTTCCATCCTTAAGATACGTCATGACCGAGTGAGGTTTATTACCCTATGTATATATTGGTAGATTTGATTTTCTAATGGTTCATTCTATTAATTTATACAGAATATTGAGCTGTAGTTTCCTTGTACTGTCTTTGGTTGGAGAATCAGAGTGATATTCACAGGATATCACTGTCCCAGGATGTTTGTATAAACATATACATATCTTGCTTTTTCTTTTGCTGTAGTGGGGCCCTGATAGGTATGTATGTTGTGTATACATACATATATGGCTGTGTATATTGACAGAGGCTCACCATACTTTCGAATTTTATGACTTGTCATTCTTCTACCTAAATCAAAGATAGTACAGGAAAACTACACTCCAGCATTTTGCATGAATGAAAATAACCCCAAAGCTCTAAACCAAATATCAGCAAATCAAACCCACCAGTTATAAGGAAGGTAATAAGCCCCACTTGGTCATGATGTACCCTGTATTGCAAAGATGGGAAATTGGTTCAATTTTTGAAAATAATGATCAATCAAACTTTAATACAAGGCATTCTGCTTCTTTATTTGCTGAGTTGAGGTTTTTAAGTCTTAGGATCATGAATTGTATCAGTTAGCATCCAGTCAAGAGATAGAAATCACACTAGTAGTTGGAGCAGAAAAATATTAGTACAAAGAAATAGTTGTCTAGGGATTGACTACTAGGGATAAAGAGAACATCCTGAAGAATACAGGATTAGCAGACAGAGGGACCAGCCATTTCTAGGCTAGGGCCAAGGACCTAAGGAAAGGATTTAAAAATGGAAGAGGGCTTCTCCAGAAGGCTGAGGCTGAGGGGGGGTTGGCTGTGGCCCTGCAGGTGTCACAAAAGTTGGCTGAGGCGCTGCATCGCTGGGGCTGGCAAGCAGGTAGCCACCTTCTGGGGTGTGATGAGACTCATGAGAGAGCTGCTCCGGCGGTGCTGCTGAAACTTACCAGTAGGCTACCCTTTGTTGTGCTGGCAAAGCTTGCTGAAAAATCACCTGGATGGCTGTCAGCGAAATCACTGGAGATGAAAGTTCTGTTGAATGCTCCAGTCCTTATGAGGTTGCTAGTCACACTCACTGGAAGGCGAGAATCACTGGGTTTTCCAAGTGCTGCTAGCAGCTGCAACCCACAGAGGCAAGAAGAAAAAGCACATGAAACAAAGACAGGAAGCTGCTACTTCCTGCGATTTCTATTCTGTCCTGACAAAGCTCAGCAGTGAGCTATCTGACAAAAGAGTTTACAGTACCCAGCTCTTATAAGCAGGATAAAGAAGAGTGGATTGGAGAATGAGAAGCCTTACCAGCTATGTAAAAACTAAACCCATTGCCCCTGAGTTAATTTTGAATCATAGTGACCCTATAGGACAGAGTAGAACTGCCCCATAGAGTTTCCCAAGAGTGGCTGGTGGTTTGAACTGCTGACTTTTGGTTAGCAGTCAAGCTTTTACCCACTATGCCACCAGGGCTCCTTAACAGCAATAGGACTATTCAGATATTTCCATCTGGTGTCAGTTTTGTCAATTTGTATCTTTCACTTCATCAGGTTATTGAACGTACTAGCATAAAATTGTTTAAGATATTACCTTATTTTAATGTCTATAGTATGCTGCTGATATGGGCAATTTGCATTTTCTCGTCTTAATCTTGTTCAAGTTTATTCATCTTTTTAAAATTCTAGCTTCAGTGTGGATTACATCTTAACATAAAACAAAAATTCTCAACTGAATGAATAAGCAACATGGTAAATGGAGAAAATACTGAAATTGTAAAGGGTTTCATTTTATTTGGATCCACAACGCTCATGGAAGCAGCAGTCTAGAAATCAAATGATGAATCACACTGGACAAATCTGCTGCAAAGGACCCCTTTTAAAAGTGTTAATTAAAAAGCAAAAATACCATTTTGATGACTAAGCTGTAACTGATCCCAGCTCCGTGGTGTTTTCACTTGCCTCATACACATGTGAAAGCTAGACAATGAATAAGGAAGACAAGAGGAGTCGATGCCTTTGAATTATAGTATTGGCAAAGAAGGCTGAATATGTCACAGACTGCTAGAACAATGCACAAATGTGTCTTGGAAGAAGTACAGTCAGAATGCTCATTAAAAGGAAGGATAGTGAGATTTCGTTTTACCTACTTTGGACACGTCATCAGTTGGGAGAACGCTTGGTAGAGTAGAGGGTCAGCAATAAAGAACAAGATCCTCAGTGAGGTGCATTGACACAGTGGTTGCAACAATGGGCCAGCATAACAATTATAAGGATGGCACAGGACCAGGCAATATCTTTTTCTAGTGTACGTAGGGTTGCTGTGAGTCAAAACCAGCTCATAACCATCTAACAATAGCCTTGGTTTCCTTGAATTTTTCCCGTTGTTTTTTTTGTTTTTTATTGATAGCTGTCTTCATTATTTTCTTCCACTTACTTTGAGAAGCTTCTGGATGGTTAGATTAGGCTAGGTTGGCCAGAGATACTTGGATATGTTTTGAGGTAGGGTCGGGCTGGATAGACACTAAGTTATTCAATTAAGTTTCTACCCTATCTTGTTTGAATTGTTGGAGAGACTCTTCTGAACCATAGATTCAGTTTGAAGATGGCAGCCTGTACTATCACATTTAGATCATGTATGAGACACACTGAGATCTTTCTCCTAGGATTTACTTTCCATGATTCTACCACAGCTTTTGTCGAAGAAAACAGTGACTTTGTGCAGGCGCAGAAGAGAACAATGAGTTGCAGAGCCTCAGGGAGTGTTTGGGCACCTTGTGTTGGAGAGAATTTGTGTGTTTTTGTGCATGTGAGCTTTTTTTTTTTTTTTTTTTTTTTTTAAAATCCTGAGGTATTTGTAGGAAACCCTGGTGGTGTAGTGGTGAAGTGCTTTATCTGCTAACCAGAGGCCAGCAGTTCGAATCTGCCAGCTGCTCCTTGGGAAGTCTATGGAGCAGTTCTACCCAGTTCTGTAGGGTCCCTATGAGTCAGCATTGACATGATGGCAGTGGGTTTGGTTTTTTTTGGTTTTGATGAGGTATTTCTATCGCTGGAAGCCTGTGTTAGGTAGTGTTGTTGCAACCCTATTTCTCAGACCCCTAAGGACAGATCCAGGTTGTTCTGTCTGGGACAGAACCTGTTAAAACAGAGTAGTCATTTTGCTTTGATCTTGGGCTCAAAGGAGTGAGTCCTTGGGTGGTGGAAACAGTTTAAAGCACTACTACTAGCCAAAAGGTTAGTGGTTCAAACCTGCCTAGAGGTGCCTTGGGAGACAGGCCTGGTGATCTGCTTCCAAATGTCGCAGCCTTGAAAACCCCTACAGAGCAGTCCTCTGCACATGTGGGGTTGCCGTGAATCAGAATCTATTTGAGGACAACTAATGGGGCTCAGGGAAACCTTGGTAGTGTAGTGGTTACATGCTACAGCTGCTAACTGTGAGGTCAGCAGTTCAAACCTGAAGGCTCTCCTTGTAGACACTATGAGGCAGTCTTGATGAGTTGGAATCAACTGGACGGCAATTGGTTTGGTTTTGGTTTTTAACAGGGATCAAAAATCTTTGGGTGGTAGATGTGGAGTATTGAGTCTGCAGCATCATTCATATAAAGGTTTTTTTTTGTTCTCCCTCCATGTTTCTCCTGATCTTCCTACCTTGGGTTTGTGTTAGAATCATCTGAACAAAACACCCCAAACCCAGTGCTGTCAAGTTGATTTTGACTTATAGCAATTGAGAAGACTGTAAACACTAGCGTCTAAAGCTCTATGCTAAATTTGCTGATTTAATTGGTTTGGGGTATTTATTTTAGAAGTTCTCCAGGTGGCTCTGAAATGTAGTCAGGGCTGAGAACCATCCCAGCAACCTCTGCTTTTCTTTGCTTCCTGTTCCCCACGCCCCCTCCTGCATCCAGATCGCAGGGGCAAGTTATGAGTCAAAGATCAGGAAGCTGTGCCAGACTGTAAGGTTATGAGTCACACTGCACCAACTGACTTCACAGCCACAATCATGAATGCCATATGTGCCTTGTGTGCTGACTTGGTTTTTCACTCAAGTCTCACTTCTACCAGCATGTCTGAGGGGTAGAGCAGCATCATAGTTGGAAATCTTAGCTGCAAGGGAGCCTGGAAAGAATTTCACTCTCTAGGAAAGAGGGAGCTTGGACAGGTGCTGAAAGAATCAATCCACTGGCCGTAATTATGCCCACAGGCATGTACCTAGGGAGAGCTGTGAAAAGTTAAGCAGGAAAAGGTGAATAACTGAATTAAAAAAAAGGAAAAGCTAAGTAACTCAAAAAAGAAAGCCAAGAGATCCGTAAAACCTGTTTCATCTGTAATGGAGTCAAAGAACAGCAACCAAAATTGCCAATGAGAAACCTGATATTTTCAAAGTTGCGGAGAAAGAAGCACTTTCATCATTGTAGAGTCAGAAAACCTTTCTAAATGACAGAGTAAACCTTATGACTCAGTAATCCCATGGCAGCAAGCATGTGCTCATGAGGTTAACAAGAGATATACCCAAGGTTGTTTATCAGATTATTGCTTATACAGATACCACAGACAATCTAGATGCCAATCAAAAGAGGGCTTTGTAAATATATGATAAATTTACACCACAATATTACTGAAAACTCCAAATCAGTTGCTGTCTAGTAAATTATGACTTACAGTGACTCTGTGTTTCAGAGTAGAATTGTGCTCTGTAGGGTTTTCAGTGATAGTGACGTTTTAGAAGTGAGATCACCAGGCCTTTCTCCTAAGACACATATGAGTGGATTTGAATGACCAACTTCTTGGTTAGTAGCTGAGTGCTTAGTTGTTTGCATTACACAAAAACTCAACAAAAGACTGTTGAGCTTTTAAAACAACGCCTTTGCTCCGGGAGGCAGAATCATGTGGCAGATAAGTTCACAGGCTTTGGATCCAGGCTGCTTGGATTTGAATCTTGATTCTCCCACTTACTGTCTATAGCACCTTGGAACTTAATCTGCTGATGCCTCAGTTTTACTGTTCAGGAAATGGAGAAAATAATAGTTCCCGATTAGTTGGGGCTGTTTTGATAGCTAAGTGAGTTACTACAATGCCTAATTTTTAGTGCTCAGTGAATAGTAGGTGTTAGTATGTTTGCTGATAAACCATCAGACCATGACATTTAAAGTGATAGATTAAGCCCTCAAAAGATTAAGCACAGTATGATCCCATTTTATATAAAAGAAGTATACACAGGAGCACATACACATAACTGAGACAAGAATAGAAGTTTCCAGAGTATGTTTAAGATATTAACAGAGGTCCCCTCTGCATGGAATTTCAAGTGACTTTATTTTCATGTGCTATATTTTTTTGTGTGTAAATATATGTGAATATGTGTTTACAGAGTTTCATGTATTGTTTTTAAAAAGCTATTAGAGAAAAGACCAAAGCCTAAATTCCCTCCTTTTATTATTATGACTAAAATAATGCAGACCCCGCTGACAGACACGCCCCAGATTCCTTGAAGAGAACCTTCCAACGCCGGCCTTGCTTGGAGATGCCCTGGACCACAGCAGGAAGCCCAGGGTCTCCTAGCAAGAGTTGGGCACCTTCTCAGATCACCATAGCAACCATGACAGAAAGTTCAGAAAAGTGGTTTTGAGGAACAAAGTGATTTTCTTTATCATCAGGAGCATACAAATCAGAAGCTTTTTATTTTTATCTTTTGAAGGCAAATCTCTTTATCACCAAAGTCCCAGAGCAAAAAGCCTACAATTATAAATCAATTATAAAAAGAGGAAAATAAACACAGAGTCATACATACAATAAAACTCACTGCCGTCGAGTCGGTTCCGACTCATAGCGACCCTAGAGGTCAGAGTAGAACTGTCCCATAGAGTTTCCGAAGAGCGCCTGGTGGATTTGAACTGCAGACGTTTTGGTTAGCAGATGTAGCACTTAGCCCACTACACAGGGTTTCCATACACACAGTGGGAGACCCCATATAAAAATGGAGGCAGATGTGTCTACAACCTCAAGAATGCCAAGGATTGCCAGCAGCTACTGAAAGAGATGGAAACGAGTCAGCATCACCTAACAACAGCAACAACTGGAAGCTGAAAGAGACAAGGAAAGACCCTCCCTCAAGCTGATGCACTGATTTGAACTTCTAGTCTCCCAAACTGTGAGAAAATAAATTTCAGTCCTTTAAAGGCGCTCACTTACATCTGTTATAGTAGCATGGTGACACTAAGTGCCTAAAGCACCTCATTCTCCACTAGCTCAGGAACTGGTGGTTATCTGTTGTCCAAAGGTATCCAAACCTGTCCTCTATCCAGAATCTGATGCTGCAAGAGTGTTCCAAGTGACTGGGAAGGGACAGTGGAGACTAGAGGCAGCCCGGTGAAGCCGCAGTGAACTACCACCGTGGGTGTGAGAGGGACACGTGAGTCTCTTGTGATTGTGGCCCCAGAAGTGGAGGCAGCTATTGTACTGATATCCTCAAAAGTGAGTTGCTGACTGGGAGAGGGACTCCTAAAACGTCCTCTGGGGATGCTAATGAGGTAACAAAAAGACAAACCCAGTAGAATTTCCTGGATTGATGAGGTGTACAGGAAGGAGGCAATGAAGGCCATTCGTTCTCCCAGCAATCCACAAATGTGTTCTGAACAATCCCCTTCTAGTTGGGGACTGGTGGTCAATACAGGGTCCATTGAGAGCTCTGTAACATAGAAGGTCGATGTCCAACCAGTACTAGGCAAAGAGGCAAACAGCAGAAGTGGTGGGCAGGTAATGGGCAAGTAGATTCCTGGGCTCCTCTCTCCGTCCTCCTCCCCCAGCACCACAGCAGGAAGACGGGAAAAAGAAGTGCAAAGAGTAGGAATGGTAGTGCCCTGAGTCTAACTTGTCCTTTGAGGAGGACTTTGAATCAAGTATGAGTTTAAAGAGTTAAACTGAAGAATGGTCTTTCAGAACTAGAATTATACCTTAAAACCAACAAAGGTGGTAGATTGTGAGGATCCTAACACATTATGGATAACATTTAGAAGAATGCAAGTTTGGAACACTTAATTGTGCTCCTGTGGCACTTGTACACAGACCAAGAGGCAGCTTCTCTAACCGTGTGGTTGAAAATCAGAAAGGTGTGTGCCGGAGTTGTATCCTTTCTCCATGCTTGTTCAGTCTGTATGCTGAGCAAATAAATCTGAGCAGTTGGTCTATTTGAAGAACGGGGCATCAGAATTTGGAAGAAGACTCATTAATAACCTCTGATATGCAATGACACAACCTTCCTTGCTGGAAGTGAAAAGGACTTGAAGCATTTGCTGATGAAGATCAAAGACTCCAGCCTTCAGTATGGATTGTACCTTCCCATAAACAAAAAGTTTTGACAACTGGACCAATAAGCAACATCATGGTAAATGAAGAAAAGATTGAAGTTGTCAAGGATTTCATTTGACTCAGATCCACAATCAACACCCATAGACTCAATGAATCAAATGAAGCATTGCGTTAGGCAAATTTGCTGCAAAAGGTCTCTTGAAAATGTTTAAAAGCAAAGATGTCCCTGTCAGGACTAAGGTGTGTCTGACTCAAGCCTTGATATTTTCCGTTGTCTCATATGCATGTGAAAGCTGGACAGTGAATAAAGAAGACTAAAGAAGAATTGATGCTTCTGAATTATGATGTTGTTGAAGAATATTGAATATACTATGGACTACTAGAAGACAAACAAATCTGTCTTGAAAGTAGTACAACCAAAATGCTCCTTAGAAGAGACGATGGTAAGACTTCACGTCATGTATTTTGGATGTAATATCAGGAGGGACTCGTCCCTGTAGAAGGACTTAATGCTTGGTAAAGTAAAGGGTGAGTGAAAAAGAGGTTGACCCTCAATGAGATGGATTGACACAGTGGCTGAAAGTGGCTCAAACAGCAATGATTGATTGTAAGGACCGCACAGGACCAGGCAGCGTTTCATTCTGTTGTACATAAATCACTGTGAGTTGGAACTGACTCTACGGCACCTAAAAATAACAAATAATTGAAAATGATGAACAAGTTATGGAATCTAATTCAGATAACTTTAAAGTTCTGTTGTTTCCAGCAGAGGCAGTTACTAGGGAATATAAGACCATTCCATGCCTATACCACCAATGAGTTGAGACTCCTGGTGAATTAGTTTCTTGGGCTATGTTTGTAAATAATTGGTGACTCCATAGTACCTTGTGATGTTTCCACTGCTTCTTCAGCTCTTGGTGACCTTGGGAAGGTGCCTGTCCAGTGTGATAGCTACCCTGTGCTGGTATTCCCGCTTCCCCACAATTCTCCATTCCAGCTGGAGGGGGGCATGGATATTCCTTGGAACACAACAGATTATTGTCCAATGTGGTGTTAGAAGATGAGTCCCCCTAGAGTTGGAAGGCATTCCACATACACTGCAGTTGCAATAATGGGCACAAATGTATCAATGATTGGAGAAGACAGTGCAGGACAGTGCAGTGTTTTGTTCTGTTGTGCATGGAGTTGCCATGAGTTGCTAGCAGCTAACAACCACCACAGCATCAGAACTTCCCCATGCTTTCACCCCTTTGCCCCTCCACCTCTAGCCTAGACCAAGCTCTTCAAATTCCCTGTAGCACTTCGGAGATCCAGGAGCCATGGAGAGTAATTTAAAACCACCACTAGTGTAGCTGTTCACAAAGCCTTGGGGCCAGACCTTCTCACGGCTACTACCCTGCCTCCTCCTGGCCAGCCATCTTGTAGCAAAGGGTAGCTGTTTGCCCAGCACTGGAAATGCCTGGTCCACTCCTTCCTCTGGAGTCCAACGCAACCTTCTAATAGCACCTAGAAAAGAAAGGTCGTTGTTGCTGTTGGCCTCACCCTTAGTCTAAAGTCTATAGCTCTGCCAAAAGGCACTCTCAGTTTACATTACTAAATGTTAACAGTTTGGATCAAGGCAGTCAGGAGTATTCTGCTGCACACTGATCATCTCCACAGGCAACAGGTGGGGACCTGCTAATGTGCGTGGGGTACTTTTGTGAAGCCAACACACGGGACATATTTTTTTGTGGGACATGTTGGAAATGCTTATCAGTCACCTAAGTGCACTTGTGTAGGCGGTTGATCAACAAGTCTGAGATTAAGGGGAAAGGTCTGATGTCATTGGTGTTAATTCCCACCCAAATCACGGCAACTCCGTGTACAACACAACAAACTGTTGCCCCGTCCTGCACCATCTTCTCAGTCACTGATGCGTTTGTATTCATTATTGTGGCTACTGTGTATTTTGAGTGACTTTCAACCTAGGGGACTCCTCTTCCTGCCCTATATTGGACAATCTTTTGTTGTAGTCCACAGAATTTTCACTGAGTCATTTTGGGAAGTAGATCACCAGGCCTTTCCTCTTAGTCTGTCTTAGTCTGGAAGCTCCACGGGTGGCCCTACTGTAATCTGAAATACCAGTGACATAGCTCCCAGCAGCACTAAACCACCACAATATGGCAAACTGATGGACAGGTGGTAGGAGGTTCAGCTAAGAAGTAAGAACTGATGTAGAAGACAGACCTACGGAGTGAGAGTAGAGCATGGAGGTCATGAAGAGGAGAAGTATCAGCAAAGAAGACTGACTAGTAGTGGCCAGTGAGAAAGCCAAGGGGGAGTGGGGCTGGAGGAGAGCGTGACTGTGGGTCCAAGGCTGCTCGGTGGGGTGACCAGGATGAGGGCTGGATATGTCTGTCTATAAAAGCCGATGTTCTAGGCTTTCTGTGATCAGAGATGAGAGGGAAAGCTCTTGGTGTGTCCTCATGGAATGGCTATTTCATTTCCTGCTGTGAGTCCCTGCCACAGCTGTCAGCGAACTCCCAGGCCGTCACCCTCCCTGGATCTCTTTATCACCAGACAAGTTGCATTTTCTTTGTGACTTGGCAACTTGGCAGGGAAATCGTACCTCCCAAATTGCTCATAATCCTTGGCTAAACTGCTGCCTTTGTACTGAGAAAGGAAGCCAGGAGAGCCAGAGAATGATTTCTGGAACGAAGAGGCAACTCTCTTGACAAAAATACAGGCTCATCGTATACTATTCCTGTTCCCTGGGGCAGAATGAAGTGTCTTTGCCAAGGCAGCACTTTTCCACTCCCAGGGTAAAAATGCAGTGATCTCTGAGGCGTTCTGGCTCTTACAGCAACAAAACTGGTCTTCTGTAAGTGTGTGTGTGTGAACATGGGTTGAGGAGAAGGGTGGATAAAGGTGACAGACAGTGGGCTGAGGGATCAGGATGTGGGCACGAGGAGAAAAGCCAGTGCAGGAAGCGCTGTGACAGAGGTGATGGCCTTTCACTGTGAGTGTCTGTGACCCAGAATTGGCCTGATGCTTAAGATTACGGATCCAGGAAAGAGGCGTCCTGCTTCCTCACTCCTTCCTTTGCCATAACAAGATGACATGTGGCACTCTGCTCTTGCATCTTCTAATACCGTTGTTCTATTTTTTTCCTCTTCTATTCTATTTGGGTTTTTGGCAAGATGGGCCGAGGTTTGAAAGCAACACTCCAGCCGTCCGCTTCATACCCACCCGACTGCATTCTCCTGAAATCCTTCCTGCTGGCATGGATGTGTCTAGTTCCCTGCTAAACAATCTTAGACAGGCTTCTGCTTTGACAGGAAATCATGTGTCTTGGCACCTCTGGCAACAGTCTTCTTGGATTGTTGAACATATCTGCCTTTTACGCTTCAAAACTCGTGGTTGGTAGTCCACCAGCTGTCCCTGGATAGAGCTGTGTACCACGGCCTTGACAGTGCCTTTAGATGGTTTAGGTCCCAAGCCAAGAAATGTGGGTACATCCTATTTGTAATGCAACTCGGGTCTTGCAAAATCCTTCAGATTACTGGGGTAGCCATAAGGACAGAATGAAATAAAAAAAAAAAGTCTATTGTGATTAAGTGAATGTTTACAATCCAGATCAGTTGTCCGTGTAAAACCTCAAGTATCTGCCTCTCTGTAACTCTGTCTGCTCTCCTCCCCCTGTGGCAGCACACTTCTTCCTTCCAGTATCCACTCAACCAACACTTGTTCCCTCCTCTCCTCTCTAAAAAGAAACCAGTAGGACAGCCTCATATATACATTAAACCATAAAGTACACACACCACGTGGGTCACTCTGTGTCCACAAGTCCAGTCCTTTCTTTGTTCGAAGTGTTTGCTTTAGTACTGGTTTCAGCTCTGGGCCAGCAGCAAGTCTAGGGGTCATGTTCTCAGGGGACGATCAAGTCTGATCTTTTAATAGAGAAGCCAGAATGGATTTTAAGAATTATTTAGCAATTCTCTTTCTTACTAGGTTTCATCAAACCCAGAATACAGCACTTGTTTATCACCCTGGTTCCCAGGTAGCAAGTCATGAAAAAAATAGGCAGGTAAGAGGTGTGTAGGTGGCAGAAAAATGTATTATTTTCACATCTGCTAACAGAATTCTTCCCAGGAAGGAGGCTATTTTAGGCAAATATCTTGACAAGCCATTTGGGGCTGCGAGGGGGAATGCTGAGGGCTTGCTAAAATCAAGACAATCCAAGGAATTCCACACAGCTGTACAGGAGATCCTGAGGCAAGGGAAGAAGGAGGAAAAGTGATGGAGCTAGGGCAGTGAGGGCCAGGGGCCAGTGACCTACCCTGTGGATAAGGAGTTCAAAGGGATTGTGTGGACAGAGACCATGAACACTCAGCTCGAAACGGCTGCATTTCAGTGATGTAGCTCCCACTGTTTTCTAAAACCTTCAGTCAGGCATACTGTACACCTAAGTGTATACCATGTGTAGTAAGCAGAGGGTTCACGCTTGTGTGTGTGCAGGCAGAACATGTGTCTCTTGTATATGTGTTGGGTGTGAGTACATGTGTGAGTGTATCTGTACATGTGTGCATTATACATGTGTGCACATGTGCCTTTGTGTGACTATATGTGTACATGTGGGCACATGCACTCACATGTGCTTTGTGTGTGTGTGGTTTGTGTGGATGGAAGAAATGATGAGATTCCCAGTTGCTGCAGTGCAGGACGGGGATGATGAGATAACTCAGAAACTGAGTTAATTCAGAAGAATCAGGACTGTAAATGAAAGTCAGCAGCAAGGCACAATTACCTAGAGATCTTGTAGATGGTTGGAATGAACTGGGGGTGACAAACAGTCTTCCCTAGGTCATAAAGGGCCTGGTGACAACCAGTCTCATCCAGATTATAAAGGACACGGCAATTCCAGTGATGCTGTGTTCTGGTGCTTTCATTATCTCTTGGTAATATACAGAGACATGAGACTAACAGACTTATAATCCATAATTGCTCTTCACGCTAACAAAGCAAATGATCTAGAATGTTCTCCTTTTCTTTATATTCCTCTCAAGAACCATGTTTTGCCAACTTTCCATTTCTTCCTTTATCAAAAGCTCTTACTTTACCAGATGAAATTATCAGGGTTGAGGCTGTGGTCTTCTGCCATGGCTTGGGAGGTAGGACCCTTTAATAGGAATCTGATTCAGGCATTAGAAATATAATTCAATAAAAGCAACTTGATACGCGTAGACTTCCAGGATATCAACTGTGTACGATGATATTATACTTTCACACAAGGTTCTGAATGGCCAAAAGAGAAAACATGGGTACAGTGTTTTGCGGAAGTCTTAAATGGCTTTGCAGAAATGAATTAATCTTATAACACAACAGGTCTTTGAGGTGCACCGATGCTACCCCTTTCGTATTCCACTGAATTGCCACCATGTCCTTAGTAAGTGTCAGCTGCTGGGCTCGAGTCATCAAATACTAATCAGATAAGAAATTTATTAGCAAGGAATCATATGAAATGTATTTTCAAAGTAAATAGAAAGGCAGTGCAAATTTAAAATTCACAGCGAAGCTCTAACAGCTATTTAAGGTGCAATGAAAGTTCATTTTAATAAATATCACAGTTTACCTGTAGCCCATTAAATGTATTTTGGAGACAAACAAAGTAAAGAGTGTAATTTGGTTTTAAGCATTTTCCAGTAATAAAAATTACCTAAATGAAGTGTTTGGGTGTGCTTACACTGCTAAATGAGACAGAAAACTTTACAAAACTTTTGTTTTTACTGGTACTCCTATGCCCTAATGTATTGGTGAACCAAACCCCAAACCAAACCCAGTGATGTTGAGTCAATTCCAACTCACAGCGACTCTGTAGGGCAGAGGAGAACCGCCACATAGAGTTTCCAAGGAGTGCCTGGTGGATTTGAACTGTTGACCTTTTGGTTAGCAGACATAGCACTTAACCATTATGCCACTGAAGACTAATGTGTATACCACGGGCTGACAGACAAACAAACAAATCTATCTAGGAAGAATACAGTCAGCATGCTTCTTAGAGGTGAGGATGGTGAGACTTCATCTGACATAATGTGGACATGGTATCAGGAGGGAACAGTTGCTGGAGAAGGACAGCATACTCGGTAAATTAGAGGGTCAGTGAAAAAGAGAAAGACCCTCAATGAGATGAACTGACACAATGGCTGCAATAACGGACTCAAGCCTAACAAGGATTGCAACGATGGAATAGGTTCAGGCGGTGTACCATTCTGTCACACACAGGGTCTCTATGAGTCGTAAGCTACTCAATAGCACTGCACAACAACATCACCACTTTACATGCTTGGTTGTGTTTGGAGTGAATCCTGCAGTAGAAGTGAAAATCCTATCTGGGCTTTGAAGGGCAAGCAGATCTCCCTTGGCTCTCCTTCTTGCTCGATTTCTAGTGTTGAACTAATCATCTAATTTCTCTGAGCTCTGTAGTTAAGAGCTTGGCTGCTAACCAAAAGATCAGCAATTCAAATCCAACAGGAGCTCCTTGGAAACGCTATGGGGCCGTTCTACTCTGTCCTATAGGATCACTCTGGGTCAGACTGGCAATGAATATGTGTAGGCTCCTTATGTGTAAAACTTGACTAGTTAACCCTGTGAGTCTTTGGGTAAAATGAGGTAGATTATGCATCCAAAGCCCTGAGTCTGGCATGGATGAGAATGAAGCACTCAGTGTTGCTCGTTGCTACTGAGCCTGCTCTGACCTTATCACGACAGAACCAAATGTCGCCAGGTCCTGCACTGCCTTCGTGATTGTGGGTGTACATGAGCCCATTGTTGTGATGACAGTGTAGTGCCTTCCAACCTAGGAGGGTCATCCTCCAGCACTGTCTCACACAAAATTCTGTTGTGATTCAACTGATCATTACGGGGCTATTTTTTGGCAGTAGAGGGCTTGACCTTTTTTCTTAATCTAGAAACTCCACTGAAACCTGTCCACAATGAGGGACTCTGCTGGTATCAGAAATGCCACCGGTACAGCTTCTAGCATGACAGCAACACCCAGTCCAGCACTGTACCACAAAGTGACAGATGGGTGGCAGAAATACGGGACAAATGACAGCTATCATTATAAACTTGAAGTATTGAAGTCAACGCTACTCTTTTTAGTCACAAGTACTTATTTTAACCACAGAAAATGGAAAGTCTAAATAAACTGTGCTTCTCTTGCCCATTAGCAAGAATTTTATTATAAAAATGTAACAATGGAAAGGAAATTAAGAAATAAAAATAATTCATACCATAATTCTTATAGTCTCACAAAGCAGTTCTTTGTGTCTGGAGTCTGTTTCAGCATCTGCCCACTTGCGGCTACATTCCGATAGCATTGTAATCAGTGCACAGGGTGTTCTTCTATAGAATGTACTTTTGTAAAATGTACTGTAAATATGCTTTTGTTTTTCGGGTTTCTGTGATGGTAATTTTTGTGACCATATAATATTGAATTGAGTTCAGGAACCATGATATAATGGTGTCCATTGTTAGTCATTTTGATTATTTTCTGCTGTTTATATACTTGGCAGTGATGCCAGTATTTTGAAGGAGTCAGGAATTACACCTTTGGGAGCCTGGAAGGAGTTGGATACTTTTGCTTGGGGCTGGAAGAGAGGGGTTTGCAGCTAGGATGTCTGGGATGTGAGGTGGTGTGCAGGGAGCCTCTGGAGAATCTGCTGCAGTGGGGCAGGGCTGAGGGGTCCCAAAAGGGTGGACACTGGGAGGCACTGCCCAGGCTGATTCAGGTTTGATGGGAGGCGGGGGGCGGGGGGGCGGCATTTGAGGTTCCTTTCTGGATTAATCTACTTAGTTCATCAGGGAAGGAAAAAACAAGGAGTAGGGGTAGAGTCCCTCCTAGCAGGCAAAGAAGAAGGGACTTAGTGCTTTGGGATGCAACACTTGCTTCTGCTGTTTTATAGCTGTGATCTCATTTAATCCTATAAAGCAATTTATCTTATAAAGTCAGTAATGTCCCATCTAGACAAGTGGGGAAACCAAGGCACCGAGAGGTTGAATAAATGGCCCAGGTCAATAGCTGCTGCTGTATGGAGCTCCTCAGCATTGTCCTCAGCTGAGCGCTGTGGAACCCTGAGGAGTGTGGCCTGGGTGCCTCTGGGCATCTTGTTAACAGCTCTTCAACCCATAGAGTGCACGTTCAGCACTATAATTAAAACTGAACGCTTACCTTCCCTGCCAGCCAAATCCAGGTTGCCGCAGAGTGGAAATTAAACTGGCTGCCCACTTCTCAGTGGCAGTTGATTGTATTCTCAGGAGTGTTTCACTTGAGTGTGAGTGTGATGCTTTTAAGAACACAGCAGCCAGGTGTGTGCATGTAAAGCATCTCTACCCTTCAGGAGCTCTGAAAAGCCTGGATGATTCCTTGCAGGATGGGCTCTTGTGCAGGCTGTGGTGAGAGAAGCCAGTTTGGGCACTATTCACAGGCTATGGCTGAGTCAGTCAACTTATTTTGGTGAGGAGTATTTGGACTCTGTACTGTTCCAGTTAATATGAAATATTTTGAAGACATATAGGTTAATTTAATAAAAAGACTGCATTTTGGAGACTATAACATTGGGAAATATATACATAAATTATATATAATGTACGTAATACATTATATTATGCATATTATATATTATTTTGTGTACTTTCTTCAATTTATAAAATAATTAACCCCCCAAAACCCAAACCCATTGTCATCGAGTCAATTCCAACTTATAGCGACCCCACAGGACACAGCAGAACTGCCCCAGAGGGCTTCCAAGGAGTGCTAATGGGTTTGAACTGTTGACATTTTGATTAGCAGTTGAATGCCTACTCAGTGCACCACAAAGGCTGTGTATAAAATAAGATATGTATCTATGAATATTATATATATGTTTTAAAAATACTACAATGGCTCCTAGAGAGTCATTATGAAAGAAAAATCAACAGTGGTGCAAATATGGATGTGCAGGCTCTTTATAATAGTGAAAAATGATCAATTATTTAAATCTGCAATAACCATGGGATGGGTAAAGAATTATTCTCTTCTGTACTGTGGAATTTCAAAACAAAACTCATGGTTGTTGAGTTGAATTCTGACTTCCGTGACTCTATAGAACTGCCCATTGGGAACAGGGTTCCCAAGGCTGTAAGGTTTTCAGAAGCAGACGACCACCTTTTTCTCCCATGGAGCAGCTGCGAAGCTTGAATTGCTGATTTTTCAGTTAGCAGCCAAGTCTTTAACCATCATGCTTTCGGGTCTCCTGTATAGAATAGGAACTTTTTGAAAAAATCATACTTGTAGAGAACATTTAATCATACAGGGAAATGCTCATGCTGTTAATATTAGATTTTGAAAAAGCAGTATATGAAATAATATTTGCAATATGGTTCCAGTTTTACAAAGAAAATACAAAAATTCATTAAAAAAAAAAAACACCCTCAAAATAAATCCATCAAAATGTCAAAATGTAAGTAGTGATTATTTCTGGAAGTCCAAGTAGAGGTTTTATATTCTTTATATTTTATTTCCAGTTGATAAGTTTTCTTCAATAAGCACAACAAATACACATGGAAAAGCATGTGTTCTTAGGATGCCACCGGAGAAACGTAAGGTCTGTTTCCCCACTTATCCCAATTATTCCAGTTTCTAAGTTCTGTCCTGCTGTCAGACTACGTGATTGGATTTGTGTTGGAAAATACAGTGTTGCAGGAAGTTAAACCAGTTGCTGTTGAGATGATTCTGACTTATGGCAACGCTATGTGTGTCAGAGCAGAACTGTGCTCCATGGAGGTTTCAGTGGTGGAAGTTTTGGCAGCTGATTGCCAGACCTTCCTTCCAAGCAACTCTAGCTATACTCCAACCTCCAGTCTTTTGATCAGCAGCCAGCTGAGTGCCTGACCAGCCAGGGACTCCTTGTGGAAACATAAGGAAGAGAAATGCAAGGGTTTCTAAAGTAGGTTTCTAAGGACAGCATGACAGCTGTCAACTGGATTGCTCTGTAGAATGCTAGTCCAGGTTGTTCAGATGGCCAGTGGAAGACAGTCAGGCCAGTGTGGCTGGAGCGCTGGGCTGGGAGCCCCCTGGACAGGAACGCCGGGAACTGGAGTTTGTATGGTAGAGAGGAGCCAGATGGAGCTAAGTTCAAGTCCAAGTCCAAATTGTCCTACACTGGCTTAATCTCAACAGAGTTGTAAAATCAAAGCAATAATGATTGCTTTGTAGAATTGTTGAGAAGAGTTAATGGTATTATGTATATAAAAGTGGTAGCAAATGAGTCCAGCTTATATGGTGGGTGTAAGAGCCTGCACTCAGTTATTGATCTTTCTTGTTTTACATCTTTGCCTATCAACTGAAGAAACTGGAAGAGATGATATCTAAATACCCCCTTCTCTTGAAAACATTGATGTGTGGTACTTAAATAGCCTTTAGCTGGGAGAATTTAAGATGCCCTTCAGCTTTTATTTTTCTTCTTTTGGCAAAGAACGAGGCAAGCGTATTCATTAAGGAGCCAGGTAGCAGTGTTTGAAATGTACCACAGAGTGCAGAGAGGCTTAAAGGAAACCAGCAGAGGGACATAGTGCTCGAAGTGAGGGATGATGAGGGATCAGGGGACTTATACAGGTGGCTTGGGCTCTTGCCCTTTCCTGAAAAGACTCTTCATTACCAAGGGGCTCTGTGTTCTGCTTTTTCTGGAGCAGTGGTTCTCAGGGTTTATTGCAAATTATAATCACCTGGAGAGTATCAACAATGTCTCCAGGTCCCAGCTGAATGCCATACCAACTAAATCTGGGTAGAACAAAGGCACTGGTCATTTGGAGAGCTCCCCAGATGATTCCAGCGTGCACCCAAGGGTAACAGCCAGGTCCTATAGTGTGTGCTGGGTTTAGGAACGATTGGGAATCCCATGTATCAGCTCTGTATTGCAGATAACACTGGGTTGAAGTGATCTTCCTTCTAAGTCTTTACTGATGGTCTGATAGCAGCTGGGGAGTGCAAAGCAGGGTAAAACTTGAGGCTATTCTTTACATTTCTAATCCCGGCACCGTACCTGTGTTGCTCCTAGGCTTTTGAGTGAGGAGGTGCTGTAAAGATCACCTAATCCCACTGCCCACTTAGCAGGGCAAGAATGCAGGCTCAGAGGTGTGCAATGACTCAGGTAGGCCCCACACCTGAGAGAGACGCCCGGATTCGGTTTCTTAGCCACTTCCCGTCTCAGTCTCCTAGTGCTGCTGTAACAGAAATGCCTCAAGTGGATGGCTTTAAAGAACAGATATTTGTTTTCTCACAGCTCAGGAGGCTAGAAGTCTGGATTCAGGGAAGGAGCTCTGGGACAAAGCTCTCTGTCAGCCCTGGTGGAAGAGGTGCGTCTCTTTCAGGTTCTGTAGCCCAGTGCTCCTTGGCAATTTTCATGTCGTCTGTCTCTTCCCTGGCTTGTGCCTACTTGTCTCTGTGTCTGTGCTGCTCCCTTTAACCCAGAATGACTACGCTTACACAGATGTGTGTGTTCTTAACATTACAAGAAGCCAAGCCAAGCCAAGTGCCGACTCCAAAACAGGATTACATTCACATGTATAGGGGTTATAATGCTAACACGCATTTTTGGGGACACACTTCAATCCATGAGGCTTCTGTTACCAACTCAGAGCAATCTCAACACTGTGACCATGTCCTTTCCCGAAGAACAGCGTATTTGTCACAGAGCAGTACGCATACTGTCTCAAAGCCCCCCTCCCCCAAAAAACAAATCCACTGCCCTCGAGTTAACTCTGACTCATAATGACTCAACAGGACAGAGTAGAGCTGCTCCATAGAGTTTCCCAGGAGGGCCTAGCAGATTCAAACTGCCAACCTTTTGGTCAGCAGATGTAGTACTTAACCACTGCGCCACCAGGGTTCCCATACTGTCCCAGGACAATACCAAAAGGTAAATAAAAGTGACCTGTCAGTGTTTCAGTTTGAGGTCTAGTTCCTTATACCAAAAAAATTCCACTGCCATCCCATAAATTCTGACTCATAGCACCTCTGTAGACAGAGTACCACTGGTCCATAGAGTTTCCAAGGAGCATCTGGCAGATTCGAACTGCTGATCTTCTGGTTAGCAGCCATAGCACTTAACTACCATGTCACCAGGATTTCTTATAGATACACCATAAAAACCAAAAATTAAGACCATGGAGCGAGACAAAAGCCAGGCAATTGCAGGTCTGAAGGTGCACCTTTCCAGGGGGATATAGCTGTTCTTGTGAGAAGCATCTCATTTTTAGACAAAAGCAGAGGAAAGGAATTCTATTTTGCTCACTGAGTGTGACTGACCCAGAGCCTGGTGGTACAGTCGTTAAGAACTCAGTCTGCTAACTGGAAGCTGAGCAGCACAAATCCACCAGCCACTCCTTGGAGTCCCCATGGGGCAGTTCTACTCTGTCCTATAGAGTTGATACCAAGCAGATTCAACTCCATGACAATCGGTTTGGCTCTGATTTAAGCCAGGAGAGCGAGCGAGGGCATGCTCTGATCTATGAAGTCTGACAGTGAAGTCTGTAAACTTACTTGTTTTAAGTGCTACGTACCTCATTGCTGAATGTCACTACGGTCACCTTTGAAGTGCTCCCCTTGCGCAGCTATGCACCGACGTCAGTACCCAGTGCACCCTTCAAAGCAATTTTGGAATTCTTTCTGGAATGGCCATTGCACACAGTGGCATGGTGGCAAGTTTGTGGACTTAACTATATAGTTGTCTCTGAGGGAATTTTTAGCCAGTAAACAAGTAACTGTATCAGAACACCGTCCCTGCTCACCTGATGTGGCCCCCAATTGACTTTTCTTTACCTGAAGATAAAGGAAATATTGAAGACACTTGGATGACATTCAGGACATCAAGGGTAATATGATGACATTTCTGATGGCCAATTCAGAAAAGGAATTCCAAAATTGCTTTGAAGGGTGGGCTAGGGTAGGTGCCGGCATTGGTGCATAGCTTCTCAAGTGGGGTACTTGGGAGGTGAGTGTAGTGATATTCAGCACTAAGGTATGCAGCACTTTTCCCGAATGAGTTTTTAAAAGTTAGTTGTAAGACCTCGTACAGTCAGAAAAATCTATAGTGGTATTTCAGAAATTAATCTCTTAAAGACAAATAGAAGTTGGAAACAAACCTTAAGACTGGATACTCTTCTCCAATTTCCTGAAGGACCCTGAGTTCTACACTATGGCCACTGGGTGGCAGTATTACCACGAGTAAACTAGCTGGCTTTTTTTTTTTTTTTTTTAAAGTCTTTTTTATCGTGCTGTTTCTGGTTTAGAAATTAATGACGAGATCTTCAGATGATTCTTTAAGCCTCTGCTTTGGCTGTATGTGCCTGACTGTCAAATTCTGCCCCGAGGTCTTGTGGTATGCAGGTGTCTTTGCGGGACTTGCTTCGTAGGTGTGGGGTGGGAGGAGGGACACGAACTGCTCATTCTGTAGGTGGGGGGAATCATACACCAGACCAGCATTGCTACTGGTGGTGGTTGTGGTTAGGCGTCACTGAGTTAGTTGCGACTCATAGTGACCCCACTCCCAACAGAATGAAACGTCGCTTTGTCACGCACCCTCCTCACAATCTTACTCTATGTTTGAGGCTACTGTTGGAGGCTCTCCGTCCAGCTGTCTCCTTGAGTGCCTCCGTCTTTTTCGCTGACCCTCTGCTTTACCAAGCACGACGTCCTTCTCCAGGGATTAGTCACTCCGGATGACATGTCCAAAGCAACTGAAAAGTCTTGCCGCCCTTGCTTTTAAGAAGCATTCTGGCTGCACTTCCACCGTTCCTGGACAGAATGTGAATTAAGCACCAGGCAGTTCCAAAGATGAAATCTGAAAAGATCATACCAACCTCCTGCTAGTAGCCTGGAAAAGGCCTTCTGTGCTGCCAGCGAAGGCGATTACAGAGAGACGCGTATTTACAGCTCTGGTAGCGGGTGGTCTTCCCTGGGCACTGCCTGCTCAACAACAGGAAACGTTAAAGGGAAAGGCTGTTACCTGTAACCTTATAAAGTGGGCTTTCTGTTTCCAGCAGCAAAAGCAAACAGACAAACAGAAAAAGAGCACTGCAGAAAAAAAGGGTGAACCAGCAAAACCATGGCAGAGTGTGAGTCAACCCTGAGGAAGGGACTAGGCTTTCTGGGACCTGAATTTTCCATGAAGAAACAGCTGTAGTTAGAACTGTATTTAGAAACTGGCAGCACCTTTTGACATTTGCTAAGTGATTCTGGCGATTGACTTTACAATTGCATTTCCGTGGAGAGCCAAGGCAGGGGTCGGGGTGGAAGTGGGAGTAGGGATTGGGGGTTGGGAGGGGCGGGTGTGTGCAAAGAAAAGCAATTTTCCCACGGAGAGTATAAAATCCTTCAGCCTAATGAAATGTTTTCTCTGGTTTAGAGATAACAACCCACTTTTGGATTTTATGCCTAATATTGATTCTTTGTGTATTTTTTATAGAAGTCTTGATGAAATTCAGTTAATTGTATTTTATTAGGCTAGGAGATTGTGTTTTTTAATATTCTGCTCTTATCCTCAATCGAGGCTCTACTTTCCTTCTCCCTATCAATACTTTAACTTTGATGGATGGTTTGTGGCAGTTAACAAAAAAAAAAAATCAAACTCTCACTCTACCTATTTGATTATGTTCCAGTTTGAACAATTGCAAAAGTGCTGAAAAAGCCGAGTTCCTTTAAGCAGCAAGATGCGAAAATATGGTTGTTAAATCCTGATGGGTTTTTCATTCTGCATCGCGTAATTTCAAGGCGAACCACTTTCTGGGATGGCTGGGTAAGTGCAGACAATATAACAAGGTGGAAGTGAGGTCCTGGCACTGCTTTTCAATCTTCAGCTGCAGAGTTTGTTTAAAACATTGTATTAAGGGAAGTTATTAGGGTCAGTCTCACTCAACAAAGGTGACCTGGAAACTGACTGTGGCTGGTTTGGGGAATTAGCAATTTGGTGTCTGGGTGGTGGGTGCTGTGTATCCCATCTCTCTGTGTCCTTGTATTTTCTTTAGTGTCATGGATTGAGTTATGCCACCTGCTCCCCAAATGTGTATAGCCATTTGGCTAGGCCATGATTCCTGGTATTGTGTGATGTTCCCCCATGTTGTAAACTCTGCCTCTGTGACGTTAAGAAGGGAGGAGGAGCAGCAGTTGTATTGGTGAGGCAGGTCACAACTGTAAGAATGTATTGCGCCTTGAGGCAATCTCTTGGGGTATAAAGGAAAGGGAAGCAAGCAGAGAGTTGGGGACCTCATACCACCAAGAAAGCAGTGCTGGGAGCAGAGTGTGTTCTTTGGAAAAGACTGAGGCCCCTGTGCCTTGGAAGCTTCCAGTCCTGAAGAATGTGGACGAAAAGCACCTTGCTCCTGAGCCAACAGAGGAAGACCGACACCCTGAATTTGGACTTGTAACCTTCTGGACTGTGACAAAATAAAACTTCTCTTTTTAAAGCCATCCACTTGTGGTATCTCTGTTACAGCAGCACTAGATGATGAAGATATTTAGTGAAGGCATTTTCTTGAGAAAACTCCTTTGCTCTTGGGCAATCAGATGTGTTGCTTCTTGAGACTAAGGCTTTCATAAAATAATTACGACAAGAAGCCATGTGCTTGATGGAAACTGTGGTCTTTATCAGATGACCGGAATGGGTATGGAAAGAGGAACTGAATTTGCAGTTGCTTAAAGGGCAAAAATGTTGCCAACTCCTGTTGGTTTCAGTAGAACACTAATGAGTGATAAAAACAGTGATAGAGAGACAGGACATTGAACTGCAAATAGTCCTGCTCTGACATTAGAAGACTTGTGTTTTAGTCTTCGGTTTTGTGACTTCAAAGCCACATGTCCTTGGCTAAGTCACTTAACTTTTCTGAACATCGTTTTTCTTCTCTGTAAAACAGGGTTGACAAACACCTCTTGGGGCCTTATTCTGGGCTGGGTTGTTATATAATTGTATGTGTTATACAGTCTAATCTTCTCAAGAACTTCATAAGGTACTGATATTATTCCCATTATACAGATGAAAAAATGGAGGATCATGAAAGGTTAGTAGCTTTTCTGAGTCAGTGACAGAGATAAACTGGACAGAGACAAGAGGTGACCAGAGTCTATAACCATTCTACCATACAGCTACCCTGGAGACATAATCTTTGCCTTGCTTACATGATTGTCATATGAATCAAATGTGTTCATAGTACGAGAAGTATTCTCTAAATTACCAACTTGTATAAATGTAAGGTGTTACCAGTTAATACTAATAGGCTCCTTCATCTATGCTGTTCACTAATTCAAATGGCTGTATTAGTTATCTATTGCTACTGTAACAAATAATCACAAATCTCATGTTTTAAATATAGTTTTGTAGATCAGAATGCTGAAATGGCTGTTTTGAGACTGTGTCCTTTTGGAAGGGCCAGAAGAAAATCTGTTTCCTTGTCTTTTCTGCCTTCTAGAAGCTACCTGCATTTCCTAGCTTGGACCCCCTTCCTTCATCTCCAAGTCTCACAAAGTGGTGCTGCCAAGTTGAAAGTCAGGTTCGTCCACTTATCACTGTAACTGAAAATGCAGAGACAGCATAGGGTTCAAGGAATTATTTATTGGCAGATCTGCAAGCAGTCTGGGAGACAGTGGCCAATTTACTGTCCCACTTGCAGAATTCAAAGGGTGCGGAGTTGGTCACAGAACAATAGTCAGGAGTCACAAGATTGCATTACATCATGAGGTTTCATTACATCTAACAAACAGTGTGAATTATGTAAAGGTTGCCAAGGATAATCAAACAGGAGAGCTTAAAGTTTCTCATAGGATAATCAATCAGAGCAGACTAAAATGTTTGTCACGGGATAATCAAACAAAGCAGACTATCTAAAATTTGTTGCAGGATAATCCAGCAGAGTAAACCATCCAAAAATTTTTACCTTCCTCTGAGGTCTTAATCAACTCTATATCCTCTGAGATAGGGGGAGGAAGAGATAGAGAGAGGAATGCACCTGCCAGTTTGGTTTATAGAATGTAGCCTAATAACCCAAGTGACCTTAGCCAGGCCCTCACGTCCACTACCAGTGGCACTTCCAGATCCAGCCGTGTAGCATCTTAAACTTCCCTCTCAATCAACTCTGACCTTCTGTTTCCCTCTCTGTCTTACAGGAGCCTTGTGATCACTCTGTGATTACTCTGGGATCTTTTCATCTCAAAATCCTTAACCAGATCACATCTGCCAAGTCCTTGATCGCATCTACCAAATCCCTTTTGCCATGTAAGGTAATATATGCATAGGTCTTGGTGACTAGGAGAGTGGCATCTTCAGGGCACACCATTCTGCCTACCATACTGACTATCCCAAGCACCGTCTGTAAATCGGGAACCCTAGTGGTTTTGTCTTGTAGGATTGTTGAGAGGGTTAGGAAATCACTTTTACATATGGGACACAGAGCAATGATTGATTATGTATTAGCTTGCTATTAGCACTGTTCTCATCCATGTAATGTTTTAATGTGTGGATCTCTGTTTAAATTCTTTGAAACTACTAGTAAGGAGCTCTGGTGGTACAGTGGTCAAGTGCTCAGTAGCTCACTGAAAGGTCAGCAGTTCAGACCCACCAGCTGCTCAGGGGGAGAAAGCTGTGACAATCTGCTTCTGTAAAGATAGTCAGCCTTGGAAACTCTATGGGGCAGTTCCAGTCTGTCCTGTAGGGTCATAATAGGATTGGAATCGACTTGAAGGTAGTGGGTTTGGGTTGATTCGGTAAGCCACCGTTGCTGTTGAGTTACTTCCAACTCCTGGCAAGCCTATGAGCGCAGAGTAGAACTGCCTTCCACAGGGTTTTCAAGCTATGAACTGTTGGAAGCAGATTTTCAGGGCTTTCTTCCAAGATGCCTCTGGGTGGGTTTGAACCACCAACCTTTATGTTACTAGTTGAGTACAAACTGTTTGTGTTACCCATGGACCTTAACAATTTGCTCTCAAGTTGGCTGTAACTTATGGTGATTCCAGTTGTGCAGAGCAGACATGCTCTGTAGGGTTTTCAAGGCTGTGACCTTTTGGAAGCAGATTGTGAGGCCTTTCTTCTGAGGCACCTCTGGGTGGATTTGAACTGCCATCCATTCAGTTAGAAGTCAAGTGCTTAACTGCTAGTGCCTTCCAGGGACTCCTAAGTCCTCTCACTGTTGCTGTTAAATCAATTCCAACTCAGAGCAATCATATAGAGTAAAACTGCCCCATGGGGTTCCCAAGGGGCAGCTCGTGGGTTCAAGCTGCCGACCATTTGGTTAGAGTCCTAAGCTCTTAGCCACGGCTCCACAGGGCTTGAAATACTGTTAAGTGGTGGAGAAATCTGTGCAAGTGTTTTTGATGTTTGCATCAATCCAAAGTAAAGCACAGATGATCTGTTTTCTGAGTAAGCAGAGAGTTACATGTACCTAACAGAGTAGGGCTTGCTCATCATTTCTGTTGCCCGGGTTTCAGTCCATTTAGTTCACTGTTCAATCAACTGGCAATTACAAGATATCATGCTTTGGAAAACAGCCAGTTTAATTTGGCAATCCCAGTGCCTTCAAATACTCCATTTTTAGGCCCTTTAATGTTTAAGACATTTTAATGGCCAGTGTAACACTTACTCTGTCCACCTCCCAGTCCCCAGGCTATGCTGAAATCATTTTAGAGTATTTAATGTATCTTCTATAAGCAGCCTACAAGCACACCAATAGAGTGAGATAATAAAACTTATAGTTTTTTATAAATACACCAGCAATTTATAGATCTGATTGTGAAGAATGGGGATTTCCGAGTAGTTAACTGTGCTCATGAGGCACCTGTACATAGACCAAGAAGTAGTGATTGGAACAGACCAAGAAACTGCGTGATTTAAAATCAGGAAAGTTGTGTGTCAGAGCTGTATTCCTTCACCATTATTATTCAGTCTGTATGCTGAGCAACTAATCTGAGAAAATGGATTACATGAAGAAGAATATAGCATCAGGACTGGCGAAAGACTCATTAACAACCTGCAATAGGCAGATGACACAACCCTGCTTGCTGAACGTGAAGAGGACTTGAAGGACTTGCTGCTGAAGATCCAAGACTACAGCCTTCAATATGGGTTACACCTCAACACAAAGAAAACAAAAGTCCTCACAACTGGACCAATAAGCAACATCATGATAAATGGAGAGAAGATTGAGATCATCAAGGATTTCATTTTACTTGGATTGATGCCCATGGAAGCAGTGGTCAAAAAAAATCAAACCATATATTATTGCATTAGGGCAAATCTGCTGCAAAAGATCTCTTTAAAAGAGCAAAGCTGTCACTTTGAGGACTAAGGTGTGCCTGACACAAGCCGTGGTATTTTCGGATGGCTCATATAAATGGGAAAGCTGGTCAATGAACAAGGAAGACCAAAGAAGAGCTGATGCCTTAGAATGATGGTGTTGGTGAAGAATATTGACTATACTATGGACTGCCAGAAGACCAAACACATCTGTCCTGCAAGAAGTATAGTCAGAATGCTCCTTAGAAGAGTAGATGGCAAAGCTTCACCTCATGTACTTGGGACATGTTTTCAAGAGAGACCAGTCCTTGGAGAAGGATGTCACACTTGGTAAAGTGGAGAGTAAGTAAAAAAGAGGAAGACCCTCAGTGAGGTAGTTCCACACAGTGACTGCAACAGTGGGCTCAAACACAGCAAGGATTGTTAAGGATGATGTGGGACCAGACAGCGTTTTGTTTTGTTGTTCATGGGGTCACGGTGAGTCAGAACTTGATGCCACCTAGCAATGGTAACAACAACAACATTATTAATAATTCAAGAAGATTGTTTTAAAAGCATTTTCGCTTAGACTATCAAGTGAATGATTCAACAGTTACACATGTGTTGCCGTGTGAGGATCAAGGTTATTAGCATTGACTTTGGAATCAGACTGATCTGTTCTCTGAAGCCACTGTTGGCTTCTTACAGCTTCCTGATCTCAGCTAAGACAGATACCCTGTCTGAATGCTCGTTTCCTTGTCTGTTAAAGGAGGCACGTATCACAAGCTCCATGTGAAGTTATGGTGAGACTCAATACAAGGATACCCGTAAAGCACTCAGTAAAGGGAACGGCACATCTAAGTGAGCAATAAAGGTTACTGTCGGTGGTAGTTTTGGTCGAGTAGATTCTGACTCATGGCAACCCCTGGATGTAGACTAGATGTACCCCACAGAGTTTTCAAGGCTGTGACCTTTCAGAAGCAGGTCACCAGGCCTGTTGTCCATGGTGCCTCTGGGTGGGTTCACACCACCAACCTTTCAGCTGGTAGATAAGCACTGAACTGTTCATGCCGCCCACCCACCTTGAATAAATATTGTCTGCATTACTATTGTTACTATAATAGTAAAAGGATATTAAAACGAAGCAGCTCTCCCAGGCCTAGTTTCACCTGTGTGCCAAGGTAACAGATGTTCTAGTCTAAGATGGGGTGGAACATGGGTGACATGTTCTTCCAGGTAGATATTTTTTGGGGGGAGGGTGGAGTTATCTAATTACCTCGTGCTAAAAGCCTAAAGACTTTGCAGACCCAGTGCCATCGGGTTGACGCTGACTCATATTGGCCCTGCAGGACAGAGCAGAACTGCCCCATAGAGTTTCCCAGGAGTGCCTGGCAGATGTGAACTGCTGACCCTTATAACAGAAATACCACTTTTGGGTGGTTTTACAGAACATGCATTTATTTTCTCATCATTCTAAGGACTAAAGTTGAAATCACAGTTTTGGCTCTATGAATTCCTCCCTTGTTGGTGGGCCCAGGTGTTTCCCTGGTGTTCTTCACATCGTGTTGTTGCTGTAGTCTGGGTGCAAGAAAGACTCAAAGAGGAGGAGATAAAAGCCAGGCTTTCTTTCCTGACCATTTGCCTCCAGCTTCTAAGAGGTTGGAAAGATGAACTAAAGAGTGAGGGATGAGAAGGGAATTTTTGGTGTGAGTTGTTGGTGTGTGATAAGTCCCGACCATGGGGCGTATCACCTCAAGTTCAGAGTGCAGGCTGACCTCTCTGTGTCACCTCCTAGTGTGTAAGTGAGCAGTGCTGTACGGGGCCTCCTGCTGGCCTTCATTCAAGCCATTGTTCCTTTGGCCAAGGGCTGGATGCAACAGCTGGAAGACTTAGATATTGCATCATGCCGTCTTGAATAGTCACTGAAGGAAAGTGGACTGATCTCTGATCAGTCTCTCTCTCTCAGTGTCCAGGTTCTGGGGCTCGCACCTTGCTGAGGTGAGAGAACTAAAATCAAGGCCATTGCCAGTTAGGAACTCTCCTCTGACTGGCAGCTCCTAAAAGAGAGGTCTTACATCCTTGGGTCAGTGGAAGAAGAGGAATATGCTTAGCTCAGAAATGTGTGGAAATGTGAAAGGGCCATCAATGATGGGGGAGCAGGCTTGTTTTAGGGGAGCCCAAGTGGTGTGGTGGTTAAAGTGCTCAGCTGCTGACTGAAAGGTCATCAGTTTAAATCCACCAGCTGCATCTTGGTAGAAAGATATGGCAGTCCCCTTCCATAAAGATTTAAGGTCTTGGAAACCCTACAGGGTCCTGCAGTGTTGATGTGACTAGGAAATGACTTGATGGCAATGAATAGGCTTATTTTCTGCAATCATTGGCTGGATTCAGGGAAGACAGTTGAAGTTGCACAGAAGGAGAGTTGAGCTCAAGGAAGTAAATAACTTTTTAGCCCAGGGTGTCTCATTCGTATTTCTCCTCTGTCCTGTAGGGTTGCTATGAGTCAGAATCAACTCGATGACAAAGAGTTTGATTTTTGGTGTTTTGGTCTCTTATCTAGAATTTACCACTGTGTTCTTTGCAGAGCACACACAAGCACACAAATGTATGTGCATGCACATGCACACGCGCGCGCGCACACACACACACAAGAAAACAAAAAAACAAACTCGTCTATCACCTTGCCTCTGGCCCTCCCCCACTTCTCCACCCGAGGCTAGCCTTTATACTGTGGCCCCTAGAGGAGGACAACATGCTTGGTAAAGCAGAAGGTCACTGAAAAAGAGGAAGACCCTCAATGAGATGGGTTTGACGCAGTGGCTGCAACATTGGGTCCAAACGTAGCAATTGTGAAGATGGTGAAAGACTGGGCAGTGTTCTGTTCTGTAGTACATATTGTTGCAATGAGTCAGAACCGCTTTAATGGCACCTGCCAACAACGTGCTACCTTGAAAACAAGTAAGAAGGAGCAGAGCATGGGTGAAGTGTTCTTCTGGACAGGTCTTTTATTAGGGATGCCTAGAGTTGCCTAGTAACCTAGTGCTACTGCAACAGAAATACCACTATTATTGGTTGGTTTTATAGAACAGAAATTTATTTTCTGGTAGTGCTGAAGGCTAAAGGCCAAATCACAATTTTGTCTCTGGATTCCTCCCTTGTCGATGGTCCTGGGTATTCTGTGCCGGATTTTCACATGGTGTCTGTCTTCCTCAGGACATGTCTGTCTGTGTCTGTGCTGCAGTTTATATAACTCAGGAGGGTTTAAGTTTATGGCATATCCTACTCTGGCATGACCCCATTGATTGGTATTATTATATTAGATTGCATCATAGAGGTGATCATATTACATTAGATTAGATTATATCCACAGGTATTAAAAAAAAAAAAGCACTGCCTTTGAGCTGATTCTGACTCATAGAGACCCGATAAAAGTGAATAGAACCACTCCCATAGGGTAACTACTGCTGTTGAATGGGGTCCGACTCACAGCAACTCTAGAGGTCAGAGTAGAGCTGCCCTATAGAGTTTCTAAGGAGCACCTGGTGGATTTGAACTGCCCACCATTTGGGTTAACAAGGCTGTAAATCTCTATGGAAGCAGACTGCCACATTGTTCTCGTAGAGAACCCACAGTGAGTTCAAACCGCTGACCTGTTGGCTGGCAGTAGAACACTTTAATGACTGCACCACTAAGGCTCCTTTATGTACAGGTAAAGTGGTTAGGAATCCAGCATATATTTGGGAGGGACATAATTGAATCCGTAACATTATATTCTCTCCTCTCAGTGGGGCACAGGAAAGAGAATGGATTTTGGAATCAAACTGCCATTGGTTCTAACCCTGGCTCTGCTGCTCATAAGCCAGGTGACTGGAGACAAGTTACTGAAACTCTCTAAGCCTTAGTTTTCCATTTTTTCTTTTTAAATGGGAAAAATAAGCCATGTGCTTCATAGAGTGGTTATGACAATCAGACGGTTACGATAGCCTGTCACTGATATTAATACAGACATATCTATAATGGCAATCTCAAAAGGCATTCTGCATTTGTTTCAAGTTTAGAATGCATAGAAATATTTTATATGGGGAAGTTTACATTTCACAAAAAAGTCACAACATTACAAGTCCAAATATGTAGGGTTTTAACGTCTCAGTCGTTGATGATTCTGAGTGTTTCACGCTAGTTTTTCCTAGTTCGTTTATGTTGTCCTCTGTTAGTACATGCCAACAGACAACTGGTAGCAGACCCCAAAGGCAGAAGAAAAGCACTGGAAAAAAAATTACGTCTGGTATATTTCTATGCCTTAAGGTCAGTGTAATTAATTTTAGACTTAAGAATCCTTGTTTGCCTAGAGTTTGGCTTTATGACTCTGGGCAAATCATTCAACCTCTTTAAACCTGTTTGCTGCTCTCTGACGTGGAAATTATGAGGATTGCATTTCATGAAATTATAGGTGGAAATGCTTAATGCTGTGCCTAGGAAACAGCATTGTTAAAAACTGATAGTCTTGATGTTGTTAGGTGCCATTGGGTGGGTTCTGACTCGTAGTGACCCTGTGTCCAAGACAGCAAAATGCTGCTGGGTCCCTCACCCTCCTCACAATCCTTGTTATGCTTGAGCCTGTTGTTACAACCCACGTCAGTTCAGCTTATTGAGGGTCTTCCTCTTCTTTACTGACTGTCTATCAAGCATGACATCCTGCAGGGACTGATCCATTCCAATACCATGTCCAAAGCATACAAGAGGAAGTCTCACCATCCTAGCTTCTAGGGAGCATTCTGGCTGTATTTCTTCTAAGGCAGATTTTTTCTTTCTTTTGGAAGAAAATGGTACATTCAAAAATCTTCACCATCACTACAATTCAAGGGCTTTCAAGTCTTCTTTGTTCTTTCTTATTCATTGTTCAGCTTTCACATTCATATGAGGTGATTGAAAACACCATGGCTTGAGTCAGGCACACCTTAGTCTTCAAGGTGACTTCTTCACTTTTTAACACTTTGATGAGGTCTTTTGCCACAGGTATGTCCGGTGCAATGTGTTGTTGATTTCATGACTGCTGTTTCCAGGGATATTGATTATGAAATGAAATCCTTGACCATATCAATCTTTTCTGTTTATCTTGATGTTGCATATTGGAGGATTTTTGTTTTCTTGACCTTGAGGTGTAAATCCATCATAAAGGCTGTAGACTTTGATCTTGATCAGTAAGTGCTTCAAGTCCTCTTCACTTACAGCAAGCAAGGTTGTGTCATCTGCGTATCAGAGGTTGTTAATGAGTCTTCCTCCAATTCTGTTGCCCCCATTTCTTCTTCATATAGACCAGTTTCTCAGATTACCTCCTCAGCATACAGATGGAATAAATATGGTGAAAGGATACAACCCTGACGCACAGTTTTCCTGACTTTAGATTGTGTAGTGTTCTCTTTTTCTGTTTGCATGACTGCCTCTTCATCTACATACAGGTTCCTCATGAACACAATTAAGTGTTCTGAAATTCCCATTCTCTACAATGTTATTCATAGTTTGTTATGATCGATACAGCCAAATGCCTATGCATAGTCAAATAAAACACAGGTAAGCATCTTTCTGGTATTCTTTGCTTTCAGTTAAGATCTGTCTGATGTTTGCAGGGATATCTATTATTATTTCTTCCTATGATAACTTTATTCACCATTCAAATTTAGCTATTGAATATCTGAGTCATGAGACATCAGAATTTCTCACAGGTGCAAGTTGGAGAATCAGTCTGTCCACAGTAATAAGTTCTGCTGTGTGTAAGTTTCCTATTGTCGCTGTAAGACATTCTCACAAACTTGTAAGAACACAAATTTATTCTTTTATACTTCTGGAGACTGAGAATCTGAAATCAGATTTGCTGGGCTAAAATCAAGATGCCTGCAGAGCTGGTTCCTTCTGGAAGCACCAGGGAGAAGCTGTTTCCTTGTCTTTCTAAATTGTAGGGACCACCTGCGTCCCTGGGCTTTTAACCCCTTCCTAGAACCACTCCGAACTCTTGCTTCCGCTATACAACTGCTATGTCTCTTCTATGGTCACATCTCCCCCTGCTTCCTCATAAGGATATTTGTGACTATGTCTGCACCCCGTCTGTATAATTCAGAATGATATTTCCATCTCCAAATCCTTTACTTAATCACATCTGCAAAGCCTCTTTTGCTATGTACGGTAAACTTCGTAGATTCAGGGATTAAAATGTGTACATCTTAAACCACAACCAAACCCACTGCCATCAAGTTGGTTCTGACTCATGGCAGCCCTTAGGTGACATTACTGAGCCTACTCCCTGGTCTGTATTAGATGACAAGAAACTTCCCTTGGTTTGAGTTGTTCAATTAAAGGGTAGGACTTGTTTCCTATCAGGCAAACCCACTGCCATCAGTCAATTCTGACTCATAGCAACCCTGTAGACAAAGTAGAACTGCCCCATAGAGTCTCCAAGGAGGGCTTAGTGGGTTTGAACTGCCTTCCTTCTGGTAAGCCACCATAGTACTTAACAACCACACCACAGGGGTTTCTTCTCTCAGGCACAGTGGGGGACGATTCCTATGCTAACTGGAAGCTCCTTTAGGAGAGACCTGCCAGCACTTAGAATGTGTCATTTTCACAGAGAGCTAATGGGAAAAGCTGCCCACTTAAAAGTGAAAGTATTTATCTTTTCTTCCCTGCCCTGCATTATATTATTTCTTTTCATCTAGGTAAGTCCTTTATCCATAAAGGCATTTTCTTAAAGTCCAATATTTACTAGTTCATAGGCTGCTTAAGACCCTTTCCCAGTCTTTATGAGACTTCCCCTGTCTTCAGACACTTCGTTTTTTTGCACTTTCTTGCCCTAGGTGGGCAGTTCTATCACGTTTATATGGCACATGACATGGTAGCACTGTTTTAAGTACTTCATGAATTAACAGGTTTAATATTAGATTTACATTATGGTGAATGTACCCCTATTTGGCAGGTGCAGAAACTGAGGCACTAAGAGGAGAAATAACTTGCTCCAAATCTCACGTGAAAATTCTAACCAAGACCATCTTGCTCCATACTTTTAACTACTAGTCTACACTGCCTGTCTGTAGAGAGTCCTGAATAAATGATCACTATTATTATTTTTGGTAACCTTGATGGTGTAGTGGTTGAGGGCTATGTCTGCTAACCAAAAAGTTGACAGCTGAAATCTACCAGGCACTCCTTAGAAACTCTATGGAGCAGTTCTAGTCTGTCCTGGAGGGTCGCTATGAGTTGGAACTGACTTGGCAGCAGTGGGTTTGGTTTTTTGGTGTTACAGTTTTTATAAAGCCCAGAAGTAAGCACACGTATTAGAATCTGCCTCCTGGAGTTCTTCACTGAACTGCTCTCTGTCTCCCTTGCCAAAAAGAAGGAATGAGGAAAGAAAATGAGAAAAGAAGAAGAAGGCCAGAGAAACTCTTTTTGCTTTGATCTAGAAGTCACCCCAGGACCTGTCCAGTAGGTGAGCAATGCACACATGGTTGGCACCATAAGTAAGCAATCACCAGATTTTGCAGACTAGAATTTAAGCCAGTGCCAAGCAGATGTTGATAGGGAGATTCCAGTTTCAGAGAAACTTCATAAAATAATGATTAAGTGAAAAAGAATTTGAAGGGTAAACATTCACAGCCTTAAATTTATGGACTTATGACTACTCCGACCATCTGTATTTGTTGGTAGAAATTCAGCCTTAAATCTGTAACTGCTGAGAATTTATAAAGGTGGGAGTAGGCAGAGATGATTGTCCCCAGGTAATTAAAGACAGTGGCCTCTGGATTGGCAGATTCTCGTTCTGCTCAGAGTGTGATGGGAAGTACAAGACAACACACTGTGTGGTTGACAAGTCCAGATTCTAGAGTCAGGTTGTCTGTGTTCAAATTCCGACCCCACCATGTACTATCTGTGTAACCTTGGCTAAGTCTACTTAACCTTTCTGTGCCTTAGTTTCCCCAGAAGACAATAGGTATATCCTGTTTTTATGCAAATAATGTGCTCCTTCTATGTTTGTTTCCAACTGAATGCTCCCCATGAGATACTTGCACAAACATGCCATGCAAGTATTTTTTACCTGTTGTATTAAAAAGTTTTGCTTAGTATGCTTATGAAGATACCTTGTGGTTGGGTGAGCACAACTGGCAAACAAATGTAGAAGGTGGGTGTTATTTACATAAAAAAAGGTAGTAGTGACACCTACCTTACAGGAGAAAACCCTGGTGGCACAGTGGGTGAGTGCTATGGCTGCTAACCAGCAGGTCGGCAGTTCAAATCTACCAGGCACTCCTCGGAAACTCTACGGGACAGTTCTGCTCTGTATATAGGGTCACCGTGAGCCAGAATCAACTCGATTGTTGTATTCCATGGGTTCATACTGAGAAGGCTGTTATGCTTAGCACATGGCAGCAGTCAGTACATGTTAATAGTTACTATAACCTTATAATGGTCTCTGGGTGATGCAAATGGTTTGTGCTTAACTACTAACTTAAAGGTTGGCAGGCTGTCATGGATTGAATTATGTCCCCCCAAAATACGTGTAGCCATGTGGCTGGGCCATGATTCCCTGTATTCTATGTTTGCCCTCCATTTTATGATTTTGCTGTGCTGTATGTTAAAGGATTAGGGTGGATCTGTAAATCCCTTAAGAAGATCACCTCCCTGCTCCACTGTAAAGGGAGCCCTGGAGTGTGGCTTGTACCACCCTTAATCCTTTCACTCTACAAGAGATAAAGGGAAAGGGAAGCAGGCAGAGAATTGGGAACCTCACACCATCGAGAAAGCAGCACTGGGAGAAGAGTGTGTGCTTCAGACCTGAGGTTCCTGTGGCCAGGATGTTCCCTGAACAAAGACTGATGCAACACCATGACTTTCCTCCAGAGCTGACAAGGGGGAAAGCCTTCCCCTGGGGCGGACATCCTTGAATTTGGACTTGTAGCCTACTGGACTGTGTAAGAATAAACCTTCCTTTGTTAAAGCCATCCACTCTGTGTTATTTCTGCTAGAGCAGTGCTAGCTCACTAAAACACAGGCTGAACCCACCCAGAGGCACCATAGAAGAAAGTCCTGGTGATCTACTTTTGTAAAGACTGTAGTCAATAAAACCCTATGAAGCACAGTTCTATTGTGTAACACATGGGGTTGCCATGAATCAGAATTGACTAGATGACAATGAGCTTGGCTTTGTTTTATTTTATCATATCTAATGTGCTTGGAGTTTACTATGCAGTTGAGGACAACTTGGTTCATGATGTTTCCTCTGGCATGTTCCAAGAGGGCAGAGACAGCAATATGAAGGCATTGCTCCCTTCAGGTAGCTCTTTTCCCTGCTGGTGAGTGTCCCCACCTATGGCTCCAGGGGACCCGCAGAGCTGCAGCTATGGGGCTAGAGCTGTGGACTGAGGTTACTCACCAGGGCTTCATCTGTGTCCAATTTATGCTGCTCTGCAGAACTGTGGGTAGTTCTTAATGTTCCAGAGGCACGCTGGAGGGGTGAGGCATTGTATTCATTAGAGGGGTTCCCTTGGAACATTAGAATCATTCCCATTAACCTGTTCCCACTTCTGTTCTTTTTCTTGGGAAGCATCCTTAAGCCAGCGTCATCTGTGTGTGCCACCATCTCCAGTATAAAGCTGTTGTTAAATACCCAGTGTTAGCCAGAACTATTGGATAAATAAAATACTGCTATATAGTCAAGCATGGCCTTTACGGAATTATATTAAAACAATAAATCAAGTATCACAGACCCAGCGTTTGAGCCAGCTTTTATTGCGTTATTCCATTCTCTCCATTATCCAGTTTTAAAATCCCTCCCTCTGCATTTATGATTTTGAAACATTACATCAGTTAAGTCCCTATGGTACTTAATCTAATCCAACACTTTAAGGGGTAGGTAAGTGTTTAGGACACTGGGCCAGGCTCTGATCATTTTATGAAACCGTTATTTTATAGATGAACATTACCTTTATTACCAGATTCTATGGTGTGTTTTGGGGAGGAGGGTAATAGCGTTACAATTACAGATAGTGTTTCTTGAGAGCTGCAGTAGAAAGCTCAGTCATTTGAAGATGAGATACAGCTTCCTTGATTGGTTGTAGCGTATTGGTGCAAGATGTCAAAAGGAAGCATGTCAATGCCCCAGCCTGGTGCTTCTCCTTAGGGGACTGTATGTGAACTATTGGTGCAGGTGTTTCCAACGGAAGGGGTTTCCACGCTCTGTGCCCTGCAATGACGTAAGTCATCCATAAAGGCAATCATCACCTATATCAAAGGGGAGACTTTGTGCACTGGCTGATGCACCAGGTGAGCCAAAGCCAAGTGTCAGGAGAGATGCACCCCAAAGGAACTAGACGCCATTAAGCCTTTAGAGCAATGCTTTCCTTCTTCCAAGACAGAAGGTCAGTCTCCAGGATAAGGGTTCACCCTCTGCTGTGCTGTTTTGTGATCTCATAGGGAAGCAATAGATACCTGTCTTCAGTCAATCGTCAAGACCAGTTGAGTTGACCTTGACTCGTGGTGACTCCATGCATGTTGGAGTAAAGCGGTGCTCCGTAGGATGTTCAATGGCTGAGTTTTCAGAAGTAGATCACCAGTCCTTTCTTCCAAGGCACCTCTGGGTCGACTTGAAACCTCCAACCTTTCACTTTGTGGCTGAGCGTGTTAACCCTTTGCACCACCCTACGACAGTCAACCTTCAAGCTCCTGCCAATACCCGTAGGGGTACTTCCTCAACATCCATTTTTTTGCTTAGTTAATATCTTATTGTGTTAAAATATATATAATAAAACATTTGCCACTTCAAATGGTGCTGCCAGAACTGGATGTCCATCTGCAAAAGTAAAAAAGAAAGAAACAGGAACCATATCTCACGCCATACATAAAAACTAATTCAGAATGGATCAAAGACCTGAATAAAAATAAAAAAAACTGTAAGGACCATAGAAGAATAAGAAGAAAAAAAGGATCAATACTAGAAGGCCAAATACTCAGCCTTAATAGGATATAAACGATAAACAACAGCACATACTCTACAAGAAAAGCTAAAAAACTGGGATCTTCTAAAAGTTAAACACTCATGCTCATTAAAAGACTTCACCAAAAGACTGAAAAGAGAGCCAACAGATTGGGAAAAGCATTAGGTTATAATAGGTCTGACAAAGTTCTGTCTAGTTTCTAAAATCTATGTGAAAATCTAATATCTCTATAAGAAAAAGGCAACTAACCCATTTAGAAAACGGCAAAGGAAATGAACAATTATTTTACCAAAAACGACATTTAAGAGGCTAATAGACACATGAGGGAATGCTCAAATGCACATTAAAACCATAATGAGATACTGTCTCACCTCAGATTTATACCAATGTGAATCAACCGAACCGAACCGAACCAAACCAAACCACCCCAGAAAATAACAAATGAAGCTCTTATACGCTGCTGGTAGAAGTGTAAAATGGTATAAGTATTTTGGAAAATGAAATGGTGCTTCCTTAGAAAGCTAGAAATAGAAATACCATCTGATCCAGCAATTCCACTTCTAGGTATATATCCTAGAGAAATAAGAGCCATCACATGAACAGACATAGGTACACTCCTGTTCATTGCAGCATTGTTCACAATAGCAAAAAGATAGAAACAATCTAGATGCCCATCAACAGATGAATGGATAAACTGCAGTACATACACACAATGGAATACTCTACAATGATAAAGAACAATGATGGATCCATGAAGCATTTCACAACGTGGTTGAAGCTGGACGGCATTAGGCTGAGTGAAATAAGTCAATCATGAAAGGACAAGTATTGTATGAGGCTACTATTAGAAGAACTCATAAAAAGTTTGCACACAGAAAGAAACAATCTTTGGTACAAGAAAAGAGGAAGGATAGAGGTGGAAAAACACTCGCTAGACAAGAGATAAGTGGTAACCTCGGTGAAGGGTAAGACAGTACACAGTACTGGGGAAGCCAGCACAGCTTGTCCAAGAAAAGGTCATGGATGCTCCAAAGACTTCCGGAGGGACTGAATTATTGGGTTGAGGCCTATGGGGACCATGGTCTCAGGGAACATGTAGCTTGATTGGTATAACGTAGTTTATAAAGAAAATGTTCTACATTCTACTTTGGTGAATAGCATCTGGGTCCTTAAAAGTTTGTGAGTGGCCATCTAAGATACTCCACTGGTTTCATCTTGTTGGAAACAAGGGAGAATGAAGAAGACTGGAAATCAATAAAAGGATAAGTCTGAAGGACTAATGAATGCTAATTACCATGGCCTTCACCAGACTGAGTCCAGGACAATTAGGTGGTACCTGCTTACCACCTCTGCTGCTCTGATGGGGATCACAGTTGAGGGTCCTGGACAGAGCTGGAGAAGCACGTAGAACAAAACTCTAGCTCACATACACACAAAAGATCAGATTTACTGGTCTGACACAGACGGGAGAAAACCCGAAAGTATGCCCCCGGATACCCTTTTAGCTCAATGATGAAGTTACTCCCAAGGTTTACTTTTCAGCCAAAGCTCAGACAGGCCCGTAAAACAAAACAAGACTAGAGGGGCACACCAGCCCTAGGAGCAAGGCTGAGAAGGCAGGAGGGAACAGGAAAGCTGGTAAAAGGGAACCCAACATTGAGAAGAGAGAGTGTTGACATGTTGTGGGTAAGCAGTGTCACAAAACAATACGTATATTAATTTTTAATGAGAAGCTAGTTTGTTGGGTAGCTTTTCATCCACAGTACAATACAAAACATTTGCCATTTCAGTAATTTTTATGTGTGTAATTCAGTTATGTGAATTATGTCATGCATTTTATGCAACTGCCACTATCCGTTTGCAAATTTTTCATTACCCACAGCAGACACTCAGTATCCCTAAGCAATACCATCCATTTCCCCCTCTTACTTGCCCCCGGTAACCAGAGTACATTTTGGTTGCTCTATATTTGCTTAACCTGGATATTTCATATAAGTTTATTCCTACAATATTTGTCCTATTTTCACTCAGTGTAATGTTTTCAAGGCTTCTCCATTCTGTAGCACTTATCGCAACTTCCTTTCTCTATGGCTTAATAAGATTTCATTATATGTTTATAATGGACACTTAGGTTGTGTCTTAGCTAGTGCTGCTTCTACAGAAATACCGCAAGTGGATGACCTTAACAAAAAGTGTTTATTCTTATGCAGTGCAGTAGGCTACAAGACTGAATTCAGAGGGTAAGTTCCAGGGGAAGGCTTTCCCTCTTTGTCAGCTCTGGGGGAAGGTCCTTGTGTTGCATCAGTCTTTCTTTGGTCAGGGAACATCTTTGGTGCAGGAACCTCGGGCCTGAAGGACTCACTCTACTCTGGTTTCTGCTTTCTTGATGGTATGAAGTTCTCAGGGCTCTGCTTGCTTCCCCTTAGAGCCCAGATGATTGCCTCAAGACACACTGCAATCCCACACATTGAGTTCTGCTTGCCAGCACTAACTCAACTGCCACTCTTCCTCCCCAAATAACATCACAGAGGCAGTGTTTACAGCATCAAGGAACATCATGCACCGGGAATCAAGGTCTAGCCAAGTAGCTACACACATTGTGTGGGGAACACAATTCAATCTGCAATGGATTGCTTCCACGTTTGGACTACTGTGAATAATGCTGTGGTTAACCTTGGTGTATAATAACTATTTCTTTTATTTTGCTTGTGCATAGATAATACTGTTTTAAAACCATAACCGAAACTCTGTCGGTAGGGTACTGTTTCACATCCAAGTGGCTTGTCTTTCATATATCATGAGCCTCTAGGAAGCCAATAAATGACAGATTGTTTACATGTTTGTTGGGTCTCCAGAGCATTTCTGAGGAAGTCTTGTTGGGGCATTTGGTTATTGCATTCTTTGAAGGCATCACACAGAGGAATAGTTCCACAAATCCATCAAATGCACTGCAGCAGTAACCTGTGCATCAGCAGTTGTCCAGCAAGGGAGAGTGTGGACGGCATGTCCCTCGTGGGGATTCCCTCTGCCAAATGAGTCCTTTAGCTCTGATGTCAAAAGTAGGTGAACAGATGTGTGCCAGTGATCAGTAGAGGCCGGAATTAGACGGTCTTTGATGTTCTTAGCTCTCGTGTTGGAAATCTTGACTGCTACGTGGAACTGAGCATCCAGGGGGTTTTGACAGTCACCTATGAGGCAAAGGCAGGTGAGTCAGAGCATGGGAGGTGAATGCCATAGAGGAAAAGTAGGAAGACCTGGGTGCTGGCAGCTGGCCTTAACGAAGACCACGTGAAGGATACGGGCATCTTTCTCTTTGCTCCTTGTCCAAAAGGCTCTGGAGGTGCTTTGAACTTTTCTGATCCAGCATTGCCTAGTCCGTCAGGACCTGCGCTGAGCTCAGCTGAATTCACAGGGAGCCAGTTCAAATATCTCTTTCTTCTGTTTATTAAAACAAAGTGGAAGTGTGAAACAGCTTGTAAAAAAAGCTGCATCAATATATGGGAAATAAGTTGTTTTCCTTTTGATAGCCCTTCCTTCAGCCACTCCCTCCCCCTTGAACTACCAAACTTCTACAGTTGAAATAGTTTTCTTTCCTAGCAATTAGAAGATGACGTTTATATTTCTGTGCAACACCGAAGGAGTCTTGGTGGTCCAGCTGCTCACTGGAAGGTCACTGGTTTGAACCTATCCAGAGGCTTTGTGGAAGAAAAGACCTGGCAGCCTGTTCCCGTAAAGTTTACAATCTAAGCAACCCTATAGGGCCACTCTACTCTGTCAGATTGGGTCACTATGAGGCAGAATTGACTGGACAACGCATAACAATGATGCCTTGCAGCAGTCACAGTGATCAGTAATTAGTGCTTTACTTAGCCCTGCAAACAATTATTCCCATTTTACTAGTGAGGACACTAAGGCTCCAACTTGCCTAAGTAAATTAATGGGCTAGATGCTTGAGTGATAAAAAAAAAAATTTTTTTTTTGTTATGTTTCAGGTAAAAGGTTACCCAGCAAATTATGTTCCCATTTAACCGTCTTTTGTGACATTGGTTACAATTTTCATAATGTGTTAATCTTCTCATTATTTCTCTTCTGTTTGTTGTGTTTCCATTGATCTCACTTTCCTGCCTCTTCTTGCTTTCTCATCTTTGCTGATGGGTCGATGTTGACTATTTTGTCTCATAGAGTTGATTGTTTAAGGGAGCGTATTACTCATGGGTGATATTGTTTATTTCACAAGCTGATGTATTATTTGGCTGAAAGGTGACCTCCAGGAGCAGCTTCAGTGCCAAGGTCAAAGGGCACTTAGAGTAATGTTCTCTGGAGTTCTTCTAGTTTCCATCAGTCCAATAACTCTGGTCTTTTTTTTTTAGGAATTTCAATTTGTTCTATGTCTTTTTTTTTCCCATTCTGTCTGGAACTAGGCAATTTCTTATGTGTACTTCTAAAATAATTTTCCCCTGACGCCTTCTCTTTGTCAGCTAAAAGGAACAGCTCTCCCTGAGAAAGTCAAGGGACATTTTCCAGCCTCTTCTCTGACATTGTGTTAATGAAGGTACTGTTTTTTTTTTTTTTTTTTTTTTTCTTTATTGTGCTTTAGGTGAAAGTTTACAGCTCAAATGAATTTCTCATTCAAAAATTTGTACCCACACTGTTTTGGGACAGTGGTTGCAATTCCCACAATATAACAGCGCACTCCTCCTTTCCACCCTGGATTCTCTGTCCATTCATCCAGTTCCTGTCCCTTCCTGTCTTCTTCTCTTGCTTTTGGAGAGGAATTATCCATTTGGTCTCCTATAAGATCATGTTTTTATAAAAACAACCCCAAACCAGATACTCAGATTGTCAGACAACCCCTATCTGTCTACTTAGAAAAACTCTAATAGCTTGAACCTGACTAGTGTAGAATGCAGAGTACCATGGTGCCCCAGTAGTTTAGTGCTTGGCTGCTAACCAAAAGATCGATTGTTTGAACCCATCAGTGACTGCATGGGAGAAAAGACCTGGTGATCTTCTTTCATAAAGGTTACAGCCTAGGAAACCCTATGGAGTAGTTTTGCTCTGTCCTGTAGGGTTGTTATGAGTCAGAATTGACTCAGTGACACCCAACAACAACAAATATGGAATGTCTTCCACAATAGATATGTTATCGTCGCTGTCTGCCTGCACAATGGGATGAAGTACTGCCCAGTCCTGTGCCATTCCCAGGATTGATTGTGGATCTGACCATTGTAGTCTGTAGGGTTTTAATTGCCTGCTACTTGGAAGCAGAATGTCAAGCTTTTCTTCCTTCTTGTCTTAACTTGGAAGCTCCTAAAACCTGTTCACATCTACCACTGACAGATGAGTGGTGGCTGCACATGAGGTTGTATTTGTTAACTCAGTTAACCTAGTTTGAATTTTATAGGGAAGAATAAATATTGTAGAATAAGTCACTCAACTTCGAAGGAGGAAAATCAAGAGCAGGCACTTGTCTAGCAGATTTCTTGAGACATTATGAAGCCACGGTGATAACAGCGTGTGATACTGGTGCAAGAGCAGACAGATTGGCTGACGGAACCAAACAGAGAGCCTAGAGACACACACATGTATGTGGGATCATCTCATATGACAGAAGTGACCTCATAAATCAACTGGGGAAGCATGAATTGTGTAGTGGATGGGATTTGGGATATGGCTCACTAATGGGGAAAAAGAAAACTGGATTCCCCCTTGACTTCACTTACCAAGTGAATACCAGATAGCTTGAAGGTGAAACATGAAAACTATTAATGTTTTATACATATAAAACAGAAAGAAAACCTACTGCCAATGAGTTGATTTTGACTCACAGTGACATTGTAGGACAGAGTAGACCTGCCACATAGAGTTTTCAAGCAGCACCTGGTAGATTTGTGTTGTCAGCCTTTTGGTTAGCAGCCATAGCACTTAACCACTATGTTACCAGGGTTTCCTTTATATATGTCTAAGTCCATGTCTGTGTCAAAGTCTATATCTACGTCTACATCTAAGTCTACGATGTGTATATATATGTGTGTATATATATATATGTTTCCTGTATTATAGATATACATCTATAATGAAAACCAGGCTATATGAGACATGCTTGACCTACTCCTGAGAACACATTATTTAGAAGTCTATTCTGTACTCTGTTTCCATAGCAATAATCAATGTGCTGTTTACTGATTATTTTAAATCTGATTATTAAAGCAGATCCAGATAAACATTGACTTGCTAATTCATATCAATCCTGTTTTGGCTTGAGAATATAGTTGTACTTAATAAGCTTATACAACGTATCTGAATATTCAATAATTCAGGAAATTTTCTCTGACTGAACTTGGGGAGAATTAGCCTATTTTTTTTTCTTTATTTCAGTGTTGACAGCTTTCTTTTCATATGTGAACAGTGTATACTTAAAATTTACATTCAGGTATTTTTATTCCTAAAAATAAAAACATTATACAGGGGTTATAAAATACGAACAAAAGGTACCTGTAGAAGGCCTTAGTTGAACTCAACGGTGGCAAGTTTGGGTTTTTTAAGGGGAGTTGGGACTATGTTGAGGTTCATTTCGGAATCTTAGCCAGTGTCTTAGTTATCTAGTGGTGCTTTAATAGAAACACCACAAGCAGATGGCTTTAATGACAATAAATTTTATTTTGTCCCAGTTCAGTAGGATCAGATCTAGAGGAAGTCTTTCTCTGTTGGCTCTGGAGGAAGGTCCTCGTCAGTCATACCCTGGACTGGAGCTTCTGAGACATCCTTTCCAAAGGATGTGCTCTGCTCCTAGTGTTTCTTCTTGGTGGTGTGGGGCCCCCAACTCTCCGCTTGCTTCCCTTTCCCTTGTATCTCAAGAGAGCGCCTCAAGGCACAACACAGTCCCCGACACTGAGTCCTGCCCCACCGGCACAACGCCACCTGTGCTCTCTCATGAACATCACAGAGGTAGGGTTTGCAGCACAGAGGGACGTTATACAATGCCAGGAACCATGTCTTAGCCAAACAATAAGACACATTTGGGGGGGACAAAGTTCAATCCATGGCAGCTGGCATCGTGAAGCTTCTGAGAGTATTAACTGGCTGATGAAGTGCATGGTACTCTGCTTGGCCCATTTCAGTCAGTAGTTGTTTACAGCTCTCTGATTTTTTTTTTAATAGAACTTTTTTTTATTATTATGACTGAGTGACAATGTACATTCCCGTATAAATTTACATGTCCACCTATATGCAGCTTCCAGTGCTCTCCCTGTCCGGTGACAGCACACTATTCCTCTCTGCTCCATACATGTCTCATTCTCCCAACAGTCTCCTTTCCCCTCCTCTCCATCCACTCTCCTTCCTCCAGCCAGAGTTCCACTGGATGATATCCTATAGATGCATAGAACCGTAAAGTGCATCCAATATATAGTCACTCTGCATCGCCAAGTCCAATCCATTCGTGTCCGAAGAGTGGAACTTCGTTATGATTTATGGGCAAGGGCAGCATCAGGGCCAGGGGCCATGCTCCCAGGGGAACTCCGAAACCGCTGGACTAGCAACTGAGCTCTTTTAGGGGAGATCTGAATTTTTGGTCTGATGCAGAGTGCTGTTTAGTATAGCTTACTTGTCTCTATTTGCAGCTTGACTATTTGTGAAATATTTAGCATGATGGTAAAAGTTTAGTAAACATAAGCCAAAATTTTGGAGAACACATGGACAGGAGAGGGCCCAGTGGTCAATGGAATCAAACCACAGAGGAAACTTCTCTGTTGGCAGGATGCCATTCACAGAAACAGTTTGAGGCAGTTTTTAAATGTCAGGCTTAAACTAGCACATGTGAATAGTGGAAGAGAATAGGCTGCTGAATTTAAATAGGAGAAAATGTTAATTTTTTACATGTTTAAGAGGACTTTGAAGTATTTAAACAAGCACAACTGGCCTTCCCTGTGTAGTTTAAATAATAAGGAAAATGTTGGTTTCTGTGAAATCCACTGATAAAATGTGTAATATTCATTTTATGAAAGAACATTTTTTTTTCCTTCAGAAAAGTGATGTATAGGAAAATATAGACAATTTGGAAAAATATGAAAAAAGTAGAAAGTAGAGCAGGAATCACTCTTAAAATAGTATTATCAACATTTTGTTGAATTTTCTTTCAGTCTCTTTCTGTGCCTTTTTTTGATGCTTGGCTTTAACAGTTGAATGACAATGTAATACATAGAAGAAATTTCTCTTTACAGAAAATGAGTATGTACTGAAAACTTATAGAAACAGGGACAATTATCCAAAAAGAGGTTCTCACTTCCTTGGAAATCAGAGCAAAAGGCTACAGGAATTTAAAAAGAAACTCTGTGGTCACTTTAGAATATTTTTTTCCTTTTTTATTGGTGTTAGTGTCCACATGAGTGTCTCTGGGCTATGATACTTCCACGGTATTTCAGAGGGGAGCAGACCAGGCTACAGCTTGTGGGCCTCCAATTCTGCCTCAAATCCCAATCCTGCCATTCACTGTAGGAAAAGTTTCCTCCTCTGTGAAATGGTGATTATAAAACTCCCTCTTGTCTAGGATTGTTGCAAGCTATTGTATAGAAAAAAAAATAGAACAGAGCTGTTATTTAGATGACATAGACTGCCTCTAATCACATCGTTAGTATAATTTGCAATAACAATAATAAACTCCCAGTTAGCAAATGATTAACATGCTCTGCCTCTAACCAAACACTTGCAAGTTCAAATTCACCCTGATGCATCTTCAAATAAAGGCCTGGCCATCTACTTCTGAAAAGCCAGCCACTGGAAACTATATGGAGCACAGTTCTACTCTGACACACTGGGGATTGCCATGAGTTGGAATCCTCCTGAGAGCTGCTGGTTTAGTTAGCGAGTGCCATGAACTAAGCACTGGCCTCAGCACTTGACATACATATTTCATTACATTCATCTAGCCATTGTCACAATTCTGTAATAAAGGCACTGCCATCCTTGTTTTGCACATAGGAAAAGTGAGGGTTGGAGAAGTTACATATCTACTCCAGAGTCTTCAGACTGGCAAGTGGGAAGGCAAGGCACTAGTTATCTAGGACTTCCTTGTGACTTTTAAAACAAATGATACCAAGTTGCTTCCTATCTTACCTATATAGGTGTGTAAGTGATGCAATTCAAGAAGGAACTGACTGGGGGGAAGAGAAAGAGATTTTAAGGACATATTGCAGTTGTCTACATATTGCAGTTGACTCCATAGTGACCCCATAGCACAGACTAGTACTGTCCCATAGAATTTCCTAGGAGCACCTGGTGGATTCACACAGTCAGCCTTTGGGTTAGTAGCCATAGCACTTAACCACTACACCACCAGGATTTCAGGTTAGCAACAAGGCGTCTGGAAATTGAAATAAAGAACGAGTTGTTTTCAAAGTAAGTATAGTGGCCATACTTATTCTTTCAGTCTCACTGCTCTGAGATGAGAGGACATTACAGGTCTTTGATTATTGCATTCATCTTTTTACCTAAAGATTAAAAGAGCAGAAACAAAACAAAACACCAAGAACAAAGGCATACATCGGTTCACCATGAGGAATTGCAGAAAAGGAGGACACACATTTTCCTTCTTCAATTTTTGCTAGGAAGTAAGTCATTAGATCCAAGGCTCGTAGCAGGAGAAAGCCAGTCTATTCTTGTGCATGATTATATCATCTGCAAACAGCTTTTGAAAGCAACACCCAGAGTAATTTATCAAGGAAACTGCTTTTGACTCTGTTCTTTTCCCGGGGGTTTATGAAGTTTCTGCAGGTGGCATTTGGGTGTTTAGCATGACAGGCTTGTGAAATTGCAGCAGCTAGCTAGGGAAGGGGGAGGTTGATTGTCTTTAATATATCAAAATGAAGGAGAAAGAACTGGGATATATTAGTCCCTTCGAATATGCCAGGTTCTATGCTCGGGCCTTCAGTATGTCTGTCTAATGCACTTTTCACAGCATTCACTTACAGGGACAACTGATGTTTATTTGTTGTTGTTAGGTGCGGTCGAGTCAGTTGGGACCTATACAGACCGTATGTACAACAGAACAAAACATTGCCTTGCCTGGTCTTGTGCCATGTCCACAGTTGTTTTTATGCTTAAACCCATCGTTGTAGCCACTGTGTCAATCTGTCTTGTGGAGGGTCTTTTTTTTCCACTGACCATCCACTCTACAAGGATGATGTCCTTCTCCAGGGACTGAGCCCTCCTGACAACATGTCCAAAGTATGGAAGACGCAGTTTCTCCATTTTTGCTTCCAAGAAGCACTCTGGTTGTACTTCTTCCAGAAAAGATGTGTTTGTTCTTTTAGCGGTCCATGGTACATTCAATATTTTTCTCCAGCACCACAATTCAAAGGCATCAATTCTTCTCTGTCTTCCTTATTCATCATCCAGCTTTCACATGTGCATGATGCAACTGAAAATCCCATGGCTTGGCTCAGACACACTTTAGTCTTCAAGGCGACATTTTTAGTTTTCAATACTTCAGAGGGCTTTTTGCAGCAGATCTTCCCAATGCAATGCATCTTTTTGATTTTTTGACTGCTGCTTCCATAGGCGCTGAAATGTTTACTGAATGCTTGCCAATGAGCAGAGACACTCAGGGAGGCAAAGTGGGTTTACAAAGTGAGCTCATAGCCCAGGTGACGACCCAAGGGCATCTACTTAAATGCGCCATCCTGGGGTGATCAACGGTGATGTGAGAATGAACAGCAAGAGCTATTCACCTGGTAGGAAGTATCCCCTGAAAATTTCGCAGTGGAGAAAACTGGAGCTTAGGGTAGTTAAATGATTTAGATAACTAGGATCATGGATTTAATTGTGTCCCCCCAAATACCTGTCACCTTGGCTAGGTTGTGATTCCTAGTACTTACATGAGTATGATGATCTGCTGTTTCTGTCACCTGATATTGATTCTCCTGTGTGTTGTAAGGAAACCCTGGTGGAGCAGTGATTAAGTGCTACAGCTGTTAACCAAAAGGTCGGCCATTCGAATTTGCCAGGCGCTCCTTGGAAACTGTTGTGGAGCACTTCTACTCTGTCCGATAAGGGTTGCTGTGAGTTGGAATCGACGGCAGTGGCTTTGGTTATTTTTCTTTTTATGTTTTGTAAATCCTGTCACTATCTACAAGATTAGATACTGTCTTAAGTCAATCTATTTTGAGAAATAAAAGAGAGAAGCAAGCAGAGAGACCCGGAGACCTCATACCACCAAAAAAGCAGTGCCAGGAACAGATTGTGTCCTTTGAACCTGAGGTTTCTGTGTGGAGAAGCTTCTAGACCAAAGGAAGATTGATGATAAGGATCTTCCTCCAGAGCTCACAGAGAGAGAAAGCTTTGCTGTTAAGTTGATGCCCTGAATTTGGAATGCATTTCTCTTTGTTATAGATATTTCTGTAACAACAGCACCAGATGACTAAGACGGCTTAGTAAGAGCAGGGTTCTTTGAAGTCTTTGTGATTCCTTCAGGACCACCGCTTAGAAACATTATCTCCAAGAGGGTCTCCAAGGAATTCATTTTAATGATGTATTTCCTAACCCTCTTCATGCTCCTAAATAGTTTGCCTTTTCTCTCCCAGGTTTCAAAGTGTGATCATGTCTATTTTTGCTCTGGGCATTTTCGTGTTTAACTCTCTGCTCCTCCTTCTCTCCCTTCTTCTAGCTCCCTCTTTAGGGCTGAAAATGCGGTAATAATAAGAGTACCATAGAAAAATGAAAAGTAAATCTGTTGCCTTGGAGTCAGTTGTTATAGCAACATTATATGTTGCTGAACTGAAGCTGGTTCGTTCCGCCTGTCACTGTATCTGAAAATTCAGAGACAGCGTGGGGTTCAAGGAATATTTTATTTGCAGATTTGCTCGCAATCTGGGAGACAGTGAGTCAAAAGCTGTCCCATTTGGGTTACATTTCCAGCAGTTTTTATAGCCAGAATTCTAATGGATAAGTGTTTGTCACAGAACAATACTCAGGAGTCACAAGATTTTGTTACGTTTTATCAGTGTGAATTACCCCTAAATTCATTACCTCTTTCTCAGGTCTTAATCAATTCTATTTCCTCAGAGACAGGGAGAGGAAGAGAGACGGAGAGGACTGCAGACCTGCTAATCTTGTCTGAGGGTGTAACTGAGGCAGAAGACGAAATGCAGCTTAATAACCTAAGTGCCTTTCGTTAGATTCTTACATTTACCCCCACATAGGGTGGAGTAGGACTGCCCCATAGGATGTACAAGGAGGAGCTGACATGGATTCAAGCTGACATTTTGGTTAGCGAGCACAGTTCTTTAACACTGTGTCACCAGGGCTCTGGGAGTTGCATGAATAACCTTAAATACAGAGACCTGGTAGTGCGATGGTTTCGTGCTAGGCTACTAACTGAAAATTAGAAGCTAACCCAGACCCAGTGTCCACTCTAGGGGACAAAAATGTGACAGTGTGCTCCTGTCAGATCCTTTCTGGCGCTAAACAAAGGCTAAGTAAGAATCCTATGCACCTGTTCTGACTTACCTACAAATTCTCCTAAAAAGCACACTTGAGAATGGATCTCATTCTTCACCCAGAGACTGCCTGTACTTTTTCTTGAAGACTTTCCATCAGCCTGACTGAAATTCTCAGAATTGAGTGGCAGCCTGAGATTTCCTTCACAAACACTCTTCCTTCTCTTTCTCCTCCATAGGGGTTAGATCTTCGCTGTGGTCTAAGGGCTTTTCTCCTTCTCTGGCTCTCTTTTTCCCCATGGGGATTTTCTCTGAAAAATCTCTTGTGCATCTAATCCCGTCTTGGATTCTGTTTCTGAGAAAACCTGAACTAACATAAGTGGTGTGTCTTAGCTCTCTCTAGCAGAACAGAACTAGCAAGATTGGTCTCTCCCTTCCAATCTCTCTCTCTATGTACCTCAGTGGTTTTGTGTCTCTAGAGAACTCTGTAGAACACACCACTTGTTTTAGTTCAGGTTTATATAAAAGTTATGTATAAATTTGTTTATCTCCTTCCTGGAGATTGACTCATAAAACTGTAGGGGCTAGAAAGTCTAAAATCTATAGGTCATACAACAGGCTGCAGACTTCTGATGCCTTGCCTCCCAAGATCTGTAGATCAGATGTTAGGAAGAGTGAAGAATTAAAAGAGGGGGGAAATTCTGCCAAAATATCTATTTATAGTCTGGGGCAGACCATACCCTAAGGAAACTGATTACATTAAATTAGATTATAGAAGGTGATTACATTACATTAAATTGTGGAATAGCAACTTGCTACTTAGAGTTTGATCAAACCACTGGGAATCATAGCCTAGTCAGGCTGACAAAGAAAATTAACTATTACATGGTACTACAAGTGGTCCAAGAAAACAAGTGGTCGGTTGAAGTTATAGGACTGGCTCACTCACTGTGTGGTGGCCAAAGGGGATGCTCTCCTGAGTGGACTGTGGGATATGGATAGTCTCTGGCACAAGGTGGTAATTCGGTTGCTAAGGATTTCATGTAAGGTGACAAGGGAGGTGATTTAGTAGAGAGGCACTCCTTACAGGCATGATGGCTCAGGCATTTGAGAGATATGAGGGGAACAATGACTCACTACAAAGGCCGAAGGGTTAGCTGTTAAGTTGCATTGATGTCCTGTAGGGAAACAATGAAAAAGGAAAGGCCATTAAAAAGCAGAGATCCCTGTGGAAGCAGGGATGTCTCCTAGTTAGTTTACAAAGAGTCTTTTATTCTCTGCATTGATGGATTGGACACAGGTGAGAAGAACTGTAGAACTCCCAAAGTGCTCACATGTTCAGTCAAGGCAGCTCTTTCTTGCTAATACCAAGATCCATGATGGGAAAACCTAGGACTCTGCAATATGGGACGAGAAACATCTTGATGAATATTCCTGAGGCTGTTGCGCTGTATACCCCTCTTAAGCCTCATAGTTTATAGAAATGATCTGCTTTTCTCTGTGCTGGAAGATACTGCTGAGGCCCTCCTTTAAAACAGATTGACTGTCAACAAGGGTTCTGTTTAACTTGTACAGCAACAGCTAGAAGGCGAGGATGGAGCAAGACATTGAGGGTGTCCACCCAGTAAAAGGTCATGATGTCTTGATCAGTTCCCAGATTTGAGCCAATTTTCAGATCTAGAACCCTTTGAGCATCATAAGTATCCATCATGATGATCCCCCTAGCTCTTCCTCTAAGAGACCTTCAGCCATTTACTTAAATGACTTTTTTTGGGCAAAGTGGAATTATCAGATATTTTGGAAACAGTTAGACAGAGGGTCTGAGATGATGTTGTAACCTGGAGAAGAAAAGAAGCATCATGGCCTCTGTTGGAGGGAGGGCCTAAGGGTATCAGGTAATAGATCATATACTGGATAACATCTCACTAACAGTGGGCCCATGGGCTCCCTGGACTCCCTTGGTGGTCATTCCCCCACACTTTCCATGGGTAGTTCTCAGCCAATGACTAAGCATAAGAGGGCTAAATGATGTAGTTCCATTTCTGGAAGATTCAGTGCTCCTCTGATGGATAATTTTGGCTTGAGGATGCCCTGACTGCCTGATAGTAGCTTCCTTAGACTGCATGGCAGTTGAGGACACTTTCACATAACCTTTCTTCCTTCTTTCCATCTCTGTCCTTCATAAAGGTCAGACCTACACATCTTGTCCCTCCCTATTTCCATCAGTGGAGTTTTCTCCCATCAACTGTGAGTACATCTGATCCCATTTTGACATCTATTTTTTAACACCAAACTAACACAATAGGAGTTGTAGGCGGTGCCTTGTTTGTACACCTGGTTGAATATACTATTGAAGTCTTCCTTCCACAGTAGGCAGGTTCAATCATTTGTTTCTTCAGTTAACATAAACCACCAGAGTAGTAGAGCATGCTTATTAGCCAGCAGGCCTTTGGCAGTAGCTAGGCATAATAAAAGGCAACCTTTGTTCCGTTGTCACCTCAAGTATTTACATGATGGTGGCTCACTAAAAAGTTTGAGTCTGCTCTTCAGGTCTGTGGGTTTTGCCAAGGAAGACCTCCAAATATTTGGGAATATCAACTGCTTACAAGGAATCTCTTTCTGTGCTGATGAAATGAATCAAACAGCTTTACAGGGACTCAGAATTGATCTGTTTTCTTTGGAAGCAATTTGTGGTCTTTCTACATCTTCCTGGAGACAATAACTCCAAGTGCAGAGGTCATAAACTGGTTTATGAAGTTACTCCTCCAACCTTGGAGCACAGAGCTGTTATTACCTGAGCCACAGCTGGCACTTAGCACCATCTATTTTGTCTTGTGACAGTGATGGTACTGGCTTTTGTAGTTGTTTTATTGTTTAAAAAGTGTCACAATAAAAGTGTTAAGAGCAAGAGGGCCTATATGGAGTTAGAGTGGCATTCTGGTAACTTCTTATTTTTAACTTAAAAAAAATTTTTTTTTACATTATTTTTATTTTTATTATGATTGAGTGAGAATATACAATCCCATGTAAGTTTACATACCTGCCAATGAACGGCTCCCACTGCTCTCTCTGCCCAGTGACAGCACACTTCCTCTTCTCCACTCTGTACATGTTGTACCCTCCTAACAATCTCCTATCCCCTTCTTTCCACCCTCTCTCCTGCCTCCAGTAAGAGGTCAGCTGGATGACATCCTGTAGATGCATAGAACCATAAAGTGCACACATGATATGGTTGCTCTGTGTCACTAAGTCCAATCCATTTCTGTTGGAAGAGTTGACCTCCACTACAATTTATGGACAGGGCAGCATCAGGGCCAGGGGCTATGCTCCCTGGGGAACCTGAGGCCCATGGGCCATCAGCTGTGGTCTTTTAGTGGAGATCTTAGGGTACACCCCTTTTTAATTTCATGTTGCCTGGGAGACTCAACATTGTCAGCCCCATGACGGCTGTCACTGGTGGTGTCCGGGCACCATCTGGTTCTTCCAGTCACATGTTGATGTAGTCATCCACTCACATGAGTCTGTCTGACTTCTGGGTTCTCTTTGCCCCATGCTGTTTTGGTCTTTGGAGTTCATCTGTTCCTCCTGAGTTGGGACCATTTGGTGTACCTTAGATGTCAGCTTGGCAGCTTTTAAGACTCCAGACTCCACTCACCAATTTGGGGTGCAGAAGACTCTTAGCAAAATGCTAGTTGTGCCTATTGGCCTTGATTTCCCCTGAGAGCCTGGTCCCCAGCCTCCAACCCTAGCTACTCCGTCCTTGCAATATTGGGTTAAGATAGGAGAAGTAATCATGTTATGTTGAAGTCCAGTTAAAATTGATCTTCTTTCTAATATGTGCTGTCATTGATTTCACCCAACCAAATTTCTGTCAACTATCTGATCTATAGCCTACCCTCTCCACCCCTCCCTCCCTACCCTTGAAGCCATCAAACAGTCTTTTCTTCTGTGCATGCATCTGTTTTTAAGTTCTTATCATAGGGGTCTTGTATAATATTTGTCCTTTTGTCACTGATTACTTTCACTCAGCATAATGTCCTCCAAATGAAACCAGGTTATCAGATGCTTCCTAAAATCGTCATTGTTCTTGATCACTGCATAGTGTTCCACTGAGCATATATATATCATAGTTTACCTATCCATTCTTCTGTTGTTGAGCATCTGGATTGGTTCCATCTTTTTGCTGTTGTGGACTGCACTGCAATAAATATTCATGTGCATGTATCAGCTGGTGTGAATCGCCTTGATTCTGCAGGATATATTCTGAGAAGTGGAATTACTGGTATATCTACTGGTGTATCTATTTCCATCTTTTTAAGGAAGTGCCAGATTGCTTTCCAAAGAGGTTACACCATTTTGCAAACTCACCAACAGTGTAGGAGAGTTCCAATTTCTCCACAGCCTCTCCAGCTTTTGTTGTTTTGCCTTTTTTTTTGGATCTTGGCCAACCTTGTTGGGATGAGATGGTATCTCATTGTAGTTTTGATTTGAATTTCTTTAATAGCTAATGATCATGAGCATGTCTGCATGTGTTTTTTGGCTGCCTGGATCTCTGCTTTAGAAAAGTGTCTATCTCCTTTGCTCATTGCTTAATTGGATTATTTATCTTTTTCTTCTTGATATTTTGCAGTACCTTATAGATTATGCAGATCAGGTGTTGGCACTTAATTGGATTATTTGTCTTTTTCTTCATGATATTTTGTAGTACCTTATAGATTATGAAGATTAGGCATTGGTCTGACATATGGTTGCTGAATACTTTTTTTTTTATTATGACTGAGTGAAAATGTACATTCCCATATAAATTTACATGCCCACCTATATGCAGCTTCCACTACTCTCCCTGCCTGGTGACAGCACACTGTTCCTCTCTGCTCCATACATGTCTCATCTTCCAGCAGTCTCCTTTCCCCTCCTCTCCACCCACTCTCCTTTTTCACATTCTGTAGGTGGTCTTTTAATTCTATTGGTAAAGTCTTTGGATGAGCAAAAGTGTTTGATTCTTAGTAGTTCCCATTTATCTATTTTCTCATCTGTTGATTGTGGTTTGTTTGTCAGATTTTGAAGTTTGTCTACATTGTGTAATAAAACTTCCATTGTTGATGCTGATTTTTCTTGAATGAGGTTTATTGTTTTAGATCTGGTATTTAGGTCTTTTATCCAGTTTGAGTTGTTTTTTGTATAAGGTGGAGATATGGGTCCTGTTTCAATTTATTGCAGATGGATTTCCAATTTTGTTAGCACTACTTGTTGACAAGGTTGTTTTTACTGCAGTTTAATGTCTTAAGGCCTTTGTTGAATATCAGCTGTTCGTAGGAGGATGGTGTCATCTCTGGGGTCTCGATTCTGTTCCATTGATCTATATGTCTCTTTTTGTACCAGTACCAGGCTGTTTTGACCACTGTTGCAGTGTAATAGATTCTAAAGTTGAGTAGTGAAAGGTCTCCCAGTATGTTCTTCTTCAGAACTGTTTTGGTTATCCGGGGCTTCTTCCCTTTCCAAACAAAGTTAATTATTTGTTTTTACGTCTCATAAAAACATGTCACAGGAATTTGTGTTGGGATTGCATTATATAAGTAGATTGCTTTGGGCAAAATAGACATTATCACAATGTTAAGTCTTCCTGTCCATGGGCGGGGTAGGTTTCTCCATTTATGTAAGTCTCTTTCAGTTTCTTGTACTAAGGTCTTGTAGTTCTCTTTGTAAAGATCTGTTATTTCTCTGTTTAGATTTATTCCTAAGTATTTTATCTTCTTGGGGGCTATAGTAAATGGTATTGATTTGGTGAGCCCTTCCTTAGTAATCTCATTGTTGGTCTAAAGGAATCCTACTGATTTACATATGTTTATCTGGTATCCTGGCACTTTGCTGAACTCTTCTATCAATTTGAGTAGTTACGGATTTTTTAGGATTCTCTGCATATACAATCATATCATCTGCAAATAGGGAGATTTTTACTTCCTCTTTGCTGATGCAGATGCCTTTTGTCTCTTGGTCTTATCTAGTTGCTCTGGCTAGAACTTCTGGTACAATGGTAGATAGGAGAGGTGAGAGTGGGCATCCTTGTCTAGTTCCCATTCTCAAGGGGAATTGTTTCAGTCTCTCTCTGTTCAGGGTGATGTACGCAGTTGGCTTTCTATAAATAGCCCTGACTGCATTGAGGAATTGGCTGTCTATTCCTATTTTGCTGAGAGTTTTTAGCATGAATGTGTTGTACTTTATCAAATGCCTTTCCTGCATCAGTAGAAAAAGTCAGGTGATTCTTATCTTTTGTGTTATTTATGTGGTTGATCACATTAATTGTTTTTCTGATTCTTAACCAGCCTTGCATCCCTGGTATGAATTCAACTTGGTCATGATAAACTATTGTTTTGATATGTTGTATTCTATTGGTAAGAATTTTGTCGAAGATTTTGGCATCTAGATTCACGAGTGACATTGGTCTGTAGCTCTCTTTTTTTGTTGGGTCTTTCTCTGGCTTTGGTATCAGGGTTGTGCTGGCTTCCTAAAATGAATTTGGCAGTATTCCATTGCTTTCTATGCTGTGAAATAGTCTCAGTAGTATTGGAGATAACTCTTTTCTAAAAGCCTGGTAGAATTCTGTGGTGAAGCCATCTGGGCCTGGGCTTTTTTTGGTTGGTAGTTTTTTGATAACTTCAGTCTTCCTTTGTGATGGGTTTATTAAGTTGTTCTGCTTCACCTTGTGATAATTTGGGTAGTTGACATGAATCTAAGAATTTGTCCATTTCCTCTAGGTTTTTAAACTTCTTAGAGTACAGTCGTTCATAGTATTCTGTTACAATATTTTGGATTTCTGTTGGATCTATTATGACAACTCCCCTCTCATTTCTTATTTGGATAATTTGTTTCCTTTCCTGTTTTTCTTCAGTAAGTTTAGCCAAGCCAGCTAAGCCATTTAGCCAGTGTTTGTCAATTTAGTTGACATTTTCAAAAAATCAGCTTTTGGTCTCTTCAGTTTTTTCAGTTGTTCTGTTCTCGTTTAGTTCTGCTCTAATTTTTATGATCTGTTTTCTTCGGGTGCCGGAGGGGTTCCTCTGTTGCTCTCTCACTACTTGTTCAAGCTGTAGGGTTCAATCTTTTGTTCTTTCTTGCTTCCAGAGGTGTGCACTTATGGAGATAAACTGACCTCTGAGCACTGCTTCACCTGTATCCCATAGGTTCTAGTAGAAAGTGTTTTTGTTCTCCTTGAAGTATGTAAATTTCTGTATTACATCCTTGATTTCTTCTATGACCCATGGATTTTTGAGCAAGATGTTGTTCAGTTTCCATGAGTTCCACTTTCTATCTGTGTTTTTTCTGCTATTGGTTTCAACTTTAATGGCTTTGTGGTCTGAGAAGATGCTTTGTTATAATTCAGTGGTATGGATTTTGTTGAGATTTGCTTTATGTCCTAACACATGGTCTATTCTGGAAAGTGTTCCATGTGCACTGGAGAAGAAGGTTTAGTTATCTGCTGATGGACAGAAAGTTCTGTATATGTCAATGAGGTCTAGTTGGTTAATTGTGGCAATAGGATTTTCTGTGTCTTTATTGAGCTTTTTTCTAGATGATCTGTCCAATACTGAGAGTGGAGGGTTGAAGTCTCCCACTATTTTTGTAGAGTGGTCTATCTAGTTTTTGAGTATAGTCAGTGTTTCTTGATGTATTTAGATGCTCTAGTATTGGGTGCATAAATATTTAATATTGTTAAGTCCTGCTTGTGTATTTAACCTTTCAGCAATAGTGTCCCTCCTTGTCCATGATGGTGGATTTTACATTAAAAATCTATTTTATCTGAGATTCGTATTGTCACACCTGCTCTTCTTTGTGTATTGCTAGCTTGATATATATTCCTCCATCCTTTAATTTTCAGTTTGTTCATATCTTTAAGTCCAAGTTGAGTTTCTTGTAAGCAGCATAAAGATGGGTCATGTCTTTTGATCCAAGATGACACTCGTTATCTCTTTTCTAGAGTGTTCAGTCCACTCACATTCAATATAATTATTGATAGGTATGTGTTTAGTGCTGCCATTGTGATATGTTTATTTTTGTGTCAATGTCTCTGTTGTCCTTGTTATTCTGTTTTGGAACATTCTTCTTTATGAGTTGATTTTTCACCATTTTCAGTGTTGGTTTTGTGGTTGTTGTTGAGACTCTTGTATTACGTTTCTTGATTTGATATGTTGCATCTTTGTTATGCTTTGTGGCTGCCCCTGTGATCCCCCTTAAAAGCCTTATGTTTAAACCCAGTTTTAACTATTACAAGGCTTACTAACTTCCTCTCCATCTGGAAGGACTATAACGACTATAGTACATCCCTCTTTGTAATATGATGGCTTCATAGCTTTCATGATGTGATCACTGGATCACTTCTTTTAATATCACAGCTTTGATTGCATTTGGAGCCTTCCCTAACTGAGTAGGTTTCTGGATGATGTGTCCTGTATTTCCTTCTAAAATATAAAATTAATGGTTTTGTTCTTGTAAGCTAAGAGCTTCTTTCAGTATTTCTTGTAGCTTTGGTTTGGTTTTTACAAAGTCTCTGAGTTTCTGTTTATCTGCAAATGTCTTCATTTCGTTTTCATATTTGAAAGATAGTTTTGTAGAATATATAATTCTTGGTTGAAGTTCTTTTCCTTCAAGACTTTGAATGTGTTTTGCCACTGTCTCCATGCCAGCATCGTTTCTGCTGAGAAATCTGATGAAACTTACAGGGTTTCTCTCTGAATGCGAGCTTTGTTTTGAGTCTTGCTGCCTTTAAGAGTTTCTGCTTGTGTTTCATTTTGTTAAGCTTGGTTATAATATGTCTTGGAGTCTTTTTTTTGGGAATCTAAACTGAGTGGCATTCAATATGCATCTTGGATATCTATATTCTCTTCTTTCATAATTTCTGGGAAGTTTTCTGTCAGCAGCTCAGCCACAATATTCTCTGTGTTCTCAGGTGTCCCACCCTGTTCAGGAACTCCAATTAATCACAGATTGTTCCCCTTAATAGAATCCCACATGATCTTAATGCTTCTTCATTTTTCTGATTTCTCCTCATAGATGCTGAAGTCAGTAGGTCTGTCTTTCAAGTCAGAAGATCTGTTTTCCATTTGTTCTATTCTGTTTTCTTGGCTTTGAATTGCATTTTCTATGTCTTTGATTTTCTTGATCTGTTGGATTTCAGAGCACTGGTGTTCTGTCAGATTAAACAGCTTGCTTAGTTTTTCATTTTGCTCTGCTGCATTTTGTATAAGGTCTAGGAGGGCTCTATTATAATCCTTTTGTACTCATCCTTCATTTCAGAAAGGCTGCTTCATCTGGGAAGTTCTTTGGATCCTTCTTTTGTGGGACTTCTGAAGCCACAGGTGTATTCTTCCTAATGTTCTGGTCCTAAGTTTGTTACTTTTTGAGCATCTGGAGGTTATTTTGTTTCTTTGCTGTTACCTTAATGGGATCTAAAGCTCAGTCTGAAAAGGAAGTTGATCACCAGACACCTCAATGTACTCTAATGGCTGAGCTCAGTGGAATCTCTGGGGTAGCAGGCTCCAGCTTCTAATCGGCAAAGACACAGCCCACTTATAGAGTCAGTGGTGAGCCATCAGCTGACCCTATAATGTGTGACAGTAAAGGCTAGAAGAGATGCTGGAAGCACCACAATTATTTCTCTATTGAAAGGTAAAATGTATCTGACAGCTTCCAAAATTAGTCAGACTTTCAGGTGTGCAAGTTCCTCTTCCCAGCTGACAAAGTAAGCACTTCTATATCAAAGACTGCTTTACTGTCAGAAAAGCACTCTCCGGGCAGGCACTGCCTCCCAGCTTGGGAATTAGGTCCAGCTGAGGCCTCTGTATTGGAAAATCTGCCTTCCAGTCACTCAAGATGGCATCCTCCACAAGCTCCTCTGCCCACCTTGGAAAAGGCTATTCAATGGCAGAGATATGGAGATTTCGAGAGAGAGAGGTCAGAAGTGCTGAGGGGCACAGATTCCAAGTCATGGCTCTCAAAATGTGGCAACTCTGTTTGCAGACCTCAGCAGCAGTGCATCTGAACCTTGCTGCCAGTCAAACCTTAGCCCCTCCCACTGGCTAAGACAGAGATGAAGAAAAAGTTAAAAGAGCAATTTACCCTCAATCCACTGAGTTGGCACCTAACAAGGGCAGGGGTAGGTTAAAGAGAAGAAGATTCCAGCTCACTGGTATGTAGACCAAATAGACAGCCCTATGCCATGCTAGGGCTCACTAGGTGTGTCCAGAGGCTTCATTTAATTACCAATTCAAGACTTGGTTTTCCTAGAGGGATTTATGGAGATGTGTGTTCAGGCTGCCATCTTTACTCTGCCCCTCATTCTGGTGTTTTGAGAAGACCCAGGTTCTGTTCTCTGCTCAAATGTTGAGTAAACAAGTGCCTCTAATGAGTTTTCTAACACTTAGGTGCCTTAGTTTTCTCATCTAGAAAAGGGAAGGATAATGATGTATGGTTGCGGGAGGTGAGCAATTCACACAGATCCTTCTTCCATGATAGGTTCTGAATTAAGAGGCTAAGGAGGCACCATGACTGTGATGGCTGGCAAGGTCTGAGGGACAGCTAAGGAGACTTCCCTACTGAGATTTGGTAGCAGGTGTTAAGTACATGAGAGCTAATAATAAATCTGTGCCTTAGTTTCTTAGTTCTACTGTAACAGAAATGCCACAAGTAAATGGCTTTAACAAACAGAAATGTGTTTCCTCATAGCTTATGAGGCTAGAAAGAGTCCTGGTGGTGTAATAGGTAAGTGCTTGGCTGCTAACTGGTGATCTGCTCCCACAAGGACGTAAGCCTAGAACACCCTATGGGACATCTCTACTCTGACTCTTGGAGTTTCTACAAGTCAGAAACCAACCCAATGGCACTGAACAACACCAACAATCTTTATGGGGGCAGATCCTCAAGTCTTTTCTTCCACAGGTGGATTTGAACCACCGACCTTTTGGTTAGCAGCCAAGTGCTTAACCACGATGCCATTGGGCTCCTCAAACAAGAGGCTAGAACTCTGCATTTAGGGCAATGGCTCTAGGGGAAAGCTTTCTGTCTGTGTTAGCTAGAAGGGAAGGTCCTAGCCCTTTTCAGCTTCTATTCCTTGATTCCTTAGCAGTCTTTATGTGGCTTAGCATCCATCTTTCCCCATCTGTGTTTGCTTGCCTGTGTCTAATCTGCTCATTTTATATACCAAATAATTGGGTTAAGACATAGCCTACCTTGATATAGCTTCACAAATATAACCAAGAAAACCATATTCCCAAATGGAATTATATCCATGGGTATAGGAATTAGAATTTGTAACCCTTGTTTTGAGGGGGACACAATTCAACCTATAACATTCTGTGTGCATCATGAATTTGAGACTCTGTGACAAGCTCCTAAAAGGCAGGGTATTTGTCTGACACCACTGTGGCAAGGATAAGTCTTGTCCCATGTAAAGGCTCACTGTATACTTAACAGATGAAAAAATGGCAAAGAGGTCAAAATGAACCTTCCTAGCCATTGGGAAAGGTAGGAGATCACCCAGTGTGTCTCAGTTACTCAGTGCTGCTGTAACAGGGATGCTGTAAGTGGCTAACTTTAAAGAACAGCTGTTTATGTTGTCACAGCTTTGGAGGCTGGAAGTCCAAATCAGGGTCTGGTTCTGTCAATTCATCCCTTCCCTTATCAGTAGCCCTGGCTGTTTTTCGATTCCTCAGCAACCCTCACATGGCATGCCTTCCTCTGTGTGTACATATCTCTGTGTTTAATTGGATCTTTTTGTAACTCAGATGTAGAACCTACCCAGCTCAGGTATGACCTAATTGACATACAAAGAAAACCCTACTTCCAAACAGAATTATATTTACATCTGAATGGGCCAGAATTTGAATACATATTTTGGGGAGGGGGAAGACACAGTTTAATCCACAACACAGGGCAAGAATATATCTCAGCCGATCCTTCCATGACTGTCCCTTCTACTTCCCAAAATGTGAAGACAACAAAAGGCAGATTGTAGTCTCACGAGGAAATTGTTTGGGTCCTCAATGACTCACTCATTTAACAAGCCACTTACTGGACATCATATACGAGCCAGCACTAGGGTTGGTAGAAGTCTGGGAAAGTAGAGCTTTATACTATCTGTGTCTTCAAGGAGATTAGAGTCCAACGATGGACAGAAGTTATGACAGGTTTCCATGAAGCCCTTCTCAGGTAAGAAAGTCATTGGGCACAGAAGTCTTCTGAGAGGAAGTAAAACCTGGTTTAGTCTATGAATTTGTGAGATGAAGACAAATAGTAAAGACCAGAGTGCATCATCCTTGAAGACTCTTAGTGTACAAGAGCCTGAGTATTGAAGGAATCAAGGCATTAGGAAAAGTACTAGAAAGTAAGGTGCCTCCCTGCAAGAAGAAGATAAATGTTGCAGGGAATGTAGCTTGGGCGTGACTGTCATTAATTTCCCCAGGAAAATATTTGGATGAAATGCTTAGCTCGGGAGTACGATGGCTGGAGTACAAGTTTGTACTTTCATACGTCCAAAGCAATGAATACTTGGTGAAGGTGAGCCTGCGTCTCCCATATCTTTTCTCTCTGGAGCATCTCTTCCGGAATGGGAGTAGTGGTGTGTGTGGATGGACGTAAAAAAAGGCAAACTCTCATCCCTGACAAGGGAGATAGCTGCACTCTGTGGGGTTTGCTTCTCTTCCCAGGTTGTGGGCTGTCAGTCCCTGGGTGGCACAAAGAGCTAAGCATTCAACCACTCACCATAAAAGACATAAGCACTTCAAACTCAACTAGAGAACGCTCAGGCTTGAAAACCCTGATGGAAAGCAGTTGTGTTCTGTAGTATATGGGCTTGTTGTGAGTTGGAGTTCATTCCATGGTGGCTAGTTTTACTTATTTAGTTGTTTTTTTTGGTTTTAGGTTGTGAGTCATGTTTCCCAGTTTCATAGCAGGCGAGTTTGGGAGAAACTACTTGAAAGAGTGAGTTAGTTTCTCTGAATGGTTTGCCTTTTCCTTTCCCCGGGGTAGATTTTTTTCTCACTGAAGGGCTCTTACCTTCCTGTGCTACTTCTGGGCCTGGCTAGTCCTGTGATTCCTGCCTTGCTGGACAAGCATGCATCAGAGAGCTTCCCTGTGTTTCCCATCTTCCTCCCCACTGTATTTAGAAAACATGATTGCAGTGAGTTTTCTCATCCTGTTTCGAGCCAGCCTACCCTCTCTCCTCATCAGCAGCATGCCCTTTCCCACCCTACTCTATAAACTCTTTGTGGAAGAAATATCTTTCTTTCTTCCTTAATGTGTCCTCTTCTCCATTTCTCTGAGTCGTTTTTATTTACCCTATAATCATTTTCCCCACCGGTTAATAAATGCTGCTTTATGTATCATTCTCTCTATTCAGCAGGAAGTGTGGTTTCCATCTGCTTCTGTCATTCGTTGCCTCAAAAACTATTATTAAGCTGTGTAGTAACAGTGTCACTTCTCAGAGGGTGACTGTTTCATCCGTGAAGGCTCCATCAGGGCTTCAGGGGTCCTTCCCATAATCCTCTCTGAGTTGCCAAGTCTGATGGCCCGGTGGGTAGCTGTCTCAGCTGCTGACAGAAAGGTTGGTGGTTACCAGCTGCTGTGCAGGAGAAAGATGTGACAATTTGCTTCCACAGAGATTTGCAACTGTGGAAAACTTATGGGGCAGTTTTACTGGAAATCTACAGTTTGGTTTTACTCTGTCCTATGCTAGGTCTGCTAACTAAGAGGTCGGTAGTTTGAATCCTCCAGGCACTCCTTGGGAACTCTATGGAGCCATACTACTCTATGCTACAGAGTCACTGTGAGTCAGAGTTGACTCCATGGCAGTGGGTATTTTTATTTTTTATTTTTTTTAATAGGGCCACTGTGAGTCAGAGTCAACTTGATGGCAACTGGTGCTCCCAGAGAGTAAGAGATCCAATTCAGGCTCTCTTTCAAGTCCTGCCCCACCTTGCTCCCTTCACCCTTGACCTGACCTACTTCCCCCCCAATTTTCATCTGACTCATAATCAATTGCTTGAAGACAGCTGAGGCTGCTGAGCTCAGGTGCCTGTGAACTTTGTTTTCCAGGTCATATTTCGTGCTCCTTGGATAAACTGGCGAACCCAACCAATTAGTAATCAAGATGCACTTCTTTTTCACTTTTGCCAGGAGTCAAATGACAACCATACATCACCCTGTGGCCTGTGCAGGCGACATAGTGGGTCCAACACTGTAGCTGTCAGATTTGTGTCATCTATTTGTTTCCTCTGAGAGGTTTTACAGTTTTTAACATTTTAAAACATTTTTAAACATAAAAAACAAAACTTTTTTATATGCAAAACAATATAGGTCTGTCATATAAAAATTAGAAAATGTGGATAATTGAAAGGAAAGTAAAAGGTACCTCTAATCCCACTGTTTGACCAATACTACTTTGCTATTTTAGCTGCAATTATAGAATGCGTAAACAAGCACATATCATAGCACTCTGTGTGTTACTTTTAAAAAAAATTAAAAATGTATCATACATAAAATATTTTCATACTCTTCATATGTCACAAACATATTTTTGTGCTAATACATATTTATATTTTGGTTGTAATAGCTGAACACTATATCATCTTATCAATGTAGCATCATTTTCTTAACCAATTTCCTATTCTTGGTTGGTTAGGTGGTTTTTCATTTCTCGTTACATATTTGTAAAAGGGCATAATTAAACCTTTATGTCCCCAAATCTCACACTTTTGAGATTTCAAAAGCATCTTGGCAAATTACCATCCAGATCATTTTTACCAATAGACATGTTTCCCCTTAGTTGGAGTCTTCCTGTTTCTACTTACATTGAGATTTTTGAGCAAGTAGGAATTTTGTGGTCCAGAAGCCCATCCTGAACTAGCTCATGGAAACTCAGATAGACTGGAAGCATATGGGGACTGGGAGTCTGAGTCTAGCTCTTCATGACTCTGACCTCACCGTTTGACTAATGGCTGATAGGTCACAACTCTGCAACACAGGAAATTGAAGCCCACATTGTGCCTGAATTCTGCCATTCTTCCTAGCCTACCCAGAACTTGAGTGGCCCATTAGGCCTTTTTTATTGCCTTCCTCTTTCCTGATCACCTTTATTTTCACTACGTATAGGCCGATCTTGTTCTGTGTCCCAGTCCTGGATTCTCTGCTGATTTATTTGGTCTCTGTTTTTATGTATGTAAGTGCTGCTTCTCCACTGTAATTTTACTTCTTAAAGGAGAGGACTGTTTTGAGATCCCGCTTTGCCCAGCAACTAACCATGCATACCAAACTAAAACTCATTGCTGTTGAGAACTGCCCTATAGGGCTTCCAAGGAGCAGCTGGTGAATTTGAACGGCTGTCCTTTTGGTTGGCAGCTGAGTTTAACCACTGTACCACCAGGGCTCCGAACAAGGTATACAGTAGGTAATATATACCTGCTGACTCAACTCACTTTCTGTGTAGACTATAGCCTTATTCTGTAGCTAGTAGCTACTCTTTAGTGGGCATGTCTAGAAAGTTGTGTAAGTTATAGAAAGTAAGTTCTAGAAAGTTGCATGGATGGGAAGACTGTTTTCATAATTTCTAGAAAATAAAACCATGTAGTGTGCTTGGGGCTCCTTTTTGTTAGCCTTCAGAGAAATGCATCATGTTCTTTATTATCCTCTCCAGAAATCATATAGCTTGTTATTTTCAAGCTCTGTTACGTGGAAAATCGAAATCTAAATTAAGTTTGCTCCTTGTTGTCACTCAATTCCAGACTCTTGACTTTGTTTCCTGAGCCAAAATCGGTAGAAGGAAGGGGATGCACATGAGCTGAGTGGGATGAGAGGCTGTTTGCTGGAATAACTGATGCCCAGATGCTCAAGGAGGGCCCAGTTTCTTCCCAAACCTTCCTTTCCCTCGTCAATCCAGAGTCTTCTTCCTATAGCCCCTTGGGTGAGCTACATCAGAGACAGTTGACCTTAATTTCAACACTAATTTCAAGATCTCTTAGAATTATTTTCAGCTTAATTGAGTCTTGGCAATACTGGGTAAGGCTGAAAGGATGGAGTGGTGAGTGATCATAAAAGACATTGTTATATTGTGGTGGAGATTATAACTTGATAGTAATTTGATGTAGTAACAGAACTATGACATATACATATATTTATGTATATGGAACAAGTTCCTACCCATACCTTCTCTGCAGTGGCAATTACCTGTGAGGGTTAGATCAGTGTGGAAGGTGAGAACAGAAGCCCTAGTGTCTCACTGGTAAAGAGCTACAGCTGCTAGCCAAAGATCAGCGGTTCAAATCCACCAGCCACTACTTGGAAGCCTTACAGGGCAGTTCTGCTACATCCTATAGGGTCACCATGAGTCAGAATTCACCCAGCAATAATGGGTTTGGTTTTTCATTTTGGTGGCAATATCCCAGGTCATTGTTTGGGATCAACAGATTGACCAAGATTTGTGATTTATTACTTGGGAATAGCCATACTCAAGTGTTGAGCATTGATGGATATTTTTCTCATTACATTTCAAACATAGAAAATGGTCCCTTCTGAAAAAGGAATCTGGGGACATTTGAGTCATTAGTCATTTGAAACTTCCTTTCTCTGCTGCTGTTACAGAGAGAGAAAAAAAACGGCAAGAACAGAAACACATTCCTTGCTTTGAATAGCTTATACAGAACAAAATGAAATGCTTAAGTTCAGTAACTCTATTAGCTTGGTGGTTTGCTTCATTTTCTTTCTAGTTTCCACTTCTGTTTTAGCAGCCTTGCTGTGTTTCTATCTTTTACTGCATGGAGACTAAGAATAACCGAGTGCTTAAGTGCTGGGTATGTATGAGTACATGTTTTCACTTCAGTGGTTCCCCTTTGAAGTTAGTATAAAATCAAACTCCCTATCATGTTTCAATCAAGGAGCCCTGGTGGCGCAGTGGTTAAGTGCTTGGCTGCTAGCCTAAAGCTGGCTGTTTGAAGCCATCAGCTGCTGTGTGGGGGAAAGTTGTAGCAGTCTGCTTCTGTAAAGATTACAGTCTTGGAAACCTTAGAGTTCAACTTTGTCCTATAGAGTTGCTATGAGTTGAACATATGCTTAGCATTTGTCCTGCGAGGTAGCCTGGACCCTGGTGTCATAATCCTTAATAGCTACGGCTGCTAACCAGGTGGCTGGCAGTATGAATCTACCAGGTGATCCTTGGAAGCGCTATGGAGCAGTTCTACGCCACCCTATAAGGGTCTATGAGTTGGAATGGACTCGACAACAATTTTTTTTTTTTTATTCTGCTGCTGAGTGCATTTAGTTGGGTGGTCCACAGAAAGCCAGCACTCACTTGTTCTGATGGAGTAATCAGACTAGCTCTGCCAGTGTTTCCAGCTGGCCAACACAGATTACGATGGTACTGATTGTCTGGCATTTCGGCTGCTCAAGTAACTGAGCTCCAGGTGAGGTTCTCTGGGGCCAATTTAGATTGTGTTATCAAGGTTCCTATGGTTTCTGAAATCCTAGTAGGGTGGTAGTTAAGAAATTGGTTGTTAACCTAAAAGGCTGGCAGTTCCAATCTAAGAGCCATCTCCTTAGAAAACTTACGGGGTAGTCATACTCTATCCTGGGGGGTTGCTGTGAGTTGGAATTAGCTGGACAGCAACAGATTTCCTTCTTCTTTTTTAATGGCTTCCATTTTAATAGTAGTAGTATCAGCTGAGGGAACAGGGGAGGTTCAATGGTTAAAATTCTCACCTTCCGCACTGGAGAATAAGATCTGATTCTCTGCCAGTATACCCCATATGCAGCCACTTCCTGTCTATCAGTGGGAAGTGGTGTGCTGCTGTGACACTGAACAGTTTTCAATGGAGCTTCCAGACTAGGAAGAAAGGCCTGGTGATCTAATTGCAAAAATCAGTCCATGAAAACCATATGGATCATAATGGTCTGATCTACGATCCATTGTGAGGATAGCGCTGGACTAGGCAGCATTTGTTTTCACTGTGCATGTAATCACTATGAATCATGTCAACCTAAAGGCAGCTGACAACAAGACTTAGTGGTAGTAGTTGTGGTAACTGTAGTAGGTACTAAAGGCCATAGATACAACAAGAACATCTTTAGCCTGGAGCTTACGTGGTACTTTCTCCTGTATTATTTCGTTTAGTCTTCTGAACAACCATGGGAGGTAGGGGTTATTTTCCCATTTCAGGTGAGAAAAATCGAGGTTCAGAGAGGTTAAGGGACTTATCTAAGTCCTGTCAGTCTAGCATGCTGCAAAGTTTGAACTTGACTCTAGATTGCTGGTCTCACATACACGTGACTATTAATTCTGGGACAGTGTAGGAAGTTGGTGAAAAGCAAGCTTCGTGACGGGGGTGTGTTTACCAAGGGCTTGTAGGCAAATATCACCGTTTTTGAAGAGATGTGTGTTTAGGTTGGGTCACAGCTCATCTCGGATGCAAACTACTGTCTGTGAAAGGTTTTCAGAATCGTTAAAATCTAGGAGATTATCTGAAAATGAGAATGCCTTTAAAAGACATTAGACACACACACACACAGTTCCTTCTCATCTCTTCTTAAAGGCACAGCAAAAATTGAACAACTTACTGAAACATGAAATTGTATTTTAGCTGTTTTTGATAGGTTTATAAAATGAGGTGATGTTTTCTTCCTTGTTCCCCCCCTTTGATCAGATTATGCTCAATTAATTGTAAACTCATGAATGGTTGGTGGCTGGTGGGTGGGTGTAGAACTGTGCCTATTTCATTCATAGAACATCCTGAGCACCTGTCCCTATCCCTATCCCTAGCACAGACCAGGTTTTCTGTAAATGTTTCTTGAATGAGTCAATGAATAAACACATAAATACAGAACACAGCAAGGTTTAAAGCTCTGAGTATGTTTTTGGTGGGGATCCCATTTCAAATTGATGGAAAGCTTCTGTGACATACTGTGTCTCATCCATCCCACATCTTCTTCTTCTTCTCACCCTGCCCCCTAAAATTCTGTATTCTGCTTTGAATCTGCATAGCGCTTGTTGGATGTCGCAGAGCTGGCTCTGACACATGTACAACAGAACGAGATGCTCTTGGGTGCTGTTCCATCTTCCCGATTGTTGGCATGCTCACCTACTCTTGTGGCTACTGTATTTTGAGCTCCTTCAAACCTAGAGCCCGTATCTCCTGGCACTGCCTTGGACGGTATTCTGCTGTGATCCATATGGCTTTTACTGGTTAATTTTCAGAAGTAGATTGTCAAAACTTCTTTCCTAATCTGTCTTAATCTGGAAACTCTGCTGAAAGCTGTCCACCATGGGCGACACTGCTGGTATGTAAAATACCAGTTGTTGTTGTTGTGAAGTGCGATCAAATTGATGCCAACTGATAGTGACCCATGTACAACAGAATGAAACACTGCTCAGTCCTGCACCATCCTCACAATCATTGTTATGCTCGAGACTATTGTTGCAGCCATTGTGTCAGTCTCTGTCATTGAGGGTCTTACTCTTTTTCACTGAATCTCTACTTTCCCAAGGATGATGTGCTTTTCCAGAGAGCCGTCCCTCTTAATAACATATCTAATGTATGTAAAATGAAGATTCACCATCTTTGCTTCTAATGAGCTTTCTGGCTGTACTTCTTCCAAGACATGTTTGTTCATTCTTCTGAGAGTCTGTGGTATATTCAGCATTCTTCTCCAATACTGTAATTTAAAAGTGTCAGTTCTTCTTTGGTCTTCCTTTTTCACTGACCAGCTTTCATATGCATGTGAGGTGATTGAAAACGCCATGGCTTGAGTGAAGCACATTTTAGTTCTCAGAGTGACATCTTTGCTTTTTAATATTTAATGGAGATCTTTTGCAGTCTTCCTCATGTATGATGTACTTGAGATCATCCCACAACTCGTCTGGTGCTCGGTCATTAGTGTCCAGTGCATCAAATCTATTCTTGAGATGGCTTCTAAATTCAAGTGGAATATACTCAAGGTCGTACTTCAGCTCTTGGCGGCTCGTTCTAATTTTATTTAACTTCAGCTTGAACTTGCATATGAGCAATTGATGGTCTGTTCTATACTCAGTCCTTGACCTTGTTCTAACTGATGATATTAAGCTACACAGATGTAGTTGATTTGATGACTGTGTGTTCCATTTGGTGGTAGGTTCCACAGGTATAATCACCATTTGTGTTGGTAAAAAAGGTGTTTGCAATGAAGACGTCATTGGTCTCGCAAAATTTTGTCACATAATCTCCAGCATTGTTTCTATCACCAAAGCCGTATTTTCTGGCTACTGGTCCTTCTTTATTTCTAACATTCCCATTCCAGTCACCAGCAATTATCAGTGCATCCCGATTGCATGTGCAGTCAATTTCAGACTGCAAAAGAGTTGGTAAAAATCTTCAATGTATTCATTGTAGGCCTTAGTGCTTTATATATATAAATTTGAATAATAGTTATGTTAACTGGTCTTCCTTGTAGGCATATGAATAATATCCTACCAATGACAGGATAGACCTTAGAATGTTCATGTTTACTATAAACATGACACTCTTTCTCTTCTATTTATTACCCCTGGTATAGTAGACCACCTTGTGTCCATCAGTTTGTTGTAATGTGGTGGATTGCATGTTACTGGTATTTCAAATACCAGCAGGGCACTTGGTAGACAAGATTCAGCTCAGTTTCCAGAATAAGATAGATTAGAAGAAGGACCTGACAGTCTGCTTTGGAAAAAACAGGCCAATGAGAACCTTATGAATAGCAGTGGAACACTGTCTGCTACGGTACCAGAAGATGTGCTCCTCGGGTTGGAAGGCACTTAAAATATGACTGGGGAAAAGCTGCCTCCTCAAAGTAGAGTTAATCTTACTGAGATGGATGGAGTCAGGTTTTTGGACCTTCGTCGCTCATATGGCGTGACTCACAATGAGAAGAAAAAGTTGCAAACATCCATTAATAATCAGAGAATGAAATGTATGAGGTATGAATCTAATTGGAAATCATTAAAAAAGTGAAATGGAACACATAAACGGTGATATTCTAGGCATCAGTGAGCTGAAATCCACTGGTAGTGGCCATTTTCAATGAAATAGTCATGTGATCTGCCAGCATAAACCACGACAGTACAGCAAACTGGTAGATGAATGGTGAATGGAAGACTTAAGTAGTGTAAATCTACAGTTGCTTAACTCAGCTAGAACCAAATTAAGTTTCTTCTCGACTTTCATCTAATTTGTGCATCCCACTGCACCTTGGATTACTTTTCTAAGTAACAGCAGATCATTTATTTGTTGACAATCCACCAATTTAAATATACCTTGAGGTATGGATTTTCTGTAAACTCAGAAGCCAGCTGAACTTATCTGTTTGGCTTTTAATTCTGAAATTTATTAGCTTTTCTCAGCCATTTGCAGATACAAGCTCATTCTTAACTGTTCCATTTTTTGTTCTTACCCCAAACACTGTAATCTTAACGGTAATGGTTCCAACACTAAGAGAGAATGAGGTAGCTGGCAAAAGTATTCAAAACACGTTACATTTGCAAGCTGTTCATGAGAACTTATATTAACTTTCAAAGAGTAATTGTGCTGTGGTGTTGTTCAAGGGATACTCCAGATGGATCCATCCTACCCATCTCAAGTTATTGTCATAACATGGTTTGTTCTTCCATTTCTGAGCCATTCAGAAGTGTGAAAACTCTATTTTCCACTTTAATTACAGAGGTAGTTGAGAATGTATTCTGTTGTTTGGCAGTATTACTAACACACTCTCTATTTGTTTATGGCTCTTTGAGAAAGCCATTTTAATAAGGTCAGATTTGCAATTTAAATGAACTTTAATATTTCTTGCAGAGTCTGGGACTGCTTATTTATGCGAGGGGAGAACACAGTGGAAATTTATGATTTTAAAATACATTCTCCTGTTTCCTTTTCCAAGTGGTGCATCTCAGGTGATAAATGTTTTCAACCACATTTATAATTTTTTTTCCAGGAAATCCAAATCAGTGAAATAAATCATGACCCTAAATGGGATGTTAATACTATAATTTCTACTTCTCTCATTAAAATCTTTACCTAAAACCTCTATTGTATTCATGAATAGATATTACTCAGTTTCTGCTGAGTGGAAGAGGACTCTTTAATCTGCTGCTTTCAAAACAAACAAACAAATAAACCAAACCAAAACAAAAATTAATTCCCAGACTTTAAAGACCAGACCAGTTGCTGTTGAGTTGATTCTGACTCATAGTGGCCTCTTGTGTGTTAGAGTAGAATTCTACTCTGTTGGGTTTTCAACAGCTGATTTTTGGGGAGTAAATCTTCAAGCTTTTCTTTCTAGGTGCTTTTGGGTAGACTCAAACCTGTAAATTTTTGATTAGCAAGTGAGCGCATTAAGCATTTGCATCACCAAGGGACTCCGAACTTTAAATAGTAGCTATCCATTGAGTTTATTTAATGACTCTTAATGAAAGGGACAAGACACCCTAGTGGCATAGTGGTTAAGTGCTAAATGGCTGCTAACCAAATGGCGGGCAGTTCCAATCTGCCAGGTGCTCCTTGAAAACTCTATGGGGCAGTTGTACTCTGTCCTCTAGGACTGCTGTAAGTCAAAAATGACTTCATGGCCCTAAGTTTGTTTTCTTGTTTCTTAATGAAAGGCCCTTCAGGTAAAGTGAAGCTCTCCTGTATCTACCTATGAAAATAGTTGGTACTTGGGAGTCTTAGGTAGGCCACTTTAGATTGTATTCCTGCAACTCAATTTTCTCTAGAAGGCCTGCGTTTTAAGTAGGTTTATTTATTAATTTGTTGAGAAAAAAAATTTGTTTTGATTGCAGCAATGAGGGAAAGAGAAGCACTGATGCTCTTTCAGTGGCTTGAACTCCTCTGCCCATTTCACAGATGGGTTAAAGACTGTTGAAAGCACAGTGAAGGCTCAAACAAGGGATAGAAGAGCTGAAGGAAGCCTAAACTTTCAGGCACCCACGTTAAAAATATTTGATTACGTTAGAATATGATAACTTATATGTTTTGAAATCATGGTAAGGAAGAGAAAGAAATGAGTTATGTAATTTTAATTTTCTGTTAGCTAAAAAAAGATACACATTTATTTGCAAAGACAAAATTCTACCAGGATCTAAATCTCAGTGATATTCTCATTCCCTCCCTGCCTTCCTCCCTCCCACCCCAACGTGACTGTATTCATTTCCACCTGTGTGACCCTCCACCAGGTGACCCTCAGGTGACCATTTTGCATAGCTGTTTTAATTCATGAAAGGGTGGTCTTATTTGTATTTCCTCACATCACGGTCATTCCTCTGTCCACACCATTCCTGCGTCTGCTCCGTACATTTTGCTGAAATTCCTCTTGTCAAATTCATTAAGACTTTGAACTCAGGAAGTCCAGTGGAGACACCCTTCTTGGTTTGTGTGTGACTTCTCTTGAGGTTAGACCTTGTTTACCTCTTTTGTTTCTTTTTACCCACTTTTCCCTCCTCTTATGAAATCTTGATTTTCCTTCAGTCCCTTTGGCTATTCCTGCTAAGTCTCTGTCTTAGTCATTTAGTCATCATACCACAAATTGATGACTTTAGAAAGAGAATTTTTATTCTGTCACTCTCTGGTAGGTTACAAGTACAAATTCAGGGTGTCAGCTCCAGGGGAAGGCTTTCTCTGTTGGCTCTGGAGAAAGGTCCTTGTCGTCAATCTTCCCATGGACTGGGTGCTTCCGAGGCACAAGCATCCCAACTCCATTCCAAAGGACACACTCAGCTCCTGGCACTGTTTCTTGGTGGTATGAGATCCCCAAATTTCTCTGCTAACTTCTCTCCTTTGTACTTCTCAAAGCACAAAACAATCTTACACATTATTTCCTGCCCCACCAACTCAACTGTTGCTCACCCTGCCTCATGAGCATCATAGGGGCAGAGTTTACAGCATATGCAGTACTGGGAATCATGGCCCAGCCAAATTTCTACACATGTTTTTTGGGGAACACAATTTAATCTGTGAGAGTCTCTTTCTAGAGTACTGATATCACAAATGGTTGGTATTTCTCAGACTGCCCTTTGCACTCTGTGTGCTTTCCCTGGTGACCTCGTCTGTACTCATGGCTTCAGCTGTTGCCTGCCATATGACAGGTAAATTGTGCTATCATACCCAGTGTGGGTGAGAAAATTCTGAGGTCAGATTCAAGGCCTACTTATCATTGGTGTGACCTTGAGAAAATATCAGTTCACCTCCCTTAGTTTCATTGATTTCTGTCTTTAATTGGGAATTCTAAGTATTACCTACTGCATAGGTTTATTGCGAAGAAAAATGAGTTAATTTTTGTAAAGTGCTCACCACATGTCTGTAGGTAGCTGTTTGATACTACCAAATAGGTGTCTTCAGTTTAGTCCTTTCCTCAGAGTCCTTCTTCTGTGCATCGTTGGATCTGTTTAGATGTCCTATCCAGAACCAAACCAAATCCACTGCTGTGGAGTCAATTATGACTCATAGTGACCCTATAGGATGGAGTAGAACTACCCCATTGAGGTTACAAAGAGTGGCTGGTGGGTTTGAACTGTCAATCTTTTGGTTAACAGCAGTAGCACTTAACCACTACACCACCAGGGTCTCCTGGATGCCCTATAGGCACCTCAAACTCAGTGTGTACAAAACTGAATTTACCCTTCTATCTAGATTACTCTCTCACTCACCACTTATTTAATCAATAAGTCACCAGGTTCTAGTTTCCTATGGCCTCACAAATTCATCCTGTCTCTCTATGCCGCCTGTGCCTGTCTTGATGCCAGTTATTTCTCTCTCTAAAATGTTAACAATTGGTCTCATCACTTTCCTGCTTCAGACCTCCTATGACTCTCCAGAACTTTTTGTATAAAGTCCAAATTCCATCTACTACCTCTTTGTTATTGATTTATTTTAAAAAATCATTTTCAAAAAACATACAGAGAATCTGGTCTGTATAGTACTGAGGTTTTGGAATTTGTTAAGATTACTTTTTGTGGCCTTGTACAGAATGATTTGCATTTATAATTCCACTGTTAGATCAATGGTTTATAATTTTAGTGTCAGATCAATGTCTGAGAAGAAATAATTTTCTCTAATTGTTTTATTGATTCAGATTAGATCTCACTTTGCTTTTTCAATCTAGAACTCACATTTTTTTTAATCCTGGGAAATTCAAATATCACTTTTCTCTTGTCTTTATTTTCTCTTTATGTAATTATTTCAGTATCTGTATTTTTCATTTCTTCAGTCTTCTGGGATTCTTTCAAACTCTGCATTTTTCATTCCCCTATAAGCTGATATTTGACAAAGGCCTGAAGTCTGTACATTGGGAAAAGGCAGTCTCTAACAAACAGTATTGACATAACTGGCAATCTACCTGCAAAAAATGGAACAAGACCCATATCTCACATCATGCACGAAAACTAACTCAAAGTGTATCAAAGACCTAAATACAGCATCTAAAGACATACAGATCATGGAAGACAAAAATAAGAACAATGCTGGGAGACCTAATATGTGTCATAAGCAGAATACAAAACATTGCTAACAATGCACAAATGTTAGAAAAGAAACTAGGAAACTGGGAACTCCTAAAAATCAAATACACTCACCAAAAGAGTAAAAAGAGAACACACAGACCGGGAAAATTTTTTGGATATGACAAATGAGACATGCCTAGTCTCTGAAATCTACAAGATACCACAAAACCTCAAAAACAAAAAGACACATACTCCAATTGAAAAATGGGCAAAGGATATGAATAGGCCCTTCACCAAAGAAGACGTTCAGGTGGCTAATGGATATATGAGAAAATGCTCATGATCTTTCGTCATTTGAGAAATCAAAAGCAAAATTACAATGAGATATCTCCTCAACCCAACAAGGCTGACATTAATCCAAAAAACACAAAATAATAAGTGTTGGGAAATTTGAGGAGACACTGAAACATTTATACACTGTTGGTGGGAATGGAAAGTGGTGCAATGACTTTGGAAATTGATTTGGCTCTTTCTTTAAAAGCTAGAAATAGAAATACCATGTGATGTAGCAATTCTGCTTTTTGGAATATAGTCCAGATGTCCTAAGTTCTCTTCTACTGTGTGTTTTCCCTCCCATCACTTAAAATAATTCTTGTCTGCTATCGAATTGGTAAATACTCCTCTCCACCCCTCTCCATCTGTGGAACCATCTAAGTATTGTTTTCTTCTGTGTTGAAATCTTTTTTTGAATTGTTCTAATAGTGGTCTTATACAATATTTGTCCTTTTGCAATTGACTCAACATGATGTCTTCTAGAGTCTTTCATGTTGTGAAATGCTTCCCAAATTCACTGTTGTTCTTTGTCATTGAGTAACATCTCTTTGTATGAATATACTACAGTTTGTCTATCCATTTATCTGTTGATGGGCACTTACATTGATTCCATCTTTTTGCTATTCTGGACAATACTGTGATGAACATTGGTGTGCATGTATCTATCTGTACAGCAGCTCTTATTTCTTTAGGATATATTCCAAGACATGGGATTGCTGGATCCAAGGTATTTCTATTTTTAGCTTTTTAAGGAAGTGTCAGATTGGTTCCCAAGTTGTACCATTTTCCATTCCCACCATTAGTGTATAAGTGCTTCAGTCTCTCCACAAACTCTCCAACATTTATTATTTTGTGTTTTTTGGATTAATGCCAGCCTTGTTGGGTTGAGGGGATGTCTCATTGTAGTGGTGATTTTGATTTCTATAATGGCTAATGATTATGAGCATTTTCTCATATGTCCGCTAACCACCTGAACGCCTTCTTTAGTGAAGTGCCTGTTCATATCCTTTGCCCGTTTTTCATTTGGGGTATGTGTCTTTTTGTTGTTAAAGTTTTGCAGTACCTTGTAAATTTTTAGAGATTAGATGTTGGTTAGATTTGTTGTGTCCAGTTTTTTTCCCCCAGTATGTTGATTGTCTTTTTACTCTTTTAGAGAAGTCTTTGGATAAACGTAAGTCCTTGATTTTTTAGGAGTTCCCAGTTATCTAGTTTCTTTTCTGATGTTTGTGCATTGTTAGTGATGTTTTGTATTCTGTTTATGCCATTTATTAGCGAACCTAGCATTGTCTTTATTTTTGTTTCCACAGTCTTTTATCATTTTAGATGTTATATTTAAGTCTTTGATCCGTTTTGAGTTAGTTTTTGTGCACAATGTGAGACATGGGTCTTGCTGATTTTTTTTCAGACAGATACCCAGTTATGCCAACATCATTTGGTAAACAGACTGTCTTGTTCCTCAGTGAATGGACTTTGGGTCTTTGTCAAATATCAGCTGTTCATAGATACATTTATGTCCATATTCTTAGCTCTGTTCCATTGATCTATGCATCTGCTGTTGTAGAAGCACCCTGCTGTTTTGACTGCAGTGGCAGTATAACAGATTACAAAGTCAGGTAGCATGAGGCCTCCCACTTTGTTCTTTTTCAGTAATGCTTTGCTTATCCAAGGCTTTTTCCCTTTTCACGTGGAGTTAGTAATTTGTTTCTCCATCTCGTTAGAAATGCCATTAGAATTTGGATAGAGATTACATTGTACCTCTAGATTGCTGTGAGTAGAATAGTCATTTTCACAGTGTTGAGTCTTCTGATCCATAAACAAAGTATGTAGATGTCTTCTGGTTTCTTGCAGTAATGTCTTGTAGTTTTCTTTGTATAGATCTTTTATATCTCTGTTTAGATTTATTCATATGTATTTTATCTTCTTGGGGGCTACTGTAAATAGTGTTGATTTGGTGATTTCATCTTTGATATTTATTGGTGTAGAGAAGTCCAACTGATTTTGTATGTATGTTTTGTATCCTGATACTTAGCTTAACCCTTCTATTAGTTCCAGTTTTTTTTTTTTTTTTTTAGGATTCTTTAGGGTTTTCTGTGTATAAGACCATATCATCTGCAAATAGAGGTACTTTCACTGCTTCCTTACCAATTTGAATGCCTTTATTTCTTTTTATAGCCTGATACTCCAGCTAGAACTTTTAGGATAATGTTGAATAAAAGTGGTGACCAAAGGTGTCCCTGTCTGCTTCTTGTCCTCAAGGGAAATGCTTTCAGACTCTGTCCATTTAGGATGATGTTGGCTCTTGGCTTTGTATGAATGCCCTTTATTATGTTGAGGAATTTCATTTCTATTCCAACTTTGTTGAGAGTTTTCAACATGAATGGCTGATAGACTTTGTCAAATGCCTTTTCTGCATCAATTGATAAAATCAAGCGATTCGTATCTTTTGTTTTATTTATGTGGTCGATTATATTGATTGTTTTTCTGGTGTTGAATCACTGTATACCTGGTATGACTCCTACTTGTTGTTAGGTGCCATCAAGTTAGTTCTGATTCCTAGCAACCCTATGCACAACAGAACAAACCACTGCCTGGTCCTTTGCCTTGCCCACAATAGTTTTTATGTTTAAGCCATTGTTGCAGCCACTGTGTCAATCCACCTCCTTGAGGGTCTTCCTCTTTTTTGCTGACCTACTTTACCAAGCATGATGTTCTTCTCCGGGGACTGATCCCTCCTGACAACATGTCCAAATTATGTAACATGTAGACTTGCCATCTTTGCTTCCAAGGAACACTCTGGTTGTATCTCTTCCAGAACAGACCTGTTTATTTTTTGGTAGTCCATGGTATATTCAGTATTTTTCTCCAACATCACAGCTCAGAGGTGTAAATTCTTCTTCTGTCTTCCTTATTCATTGTCCAGCTTTTGCATGTATATGATGCAATTGAAAATACCATGGCTTGGGTCAGGTGCACTTAGTCTTCAAGGTGACAGCTTTACTTTTCAACACTTTAAGAGGTCCTTTGTAGTAGATTTTCCCAATGCAATGCATCTTTTGATTTCTTGACTGCTGCTTCCATGGACATTGATTGTGGACCCAAGTAAAATGAAATCTTTGACAGCCTCAGTCCTTTATCTGTTTATAATGATGTTGCTCACTGGTCCAGTAGTGAGGATTTTTGTTTTCTTGATGATGAGGTGCAATCCATACTGCAGGCTGTGGTCTTTGATCAGTGTTTCAGATCCTCTTCACTTAGAGCAAGCAAGATTGTGTCATCTGCACAATGCAAGTTGTTAGTAGGTCTTCCTCCAATCCTGATGCCTCATTCATCTTCATACAGTTCAACTTCTCGGATTATTTGGTTGGCATACAAATTGAAAAGGTATGCTGATAGGACACAGCCCTGACACACATCTTTCCTGACTTTAAACCTTGCAGTGTCCACTTGTTCTATTTCCACGACTGCCCCTTGATCCATAAATATATTCCTCTTGAGTACAATTAAGTGTTCCAAAACACAGGTATACATTTTTCAGTATTTTCTGCTTTCAGCCAAGATTCATCGACATCAGCAATGATATTCCTGGTTCCATATCCTCTTCTGAATCTGGCTTGAATTTCTGGAAGTTTCCTGTCAAAATACTGCAGCAGCTTCTTTTTAGTGTCTTTTTGAGAAGGATTTAAAACAATCTCAGACTTGATTTCAGCAAGTGTCACTGTTAAGTCATGCCTTAGAATGAACACTCTGGCATCAGTTTGCTGTTAAAGGAAGGAAATCCATAAATAGGATGACCAATTGTAGGACTATTGGAATAACCCAGTAAGTAGCTGTTGATATGCTCAGAAAGGGATGGAGAGAGAGTATGGGTTCTATAGATATCTGAGAGTAGCATCAGTAGCACTCGAAGTTAAAGGAGATTCTCAGAAGTTTTTCCATGTTTCTAGTGTCTACACTGTAGTGTGCAGGGATGCTGAGATAGGAAATGAAGCAGTGAACAGGTTCAGGAAGGAGTAGATTTTGGAAGGACAAGAGAATGACCTTGGCTTTGAAAATGTTGCTTTTGCAGTGTTTGCTGGTGGACATAGTTAGAGGGCATTGGAAAATACGAGTTGAAGGTCAGAGGGGAAGTTGAAGTTGTTATGTTTTTAGGGGTTGAAACCTGGGACAAAAAGAACTTCTTTGAAAGGTCTGTGGCATTTCAAAAGGGAAAACAGACATAATCAAACTCTGGAGTAGATCAAGGTATGTGTAGGCACAGGGGTAAAAACAGGGAAGGAGACAGAGAAGGGTGTTCGAGAAGGCTGGTGAAGAGCCACAAGCAAGTGTTCTCTTAGAAGTCAAATTAATAAGAGATAGATGTTCAACTGAGTTAAATTTTACGTGGACTGATCTTATCCCTGGCTGGTTACTCTGAGTAAGGTAGAAGGCAGACTTTATTTGATTTGCCTTTGTATAGACTTTTTGGCTGGCTTGTATAGGCAGGCTCCCCTGTGGCACCTTTCACATAGTGGAGTGCTGTAAATTATGCATTCATGAATGAATTCATAAAGGGCATCAAGATCCCTGTCTTGTACAGGATTTGGAAACATTATTCAACAGATCCACTAAAGACAAGAGAATGTATGATTAAATCATACACCTTCTTGAAAGTTTCTGCCAGCTGAATTAGACTGAGTCTGACATTCAGGGCCTTCCAAGTTGTGGTGCAACTCATTTCTCAGTAATGTCACCCATTTGCTCAGGTTTGGGACATCACTGCAGCCTGCTTGCTGTTCTCCGTGCAGACCCAGAGCCATAGTGTACCAATTTCCCTCCATGTGCAGAGCCTTCCTCTTGGTATTGACTCGCTGAGGGTTCATTTAAATTCTGCCTCTCTTTGGAAACTTTCCTGAATCAACTATGGTCTCTACACTCCGAAATTCTCATTATCTCGTGTTTGCAGTCCTCGTGGTTCTACACTGGCTATGTGTGTTTTTTCTCTCTGTGTGTATTTGTCTTATGACACCTCCCTGTACCGCTGTCACTCCCTGGGAGGTAGAGACCAAGTGTCTGCAGCTTTGGGCTTCTAGAGTGGCTAGCACCATGACTTGAATATAGATACTCAATACATTTGTAGTTAATCGACCAAACTAAGCACTGTTGTTGTGTCAGTTCTGACTCATAGCAACCCTATAGGTCAGACTAAAACTGCCCCATAGGGTTTTTAAGGAGCACCTGTTGGATTTAAGCTGTTGTGGTTCTTAACCATTATCCCACTAGGGTTTCCATGTTGTAGTTAGGTGCCTGCAAGTTGATTTCAACTCATAGCGACCCCATGTGACAAAGGAACTGCGCAATAGGAGTTTCCAGGCTGTAGTATTTATGGGAGCAGTCAGCCAGGTCTTTCTCCTTTGAAGCCGCTGGGTGGGTTTACAACGCCTGTCCTTTCGGTTAGCAGCCTAGTGCTTAACTGTTGTGGCCCCAGCGCTCCGTACTGGATACACAGCTGACAGCAACTCAATGTAGGAATGTGAGGGTAACGTGCTGTTTTGTGGTGACGGGGTCTGAGATCAGGGAAGTTCATGTGTGGAGAGTGTTGGGGTGGCTTTGGAGAGCGTCTGGTAGCTCAGGCTCCTTGAAGTGGCCACATACATCACCACAGGGCCAGACATGTTCAAACCAGTGGCTTGTACACTTACAAGAATGAGGCTTGAAGCTTTGTTTTAAAGAGAAATCCACACATTTGGGGTATCAGGGCGAGGGCGGCTCAGTGGAGGCTTTCTGAGACTCTGCCCTCAAATGAACTTGAAAATAAAGTGTCATGGGTAGTCAGAGGCAGAGAATACCTACTTACAAATACATAGTTCCACGAGTACATATGTAATTTTTACAAAAGTGTATTTACTTATCTCAAGGTCTCCTAGTGATTGGTTGAATCGCCAAATCTCTAAACCATGTATTAGTGGGAAGCCAACTTCTTAAATAAAGCATTTAGCATAGTTGTTACCAATTGCCTACTACAGCATGGTTTTCATAATTGATAGTGTATATCTGAGTATGTTGGAATTATATTGTATGATATTTATATTTGCATGTGTGCAATGTGCATAACCTGTTGCTGTCAAGTGGATTCTGACTCATAGCCACCCTTTAGGACAGGGTACAACTGCCCCATAGGGTTTCTTGGTGGATTCAAAATGCTGATTCTTTGGTTCGCAGCTGTAGCTCTTAATCTACACCACCAGGGTTGCCATCATATAATATATATTGTATATATATATATATATGATATAGTGTATATTTTGAGGTATTGGTGATTCAGTGGTATAATTCTCATTTTCTATGTTGGAGACTTGTCGGGAGCCTTGAAAAACTTCAGGTCCCGAAAAACAGGAAGTTTGGAAAGTCCTTGAAAAACGCGCATGCGTGGAAGTCCTTGAGAACGCGCATGCGTGGAAGCCACCTGCACGTCACCACCTGCACGTCACTGTTCAGGCATCCTGCCTAACAAATCATAAAACTCCAAGTGCCTTACACCAGATATCACCCGATTCCTAATCCTTCCCCTTCCTGCTGTGTATATATATATCTGCTGCAAAAAATAAAACCTTTGAGGCTTGATCAGAACTTTGTCTTGCCTCCATTTCTTCGTGTCCTTGTCTCATTATCTTTTCACAGGTTCCTCCCCAGTCACCCCAACTGATATGCCCCGCGGGCCGGGGCAGAGACTGAAGTTTAATCCCCACTCTTCTGTGTATCAGTAGAGGCTTGTCTGTTGCTATGAGGTCTGGTTGGTCTTAGCAAAGCTTGTAGACTAAGAGATACGAGGAAGAAAGTCGTGGTGATTGACTTCTAAAAATCAGCCAATGAAAACTGCATGGACCACAATGGTATCCACAGATGAACTTCCCTATCTGTGCCCCCAGCAGGTTACCCTCATGTTTCTCCATTTGGTTATTGTCAGTTCGATATCCAGGAAGGAGCGCTGGTGCCACAATAGTTAAGCATGGGGCTGCCGCCAGAGTTACCAAAATTTAGTAGTGTCAGTGGATGCTACCAGAGTGAGTATGATTTCCTTGTGCATGGTACAACCATGAGTCTAGGGCCAGTTTGACAGCAATTGCCAGCAACAACAATGGTGTATAATGGAAACCTGCCTCTGTGGCCACCAGGATGAGCTGGCGGTGACATGCTTGTTTATCCTGGGAAGATATAACCTGGAGAGTTCAACAAGGATTATTTGGAAATCACTGAAGTCCTATCAAAGCCAAGTTGAGTTTTAGTGTAATTCATGTTAAAGTCTTTCCTTGTGCAATAGTACTTAACCAATGCTCCCTTTTTTTTCTCTTTCTTCTTTTGAGACAATTGGGAAATTTGGATAGACATTGCTAAGATCCACTTTTCAGTTGCTGTTGAGTTCAGGAGTCTGACTCCTGATGAAACCAAGTGTGTTTGAATAGAACTCTGCTCTCCAGTGTTTTCAGTAGCTGATTGTTTGAAAATTGATCATCAGGCTTCTCTTCCAGGCACTTTGGGTGGCTTTTCAGTTAAGGGCCATGAACTTTAATCATTTTTAACAGCAGAAACAATGTTCATGCTTAGTTATTATTGTCTGCAATATTCTTGTCAAAGACGGTAAAGGTGGAGTATTGTAGGCAGGGACAAATGAGTGGTACAACAGAACATGATAATGCAGGGTCAAAGAAATCACGTGTGTTCAAGTTTGGGATATAGCCGTATTTTTAAACTGTAGATTCACTAATGTAGTTCTTTACTTTTGAAATCAGTTGTGTCCTTAAAGCAAGCAGCATCTGGGATGTGTTGGCTGGCAGTGGGGTGGTGTGGAATGTGTGCAGCCAGGGCTTAGTGAATGAGAAATCTCCAGGATGGAGGTGCAGGTGATCTATAAGAGTCCCCCAAACTCTGACTCTTTATCCATAAGCAGCAATTCATGTTCACTGCCTCAGCCGGTGACTCTAACTCCAGCTTACTGGTACAACAGCTTAGAGCCAGAGGTGACACTCAGTTACTTTATAAAAGCTGCCAGAGGAGAAAAAAAGGAATTGCTTTTTAAAGGACTTGATGCATTTGCAGAGACCATAAAAGTTCAAACCAGAAACAAATGTGTTCACCTATCCTTTCAAAAGAGGAATGATCCCTGAGATTACTTTGAGGAAGCTTAAGTGTGTGGAGCAAAATAACCCAGAACATCTAAGGAGCAATGGAATCATGACTGAATCAGCAGCTTGGAGTTGCCACAAATAAATCATCCAGAATGGATCAGAAAGCTGTTTAAAATTCAGAGTGAAAGGGGAAAAAGTCACTGCCATACATCTTGATTTTGATAATGCATTTGATACCACATCACAAAATTTTGCTTATGAAATTAATTGACACTGGCTTGTATATCAACACTATCATAAGGATTGATAATTTTCAGGGGGTCTGTAAACAAGGTGGGGTGATGAATAGTATGACTTCCAGTGAGGGGTAGATGATTAGTAGGGGTGCCAAAGAGATTGATGCTCCACCTGATCACATGCAACAATGTTATTAATGGCTTCCAATAGAAAGTAAAGAGAATGTTAATGAAATTTGCAAATTATACAAACTGGGGTGGTTCTGGAATAAATCCAATAGAAATGATGGATAGAATTTATTCCGTGAGATATGGACAGGTTCAATATATGGGTAATAAACAGCAAAATGAGATTCATTTTGAAAAAATGCAAACTAGAATAGATCAGAGGAAAATGTACAAAAAAAAAGGCTATGCAAGTAGTGAGAACTTAACCTAATTTGCAAGATGCTTCAGGGTCTTTTGTAGTAGGGTACCAACCTCTCTTTCTCTACTCTTTGTTTTACCATTTCTTATTCAATAACCTTTGTCCTTCCCTCTCCCAACCTCCTTGAATGTTCCACACTCTTTCCCACCTTTTGGAACACTGTTCCCTCTGACCAAATGCCTTTCCCTACTATTTCTATTGGTAAAATCTGATGCATTCTTTGATACCGTATTTATGGTTTCCTTTTCTTTGCAATGACGTGCTCCCTTTCTCCAGAGTCCCCATATTCTCCATCTTGGGGCCATCTCACTTAGTAATGCTTTCTTTGTGGTTTTTGTCACATTGCATTATGACCGTGGAGAAGGTGTAAGAGAGTGGTAAGAAGAACACGGTCTTCAGGGTCAAACTAAGAACCAAGGCCAAGTTCTACATCAGCCACTTACACCTAAGTCATCTGAGGTGAGTTCTTTAGACTCCAAGTCTCAGTTACCCTGACTGTAAAATGGCATTGTTAAGGATTCAGTGTTGTAGTGTTTATAAGGAACATGGCTTGGTGCTTGGAACGTGCTCGGAACTAGTTTTTACTGCCAATTGTCACTGTTCTGAGTGGTAGCATTTGCTTAAGGTGGCTTCTCTTCCTCCTTTTCCTCCTTTGTCTTTTTCTATGAATTCTGCGAGGGAAGTGTATTTATGCTTTTTTTTTTTGCCTAGAGATTTTTTATTTAACATTACGTTTTAAGTGAAAGCTGATGAGCAAATTAGTTTTTCATCCAACAAATTGTACACAAAATATTCTGTGATATGCATTGCAGTCCTTATACTGTGTTAACACTGTCCCTATTTCCATCGTGGAATCCTCCTGTCCCTTAGCCTTGTTTTTCCACCCCTTCATGTACCTTTTCTATCTCTGCTTTTGGGAAGTTGTTGCCCTTTTGGTCTCCTATGTTTGTTCTACAGAATTCATTCTTTTTGCTTGTTATTTTTGATTTTATAGACCTGCCTGTTGGTTGGCTGGAAGGTAGTTTCTGGGGATGGCTGCAGTTCGAAGTCAGAAGGGGTGTCTTACAGTTGTAGTTTCAGGGGCTCCTCCCATCTCTATCAGGACAATAAGTCTGTCTTTTTCATGAATTTGATTTTTTGTTTTACTTTTTTTCTCCTACTTTGCCTGGGACCTTATACTGTGATCACAGTCAGAGTATTCAGCAGTAGTAGCTGGGCACCATCTACTTCTTCTGGTCTTGGGGGCCTATAGGCTGTAGTACATGCTATCTGTTAGTCTTCTTGACTAATTTCTCACTGGAGTGTTTGGCCTTCTTCATTCTTCTTTACTCTGGACAGGAGAAGACCATTGCCAGCCAAGTGCTGTTGAGTCGGATCTGACTCATGGCGACCGTTAGTTGTATCTTATAAGACCATTCACACACTTTAAGACAAGACATTCTATTTACCATAGTAGGATGTAGACCATTGTTTTTGTGTATTGTGTTATGACAGTTGATGTAGATGTTCCCCAAGTGTGTAGTCTTAGCCTTCAAGCCTAGCATCCTCATCCTGGGAGGTATGTTCCCATTTCTTATCTTCCTTCTGATGCCTAGCATAGTGTCTCATTCATAGCAGCACTTTCAGGGGACCAGTGAGCCACTCTTATTATGAGTTCTCTCTGGACTTATTAGAGCCTAGCCTTTGCTATGAGTTTACTGGTTCACTAGGCAAGTAGAAGAGTTAGATAATTTTAAACTCTTTTTGAATTTCTTTTACAGGTGTTTCAGAGGGAAGTCTATGGTGTTAACCTCTGTTTTATGGATTGTTTCAAACATCCAGCAAAGAGTTTCTTTCTTTCTTTCTTTTTTTTTTTTATCTGAAGGGATCATGTCTGAAGGAGTATGGTAAAATATGGGTAGCTAGATGGGCAGGTGGGGACCAGAACAATATGAATGGTCAAATGGCCAGCCAGTATAATTTATAGAGAGAAATGAAGGCACCCAACCCAACCAACCCAACCAACCCACTGCTGTTGAGTCAGACAGGGTAAAAAAAAAACAAACAACAAAAAACCAGCAATTATCTGACACGTGTGAAACCTCATGAAGGAGGGAACAAGATCTGAACATTTTATAAGGTTTGGAACTAACAGGTCTGACAACAAAGAAAATGAGAAACATGGGTTCAACGTGGCTTGTGACTGATAGTAGCAAAATCCAGCTGGCTCCAGAACAGTCATTTTGGGTGAAGTGAAAGGCTCTTGTGCACAAACTTCCTGAAAACAGAGAAATGAAATATACGCAAGAGTGCAACAAGTCATTTTCTGAGGCAGTCCCATGTCTTGCCTGACATGCGGAACGTGTTAGAAAGCACTCCAGCCTGCCCACATTTGCTTACCACCCTCAGCTCTTGCAATTAATTCTCTTACAGTCTAGGAGGCTAGAAGTCCAAATTCAGGGCATCAGCTTCTGTCTCTGTTGGTTCTATCTATGATCCTTGTTATCAATCATGCCCTGGACTCCAGGCTTCTCAGTGCAGGGACCCAGAGTCCAAAGTCCATGTTATTCTCCTGGCACTACTTTCTTGGTGATATAAGGTCCCCCTGTCTCTCTGTTCACTTCTCTCTTTTGTATCTTAGAAGAGATTCACTTAAGATATTACTTAATATTGTAGATTGAGTCCTGCCTCATCAACATAACTGCCCCAAGGCCATCTCATTAACATCACTGAGAAAAGATTTACAACACATAGGAAAATCACATCAGACCTACAAAATAATGGACAGTCTCACAGTATTAGTAATCATGGCCTAGTCAAGTTGACAGATATTCTGGGGGAACACAATTTAATCCCTTACAGATATATACAGAACACTCCACCCAACAGTAGCATTCATTTCCAACATATACCAACATTCTCAAGAACAGATTACATCTTAGGCCACAAAGTAACTCTTAGCAAAATCTAAAACATAAAAATAATACGAAGTAATCTTTCTGATCATAATGCTGTTGAAACAGAAATCAATACAAGTAATGGCAAGGAAAAAAAAATCAAATACATAGAAAGTGAACAAAATTTTCTTAAAAGTGACCATGTAATAGAAGAACTCAAAAAGGAATAAAAAAAGAATTCCTTGAATCAAATGAGAATGAAAACATGTCATCCCCAAAACTTTTGAGACACAGCAAAAGTAGTGCTCAGAGGTCAATTTTTCTCAACAAATGCACGTATCAGAAAAGAAGGCCCAAATCAAAACATTAGACCTACAAGTTGAACAAATAGATAGAGAACAGCAAAAGAACCCTACAGATACCAGAATGGAAATAATAAAGATTAGAGCAGAAATAAACAAAATAGAGAACAGAAAAACAACAGAAAGAATTGACAAGACCAGAAGAAGCTGGTTCTTTGAAAAGATCAACAAAAGTGACAAATTGTTGGAGAAACTGACAAAACAAAAACAGGAGAGGAAGCAAATAACCCAAATAAAAAATGAAATGGGAGAATGCTATGAAAAACTGTACTCCAACAAATTTGAGAACCTAGAGGAAATGTACAAATTTCTTGAAACACAGTAATACCTAAGTCAACACAGTTGACATAGAAAATCTGAACAGACCCATAACAAAAGAAGAGATTTGAAGAGACAATTAAAAGCAAACAAACAGAAACAAACAAACAAATGCTCCCCAACAGCAACAACAAATCCTGGCCTGAATGCTTCAGTGGAGAATCCTACCAAACATTCGGAGGAGGGTTCACAGCAGTACTACCCAAATTATTTCAGAGGATAGAAAAGGAAAGAATACTCTTGAATTCATTCTATAAAATCAGCATAACTTTGATACCAAAGCCAGCAAAGACACCACAAAAGAATAGCCAACCAACATCTTTTAGGAATATATATGCAAATATTCTCAACAAAATTGTAGCCAATAGAATTCAGCATTGTATCAAATAAACAATACACTATGACCAAGTGAGATTCATATCAATTATGCTGGACTGTTTCAACACTAGAAAATAATCAATGTAATCCACCATATACGTGAACAAAGAAAAGAATCACATGTTTTCCAGTAAAGTCCAACCTAATTCTTGGTAAAAACTCTCAATATAGTATAAATAGAGGGAAATTACTTAAAATAATAATGGGCATCTATAGAAAACTAACAGCTAACCTCATGGAGAGAGGTTGAAAGCATTCCCTCTGAGAATGAGAATAATGGGAATAAGACATGGGTACTCTCTACCCATTCCTATTTAACATTGTGTTGGAAGTCCTGTTAGGGCAATAAGACAGGAAAATGAAATACAGAGCATCTAAATTGCAAAGAAAGAACTAAAATGATCCCCATTCACAGATGATACACTCTTATGAGTCTAACGATTCCACAAGAAAAGTACTGGAACTAATAGAAAGATTCAGCAGAGTAGCAGGATTCAGGATAAAAATAATTTGGAGTCCTATACATCAACAAAAAGAACTCCAAAAAGAAAATCAAGAAAAACAATACCATTTATAATAGCCTCTAAAAATATAAAATACTTAGGAATAAATGTAACCAGAGATATAAAAGACCTATGCAAATAAAACTACAAAACAATACTGCAAGAAACCAAGAGACCTACATAAGTGCAAAAACATATCATGCTCATGGATAGGAAGACACAAATGTGAATATTTTAATCATACTGTCTTGCCATCTAGTACTTCTGTAACAGAAACTACCATAAGTGTATGGCTTCAACAAGGAGAAATTCATTTCCTCCTAGTAAAGTAGGTTAAAAGTCCAGATTCAGGAACTGGAATATATGAGGTACAAGTGTAGTAAAACTGGAAATCATCAAAAGTGAAATGGAATACATAAACTGGTATTGGCCTTTGTGAATCAGCCAATCACATGGTCTACTCTGCTGGGAATGACAGCTTGAACAGGAATGGTATTGCATACAATGTCAAAAAGAACATTCCAAGACCTATCCTGAAGTACAATGCTTTCAGTTATAGGATAATATCCACATGCTTTCAGGGAAGACCAGTTAATACTACTATTGTTTAAATCTATACACCAACCACTCAGGCCATGAATGAAGAGACTGAAGATTTTTAGCAACTTCTGAAGTCTGAATTTGACTGAACATGCCAACAGGCTGTGTTGATAATTAGTGGTAATTGAAATGGAACCTTGGAAACAAAGAAGCATCAGTAGTTAGAAAATATGACCTGGATGATAGAACCCTGGTGGCGTAGTGATTGAGTGCTATGTCTGCTAACCCAAAGGTCAGCAGTTCACATCTGCCAGGCACTCCTTAGAAACTTTATGAATCAGTTCCCCTCTGTCCTATAAGGTTGCTGCGAGTTGGAATCGACTCGATGGCACTGGGTTTGGTTTATTTTTTTGCTAGAAACAATGCCAGAGATTGTCTGAGAGAATTTCATGAGACCAATGATTTCTTCATGGCAAATACTTTTTTCACTTACATGAATGGTGACTGTACACATGGACCTTGCCAGATGGAATACACAAGAATCAAATGGACTACATCTGTGAGAAAAGGTGATGGAAAAGCTCAATATCGTCAGTCAGAACAGGGCTAGGGGTCAAGTGCAGAACAGCGCACTGGTAAGTTCAATTTGAAACTGAAGAAAATTTGCAAGTCAGTGACAGCCAAGGGGCAACCTTGAGTATTTCCCACCTGAATTTAGAAATCATGTCAAGAGTAGAGAGATCTGATGCTTTGGAAATTACTGACTGAAGACTGGATGAGTTGTGGAAGGACATCAAGGGTACGATACATGAAGAAAGCAAGAGGTCATTAAAAAGACAGCAAAGAGAGAAAAGACCAAAATGAATGTCAGAAGAAACTCCAAAACTTGTTTTTAAGTGTCGAGTAGCTAAAGCAAAAAGAAGACATGATGAGCTAAAAGAACAGAATATTTCAAAGGGTGGCTAGAAAAGACGAAAGTATTTTAATGACATGTGCAAAGACCTGAAGGTGAAAAAGTGAAAGGCTGAAGAACATGGTCAGCATTTCTCAAGTTGAAAGAACTGAAGGAAAAATTCAAGCCTTGAGTTGCAGTATTAAAGGATTCTCTGAGGAAAGTATTAAGTGACTCAGGAAGCATCAAACAAAGATGAAAGGAATACACAGAGTCACTATACCAAAAAGAGTTGGTCGACATTTAACCATTTCAGGAAATGCCATATAAGCAGGAACCAATGGCACCAAAGGAAGAAGACCAAGCTGTACCGAGGCATTGAGAAAAGCAAGCCTCCAGGAATTGACAGAACCAACTGAGATATTTCAGAAACTAGATGCAGTCCTAAAAGTACTCATTTGTCTCAGCCAATAAATTTGGAAGACAGCTACATGGCCGACTGGCTGGAAGATATCTATGTTTATCACAATGCCCAAGAAAGGTGATCCCACTGAATGTAGAACTTTTTGAAAAATATCATTAATATCACACACAAGTAAAAATTTTTCTGAATATCATTCAAAAGTGGCTGCAGCAGTATTTTGCCTGGGACCGTCAGAAATTCAACATGTATTCAGAAGAGGGTGCAGAATCGGGGATATCACTGCTGATGTCAGATGGACTGACTGAAAGAGAATACCAGGAAGATGTTTTATTGTGTTTTATTGGCTTTTATTGTGTTTTATTGGCTTTGCAAAGACATTCAACTGTGTAGATCATTAAAAAAAAAAACAAAAAACTATGGAACTATTTTGAAGAATGGAGATTCTGGAACACTTAATTGTGCTCATGAGGAATCTGTACCTAGATCAATAGACAGTCATTCAAAAAGAACAAGAGGGTACTATGTGGTCAGAAGTGAGGAAAAGTGTCAGGGTTATGTCCTTTCACTATACCTATTTAACAAATAATCTGAGAAACTGGGCTATATGAAGAACAGGGCATCAGGATTGGAGGAAGACTCATTAACAACCTGCATTATGCAGGTAACACAACCTTGCTTGCTGAAAGTGAAGAGGACTTGCAGCATTTACTGATGAAGATCAAAGACCACAGCCTGCAGTATGGATTACGCCTCAACGTAAAAAAACAACAATCCTCAGAACTGGACCAACTAGCAACATCATGATAAATAGAGAAAAGATTGATGTTATCAAGGATTTCATACTTGGATGCACAATCAACACCCATGGAAGCAGCAGAAAAGAAATCAAAAGACGCACTGCATTGGGCAAAGAAAAAATGCCAGCTTGAAGAACAAGGTGTGCCTGCCCCAGTCCATGGTGTTTTTAATCAGCTCCTACTAAACTGTGGTGGTGTAGTGCGTAAGTGCTACAACTGCTAACCCAAAGGTCAGCAGTTCAGTTCTGTCAGGTGCTTCTTGGAAGTTCTAAGGGACAGTTCCACTCAGTCCAGTAGGGTCACTATGAGTCAGAATCAACTTGATCACAGTGGTTTGTTTGTTGATACAAAAGCTGGACAATGAATAAGTAAGACTAAAGAAGTATTGATGTCTTTGAATTATAGTGTTGGGGAAGACTATTGACTATACCGTGGACTGCCAAAAGAGTGAACAATGTCTTGGAAGAAGTACAACTAGAATGCTCTTTAGAAGCAACAACTGTGAGAATACATTTCATATACTTTCCACTTGTCTGGAGAGATCAGTTCGTGGAGAGGAGCATCATGTGTAGCAAAGTACAGGGTGAGCAAAAAAAACCTTCCATAAGGTCGATTGACACAGTGGCTGCAGCAGTGGGCTCAAGCATAGCAATAATTGTGAGAATGGCACAGGACCAGGCAGTGTTTTGTTCTATTGTACACAGGGTCGCCATGAGTTAAAACCCACTCATGGGCATCTAACAGCAACTGCAACACCTTAAGACTGGCAGGATGGTTCTTCTCCATTGCCTCTTTGTTGCGTGTCTGTACCAAGTATGTATTTAATCATTTGCTCTTTGTAGGTATAAGATGTGAAAAGAGGTTAATTCCATACCACATAGAACACCTGTCAAAAAACTACAGCTTTAATTTTACAAATCCCCAGCCTCCCTTTGATTATTGCTGTAACTCATGCAGACAGAAGATAATCTCTGAATTATACAGGGCTGCATGATTAAAATATTTTCCCCTTTGTAACAGTTTGGAAAGAAAGGAGATGTGGCTTTGGAGGCTTTGTGTCAAATTAAGCAGTGACAGAGCCATAGAGGGCCGTAATAAATATGCAGAAAAGGACTAAAAAAAGCATTTCTAATAGGTCCCTACTATAGGAGTTTGCTGTGTGTGAAATTGAAAGACTTCCTAGGGAAAATCCTTGGCCCATTTGCTTTTAAATTCACTTTTAATTCCCTTTTGTTAAAAAAAAAAATGTTTTAAGTTCTATTATCCCTTTGCAGAGGTATCTGATCAAAGGAACATTCTCAGAGCTTGGAAAACTCCAAACTATAGGCATGGGGGGAACCAGCATGAGGGAGCAGGTACCATATGAATCCCTGCCAGCCCAAGGGCGGGTGGGATTGGAAGCATCCTCATTCTTTTTTTTTTTTTTTCTTTCTTTTTTCCAAAGGCCGATGCAATAGCTGGCCAAGATATAATCAGTCAACGAATGTAGAGGAATTTATTGAGACCATCTGGACTAGACCTAGCAGGTAAGAAAATGAAAAACAGCGCTAGACCAGAGGGAGCTTATAATTTAGCTGGAGAGACTGGACATACATCTATTGAAATGGGTAGTGCTACAGAATGACTTGGAGTAAAAGCTGAGAAATTCTGAGATTGAGAGTTGACTGTCCAGTGGGGTGGCTTTTTGGAGGTCGTGGGACTTATGCTTGGCTCTAAATTGATGATGTGGAGTATTGGAAAGGAAGGTGATGAGGCTCTTGATTTGGAGGTAATGCATTTCAAAAGGTTTGGAATTGGGTTTACAGTGAATAATGATTCTAGCTGAAGCCCAGCCACTAGAGAGTGCTGGAAAGTATTCTCAGAGTAGATCTCAATTCAGATGCCGCCTTTGCAGTTTCCTAGAGCTGTGTTGTGGAGCTCCCAGATGGTACAAACGGTTAAGTGCTTGACTGTTAGCTATAAGTTTGGGAGTTTGAACTCATCAAGATGAAGCTTGGCAGACAGACCTGGTGATCTACCTCTGAAAGGTCACAGCCTGGAAAGCCTAATGGCACATGGCTGCCGTGAGTCAGAGTTGAGTCAACAGCAACGGACAACAACAATGAAGGTGCCTTCTTGTTTTTCCCTCCGGTTCTCAATTTTCATCTTCCCAAAACACTAAAAGGAAGAAAGGGTTGGAAGACATAATGGAGAGTGAAAAGAAGCCTTCTAGTTTTCAGGATATTTCATTTGTTCTAAGACAGCTTCTAAGTTTGCATGTGATTTAACCTCTCTGCACAAGATTTAGACCAATAGTGAAGATACTCCCTTAGAAAGACAAGACTTTTAAAATTTTTCTGTGAATTATTTAAGTATCTCTGTAACTTTGATCATTTCATTAGCTTTAAGTGCTTAGAAGGTGTTGTGAATTTATTTAATGCTTTCTCTCATCTTGATTCAAACTAGGTTTTAGAAAAATGTCTTAGACTACTGTCTTAGTTATTTAGTGCTGCTGTAACAGAAATACCACAAGGAGGTGGCTTTAACAAATATAAACATATTTTTTCATAATTTAGGAGGTTAGAAATTTGAATTAGGGTGCCAGGTCTAGGGTAAAACTTTCATTCTCTGCTGGCTCAGAGTAAGGTCCTTCGTTTCTTTGAGCTTCCGCTCTTGGGTGATCTTCATGTGGCCTGACATCTCTCTTCCCCTATCTCTGCTACTTTCAGTTGCTTGTTTAATCTCTTATATCTCAGAAGAGATTGACTCAAGATATACCCAGTCCTGCCTCACTAACATAATAAGTATAACCTAATCCTCATTGGCATAACCTAATTCTACCTCATTATCATAACCCATTTATAGTTAGGATTCTAACCTGAGGTTAGAATTTATAACACGTATTTTTTGGGGGGGGGGGGATACAATGAATCCATAACAACTACTTAAATATTTCCAAAAATATTGTATGGTTTTTGTTGGTGTCTGAGAATTTTAGTTAGATAAGAGACAACTCTATAAACAGACTTGATTGTCAGATAGATATGTCTTCATTTAGTTTGAGACCTAGTGGGTTAGAGTTTTGCCTCTTGTAAATCAGATCAAATTTATATAGCTACAAAGAAAACAAATGAGCTAATACGATCCCTATATTTTTCACCTCATAGACCCTGAGCTAAACTTTCATAGCTGATGTGTTGCTGAAGTTTTCCTATTTTCTTTTTATCTAGAGGCAAGGGAGGGAGAACATAATGATTTATTGAGAACCTTCTACATGCTCTGTGTTAGGGGGTTTACAAGTGAATTCTCATTTACTTGTCAGAATGACAATCAAGGTAGATATTACTGTCCACAGAGCTGTGTCTTTAGGTTTCATGCTCATCACCTAGGTGATAATAATATGACTGTCTCAAAGATGCTATTAGAATATTGCTAGCACCAGCTGGAATCATTTATTTCCACTGTTATCATCAGTTACATTTTGCATACCTCACAAAGGTGATCCAGTCAGTAAACAGTGGAGCTATGATTAAAGCATCCTTATTAAAAAGATAAAAAATGATGAGTTGGTAAATAAAATGGGGACCCTGGCTTACCTATTCATGACCATGTATGTCTGAGATGTAGGCTTATAGTCAAAGGGTTTTTAACAATTCCTTAACTGAAGCATACCTTATGCTTAAATCTTGATTTTTGAATACTAATTTTCAACAAAAGAACTGGGACTCTGTGGAGAAATGGCGGATTCTAGAGGAGACACATGAGATGAAATTGAATCATCTTTTGGTGCCAGAAAACAAGAAAATGCACAAAAGCAAAGCAAAGCAAACCAAACCAAAAGAAACCCCAAAGAAAGAAACAAAAGACCCAAAGCCAGAAAAGTGGAGTATATCAAAGAGATTGCCCCTGGAATCTGATGACACTCACCAAATATCTTTTGCTAGTATCTTGCCAAGATCGTTTGGCTAAATATAGTCCATGTAGGACTAGAAAGGCCAGTCATTTAGTGGGTCTGATCTAAGGTGAGCCTCAGAGTCTCATCATTTTGACAAAGGTGCTGATGAAAGGTGACGTATCAATGCTGTTGTTGTTAGGTGCCATTGAGTTGATTCCAACTCATTGAGACTACATAGGACAGGGTAGAACTGGCCTACAGAGTTTCCAAGGGGTGGCTGAAGGATTTGACCTTTTGGTTAGCAGCTGAGCTCTTAACCACTGCACCACAGGACTCTAATATATTGGTAAGCCTTCCATATATATTATTTCATCCAAACCAAGGCACTTTTGAAAGTGAATTGAAGCACTATTAATAATTGCAGTGAAAAGCACGAGTAAACCAGCAGTTCCAAGCAAACCAGGCTGGATACTTAATCTACCTATGAAGACACTCACGGTCAGGACAAAGCTTTGTCCAAACCATTGCATTTCCTTTGGAGAGCTGATGGACTATTTTGGATGAGTAGTTTTGAATGAGCTGATTGTTCAGCCATCCTTTCTCTTTTGATTCCAAAGGATTCTGTTCACATTGACCCCTGTCTGTAGTTACCCCAACAGTTACTGGAAACGCTCTTGTCTTTACCTCAGTGTCTATCTCGGCATTGAATACACTTGTGTTGAATTTGAAAACAAAATGGACGTCCCTAACATCTCTAACAACGGATTATTCTCCCATTTCCTAAACATGTTTTGGAGAGTAGGTGCTTTGAGGATGAAATAATAAGCAGTTTGAGGTGTGAGAAGGACAGCAGTTCAGAATGTTTAACAGGCAGAAGTAATGAGCCCTGGAGAGGATATTGGCTCTCTTTTTTCCCAAACTCTCCCACACTCCCAACTTGTCAACCACTGGTATAATTATTTTCTGGTAATTCACCAAGTTCCTACTCAAGGCTTCCTTTATCCAGTTCCATGTATTACACCCAATTAGCCATGTTTCATGGGCTGCAATTGGTAATTAGCCATTACTCTAATACATGCCAGCCCTGAAGAGAGCTGATTGCCAAGAATAAACGGAGTAAGAGGAGCCGACAGAGTGCTGACAAACCACAGAGGCCAGCGGGATGGATAATGACTTTGCAGCCTGCTCTCTCTCTCAGTCAGGCGTTTTGCTGAATGAGGACTTTTGTATGAAAACTCCATTTATTCCTCCCAAGATGTGCAACACTGGAGGACAGAGAGTGGAAGGGTCATTCACAGCAGAGTGCTTCTAAGCACTGCCCTGACAGAACTGCTGTCTCCTCATAGGTTTGTTCCCACTGAAGCATCCTGATGGGATCAGAATCAGAAATCAGAAGTTATCATCAAGCAGGAAAAGTTTCACTTACATCTGTATGCAGTTTTGTGGTGTAAGTTATGGGTCATTCCCGTATCAGGCACCTTCTTCATCTCAGGGATATTTATCATACATATGAAGTATGGGAAGGGGCTATGGTGCCAAACCGAAATGAAACTCACTGTTGTTGAGTCAATTCTGACTCAAAGTGACTGTATAGGTCAGAGAAGAACTGCTTCGTAGAGTTTCCAAGGAGCACCTGGGAGATTTGAACTGCTAGCCATTTGGTTAGCTGATATAGCACTTAACCACAACAGTATCAGGGATTCTGACTATGGCATCTTCTTAGGTGCCACTGAGTCAGTTCTGACTCATAGCAACCTTGTGAACAACAGAACAAAACACTGCCTGGTCTTGTGTCATGTCCACAATCGTTTCTATACTGAAGCCCATTGTTACAGCCACTGTGTCAGTCCATCTCATAGAGGGTCCTCCTCTTTTTCGCTGACCCTCCAGTCTCCCAAGCATGATGTTCTTCTTCAGGGACTGATCCTTCCTGAAAACATGTCCAAAGTGTATAAGATGCAGTCTTGCCATCTTTGCTTCCAAGGAGCATTCTAGTTGTACGTCTTCCAGAACAGATCTGTTTGTTCTTTTGGAGGTCCGTGGTACATTCAACAATCTTCTCCAACATCAGAATTCAAAGGAATCAATTCTTCTTCTGTCTTTTTTGTTTGTTGTCCAGCTTCACATGGCTATAATACATTTGAAAGTACTATGGCTTGGGTCAGGCTCGTTTTAGTCTTTCAAGGTCACATCTTTACATTTTCAAGGTCACATTTTTTTGATTTCTTGATTGCTGCCTCCATGGGTGTTAATTGTGCACCCAAGTAAAATGAAATCCTTGACAACCTCAATGTTTTCTCCATTTATGACAATGTTGATGACTTATGTTTTCCTGATGTTGAGGTGCAATCCTTACTGAAGGCTGTGGTCATTGCTCTTCATCAGTAAGTATCTCAAATCTTCTTTACTTACAACAAGTAAGAAAGGTGTCATCATCTGCATAATGCAAGTTGTTAATGAGTTGTCCTCCAATCCTGGTGCCTTGTTGCTCTTCACAGGGTCCAGCTTCTTGGATTATTTTCTCGATGTACAGATTAAAAATGTGTGGTGAAAGGATATAACCTTGACGCACAACTTTCCTGACTTTAAACCATGCAGTGTCTCCTTGTTTTGTTCACATGACTGCCTCTTGAACCATGTACATGTTCCTTAAGAGTACAGTTAAGTGTTTTGGAATTCCCATTCTCTGCAGTATTAGCCATGATTTGTTATGATCCATACAGTCAAATGCCTTTGCATAGATAATAAAATACAGGTAAACATCTTTCTGGTTTTGCTTTCAGCCAAGATCCATCTGATATCAGTGATGTCCCTGATTCGACATCCTCTTCTGAATCCAGCTTGAATTTCTGGTGGTTCCTTGTCAATATACTGTTGCAGTCACTTTTGAATGATCTTGAGCAAAATTTTACTCGTGTGTGATATCAGTGATATTGTTTGGTAGTTTCCATATTCAGTTGGATCACCTTTCTTTGCAATGAGCATAAATACGGATCTCTTCCAGTCAGTTGGCTGGGTACCTGACCCTAAGCCAAACCAAAATGCTATTGCTGTTGAGTTGATTCTGACTCATAGTGACCCTAAAGGAACAGAGAAAAAAATACTCCATAGGTTTTCCAAGGAGTGGCTTCAAACTTTGATCTTTTGGTAAGCAGGCGAATGCTTAACCATTGGGTCACTAGGACTCCTCCACTGACATGCTTGATAAAGGAGAGGGTCAGGGAAAATGAGAGAAACTCATAGTGAGGTGGGTGGATTGATGCAGTAGCACAAACTCACCAAGTATCATGAAGGTGGTAAAGGACCAGGTAACGTTTTGTTGTTAAACATTAAGGGTGCTTTGAGTCAGAGCAAACTCAGTGACATTTAACACCATCAGTCAGGGTTCTCTGGCAAAACAGAACCACTAATAAACACATAAGTGAAATCTGTTGTCACTGAGTCAGTTCTGACTCTTGGCAATGCCTCATGGTACAGAGTAGAACTGTTCCATGGGACTTGCTAACCAAAAACTCAGTGGTTCAAACCTATCAGCCACTCTGTGGGAGAATGATGTGGCAGCCTCCTTCTGTAAATATTTACAACCTTGTAACCCTATGGGGCAGTTCTACTCTGTGCTATAGGGTTGCTGTGAGTCAGAAGCAACTCAAAAGCAACGTTTTTTTTAGTTTTTAATCTCTAGAGGCAGATCACAAGGCCTTCTTCCATAGTGCTGGTAGACAGTTTGTATCACTGACTTTTAGGTTAGCCCTAAAAAAAAACAACAAAACTCACTGCTGTCAAGTCGGATCTGACTCATAGTAACCCTAGAGGTAAAAGGAGAACTGTCTCATAGAGTTTCCAAGAAGTACCTGGCAAATTTGAATTACTGACTTTTTGATTAACAGACACAGCACTAACCCACTATGCCACTAGGATTTCCTTTAGGTTAGCAGTTGAACACAAACCGTTCACACCATGTATGTACATAAGGTCCAACAACTAAGGCTGCAATCTCGATTACTCTAAGTCCTACATACCGCATTGCTGAATATCATGATGGTCACCTTCGAAGTACTGCTCTTGAGAAGGTATGCACTGACACCAGCGCCTAGTCCACCTTCAAAGCAATTTTGGAACTCCTTCTGGAATGGGCATTGTGTGTGGTGGCATGGTGGCAAGTTTGCAGACTTAACTGTCTAGTTTTCCATGAGAGAGTTTTTAGCCAATAAGCAGCTTCCCTACTCATCTGATCTGGCTCCCAAATGACTTTTTTCTTTACCTAAAGACAAAGGAAATACTCAAAGGAATGATATTTTGATGACATTCAGGACATCAAGGGTAATACGATGACATCTCTGATGGCCATTCCAGAAAGAGTTCCAAAATTGCTTTGAAAGGTAGATTAGGCACTGGCCTTGGTGCATAGTTTCCCAAGGGGAGTGCTTCAAAGGTGACTGTATGGATGTTCAACAATGAGGTATATAGCACTTTTTCTAGGATGAGCTCATGAACTTAATTGTCATGAACTTGTATGTTGGTTTTAGGTGTGCTCCAGTCAGTTCTGACTCTTGTACAACAAAATTAAACAATGCTCAGTCCTGTGTCATCCTCACAATCATTACTATGTTTGAGCCTGTTGCAGCTGTTATGTCAGGCCATCTCATTGACGCTCTTCCTCTTTTGCATTGACCCTCTGCTGTACCAAGCATGATCTCTTTCTCCAGGAACTGGTCCCTCCTGTTAACCTGTCCAAAGTGTCCAAAGTACGTGAAATAAAGTCTCATCATCCTTTCTGCTAAGGAGCATTCTGGCTGTACTTCCAAGATGGATTTGTTTGTTCTTCTGGCAGTCCGTGATGAATTCAATATTTTTTTGCCAACTCTGTAATTCAGAGGCATCAGTTCTTCTTCAGTCTTTCTTATTCATCATCTGGTTTTTGCATGCATATGAGACAATTGAAAATACCATGGCTCGAATCTGTCACACTTTGTTCTTAAGATAATGTCTTTGCTTTTTAACACCTAAAAGGATTCTTTTGCAGCAGATTTGCCCAGTGCACTATGTCATTTGATTTCTTGACTCCCTGTGTATAGATGCTGTTTATATTGTTAAAAAAAGATATTCCCAATGAATAGTTCATTGGTCTTGCAAAATTCTGTCATGTGATCTCCTATATAATTTCTATTGCTAAAGCTATGTTTTACAAATACTGATTCTTCTTCTTTGTTTCCAACTTTTTGCATTCCAAGCATCAGTAATTATCAATGAATTTTGATTACATATTTGTTCAGTTTCAGACTACAGAAGTTAGTAAAAACCTTTAATTTCCAAATTTGTGCTCAGAATCAACTTGACAGTGGTGGGTTTTGGTTTTGGCATTAATGCTTGGTGGGTAAATTTGAATAATAGTCTTATTAATTGGTCTTCTTTGTAGGTGTATGGATATTATCCTATGACTGACAGCATAGATCATGAAATGTTCTTTTTGACAATGAATAGTGTGTCATTCCTCTTCAATTTGTCATTCTTGGCATAGTCGACCATATGATTATTCAACTCAAAGAGGCCTTTACCAGTCCATTTTAGTTCACTGGTGCCTATGATATTGATATTCAAGTATTCCATTTCAGTTTTAATAACTTCCAATTTAACAGATTCATACTTCATACATTCCACATTCTGATTATTAATGGATGCTTGCAGCTGTTTCTTCTCATTTTGAGCCAGACCACATCATAAAATGAGGGTCTTGAAAATTTTACTCCATACATGTTGATTCTACTTTGTGGAAGGACCTCTTCCCCAGTCATACATAAGGAAGTCTGACAACGACATTCATGAATTCATCCTAGAAAAAGTGCAACATACCTCACTGCTAATTATCACTACCATCACCTTTGAAGTACTCCCCTTGTGAAACTATGCACCAATGCCAGCACCTAGTCGACCCTTCAGAGCAATTTTGGAGCTCTTTCTGGAATGGCCATCAGAGCTGTCATCGTATTACTCTTGATGTCCTGAATGTCATCAAAATGTCTTCCTTTCAATATTTCTTTTATCTTCAGGTAAAGGGAAAAGGCACTGGAGGCCAGATCAGGTGAGTAGGGAGGTTGTTTCAATACAAGTTATTTGTTTATTGGTTCAAAACTCCCTCACAGACAACTGGACAATTAAGTCTGTGAACTTGCCACCATGCCACCACACACAATGGCTGTTCCAGAAGGAATTTCAAAATTGCTTTGAAGGGTAGACTAGGCACTGGCACTAGTGCATCGCTTCCCAAGGGGAGTACTTCAAAGGTGACTATAGTGATATTCAGCAGTGTGGTATGCAGCACTGGGAACAATTAAGTTGCTGGACTTAATTGTCAACCCTTGTATTTTGAGTACTTTCTAACATGAGGAGCTCAACTTCCAACACTATATCAGACAATATTTTCTTGCTACTTGCTACTTATAAGGTTTTCATTGCTCAATTTTTTCCAGAAGTAGTGCTGTAGTACACACACATACACACACACGGGAAACCCTGGGGGCTATGGTTATTAACCAAAAATGTTGACAATTTGAATCTACCAGGTGCACCTTGGAAACCCTACAGGACAGTTCTACTCTGTGCTATAGGGTTGCTATGAGGCAGAATTGATTTGAAAGCAAGGGGTTTGGGTTTTTAATTTTTTGTTTTGGTATTTATATACGTATAGAGAGGGAGAAAGAGGGAGAGAGAGAAATTGTGAGGAACTGGTTTTATGGGATTGTGGTGAGACTAGCGCAGCCAAGTGGTTAAGTGCTACAGCTGCTAACCTGAAGGTTGGTAGTTCAAATCTGGTCACTGTGAGTTGGAATTGACTTGAGAGCAGTGGGTTTGATATTCAGTCTCAGTTAAGACATCCAGAATCAGTAGGGCTGAGTTGTAGGCTGCAAACTCTGGCAGTGTTTCTGTGTTACAGTCTTGAGGAAAAATTAGCTCTTCTCTGGGAAACTTGAGTTTTTTTTAAAGATCTTTAGCTAATTGGATGAAGCCTACCTACGTATCAAGGGCAAGCTCTTCTACTTAAAGTTTACTGATTGTAAATGTTAAACACATCTACAGAATGCCTTCACTGCAACACATAAACTAGTGTTTGACCGAAAAAACTGGGCACCATACCTTAGCCAAAATGACACGTAAATTTAGTGATCACAGGTGGGTGTATTACAGTTCTCATTTCATAACATCTTTTGTGTGGATTAAGAAGCTTCAGAACCAGGCTTTACTGCTTTAAAAGAGTCAACACAGAAAAAAGAAAAAAAAGAGATTTTTATTTGGAGAATGGGTGAGTTATCAGGCCAAATTCCCATTTCTTTAAAAATATCTGCTATTTTCCTTAATGGAAGCAGTAGAAAAGAACATGGTGGTTGAGTTTCTCTAGGGACACACAGAGAGTGAGGAAAGGGTATAAAAGGGTATTAGGTTCTTAGATGGTCAGTAGAGAAATTGCAGTAGATTGCTTGAGGGCATCTTAGCTTAAAAGAAAAGGCTTTTAACTGTGTACTTTCTCGGTAAACTTTCTGCCGTAAGTTGCTTCTTAAATAGGACACACACATTAACCTCTTGTTCAAATTAGAACTCCTTGATCAGAGGTGACAGAAAGCAAACTCATTTTACTTAAAGAAAAGAGGGTATTTATTGACAGGAATCTGGGTATTTTTTTGGCAGACCTGAACAGTCAAATACAGAAAAATAACATGTAGCTAGAGTGAGGGGTAACTAGAAGTAACAAACCAAATGCCATTAGAGATTTATTTTTCTCTCCTCTTTGCTCCTGCTCTTCTTGTCTTTATTCTTCTCTTTCTTCCTCTTCTGCTCCCTTCTCTCTCTTCATGCTGTTGTCTTTCCTTCGTGAGGTCTGAGAATGGAAGACCTCATTGAATCAGTTCTGACTCCAGCGACCATACAGGACAGAGTAGAACTGCTCCCATAGCGTATCCAAGACTATAAATCTTTATGGAAGCAGACCACCACATCTTTCTTCCATAGGGCAACTGGTAGATTTGAATCACAGACCTCTTGCTTAGCAGCCAAGGGCTTTAATAGCTGCACCACCAGTGTTCCAATCTGAGAATAGCCACCAAAATTCTTAAACTTTACCTCTTACAGCTTTAGCTACTCAGGGAATTACTAACTCCCCTAAAGATCTAATTAATAGAATCCCAGGAATAACAATATAGGCAGATTGGAAGTACATCATCTACACTTAATCTGAAGAAAGAAGGAGCTGCTATATTTTTATATCACTTAAAGTAGATTTCTGCACAACAGAAATTATCAGAGACAGAGGCGAACATTCTCTTGTGATAAAAGGATAATCCTTCAAGAATATGTAAAAATCCTAACTCTGTATGCACCAAAAAACAGAGCTTCAAAATATGTGAAAACTGATAGAACTGAAAGGAGAAATATATGAATTCACAATTATAGTTGCAAAGTTCATCATGCCTCTCTGTACAATTGCTGAAACAACTAGACAGAAAATCGACAAACAGAAAAATTCAACACTATCATTAACCAGGACTAGTCAAATTAGTAGAATACCTCACCTAGTAACAACAGAATACATAATCTTTTCAATTACCTGAGAAAAGTATATCAAGAGAGACCATGTTTTGCACTATAAAATGGCCCCCAACAAATTTAAAAGAATTGAAATCATACAGAGCATGTTCTATGACTGTAGTGAAATCAAACTGGAAATCAATAACAGAAGGTAAACAGGAGAATCCTCAAACACACACGAACAAACCAGCCTTCCTCTAAATAATCTATGAGTCAAAAAGAACCTCATGGGAAATAAGAGACATACTTAAAGAAAATTACAATGCAACTTACCAAAATTTTGGGACAGAGCTAAGAGAGTGCTGAGAAAAAAATTTATAGCACTAAATGCTATAAAAGTGTCACATCCATGATCTGAGCTGCCCCCTAAAGAACCTAGAAAAAGAGAAAAAATAAACCCAAAGCAAGCAAAAGGAAGCAATAAAGTGGAAAAATCAATGAAATTGGGAGCAGAAAAGCAATAAAAAATATTAATGAAACAAAAGGTTAGCTCTTTGAAAGGATTGATAAAACTGACAAACTTTTCAAAAGACTAATAACAGAGACAAATTTCAAACAAAACTGATAAAGAAAAGAGAAAATACACAAGTGATCAACATCAGGAATGAAAAAGGGAATATTATTACAGATCCTACAGACACCGAAAGGATACTAGGGGGACACAACAACAATTCTACACACATGAATTTGACAACTTAGATGAAACAAACCAATTCTTTGAGAAATAAAGATTACCACAACTCACTCAATGTGAAATAAATGATTTAAGCAGCCCCTAGTGGTGCAGTAGTTACGAGCTCAGCTGCTAATCTACAAGTTGGTTGTTTGAACACATCAGCTGCTCCTTGGAAAACTAAGGGCAGTTCTACTTTGTCCTATAATGTTGCCGTGAGTCAAAAAGGACTTGATGGCAATGGGTTTAGAGTTTGTGTGTGTGTGTAACTAACAAGAAAATGGAATATATGACTAAAAACTCCACAAAAATAAATCTCCAGGCCCAGATGTTTTCTCCTGAGAAACAAACAAACAAACAAACAAACAAAAAAGCCACTGCGGTTCAGTTAATTCTGATTCATAGTAACCCTATAGATCAGAGTAGAACTGCCCCATAGAGTTTCTGAGGAGTGCCTAGTGGATTTGAACCACTCACCTTTTGGTTAATAGTCATAGAACTTAAGCACTACACCACCAGGGATTCCTTGTTCCCTGAGAGATCCCAATAAGAGGATGAAAAGAAAAGTTATAAAGTGGAAGAAAATATTTTCATACCATATACCATATAAAGACATTTAAAACACATAAAACAACACTCCAAACTTAGCAGCAAAAAATCAAACTATCCAGTTAGAACATAGGCAAAAACATGAGGAGGCATTGCACTGAAGAGGCTATGCAGTTGGCAAGTAAATATAAGAAAAGATGTTCAACGTCTCTATCCTCGAGGAAACTCCAGATTTATACCATAATGAGACATCACTATGCACCTATTAGAATGGTTAAATACAAAATAGGGACAACGCTAAATCGTGAGAGGACATAGAAATACTGAGTTACTCTTACATTACTAATGGGAATGTAAAATGGTATAGCCACTTTGGAAACAATTTGATAGGTTCTGGAAAAACTAAACACATAACAGTCATTATCCATGAGTTACACTTCTAGTCCTTTATCCTGGATAAATGCACATTTGTGTTCACACAAAAACTTAGATGAGTATTCATAACAGCTTTGCTTATAAGAGTCAAAGACTAGAATTGTCCCAAAGGTCCTTCAATGGGTGAATATGGATAGATAAACAACCTGTGGTAGTATGTATCATGGACTAGTAAACCAAACCAAACACATCACCGTCAAGTTAATTCTGACTCAAGGTGATCCTCTAGGAAAGAATAAAACTACTCTAAAGGGTTTCCAAAGCTGTCATTTTTATGGAAGCTGACTGTTGCATCTTTCTCCTGAGGACTGACTAGTGGGTCTACAACTCATAAACAAAAGAAATAAAAGAGTGAATTACTAACATATGCAACAACTTGGATGAATCTTCAGAGAATTATGTTGAATGAAAAAAGCTAATCCTGCAAGGTATATACTGTAAGATTCCATTTATACAGTATTTTTGAAATGCCAAAATTATAGAAATGGAGACTAAAGGATTGGTTGCCAGAGGTTATGGTGACAGGGAAGAGGACGTGGCTATAAAAGAGCAGCAGGAGGGACTCTTGCAATGATGGAAATGTTCTGTACACTAATTTTATCAATCAATGCCAAGGTTGTCACATTACACTATAATTTTGGAAGAAGTCACCAATGCAGGAAACTTGGTTAAGGTTACGTAGAGACTCTGTGTTATTTCTCATAACTGTGTGAAAGCCTACGGTTGTCATAAAATAAACTAAAAAAATGTCTAATTGAAAAAAAATGCAAGGAAATGGAAGACACGAAGACAAGAAACAAGGGACACCACCCAAGAGTATGATGAGAAGCAATCCTAGGATGACAGAATGTGGCAGGCTTGCAAACCAATTGAACCACATTCTAAAGAAGAGTAGAGGAATCTCTGGAGAATATCTGTGTGGAGAAAATGCTATCACTTCAATGTGTGACAAGGAGGCTGGATGATCTTTCAATACAGCAAAAGTATTTCCTATTGTTATTTTAAATATGTACTTAAAGTATGTTGCTCCTCTCCCTCTACTTGTCTGAGGTTTGGGTAATTGCACTGTCTTCCGAGCACAACAGATTTAGGGCTATAATATTACATTGCCTTCTCTGCTGGCCCAATTATGTATTTCATGGCCTGCCTGCTGTGGATAATATATATATATATGTATAATCATTTGTTGACTCTGCTGGTATTTGAAATACTGATGGCATATCTTCCAGCATCACAGCAACACAAAAGCCACTGTAGTATGACAAACTTGACAGAGGCTACTTAGATGAAATACAACAAGAGTGCTCCTTGGCAATGAGGTTGGCGAGACTTCATCTCAGGTAGTTTGGACATGACCAGTCCACGGAGAAGGAGCGTCAGCCAAAACAAAAAAGGGAAAACCTGCAATGAGATGGATCAAAACAGTGGCTACAACGATGGGCTCAACCATAGCAAGGACTGGGAAGATAGTGTGGGGCTGGACAGTGTTTTCTTCTGTCATTCTTGGGGTCATGATGAGTTGGAACTGACTCAGTGGAGTCTGACGGTAACAACAACAACAACCATCATATTTTACTAATGTTAGTTACTGGTTTTCAATTTAGAACTAACCTATTTGCAAAGCATGAAAATCTTAAGTCTGTGCTGGAGTACAACTGCACCCCATAGAGTTTTCAATGATGGGTTTTTCAGAAGTAGATTGATAGACTTTTCTTCTGAGGTGCTACTGGGTGAACTAGAACTTTCAACTTTTCTGTTAGCAGCAGAGCACATTGACCATTTGCAAGGCTATGGATTCTGTGAAAATCTCAGTTACACTTTAACACTGATGTAAATTCACATTGACAATGTGAAGCTAATGACTTTGAACTTGGGACAAGTGGGAAAATAGGAGTTGGGAAACTGTGAAGAGACATGATGGTAAGTGTCGGGGTGCTATAATAATTAAGATTGTGTATCAATTTGGCTTTGCCGTGATTCTCAGTGCCTTAGCAATCATGTGATGCGGTGATCAGCGATTTGTTGTAACGTGATTACCCTCCTGATGGGATCTACTGTGAGTAGCTAGTAAGTCGAAAGGGAGTTTCTTTGGGTGTGTGGCCTGCATGAAATACAAGTGGATGTTCTGACAAGGCTGGCTTCTGTTCATCTCACCTCTGGTTCTTGGAGCTTGAGCTAGCAGCTTACCTGTGGTCTTGCCTGCCAATGTTGGGATATGACAGTATTTGCAGCCTGTGAACAAGAGCTGCTTTCTGACTGGCTGATCTTGAGTTCACCAGCCCCTGTAGCTATGTGAATCAGTAGAAGCCTCTATACTGACCCACAGACTTGGGATGTTACTGTTTCTACAGTCACATGAGCAATTTCTTTGATATAAATCTTTCTTTCTATGTATTCATACACTTTCTTGGTTTTGCTTCTCTAGAGAACGCAGCCTAAGACAGACACTAATTTCCTCATTCTATATCTTGTCTAAAGTTGACAGGTTACATTATTATGAAGCCAGTCATTCAAGAACCAGAAATTCATGATTCAGGCTTGTGACTGTCAACTACCGAATGTTAAAAACATTGTGATAAGCAGCAATATAAGATCTAAATTATAGGAAGCAGTATAAATGAAATAAATTCCTCATTTTCGTGGTAGAGAATCAATATGCAATGCCCACATTTAGCAAATTGAAAAATAAAGTACTATAGAGGGATGTCCATAAAAGTTATACAAAGGAAACACTTATGAGTGTTACCTTTGAGGAGTAGGACTCTTGACCATGGAGAGGGAAGGAAAATTTATTTTTTATTTTGAGCCATCTAGCACTATCTGAGTTCCTGGATCTTGGAACTGGTTAACATCTTTGGTTACTAAGCAAAAGGTTAGGGGTTCGAGTCTACCCACATGCCGCTGGGAAGAGTCCTGGTGAGCCACTTATGAGAAAGCAGCCACTGGAAACCCTGTGGATTACAATTCTACTCTGACACACATTGATATCAACTATTGTTAGTGCTATTTGGGCTTGTGTTATCGCATGAATATATTACAATTTTATTTATAGTTATTTTATTTTATTAAAAACACAAATGAAAACCCTTCCTTTAAGGTTTCCAAAATCCTGAAAACTTTATGAATAAGGACTCAAAATCAAAGTATTTGACAATCAAATTTTTTGGAAGAAGCCTTGCCGTCAGCTCATGGGTGCTTTATCTGTGAAAGAGTGACAGTAGGATATATATTCTCCTGTCAGAGTTAACCAGAGGATTTGAAGTGTCTGTCCTCACTACCATTATGTATGTATTAATATATGGAGATGGAAGAAAAGCTTGGAGACCTACTTCTGGAAAATCAGTAGCTGGAAATCCTGTAGAGCACAGTTCCACTCTGACACACATTAGGTTATATGAATCGGAATCTACTTGATGACAACTACTTTTTAAAATATGTCTAGAAGTTAATTACTGCTTCATATAGACCTCCCAAGAAATCAGTGTTTTCAAGACTCATGCTTTAAAACCAAACAAGTGATTTGCTGCTAAATGTGGGACACGTGGCAGGAAATGAATGGCTAACCCCTAATGCCACAGGAAGGAAAGGCCAGTCTTCTGGGTTCAGTTGTAGGGGTATAAACTGTGGCACAATCACTGTCAGTAATGATCACATACAGTGTCACCTGAAAGAGAACAGAGAGGTGACATGAATTACACAGGACAAGTCTTATTTTCACCATCCAGCCTTAAGAGAGATTCTAGAAGATGAATGCAAGCATCTGTTGGAGAGAAGACAGCTGATGTGTGGTGAGGGGAGTTAACAGAATGATGACAGAGATCCTGCCAGGGTCTGCTCCCACTTGGAATAAATTCTGGTAAAGGTATGCAAAGCCGTGTATTGGATGAGTGTGTGGGTAGTAGTAGAGGAGGTGGTGATTAAGGGCCACACTGGAAGTCTCCTCCCTGAAGGGAATGGAAGTTTTCCCAGTTGGGGTAGCCTAGTTGGTAATAAGAACCAACAAACAAACATGTTGCTTTTGAGTCTATCCTGACACACAGGAAAGAGTAAAACTACCCCATAGGGTTTCAAGGAGCTGTTGGTCAATTTGAACTACTGACAGTTTGGTTAGCAGTGTAGCTCTTAAATAGTGCACCTCCAGAGCTCCAACTGATAATAAAAGCCACCCAAAGTTCACCTCCCCAGCTGCTAGGCAGTTTTTCCGTGTGTCTGGAACCATGGCTACACAAGGAGGAATGAGCTAACATATACGCACACACAAACATCATGCAAGCAGAAATTCCTTTGGGGCAGTATTGGAGTTTTTGAAGAGACTAAATGGTGACCCCCCCCTTTCCCTCTCTGTATTTTATATCAACTGAGAGTCACAAAGAGATCAAAGTCTGCTGGTTGTATCACTGGTAAAACGGGACTGAGCACTGTGACTTGAACTTGAGACTTACAGGGGCTTCCTTTCCCCTCCATTTGTCTGCTTCCTCTTCCACTTCCATGGAATTAACTGACCCTGCTGCAGGAAGAGCTTCCTTTGCACGTCCAGCTTTATGGGGAAGAGGAGCCAGCATGCAGATAATGGACAAGCAGTTTCCAGAAAGTGAGAGGGCAGAGGGAGAGAGACTGGCCGAGACTCAACCAGGTGGATATAAGTTCTGTGTCCTACCTTACCCAAGCAGCTGAGTTACTCCTTCTCTATGGGGAAGATTGAGGCAGGGGTGGTGAGAAGGGCAATGACTGTCTTCCAGTTTCTTCTAAGAGGGAATAAGTTCTTATTTTTAAGAGCTTTGGCTGAGACCTAGACAAAGGGACTGGTTCTCTGAATGGGCACATAGCTCTGTGCTGTACCTTGCAACTCTTCTGGTTATTGCATATGGCTAATATATGTAATTCAGCTTATTTGACTGGAAAATGAAATTCATTCCTTTCCTGTGTGAAGAATAACCAATTATGGATGACATTACAATGCACGAGAGTTCCAGAACACTTAATTGTGCTCATGAGGAATCCATATATAGATCAAGATGGAGTCATTCAAACACAACAAGGGGACACTGTGTGGTTTAAAATCAGGAAGGGTATGCTTCAGGGTTGTATCCTTTCACCATATTTATTCGGTATGTATACTGAGAAAATAATCTGAGAAGTGGACTCTGTGAAGAAGAACTCAGTGTCTGGATTGGGGGAAGACTCATTAACAACCTATGTCAGGCAGATAACACAACCTTCCTTGCTGAAACTGAGGAGGACTTAAAGGACTTACTGATGAAGATCAAAGACTACAGACTTTAGTATGGATTATACCTCAACATCAAGAAAACAGAAATTCTGACAACTGGACCAATAAACAGCATCATGATAAATAAAGAAAAAAATGTAAGTTGTCAAGGATTTCATTTTCCTTGGATCCACAATCAACACTCATGGAATTAGCAGTCAAGGAATCAAAAGACACATTGCATTTGGCAAATCTGCTGTAAAAGGCCTCTTTCCTGTGTAAGAAAAGCAAAGATGTCACTTGAAGGACTGAAATGCACCTGACCCAAGCCGTGGTGTTTTCAGTCACCTACCATGATGTGAAAGCTGGAGAGTGAATAAGGAGACAGAAGGAGAATTGATGCCTTTGAGTTGTGGTGTTGGTGAATACTGAATACACCATGGACTGCAAGAAGAATGAACAAGTCTGTCTTGGAAGAAGTACAGCCAAAATGCTACTTAGAAGCAAGGGTGATGAGCCTTTGACTCACATTCTTTGGATGTGTTATCAGGAGTGATCAGTCCCTGGAGTAAAGACGTCATGCTTGGTAAAGCAGAGGGTCAACCAAAAGTAAGAAGCCCCTCAATGAGATAGATTGACCCAGTCGCAGCAACAATGAGCTTAAGCATAACAGTGGTTGTGAGGATGGCACAGGACCAGGCAGTGTTTCTTTCTGTTGTACACAGAGTTGCTGTGAGTTGGCACCAAGTCAATGACACTTAACAACAACATTCATGGTAAATTATGGAGGCTGAGGGGCAGATGCTGGGGTTCCTATTCTGCCTTCAGCTGGAGCAGTTCCATATATACATATTTAATTTTTTTTAGATGTATACTTCCATGTCAGCTTTTGGCTAAAGAAGCATTCTTCAACTTAAAATGTTTGAAGAAACATGGACCTCTAAGGGGCCATCAATGATTGTATTCTCTCCTTTATCTCTTTTAAACCACACTCAAATTAGAGCACTAGTCAAAAAATAATTCTCAGAGGTAAGACTTTTAGGTTGGGCTTGGAAAGGATGAGTAGGAGCTTTCCATGAAAAGGATGTGTGTATAGGGAAGTTATTCTGAAGTACTAACATTTGTAAGTTACCTACAAATTGAAGCACAAGACCAATATTCAGAGAGAATTGTGAGTGGCTGCCCAGATGGGCCTCAGTGGATGACTGTATAGATTGATTCCTGGAAGCTTAGAGTCATTCTCAGAGAATGACCCAGTTTATCCCTAGATCAGTCATATATATCCGAAGACTGACCACCCACATAATCACCCACCCACCCAACAGACTGAGTGAGTAAATGAGTGAGTGACTGACCAAAAAAAAAAAAAAATCAATTCTGACTCTTAGTGACCTTATAGGACACAGTAGGACTGCATCACAGAGTTTCCAATGATGGCCTGGCAGATTCGAACTAGGCATCTTTTGGTTAGCAGACATAACACTTAACCACTGTATCACCAGGATTTCCACACGGAAACTCAGGCTTATTAAATTACAGAGGAGATTGGATCTATTCATGCCAAATTTATTCAAAACTCCTTCCCCAAATCAGTGAAACTAAATTGATTGGCAGACTATTTAGGGAGCATGTCACAAGGACAAATGGAATAGATGTTTTGGACAGGCACTTCATCCAGGCAATTGGAAGGTCTGAGGAACCTCCCTGGCCTGTGAGTGTCCATTGTCTCTCCTGCCTGGCGCTGTCTTTGCCCCGGTCAGCACTAGCTAAACCCTGACACATCATTTCTTTTAGGACTCCCTTCCATGCCAGTATCACCCTTCTTTCTGTGAATGCTTAGATTACAGCTTCTTTTGGTTATAATTCAGGTCTGAGAGAACTCCTCTGTCTTCTTGATTAATTTTGAATGTTTCTCAAACACCTGCAATGAGATTACTGCTTTGGGTGGGGCTAGTAACATCTGTCATATGCCAGCTTTTGCTGAGCTCAAGCCAGGGAGGTGGCTTATCTATGAATTCAGTAGGCAGCTCATTGTTTCCTTGTATTTGACTTTCATTTTTTCATGTTGCCCAACTCTTTTTTCCCTGGGAAAAATCAGAAGTCGGTTGTGATCGGTGGACACAGTCATTTTCCCTTTCTTCTTTCAGTAGCTCACGAGTGCCATGATCCCGTCTTTGGTTCTGACAGAGAAGAGATTGGACCTGACAGGGGCTGCAGGGTATTGCTGCTCTGATTGTTCTTGGAATTCTGGAACGTGCTTCTCTCAGGAATAGAAAAGTGACTCTAATTTGAGTGGTTAAGCCTATTTAAAATCACAGTTGCAAACCCTTCCCCTTGAAGCTCTCTTCTCAGAGAGCAGTGTGAGCCACATGCTTCAAGCTAGGATTATACAATTCTGAAGTTCAGGGTGAAAAAAGTAACTTTAATTAAAAAGGGAATAAGAGAGGCCTATGTTTTGGCAGAAGTCCTGGTGGTATATTGGTTAAATGCTGTGTCTGCTAACCAAAAATTTGACAGTTTAAAGTAACTAGGCACTCCTTGGAAACTATGGAGCAGTTCTACTCTGTCCTATAGTGTCACTTTGAATTGGAATCAAATCAATGGCAGTGGGCTTTTTTGGGGTTTATGTTTTGGTAGGAATCTTGTGGTGGCAGTGGTTGGGAGCTACAGCTGCTAACCAGAAGGCAGCAGTTCAAATACACCAGCTTCTCCTTGGAAACCCTATGAGAGAGTTCTATTCAGTCCTTTAAAATTGCTATGAGTGAGAATCAACTTGATGGAAATGGGTTTGGCTGGTTTGGTATATTTTGATGCCCGCTTCCCTGAGGTAAAGGACAGCCCCAGCCATAATCCTTGGAGGTGTAGAGTCATACCACGCCAATAATTGTCTTGAAAGAGACTCTCTCTTAGTTCTCTTGTGCAGCTGTATCAAATACCAAAAGTGGGTGGCTTTAAAGAACAGAAATTCATTTTCTCACAGTTCTGGAGATTAAAAATTCTAATCTGAATCTTGCCTATTCTGTCTGTGGGACTCTCTTTTACTTTCTTGTGTCTGCTGATGATCACTGGCATTTCTTGGCTTGTAGACAATCCTCACAGGCTGTTGATCTTTGCCTGTTCGTATTTCACTGTGTCAGTTTTTGGGAACCATGGTGGTGTAGTGGTTAAGTGCTATGCCTGCTAATCAAGAGGTTGGTAGTTTGAGTCCATCAGGCATTTGTGGAAACTCTATAGGACAGTTCTGTTCTCACCTATAGGATCATTATGAATTGGCATTGATTTGAGGGCAATACGTTTGGTTTTGTGTGTCAGTTCTGATCTTCTTAAAACTTAAATATGATTAGGTTTCGCATTGACATGATCTCAACTGATTCATTGCACTGATTGATTGATGCATTGCATAGCATCATGGAAAATGATTATATTACATGTAAGCTAACTAGTGTATTTTTAAACAAATGATACATGTTTTTTACATTTGTTTGTCAACTGTGCCATTCCTCAGTAAGATATTTTTGTAAGCATGCCATGCTGAATTTTTTTACAGCAACATGTTGTAGTGAAAAATTGTTCACTAGAGATTAGCAAGTAAACACAAGAAAGCTTTTATGCAGCTTGTTTGCTGAGTCATCTCTTCCTGCCTGTGACATGTTTTGACCTTCTCACCTTCTCTGAGTTCTCTGCACCATTTGTCTGTATTTTTTTTTATTGTGATTGACTGAAAGTGTACAATCCAATTTACATTTGCATGCCTACCTATCTGTAGCTCCCTCTGCTCTCCTTGTCTGGTGACAGCACACTCCCCCTTTCCATTCTATACATGTCGTATCCACTTAACAATCTCCTGTCCCCTCCTCTCCACCCTCTCTACTCCCCTCTACTAAGAGACTAGTAGGATGACATCCTGTAGATGCATGGAACCATAAAGTGTACACAGAATATGGTTACTCTGTGTCCCCAAGTCCAATTCACTCCTGCCCAAAGAGTTGAACTCAGTAATGATTTATGATCAGGGGCAGCATCAGGTCTAGAGGCCATGCTCCCAGGGGATCTTCCAAGCCTTCAGACCATGAATGACAGTCTTAGTGGAGTTCCTAGGGTGCACCTCCTTTTTTTCCTCATGTCACCACTGGGGCTCAACATTGTGAGCCCCATCATGACGATCATTGGTGGTGGCTGGGCACCATCTGGTTCTTCTGGTCATGGATTGATATAGTCACCCATTCACTTGGGTCTTTCTGTCTTTTGAGTTCTCTTTCCCTCATGTCGTTGTTGTCCTTGGTGATATCTGTTCCGGCTGAGTTGGGACCATGTGTTGTACCTCAGATGGCACCTTGCTAGCTTTTAAGAACCCAGATACCACTCACCAATATAGGGTGCAGAAGACTCTCTTAGCAATAGGCTAGTTATGCCAATTGACCTTGACGTCCCCTGAGAGCGTGTACCATTCATCTGCTCACGTTCACACATTTCCTGTTGATCTCTGTGACCAACCTTCCTCAGTTTTCCTCTTCCCTCCCTGGTTGCTCTTTCCTTTCTCCTTTGCCATCAGATCCTTTGCTACCTAGCAAGGTGACACCTCACAAGACTTGACTTGGTGTTCCCCACTTTCCTCAGTCTATCTTTTCTCCCTGCTTCAGTTACCATTTATTCAACCTCAGATATATGCCTTCCTCTAGAACTCTCTCTAAGCATCTAGATGTCCAGTCACCTACTGGACATCCTTACTGGGATGCTTCAAGGTTGTAGCGAACCCAATTTGCCCACATTAAACTGAAACTCATCAGTTCTCTCTCCTCCCCTAAAAAAATAAGATTTTTCTTTAGTCTTCTCTGTTTTGGATAACGGGAGAACATTTGTGCCTAATAGTGTCTCGGCTCAGCCTTGGGCTACACTGGCATCCTCTCTGAGTGAATGGATTGTATTAGGCAGCAGTACTGCTTGTTGGCTGAGAGCAGAAATTTAAGCATCTGGCATCCAAGGTTCCTGGACCCTGCGATATGGATTTTCCTGGATAAGACTAGTGAGTAATTCCCTGCAGAGTAAAGACACTATTTTTATAACCTGCCCAGTGTTTTGCATACTTCAACCAGTCCCTTCTGTGTTCCTACATCAAGCGTGCCTCCTTCTGTTACAAATGCCTTGGGAAAGATTCCACACTCCATTTTCCACCCCTTAGAAAAACCCAAAACCACTGCTGTCAAGTTGATTTCTGACTCATAGCAACACTATAGACAGAATAGAACTACCCTGTAGGGTTTCCAGGGAGCACTTGGTGAATTTGAACTGCCAACCACTACCATTTAACCATGAGGCCACTAGAGTTTCCATGAGTCTGAACTGACTCAACGGTAGTGTCTCAACCCCTGAGCCAGCATTTAAAATCTCTACATACTGGGATGTGGTGTTTAGAAGTAGTTGGCCAAATTGGTTTTCAAAGGAAGGGGTTTTTAGGTCTAAACAGGCTGGGTTTGCTTCCTAGTTCCATCCATGACTAGACACATGCCCATGGCAAAGTGACTGAGTCTTTCTGAGCCCCAAATTCTTCATCTATATGATTAGAAAAATAATACCTACCTATAGAATGATTTTTCAGAACCATAATAGAGCTTTCTGAACTTTCTTTCTTTCTCTAATGGACTGTTGTCAATAATTGGATAATAATTGACTGTACTCAATAACTGGATAACATCGCCATTGGATTTAGGGCCTACCCCAGTGGTCACTCATGGTCTCGTCTCAAGAGCCTTAATTTAATTTCATCTGATAAGATGGCCTCCACCCCAAATAAGGGCATCTATGCAGGCTCAATGAATTAGGATGTAACATGTCTTTTGGGGGAGCCACAGCTCAGGTTACTGCACTGTCCCAAATTCAGAATTGTCTGTAATTAGAATTTTAAAATAAAGCATATGTCATATCAGGTACCCCAGAAGTACCAAAGAGAGGACAAAAGAGAACTACGATTGCTTCTGTGAGACATCCTAGTTGTATTTCTTCCAAGATGGATTTGTTCCTTCTTCTGGGAGTCTATGGTATATTTAATAGTCTTTGCCAATATCATGTCCTGACTAAACACACAAGGAGGAGAGGCACACAGAGAGAAGATGACCATGTGCAGACAGAAGCAGCAAGTACAGTGGTGCTTCCCAATCCAGCAAAGAGTCAAGGAACTATGTATCCCTTCGGGTCTTAGAAGGAGTGACACCTTGATTTCAGACTTGGGGCCTCAAAAACTGTGAGAGAACACATTTGTTTTGTTTTATACCAACATGTTTGTAATAATTTGTTGTATTAGCCCTAGGAAAAGAATACAAATATTATCTCGAGCTCCAACTGACGTTTAATATCTCCAATTCCATGGTCAGTCATTATTTCTGCAAGCTTACAAAGGCAAAGACATGTGCATGTGTGTTTATTTGTTTCTCTGTGTGTGTGTTCTAGCTAATACAAATAATTCAATTAATGTCTTTTTAATAATTTCCACTCATAGCAATCTCTATTTTTAAGGGTTATTTTTCAAGCACTGCTAAACTAACGGGAGCATCATTGCAAACCATGCTGAGTAGAAAGCAGGTGCTCCTGGGAATTGAGAGCTGTGCCCCCAAATCACTATAATTGGCTGCTACTTTGGAATCACTATAATGTATAGTAGAAATTACTACTTAGCAGTTATCTGCTAAATTGATTTTTCTTTTTTCCCTATTTAATGTGTCTGGCAATTTCTTAGGTAAGTAAGAGTCTAAGTTTTATCCAGTGTATACTTGGAAGGTTTTGGAATAAACCAAACCCACCACTGTCGAGTTGATCCTGGCTTTTAGTGACCCTATATGCCGGAGTAGAACTGCTTCATTGAGTTTCCAAGGAGCATGTGGCAGATTTGAACTGCTGACCTTTTTAGTTAGCAGACACAGCACTTAATCGCTACGCCATCAGGGTTTCCAGACCAGAGATTACAGCTCTTATAATGTGAGATCAGAAGACCATAAGCAGCTTTTGGGAGAAAAATGTGCCTCTCAAAGTCAAGCCATATGACAACACACCCTATCCTTTAACTGTCATAATGAGCAGACAAAGAAAAATGATAAATCATAGTAATAACAGTGGTGTGCACTGCAGCTTAGCGAGTGAATCCAGATGAGTTTCCCATTTCAAGTTATTGGTTATATGCTAACAAGAGACCCCAAACAAAGATTAACTGCTGTGAACCAAGAGAGTCACTCCAGATACAGGTGATATCAACTGACAGAATTTCCTTTTAGTCTACTTACTCTTCAAGGATGACTGGACACTCTAAAACCTCGTTTAAATCAACGGCTTTAAGTCTGATTTCTTTTAGCTCTGATAAGGGCTATGCTTAAAGTTTCTTATTTACCTCTGTATCCCCAGTGCATGGTACATTATCGTTGTAATGACAACCACACATATTTGTTGCATGTTTACCTTTTATTGTTGCTGTGTGCCTTCAAACTGATTCTGACTCACAGTGAATCCATGCAGCAGAGAAGCAGTGGCTCAGAGAGTTATCTCAGCTGAAATCTTTACATGAACAAATGACAAAATCTTTCTCCTGTGGAGTCATTGGGTAGGTTCAAACCATTCAATTAGCAGCTGAGCTCCTAACCACTGCACCACCAGTGCTCCTTATATTGACTTTTTGTTTGGCCCCGTCTACCCAAACCAAAAATTCCATCACAGTCTAGTTGATTTTGACTCATAGTGACTCTATAAAACAGAGTAGAACTGATGAAATGCCTGACGGATTTGATCTGTTGACCTTTCAATTACCAGCTGGACTCTTAATCGCTAAGATACCGGGGTTTCTGGTCCCATCAAAGCACACTGCACATACCACAAGGAAAATACTCTCATTATTTTCATCTACACAGGTGGAAACAAAGGTACAGACAGTTGAGTACAAGTCCCACTGTTAATATGAGCGCAGGGGAGATTTGAACCCAGTGGTCAAATTCTAGGATCTTTGATTATGGCCACTTCAGAAAGATGAGCAAATGCTTGGTGAATAAAACCAATGAAATTAAATTGACACTCACTGAACACTTGTAGTATATCAGACACTAAGTCCTTTGCGTGTGTTAACTCATTTTTCTTAATTTTGTTTATTTTGTTGTTGTTGAGAATACACACAACAAAACATCAATTCAGCAAATCCTGCGTGTACAAATCAGTGACGTTGATTATATTTTTGAGGTTGTGCAACTGTTCTCGTCCTTTTTTTCTGAGTTGTTCCTCCTTCATTGACATAAACCCATTGCTCTCTAAGGTTCCTAATCTTCTGAGTTGCTGCTGTCTATTTTATTCCACATAGAGAGTTCTTAAAAGAGCATAATGCTCAAGGTGAGCATTTTTTAGTGGTTAAGCTAAATTATTGTATGGCTTTAAAAAGACTTCAGGGGATATTTTTGATTTGAGGTTTACAGGTTATCTTGGGGCAATAGTTTCAGGGATTCATCCAGCCTCCAAGGATACAGAAAGTCTAGAGTCCACGAGAATTTGAAATGCTATTGTGTATTTCCCCTTTTTTGATCAAAATTCTTCTATAGAATCTTTGATCAAAATGTTCAGTAATGGTGAATGGGTACCATCTAGTTCTTCTGTCTCATAGCAAAGGGTGCAGTTAGCCATGCCTGTGGTATTTTCCTCTTCCTGACTCATTCTTCCTCTGTTGCTTCGGGTGAGCAGAGACCGAGTGCTGTGCCTTGCGTGGTGGCTTGCTGGCTTTTATCTCCAGTTTACATATAGGGAAACTGAGGTATGGATCAGTTTAGGAAATTGGCCAGCTTGCACAGTTTTGAAGTGGCAGTGGCAGTGGCAGTGGCAGTTTTCCAAGTCCGGGGTGACTGACTTCTTGTCTGTGCTCCCAACCATTTGCCATTATGATCTCTTCTAAGAACAAATCACAAAATCCATCTTCCTCATAGCTATGGAGATAAAGAGACTTGCTGAAAAGAACAATATCAGTATTTTGAAGGCAGTTTAGAAGCAAACATCTGTTGCAATCAATTGATACAGGAAACTCGAGATTATTGTTGACTCTTCACTAAAGCAGCTTCCCCAGAACCTGAAAGTGGCCAGCACGATAGTCCTTTGCGGCTCCAGGTGTTGTCCTTGGGTTAAAAAGCATTGGCAACACTGGAAACTGGTTAGAAATGCACAATTTTGAACCTCACCTGAGAATCACTGAAGCAGAATCAGTATTTTAAGTAGTCCCCAGCAGTGTCAGTGCAGACTGAAGTTTGAGAAGTGCTGCTCTAGATGAGGATTCCCAACCTTGGCTTCATATCAGTATCACCACTAAAAAAGTCAAAGCCTGGGTTCCACCTACACAGATTTTGATTTAATTGGTCTGAGACCATGACCTGAGCAATGAGGCTTTTGAAAGCTCCCTAGGTGATGCTAACACATAGCTAAAGTGGAAAATCACCAGTCTAGTGTGATGATTCTTCACCTTGGCTGAATGCTAACATCATCTGGAGAGCTTTGAAAAATCCCTAGACCCAGGGCTGACCAATGGTGGTGTGTGGCATTTTTTGTTTTGGTTTTTTTGAAAACCCCCACAGTGATTCAAACTTGCAGCCAAGGTTGAAAACAACAGGTGTCAGAGACTGAACTTGAGTTTTGGAGCATGGTGACCTGTGACTATTAGTTCAACAAATATTTACAGAATTCTTTAATGCAGGTAGTGGAGCAGGTACCTAGAAGTGTGTAATAGCAACTGGTTATAATCCCTGAACACAGAGAGTGACTTGGGCAAGTTACTTACTCTCTTTGAACTGCAGCTCCTACATCTATGAAATGTGGTACACTAAATTATTAAGTAAGCTGAGAAGCTGGACTGTGTGAATGGGACATCAGGATTGGATGATGACTCATTCATAACCTGCATTATGCAGATGGCACAGCTTTGCTTGCTGAAAGTGAAGAGAGCTTGAAGCACTTACTGATGAAGATCAAAGACCATAGTCTTCAGTATGGATCACACCTCAACATCAAGAAAACCAAAATCCTCACAACTGGGCCAATAAGCAAACTCATAATAAACAGAGAAATGATTGAGTTTGTCAAGGATTTCATTTTACTTGTATCCACAATCAACGCCCATGGAAGCAGCAACCAAGATATCAAGGTGCATTGCATTGGGCAAATCTGCTGAAAAAGACCTCTTTAAAGTGTTAAAAAGCAAAGGTATCACTTTGAAGACTAAGGGGTGTGTGACCCAAACCAGAGTATCTTCAATAACATCATATGCATGAGAAAGCTGGACAGTGAATAAAGAAGACAGAAGAATTGATGCCTTTGAATTGCACTGTTAGAGAAGAATATTGAGTATACCATGGATTGCCAAAAGAAGGAACAAATGTGTCTTAGAATAAGTACACCCAGAGTGCTCCTTAGAAGCAAAGATGGTGAGACTATGTCTTACATACTTTGGACATGTTGTAAGGAGTGAGCACTCCTTGGAGAAGGACATCATACTTGGTAAAGGGTCAGCAAAAAAGAGGTAGCCCCTCAGTGAGATGGACTGACAGCGGCTGCAACAGTGGGCTCAAGCGTACCGGTGACGATGGACACGGCACAGGGCTGGGCAGTGGTTTGTGTCGTTGTACATCAGATCACTGTGAGTAAGAACTGACTTGACAGCACTTAACAACAACAACAAAATTATTTGGGGACTATCTCTGCACCCCACATTCTGGATGAATCCCCGCCCGCCTATCCAGCCAGGTCACAGATGAATGGATAAGGAGTGAACACCTGACCAAAAAGTTGTCCATGTGTGGGCTAGGCAAAAGCCTGTGACTTGAGGTTTTCACAGACTGGTGTGGCACCTGTTTCTATTGGAAAGATGACTGATGCTGACCTTAGGGCAATATGCGGATAACTGTCACACTCAGGTCCTAGATAGTAGGGGTGGTTGTTGTTTGTTGCCATCCAGTTAGCTGTCACTCGTGGTGACCTAATGTCTCAAAGACGAAATGTCACCTGTCCTATGCTGCCTTCACCAGGGTTGGTATGTTTGAGTCCACTTTTGAGTCTGTCGTGTCAATCCATTTCATTGAGAGTTTCCTTCATTTTCACTGACCTTCTACTTCATCATACATGGTATCTTCTTTTTAGTTATTGGTCAATATGAAGAACACTGTCAGGATTGGAGGAAGACTTCATTAACAACCTGTGTTATGCAGATAACAGACACAACCTTGCTTGCTAAAAATGAAGAGGACTTGAAACACTTCCTGATGAAGACTTCACTATAGATTGTGGTACAATATAATAAAAATCCTCACAACTGGAACATTAAATAACGTCATGATAAATGGAGAAAAGATTGAAGTTGTTAAGGATTTCATTTTACTTGCATCTACAATCAACACTCAGGGAAGCAGCAGTCAAAAGAAATCAAAAGACCCATTGGGTTGAACAAATCTGCAGCAAAAGTTCTTTTTTTTATTTTAAAAAGATTTTATTGTGTGTTAAGTGAAAGTTTACGATCTAAGGCAGTTTGTCACACAAAAACTTACATACACACAGCAATGTAACTCTAGCTTCTCTCCCTAGCCTGTGACAGCACATTCTTCCCTTTCACACTGTATTTCTTGTGTCCATTCACCCAGCTCCTGTCCCCTTCTGCCCTCTCATCTGGCCTCTGCCCAGGAGCTGCCCAGTTAGCCTCACGTATCTACTTAAGCCAAGAAGCGCACTCTTCTCCAGTATCATTTTATGTCTTATAGTCTAGTCCACTCTTTGTCTGAAGAGTTGGCTTTGGGAATGGCTTCAGTTCTGGGCTAACAGAGTTTGTGGGCCACGTGTTCCAGTGACCCTTCAGGCTGTCGGATCATCAAATCTGATTTGCAAAAAATCTTTTTAAAGTGTTAAAAAGCAAAGATGTCACTTTAAAGACTAAGGTGGACCTGACTCAAGTCATGGTATTTTCAATGATCTCATATGCATGTGAAAGCTGGACAGTAGATAAGGAAAACAGAAGAATAGAAGTCTTTGAATTATGGTGCTGGTGAAGAATATCAAATATACCATGGACTGCCAAAAAACCAACAGATCTCTCTTGGAAGAAGTACAGCCAGAATGTTTCTGAGAGGCAAACGTAGTGAGACATCATCTTACATACTTTGGCAATGTTATCAGGAGGGATCAGGCCTTGAAAAAGGAGCTCATGCTTGGTTAAGTAGAGGGTCAGCAAAAAGGAAGACTTCAGAGAGATCGATTGACACGGTGTCTACAACAATAGGCTGAAGCCTAGTGTCTGTCAGGATGCTGCGGGACTGCGCGATGTTGTGCTCTGTTGTATACAGGGCCACTACGGGTTGGCACCCACTCGATAGCACCCAGCAACAACAACAACATATGAGACCATGCCACACATAGTTAGGTCACCTGCAGTAACAGGGCTGCAGTCAGATTATAGTAGGAGCTAGCTTCGCCCTATACTCTGCCTTCTAAAGATGACTTTGCTTTACTGTTTTTTTATTTTTTTCCTTTCTCAAAAACAGAGGTTTTGTCTCGTATCTTTTCCTTGATCAACTTAGTCTGAAACTGTGAACTACTCTTTTCTTGCCTCTGATGGTTGTTTTCCACTTTGCTGAGTGTCTTCTTGCTGGTCACTTTCTAGAGCTTTGCGACAAACACCTCTGGTGGTTGTACTCCTCTTACCAACAACTGTGCCCGCTCGGAGAGGGAGTGGTGGATTCCAGTCTGCTTTCCTTTCAATTCTCCTTCATCTCTCCAAAGCACGGCTGTGAAGTGGTTGTGTGAAGGAGACTTTAACAAGGGAGAGGCCAGCATAGGCAGGAGCGAGAGGCCTGCCAGAAAGGAGGATGACAGAGCAGTTCTCAGTTCTGTCTGTCCCTGGGAGAAGGCCCTTAGCTTTCTTCTCCCTCTCTGTTCTGTCTCTGTTGTGAAAGCTTTCACTTAAAAAAGTTTCTCTAAAGGTTAAAAAAAAATTATCATTGTAAGAATACATATAACGTGATCTGACAGTTTAACATATTTTCATGTGTATAGTTAAGTGGCATCGATTGAATTAATTGTGTCATGCAACTAACACCAGCATCTGTTGTTGAATTTTACATCAGTGTAAATAGAAACACAATGCTTCTTAAACAGAGATTCTCATTCCCTCCTCCCTCAAGCCTCTGGCAAATCATCAGTCACTTTTTCATAGTATTTTCTTGACACCCACCTCCTTTTGTCTTGATATATAGCGATCACATACACAATGAATCATTACAGCGTTAGTTGCTATGAGTCAGAACGAACTTGATGGCACTGCGTTTGGTTTTTATATACAGTTAGTCACATACCCTGTGCTGCTGAGTCAATTCCAACCTATAGTGACCCTATAAGTCAGAGTAGAACTGCCACATATGGTTTCCGAGAAGTGGCTGGTAGATTTGAACTGCCGACCTTTTGGGTAGCGGCTGAGCTCTTTACCACTAGGCCAGCAGGACTCCAGAGTTCACCACTGTAATCTAAATGCAGTAAAATTGTGAGTATGCGTTTTGTACCTTCTTTTGCTAACCTGCGTTTATTTTCTGCAATGAACATATACTGTTTTTGTAATGTAAAAAAAAAAAACAACAGTTTAATTTAAATTACAAACAGAAGTTTTAAATCTAGTATCCTAATGATTCAGTTATTTGAAAAGGCTTTTCCTTTGAGTCTTACATTTCTGATTATTTTCTGTTTAAACTTGCCAGCAAGTGTTTAGAACATAGTATGGAGAAAGATAGCGTGGCTTTCACTATAATGCTCAAAGACTTTTCCAGTGTTTTGTAAGATATATGATCAGAGAACAGATCCTAATGAAGAAACGAACTGTTGCTTAACTTTTAGTGGAATCAATTTACTTAGTGAACAACTAGAGGAAAGAATGGGCTGAGGTCTCTGGCAGGTGGGAAATGCACAGATTATACTCTGGAGCCTCAGAAAAAGGCACTGTAGGAATCATCTGTGGAATCAAGTTAAAGATGAGGTCATCTTGTAATAAGAATCTTTAGGAATTTTGCCTTGGACAGAACTTAGTAAAGATCTGACTCAAATTGAATTCACCTGCAACTAAAGAATGACCTGCTTCAACTTTTGAATGTTCTTGGTCATTGACCGTCAGAGTGACAAAATGGGAACACAGGAGAGACTAGTGTAAGACTTCAAAACACATAGAATAAAGGGAACGTCATTGCTGACAACTCCCAGATACCTTGCTTATTTACTTTATTTTTCATTAGCCTTTCACCTGTAGGTGAAGTGGTTGAAGGAAGGGTGTGAAGGCTAAGGATGAAGATTTTGTAGTTTAGGAGCATACATAGGCACCTACTGTATACATCATTGCTATGACTATGCCCTTTCTTGTGTTAGAAAATAAGTATAACAACAATAATAGTAATACCCATTTATTGAGTGTCTACTATATACCAGGCATTGTGTTATGTGCCTTCTGTCACTCAGTCATAAAAACAACTCTGTAAGGTTTAGGCTAATCCAGGTGCCTCGTCTATGACTAGTGTGCATCTGACCTAAGCTATGGTCTTCAGCTGCTTCATCTGCCTGCAGAAATTAGAGACTGGAAAAGGAAGACAGAAGGAGAACTGATGTGTTCAAACACTGGTATTGATGAAGAATATTGATTGTAAAGTGGACTGTCAAAAGAATCAAATAATCAGAAGACATACAACCAGAATGTTCCGTAGAAGTAAGGATGATGAGAATTTAGCATGCTACCTTTGGACATGTCATCAAGAAAGACCAAACAGGACATCATGTTTGTTAAAACAGAGGGCGAATGAAAAAAGAAGAAAACCTTCAGTGAGGTGGATTGACACAGTGCTGCCACAATGAACTCAAACATACCGATTGTCATGCAGATGGCACAGAACTGGGCGATGTTTTGTTCTGTTGTACACAGGGTGGACATGAGTTGGAGCAACTTCACAGCAGCTAGCAACAACAATTGCCTCTCATTTTATAGTCAAAGTAACTGATACTCAGTGAGGTTCAGTAATTTTCCCCATGGCTACCCATCTAATATATATAAGCCAGCTTAGGATATTAAATACAGTACTAATCCTAAACCTTGAGATATTTCTACTAACTTCCTTATAGCATCTCTTTGATTCTGATTATTATACAAGCTTTTTGCTCCAAACAAGTGATTTCGTTGCTTTTCGTTTTGAATTTACACTTGAAACGCAATCTTTCACTACTGCAAAAGATTATAATGAGATCAGGCTATAATGTTCTTCAAATTCCCTCATTGGACACTTATCTATTAAATATCTGGCCTAATACAAACATATGCAGTGATTCCCTCTCATGGTGTTTTACTGCTTATTGAATTTTGTTTCTTGATCCTTGGGGGCAAAGTTGTAAGTGCACTTAATGAGAGCAAAACCCTTTGAAGATGTGAAGAACTGAATGAGCCTTCAGGATTGGCCTGACTGTTTTATTTTTCTACTGGAATCCTCTTTCATAAGTGATACAATTTGAAACAAACTGCCTCATAGTGAGATACTAGGGAAGATTGGTGGGGAGCAGAAAAATGATGAAATGTTTTAAAAATAAGACCCTTGAGGAAGAGGTAGAGAGCCAAACATGCTCAGTCCAGAGGACCTAGGAGAGAAATAACTCTACAATTACATGCACAGGCATACTGGACAAGGTGAAAGGCAATTATTCTTTTTAGAAGGAACAAGGCAGAGGGTTAAATTGTACTAGGGACAATTTGCTTTCAAACAGTGTTATTAATATATACTGAGATATTTTACTGAATATTCCACTTCCTTTGAGCTGTGGTATTGGAGAAGAATGTTAAATATACCATGGACCACCAAAAGAACAAACAGGTCTGTCCTGGAAGAAGTATAACCAGAGTGCTCTCTGGAAGCAAAGATGGCAAGACTGCATCTTACATACTTTTGGTGTGTTGTCAGGAAGGATCAATCTCTGGAGAAGGACATCATGCTTGGTAGACTGGAAGGTCAGCGAGAAAGACGAAGACCCTCAACGAGATGGACTGACACAGTGGCCACAACAAAGGGCGTAAGCATAAAAATAATTGTGGACACAGTGCAACACCAGGCAGTGTTTTGTTCTGTTGTTCAGGGGTCGCTATGAGTTGGACCTGACTTAATGGCACCTAACAACGGTGATTCCATGTCAACTTATTATAGTGAAGGTGGTATCTGAGCTAAGTATTTAAGCATATTGAACTTCAGTATTTTTGTTTATAAAATGGGAGACAGAACTACCTTACAAAGGGATTATGGTATTTTAATGAGATGATAAGTATAAAAAATAACTCCATTTATAGATGTCTTACTATGTGCCAGGCAGTGAGATAGGCCCGTCAATATATTCTTGTTAAAATCGTTATATAAACTTTAGAGTCTGGTTGTCTTGTTACTTTATTACAGAGGTGGAAACCCAAGTTGAGGGATTAAATGCCTTTGTGTATGCAGTGGTGTGGTGGTCAGGATTGTGTCAACTTGGCTACTACATATTTGGCTGCTGTATTAAGTGGCAGGGCGGGGTTTGTGGTGGCTCCCTGCCCCTCGGCTCTCATCTTGTGACTTTTCACTACAGCGGCTGGTCTCTCACGTGGCCAGGAGCTCCTGCTCTCTGCTTCCAGAGTCTGGTTCTGGGACTTGAACTAACAGCTGTTGGACTCATCAGTCCTTACAGTCAGCACTTGAGAGTCCTGCTCCCTGACCTGCTGATCCTGGGTTCGCCAGCCTCTGCCCGCTCCTGCTCTCTGACCTGCTGATCCTGGTTTTGCCAGCCTCTGTCACTTCGTCTCGCCACCAGCTTGGGATCCACTGACCTACACAACCGATGATCTAGAACTCTGGTCTCTGACTTGCTGACTTTGGGTTCCTCAGCTTCCGTGGCCACGTGAGGCTTGTGCCAGAGCTTGGGACATTCAGATTCTGTGATTACATGAGCTGTTTCCTATATTTGTATCTATCTATCTATTATAAATCTTTCCTTGTACCTACACGTGTTACTGGTTTTGCTTCCCTAGAAAACCCAGCCTAAGACAATTTGGTACCGGGAGTGGTTCTAGGGAAACAAAATTGTAAAAATGAATCCTTTCAAGTGGTTCTTGAGCCTGGCTAATAGTAACATAGGTGGAAACCTCGGTGATGTAGTGGTTAAGTACTATGGCTGCTAACCAAAAGGTAGGCAGTTCAAATCCACCAAGTGATCCTTGTAAGCTGCATAGGGCAGTGGTACTCTGTCCTATAGGGTCTCTATGAGTTGGAATCAGCTCTATGGCAATGGGCTGGCTGGCTGGATGTGTGTGGACTTTGGTAGTTCAGTGCCTAAGTTTTTCAGTGATATTTATTCTCCTTCCTACACCACCCTTTTCTTCACAGGGTTTCTTCCTAGGCTACTTCTGTTTTCAGGAGTCTCTGATTTCTTCATCTGTAGGTTGAGGATTTTTATGATAATGGTGAAAACATTTGGTCCCCAGAATGTCAAAAAAGTCTGTAGACTCCAACCCTAAGATTCATTTGGGGGAAGTTGGCTGGCCACTTGGGAGTAATGGTTGTGGAAGTGGTGCTGTTATTTCTAGAGATAAGCAGGGTGAATTGTGACACTTACCTCTAAGAGATGCCTTCCTGCCTGGACACACAAGGTTAGAATGGATGGCCACCTGGATTGAGCATGATGAACTTTTATAATTGTTGTTAGTTGCTGTTGAGTCAATTCCAATTCATGAAACCCCATGTGTGCTGAGCGCAAGTGTTCCATAGGCTTTTCAAGACTGTGACCTTTCAGAATCAGGTGTCAGGCCTGTCTTCCTAGGTGCCCCTGGGTAGGTTCAAATCATCATCCTTGTAGCTAGCAATTTAGCACTTAACAACTTGTGCCACCCAAGGACTTCAACTTTTATAGAGGCCCTACAAATTTCAATGAATGTCTAGGAAATATGAAGCTATAATATACACTGGATACTGTTTTACTGGACAACATAATCTTAAAGCTGAAACAGAAAAGAGTTTTCTTCTGAAGGGGTTGACACTCTTTGACAGACTTCCATTTTACTGATTTTATATATATGTATATATATGTGCATATATATACATACATATATTTGTATCCAAATTAGTTTGACTATGACAGAGAATATATCTGGGTGATACAAGTAAGGAGAAGAGGACTGTTGCAAAGGGTCTTCCAATGAGCCAGCCAAGTGCCATTGAGTCAAATCTGTGAGGATGTCCTATTTTTGATAGCTTACTACAGTGATATTTGTGAAGCTACAGTGGCCATATTTGACACTTTTGGATTAGTCTTGACAAATAGCCATGAAACATTATGCGATTCCACAATGCGTAGAAATTATTAAAGTTTATTGTCAAAATGGGTGTTCCATTTGCCAAACATTCCATGCATTAAGTGAAATTTACGATGCTCATAATCATCCCATGGAGAGAACAATTTGATGTTTAATCAGAAAATTTGAGACAACCAGGTCTGTTGCCAATCAGACAACACCTGTGTGTCAATGAACCACACATGCCAATGACAACATTGCGATTGTTCATCAGAGCATATGTGAGAACCATCCCAGTCAATTTCTCCCCAAGCACAAGAACCGGGCCTCTCGTCAACCACAACTTGGCAGATTTTGCATCTGGAGTTGAAGCTTTACCCTTACAAAATTGTTTTAACTCAAGAACTGAAGTTCAACTACCATAGATTGTGCTGTGCATTTGCTGACCCATCTCTGAAGTAATTGGAAGTTAACCCTGCTTTTGTCCAAAAAATAATCTTCTATGACAAGGCCCATTTTTGGATGAATGGCATTGTTAACAAACAAAACTATCATATCTGGAGCTATGAGAATCCAATGGAGATTCAAGAATGTATACTTCATTACCGAAAATTTACCTTTTGGTGTGGATTTTGGTCACGTGGACTCACTGGCCTTAATTTTTTTCCAAGATGATCGAGGAGAGGCTATGAGAAACAATTGAGCTCTAAAGCCCAAATTTCTGAGAAGCACCACAGGCCATGCTTCACTAAGACATAAGGCCGTTTCCTAGTCAGACTTATACTCGTCAGACGCTTTGGACATGTGTTATTTGCTGCAAACATTGCAGAATTCTGATTCTGCTCATTTGTAACAGGACCTTTAACAATGACAGTAACTGCAATGTAAATTCAATGAAAGTTGACAATTTTATTCATAGAGTTCTTTGCTCCCAACACTTGTCAGTTGTCAGAATCTTCTAGAAAACTTTGAAAAATATAGTCATGAGCACTAGCCCTGGAAATTCTAATACATCTGAAGTAGACAGGTGGCCCAGAAATCTTTGCTGCTGCTGTTCTGATGATCAGCCAGAAATGGGAACCACTGATCTAGTCCCATCTGTCTCTTTATAAATGGCAAACTGAGACTCAAATGGGGATGTAAGTGGTCCAGACTGCAGAGTTCAGACTAGGACTCGGATGTCCTGCTTCTAGTTTCCCAGCCTAAGACTTTATACATTCCTTAGGGCTTCTTGGTATTGAGAATTCACAAAGAAAAAAAGACAGCAAATAAGGGGCATCCATGCCATTTTCCTGTTATCCCTTAAGTGGGAGTTTGCTGTACGCTCAGATTGCAGGCTGTTAAGTTTTATGATAATCAGTGCAGTTCTGAGATTGCTCATGGGCACATAGTGGAGTTTGCAACAACCTAGATAATTAGGAAAGCTCATTCAATAAAAGCTCTAGCTTTAGTACTTATTTCGAGGCAGGCTTGTGACTGACTACCAGGGAATCAAATTAAGAGTCTGTTTTTCTTTAAGGTGCAGAGGTGATGGCAGGAAGGAGGAAGGTCAAAGGAACCACTTTTAGCTGTAAGTCCTGTTATGACGTTCAGAGAAAGGATCATTTTACCCAGCATCTCTCCAAGGAGACAACACTGGTTGTACAAGTGACTCTGTGTGTGTGTGTGTATTTTGGAAAGGAGGAGTCAGACTGTGGTGACTATTACCTTGCTCCGTGAAACTTGGCAGATCTCTAGACAGGAAATCTTAAAAGACATTACCCCTGAATCAGAACATCAGTGATATTAAAGCAGAATGAATACCATTAAGATACTGGAAATTTTCCAGATCACCCAGATGAGCTAGTGCTCCCATGAAGCCCAGGCATCAGACTTAGAGAACATGTTACAGGACTTATCATGGTCCCTCAAGCAGTTTCACACCTCATCCCATTTACTTTCTTACAACCCCACATTAAATTAGGGAAGACCATGTGCACACCATTTCACTAATAAGGATGGAAAAGGAAGGTTGATCTCTCCAGAGTCAAGGACCACTGAATATCAGTGGAAGCCTAGGACAAGAATATTGTCCTTCTGGTCTCAAATAGGTTTCAGGGTATAGTGCAGGGGAAAAGAACTGCCAAAGAAAATCCATGGCAGGAACTTCCTGGGCAGTCGGGACAAAAGGAAGTAGCTTTCGGTAAGTCACTTTATAACGCATGATCCCTCTAGTTCTAGTGAAAGCATATTACTCATATTATTTTTTTAGGTAATGCTCATGCCTTAATGTCATTAAGTTTATTCATTTTCTACAGCTGCTGTACAAGATCACCCCAAGCTTCATAGCTTAATGCAACACAAATTTATTCTTTTACAGTTCTAGAGGCCAGAAGTCTGACATGGTTCTCACTGGGCTAAAATCAAGATGTAAGGTAGAGGTGCGTTCCTTTATAGAAACTCTCTGGAAGAATTCATTTTCTTAACTTTACCAGATTCTAGAGGCCTCGTGCATTCCTTGGCTCACGATCCACTTCTTCCGTCTTCAAAGCCAGCATGTTGTAGCTTTCTGTGCCGTTATTCTATAGTAACATCTCTCTTGACTCTTTTACCTCCTTCTTCCACTTTTAAGGACTCTTGTGATTACATGAGGCCCATCCAGAAAATGCAGAATCTTTCCCCTATTTTAGGGCATTTGATGAGCCTCTTAATTCCATCTGCAACCGTAATTCCCCTTTTATAAGCAACTTACCATATTTCTAGGTTGTGCTAATTGGGACATATTTTGGAGGACATATTCTGCCTACTGTAAGGAGTTTTTCATGTCAAAAAAACATTTGATAATTTCAGCCACCTGAAACGATGGATAAAAATTGTCCTATTCTCTTGCTGCTTTAGATTTGCTCAGATTTGCTTTTGATTTCTGTTGGATCATCTTTCTGTGGAATGGCCACCAATGGGAATCTCTTTCAGTCACTTGGCCAGGTAGTTGTCTTTCACCTTTCTTGGCATAGACCAGTGAGTGCTTCCCGCATTGCATCTATGTCTTGAAGCATCTCCATTGGTAGTTTGTCAATTTCTACAACCTGTTATATTTTGGCCAATGCCTTTAGTGCAGTTTGTAGTTATTCTTGTAACACCGTTAGTCCTTGATCACATGCTACTACCTGAGTTGGCTGAACATCAATTGATACTTTTAGGTACAATGACTGTGGTAACTCTATTTTATTGACTATGCAAAGTCATTGCACTGGATCATATGTGGATCATAACAAATCATGGCTTTTACTGTGAAGAATGTGAATTTCAGGACACCTAATCATGCTCACACAAAACCTGTACATAGGCCAACAGGCAGTTGTTCAAGTGGAACAAGGGGATATTGCATGGTTTAAAATTAGGAAAGGTGTGAGTCAAGGTTGCATCATTTCACTGTATTTTTTCAGTCTTTATGCTGAGCAAAAAATCTGAGGAGGTGGACTATATGAAGAAAACTTGAGCATCACGATTGGAGGAAGATTCATTAACAACCTATAATATATAGATGACACAACCTTGCTTGATGAAAAGTGAAGAGGACTTGAAGCATTTACTGTTCAAAGATCAAAGATTACAGCCTTCAGTATGAATTACACTTCAGTGTAAAGAAAACAAAAATCTTCACAAGTGGACCAACAAGCAGCATTGTATTTATCGAGAAAAGATTAAAGTTGTTAAGGATTTCATTTTATTTGGATTCATAATCAACACTCATGGGACCAGCAGTCAAGAAATCAGTCAACCTGTTGCATTGGGAAAATCTACAGTGATAGACCTCTTTAAAGTGTTGAAAAGCAAAGATGTCATTTTGAGGACTGAGGTGAGCCTGACCAAGTCATGGTATTTTCAATCACCTGATATGCATGGGAAAGTAGAAGAGTGAATAAGGAAGATGGAAGAAGAATTGATGTATTTGAATTATGGTGCTGGTACTGGTGATTTAAATATACCACTGACTGCCACAAAAACAAACAAATCTGTCTTGGAAGAAGTAAAACAAGGATGGATACTCCTTAGAGGCAACATGGCAAGACTTTGTCTAATGTACTTCAGACATGTCATCAAGAGCAACTACTTCCTAGAGAAGGACATCGTGCTTGGTAAAGTAGAGAGTCAGTGAAAAAGAGCAAGACACTCAGTGAAAAGAACCGTCTCAGTGGCTGCAACAGTGGGCTCAAATACAGCAACAGTTGTGAGGATGGTGCAGGCTTGGGCAATGTTTCATTCTGTCAGACGTAGGGTTGCTGGAGTCAGAACTGACTTGATAACACCTGACCACGACCCACTGAATTAATCAAAGGCTCAGAAGAGATGAATTCCTTAAGGAGGACATCATGTTTGGTGAAGCAGAAGTACAGCAGCTTGATTAGAGCTAAAACAATGGTCACAGTAATTTTATGTCTTTTTCCAGATCTCAGTTTGTTTTCTTGGTGCTGGCCCCTGACTACTCTTCTCACATTAAGCAAAATGCCTATAGTAGCTCAAACATGTAACCTTTCTGCTCAAGCGAAAGCTCTGGAATTAACATTGTCAAGTCCTAATTGTCTTGGCTTAAGTCGCATGTCCGTTCCTGAACAAATCACTCTGGGCATTGGAATACTGTGTTTTGATAGGCTGGCCAAATCATAGTCCTCAATCGTGGTCCAAGAATGGAATCCATTGGAATCCGAGAGTGAAGAAATTGAAGGAAAAATGGCTCACCCAAAGAAAAAGAGAGGCTGTCTCACCAGAGTGGAAAAATAGTAGGCAGTCTATAAAAAAAAATGTACCTTTAAGTATTCTCATTCTCATTTGATAAGAGAGGAACGTTAAAAGGTGTCTGGCCATTGTATTAATAGAGTCACTTGCTAAAAACAAATACAGATACTATTTGAAGAAATGAAATTAGGTTAACTTATCTAAAGAACCCTACAAGAAAAGAATTGGTGATGTCAGGATACAAATTAAAACTCAAAAAACCAAACCCACTGTCATCAAGTCGATTCTGACTCATAGCAACCTGGTAGGACAGGGTGGAACTGCCCTATAGCATTTCCAAGGAGTACCTGAAGGATTCGAACTGCTGACCTTTTGGTTAGCAGCTGTAGCATTTAACCATTGTCCTAGAAGGGTTTCTACAGAATTACTATGAGTCAGAATTGACCCGACAGGCAATGGCTTTTGGTGGAACTGACAGAGCAGCATTTTGTGTGTTACTAATGCCTTGAAAGTGTGCAAATCCAGCTAGGGGGATTTCCTGTTTACTCACCTGTCTGTCAAATGCTAAGCTACCAGGCTGTCTAGACAGTGGTAAAGCCATCATGCTCTTGCTGTCTCCATCTACTGTTATAACTAGTTGCTCCTCATAGAGTGTGCCTTGTGGCAAGCTGCTTGCATGCTGTGATCACACCAGATAAGCCACAGTGATAATAATAAAGCTGATCTTGCAGAGAGCAAGTCAGATCAGCTCACAAAAGGAGGCGATTGGGATGTCAGCGGCCCCAATCTACCACTGAAGCGCTCAAAGGCGGAGTGGGAGGAAGGAAAGCCATCGGACGCAGATTCAGGAGAATCTGTCTCTGCGTTTCTCTGGGGACTGGAGTCAGAGAAGGGCTCCTGGAGGGCACACCTGTGATGGGGAAAGATCAGGAACAATGAGATGACATCTCTCCTTTCAGAATCTTGTGCTTGCAAACAAGAAGAATGAAAAATAAAAAAAGGGGTAACTTATTTTTTGTAAACATGATAATTTCTATGACAAACAGTTTCGTTGTTTATGGGTTCAGAGTCTCCTCCCCCCTCCCTAGGGCTGTGTCTAGGTTCTAGGGGGATTATGCACAGTGAGAGAGTGTCTGCCGGTGGAAGAGGCTGTCTGGCTTTCCTGCCCGTGAGGGTGTAGAAGGTAACCCTGTCCCCACCTGGTACACCATGCTGTGTTTGCACTGGTCACTGCAGCACTGGCCTGTGGTTTTGGAACCAGGCTGTTTTGAGATCTGCTCTCTCATTCTCTCTTCCTGCTTCTTGGGAAGAGGGTTGTGGGGGTTGCTGCTCCTACATTTCGCTGGGGTCAGAGTCACCCTGTGAAGCAAAGACCTGAAATCACTCTCCAAAATATCTCTCTATTTTTGGACCCTGAGTTGTTTCTAATCTCCCCAATTTAGCCATATGAACCTGCAACATAGACATCTAATGATTTTCTTCCCTGGCAGCTTTTAGGCTGTTCTTTAAAATATATTAATAGTTGGTAGAATTTATTAACACTTACTATATTAAACCCTGGTGGCATAATGGTAGTACGCTATGTCTGGTAACCAAAAGGCCAGCAGTCTGAACCCACCGGCTACTCCTTGGAAACTCTATGGAGCAGTTTTACTCTGTCCTATAGGGTCGCTATGAGTTGGAGTTGACTTGACAACAGTGGGTTTGGTCTTTGGGTTTGGTCTTAATTTCGAAGAGCTCTGGTGGCTCCTGGCTAAGTACTCAGCTGCTAACCAAAAGGTCGGTGCTTATGACCTGCCAGCTACTCTGCAAGAGAAAGATGTGGCAGTGTGCTCCCACATAGATGACAGTGTTGAAAACCCTATAGGACAGTTCTACTTTGTCCTACAGGGTCACCGTGAGTCAGAATGTACTTGATGGCAATGGATTGGGTATTTTTATCATTGCAGAAAGCAGCACTTTTCTACTTTTTTCTCTTGTAGTTTTTTTTTTTATTGTGACTGGGTGAAAATGTACATTCCCATATAAATTTGCATGCCCACCTACATGCAGCTTTCACTGCTCTTCTTCCCAGCGACAGCACACTCTTCCTCTCTGCTCCGTACATGTCTCACCCTCCCAACAGTCTCCTTTCCCCTCCTCTACATCCACTCCTCTTCCTCCAGTCAGAGGTCAGCAGGATGATATCCTATAGATGCATAGAACCATAAAGTGCACCCAATATATAGTTACACTGCGTCATCAAGTCCAATCCCTTGCTGTCCAAAGAATGGACCTTCATTATGATCCATGGGCAAGGGCAGCATCAGGGCCAGGTGCCATGCTCCCAGGGAAACCTGGGAGCCACTGGACCATCAATTGCAGTCTTTTAGTGGAGATCTCAGGGTGCACCCCTTTTTATTCTTGTGTTGCCAGTGAGATTTAACTTTGTGAGCTCCATCGTGGCTATCACTGGTGGTGGCTGGGAACCATCTGGTTCTTCCAGTCCAAGTCAATGTAGGCACCCACTTATCTGGGTCTCTCTGTCTTCTGGGTTGTCATTTTGGTCCTTGGTGAGCATCTGCTCCTGCTGAGTTGTGACCATTTGCTGTGCCCTCGTATGGCAGCTTGGCAGCTTTTAAGACTCCAGATGCCACTTACCAATGTGGGGTGCAGAGAGCCTTCTTAGAAAAACACTAGTTGTGCCACTTGGCCTCAATTTCGCCTAAGAGCATGGTCCCTTGCCTTCCACCCCAGCTGCTCTATCCTTGCATTATTGGGTTAAGATGGGAGGAGTACTCAAGTTATGTTGAAGTCTACTTAATAGTGTTCTTGTTTCTAATGTGCGCTGTCACCGATTTCAGCTAAACAAATTTCTACTGTCTAATCTAAACCCTTCCCCCCCATCGCCTCCCTTGCAGCTGTCAAAGAGTCTTTTCTTATATGCATAAGTCTGTTTTTTTTGAGTTCTTATCGTAGGGGTCTCGTACAATATTTGTTCTTTTGTCTCTGACTAGTTTCACTCAACATAATGTCTTCCAGTTGAAACCAGGTTATAAGATTTTCCTGGAATCATCATTATTCTTTATCATTGCATAGTGTTCCACTGAGCACCTATACCTTAGTTTAGCTATCCATTCCTCTGTTGTTGGGCATCTGGGTTGATTCCATCTTTTTGCTATTGTGGACTGCGCTGCGATAAACAATCTTGTGCATGTGTCTGTTGGTGTGAATGGCCTTGATTCTGTAGAATATATTACAAGTAGTGGAATTACTGGGTGAAATGGTATATCTATATCCAATTTTTTTAAGGAAGCACCAGATTGCCTTCCAAAGAGGCTGGACCATTTTGCAGCCCCACCAACAGTGTAGGAGAGTTCCACTTTCTTCACAGACTCTCCAGCATTTGTTGTTTTGTGTTTTTTGGATGATGGCCAACCTTGTTGGGGTGAGATGGTATCTCACTGTAGTTTTTATTTGAATTTCTTTAATATCTAAAGATAGTGAACATGTCAGCATGTGTTTTTTGGCTGCCTGGATCTCCTGTTTAGAAAAATGTCTGTCCATCCTCTTTGCCTGTCACTTAATTGAATGATTTATCTTCTTCTTAGTGATATTTTGTAGTACCTTATAGATTATGGAGATCAGGCATTGGTCTGACATAGAGTTGCCAAATATTTTTTCCCATTCTGTAGGTGTCCTTTTAACTCTTGTGATAAAGTCTGTGGATGAGCAAAAGTGTTTGATTCTTAATAGGTCCCATTTACCTATTTTCTATTTTGTTGATTGTGGTTTATTTGACAGATTTTGAAGTCTCTCTACATTGTGTATTAAAACTTCCATTGTTGTTCCTACTTTTTCTTGGATGAGCTTTATCATTTTAGTTTTGATATTTAGGTCTTTTATCCAATTTGAGTTGGTTTTTGTATAAGGTGTAAGATATGAATCTTCTTTCAATTTATTGCAGATGGATATCCAATTTTGCCAGCACCATTTGTTGAAGAGATTGTTTTTACACCAGTTTAATGTCTTAGGGTCTTTGTCAAATATCAGCTGTTCATAGGAGGATGGTGTCATCTTTGGGGTCTCAATTCTGTTCCATTGATCAATCTATCTGTTCTTGTACCAGTACCAGGCTGTTTTGACCACTGTGGCAGTGTAATAGTTTCTGAAGTCGGGTAATGAGAGACCTCCCAGTGTGTTCTTCTTTAGTAGTACTTTACTTATCCGGGGTTTCTTACCTTTCCAAACAAAATTGGTGATTTGTTTCTCCATCTCGTGATGCTGGAACTTGTATTGGGATTGCATTATATAAGTAGATAGCTTTGGGTAAAATCGATATTTTCACAATGTTGAGTCTTCCTATTCATGAGCAGGGTAGGTTTCTCCATTTATCTAAGTCTCCCTTAGTTTTTGTAGTAAGGGCTTGTAGTTCTCTTTGTAAAGGTCTGTTATTTTTCTGGTTAGATGAATTCCTAGGTACTTTGTCTTCTTAGGGGCTATAGTAAATGGTATTGATTTGATGATTTCTTCATTAACAGTCTCACTGTTGGTATAAAGGAATCCTACTGATTTACTTATGTTTATCTTGTATCCTGAGACTTTGCTGAACTCTTCTATCAGTTTGAGTAGTTTACTTATAGATTCTTTGGGATTCTCTGCATATACAATCATATCATCAGCAAATAGGGAGATTTTGACTTCTTTGGCAATGCAGATGCCCTTTATTTCTTGGTCTTGTCTAATTGCTCTGGCTAGAACTTCTAGTACTATGTTAACTAGGAGAGGTGAGAGTGGGCATCCTTGTCTAGTTCCTGTTCTCAAGGGAAACTCCTTCAGTCTCACTCCATTCAGGATGTCATAGGCAGTTGGTTTTATATAAATGGCTCTTATTGTGTTGAGGAATTTTCTGTCTATGCCTGTTTTGCTAAGAGTTTTTAGCATGAATGGGTGTTGGACTTCATCAAATGCCTTTTCTGCATCAATGGACAAAATCAGATGATTCTTGTCTTTTGTGATATTTATGTGGTTAATCACATTAATTGTTTTTCTTATGTCGAAACAGCCTTGCATCCCTGGTATGAATCCGACTTGGTCATGATGGATTATTTTTTTAATATGTTGTATTCTATTGGCAAGAATTTTGTTGAAGATTTTTGCATCTAGATTCATGAGTGATATTGGTCCTTAGTTCTCCTTTTTGGTTGGGTCTTTCCCTGGCTTTGGTATCAGGGTTATGCTGGCTTCATAGAATGAGTTTGGGAGTACTCCATCCCTTTCTATACTGTGAAATAGTCTCAGTAGTATTGGAGATAACTCTTCTCTAAAAGCTTGGTAGAATTCTGTGGTGAAGCCATCTGGGCCCGGGCTTTTTTTGGCTGGCAGTTTTTTGATGACTTTTTCAATCTCTCCCTTCGTAATAGGTTTTTTAAGTGGTTCTGCTTCACATTGTGATAATTTGGGTAAGTGATATGAATCAAGGAATTTGTCCATTTCCTCTAGGTTTTCAAATTTGTTAGACTACAGTCTTTTATAGTATTCTGTTATGATATTTTTGATTTCTGTTCGATCTGTTGTGACCACTCCCCTCTCATTTCTAATTTGGATTTTTTGTTTCTTTTCCTGTTTTTCTTTAGTAAGTTTAGCCAGTGGTTTGTCAATTTTGTTGATCTTTTCAGCTTTTGGTCTTGTTAGGCTGAAACCTAAACCCCTCTTCCCCAGCTGGCCTGAGCCAGCTATTCCTGGAAGTGCCTCAACCACCCATGGAAGGTCCCTAGTTGTTTTTCTCTCATTCAAATGAGACTGATTGCTGCTTCCTCCCCATAGGCTCTGCTAGTCCTCTCCTCACCTCACCACACTGAAACGACACCCCTTATGCTAATTGAACAGTTCTAATCGTCCACAACCCCATGGGTTACTTACCAACAAGTAACTGTCCTCAACAAGGTCCACCTCCACCTCTTATAAATCCCTGACTCCCTAGCCAACGTGTGGTTTTGCAGACTCCCTCCTGGGAACTCTGTAAAGCCGCCTGGGACGCAAATAAACTCTTCCTTTTTCCTTCTTTTCCTCTCTCTGGTTTTTCTTTTGCTACATAATTTCAATTAAATGAAACCCACTGCATCCAAAAATCTCTAACAAGTCTTTTCAATTTTTTCAATTGTTTTTCTATTTTCTAATTCATTTAGTTCTGCTCTAATCTTTATGATCTGTTTTCTTCTGTTGCCTGAGTGGTTCCTCTATTGTTCTCTCTCTACTTACTCAAGCTGTAGGGTTAGTTCTTTGATTTTATTTCTTTCTTCCTTCCAGATATGTGCATTTATGGAGATAAACAGACCTCTGAGCACTGCTTTGGCTGTATCCCGTAGGTTCTGATAGGAAGTGTTTTCATTCTCAGTGGAATTCATGAATTTCTTTATTTCATCCTTGATTTCTTCTATAACGCATGGTTTTTTGAGACAGATCTTGTTCAGTTTCCCTGAGTTCCACTTTCTATCTATGTTTTTTTCTGCTTCTGATTTAGACTTTTATGGCTTTATGATCTGAGAAGATGCTTTGCATTAATTCAATGGAATGGATTTTGTTGAAAATTGAATTATGTCCTAACACATGGTTTATTCTGGAGAATGTTCCATGTGCACTGGAGAAGAAGGTGTAGTTGTCTGCTGATGGGTAGAAAGTTCTGTATATATTGATGAGGTTTAGTTGGTTAATTGTAGCAATGAGGTCTTCTGTATCTTTACTGAGCTTTTTCTAGATGATTTGTCCAGTATTGAAAGTGGAGTGTTGAAGTCTCCCACTATTATTGTGGAGTGATCTAACTCTTTTTGGAGTGTAGTCAGTGTTTCTTCGAATGTATTTAGGTGCTCTGATATTAGGTGCATAGATATTTAATATAGTTAAGTCTTGCTTGTATACTGAATCTTTCAGCAATAAATAGTGTCCATCTTTGTCCATGATGGTGGATTTTACATTAAAATTGATTTTGTCTGAGATTAGAATTGCCACACCTGCTCTTCTTTGTTAGCTTGATATATATTCTTTCATCCTTTAATTTTCAGTTTGTTCCTATCTTTAGGTCTCAAGTGAGTTTCTTGTAGCCAACATGTAGATGGGTCATATCTTTTGATCCAAGATGTCACTCGATGTCTCTTTTCTGGAGCATTCAGTCCATTCATATTCAGTGTAATTATTAATAGGTATGTGTTCACTGCTGACATTGTGATATGTTTATTTTTGTGTTGGTGCTTTCTCTGATGTTCTTATTAGTCTGTTCTGGGACATTCTTTTTCGTGAGTTGATTTTTCACCTTTTTCAGAGCTGGTTTTGTAGCTGCTGAGACTCCTGTGTTACATTTCTTGATATGATATGTTGCATCTTTGTTGTGTTTTATGGCTGCCCCTAAAATCCTCCTTAATAAACTATATATAAACCCAATTTTAATTACCAGCACTCTTGTCGACTTCCTGTCTATGTGGAAGGACTATAATGACTGTAGTACATCCCTCTTTTTAATATGATGGCACCATAGTTTTCATGATAATTTTTCAATATTAAAGCTGTGATTGAGTTCCGAGCCTTCCGTAACTGACTAGAATTCTGGATGATGTATCATTCTAAAATATAAATTTAGTGGTTTTGTTCTTCTAAGCCAAAGCCAAGAACTTCTTTCAGTATTTCTTGTAGTTTTGGTTTGGTTTTTACAAAGTCTCTGTGTTTCTGTTTATCTGGGAATGTCTTAATTTCATTTTCATGTTTGAAAGATAGTTTTGCAGGATATATAATTCTTGTTTGGAAGTTCTTCTCCTTCAAGGCTTTGAATGGGTCATGCCATTGTCTCTGTGCCAGCATGGTTTCTGCTGAGAAATCTGACGAAAGCCTACAGGGTTTCCTCTGAATGTTAGCTTTGCTTTGAGTCTTGCTGCCTTTAAGAGTTGCTGCTTATGTTTCATTTTGTTGAGCCTGATTATAATATGTCTTCGAGTCTTTCTTTTGAGATCTATATTGGGTGGCATACAATATGCATCTGGGATACCTATATTCTCATCCTTCATGATTTCTGGGAAGTTTTCTGTCAGCAGCTCAGCAACGATACTCTCTGTGTTCTCAAGTGTTTCATCCTGTTCAGGGACTCTAATTGAAGGTTGTTCCACTTAATAGAGTCCCACAGGCTTCTTAATGCTTCTTCATTTTTCTTGTTTCTTTTTTCTGATCTGTCCTCATAGATGCTGGCATCAGTAGCTCTGTCTTCCAAGTCAGAAAGTCTTTTTTCCATTTGTTGCATTCTGTTTTCTTGGCTTTGAATGGAAGTTTCTATGTCTTTGATTTTGTTCTTGATCTGTTGTTATTTCAGAATACTGGTGTTCCATCAGATTGAACAGCTTGCTTAATTTTTCATTTTGTTGTGCTGTATTTTGTATAAGGTCTAGAAGGACTCTGTATATAATCCTTTTTTGTATTCATCTTCCGATGATTTCAGAAAAGTTTCTTCATCTGGAAAACTCCTTGGTTGTTTTGTTTGGGAGCATTCTGAAGCCATGAGTGATTTCTTGTTTGCCACAAGTGTCTGTTGCCTTTTGGGTTTCATGTGAGTAAGTAGAGGCTGGGAGAGATACTGTGAGGATGGACTGCAGATGTTTCTCTAGGCTGTCTTCAAATGTAAAGCAAAAGGTATCTGACCACTTCCCAAGTCAGTCAAGTTTTCAGGTGTAGAGGTCCTTCTTCTCAACTGGCAAAGTAAGCACCTCTATGTCCAACCCCAGCTGATATGGACTAGTTCAAAATACAGCAATGCTACTGCCCTGTTGGCCTCTGCTGACAGAGCCCAGCCTTAGGTGACACTGTGTAAGCTACTGCTTTTCTGGTAGAAAAGCTCTCTCCTATAGGCAGGCTCTGGCTCCCAAGCTAAGAATTAGGTCTACCTGCAGCCACTGTATCTACGATGGTGCCCTCCACACGGTCATTGGATAGAGGGGCTAAAGGTGCTGAGACATAGTGAGTCCTCAGCCTCTGTTGCCAGGCCCCCACTGTAGACGACACTGTGTAAATTACTGCTTTTCTGTTGGAGAAGCACTGTCTTGTTTGCAGGTACTAGCTCCCAGGCTAAGAATTAGGTCCTGCTAAAATCTCTGTATCCAATATGGTGTCCCGCACACAGGCCCCTCAGTTCCGTGCAAACCACGCTGTGGCAGAGATAAAAAGACAGGCCCAAATTGGCTAGGTGTACAGATTCCTAAGCCTGGCTCTCAAAATATGGCAACTTTGCCTGCCTATCCCACCAGCAGTGCATCTGAGACTAGCTGCTAGGCATGACCCAGCTCACCCCACCAGCCAAGACAGAGAAAAAAAGTCACAATGGTGCATTTCCTTCAGCCTGTGAGAGCCAGGGCTAGCCAGGAGTGGGAGTCAGCGAAAGAGAGGTGGTTTTTTGTTCAGTGGTATGAAGTCCAAATTAGAAGCCTTGTGTCGTGTCCTGGGGCTCACTAGGTGACCAGAAGGCTCTGTTTGATTATCAATTCAGGTCTTGGTTTCCAAAGGGATATAAGGAGACATGTGCTTAGTCTGCCATTTTGACTCTGCCCTAGCACTTGTCTTATATTATTTTATTAAAAAATAGAAACAACAACTGATGAGGTAGGAATTATTAAGTGTACACATCAGGAAAATGAGGCCCAGAGTGGCTAATTTTCCCAAGGCAACACAGTCCGTAAATGATAGTTGTTGCTGTTAACTCCAACTCATGATGACCCCAGATGTGCAGAGCACAACTGCCCCATAGGGTTTTCAAGCTCGACTTCTAGTGGTGTGGTCCTTAAGAGTTCAGCTGCTAACCTAATGGTGGTTTGAATCCACCAGCCAGTCCTTGGAAACCCTGTGGGGCTGTTCTACTCTGTCCTATAGGGTTGCTATGAGGCAGAGCTGATTTGACAGCAGTGAGTTTGGTTTTTGGTTTTATAGAGTATTCAAGGCATGATCTTTCAGAAGCAAATCCTCATGCCTTTTGAGGCATGTTTGGGTGAGCTTGAACTACCAAACTTTTGGTTAGTGGTACAGCACTTAATCATTTGCATCCCCTAGGGATCCCTATATAAGTGGTAGAGCCAGGATTTGAAACACAATCTCCTTCACTCTTCATTACTCAGCTCTGTTGAGTTCTACAGTCTGTGACAGGCACTGTACTGAGGGGTCCCACATCCACAACTTCTTTAATTCACACTGTAACCCTTTGTAGCAGGTACTTTTATTATTCCTATTTTACAGATGAAGAAACTGAGGCTCAGAGAGGGTGAAGAAATTGCCCCTGGCTGTACAGTGAGTAACAGAATTTGAATCTTGCTCTTTCTCATTTTAGTAGCACCTGGAAACCCTCGTGCCACAGTGGGTTAAGTTCCATGTCTGCTAACCGAAAGGCCGGCAGTTCAAATCTGCCAGATGTTCCTTTGGAATGCTATAGTTCCACCCTGACCTCTAGGGTTGCTATGAGTCGGACCTGACTTGATGGCAGTGGGTGTGTGCTGTACCTACTACTGTTCATTTAACAAACTGTTCTAACTAACAGCTATCCCATATTTGCTTGATACTGTTGTTGGATGTCATCAAGTAGATTCTGACTCATGGAGACAGAGCAGAAATGCCCCAGAGGGTTTCCTAGGTTATAATCTTTATGGGAACAGATCAGTAGGCCTTTCTCCCGCAGTGCTGCTGCGTGGATTTGAATGGCCAGTTTTTCGGTTGGCAGCCTAATGCTTAACTACTGCCCACCAAAAAAACCCCAAACCCAGCCCACTGCTCTTGAGTTGATCCCCACTCACAGTGATCCTGCGGGACAGAATAGAACTGTTTTGTAAAGAGTTTGAGTAACACCCGACAGAGTCGACCTGCCAAGCTTTTGGTTAGCAGCCATAGCACTCGACCACTACACCACCAGGGTTTCAGATACCCACCAGGGCTCCCTATTTCCTTTGTGAGAGTGCTTGCATTGCTTTTTTTCTTAAAAATAGCTTTATCAGGTAGGCTTACCTTTATATTATTGATAGTGTAAGCCTTCTGAGTGGGTACATTATTGACCCACTGTCATAGAGGAAGTGAAGTGTGACCTTGGCATTTTAACTATTCTATACATTTTCCAATTATATCATGTTACCTCCTAAAGAAATATAAAGTCATGGTCAGTAAATCATTTTGTGCAATATATTAAGTTCCTAGGGCTGTCGTAACAAATTACTGCAAACCCGTGTGGCTTAAAACAACAGAAATTTCTTCTGTTACAGTTGTAGAGGGCAGAGTCTGAAATGAAGTTTGGCAAGGCTATAAGGGAGAAAATCCAGCCTTTCTTGTCCAGCTTCTGCTGGCTCTAGTTCCTTGGCTTAGGACTGCATAACTTCCACCCATCCCCACTGTTTTTACATGGCCTTCTTTCTCTGTCTGTGTCTTTTTATCTCCTGTCTCTTACAAGGACACTTACCACTGGATTTAGACTCTACCTAGATAACCAGGTCGTCTCATCTCAAGATCCTTAATTGCATTTTCAAACACTCTTCATCCAAGAAAGATCACATTCACAAGTTCTGGTGACTGGGACATGGACATGTCTCTTTGGGAAACACCATTCAATACACTAGATGCATCAGATAATTTGAACTCTGCAGGACTTGCAAAGAGAAACACCCATAAGTGGTGTTAGGCTCCAGTGTTTAACTGAATTAATTGATTTTTTCTGCTTGTGTTTCCAAGCACCTTTTAATTTACAAGAATGAATGAGCTGTGACACTTCTAATTCATTTTGAGTTTTCTTACAATAAAGCAGTGATTTTTATGATGCAAGGTGTGAAATAGATTGTCTCCTGTGATTTGGACACATCCCAGAGCCCATGGCTTAAAAATGTCATATGTGGCTTTATCGTGTGTCTGAACAGATGGTGACAGTGACTTCTCAATAGGAACATCATGGTAATTTATCAAGAAATAGAAAACAAGGGGCTATTCTCTTGTGATAAAAATATATCCTGGACAAAGTGAAAGAAAGAATTCAGATAAGTGATGAGAAATGATCGAAAGTGCTGAAAGTGTCCAAGAAGGACTAACATGTGCAGGCCAGGAATCCCAGGATCTGCAATGTATGAGTACAGTGAGTGTCTAGAAGGCATCGGTCAACAATTTTCTGTAGCACAGCTACAGAAGTCATTCCTCAATTTAAACGTGCCATGCAAATTCCACTGCTGTTAAAGTTGAAGGCTAAAATGCTTCCTCAGAACACTGAACATTAGGGGCCATGAATAAACATTGGAAATTCCAGGAACCCAGAAAAATTTAGGAAAGTTATGAAACATTTCTGATCTTTCCAAGATGCTATTAAATGTATATATGTAGTGATCCAGAGAAATAAAAGCTGAACTAAATTAGGCTGTTTGATTTTCCTCTTCCTTTTCTTAAGGAAAAGTCTGTTACTTAGTGACTTGAATCAAATGTATTCTGCCATGTCTTACTCCTTTTTATCAGATTTTGGAACAAGTCAATGCTGCTTATGTGTGTGTTGGTGGGAGACTTAAACTATTTCCATAATAAATCTTGGAATGCAAAAGTCCCCAAGACTATTTGCCTCCACAACAGCCTTTTGGGAGTGGGCTGAGGCCTGATTACTGTGAATTCATGCTTTGTGTATGTTGTTGTAAAAGAACCTTGTGACAATTCATTGTCTTAGTGAATCTGGACTTGATGATGAGCACCAGAGGCAAGCTGAGGGGGAGAGCCAGGTGCAATAGACATTGAGCATCGGGAAGCTGCAGCCAGTTTGTCTGAAAGGCATCGTGAGTCTCCACACCCAGCGCTATACCTGAGAAAAACAGGCCTATCCCTTGGGTCTGCATGTTTCAGAGGGGCCTGTACTGACTCTCTTCCAATTGTGTTCCTCCCTAGTGAGTGAAAAGCCCAAAGGACAAAGAGATGTACTCATTCAAAGTCCATACCCAGCCCTTTTAAACCAAGTTCCAGCAACCTGGTACCCAGAATTCCATACCCAAAGTGCTATGCCTCGCTTCCAGGGTCTCTTCCTGGAGTCCTTCTTCAGGAGTGTAGTTCGCTTTGCAGGAGGGCATTGCCAGGGCTCTATGGAGGCCAAGGGGAGTCTGTTAGGAGAGGCATGAACAGAACTTAGATGTTGGGTTTGCATGTTCACAAGTGCACGCGAGCTTCCTCATAGGGTCAGACCAACTTCCCCCCAGATGACTTTATGTTCTAGCATGAAACTCCGGAGAGGCTGAGACTGGTTAATTTGAACTGGCCTTCCAGTCATTATGAAAGCATACGTGTTATGGTATAAAGATGGGGTATGTTTTATGTAACAGCTTGCTAGCACAATTTGTGATATCTAAAAATCTAGAAATACTCCATATAGACTTCTGTACTCAGACTATAACCCAAAACCCACTGCCGTCGAGTGGACTCCAACTCATAGTGACCCTAACTGCCCCATAGAATTTCCAGGGAGCAGCTGGTGGATTTGAACTGTCAACCTTTTTGTTGGCAGATGTAGCACTTAACCACTACACCACCAGGGTTTCCATACTCAGGCCACAGGCCCTGCAAATGTTAGGGCGTGGATTAGCTGCGTGCCTAGACTTACTCAGTTGGGAGGATATATAAGGAAGGTCTCTGGAAGTTTTGAGAATTGAGTCTAGTGTTGGATTATGAGTGACTGGATCCCAAGAGATGACTCACCTGTCCTCTGAGAGGGACAGAATACTAGTCAGTAGCAGTCTGAGGTGGGAGAGTCCAGATGGAACTTACCTCTTTCTCTCCATGGGTACTTGAGAGTTCATGAGGCCTCTTGGTGGTGTGTACTGTCTGGGAAGTATCTTAATGTAGTAGGCAGAGCCAGAGTGACTACGGAAATACTCAGCTCTGCCAGTTATTAGCATCAATTTCCTTACTTAAAATGAGGATAAAGTTACTTGCTCTTGGGGTTGCATTGAGTACAAGATGAATTAGTGTCAAGTGACTTGATAATGCTTCCCCCATCACGCATACGTGTACACATCAAGCAAACCAACTGCCATCAAGTTAATTCTGGCTCATGATAACACCACGACTTTCAGACTAGGGTTTCCATGACTGGTACCTTTCAGAAGCAGATTGCCAGGCCTTTCTTCCAAGGTTCCTCTGGGTAAGTTTCAACTGTCAACCTTTTGATTAGTAGTTGAGCACTAACCATGTGTTCCACCCAGTGACTCCAGTGTACCATAAATAATTGGCTGACAGACAACCCCTCTACTGTCTTTCTGCTTTGATCAAAAAGTGCAATTTTCTGTGACTCAGAAGTCTTATTTCATATCCTCTGGTCAACTAATTGTTACTAAAGATGTAGCATGAACACTTTCAGGAACAGTTTTGAAAAAGGACTTCTAAAAACATTATGGAACTACTTGAATGCCATAGAACTATGTTGTGGCATCATAGAACTCCTTTGAGGCAGGAGGACTCCCTAATCCTCACCCTGCTGTGTGTGACCAGCATCCATACCCAAAGTCATAAGTATGCTGAGGTTCAGGTTTCATTGATTGGGTATTGCCTTTGATAGATCAACACTGGCTTCATTTCTGGTATTAGATTTGGATTTATTTCCAGAATTAACTAGACTGAGTTCAATGCCAGAGTAATATTTGGAATAATGAACTATCACATGGACTACATTTTCTTGAAATGTCACATGTTCTAATGTCCCACATTTTCTAGGCAGACAGTAGTGTGACAGTTAGTTTTATGTAACAACTTGGTTAGGCTATATAGCCAAATAACTACAGTCAGTTGACTTTAAGTGAAATGGTTTATTTTGAATCATCCGAGTGGGCCTCATGAAATCAGTTAAAAGGCCTCAAGAGAAAAACTGGAGCTTTCCAGAGGAAGAAAATATTCCAACTATAGGTTGCAGCCTCAGCTCCTGTACAAGACTTTCCAGACTGCCCTTTCAATTTTGGATTTGCTAGCAACTATAATCATATAAGTCAATTCCTTGAAAAAAAAATCTCCATATAAGTACATACAATATAACAGAAATACATACATGTAACACACACCTGTTTCTACTGGCTCTGTGTCTCTAGTACCTCTCCGAGTGACATCAATAGCAAACTAGAACACAGTGAGGTACATACCACCCACAGCAAGCTTCACTGACCGCTCTGACAGGGATCACAGTAGACAGTCCCAGACAGAGCTGGAGAAAACTGTAGAACGAAATTCCAATTCACAAAAAAGACCAGACTTCCTGGTCTGCCAGAGACTGCAGAAACCCCACGAGTATGGCACCCAGGCCCTCTTATAGCTCAGTACTGGAGTCACTCCTGAGGCTCAGCCTTCACACAAAGACTGGACGGGCCCATGAAACAAACCAAGAGTTAAGGGGCACGCCAGCTCAGGGGCAATGAGGGGACAGGAAAGCTGGTAATAGGGAGCCCAAGGCTGAGAACGGAGACTATTGACACGTCGTGGGGCTGTTAACCAATGTCACAAAGCATTATGTGTACTAACTTTTTAATGAGAAACTAATTTGTTCTGTAAACTTTCATCTGAAATAAAAAGAAAAAAGAGCCTAGCTGCTAATCAGAATGTTGGCGGTTTGACTGTACCAGCTACTCCTTAGACACGCTTTGGGATAGTTCTACTCTGTCCCATGGGATTGCTATGAGTCCGAATTGACTCGACTGCTAGGGGTTTCTCTAATTTAGAAAGACTCCTGGCAGTGCAGTGGTTAAGCTCTCAGCTGATAACCAAAAGTTTGGGTATTCAAACCTACCCATTGCTTCTAAGAGAGAAAGACCTAGTTAGCTGCTTCTGTGAAGAGTAAAGCCTAGAAAACTCTATGGGGTAGTTCTACTCTGTCACATGGGCTTGCTATAAGTAAAAAATCAACTTCACTTAACAATAACAGCAATTTATAGAGTATGAGGCTGAAACTTAGCAAAGGTGAGTAAGCTCTTCAGGAACATGTTTGTAAATGGTAGTGTCAAGTCCTGAACTCAGATCCGCTTAACTCCAACGTCTGATTTTGTAAAACAGAACACCGTCTTGCAGCCTAGAATTCCTGGATGGTGACACATGTCAACGGGATTGGGTGGTAATTTACGTGGGAATGACTGCCAACGTATATGTGTTCTTCCCTGTGCTTGGAAAACACGAAACAGTTCCTTTCCTATTCCAGACAGGTCCGTGACTTAATCTCAGCCTAATTAGCTACTCTTTCCTGGGACTTTGCACCTACAGTAAGTTATGCAAGGTCAGCAGTAACAAAGGTCATTCATTTTACAAACAGTGGAAGCTAAGGCTTCCTGGCCAAGGTTTTTTTTTTTCCAAGGCCAAGACTGGACTTCTTGTTCTGGCTCTAAAATCCTTTTTCAACTCCCTGATTCCCTAGCCCTGAGGCCTGATCCCTAGCTCTAATTGGTCACCCTCACAGTACCCTTCCAAAGAAATCTTCTGCTTGATAGTTGGAGCTGGCTTTTATTACTTGCCACTAGGATCCTGGCTGACGCAAGTGTCAAGAACGGGTATAAAAGCACCAGTAGACTTGGGCTTGTAGTCTTGTTTTCATTTCATTAGATTTGTGAGTTTGCAATGGTTGCTGTGGATGTAGAATTTCAATTAACTTCTCTAATGACTTCTTCAACAATTGATCTGCTCCTAATTTAGCTACACATTATTATAGCTAAATGTTGGTTGTTACAAAAAGACCTTATTTTGCCCTCATAAGAAAAGAGCTGTCAAAATCAATTAGAGGTATGAATGAAACGAGGCCCTTTGTGTGGCCTTTTGACTTGGTTCTTTAGGAAAAAACAGCTTGAGAGTTTTCCCCTAAGCCCTGAGGAGTTACCTTTACCCTAGCTTTCCACTCTACTGGGTTTGCTACTTTGGTCCAAGTTGATTGACATTTCCAAGTTGTAAGAAACTTGGTTTTGATACTTCTAGTCTGATCCAGGGCTGCAGCCTGTGGTGTAATTGGTGTGTGTCTTGCAGGCATTGGTCAATAGACAATGCAAATGAAGTGGGTTGTAGCCCAGCTGCTTTACAAATGAGCCTTCTGTGGCCTGTTGAGGGAGACATTGGTCAGTGTCTGGCCCCGAGTGGGAGTGCTGTGCCTTGAAATTGATGCAGAGTTTACCCATACACACAACACTCCACAGAGGTTTTTTCAGACACAAAGAATCAAGAAGAAAAGCAGCACGAAGAAAGAAAAAAAGCAGCAGAAAGAGGAGGCAAGAGACCTATTAAAGAAATTTTAACACTGGTCCAAGGACGTAACACCGAAGACAGTGAGAGGACCCCAGTAGTGAGATGGTGGTGATAGACGTGAAGGCGAAGAAAAGCCTGTCCTCGGGGGCCTGAGAGGAGGTGACAGAGCTGTCCTCCGCTGAAAAGGGAGACTCTGCCTGCATGCTTTCTGATCCTGTTTCTTGTTGATCCCGATCCTAAGGTGCACCCTGTCACGTCACTGTAAACATGTCTGTGAGTTCTGGGTGGCCACTACAATAAGTTATTGAACCCAGCAGAGAAGTAGAGTGCTGTGGAAGGGATGGCTGGTGTCAGAACTGGCGAACAGGTTGCACAGTGGAGGTATACCTGACCTCTACTTCACAGGGATCGACTTTGGCAGTCATCCCCATGTGAATTACCACCCAATCCCATTTACACTTGTCACCATCCAGGAATTCTAGGCTGCAAGACTCTATTTTGTTTTGCAAAGTCAGACATTGGAGTTAAGTGGATCTGAGTTTAAGACCTGATACTACCGTTCACAAACATGTTCTTGAACAGATTACTCACCTTTGCTAAGTTTCAGTCTCATACTCCATAAATTGTTGTTGTTAAGTGATTTGAAGTTTTTAACTTATAGCTTCCCCATGTGACAGAGTAGAACTACCCCATAGAGTTTTCTAAGCTGTGCTCTTCACAGAAGCAGACAAAATTGGACATCTGTTACGTCTACCCTTTTACAAGAGGAAAGCAAAATACATGGCCCAAAGTTAGAGAAGAAAGTCACCGTGTATTTCAGTGCTGGCTGCCCTCTTACTAACAGTTCTTTCCTGATATGCTAACATCTCATATATTTGACCATAATTAGATAAGTATTATTTTAAAAGGACAAACACTGAGTTAAAAATTGCCCTTCTTCTTAGACCTGCTTTGTGGTTTGTGCAGATGGGGGTTACAATAGGCCAGTTGATTAATGGACTGTTTTATTGGGATGCAAATAATGCATAATGTCATAAGATCCATATGTTGTAGATTATATAGGCATAAAACTTACCTTGGCACAAAATGGAAAATTTAAAGCATCTCTCTTGAAAAATAGATCATGCTGAGCAAAGGCACATCGGGCATTTCTGGTATTTCTGAAACTGATGAATGCTTTGCCAGGATTGTTTCGTTTGGGTACTAATTTGATTCTGTGTGTGTTTGTGTGTGTGTGTTTTATTCATCAGGCAATAGCTTTGTGCTTATGTTCCTACTTGGTCTGTTCAGAATAATTGAAAAGAGCCAAACAGCTGGATCTGATAACACACAGTAGTTCTGGTCAGCGTGGTTTAGAACTCACATGCTAGATACTAGAAAGAAAATGTAACTATTAGAGATGCGATTACCCCTGCATCACTGAAGAGGAGGAACATGAGAATGATAGGTAAATACTCAGTTTATAAAAAATAAAAGACCAGCCCACTGAATAATGTCTTGGTTATATAGTACTGGTAGAATGAAGTGTATCCAATGTGAGAGGCTGTATGGAACAGGAATTTATTATTTATTTATTTAATTTTTATTTTTATTTAACATAACTGAGTGAAAATGTACATTCACATGTAAATTTACATGCCCCCCTATATGCAGCTTCCACTGCTCTCCCTGTCCGGTGACAGCACACTATTCCTCTCTGCTCCATACCTGTCTCATCCTCCCAACAGTCTCCTTTCCCCTTCTCTCCGTCCACTCCCCTTCCTCCAGCCAGAGGTCAGCAAGATGATATCCTATAGATGTATAGAACCATAAAGTGCTTCCAATATATGGTCACTCTGCCTTGCCAAGTCCAATCCATTCCTGTCCAAAGAGTGGACCTTTGTTATAATTTATGGGAGAGGGCAGCATCAGGGAAGGGGGCCATGCTCTCAGAGGAACCCCAAAACCGCTGGACCATCAATTGAGGTCTTTTAGTGGAGATCTCATGATGCACCTCTTTTTATTCTTGTGTTGCCAGTGAGACTCCTCTCTGTGAGCTCCGTCATGGCTATCACTGGTGGTGGCCGGGCACCATCCGGTTCTTCCGGTCCCAGGTCAATGTAGGCACCCACTCTTGTGGGTCTCTCTGTCTTCTCGGTTGTCTTTACCGCATGCCATTTTGGCCCTCGGTGAGCATCCGTTCCTGCTGAGTTGGAACCATTTGCTGTGTCCTCGGATGGCAGCTTGGCAGCTTTTAAGATCCCAGACGCCACTCACCAACATGGGGTGCAGAGAGCTCTCTTAGCAAAATGCTAGTTGTGCCAATTGGCCTGGAATTCGCCCAAGAGCATGGTCCCCCGCCCCCCCGCCCCAGCTACTCTATCCTTGCAATATTGAGTTAAGATGGAAGGAGTACTCAAGTTATGCTGAAGTCCACTTAATGTTGTTCTTGTGGAACAGGAATTTATTATCTCACAGTTTGGGATGACAGAAGTCAAAATCAGAGCATCCGCTATTGACAAGGGTCTTTCCTTGCAAGTAGCTCCAAGAGTCCCTTCAAATTTCTTGGCATTCATTGGTGTTCTCTGGCATTTCTTGGTCTCTGTCTTTCCCATGTGTTTCTCTGTGCCTGTTCTAGTATTTCTGTAACTCACAAGTATTTAGGTTTAGGATGCAGCTTACTCTAGTACTAACTCATCAACATGATAAAAAAAAAAAAAAAAAAACTTCCAAACAAGAGGCAAGAATTCAACACATATTTTGGGAGGACACAACTCATTCCCTGTTGTTGCTGTTGTTGTGTGCTGCTGAGTCCATACTGACTCCTAGGGAGTCAGATAAAAATCTCAGAGCATCATGACTCTTGGGGACTATGTAGAATAACAAGTGGGTCTGGTAAGTGACAGAGCATTTGTGGGAGAAATCTAATCTATTGAACACTTGTGGGACCCGACTAGGATGAACACTCAGCTTAGCCCAAAGCTTCTTGGCAGGTGGAGCTTTCAATTTTATAATCAGAACACTATACAAACTGGGACAAGTTGGTAGCTGTAGAGAAGACTTAGGTTTTTCCAGTAGTTGTTGGTTCTTCTATGCTAGAGATGCTTAGAGATGTCCAGAGTCCTAAGGCTGAGCTTAAAGCTTCTTCTGCTACTTCCTTACACTCTCCAGTCCTCTCCTTAGAGTGCAAAATCCTTTCTTGCCATTGTCCCACCACACCTGAATTCTGGCCCCTTGCTCACCTGTTGAGGGATTGTAACAGTGATGCCAGGACAGTAACCAGTTTGGTGAGGATTTATCAGTACTCTTCCCCCTCCTATTTCTGTTGGTGCTACTACTATTGCCACTAATATTGCCAGAAATTCACAGTTTTTACTGTGTGTCAGGTATCATGTCAAAAATCAATGCATTTACTCCTGAAAAAAAAAAAAAAAAAAAAAGAATCCACAGAGTTAACAAAAGAAATATTATTTTGGACGTTATATGGATGAGAAAACTGAGGATTAGTGAGACTGAATAATTTGTTAAGGCTGTAAATGACTAAGTAGCGGAGCTGAACTTGAATAGAGGCCTCTGTGACTACAAAGACCAATAATTCACTCCCAACTATTATTTAATCTCAATTAAAAGGGAGGATACAGCTATCTTCCACTGCCCATCTGGTGGGAAAGGGATAGAACCTATTGGACAAAGACCTTTCTACTCACTGTTTCCCTTTCAAGTGTTTTTTCATAAACACACTCACCTCTGGACACTGGGTTGTGCAATATGACAAGTTATCTACAGCTGGTGAAAGATCATCCAACTGTAAGTGACAATCAGTAAGTGAGGTAGCCCAGGGACAGTTGTTTTGTCTCCCTGTGCTTGGGTTCTCAATGAATAAAATGAAGGAGTTGGACATGGAAATTTCTAAAGCCCATTCTACTTCCAGCATTTGTAACAGAAATCTTGTCTGGTTATATTTTGAGACAAAGAATCAATTATGGTGCTCGGGAGAAGTTTAGTAGTGGTATTGATAGTAGAAACCAGCAATTAAAAGGAGTCTCTGGAAAAAGGCAGCCTTTCCTTCATGTCCCAACCTTGCTGTTTTCTAGTCGTGTGTCATTGGGAAATTATGTCCTTAAGCTGTTATTCTTTATTTTTTTAAAAACTATTGGCTTTTGATGGATTCAAAGACACTTCTATGTTAACAGGAAATAAGGCATAAAATATGAGTACAGATGGTCTTATAGTTATAAATTTGATGTTGATAGGATTAAGAGATTCACATTTCATTGCTTCTGTTTTTCCCAATAAAGTAGGAAAGAAGATACAGTCAAAGCTGTGGCTTAGTTGACTTGTAGAGTGGAAAAATGAATTGATGAGGGATATGCAGAATTATTTGAGGACAGTGTTGAGTGTCAGTTTGAGTCTTATAGTTAAAAATGCAAAGGACACAAATCAACATGGTTGTTTGACATTGTTCAGCAGAGTTCTGCTGCTTAGGGGAATACAGTGTAACCAGTGGGTTGGGTTTAATTAGGCAAGTCACACAAAAGCAGAGACTGGGCACAGAGAAAAATCAGGACGTATGAGAGATAGATTAGAAGTCTCAATGCAGATAAAGACTTGATGGATTTAGAAAGACAAAAGAGGTGATTGTTGATTGTTATTATTATTGGTTATTGTGATGACAATGTCTCTAGGTCGCAGTTGTGAATTAGGAGAGTAGGTGAAACGACTGTTTCAAGTGAGCACGTCAAGGAACTTGGGATGCTAGGATTCTGAAGAAATCATCCACATGACCCATGACGTCACCAAGAGTAATGGGGGAATCAGAAGGAAGAGATGATTTCTGTAATTTGTTGTCAGTTTCTTTCTTTTCTCTGTCATTTCCAGCAGCAGACAAATATGTTGGTTTCTCCCATTTTAAAGCACCCTTTCCCCCAACTGGCCCACTGAATCTCCATCTACTGACCTAATTGCCCATTCTCATTTTATGGCAAAAATTATTTAACAATGTCTTTACGACTCAACGGCACTTGGCTTGGCTTTTTACTCAATGTCTTAACTTTTTTATTTTTTTTTTCTCAGTGGTTAAGAGCTACCATTGCTAACCAGAAGGTCAGCAGTTCAAATCCACCGAGCACTCCTTGGAAACTATGGGGCAGTTCTACTTTGACTGATAGGGTTCCTATGAATTGAAACCAACTTGATAGCACTGGGTTTGGTTTGGGTTTTATAGATGAATGTATCCATTCCACTGAATCTGCTAGTGTAACAGTCACAGACCCTGCCCTGCCAAATCTTATGGTTTTGCATCATCTTGCTCAACACTTCAGCATCTTTTAACACAGCTGACTTCTTTCTCCTCTCAACACTCTCTTCCCTTTCCTGTTCTTTTTCCTTGGGTAGATGGTCTCATCTGGCTCTAAGTATTTAAATGCCATCTATATCCTGATGATAACTGCATTTGTATCTCTAGCTGTCACCTCTCTGCTGAGCTCAAGACTTTCATATCCAATTGACTACTCAGTATTTTTTACTGGAGTGTCTAATATTACTATTAGTTGCTTTTGAGTTGGCTCTAATTCCTAGTGACCACATAGACAGCACAATGATCATTGCCTACCCCTGTACCATCTTCATGACCATTGGTATGTTTGAGTCCAAAGTATTTCCGTTAATATGCGTGATGATTAAGGTTGTGTGTCAAATTGACTGGGCTGTGATTCTCAGTGGTTTGGCTGTTATGATGTAGTTTGGCAGTCATATAATGATGCGATTACTTTCATGATGAGATCTTCTGTGAGTAGTCAATCAGCTGAAATGGCAGTTTTCTTGGGGTTCTGACCTATATCCAGTAGAGGTGGACTTTCTGGAGAGGTTTGCTGACTTTTGTTTACTCTGGATCCTAGAAATGGCTTCTGTTCTTATGACCTCTTGTTCTTGGGATTTGAGCTAGCAGTTTAACTGCTCATCTTCGGATCTGTCAGCCTCTGTGGTTTGGATCTTGGGTTTGCCAGCCCTTGTAGCTATGTGAGTTGGGAGAATTCTCCACCCTGATTCATGGATTTGTGAGTTGGAAACCAGTGCAACCATTTAAGCCACTTCCTTGAAATCTCTGAGTGTGTTTATGTGTGTATGCGGGGGTCAACAATTAAGTCTGTGAACTTAATTGTTCTAAGTGCTACATACCTTGCTGCTGAATATCACTATAGTCTCCTTTGAAATACTTCCCCTTGGGAAGCTATGCACTGATGCCAGTGCCTAGTCTACTCTTTGAAACTCTTTGTGATTAGCCATTGTGCACGCCGGCATGGTGGCAGATTCGTGAGCTTAATTGTATAGTTGTCTGTGAGGGAGTTTTTATCCAGTAAACAAATAACTGTATTGGAACATGCTCACTCTTCCCTTGGTCTGGCTCCCAATGGCTTTTCTTTACCAAAAGATAATGGAAATATTGAAAGGAAGACATTTTGATGACATTCAGGACATCAAGGGTAATACAACGACAGCTCTGATGGCCATTCCTGAAAAAGAGTTCCAAAATTGCTTTGAAGGGTGGACTAGGTGCTGGCATCAGTGCATAGCTTCCCAAGGGAAGTACTTCAAAGGTAACTGTAGTGATAGTCAGCAATGGGGTATGTGGCACTTTTTCTTGGATGAGTTCATGAACTTGTCAGATCTCTTATCACTTCGTTGATTTTGCTTCTCTAGAGAACTCAGTCTAAGTAATATGTTTAATAAACATTTAAAATAATATATCTTACACAGAATGCTTGACTTCTCCCAGCAGCTCTCTCTTTTTTGCCTAGATTAGCTTCTACATGCCAATAAATAACACATCCATTCTTTCCATTTCTTGAGGCAAATGTGAAAGTCATCCATATCTCTCTGTCCATTACATGTCACTTATTATCCAGTACAAACTCTATTAGTTTGCTCTAGATATTCTCATTTATTTCCATCTCTGTTTTCTCTTCTGTACTTTAAGCCACTATATTTCTCACTGGAACTATTCCAATAGGCTCCAAATTAGTCCTCCTACTTCTTCTCTTACCCACAGCCCAAACTCATAATCCTGACATCAGCCAGGGCATCTTGTAAAAATTTCCATCACCTTATGTCGTTCTGTCTTGCATGTAGTATAAAATCTAATATCTCATCACACCTAAAGGCCCCTACTTATGTCTGTGCCTCTCACTACTCGCCACATTCAACTGTTCTATTCTTTAAAAAATGGCAGGCTTGTTTCCATCTTCAATCCTTTTAGCTTGTTGTTCCCTCTGCCTGTCCTGTTCTTCCCATAAACTTCTTATGTAACTGCTTTTCATCCTTTATTCTTCCAATATTATTTCTCAAAGACCATTTCTGTAATCACACCCAAGCCGTAAGGCCATTTCATTCACATTACTTTTTTTGGTTTTCTTTACAGAAAATAAAACAGAGTTGAAGGAGTGACAGCTTTGAGTGCTGCGTCTGTTTATTGAAATATCTCAGTTGGTATTCTGTCAGTTCCTGAAGATTTGTTTCTCACCAATGCCTTCAGGGAAGTTCGGACTTCTTTCTTCAGTACCATGGGTTCTATATCCTAAAATGGTTGAACATCAGTAAATTCTTTTTGGTCTGGTGACTCTGTAGTCCTTCTGTCTTCTTCTGATGCTTTCTGCACCATTGACTGTTTGCTCTGTAGTCTTCTTCAGCACTGCAATTCAAGTCTTGAATTTTCTCTCCAGTTCTTTCAGTTTGAGAAATAAAGAGCATGTCCTGCCCTTTTGGCTTTCTAACTGTCAGTCTTTGTACATTTCATTATAATAATCTACTTTGTCTTGAGCTGCCCTTTGAAATGTTTTGTTCAACTCTTCGGCATTTCCTCCTATTGATTTAGGTATTTTACATTCAAGAGCAACTTTCAGAGTCCCTTCTGACATCCATTTTGGTCTTTCCTTTCTATCTTATCTTCTGAATGATCTCTTGCTTTCTTCTTATATGATGTCCTTGATGTCATCCTCCAGCTCATCTAGTCTTTGTTCTTTAGTGTTTAATGAGTCAAATCTACTTTGAGATGGTTTCTAAATTCAGATGGACTGTACTCAAGTTCGTACTTTGGCTCTTGTGGACTTGTTCTAAGTTTCTTTAGCTTCAACTTCAACTTGCGTATGAACAATTGATGGTCTGATCGGCACTCAGCCTCCAGTCTTGTTCTGACTGATGACATTGAGCAAAGAGATAAAATCATTTTAGACTGTAAAACATTTTGTAAAGAAAATTTAAAAAAGAGCTCAAGCATGATAGCAATTGTGACAACAGCACAGGACCAGGCAGTGTTTTATTCTGTTGTACCTAACAACAGCAGCAACATAGGTTTGCCTATCTATTGCATGTCTCACACTCCAAAAAAAAAACATAAAACAAAAAACGAACTTGTTACTGTTGAGCTGATTCTGACTCATAGTAACCCTATAGGACAGAGTTAAACTGTCCCATAGGATTTCTGAGGAGCAGCTGGTAGATTTGAACTGCCGACCTTTTTGATTTTCAGCTGAGCTCTTAATCATCATGCGACCAGGGCTCCCTAGAAAGTATTTTTACCAGTCGCTGTCAAGTTGATTCTGATTCATGGCCATCTTATGTGTTTCAGAGTAGAATTGTTCTTGGTAGGTTTTTCAATGGCTGGCTTTTTGGAATTAGATCACCATACCTTTCTTCCAAGCTGTAGACTTGAACCTCCAGCCTTTTGGTTAGCAGTCAAGCACATTAACTGCTCACTCCACCCAAAATCTGAAACCCACTGCCTCTGAGGCAATTCCGAATCACAGCGATGCTATAGACAGTGTGGAACTGTGCCATAGGATTTCTAGGGAGCTTCTGGCAGATTTGAACTGCCAACCTTCTGGTTAGCAGCCATAGCACTTAACCACTATGCCAGCAGCATTTCTACTCCTGGCCTAGGAAATCAGATATGTTATTGGACTTGATTGCTGCTGTATACTTGAGTCAATGCCTAGAACCCATTAAGAACTCAGTAAATATATATTGAATGTTGAATTTGAAAGATATGGATAATAATAGTTCTCCTCACTTGGCCTTTGGCTCTTCTTTAAAGGATTCTCTGATGTTTAATTGAGATACTCTTTGTAAGCTTTATGTGACAGTACCAGGCACAGAGTAAGTATTAATTGCTAGCTAACACTATTTTTTACATGTTTATCTTACTAATTCTACACTAGGAATGATGGTGATGATATATTTGCCACAGTGGAAATTTAGTTGGAACCCATAGGACTACCTTGGTGGTGTAATGTTTAAGGACTTAGCTGCTAACCAGTAGATTGGCAGTTCAAATCTACCTTGGAAACCTAATGGGCATTTCCACTCTCCTATAATGAGGTTGTGAGTCAGAATGGACTTGATGGCAATAAGTTTTGTTGTTGTTCTTGTTTGTTTTTAGGGTTAATACATAACTTCTTCACTTTAATTTTTGAAAATAATTATTATTTCAATATTTTCAAAGCAATTAGCTGGAGAATTAATTTCCCAGACTATTAAAATAGTCTGCTTGATATGGAAGTAGGCTTATGCCTCCTGCATGAGTATTGTAACTTCATCAAGAACTGAACAGACTCAGAAATAAAACTCCACAGGAGAAAACATAACTTCAGATGAGTCAGAGAACCATTTTAGATTGTGCCTCTTTGTTGTTTTTAGGGGCTGTCAAGTTGATTTCAACTCATAGCTACCTATAACAAAGTATAGCTATGTTGTAGTGTTTTCTAGGATGTAATCTTTTATGGGAACAGTTTACCAGGCCTTTCTTCCATGGAGCCACCAAGTGGGTTTTAATTGCCTTTTGCTTAACCATTGTACCGCCAGCGCACCTTCTTTAAAAAGGGAACCCCAACCAAACCCAGCGCCACTGAGTCAATTCCAACTCATAGTAATCCTTCCTATACAGGAGAGAACTGCTCCATAGAGTTTGCAAGAGGCACCCAGGAGAGTTGAACTGCTGACTTTTTGATTAGCAGACATAGCACCTGACCACTACACCACCAGGGTTTCTGAGGATCTTCATTAGCAACACTGATTATCTCCAAGCTCTAGGTAGGAGGCGGGCTCTTTCTTAGTCATCTGGCTGAATTGAATTGTGACTACTCCAGTTCACTAGGCATAGTTTTTCACTCTGCATTTTTAATGAAGTTTTTTAATTTTTAATTTTTTTATTGTGTTTTAAGTGAAAATTTACAATCCAAGTCAATTTGTCTTACAAAAACTTACACACATTGCTCTGTAACACTTAAACTGCTGTCCCTATAGCAGCACACTCCTTTCCACTCTGTATTTTCCTTGTCCGTTTGACCAGATCCTGTCCCCTTCTTTCTCCTCAACTCCCTTCTAAACAGGAGATGTCCAGTTAGCCTCATGTGTCTACTAAAGCCAAGAAGCATGCTCTTTACCAGTATTACAGTCTTATAGTCTTATTATAATCTTATAGTCCAGCCCAGTCTTTGAAGAGTTGGCTTTGGGAATGGTTTCAGCTCTGGGGAAATAATGAGTCTGGGAGCCATGTCTTCCAGGAAAGTGAAGCTCCTTTTTAGGAAAAAGATCTCTAGTATCTTTAAAGCACAGTATCTTTTGAATTTTTTCTTAGGTTTCTTAGAAAAAACAATGAGACATATGGTTCTTCCAGTCTCTTTAAGGCAGATTGTGAATGTGGTGCTATTTCTTTTCTTGCTGATAGATGTTTATTTTCTACCCAGGTCTGTCTCACCTATCAGGAGGTTGGGGCATGGGGCAGACCCAGCTGGTGAGAGCCTGTTATCACCATGAGGCATCCCTTAGCTTGCTCACTGCCTGCTAGAGGTCTCATTCACACGGATTGATTTTTGCACAGTAAATTTTCAATAGCTGCTTCAGAGGGGCCAATTTTTTCAGATTAACAGCTGCTCTGTTAATGTCAGAATGGGCTGTGAAGTTTAAAAAAGATCTTCATTTATAGGCATCAAAAAGCATGTCTCAAACAGCAGATCCCTGAAATTCAAAACAAAAGGCATATAATAAAAGTAAAATCATATTTTATATTAACTGTCCTCTTTCAATATAACATACTCTAGATAATAAAATCCTAGGAAAATGGAAACAGTTGATGCTCTTCTCGTTATTTATGTGGTAGGTTTATTTTGTGCCATTTCTCTATAGGCAGTAAAAAAAATCCAGTGTTTAGTATTCTTATAAATTTTATTTCATCTTGTTAGTGAACTGAGCAGTGACTTGGTAGGGGTTCTTTCACTGTTACAGTAAAAAACAAGAAGACAATCACCTGCCATCATTGATGTTTCATTTGACTCTTTGTAGGCAAGTACAGGTCAAGGGAGAACCAGTCTCACCAAGCTCAGCTATCAGAGCTGGACACAGATGCGGTATTTGCCCCAGAACTGTTTACTTCTCCTGAGAGCAAAGGGGTTTTAGAGTCTATAGATACTCTCAGGATTCACACTTCTCAATAAGAGATGAAAAACTGTCACAGCCAGGAGAGCGTATAATACTTTAACATAAAGCAAAATTTCTCACAACTGGACTAGTCAGTGACATCATGATAAATGGAAAAGATATGGCAGTTGTCAAGGATTTCATTTTATGTTAATCAGCAATTAGATGCTCACAGGATCACATTCAAGTAATCAAATGCCATATTTCATTGGGTGAATCTACTGCAAAATAACTCTTGCAGATCTTAAAAAGCAAAGATGACACTTGAATGGCTAAAGGTGGTCCTGACTCAAGCAATGGTATTTTCAATTGTATTATATGTATGGAAAAGTTGGACAATGAATAAGGAAGACCAAAGAAGAACTGATGTCTTCGAATTTAGGCGTTGGTGAAGAATATTGAACATGTCATGGACTGTCAGAAAAGTGAACAAATCTGTTTTGGAGGAAGTACAGCCAGAGTGCTACTTAGAAGCAAGGATGGTGAGACCAATCCCTGGAGAAGGACATCGTGTGTGGCGAAGTAGAAGGTCAGTGGGAAAGAAGACGACCCTCAACAAGACAGGTTGATGCAATGATTATAAGGGACTCAAACATAGCAATGATGGACCAGGCATTTTTCCTTCTGTTATGTGTAGAATTTCTATGAGTTGGAACCAACTTGATGGCACCTGACAACAAGAAAAAGAACAATAGCAGTAAGACAGGGAACCTGCCTAAATGAGGAAAGAGTTAGAAGACACGTGCCACCATTGTGGGCTCTCTGGGGTTCAGAGTCAATGGTTTCAGTCTGATGTAGCATTGATTCTTGTATGCCTTCGGGGTAAGTCTTCAGTAGTTACAGTGTGCCAAGGAGAGTGCTTTAGTTCCCAAGTGGCTGCCTGGGTCCTCTCTAGCCAATCTTTTCTCCCTAGGCTAAATCTTCATTTCTTAAATTTCATCAAGATAATGCCAGCAGTAGTTTAAAATGCATATATTACATAGCATGTAACAAAAAGTAGATACAGACGGAATTCTCCTTGAAAACATGGAAGAAGCAGGGAAGAAACACTCCAAACTTTCTTACTTTCTGCCCAGTTATAGCAATGACTCCCATTGGCCGGCTCCATCTGGAAATAGCCCAGCAAGGGAGGTCAGGTGATACATTCTACCAGGGCAAAAAGTGGGTGCAGAGAGAATGAAGGAGGGATGGCAAATGAGGAGTAACTAGTTCAGGAGCTAATACCTACTTACAAGGGCCACTGGCAGAAGGAAATGAGATAAATATATACAAAAAAGTTTGCCAAGGAATTGACACATAATAATAATAATGAAACTGCTGCCGTCAAGTCAATTCTGACTCACAGCGACCATACAGGACAGAGTAGTACTGTGTTATAGTTTCCAAGGAGTGCCTGGCAGATTCAAACTGCTGACCTTTCTGTTAGCAGATGTAACACTTAACCTCTATGCCACGAGGGTTTCCTGATACATAGTAGGTTGTCAAAATATGACTTTTTACTCCTCTTTCCCCTTCTTCATTTGTCAGATTTGCTGTCCAAAAACTGTGATTCTTTTAGTGCAAAGGCCATGGATATCTAACAAAGCACGTCAACAGGGGATGAAGCTAATTCAAGGTGTCTAAGTAAGGACTGCATTTCAGATGTTTTCAATGTAACACAGTGAGCACTGTTCTTTGGGAGGGTGAAGTGGACAGGAGGTAGCCCTCCTTGATTTCTCAGAGTTTATGCAGAGGGGTGACTGCTCATTTTGCTTGTCCTGCCTTGGGAATGCAAATGGTTAATGTATTTGACTGCTAACAGAAAAGTTGCTCTTTCAGCTTTACCCAGAGGCGCCTCTGAAGAAAGACATGGTGATCTAGTTCCAAAAAAATCAGCCACTGAAAACCTTATGGAGTGCAGGTCTACTCTGACACACACACAGTGTCACCACTAGCTGGAATCGACCCAGCAGTAACTGGGTTTTGGCCTTGGGAGTTGCGGGCCTTCCCGCACATCATCAGGTCTGCCTGTAGGGTTCAGTGTGGTTGCTCCCACAGTCAAGTGCTGACATCAGCAAATGTGTGTAACGTACCCATGTGGAAGCCGGGAAACTGGGACATCCCAGACTGCTGTCCCACCACAGTTCACTCTGTCCCACTACAGTATGCAAACCTTTACAGCCACTAGTGTATTTGCAGCAACCACTCTGTTGAGAAACCCTGGTAGCCTTGTAGTTAAGTGCTGGAGCTGCTAACCAAAAGGTTGGCTGTTCGAATCTGCCAGGCACTCCTTGGAAACTCTATGCGGCAAGAAATGACAGAATGTATTTCTCTTCTAACTCCTTTTGTTTCCCATTAGTTCAGTCCCTGATTCAAGGTTCTGAATTGTTCCAGGGTTCCCATGTCTTCTTCCCTCCACTTATTTAACCATTCAGTAGATGAAACTGAAGTCATCTGATATCTTTGGGGCAATCTTAGTGGTATAGTGGTTTAAGTCCTATGCCTGCTAACCAAAAGATCAGCAGTTCAAATCTACCAGATGCTCCTTGAAAACTCAATAGAGCAGTCCCACTCTGTCCTATAGGGTTGCTATGAGTCAGAATAGACTTGGCAGCACTGAGTTTGGTTTTGGTTTGATATCTTTTGAACAACTGTCCAGGTCAAGGAATCATTCTGTTTTTCTGGCAGGTGAGGGTTCCTGCTATGGCCTCCTTCAGTGCATAATGCCATAGGCTCCTAACAGGCCGGTGGTTCAAGTCTACCTAGGGGTGCCTCAGAAGAGAGGTCTGGTGATTTATTTCTCAAACAACCAGTCATTGAAAACCCCATGGAGCAGAGTTCTATTCTGACACGTACGAGGTCACCATGATTTGGGATCAATTGATGCCAACACTTGATGTGCTAGGGACCTCAGTCTCTGGAGGCTGAGTTGAGAGACTTGGACTTGTTACAGACTTCTTGGCCCTCCCAAGGGGATGACCAGCACGGAGGTGCACTTGACAGCTGGCCTGGGCTGCCTTTTGGGATCTGGGCCAGAGGCAGAGAAGTGGGAGGCGTGTGAAGCCCTCAGACAGCCCCAACCGCACGAACCCTGTAGACTATAGTTTTCTCTCTGGGGCTCTCCTCCACCCACCCATAATCCACTCTTCTCAGGTTCCTCATTAAAGTAAAAATCATAAACCTTCTTTTAACGTGGCTTTTTGTGTTTCATTTCCTTTGTTGGTTAAAAAAATGTTTCCACTGAAACATTTTATAAGATTTCTATACAGCGCATGCATTTTGAACATTTTGTTCCTATTAACATAAAATATTATTCTCATTTCCTCTTCTGCTGGGAAGAAAGAGGGGGAAAAAGCATTATAAAAATTAAAAAAAATTCTTTGTTATGAAGGAGGTATGAATGATTTATGAGCATAATAAAGGCAAGCTTCTTTGGTCAACATTATGAATTTAAAAATAAGACTTCTTTTCAGATTTTTGAAATGCCTTAGATGACAGTAGGCACTGAAATAACAAAGGAGACCAAGTTGTAATGGGAAATTTTTTTCTTCTATTTTTCACTCCGGAATAGAAAAGACATATTCTTTGCCCCTTGGGAAAGGGAGTAGAGTCAACCCAGGTGAGGGCAAAGTCAAGTCCACTTTAAAGACCTTATTTCAAAACATGGCTATGGGCTATCTGAGAACCTCACAAAAATGTCTTTTAATATGCCCTCTGTCACTTTAATTTGCTCTTAAGGACCTTATCAAGTTAAATCTTACTGAGAAGAAGAAATAGAAGAGCTCTCTTCCTTACCTACCTTGGCTGATTCACCTGCACTTGATATCCCTCACATTCCCACAGACTGTCTGGTCCCTCCCTACATCTTTGCACTCTGAAGACTGATGACTCTGCTTTGCTTTTTCTGTATGTGTTCTTGGGGTAATTCCTCTCCAGCTCCATCTGGACTTGTCTTAAATTCCATGCTGTATGTTATGAAAGGAAACCTGGTAGTGTAGCGGTTAAGTGCTACGGCTTATGTTTGGATTTGGGTTCTGGTCTTATTACTGGATAAAGAAGCACCAGAGTTCCTGCTACTTGTCACTAAAAGTCAGCCTCAGAGACAGGTTTTAGGTAAGTGATCAGAGTCGTTTATTTCTGTGTTGCTGGCACATGGGACAGATGGCATTTTCATTGCCAAAGCCTGTCTGAAGCTGCCAGGCAAGCTTGGGGTTTTTAAAAGAGAAGCTACATGCTGTGCTAGCATGGGGGTGGGTGTCAGATGAGAGCAACTTGTGAAGGGGCATCCATCCTGGGGGAGGCCAGGTAGAGTATGTATCAGGAACTGGGGTCCATATGCTCTTGGTTGTCACTTGAGGCAGGGGGGTCTTCAAACTGGCACTTTCAGTGTCATCTCTGCTGTCTGATATTCCCGAAGAAGCTGTAAAAGCCTGCAGAGATTTTAATCTCAGTGGCTCCTGTAGGTTAATATGTGATTTCCTATGTAAGCCACACGCAGTGCTAAGCAGCCAGAAATTTTATGAAAAACAAATAAAGAATTAATACCGTCTGCTTCAATCTTTCCTTTGAAAACAGGGCCTGAAGGCCCTGCCCCCATTTCAGTCTCATGGGTCCCAACCCAGGGCTTTAGTTACTGTAAGATTTGTTGTTGCTAGTTGTCATTGAGTTAGTGCCAACTCATGGTGACCTTCTGTTCAACAGAACAGAAGGTTGTTGCGTCCTGCACCATCTTCATGATGTTGGTGTGTTTGAATCCATTGTCGTAACTGTTGTGTATAGTGCTGTTTAACCTCACTGGATTCATCTTCCAGCACTGTATGGTTTTCTTTGGCTAATGTTTGGAAACAGACAACAAGGTCTTTCTTTTCGGTCTGTCTTATAGCCCTGGAAACCCTGGTGATGTAGTGAGTAAGTGCTATGTCTGGTAACCTAAGGCTCAGCAGTTCGAATCCACTAGGAACTCCTTGGAAACTCTGTCCCATAGGGTTGCTATGAATCAGAATCGATTTGACAGCAGTAGGTTTGGATTTTTTGGTTCTTATAGCTCCACAAGAAACCCTGGTAGTGTACTGGTGAAGTGCTACCTCTGCTAACCAAAGGGTTGACAGTTTGAATCTGCCAGATGCTCCTTGGAAGCTCTATGGCATAGTTCTACTCTGCTGTGCAGGGTCTCTATGAGTCAGAATCACCTTGGCAGCCCTGGCTTTTTTTTTTTTTTTTTTTTTAAATAGCTCTATAATTACTGAAGTATTTACTGAGGTATGAATAAAGGGCATAATGAGTGGAGGCGTCACCAAGTGAGGCAGGCAAAGGGCTTCTTGAGTGATATTTCCTAGGTGAATTTAACCTGGTCTGAGGTTGGAAACCTAGCAGTTTAGGCTGGGAAGCTGGATTCTGTCAGCTTGTTGAGAATGTACTAGTGAGACAGCATCAGGTCAACCAGCTGAGGCTGCTGTGGACCAAGTGTGCTAACTGCTTAATTGGCAAGAGAAACAAAAAGCTTGTGTTGTGGGGAGACTCAGAAGATCTGGTATAGGACCCTTGCTAGGGTCAGAGTCTACATGAGGGCAGTGGGTTTAATTTTTCTTATTTATGTATGTTTTGGGTAGCAGCTGCCAGAAGTTCAAGTTTTCAACCAATGAGTATGGAGCATAGACTTCCCGGCAGATGTCTTTCTAAGCCTTGGGGACACAGCAGTGAAGGAAGCACACAAAAATCGCTGCCTTCAGAGAGTTTGTGTTCTAGTGACTGTACAATCCCAGAAGTCTTCTTCTCTCATCTTTGGGCACAGTCAAAATCTGGCCTTAAATTTTCTGTGTTCACAGCCTCACAAACTTGCACAGTGAATGAAACCATACTGTGAAGATTAGAAGGATAAGAAAAGACAGTGCGATGAGAGACTATTTTCCCCCAAGTCTTAGAATTTAACCCGTATTATTGATGAAACTGTGTCTCCCCAAGTATGTGTTGTATTCCTAACCCCTATAAGTGTCAATAAAACCCAGTTCCCATTGCTGTGGAGCCGATTTCTGACTGATAGCGATCCTATAGGACAGAACAGAACTGCCCCATCGAGTTTCCAAGGAGTGCCTGGTGGATTTGACCTTTTGGTAGACAGCTGTAGCACTTAACTACTATGCCACCAGGTTTTCCACCTGTCAATAAGAGAGTCCTTAAACACTTGGCTGCTACCTGGAAAGTCTGCAGCTACGCTGAAGCAGAAAGATGTGGCAGTAGATTTTTTGCAAAGATTTACAGCTTAGGAAGTCTTAGGAGATACTTTTACTCTCTCACTGTCAACTCCATACAGGTGGGTGACACTTGCCCATGTAATCCCTTATTGGGAATAGAGTTTTCTTTGTTATGTTAATGAAACTATATCAGTGTAAAGTGTGTCCTAAATCTAATCACATCTGAGTTATTAAAACAGCAGATTAGATATACAACAAAGCCCAAATGGAGGAAGACGGATGCTTTGTATAAACTGTCCAGGAACCAAGGATGCCTGGGCTACGGAAGCTGAAAAAGGCAAGAATCACCCCAAGAGCCAACAGAAAGAAAACATTTCCTTATAATCAGTACCACAAATTAAAATTAGGACCTCTTGCCTCCTCAGTCCTCTGCCAGTAATGATGTCCTTCTCCAGTGTGTGGTCCTCCCTTATAACATTTTCAAAGTAAGTAAAGTGAAGTAAGGTGAAGTCTCACCATTCTCGTAGATGGTCGGTGGAAAAAGATAGGACGACCCACAACGAGATGGACTGATGAAGTGGCTGCAACATGTCTGCTACTGTGAAAACAGCACAGAACCAGGGCACAGGGTCACTGTGAGTCAAAGCAGACTTAGGAAGTCTGACAATGATGTTCACAAATTCACCTAGAAAAAGGCTTACATTCCTCATTGCTGAGTATCACTATGGTCACCTTTGAAGTACTCCCTTTGGGAAGATAGGCACTGATGTCAGCACCTAGTCCACCCTTTAAGGCAGTTTTGGAACTGTTTTTCGGAGCTGTCATCATAGTACTCTTTTTTTTTTTTTTCATAGTACTCTTGATGTCCTGAATGTCATCAAAATGTCTTGTTTTCAATATTTCCTTTATCTCTGGGTAAAGAAAAGGTCATGGGGGCCAGATCAGGTGAGTAGGGAGGGTATTCCAGTGCAGTTATTTGTTTACTGGCTAAAAACCCCCTCACAGACAGTGCTGTGTGAGCTGACGCATTGTCATGATGCAAGAGCCGTGAGTTGTTGGTGAAAAGTTCAGGTCATTTTCATCTTTGCAATGCAGCCTTTTCAGCACTTCCAAATAGTAAACTTGCTTAACTGTCCAGTTGGTATAGATTCATAGTGAACAATCTCTCTGATATAAAAAAAGTTTAGAAACATTGTTCTGACTCTTGATTTGGACTGATGGAACTTTTTCGTCATGGAGAATTGGTGGTTGACTTCCATTGTGTACTTTGATGCTTTATTTCAGGGTTGTGTTGGTACACCCGTATTTCATCACCAGTGATAACAAAGCCCAAAACATCTTGCCTCTCCAAAAGGTCTTGGCAAATTTCAACTCTCTTTTGCTTTTGTTCATCAGTGACCTCCTTTGGGACCATTTTTGCACACAACTTTCTCAAGCCAAGATTTTCAGTTCAGATTTTCCTGTATTTCTGTCGATGTTTACTTGGTTTACTATGCTTCTCATAGCCAACTGATGACTTTTATACACAATTCAATGCATTTTTGCAATGTTTTCATCAGTTCTGCTCCTTACTGGCCAACCCGATCTCTCATCATCAGTGATGCTTTCTCTCCCTTCGGAAAAACATTTAGTCCAGTTGTAGACTGCCATTTTCTTCACAGCGTTATCACCATCAGCTTGGGCTAACATTGATTTCACTTCCACTCTTGCCAAGTGAACAAGAAATTTAATGTTTGTTCATTGCTCTAATTCAAGCCCCAACATTCTCATGATAGCACACAGAAACACACAACAATATTCAGAAATACAGGAGATGAGTACAAGACAGAAGTTGAAGGTGGTTGGCTGGGGGAATTGGACTGCAGAGTTGGGAATATATAGTTAGGAGACTTCTTTTTTCATTACAAGCCACGTGGTATTTACATTTCAAACTAGTGCATGCTTTGTTTTATTAAAATTAAATGCCACTCAGCAAGACACCACTACACACTGACATGAACACAGCTGTGAGACACTGATATGCCAAGGTTATGAAACCTTACCAAATTGTTTGTACAGTGCTGCCAACATAATCACACAGTGGCAAGTTCACAGCCTTGTCAGACCTTGTACGTCACTGAATAATAACAGTTCCCTAAGCTGTGAGAAAAAGTTTGTTAAAGTCACCCACCTGTTATGGGAGCACTAGGAAACTAAGACAACCCAGAAAATCACATGAGTGGGATGAGGACATGATTTATTTCTTTGTTATGTTTTCCTGTCTTCCCCAATTCTGCTAACTAAAGAAAAGGTATCACTTGTCTACTTACCAAATATAAAATTGAAAGACTAAGTTGGTAGGAACAAGATCACAGGAGCCAAGAGAAGGAGAGAAACCAGAGCTATCTGCATGATCAAGGGCTGGGTGGGTGGTGGCCAGAGAGACGGTTTGACTTGTTGGATCCATTGTGAAGGAAAGATGTGAAGACAAGAGGATTTTTAAAATGATTGAAGTAGATTATGAGTAGAATTTCCTTTCATGCTTTTTGAATGAAGCTAGTTTTGAATGACTTTTGATTGTTAGTCTACAAAGTGTAAGCCATAGAGAACCTTAGTATTTGTTAAAGTTCATGCGTTTTGTGATATGCTTTAAACTTGAATATTTTTCTGTGATTCAGTCTTCTGGTCTCATTCTTTTTTAAATATCCAGTTGAAACAACATGAGCTTTCTTTCCATACTGCTGAGGGAATTTAAGAACTCACTCCAGTATTTATAAGGTTTCAAAAGTGCTTTAGTTCTCAAGTAGCTGCCTGCCACCCCTCATTCTAACCTCCTCCTGTCTCATTCTAACCTCCTTCTAGCCCAAATCTTTGTTTCTTGAGTTAAATTTTTAATAAGGCAATGCATGCACTAGTTTAAAATGTAAATATTGCATGGCTTGTAATGAGAAAAGAAGTCTCCTAACTATATATTCCCAACTCTGCAGTCCAATTCCCCCAGCCAACCACCTTCAACTTCTGTCTTGTACTCACCTCCTGTATTTCTGAATAATATGCTTACTTTATTGTTTCTTTATCAGTTTTAGAAATTATGTACTCACATTCAGTTATAATAGATGAAGATTTAACTCTCTTCCTCTCTTTCCACTTCTACCCTAACTACTTTCTCTTCTTATTAAAATTATTATCAAACCTTCTGCTCAAATTAATAATACAGCTTAATGTTATTATAATTATGATAAAAATTCATAGCCAAAACTGTGTCATGATTATATCTTCTTCCTTGATATCATTTTGCTTTTTCCTAGAGTTAATATTTTTCTTATTTTTCATTTGCTATTTATTTTTGTCCTTATGATTATTTTTTCTGCGTTCTATGTCTTAGTCGTCTAGTGCACCTATAACAGGAATACCATAAGTGGACAGCTTTAACAAGGAGCAATTTATTTTCTCACAGAAAAGTAGGCTAAAAGGCCAAATTCAGGGCATCAACTCCAGGGGAAGTCTTTTTCTGTTGGCTCTGGAGGAAGGTCCTGGTTGTCATCTCCCCCTGGACTGGGAGCTTCTGAGGTGGTCCCTGCGGTCCAAAGGATGGGCTCTGGTTCCAGAACTGCCTCTGATAGTATGAAGTCTCCCATTTTCTGTTTGCTTCATTTTCCTTTATATTCTAAGAGATTGTCTCAAAGCACAATACAGTCTTACATGTTGAGTTCTGCCTCACCGACACAAGTGCCACCCATCCTCTCTTATTAACAGCGTAGAGGCAGGATTTACAACATATGGGAAAATCACACAGTACTGGAAATCATGGTCCAGCCAAACTGAGACACATGTTTTTTGGAGGGACATAATTCAATTCATGACAGTCCGTTATATCTCTAACACATTACTAGTGTTATGTTCCAAATGATTAAATAAATCAAATAATCTATACATTAACTCTTGTTTCTCTCTCCTCTGATGCTTCCATGGAGACAGTTACTGCCTAAGTCCTGTTACACGGCTTAATCCATGGATTAATTTCTTGTGTTGGAGTCACCGTTTCCTAGAGAACTGTCTTGGTTTACTGACTCACTTGGCTGAACTCGTTCCTAGCACATGATTGGAAGGAATCCTGGTGGCACATTGTTTAAAGAGATCTTCTGCTAACTGAACAGTCAGTGGTTCAAAACCACCAGTGACTCGTTGGGAGAAAGATGTGGCAGTCTGCTTTGGTAGATATTTCTAGTCCTGGAAGTCCTTTGGGGTTGCTGTGAGTCAGAATTGACTTCCTGGCAGTGGGTTTGGTTTGGTTGCATCCATGACTGGCAGTTTGGCTGGCAATGTAATGCTAGGTTGCACTCGATATGTCTTAGAATTTTAAAGTCATTTCTCCATTGCTTTCTAACCTCTAGTTTTCCTCTAACCTTTAGTTGAAAAGTCTTAGGGTACTTGATTCAGAATCTTTTTTCATTCACTTTCTCCCCCAGCCTTAAAAAAATTCACAGATTTTTTTTTCCCCTTTCTTTTACTCCCTAATGCTTTGAAACTTCAGGAAGCCTCCATGTGTTTACATGGCATCATTCACTGTCCTGGGCATGGTGGGCTCTTCCTTTACTCAGTCTGGAGACTGTCATATTCTTTCATTCTGGGAAATGTTACCCTGTTATGAACTAAAAAAAAATTGTCTGTCTCATTTTTTTATTCTATTAATCTACTTGATTTAACAGAAGCCACTTTTCTCAGTTCTTAATCTTTTTTCCTTAGCAATAGAAATAATCTATGAAAAATAGAAAAATCTCTGAAATTAGAATTTAACATCTTTCCTCTGTGCTGGTTACCAATTTATAGGGTAGCTATGAGTCAAAATTGAATGTGTGGCAACAGGTTTGGTATTTTTTGGATAGGTTACCAATTCATTGCTTTGTAGCTCCAAATTTACCTTCCCTTGCCCTGGTTTGTTATGCTAGAGCTGAACCCTGTAAACATTTCTCATCTGCCAGATATCTTTGTCAATAGTGGGTACTGTAGGACCACCTGCAGGAGGAACGGGCCTCCCCTCCTGGTCCACTGTACTCCTATCTCTGGCTTCTGTGGCATGAAGTTGACAACAGCATGTGGGTACCCAGCGACACAAACCCCCTAGTAGATATTAAGTTGTTGCCATCAATCTTGATGGCATTCCAATAGGAGGCCTTTCCATGAGTCTTTTCATGCCCTACAAGGCAGTTTCCTAGTTATCAGTACTTCAGTGAACCTTTCAACTATCTAGAGGGCCATGGCCATACCTTCTCCAGCAAACCTTGAATCTCAGCCTGGGATAGAGTTGGTCTGTCTCAGGTTTTTCTTTTTCTTTCTTCTCCTTTGAATGCTCTGCTTCAATTCTAGTGGTAGTGATTGCTACCTCTATCTGCTGTCCCTGTATTCCTCAGAGCCACGAGTTTTTTCTGTAAGGGCCAGGCAGTAAATAAGCTTTGTGGGTCATTCAGTCTTTGTCACAACTGCGCACCTCTGATGCTGACGTGCAAAACCAGACATAGACAACACATAAATGGACAAGGCCAAATGTCACCTGGATGCCCACTCCTGCTTTCATGTTCCTTGTACCCCTAAATCATTAATTTCTGGTAATTTGTTAATTCTTTTTGTTGTTGAAACTACACATGTGGTTTCTGTCTCCTTGGTGGGCCTTGATTGATATACCGTATCAAAATTTTAGGGAAAGACTTAGCTTAAATAACTTGGATAACTTGGCTTGGATGACAGAGTAAGCTGAGAGACCTTGCTCTGGGCCTGAAAATTTTAGCTAGGTTTCAGAGAAGGAGGGAGAGGCAAGGGGGGGGGGGTGCGGTCAGGGGCGGAGAAGGAGAGAAAGAGAAAGACAGAGTGAGACAGAGAGACAGAGTTGAAGAGAGAAACAGCAAATTCATGACAGCCTCAAAATAAACAAACTAACAAGCCAGTAAATATTTCAGGCAGAGCTTTCTTACCTGTACATAGAAGTGGCTTGAGGAAAGCAGTAGAAAAATAGTTTTCTTCCTGTCATTTGTAAATTCCAAGCTTCACAAAAATTTACCTCTGTTTCTTTATAAAACGCGCATGCTTATTTTAATAGAATTTCCCTCAAGGTCTTCGGGTAAAATCAATGCTCAGTGGAAATGCGCGGTATTTTTCCTGGGGCTCTATCTGTCCTCTTCGCTTGGGATGGCAACACTCCCGGGGGGGGGGGGGCATGTGTGGAATGTTCTCTACAGTGGCAGTGTCACCCCCTTTCCCCAAGCCAGTCTTAAGCAGCATACAATGCAATTGGTGAGTTTTCTGTTTTCTCAGTTGCTGAGAAAATTCCAGACTCATCTCCCACTGATTATCCCCATTGTCTTTATTGGAGGTCTGGGTATCTGCAAATTCTTCAGTGACACGTTTATAGCCTGCTATTGCTTGATGCTCACAGATGGCTAATCACACTCATACTGTGTGTTTTACTAGTTTAATTCTCAGAAGATAGCCTTTTTTTTTTTTAAACCTCCAAGTTTTTGTTTCTCTACCTATCGCCAATACCAAGAAAATGTTCCCTGGCTAAGAATGGGACGGAGCACAATTACCCTGAGGCTAACCCAATGACTTGTCTTTGAGAATTCCTGAAAACCAGAGCTTGGCTTCAGATGTTTCTGCCAGATTCCCTGTGGCTTTCAATTCAAGTGAGAGTGAGGGAGAGAAGTGAAAGGAAGAAAGAGCCTCCGAGGCTATCTTGCTGTAAAAGCACTAACAGTTGCCAGAACCTTCGCCTTAACTGCCCATCGATTTTTGTCTTCATTATGGTACAAGCAGGGAACATTGTAAGATCAACTGTCTTAAGCGATGAATTAAGACAGAATTATAAACAGAAGGTGCTTTATTGTTGGTGTCCAGTTTAAACTTCTCAAGGGAAAAAGACACTCCCCCCTTTTTTTTCTTTTTTTAAAATTCAGTTAGTGCCTGAGATCTGAGAGCCAGCAGGGACCAGGAGCATCAGCTGGATGATTGCCATTGCTCTCCTCTCCATTTTAAACCAACTAACACTCTTTTGTAGTGTCACGGCTTGAATTGCGTCCCCCTCCAAATCTGTGTAGCCATTTAGTTAGGGTATGACTCCTGGGTATTGTGTGGTGTTCCCCTGTGTTGTAAATCCTGCCTCTGTGATGTTATGGAAGGAGGATGGGTGCCAGTTGTGTTGGTGGGGCAGGACACCATTTGTAAGTAAGATTGTTTTGTGCCTTGAGGCTGTCTCTTGAGAGATAAAGGAGAGAAGCTAGTTGAGAGATTTAGGGACCTCATACCACTAAGAAAGCAGTGCCAATTGCTGAGCACATCTTTTGGAAAGGACAGGGTCCTGCGCCTCAGAAGCTTCCAGTCCAGGGGAAGATTGATGACAAGGACCTTCCTCCAGAGCCAACAGAGAAAGCCTTCTCCTGGAGCTGGCACCCTGACTTTGGACTTTTAGCCTACTGGACTGTGGCAAAATAAAATTTCTCTTAGTTAAAGCCATTCACATGTGGTATTTCTGTTAAAGTGGTGCTAGGTAACTAAGATATGTGATAGAATATACAAAGTCTGCCAAGTTTGCGAACTCATCCGAGAGTAAGTGCTGCATACCTCATTGCTGACTATCACTACAGTCATCTTAGAAGTACTCCCCTTGGGAAGCTCTGCACTGATGCCAGTACTTAGTCCACTCTTTTAAGCAATTTTGGAACTCTTTTTCTGGAATGGCTGTCAGAGCTGCTGTAGTATTATCCTTGATGTCCTGAATGTCATCAAAATGCCTTCCTTTCAATATTTTCTTTATCTTTGGGTAAAGAAAAACATTATTGGGAGCTGGATCAGGTGAGTAGGAAGGGTGTTTCAATACAGTTATTTGTTTATTGGCTAAAAACTACCTGACAGGTAATGATACAATGAAGTCTGCAAACTTGCCACTGTGCTACTGCGCTCAGTGGCCATTCCAGAAAGAGTTCCGAAATTGCTTTGAAGTGTGGACTAGGCACTGGTGTTGGTACATAGCTGCCCAAGGAGAGTACTTTGAGGGTGACCATAGTGTTATTCAGCAATGAAGTATGTAGTACTAAGACCAATTGAGTTCACAGACTTAATTGTCAAGACCTCCTAGAGGCAACAAAGTTCCCCATAAGTATTTGTAATGAGTCAGCATGACTGGTTAAGAGATAAGCTATAAAATGAACTTGAATCAATTTGGAAAATGAAAAGCAACCTTAGAAATAAAATGGGTTTTATTCTAAGACATAAGGATGATTTGACTATAGACAATGATACAAGCAAAGAAAACCAAGTAGTTACTAGAAAGGAGATGAAGAGAGGCAGTGCACATTGCAGTATGGTCTGCAGAGTGGCTTGTAGAACTCCATGGCCTTCCCCTACAAAAAGGGAAGCATCAGCCATTAGCATCTATAGACTCATCTTGCCATTCATCTGGGGCTTAGCCAGTAAGCTTCTATCCACAATCTTGTTCCTTGTGGAGATTTGCCTATGGAAAGAGTGAATTAATCCCCAAACAAGCCTATGTTGTCTTTTTGACAGTTATTTTCTAGTTGGAAATGAACAAATTAGCAATAGGGTACCTGTGAACTTGGCTGATTGGTGTTTGATTCTTGGTACTCTAACAGTCTGGTGTCTGCACTGCTAAATTAAAGAATCCTATCTTGGTGACAAGCTAGACTTCCATGGCAGTTTCCAACAATCCTAAGGTATTTCTGAACTTTTTCAGATTATGATATATATTTGTTAGAAACTTCATTCTAGTGGAAAACAAGTTGAAAGTTGATCAAACAGCAACTATCAAGGAAAGAAAAGTACTATAGTGATTAAAGCACATTAGGAGTTGGATAATGTGGGTTCACACTTCAGCTTAGTCACCTTCTTTCTTAACGCCCATGGAGCCTTGACTTGGTCTCTCTGCTCCAGCTGGTTCATCTGAAAAGTGAGAATAATACTACTTGTATAATAGGATTGTTGCGAGGGTTAAATGAAATTTGATCATGAAATACCTATCAAAACTCCAGGCACTTAGTAGAGGCTCAATAAATCTTAGGTTTCATCAAAATAATTACCATTTTCAAATAATTATTTTTCTTTTCAAAAATGAAAGGCATATGTTGCTGCCAGAGTTTAGATAAAAGACAGTCAGTGCTGATAACTGAAGACATGTATGACCAAAAATGGAGCCCAGATGGTAGAGTGGTTAACAGCTTGGCTGCTAACCAAAAAGTCAGACGTTAGAATCCACCATGTATACTCTTTGGAAATCCTATGGGGTGATTCTACTCTGTCCTATAGGGCTACTGGGAGGTGGAATCAACACGATGGCAAAAAAAAAAAAAAAAAAAAAGCAAAGAAAATGCAGCATTCTGAATCATAGCGACCCTATAGGTCATAGTGGAACTGCCCCACAGATTTTCCAAGGAGTGCCTGGCAGATTTGAACTGCCAGACTTTTGGTTAACAGCCATGGCATTTAACCACTATGCCACCGGAGTTTCCAATTATAAATGTAAGAAAGACAAAGACTATGAGAGGGTGTTGGTGAAGAATATAGACAGAGTGGTTGAGAAGACCCTTAGACAAAGTGCCATTTTAGCTGAGATCTGAATGATAAGGGGTCAGTCACTTAAGATCTGGAGGAAGAGATTATAGTAAGTACAACCCAGAGGAGGGAAACAGCTTGAGAATTTCCAGAAATAGAAAAAGAGCCAGTGAGGATGAAGAACAGTAACAGGTTGGGAGTTACAGGGGGAGGTGTGGTTGGGGAAGGAGCATCCTGTAGGCCAAGATTGGGAGTTGAATTTCATGGTAAAGATGATGAGGACCATGACAAGGTCTGAGGCAGTGGAGTCACAAGTCAGAGGGGTAAAGAATGGATTGTCATGGGTTAGGAGTGGGAGCAGGGAGATGGTTCAGAGATTAATGCAGTAGCCCAGATGAGAGAGGATAGCGACGGCTTAGGACGGAAATGCTGAGAATGGAGAGAAATGAATGGATTTGTGTTACAGATTGAATTATGTCCTCCCAAAATTTATGTTGATGTCCTAACCCCTGTATGTGTAAATATGACCCTGTTTGGAAATAAGCGTTTTACTATGTTAATAAGGTCATACAGGGAAGGGTGGGTCCTAAACCTAGTAACTTCTAAGTGGTATCGTATTAAAAAAAAAAAAAAGAGCACATAAACCCAGAGACACAGCAGGAAGACAGATGCTACAAAAGGACTTGTCAATAAAGAAAGGAATACCAGGGATTGCTGGAAGAAACCAGAAACCAGGAGAGGATCCCTCCCAAGAAAACAATATCATTGAGAGCACTTATTTGGGCCTTTAGCCTTCAGAACTGTGAGGAAAAAAATTTCTGTCCTTTAAAGCCACTCACTGATGGTATTTTTTGATATAGGAGCACTAGGTAACCAAGACAATCTAGAAGGTATTTTGAAGTAAGGCTAACGGTACTTCCTGATGAATTAGATGTGGAGAGCAAGGACTAGAAAAAAACTAAAGGTTTGGGTTTTTGACTTGAACAGCTAAGTGAAAGGTGATTGCGTGGAGCAAGAATGGATAGACTGAGAAAAAGAGGGACAAAAATTAGGAGTGTTCCAATGGACTATTAGATGTGCACTGGAAATATTAACTTTATGATATTTAAGTGGTCTTTGCAAGGAAACTCTGGTGGTGTAGTGGTTAAGCGTTTGGCTGCTAACCGAAAGGTTGGCAGTTTAAGTCTAACAGGCACTTCTTAGAAACCCTATGGGGAGGTTCTGCTGTGTCCTATAGGGTCACTGTGAGTTGGAATTGACAGCAATGGGTTTTTTGTTTGTTTTTGAAAGAAAAGTTTGTGTTTTCTACAAAGCTTTATAAAACCGGTGAGAATATTTTGTGTGTCTCGACCATCCTAGGATCACTATGCCAGGAACTACTCCTCTTGTTTAACCCTTTTGTGTCATACATGAGAAAACATTATTTAGAAATGTGAATTCCACAGGGAGTTAGTTGTAGAGTTGGCCCTAGTGCTGGGGCTCCTTCGTTAGAGTGCTTGTTTACATGTCTCTCTCTCTGTTTTTTTCCATGTATCTATCCATCTATCACGTATATATCATCTATTTTTGAAGAGCTCCAGTTCTCTTCCGAGGTTCTCACTAGCCTCAAGTGTGTCTCCATAATTAAAAGAGGCTTAGAAATCTCTAAGCCTAAGAATGCCTTGTGGCTAAAACCAGAACCTTAGCTACAAAAATAAAGAATGAGAGGTGGAAATGGATAAAGTGCCAGACTGTGGAAACAGCATAGAGTCTTAATTTTCTGAGAACCATCAATAGCTTTTAAGGGATTTTTTGCCCATCTGAGTTTATTGGGACTCCCAGTAAAAACATATTACGTGATCATGTTCAAAGAAGAGGTCTTGTCAGATATGAAATCATTGTTTCGATGTGTACTATCGGGATCTTGTCTGAATCCATATTTTTCAGTCTGAGGGGTGGGGAGTGGCCAGGAAAGCCAATAGTGATTGATGAGACACCAATAATACACATCCTGAACAAAACTGCACACAGTGTCCCATAACAATTGCATTACTCACTCATGCTCTCTCTGAATGAACATTCTGGGCAGTGTTATAGATAAGCTATAAATTATACACTCTAAATTACTCATTTATAACAGCTGCTGGATAGCAGGTACAGAACTGAGCTTGTTTTTCCCTGTTGCCTCACCTCTGTAGTGGCTTGCTTTCAGATTTTGTTTTGATTTTTCTGAGCAGCCCTGAAGATCTCAGACGTGTCTTTGAGTTGTTCAAAGGCATCTGGAAGAATGTTCCAATTAATCCATACAGCCTCTTTGTGCCAAACCATGGGAAGTTGGAAACCAACTGTGTGCCAGGAATTGTGCTAGGCATTGGGAATGGAGAGATGAAAGAGGTTCCCGTAGACAGGCGAGAATATCAGTGATGACTTCACAGCAGGATAGAGATCTGCACGGAGTGTAGATGAGAACTGAAGAGGCATCTTACTCAAGTTGGGTTACAAATAAGGAAAGGAAAGTTGAGGAAATGCTTTCAAAGTGACACCTAAGAACCCTCATTCATTGCTGGTAGTAATATAAGATGGTGCGGTCACTTTGGAGAAGAGTTTGGAAGTTCCTTGAATGGTTAAAGATAGAGGTAACATCTGATTTGGCAATTCTGCTCCTAGGTATATAACTAAAAGAAATGAAGACATACATGCACACAAAACCTTATGCATGAATGTTCATAGCAGTCTTACTCATAACAGTCAAAAAGTAGAAAACAACCAGTTGATAAATAGATAAAATGTGTTACAACCATACAATAGAATATTATTCAGCTGTAGACATGAATAAACTACTGAATGATGGTGCAACAAGAACCTTGGAATCATTATTTTAAGTGGAACTAGTCAAACCCAAAATACCGCACGTTGTATGATTCCATGTATATGAAATGACCAGAACAGGCAAATCTATAAAGACAAGAAGTACGAGGTATGACAACTGAATTCAAGGACTCATCCTAGAAAAGTACTACGTAACTCATTGCTGAATATTGCTGGGGTCACCGTAGAAGAACTCCCCTCGGGAAGCTATGTACTGATGCCAGTGCCTTGTCCACTTTTCAAAGCATTTTGGGAATTTGTTTTTGGAATGGTCATCAGCTCTGTAGTCGTATTGTCCTTGGTGTTATGAATGTCAGCAAAGTGTCTTCCTTTCACTATATCCTTTATGTTTGGGTAAAGTAAAAAGCTATTGGGGGCCAGGTCAGGTGCGTAGGAAGGGTGTTCCAATGCGGTTATTTGTTTACTGGCTAAAAAGTCCCTCATAGGCAGTGCTGTGTGAGCTGGTGCATTGTTGTGACATCAGAGCCGTGAGTTGTTGGCGAGAAGTTCAGATTCTGTTCTTCTGACTTTTTCACATAGCCTTTTCAGCACTTTCAAATAGTAAACTTTGTTACTTGTTTGTGCAGTTGGTACAAATTCATAATGAACAATCCCTCTGATATCAAAAAAGGTTAGCAACACTGTTTTGACTCGATTTGTACTGATGGAAGTTTTTGGTTGTGAAGAATTGTCTGACTTCTATTGTGTACTTTGACGGTTCGTTTCAGGGTCATGTTGGTACACCCATGTTTTCATCACCAGTGATAACACAGCCCAAAATTCTGTCTTGCTTCCCAAAAGGTCTTGGCAAACTTTGACTCTCCTTTGCTTTTGTTCATGGATGAGCTCTTTGGGACCATTTTTGTGCATACCTTTCTCATGCCAAGATTTTCAGTCAAGATTTTCTTAACTGCTTCTCTATGGATGTTTACTTGGTCTGCTGTGCTTCTCACAGCCAACTATTTTAACACACAATTTGACAGATTTTCACAACATTTGCGCCAGTTCTACTCCTTACTGGCTGCCCTGGCCTCTCTTCATCACTGTTGCTTTCCACTCAGAAAAACATTTAGTCCATTTGTATACTGCTGTTTTCTTCATGGCATTATCTGCATAAAGTTGGACTAACACATCCCTGATTTCACTTCCACTCTTGCCAAGTTTATAATGCTTGTTCACTGCTGTAATTCCAGCTCTGACATTCTCATGATGGCACACAGAAACATGCAACTAACAATAATGAACGCCAATCAGCAAGACTACACCATGTGTCAACATGAGCACAGCTGTGAGACACAGATAATACCAAGGTTATGAAACCTTACTGAGTTGTTTGTAAGTGCTGCCAATATAATTTCATGGTGGCAAATTCATGATCTTATTGTCAGACCTTCATAGATTAGTGGCTTCCAACCAGAAGGCAGTCAGTTCAAATCTGCCAGGTGCTCCTTGGAAACTCTATGGGGCAGTTCTACTCTGTCTATAGGGTCGCTATGGGTCAGAATTGACTTGATGGCAATAGGTTTGGTTTTCGGTTTTAGAGCTGGGGGAGGTGGGGAATTGTGGGATGACAATTAAAATTTGTAGAATTTCTTTTTTCAGGTCATAAAACTTTTCTGAAACTGATTGTGGTGATAGATACACACCTCTGTAAATATTCTGAAAACCATTGAATTATACACTTAAAGGGGGAGTTGTATGGTGTCTGTATTAAATATCAATAAAAAATGATACCTGACTATGAGTAAGGAAGAAACTTTTTAGGGTGAAGGCATTTTAGGGAGTAATAATGGCAAGAAGACACATGCTGTCCACGAGTTCTGTTGACTCAACCTCCAGGCTGTATCCCACATCCATCTCGTCCCCTCTATCTTCACTGCCATCACTGTCATCGTGCCACCAGCATCCCCCCTCTGGACCAGTGCAGGAGTCTCCTAACTGTTTCTGTTCTTGTCTCCTGTGCCAGAGGGTCTGGTGGCCATCTCCCCTTCTCAGAGGAAGCTTCAAGTGTGGGAGCCTTATTTTTTTTTGGACACCCACAAGCAGAATTTCAAATTGGGACCTGCCAATGAGAGTACCCCTGGGGAGACTTGGAAGGCTGGAGGGGAGAGTGTTGTACTTGCTCCCAGACACATGAATTTTGGTAGGCGGCAGCCACAAAACTTTGCCAGAGGCTCCCAGTCATTCTGCTGTGAAATACTCCCTTCAGTGACAATATACTACATAGGTTTTATGTGCTGATTTTATCCTCAGTTATCTTTTTCATTCCGCATTTAATTTCTCCTTTCCCAAGTTCCCTTTCACTTGCTAAACTTTGTTCCGCCTTTTTGTCACTTTTTACAAACTACCATGATTTTTTTTGTGTGTGTATCCTGGGCCCCTTTTGTTATGCCACTTCACGTTCCCAGTGCCTGGCAGTATCCACAAAAATCTCCTCTATGCTCCCCTAGTATTGTGTCCACATGGTGTGCACTGATTTCCTATACCAGCCTTAACAAAGTACTACAAACTGAGGGTTTAGAAGAACAGCAATTTATTGGCTCACAGTTCCGGAGGCTTGAAGTCCAGATCACTGTGTCAGCTGGGCCGTGCCCTTGCAAACTCTCTAGGAGATCTTCCGTTGTCTCTCCCAGATTCTGGTAGCCCCCAGGTGTCCCTTGGCTCACAGATGTATCTTCATGTGCTGTTATTCCTGTCTTATCTCTGTGACTCTTCTCCGCTTTGTAAGTCGACCCTTCTGATTGGCTCAGTACTCATGGTACTGCAGTGTGGCCTCGTGTTAACTGCACCGACAACATCTTCAAAGATTATTTCAAAATAAGGTAGCACTCATAGGTCACAATTCAGTCTGCAACACCGTGCAGTTGTTTGAGGCACAATGTATGTCGTTTTCTGAAGCTGTTCTGACATTACATGGAGAGGTCTTTAAGGGACAAGATGGTGCTGTTTGTATCTTGGTACACTATAATGTACCAAGAAGGAGGCATCATTAGGTAAAAGATGAAGAGTTTGCATCTGTAGCCTCAGATGCAATTTGACCCAATCACATTTCTGCTGATTTTCAAAAGCACAGATCCTCCATGCCTCACTCTCCAGCCCCATAAGAAAAAGAAAGAAAGAAAGAAAAAGAGAGAGAGGGAAAGAGGTAGGGAGGGAAGGAGGCTGCTTGATATACTGTAATGATGAGGATGACTTTAAATTCATTTTCTGCCCTTCATTTCATCTAAGGAAAATGTTTAAGTAAATGAGCTCTTTCATATGGTGTTGCTGAAATTGAAGTACACACCTCTAGTTGTCTAGACTGATAAGTAGGTGGACAGCAGATTGGGGAAGACCTTTCCTGAAGAAGGCACCTTCCTGTCCAAGGGAAGGCAGAATTCTTCTTGGGACTGTGACATTTAGGCACGGTACTACCAGTGCTGCTATTCCTCTCAGTGGAAATAAAGGCAGCGCAATCTGTGTCCCAGGCTCTCCTCCCTGGTCATCTTCATCCCTCTAAAACCAGCAGGGATACTGCAGCTGCCTTCAGGACTATTAGTGCAAGAGAGGAGATGCTGTGTCTTAACTCTCCCATTTCTTGTTTTACAGTCTTTCAAGAAACTTGTTTCTCTGTCTTCATTGAGTCTAAGTTGGGTTGATGATTTTTTCCTGCTTCCAGTTCATCCCAGGGTAGGAAAAGCAAATGCCTTTGAAAGAGGAGATGATACTAATAAGTATGAAAGAAGACTAGGAGGTGGTTTTTGATTCTGAATAAACAGAAAACAAGGAAATGCTATCTTCGGATACTTACGCTTACTCAGTCAATAAACCTTTATTTATTGCCCAAAGGTGATTTCTTTTGGAAGATCATTTGGCATAACATCAATAGGTAAAGACAACCTAACATAATATGTAGAACTGGAATATTTTAGACTAAGGGAAACTCAGCAGTTGTCTTAACGAGTCCATCTGTGCTAGTTTTCCCTTTCTCTTTCTTTCTTTCTTCCCTCCCTCCTCCCTTCCTTCTCTCTCTCTTTCTTTACTTCTTTTTCTTATGGGGCTGGAGAGTGAGGCATGGAGGATCTGTGCTTTTAAAAATCAGCAGAAATGTGATTGGGTCAAACTGCATCTGAGGCTACAGATGCAAACTTTTCATCCTTTACCTAATGATGCCTGCTTCTGATGGCTCCTCTTTAGAAAGTTTTTTCCCCTTTAGCTACATGTCTGACTACACATATGTCCAAGTGTTTATCAAGTATTCTTTCTTCTTTTAATAAATGTGATATGTCCATTCCAGAGAATTCTTCTATATTCAGTAAAACCTGGCTACCCGTGGAGAGCTGAGACATTGAAAAAGAGTAAGGAAAATAGATGAGACAGCCGGCCACCCAACAATAGTATTCCTTCTTGCCTCTCTTCCCCTCACCTGGATCACGCCAGCCACAGGGGACCTCTGCCTGCCTTTGGGGCTGCTTTGCCCCTTCAAGACAGTCTTGATGCTTTAATTATGTAGGGAATAAAAGTTGGATGGCAGTGCCAAGGCCAAGTGCCATCGAGTCGGATCCGACTCATGGAGGTGGCAGTAAAGATAATATATATATTTGTCACAGAATGAACTATGTTCCCCCCCAAAAATATGTGTAGCCACATGGCTGGGCCATGATTCCCAATATTTTACGATTGTCCTCCATTGTGTGATTTTCTTGTGCTGTATGTTAGAGGATTAGGGTGGGACTGTCAACCCCTCCCCAAGATCACCTCCCTGCTCCACTGTAAAGGGAGTTGCCCTGGAGTTTGGCTTGCATCACCCTTTATTCTCTCATCCTACAAGAGAGAAAAAGAAAGGGAAGCAAGCAGAGAATTGGGAACCTCTCACCATCAAGAAAGCAGCACTAGACGAAGAGCGCGTCTGTCTTAGGTTGGGTTTTCTAGGGAAGCAAAACCAGTAACTCGTGTAGGTACAAGGAAAGATTTATAATATAGATAGATAGATACAGATATAGGAAACAGCTCACGTAATCACAGAAGCTGAATGTCCAAAGTTCTGGCACAAGCATCACGTGGCCACAGAAGCAGAGGAACCCAAAGTCAGCAGGTCAGAGACCAGAGTTCTAGATCACCACTTGTGTAGGTCAGCGGATCCCAAGCTTGTGGCAAGACGAAGCCACAGAGGCTGGCAAACCTCGGATCTGCAGGTCAGGGAGCAGGACTCTCAAGTGCCGACTGTAAGGACTGATGAATCCAACAGCTGCTAGCTGAAGTCCTGGAACCAGATGCTGGAAGAAGAGAGCAGGAGCTCCTGGCTACGTTAGCAGACCAGCAGCCGTAGTGAAGGTCGGGAGATGAGAGCCAAGGGGCGGGGAGCCACCACAAACCCCGCTCTGCCACTTAATACAGCAGCCAAATATGGAGTAGCCAAGTTGACCACACAGCGTCCGTCAGACCTGAGGTTCCTGCACCAAGACGCTCCTTGAACAAGGACTGATGCAACACAAGGACTTTCCTCCAGAGCTGACAAGGGGGAAAGCCTTCCCCTGGAGTGGACACTCTGAATTCAGACTTGTAGCCTTCCAGACTGTGTAAGAATAAACTTTCTTTTGTTAAAGCCATCCACTTGGTGATGTCTCTGTTAGAGCAGTACTAGATGACTAAAATAATATTTAGGAAGGAAAGAGAACATTTTGGTCAATTTAAAACCTGGTTCCTTACATTTGCACTTGCAGTGATGGTATGGGACAGTGTAGAACTGCCCCATGGCATTTTCATGGCTGTACACTTTATGGAAGCAGACTGCCACATCCTTCTGTGGACCAGCAGGAGAGTTGGAGCAGCTGACCTTTCGCTTAGCAGCCAGCTGCTTAATTGAACAACCGGGTGTCTTTTTGGCTCAGGATATGTATTTCTAACCCAAAATTCTCTCCCTAGTTGAAGTAGACCACTAGCTTTCTTTTCCCATTATTTTCTTTACAAATTAACACACAAGTCATTCTTTTTTTTTTTTTATTTAACATAACTGAGTGAAAATGTACATTCACATGAAAATTTACATGCCCCCCTATATGCAGCTTCCACTGCTCTCCCTGTCCGGTGACTGCACACTATTCCTCTCTGGTCCATACATGTCTCATCCTCCCAACAGTCTCCTTTCCCCTCCTCTCCGTCCACTCCCCTTCCTCCAGCCAGAGGTCAGCAAGATGATATCCTATAGATGTATAGAACCATAAAGTGCTTCCAACATATGGTTACTCTGCCTTGCCAAGTCCAATCCATTCCTGTCCAAAGAGTGGACCTTTGTTATAATTTATGGGAACGGGTAGCATCAGGGCCGGGGGCCATGCTCTCAGAAGAACCCCAAAACTGCTGGACCATCAATTGAGGTCTTTTAGTGGAGATCTCATGATGCACCTCTTTTTATTCTTGTGTTGCCAGTGAGGCTCCTCTCTGTGAGTTCTGTCATGGCTATCACTGGTGGTGGCCGGGCACCATCCGGTTCTTCCGGTCCCAGGTCGATGTAGGCACCCACTCTTGTGGGTCTCTCTGTCTTCTCGGTTGTCTTTACCGCATGCCATTTTGGCCCTCGGTGAGCATCCGTTCCTGCTGAGTTGGAACCATTTGCTGTGTCCTCGGATGGCAGCTTGGCAGCTTTTAAGACCCCAGATGCCACTCACCAATGTGGGGTGCAGAGAGCTCTCTTAGCAAAATGCTAGTTGTGCCAATTGGCCTGGAACTCGCCTAAGAGCATGGTCCCCCATCCCCCGCCCCAGCTACTCTATCCTTGCAGTATTGAGTTAAGATGGAAGGAGTACTCAAGTTATGCTGAAGTCCACTTAATGTTGTTCTTGTTCCTAATGTGTGCTGTCACTGCTTTCTCCCAACTAGATTTCTAGTAACTACCTAAACTAAACCCTCTCCCCCTTGCCCACCCTCCCTCCCTCCCCTCCCTTGCAGCTGTCAAAGAGTCTTTTCTTCTATACACAAGTCTGTTTTTGAGATCTTATCGTAGAGGTCTCATACAGTATTTGTCCCTTTGTTGCTGACTACACTCACTCAACATAATGTCTTCCAGTTGAAACCAGGTTAGAAGATGTTTCCTGGAATCATCGTTATTCTTTATCATTGCGTAGTGCTCCATTGAGTATATGTACCACAGTTTACCTATCCATTCTTCTATTGTTGGGCATCTGGGTTGATTCCACCCTTTTGCTATTGTGGACTGTGCCGCGATAAACATTCTGGTGCATGTGTCCGTTGGTGTGAAAGGCCTTGAATCTGTAGGATATATTCCAAGTAGTGGAATTACTGGGTCAAATGGTATATTAATATCTATTTTTTTAAGGAAGCGCCAGATTGCCTTCCAAAGAGGCTGGACCATTTTGCAACCCCACCAACAGTGTAGGAGGGTTCCACTTTCTCCACAGCCTCTCCAGCATTTGTTGTTTTGTGTTTTCTGGATCATGGCCAATCTTGTTGGGGTGAGATGGTATCTCATTGTTGTCTTGATTTGAATTTCTTTAATAGCTAAAGATCGTGAACATGTCCGCATGTGTTTTTTGGCTGCCTGGATCTCCTCTTTAGTGAAGTATCTGTCCATCTCCTTTGCCCATCGCTTAATTGGATGGTTTATCTTCTTCTTATTGATATTTTGTAGTATCTTATAGATTATGGAGATCAGGCGTCGATCTGACATAGAGTTGCCAAATATTTTTTCCCACTCTGTGGGTGTTCTTTTAATTCTATTAATAAAGTCTTTGGATGAGCAAAAGTGTTTGATTCTTAATAGTTCCCATTTATCTACTTTCTCTTCTGTTGATTGAGGTTTCTTTGACAGATTTTGGAGTCTGTCCTCATTGTGTATTAAAAGTTCCATTGTTGTTCCTACCTTTTCTTTGATGACCTTTATCGTTTTAGGTTTGATATTTAGTTCTTTTATCCAGTTGGACTTGGTTTTTGTATAAGGTGTAAGATATGGATCTTGATTCAGTTTATTGCAGATGGATAACCAATTTTGCCAGCACCATTTGTTGAAGATGCTGTTTTTACCCCAGTTTAATGTCTCAGGGCCTTTGTCGAATATCAACTGTTCATAGGCAGATGGTGTCATCTCTGGGGTCTCAATTCTGTTCCATTGATCGGTCTGTCTGTTCTTGTACCAGTACCAGGCTGTTTTGACCACTGTGGCAGTGTAGTATGTTCTAAGGTCGGGTAATGAGAGGCCTCCCAGTGTGTTCTTCTTCTTTAGTAGTACCTTACTTACCTGGGGCTTCTTCCCTTTCCAAACAAAATTGGTGATTTGTTTCTCCATCTCATTAAAAAATGATGCTGGAACTTGTATTGGGATTGCATTATATAAATAAATTGCTTTATGTAAAATAGACATTTTCACAATGTTAAGTCTTCCTATCCATGAGCAGGGTAGGTTTTTCCATTTATCTAAGTCTCTCTTAGTTTCTTGTAGTAAGGGCTTGTAGTTCTCTTTGTAAAGGTCTGTTGTTTCTCTGGTTAGATTAATTCCTAGGTACTTTATCTTCTTAGGGGCTATCACAAATGGTATAGATTTGATAATTTCCTCCTTAACAGTCTCGTTGTTGGTATAAAGGAATCCTACTGATTTACTTATGTTTATCTTGTATCCTGAGACTTTGCTGAACTCTTCTATCAGTTTGAGTAACTTACTTATAGATTCCTTGGGGTTCTCTGCATATACAATCATATCATCTGCGAACAGGGAGATTTTAACTTCCTCTTTGCTGATGTAGATGCCCTTTATTTGTTTGTCTTGTCTAATTGCTCTGGATAGAACTTCTAGCACAATGTTGAATAGGAGAGGTGACAGTGGGCATCCTTGTCTAGTTCCTGATCTCAGGGGAAAATCTTTCAGTCTCTCTCCATTCAGGATGATGTGGGCAATTGGCTTTGTATAAATGGCCCTTATTGTGTTGAGGAATTTGCCGTCTATGCCCATTTTGCTAAGAGTTTTTAGCATGAATGGGTGTTGGACTTTATCAAATCCCTTTTCGGCATCAGTGGACAAAATCAGGTGATCTTTGTCTTTTGTGTTATTTATGTGGTTAATCACATTAATTGTTTTCCTGATGTTGAACCAGCCTTGCATCCCTGGTATGAATCCCACTTGGTCATGATGGATTATTTTCTTGATATATTGTTGTATTCTGTTGGCAAGAATTTTGTTGAAGATTTTTGCATCTAAGTTCATGAGTGATATCGGTCTGTAGTTCTCTGTCTTTGTTGGATCTTTCCTGGGCTTAGGTATCAGGGTTATGCTGGCTTCATAGAATGAGTTTGGGACAAGTCATTCTTTTATTGTGCTATGTCTCTAGGCTGGCTCCAAAGGTCTCAGTCTCTCCAGAGGAGAGCTCACGAGAGCCCACTCAGGACCTGGTACAGGATGTTATTGCTGGTTGCCGTCCAGTTGGCTTGTATGTATAACAGAAAAGAACATTGCCCGGTCTTGCACTATCTTCATGGTTGTTGGCATGTCTGAGTTCACTGTTGCAGCTATAACATGGGACCTTTGAGCCTAAGTGCTGTTCTAGGCACTTTATGTGTGTAACAGGTATGGCTCCCTCCAAGACACCTATAGTAGAAGGCTGGCAGGGAGGACCATGCCTTTCGTGTTCACCATGGCATCCTTCACATAGACAGTGCCTGGTGCGTAATAGGTGCTCAGTATGTATCTACTGACTTTGCCACTTTCTGGCTCTCAATTCATTTTCATCTGTATCTCGGGGGTAATATTACTAATTGCCAGCATCTGTTAGGAGTGAAGGTCATGCACATATCCAGCTCAGCTGTTGGCACTCAGTAACCCGTAGCTGCTCTGGTGGCATTGGCTGCCTTTTTTTCCCTACCCAAAACCCCAATACCAAACCGACTGCAGTGAGTTGATTCTCATTCATTGTGACCGTATCTATAGCTGGAAACCTAGTTTCATCGAATGCAATCTTAGCAGCAAAGTGCTCCTCAAAGTACTGCTTTGCCTGTCCTCAGTCTTGGTGAAAATAAATTACATTGAGGGTGAGCAAACATTATCACAGAAGAAACTTTATCTGTTTAGCCCCATCCTTTATTTCTGTTTCTGCACCCTCCTCACGTCTCCCTCCCCAGCAAGGTGCTCCTGTTTAAGCTGTGTGTTATGATCTCTGCTGTCTGTCTGTCTGCCAGGATAATGGAGCATTTGCTGGCAAATCTGTCTAATGGCAGAGTGGCTGCTGTCCCGGCAGGCTTTGATGGAAGGTGTGGTCACTGTGTAAATCATTGTGGGAGATGCAGGCTGACGCTGCCCAAGCGGAGCTGGAGAAAGCTGTGTTCACACAGAACCACACACTGTTTAAGAGCCTCTAGCCAACCCTCGTGGGTGGGCTGCCTTCTCCAGGTGAGGGGGCCACCTTTTCTTCAGTGCTCACAGTAGGGCCACAGTGAATTTTCCATTTAATGGCTGCTTCCTTTACGTCTTTGAACTCTTACAAATTAGAAACCAGCACAGTGGAGAAGTCACAGAGACAGGGCTTCCTGGGGTTTGCATTTGACCTTTTTGTGACTAATTATAATCATAAAAGGATTGAAACAGGTCTTTGAACACATATTGGTGGTTAAAATGGTCACAATTGTTTAGGGACTTCCTTCTCTACCCCATTTAGGCCTTAATGAGCAATCTGTGGAGTTGGGGTCATTGCTGTGGTCGCTAGTAGTGCTATAGAGAGACCCTGGCAACCTTCACTAATGATGGTGATGGTGGTGATGAGCACTAATGTTTATGAAACCGTACTAGGTGTCCTGTACCATTAATCATTTTGCATATGAATGTGTTTAATCTTCCAAGAATAATGAGCTAAGGAAACAGGTCAAAGATTTAATTGGTTGCAATGCACACAGACTGTAGCCACAGAATCCTGATTTTAAGATTCATAAATTGAGAAGTGGCAATTATCTGTACTCACACAAGGTTTGGCCTTTTCACATAAGGTCTCTCCTCCACCCTTCACAACCCTATAATTTTAGATTTTTGCAGACTGTTATAAATTGTGTCCCTCCAAAACATCTATTGGAATCCTCTTCCTATTTTTGTAGACATAATCCTGTTGGCAAATAGGGTTTTCTTTGTTGTGCTAATGAGATCAAGCCCTAGTAGGTTTTCATTGTTAGGTTGTTGTTGTTTGGTGTCTTGGAGTCTGTTCTGGCTCAGTATGACCCCGTGTGTAACAGAACAAAACCCTGCCCAGTCCTGCACTATTCTCACACTCATTGTTATGTTTGACAAATTGTTGTAGGCACTGTGTCCATCCAGCTCACTGAGGGCCGCCTTCTTTTTTTTTTTTGCTCACCCTCTACTTTACCAAGCATGATGTGTTATTCATGGGGTTTTCTCTCAGTCATCTGGTATTCCTCTAACAGAAAATACCACAAGGGGAAGGCTTTAATAAAGAAAAGTTTATTCTTAACATTCCGGTAGACTTTAAGTCTGAATTCAGGTTGTCTGCTCCAGGGGAAGAATTTCCCTCTTTGTTGGCTCTGGCTGAAGGTCCCTGGGTTGCATCAGTTTTGGGTCAGGAAGCATCGTGGTACAGGGTCCTCAGGGCTGAAGGATACACTCTACTTCTGGTGCTGCTTTCTTGATAGTATGAGGTTACCAAATTTCTCTGCTAGATTCTTTTCTTTATATTTCATGAGGCTACCTCAACAGTGTTAGATTTTGAGTCCTGCCACACCAACAAAACTGCCACCCACCTTCCCTTATTAACGTCACAGAGGTGAGATTTACAACACAGAGGAACATCACACAATTCGGGGAATCAGGACCTAGCTAAATTGCTACTCAGATTTTCAATCTGTGAGAGGTTTCCGTCCGCTAATTTTAATTGGAGCTTGCTGGGTCTCTATTCCTGGTCTGTCTTACTGTATAAGCTCTGCTGAAATCTGTCTACCATGGGTGGCCCTGCTTGTACAGGAAGTCTGACAATTAGGTTCGTGAACACATCCTAGAAAAAGTGCTACATATCTCATTGCTGAGTACCTCTATGGTCACCTTTGGAATACTTCCCTTGGGAAGCTATGCACTGATGGCAGAACCCAGTCCACCCTTCCAAGAAATTTTGGAACTCTCTTGCTGAAATGGCCATCAGAACGGTCATCGTATTACCCTTGATGTCCTGAATGTCATCAAAATGTCTTCCCTTCAATATTTCCTTTATCTTTAGGTAAAGAAAAAAGTCCTTGGGGGCAAGATCGGGTGAGTGTTCCAATACAGTTTCTCATTTACTGGCTAAAAACTCCCTCACAGACACCTATCTAGTCAAGTTCATGAACTTACCACCTTGCCACTGTGAAATGGCCATCCCAGAAAGAGTTCTAAAATGGCTTTGAAAGGTGAACTGGGCACCGGGGTGGGTGCATAGCTTTCCACGGGGAGTACTTTGAAGGTGACCACAGTGATATTCAGCAGGGAGGTTTGTAGTACTTAGACCAGTTAAGTTCGTGGGCTTAATTGTCAGGCCTTGTATGATACTGCCATAGCTTCCAACAACATAGCAACACACAGGCCACAACATATAACAACCTGACAGGTGGTTGCAACAGTGGGCTCCGACATGCCAGCAAGTGTGATGATGTGCAGCGTTTCCTTCTGTTGTACAGGACGTTGCTATGGATTGGAACTGACTTGAAGACAAGTAACAGCAACAACTCAAGAAGAGTGGCTCTCAATCGAAGTTATAAATGCAGAAACAGAACATTCTAAGTTTCTGACTCCTGAGTTATAAAAAGTGCCTATTAGTCACAGAGACATGAACACACATTGACAAAGACAAATGCCACATGAAGACTGGGAAGGAACCAAGGAGTGCTCAGGGCTCCAGGCAAGGAATCAACACAGCCGAGGCCCTGATTTGGACCTTCAGTGCTCAGAACTGTGAGAACGTAAAGGTCTGTTCCTGAAAGCCCTCTACTTGTGGCATTTGTGTCACAGCAGCACTGGGAAGCTAAGACACGGGGGAAAACTGAACCTCAGGAAGATTTAGTAATTTGCTCAAGGTTACATGGTTGGCAATCGGCAAAACAAAAACAAAACAAAAAAACCTAAACCTGGAGCTGTTGAGTTGCTTCTGACTCGTAGGGCAAGTAGCAGAGCCCAGATTTTGTTTGACTCCAGACTCCACTTATGGAGAGAAACGGTTTAAACCTGACCAATCTCATATATAAACAGTAGGATGAGAGAAGTCTACACACTGCAAGAGTTTTCTGTGACTAATAAACAGGCAAACTGATTTCTCACCCTTTAAACCTAAAACGAGGCAGTCTTTCACAAAGCATCATGAAGGCAAAAAATTGAACTGCTGAGAGCTTTCACTTCATCATTATTTCAGCTTCTAAACTTGTCATCTTTATAGTCGATTGAATTAATAAAAGAAAGGGAAGTTGTTGACACTGACGGAATGGTACACTGCATATTATACAAACTGCACGGTGCGCAACCCTCCCACTTGCTACAGAGACACAGATTCATACTTTTCACTATTATAACCCATATTCATAACCCAACATTCATTCAAATTAAAGCACTGTAACTCTTTTTAGGGGTAAGAAAAAAGTTTGCTGCTTCTTACTGGTTGATTTATTGTTACCTGACAATATTGGGTATATTAAATTTTAATATTGTGCCATCGTTTTCATCATAAGTGTTATGCTGAGGAGCTCAGAAGTGATTTCATTTTAAAAGGGACATTTATTGCACCGTATAGGCAGGTATGTAATTCCTTCCTCTAAGAAACTCATGGATTATTTTCCTTTATAAGGTGAGAGAACTTCTGATTTGCACTTGTTGTGTCATTTGGGTGCAAAAGAAGGAGGATTTACTGTGTCCATTGGCGTAAGTATGTTCTGTTTGTTTCTGCATCGTTTTCAAACACCCATTATCGATAGTGCCTTACAGTTTACTAGGCAGAGAATGCAGCCTTTTACTGTAAATGGCAGGGCTGAGAACGGCAAAAGAGCTTTGAATTTCAGCCTCATGCTTGACTGAGCCCCCAACAGCATTGGAAAGAGGGAATCTAGTTATGGCGGTAATACCATGAAGCCCTTGTCCCCTTTATTCAATACTTGAAGCTACTAAAACTCTTTGGGGAACACGGCAATCTCCTGATCCTTACAATGAAGTAATTCACCGGGTAATTTATGCTTTTTGCCCCAAATAAGACCTTTTTCTGCTGATTGCTTCCCACCCATGCATTTTCTTCTTTCTTCTCTACCCTGATTTTTTTACAGTCATTTTTAAAAATACATGCCAGTCAGTGGAAGATTTATGTGTAAATTCTGTCATAACACAACTTTCTAGGAATCTCTGCAAAACACAGATGACACAGACTCTGTTCCTGATCCAATGTCCATTTTCTTCTTCACTGGTTATATAAATCAGATTTTAATTGAAGTGGTAACGTGCCTACTTGAGATAAATGTTTCCCAGCCTCCACTGTAACTTGATGAAGACATTCTGGCCAGTGAGATGGAAATAGAAGTTACTGAGTAGAATCTCTGGAAAGTAAAACTGACAGAAGTGGTTGATATAAGCCTTTATCACTTTCCCTTCTTCTGCTTCCTGCTGGATCATGGATGTGATGGTTGGAGCTCCCGCAGCCATGCCAAACCAGGAAGCAAACTTCAGGTCTTACAATAAGGATGACAGAGCAGAATGATAGAAGACTTCCAGGTGCCTGGTAACTTACTGGAGCCTGTCTTGTACCACTTACCTTAGAGTTTTTGTTAAAGAGATGAATTTCTGATGACTTTTAGCCAATATAGTCATATTTCTATTACTATCACTTGGTGAAACCCAGCCACCGTGTTGTGAAGACTCAGGTAGCTCTTTGAGGAGGTCCCACTGCAAGGAATTGAGGCCTCTTGCCAATTCCAGTGTTGCCTTGCCAGTCATGTGAGTAAGTCATCTTGGAAGTGACTCCTCCGAGCCCAGTCAAGCCTTCAGATGAATGCAGCCCTGGCCTGCAGGTTTTCTACAAGAGCATGGGAGAATCAACTGAGAATCTCCCAGCTAGGTTACTCCTGAATTCCTTATCCTCAGGATCTATGTGAGACAGTGAACGTTTACAGTTATTTTAAGCTCCCACAACGGTGTATAAATGATACAGATTTTAGTATTTTAAAAACTCATTGCTGTGGAGTCATTTCTGACTCACAGTGCCCCTACAGGACAGAGTAGAACTACCCCATAGAATTTCCAAGGAGTGCCTGGTGATTTGGACTGCCCACTTTTTCCAGCAACAGTAGTTCTTAACTACTATGTCACCAGGATTTCCAACTTTAGTATTTTATGTATACGTGTGTGTGTATGTTTATGTGTGTGGGTGCATCTGATGCCTCACAATGAATAATGGAAAGTGGATATTTTGAAACCCTAGAAATAAAAATATTAAATGCTTCGGCTTTTTAAGCCATAATGGTTAAACATGGTTGTGGACTTAATAGCTTTTTATTTGCTCTTACAAATACAGCAGGTAAGAATCAGTGTAACCTTCACAGTCTGCTAAACACCCGTTTTCTTAACTGACCATATGGCAAATCAGCATTAGACTGAAAAGGCCTATACTCTCCTCTCCTGCTGCCTGGCGTTTCAGCCCCTGCCCCCGGCAAGCTCCTCAAGGCTGGGCTGGCCCATTGGATACCACATCACAGAGACTGGAGAGTTCCAGAGTCCCTGTCCTTTCCAATAACACTTGGTGTGTGACAGAGAAAACCAGCCCTTGGAACGGGATGTTCCTTCTCAATTTCAAGTTTAATTTGGGAGAATGTAAATGCCTTCCCAATTTATAGTGGGACCTGCGTGTTTAGCTGCCTGAGTTCCCGCACGGCACAGTCATTAGGTGTCCTGGCCTCCAGCCCTTCTACTATTTTTCATCCACACTTAACTCAGTGAGTTCCCGGAACCTGGGTGAGCTTTACAACAACTGGCACCCTCCTCGTAGATCCAGGAATCAGGCTCGGTCTGTTGACTTCTGGTGCTTCTGAAAGTCTTCCATCTGTCGCACCGTGCACACATCCTGGTAGGTTGGAAGGAGCTGCCGCTACGCTTAAAGCACATGGTATGTGCGTTTCTAAGCTCCTTGGGTGTTAGATTTCAAGACCTGAGGTTTATCGGTCATTTGTTATGTCATAGCTACCAATGTTGGCGCACTTGGTCCCGAGGTGAAACTGCAAGGGGAAGGCAAGTCAAACAGCACAGCCACGTTAATTCAAAGGTGGAGGCAGCCTCGGGCCATTTCTGCCACAGGTCCATGCTTGTCACTGCAGCAAGGGCAAAAACTGCCTCAGCCACAGGGCGATTCATTATCACTCATTTCAAACCTGTCTATTTACTCCAACAATCCAATTCTGACTACATTCAGTTGGTAAATATCAGAGCCTGCAGCTGACTAATAGCAAATGGGCCAGTTGAATTTACTCAAACTCCCCTGATTAATCCATCTGACTACCCAATCAGAGCTATCACTATCACTTACAGATACCTATATATCACATACAGTGCGTTTTAATTTTGATTTTGCCCTCTTCCTCCTTCTCTTCTGCCCTCCACCTTCTCTTCTTCTTTTTCTCCGTGTGTGTGCTTGCAAGATAGAAATTGAGGCTCCTGATTCCATTCTTGCTTGGTTGGTTTCATTTATTTCCTTAGTTTTTTTTTTTTTTTTAAAGATGGTAAATTGTGTGATATGCAAACTTCTAAAGCCAGAGAAAGAGTCATCATCAGTGGTTGAACTCTGTGCCAACAGCTTCCAAAGGCTGTGTGTATATCCCTATTCTCTCTCTCAAAGCTAGCTAGCAATGTGTATTCATGAGAACACTTTCTCCAGGCAGACACAGCTGGGTGATAAAGTGGGAATTGGGATTGACTGATCAACCCTGTTGATATAGTGGTTAAGTACTATGGCTGCTATCCCCCCAAAAGTCAACAGTTCAAATCCACCAGATGCTCCTTTGGAGACTATAGGAGCAGTTGCGTTCTGTCCTATAGAGTAGCTGACCAGTCAGAGCGCCCTCTGCTGGAAAGAGGGTGCAGTGCACTTGTGGCCTCATCTCTTCACTGTCACCCAGAAAACCCATTAGGTAGCAGGTTTGACTGGAAACCCTTTTTCTTTGGACGGGAGTGGGCTTAGTGGTGTATGAAATGAAAAGCCTTGTTAAGATGCCGTCCTCGTCTTGCCAAAATTGAGGTCTGACAATTAAGTCTGCAAACTGAATTGTTCTGAGTGCTACATACTTCATTGCTGAATATCATTATGGTCACCTTTCAAGCTCTCTCCTTGGAAAGCTATGCACACAGCGCCAGTGCCCAGTGCACCCTGCGGAGCAATTCTGGAACTCTTTCTGGAATGGCCATTGTGCACGGTGGCACAGTGGCAAGTTTGTGAACTTAATTGCTGGTGAGGGAGTTGTTAGCCAGTAAACAGGAACACCCTCCCTACTCACCTGAGCTGACCCCCCCTATGACTTTTTTCTTCATTCAGAGATAAAGGAGCTATTGAAAGGAAGACATTTGGATGACATTCAGGACATCAAGGGTAATACGACGACAGCTCTGATGACTATTTCAGAAAAAGAGTTCCAAAATTGCTTTGAAGGGTGGATTAGCCGCTGGCATCGGCGCACAGCTTCCCAAGGGCAGTATTGTAAGGCGATTGCAGCGATATTCAGCAATGAGGTGTGTAGCACTTTTTCTAGGATGAGTACACGGAGCTTAATTGGCAGTCCTCATAGATAATATAAAAGGAATCATTTACAAGATATTCCGTACACTGTCATTAAAGGTTGACTCCTTTTTCTTCCCCTGCTTTTGCAAACAAGCAGCTTTATTTCCTGCTCTCATCCTGTGCCCAAGGTAGCAATCTCGAAGCAGTGTGAGTTAAATGCAGTGAGCAATTCCGATGCAACTTATTCCCAGGCTCAGTTTATGTACCTGTATCAGCTTCTCTAAAGATATTTTCAGATGGATGTATAAACACACACATTGACCTATACAGCCATAAACAGAGTTCTCATCCCTCCACCTCATCTCACTTCCACCTTCCATCCATTGTCGGAGAAAAGGAGCCTTAATACACTGAGAGGTTTTGGTTGAAACATAGGTGTGTCACCTTGCTGTGGCCCTGGAGGTAGTCTGGTGGCAAAGGGGTTAAGAGCTTGGCTACTAAGCACTAGGTAGGCAGTTTGAACCCACCAGTCACTCCTGGGAAACCTTATGGGGCAATTTTAGGCTGTCTTGTAGGGTTTTTATAAGTTGGAGTAGACTTGATGGCAATGGGATGTCTCTGTGTAGGAGTCCTGCTGGTACAGTGGCTAAACCCTCAACTGCTAACTAAAAGGTTTGCAGTTCAAATCCACCCAGTGGTTCAGACCCCTCCAGGGGCTCCACAGGACAGAAGATCTGCAATCTACTCCTACGAAGATTGCAGTTTAGGAAACCTTCTAGGACTGGTAGCAAACGAAACTAAACCCACGGCCATCAAGTCAATTCTGACTCATAGTGAGCTGGAGGGATGGAGTAGAACTGCCTTCATGGTGCATCCAAGGCTGTAAATCTTCACAGAATAGGACTGCCACATCTTTCTCCCATGGGGTGGCTGGAGGGTTCGAACCACAGACCTTCCAGTTAGCAGCTGAGTACTTTCATCTTGTCTTACAATTCTGGGGGTGAGAAGTCTGAAATCAAGGTATCAACAGGACCATGATCTTTCTGAAAGTTCTTGGGGAAGATCCTTCCAGTTTCTGTTGGTTCCTGGCAATCCCTGACATTCCTTGGCTTGGAGATACATCACTACAGTCTCTACGTCTACCTCTGTCACTCTGTCTCTTCTCCTCTTGGACCGGGGCCCACTCTACTCTTATATAATGACCACAGTTGCTGAATTTCGTTCTGTAAAGACCTTATTTCTGAACAAAGTCATTCACAGGGACCAGGGTTAGAGCATTCACGTGCCTTTTGGGGGGGCCACAGTTCAACCCAAAACAGTCACTATTCCTAAGCCTCTTATATGTAACACCTGGATTGTGGATCCTGCGGTGAATATGTTGTTGTTAACTGTCATTGAGTCAATTCTGACAGACAGGAACCCCATGAGCTGGAATAAAACTACCTGAAGAGTTTCCCAGGCTGTAATCTGTAAGGGATCAGATTGTGAGGTCTTTGTCCCATGAAGATGATGAATGGGTCTGATCCATCAACCTTTTGGTTCACACTTAAGTACTTAACTAACCATGACATCACCAAGGCTCTTTGGCCTTGAAGATGATGCCCTTTATAGAATAACAAACACTCCTAACACTGGAGGAACTTTTTCTTCCTCAGGAGTAGTGATTGGCTCTCTCCCTTGTCTTTGCTTTGAACTCTAGTCAAGGTGAGGCTTTAGAGGTTGCAGTGTGCTAAGAGCTCCAACTCTTTGTCAGTTTGACCAGGGTTCGAAATCCCCCTGCTCCATAGTAGTTGTGTGATCTTCGTCAGCTATCTTTCTCAGTCGCAATTTTCACCTTGAGAAAGGTCACGCTAATAATAGTACTTACCCAGTAGGTTGTGATAAGCTCTTAATGGGCTGAATTATCAATTAAACGAAGATGAAAAAAGCATGCGGGGACAGAGTGGTTAATAAGCAGATAGGTGTTGCCTGCCATTGTGGAAATTACTGACTGGAAGGGGATACAGATGCTACATAAAGGAATCAATAAGCAATAAAATTACAGAGAATAAGAAGCACTATGAGGAAAATAAAATGTGGCTGTGTTAAGGGTGGTGGGGTAGAGAGGAGGTGACTTTAGACTGGGTGACTTGGAAGCCTTCTCCAAGGAGCTGATATTTGAGTGTCATGAATAGGCCGGGGCTTGGCAGGAGTAAGGACTCCACAAGTGTTATTATACTTTAATTTTAGGTATAGTCATTATTTCCATTATTGTCTTTGAAATTTGCAACCTGAAAGTGGTTACAATCACCTCCTGTGTCTTCTTTTCTGCAGCCTTCAACCAATGGAGCAAATAGTAAAGAGAAAATGGCTTTATTGCTGTTTACTTACAAATAAGACATCAGCATTGCTAGAAATCAGAGACCAGGGCAGTCCCTGGATTGAGTGTGGACACCCAAATTATCCTTGGCAGGTGACTTCAGATGCAGATGTTTCCTCCCAGGTTTTCTGTGGTAAGCTGCAATTATTCCCTGGGCATGAAATAAAACAGAAGTTGAAATGGACTTGTTTACTGGTAGTAATACGTTGGGACCTCCACTGGGGCCTAGAAATAGACAAGTGCCTAGGGAGTCATCTCACCCCAGGTCTCCTCCTGCAGCCTTGACTTAGTAAAGCTTCTGCATGGGGTCTTCCCTTCATCAGTCCCGCCCCCCACTCATTGTCACCTCATCCATTGTCATCTTCTGTATCGCAGGGCCATTGTTCCCTGTAGCTTTGTGTTGGCTCTGCTGTGCCACCAGCAGTCTCCTCTCCAGGCTCTGTGACTCTAGTGCAGTCTCTCTCATTCTGGTCCATTACTGGCCTAACTTGAAATGCTTGACTGTAGTAGTTTTTACAATGCTAGGCTATTCAAGGGCACTATGAAGGCGAGTGTCTCTTTTGAGATTCTACAGTAGTTATTCCTAGCTTATGCACCCAGGACCTATCTTAGTTTCCCAGCACTGCTGTGACAGAGGTATTATCAGTGGGTAGCTTTAAAGGACATTTACTTTCTCACAGGTCCAGAGGCTATAGGCCTGAATTTGGGGCTCTAGGGGGATGCTGTATCTTGGTAGCTGTGGGAGTAGATCTTTCTCTCTTTCAGCTCCTGTAGTCTCTGCGTTCCTGCATCTCTTGGTGACCTTTGTGTGGTGTCTCTCTTCCCCCATTTGTTGCTTGCTTGTCTCTGTATAGAAACCCTGGTGGTGTAATGGTTAAGTGCTAGTGCTGCTAACAAAAAGGTCATCTGTTCAAATCTACTAGGTCCTCCTTGGAAACTCTATGGAGCAGTTCCACTTTGTCTGTAGTGTCAGTACGAGTCAGAACTGACTCAGCAACAGTTGGTTTTGTCTCTGTAGTGATGCTGCTCCTTATAACTTAAAAGTGATTAGTTTTAGGACATAGCCTACACTGATGTGACCTCATTAACGTAACAAAGAAATCCCTCTACTCAAATATGATTACATCTGCAGGTATAGGGATTAGGATTCCAATGCACTTTGGGGGGAACCCAGTTCGGTTCACATTGGGATCCTTGCAACAATGTCTAAGGAGATAATGCAAGCGGTCCTTGGACCTGTTGTCTGTGGAGTGAATAAAAAACAAGTGTCAAAAATAGGCATACAAACATTTTCAAAATATATGTAAATATTATTTAGATCACATCATGCAAATTTATTTTAATGAATTGCTGAATTCATAACCGAATGTCATCATTGTGTATTTCTAGAGTCAACAAATGCTAAACATAGATCTTCTATTTCATAGGGATCCATGGTGATTTTTCTTCTATAAACAGATCTTCATATTTGCAAAGGGGTCTTTGAGCAGCATTCAGAGTGTAAGGCATAAAACTGATGATTTAATATATGCCTGGCATAGGTTTAGCTGTCCCTTCAGCCTAGTGGCTTTTCTGTGGGTTTGGGGAGGTTTCTGGTGGTGTTTGGCCTTACTAAATAATACCTTGATCCTGGAATTGATTCAGGTAGGATAGGAGCAAGTTACCTAAGCGTCTACTATCCTCTGGTTACAGGGAGAAGCTCATTTGTCTTCCTATTCAGGCACCGTTTTAGTCTCAGGCCTTTGATGGAGTTAAGTATGCTCAGTTAATAGAGCAAACACCAGGGGATTTTAAATTCCACGTTTTACACATTTACATTCCTGGGGAGGCTTATGTTGAATCTGTTACTATCTCTGCTTGTTCTGTTTATTCAGAATGAACGCTGGGAACACATAGCCGTTCTGCTGGTTTTTATCAGCTCCGCAGTCCCAAGGTAACGATGAGGGAATATCTTCATTATTAACATAATAAGAAGGAAGCCGACTGTTCTCTGGAAACTGCCTGCATATTACTAGAGCTTGCCTTGTATTATGTACGGCTGCTAATTAGAAGGCAGCTAACAGTGGCAAAGAATCAAAGGAGGAAATGATCCATATGAATATGGTGGAATGTTAGGACAGCAGCCACAGTGCCTGCGCAGTTGAGAGTTTCCTGGAGAAGAAAAAGGATGAGAGAAATGTGATGTGATGCGAAGCCTGTTAGCTGTGGGTCACATTTCTTGCCTAAGAGCCTGCAGCATTGCTTAGGTGCCTGGAGAGAAGCTGCCTGGTCTGTGTCTGGCCTTCCTATATAAATCTCACATGCACATGATGTGACTGTTCCGTTGATTGGTAATACAGTCATGAAGATGCACCCAACTTAGCTCCTCAGAGGAGCCAGAAAAGTAGTAATCAGAAGGGGAAAGGAGGGACTTTTCCCTCCTCTTCTCTGGATTATTCTTCAAATTAGAATGACTGTGAGTTTTTTTTTTTTTAAATCTTAATATGAAATATAGTATTGCAAGTGTACAAATAATTCACAAGTGTATAAGTATAGCCCTCAGGTTTCTGACAGTTTGTGGAGGCTTGTATAGTGCTGCAGTACTGGAAGCTACGCCCCTGGTATTCAGATACAATTAGGACCGCCCATCGTGGACAGGTTTCAGCTGAGCTTCCAGACTGTGACAGACTAGGAAGAAGGACCTGGCAGCCTACTTCTGAAAACAATTAGCCAGTGAAAACCATGAAAAGCAGTGGAACATTGTCTTAGATGGTTCCAGAACTTGAGCCTCCTAGCTTGGAAGGTACTCTGAAGACTTTGAAAAAGCTGCCTCCTCAAAGTAGAGTTCACCTTAATGATGTGGATGGAGTCAAGCTTTGGGGACCTTTATTTGCTGATAGCATGACCCAAAATGAGAAGAAACAGTTGCAAACATCCATCAATAACTGGAACGCAGAATGAGTAAAGTATGAATCTAGGAAAATTGGAAATTGTAAGAAATGAAATGGAATGCATAAACATTGATATCTTAGGCATTAATGAGCTGAAATGGACTGGTATTGGTCATTTTGAATCAGACAGTCTTATGGTCTGCTATACTAGGAATGACACCTTGGAGAGGAGTGGTGTTGCATTCATCGTCAGAAAGAACATTTCAAGATCTATCCTGAAGTGCAGTGCGTCAGTGAGAGGATAAGATCCATAAGCCTACAAGGGGGGCCAGTTAATACAAGTGCTATTCATATTTATGCACCAACCACGAAGGCCAAAGATAAATTGAAGATTTCTACCAGTGTCTGCAGTCTGAAATTGATCACACATGAAATCAGGATGTGTTGATAATCCTAGTGTTTGCAATGCGAAAGTTGGAAACAAAGAAGAATTGGTAGTTGGAAAGTTTGGCCTTGTTGACAGAAATGATGCTGGAGATCACATGATAGAATTTTACAAGACCAACAACTTCTTCATTGCAAACACCTGTTTCTGTCAACATAAATAGCAGTTTATGGACCCTGCCCGGTGGAGTACACGGGAAGCAAACTGACTACATCTTGGAAAGAGATGACGGAAAAACTCAGTATCCTTGGTCAGAACAAGGCCAGGGGTCAGTTTCAGAACTGATCATCAATTGCTCCTGTGTAAGTGAAGAGAGTGAAAGTACGAATTTGAGTATATCCCACTTGAGTTTAGAGACCATCTCAAGAACAGATTTGATGTCTTGAACACTAACACCGAAGACAAACAAGTTGTCCCCATGGCTGTGTTTCAGCAGAGTTTAACTGAATCGGGAAACCCTGGTGGCGTAGTGATTACATGCTATGTCTGCTATCCAAATGGGCATTTTGAATCCGCCAGGTGCTTCTTGGAAACTCTGTGGAGCTCTTCTGCTCTGTTCTCTAGGGCCACCGTGAGCTGGAATTGACTCTACCAGGTGGTTTCTAACTGAATCAGCTTTATGTCGCCATCTAACTGTGCAGCTGTGACAGACTTTGGTGGACTCCTCAAGCATCAAGACTTTCCTGTGTTTTACTGTATCTATTCATAGGTATCAGAGGAGTCCTTTTTGTCTGTGGTCTGTTTTATTTAGAAAGCGAGAGGTAGTTTAATGGGCACTCAAATTTCAAGGGTCAAGTCCTATACTTTGAGTCTTAACCCCAAACTGCCAATTTCCTAGGCATTTTACTCCCAAAGACCTGTTTCAGTGCTCTATAAAGTGAAAGCTTTTTACTTTGGAATTTACTTCTTCCTATTTTTGGAAACTCTGGTGGCATAACAGTTAAGAGCTACAACTGCTAATCGAAAGGTTGGCAGTTTGAATCCAGCAGGTGCTCCTTGCAAGCCCTGTAGGGCAATTCTACTCTGTCCTACAGGATCTCTAGGGGTCAGAATTGACTTGATGGCAGTGGGTGGTGAGTTATATTTACGGTTTAAGGGTACAGTCATAAGAAACTATGCCTATAATTTGAAGGAAGAAAATTTAAAATAAAGAATTATTAACCACCAAGAAGTGATTGAGCCTCGGTAGGGCAGTGACTAAGCGCTCAGCTGCTAATTGAAAGACTGGCGGTTTGAACTCATCAGCTGCTACTCAGAAGAAAGGTGTGACAGTCTGCTGTCCTAAAGCTTACAGCCGCGGAAACCTTGTGGGGTAGGTAGTTCTACCCTCTCCTACAGGGTCCCTATGAATAGGAAGCAAACTGACAACAATGGCGGTGGGTAAGAAGGGGTTAACTATTAAAAGGTGTGAAAGAAAATGAAAGGATATCAGAAAACTAGTTGCCAGTCAAGTTGATTCCAGCTCATTGTGACGCCTTATGTGTCAGAGTAAAACTGTGCTCTGTAGTGTATTTAATCTTTTCAGAAGTAGGTAGCCAGGTCTTTCCTTTCAAACACCCATGAGTGGACTTGAACCCCCAAACTTTGGGTAAGCCACTGAGCACATTCATTGTTTCACTGGCCAGGGACTCCCTAAGGGGTATAGCTTTCTTGTCATTAGCTACCATCGAGCTGGCTCCCAACTCATGGGGACCCTGCATACAACGAGCTTGGACTATTGTAATCCCTAGGGTTTCCATTGGTTGATTTTTGAAGTAGATCACCAGGCCTTTTCTCCTAGTCTCTCTTAGTCTGGTAGCTCAGCTGAAGCCTGTGCAATATCATAGCAACATGCAAACTTCCACTGACAGAGGAAGGGTGACTGGGCTTGAGGTGCTTTGCTGGGTATCCCACACGGCATGCCAAAATTCTGCCAGTGAACCACTGAGGACTATAAGGACTGACAGTTAAGTTTGCAAACTCATCCTAGAAAAAACATGCCATACCTCATTGTTCAATATCATTCCAGTCACTTTTGAAGCATTCCCCTTGGGAAACTATGCACTGATGCCAGGGCTTATACTACCCTTCACAGCAATTTTGGAACTTTTTCTGGAATGGCCATCAGAGCTGTCATCATGTTACAGTTGACATCCTGAATGTCATCGAAATGTCCTCCTTTCAATATTTCCTTTATCTTCCAGTAAAGAAAAAAATCACTGGAGCCAGATCAGATGAGTAGGGTGGGTGTTCCAGTACAGTTATTTGTTTATTGGCTAAAAACTCCCTTACTGACAACTACACAATTAAGTTCATGAGCTTGCCATGGTGCTACTGTGTACAGTGGCCATTCTAGAAAGAGTTACAAAATTGCTTTGAAGGGTGGACTAGGTGCCAATATCAGTGCATAGCTTCCCAAGGGGAGTACTTCAAAGGTTTCTATAGTGATATTCAGCAATGAGGTATGTAGCACTTAGAACAATTAAGCTGGTGTATATCCAAACCGAACCCATTCCTGTCAAGTCAGTTCTGACTCACAGTGACGGACCCTATAGGACATAGTAGAACTGCCTCATAGAGTTTCCCAGGAGCACCTGGTGGATTCAAACTGCCAGGCTTTTGGTTAACAGCTGTAGCACTTAGCCACTACACCACCAGGATTTCCACTAAGGACTATAAAACCAAAGCCCACTGCTGTCAAGTTGATTCCAACTCATAATGGCCCTATCAGACAGGGTAGAACTACCCTGTACAGTTTCCAAGGAGTGCCTGGAGGATTTGAACTGCTTACCTTTTCTTTAGCAGATGTAGCACTTAACCACTACACTACCAGAGTTTCTACTAAGAACTATAGGCATAGCAAATTCAGGAAGCAGCTGAGAGAGTTAAGGGTAACACAGAGACAACAACTACAACTTATATGTCCCTGTACTCTTGCATCTGTCCACAGGGCTGGTATTCGGGCCTTAAAGGAGACACTGTGTCTCCCATGGGAACGTGTAAAGAGATTTGTTGGAGAGCTCAGGCCAGACTTGGAGCTCACTAGGTGTGGGAGGGCTGGAGCTGGTCCTCAGGGCTGCCTATCTGTAGCTCAGACGTTCACTGAGGAGTGTGTCTGGACCAGAGCTTGTCTGCAGGAAGTGGCTGAGTGGCAGAGAAATTTCCTGGAGGGTAGGTGTCCTGGGACTCCTGCACCCTGATCCTCTTGCAGCAGCGCTTTTAGAGAGAACAAAAGCAAATCAGAATCGGAAAGGGAAACTTCTCCCTATGCTGCAGGCTGGCAGCTGGCAGCTGGCAAAGGAGAAATGTTTACAGTGTGCAGCTCCAGGATCAGAAAGCAGAGCAAAGAAAGGCTGGTTCTGTAGTGAGGAGGCAGTAGATTGATAATGCACACATGTATCAAAATCTAAATGACAAAAAATGTGGTCAAAGTCATTGGTGAGTTAGGAAGAGTATACAGTGGCCTGAGGATACAGACCAGTGATGAGGCTTTGGGACACGGGTTAGTGTACTTCAGCTTGCTTTTCTCATTTGACAGTGTATCAGGGACATCTTTTGTTGCCAGTGGCTGTAGATCTAGTACATTCTTTTACTAGTTGCAGGGCATTCCATTTCATAGATTTTACTGTTTTCTCGCTAATGGACATTTAAGTGATTTCCAATTTTTCATTATAATAAAAAATAACACAATATACATTCTTGTTATTTTATTTAAAACCAATGTACATGCATAGAGAGACTTCTGGAAAGACACCCACTGAAATATTTACTGTGGTTGCCTTTGGAGGTAAGATTTTGGAGAATGTTCCTCTACCATTTTATTTATGTCTGTAATATTCTGAAGAAAGCCTGGTGGTGTAGTGGTTATGAGCTGTGGCCTCTGACCAAAAGGTCAGCAGTTTGAATCCATTGTGAGTTGGAATTGTCTTGATAGCAGTGGGTTTGGTTTTTAGTACTATTTTGAGTTGGTTGTTTCAAGCGTGTGCCATTTTCTAATTAGAATTAAAAAGATATTTCATCTTGAGAAAAAGTGTAACACAATCAAAATTGCAACCTCTCACTGAGACTCTGTTAAAATCTTCAAGTGTGTTTATGACAAAGATCTTTTTGGCCATCTTTGAAGCATCTGTGTTAGGAATTATTGTCAGCTGCTCCTTGTCTGTTCTTGGGCCTGGATGCCAGGAACAATCTTCTCTCTTATTCAGGTGTCTTTCCAGGGGTTCAGAATTGTGGAGTCAGAGGATGAGGTCAACTGGACTCCAGTTTCCTCAGTTGCAAGGCACACAACAGCCAGTGGACCAGATGGAATGAGCTCATTTTCTTTTAAGTGGTACTAGTGCTGACAGGAAGTTTGTAAGCCTCTATCTGGAGCCTTTCCTTCTGAGCCATTGTGAAAGAGAGAGCTTCTGACCAGCTTGTCATGGGATTCATGTGGGAAAGAGGGTGTGACAATTCAGTTTCCACAGAGCTGTTTCTACTTCCAAAATGAGTATGAGATTTCAAAGGGTTTAATAATCTAACAAAAACCCTGGTGGTGTAATGCTTAAGTGCTACATCTGCTAACCAAAAGGTCGGCAGTTCAAATCTGCCAGGTCCTCCTTGTAAACTCTATGAGACACTTCTGCAGTGACCTATAGGGTTGCTATGAGTCAGAATCTACTTGAGGGCAGTGGGTGTGATTTTTTTTTTTTTTTTTAAATAATCTACCAGGGAACGCTGGTGGTGTAGAGATTAAGAGCTATCACTGCTAACCAAAAGGTTGGCAGTTCAAATCTATCAGGTGCTCCTTAGAAACTTTATGGGGCAGTACTACCCTGTACTGTGGTCTCGCTAGGAGTTACCATGGACTCAATGACAATGTTTTTTTTTCTTTTTTTGGTAATTCATTTGTTTTGATGATCTAACAAGGGCTCTCCAAATTCTAGAGCTAAAATAACTTTCCTGACAAGCTGCAAGAAAAATTTAGAATGAGAGAAGAGTCTACGCACCACAGTTTTTAAAAAATTGAATGTGGTAAAATATATAGGCAATAAAATATTTACCATTTCAACAATTGTCACATGGACAGCTCAGTTACTTGGCATAGGTTTATTATGTTGTTCTGCATTCACCCTTAACTACTCCTGAATTTTTCCCTTACCCTTAACAGAAGTTCTGTGTCTGCCTGCTTCCCTCTGACTCTGGGTAACCACTAATCACCTTTGGTCTGTACACATTTGTCTATTCTAGATATTTCATATACATGGCCACATACAATATGTGTCCTTTTATGAATGACTTATTTCATTATGCTGAGACCTTGTGATGAAGGGTTTACTACCTTTCCCAAAATATGGGATGGAAAAGCCAGGCTAGGGGCTGCGGAGAAATTCTAAAGGAACTAAGACAAGCATCAGTGGTAATTGCTCAGGAGCCTGAGGCCACAGCCTAGGACCAGTCACCTCTGTGGGGTGTGAGCAGAGGCTCCACTGCCTCTGGGGCTTGAGAGTAGTTGGCTAGGTGACATTTTACATCCTCTTTTTTGCTACTTAAGGCTGTTCAAGTAGGGAGCCATGGACCTGTCCAGCTGGTAAGGAGAACGGAGGCGAGGAAGGCAGGCCGCAGCGGGAGGGCAGCAAATACCTCAATGACAGGTCTTACCTAGGATCAAAAAAATAATGTAGGCGGATAATAACTGTCATTTTAAGATTGCAAGTGTGGCCTTCAGAAGGCCCTTTGCTTTCTCCCTGACATTGAAAATAGTGCTTTCAGTGGGACTTCTCAGAGGGGTCTGAGCACCCTGCAGCTACAAATAGCGGAGCAGTCTGCCAATAAGCTGGACCTTTGGCCTGCCATCGCCTTCCCGGTTTTGTAAGCTTTAAAACAAAACAAGAAAAGCAAAAAATAAAGGGGTGAAAAACGCTGAGAGAGAGCAACTTCTCTTTGTAACATTGTTTTATTTTGTTCAGACTTTCTTTCCAGTGGAGCCCCTTGATGGCACAGCGATTAAGAGCTAAATTGCAAACCAAAAGGTCTGCAGTTCAAACCCACTAGTCACTTCTTGGAAACCGTGGGGCAGTCCCGTTGTGTCCTGTAGGGACACTATGAGTCACAATCAACTCTACTGCAGTGAGTGTGCTTTTCTTTCCCATGGGGTCGTATTCAAAGCTGCTTCCTGTCGGCAGCCGAACAAACCCCACATCAATGAACGCGAATGAGGGGTTTGACTCAGCAGAAAAATTTGGAAAGTCAGATGGTTCAGAAATTTGATTTTGACTCCTCTGCAGTCCTGAAACAGCTTCCATGGGGACATGGCTGATTATCTTTCTAGAAGCATTAGGGAACCCAGTATTAATGTCTGTGTTTTCGGTGAGGCTGGGTGTTTGAAGTGTAACTAAAGAGACTGCTACTCATGGAAGATAGTGGCTACAGCTAGGACAGAAAGACACCGTGGGCTTAGTGACACAGTCATGGATGTTTATTTGGGAGTGAGTGCAGATACACTCTCTGATAACTCCTTGGGCTCTGGATGGAGCCTGTCTTCTCTCCCATAAACAAACAGGGTCCACTGACGTTAGGCGTTTGTAGCGGACCACTGAAACTCACCTGGGGAGTTTCAGGAAACAGGGCTAATGGTTCAGCTGCAGCTGCTGGGCTTCATGCTCTGTCAGGATCCCAAGCAGCTGTGCAGTTCGACAGTCATTTTTCCACCAGACGGGCAAACCCTCTAACTACCTCTCCTGCCCAAATCCCATAGGTCTCGGTCAGACTCAGACAGAAAAGTCACTTCAGCTGTCTTGGCATTTCCCCCTACTTTCTCCCCCTGTGGTGACCTCTTCTTTCTGCTCACTCTTTCTAGTTTGTGGACCAAAGTTTTCATGAGGAATTGCCCTAACTGTGATGAATCACAACCATGAAGAACACCTATGTGGTGTTTTGTATTACAAATTTCTTTGAAATCTGGTTTTCAGGTTTGAGACTTCGCCAATCTATCAGATCAGAAGGCAGCTGCTGTATCACATTTTTATCGATGCAGAGATCGAGGTTCAGCAGCGAGGTTGTGTGACAAGCCCAAAGCCACACAGCTGGTGGGAAGCCAAGCAGAGAAGCAAACCTAAGTTTGTCTTCAAGTCCCACTCTCTGTCTGCCCCCTCCAATCAATAATGCCACTTTCATTTCTATGACACTGTACCCTCTTCAAACACATTCAGTTTAGAGATTCACTGCAACATAGATTATAAGGAAACTGGGCCAGAAAGGGAGAAGAGTGATGGCCAATGTGACAGAGCTACTTGGTGGCAGAATAATCAGGACACAGTCCGGCTTTTCTCACAGTCCCATCAAAGAAGCCAGTTGTCTTCTACCTTGTTGTGTAACTGTCTTAAGTGTGTCATCTGTTCGAGGCTGAGTCAACTTTGACAGGTGGGCTGTCCTGATGGCAGAAGGTCCCAGGTTCTTTTTGAAAAGCTGCTGTTTGATGTCATAGATGCTCAAGGAAAGGAAATGGGGTGCTCGGTGTCAACAGAACAAAAGAAGGGAAGGAGGGGCCTTGCGTACATTCAGTGGTAACAACTGCTAACGTATAACAGGTTTTTATTGTTTAACAGGCACAGGTGTGTGTGTGGAAACCCTGGTGGCATAGTCGTTAAGTGCTACATCTGCTAACCAAAAGGTTGGCAGTTTGAATCCACCAGGCACTTCTTAGAAACCTGATAGGGCAGTTCTACTCTGCCCTATAGGGTCACTATGAGTCAGAGTCAACTCATTGGCAGTGAGTTTGGTTTTGGTGTGTGTAGTTTTAGTCCCATATGTAATTTAATCTCTATCCCAAGCCCATGCCAAACCAAATGATATTGCAATTATTCCCATTTTACAGGTAAGGACCTAGTGATTTTGAAACTCTGGGGGTTAAGTAACAGATCATGTGAATTTCTTAGGACTGTGCTGCAAAATACCTCAAAGCGGGTGTTTTCAACAACAGAATTTTTTTCTCTCACATTCTGTAGACTGAGAATTGGAGATCAGGGTGTCAGGTCTAAGGGAGAATTTGTTTCATGCCTCTCTCTTAAAACATCTGTTGACATGGAGTTGACTACAACTTATAGTGACCCTGTAAGACAGAGTAGAGTGCCACATCGAGTTTCCAAGACTACACTCTTGGTGTAAGCAGACTTCCACATCTCTTTCCTGAAGAACAGCTGGTTCATCGACCCATTGGTTAGCAGCTGAGTACTTAATCACTGAGCCCAGAATTCCTTAGCTTGCAGTGCAGTGTCACCTGGAGTCCTTCCTCTGTCTCTCTGTGTGCTTCTCCTTTTTCACAAAGACACCACTCAGGTGGGAGTAAGACCCACCCTACTCTAGCATGACCTCATGTTAACTGATAACATCTCCAGAGACCCTATTTCCCAAAGAGGGTCATGTTCCCAGGACCAGGGGTTAGGACTTCAACGTATCTTTTGTGGGGAACCCAATTTAATCTGTAACACTGCTCAATGATACACAGTACTGGAGAAGTGGAGACAGTGTTTGATTGCAGGTTTACCCGGTTCTAGTGTTTTACTTAAGGACCTCTGGTAGTACAATAGTTAAGTGCTCAGCTGTTTAGAAAAAGCTTCTTGGTTCGAGCCCACCCAATGACTCCATAGCAGAAAAACTTAGTGATCTGCTCCTGTAAAAATTACAGTTCAGAAAAGCCAGTGGGGCAGATGTACTCTGTCCTGGAGTTGCTCTGAGTCAGAAATCAGCTCAAAAGCACCTAACAACAACAGCGTTTTACTTACCAACATGACAAGTTACTGTTGAGTCCACTCAAACTCATGGAGACTCATGTGTCTCGGAGAATTGTGCTCCATGGGGTTTTCAATGGCTGATTTTTTCTGGAAGTATATTGTCAGGTCTTTCTTCACAAGCACCACTGGGTAGACTTGAACTTCCAACTTTATAGTTAGTAGCCACAGCCATTTTCGACAGCTTTCTCTAGGCCTGAGAAGAAATTAATTCTAAGCTTGGCATGGACAGCTCTTTGTGGCCTACGCACTCTGGAGAGTGCTGTCTGGTTATCTACCTACAGTGAATGTCAGCCACATGAGAATCTTCCAACAGCTCCTCTCTTCCCATAAGAGGAAGGACAAGAGAGGACCAAGGCTTGTGAGAGTTGCATCCTGATTTTCATTAGCAAAGCCTGCCCAGCCTGGACAGATTTTATGAACATCCTCACATAGCTCAAGAAATGGAAGCCTAAAGATGTAAAGTCACATAACTAGCAAGTGTTAGGTCCAGGATTCTAACATCTGTGTTATTCAGTCCTCAGAGAATACCACCAACTTGACCCAGTCTCCTGTCTCCTTCCATCATGTCGTCAGTGCCTGAAACACACGGTTGGCTCTGAATAGGCAGTGGGCGCATGAATGAATAAAGCACGCCTTCTGTGACTTTAGACTTCCACTGAAGGTTCAGAGGGAAGTGAGCAGGAGAGGAGAGGAGAGGCTTGGTCTTTCCCTACGTTCCCAGTAACATCCTCACGTTCATCATTCCCTAGAAACCAAGACTAAACGTGTCATCATAGTCCCTTCTGATACTCAGTGGCCACGTGTGTCACAGAACACAGTTGAGCTCTACAGGATTTTTTTTTGTCATAATGTTTAAGGAAGCAGACCCTCTTCTGTGCCTTTCTTCTGTGTCAATGTGGGTGAGTTTGAAGTGCAAACCTTTCAGTAGGTTGCTAGGTAATGCTAGTCAGCATCTAGTGGATTCGAACTCATGGCAGCCCTGTGTTGTAGAGTAGAACTGCTCCATAGGATTTTCAAGACTGTGACCTTTCTGAGGCTGATCACTAAGACTACCTTCTGAGGTACTTCCAGATGGATTTGAACTGCCAACCTTTTTGTTAGTAGTTGAGCATTGAATTGTTTGTGCCTCCAGCGACTTTTACCCCATCTCCTCTTTTTTTTTTTTTTTTAGCAGCCCCTGAATTGTGGGTTCTCAACAAACACGATGTATTTCTACAAAAGGACTTTCCTTCTTGAGAGAAATGCTGTAGTATTTGCCAAGAGGGTGCAGGTTTCTTCATTTTGTTGCCGTGTTGCCTTTGTAATCAGAGGTGTATGGGTAGTGTTTTCTGAAAACTGAGGTGAGGCAAGGATGCCCACCTCACCTTTTCCTCCATGTTTCCCCTTGAATGTTTTCAGTGCAAACAGAAAGAGCAATGATAAATATCATGATGCTGGAATGCAAGTTTTACAGTACTACAGCCTTACTAAGGTACTAACACTGCTACACATCACTGGTGTGAGTACCTTCAAGTGGTTCATAGGAATAGAAAATTCCACCTTAAGTTCAGCATAACTTGAGTACTCCTTCCATCTTAACCCAATATTGCAAGGATAGAGTAGCTGGGGCCAGGGGCAAGGGACCATGCTCTTAGGCGAAATCAAGGCCAATTAGCACAACTAGCATTTTGCTGAGAGGGCTTTCTGCACCCCACGTTGGTGAGTGGTGTCTGGGGTCCTAAAAGCTGCCAAGCTGCCATCCGAGGGCACAGCAAATGGTTCCAACTCAGCAGGAATGGATGCTCACAGAGGACCAAAATGACATGGGGTAAAGACAACCTAGAAGATAGAGAGACCCACATGAGTGGGTGCTTACATCGACTTGGGACCGGAAGAACTAGATGGTGCCCGGCCACCACCAGTGATAGCTGCAATGGAGCTCACTAGGTTGAGTCTCACTGGCAACACAAGAATAAAAAGGGGTGCATCCTGAGATCCACTAAAAGACCTCAGTTGAAGGTCCAGCGGTTTTGGGGTTCCCCTGAGAGCATGGACCCTGGCCCTGATGCTGCCCTTGCCCATAAATCATAACGAAGGTCCACTCTTTGGACACGAGTGGATTGGACTTGGCAATGCAGAGTGACCAGATATTGGATGCACTTTATGGTTCTATACATCTATAGGATATCATCCTGCTGACCTCTGGCTGGAGGAAGGAGAGTGGGGGGAGAGAAGGGGAAAGGAGACTGTTGGGAGGATGAGACATGTATGGAGCAGAGAGGAATAGTGTGCTGTCACCGGACAGGGAGAGCAGTGGAAGCTGCACATAGGTGGGCATGTAAATTTATATGAGAATGTACATTTTCACTCCGTTATATTAAATAAAAAAAAAAAGAAAAAGAAAATTCCACCTTGTCAGCCAGGGTTGAACAGGACAGATAACCAGTAGCAAGCTATTATGCTCATTCTTAGTACTTTTAAAATTACAACTGACATTTATTTCTGATAAGACATGGTTAGATAGGTGAGGTATTTCAACTATAAACCTATAAGATGCATAAGTTGTTTTTTTTTAAACCATACATTTTTTTTTTTTGTGGCTTTTAATAAATAAACTACTCAGGTAGAAAGATGCTTTATTAACAGGCATATGGGAGAATTTGCCCCAAGCCATCAACACCACTTGATAACAGGCCATTGATAAGATACTTCTTTTGATTAGGGAGTTTGTAGCTGGTACCCAGGAAATGAGAAAGAATGATGCCATTTGGGACTATCAGTGCCAGGACAAATTACTTTCATAGTTTCTAAAATGTGTGAGGGAAGGCTGTTGGCCAGGTGGTACCTAAAATCCGTGAAAGGCTGTGTGTCTGCGTATTTAACCCTCTCCTATCTTGACTACCTTTCACACATTTTTTTCTGTGCAGGTCCTTTCTTCAGTTTGGACTGGTGTTTGGCTCCGATTCATACCTGCCTAGAGAAGGCTAATGCCTGCTATCCTACAGTGTCAGAAACAAGCAGATTTATAGTTGGACAAAATGAAAGCAAGGCACAAGCACAAAGTTTGGGAACCTGCAGGGTCAGTGACAGTGCAAAAACTGAGCCCACCTGCCCTGTGCAGTGTTGATAGGATGATATGCGTCTATCGAAAGTAGCCTTCCCCAAAACAATTCATTCCCCAGGTTTACTTGTATACATGGACAGAGTCTAAGGTATCATACTGTTCTTAATATTTAAATACTAAAACAAAAAGGGACAAACAAAACCTTAAATGAGTAATAATATGTAACTGCCTGAGAAATTATGGTTTGCCCAGTCGATAGAACACTACATACACTCTACAGGTGTTGAAAAGAATGACATAGTGTGTATATGCAGATTTGAAACAATCTCCAAGATACATTGTAAAGTACAGATAGCAACCAATAAGCAGAACATATTGTTGGCTAACTTTTGGGTAAAGAGAAATGACAACAGAAAAGGCAATTCTTATCTCTATCTTTATCTATGTATCTGTGTAGCTTTGTATCAATATATTGTCAATGTATGTGTATGTTTGTATGCACACATGTATCTATGTATGTATCTATCATTTATCTATCCATCCATCCACCTCCTATGGGTTGAACTTTGTCCCCCAAAAGGATATGTTGAAGTTCTAGCCCTCGATACCTGTGAATATGAACTTATTTCAGAATGAGGTCTTTGCAGATGTAATTAATGAAGCTAAGTTGAGGTCTTGAGTAGGATGGGTCCTCACCAACCTGAATGATGTCCTTGAAGGAGCAGGTGAAGAGAGAGACATGGAAAGAAGATGGCCATGCAGAGATGGAGGTGGAGATTGGAATGATACAGCTCCAAGCCACGGCTCCATGTCAAAGCTAACCACCAGATACCAGGAAGTTGTAAGGCTGGATTCTCTCTAGAGTCTTTGGAGAGGGCATGGACCTGTAATACCCTGAATCTGGCATCCTAGTCACCAGAGTTGTGAGCGCAGTGGTGTCAGTACAGATGTGGAGGGTATGGGCCGTGCCAGGTGACTCTGATCCCAAAATGACTGTCTATAAAACTTTTAAACAGAGTTTCAGCAGAAATTTATTATGTTTTATAAAAATATCTCTAGTTAGTTATAACAACAAGGACATTTGTGTAAGCTCAGCTTGTATGTGTCACTATACCTACAAGACCAAAACTCTCGGCTAGTTTTCTTTCTGTGCCTCCTGCTGCGCTCTGGCCACTGTTGTCATTATCACTCAATTATGGTGATACTTCGAATCACGTGATTTTGTGCGCACAAACTACAAGTGCACATTGTTGTTTTTGCTGTGTTGGTATTTTTATAGTTGCTGATTTTGCCAAATTTTCTGGCTTTTTAGCTGCATATTATGGTAATTAGAATTTGTGAACTTATTTGACAGCACTTGGCTTGGCTGGCTATATCAATAATGTTTTTGAGAATGAAGTAGTAATTAAAGGAAAGGAAGTGATATACAGGAGTTACAGTCTACAAGTCACATTGGTATGAGAGCTATTACTAAGAAGTCTGTATGGTCTGTACAGGAAGAAGGTCATGGAGGGAGTGAGACCATGAGTTACTGCGCTGGGTGACACCACCCCTAGTTTGAAAGAATACACGTGCAGGACCTTTCTTCAGTCTGGACTGGTGCTTGGCTCAGATTCTTACCTGCCCTACACATGCTTTAAGCCACCAGTTTGTGGCAGTTTGTAAAGACAGCCAGCCCTAGGAAACTAATACACATTTATCCATCTATTTGTATGTATATGAGTATATTGAATATATGTAGACGGGTGCTCGAAGGAAGCCCCCAAATTATTTGCAGTGGTTATCTTTGGGGAAGAGGACTGTGACGTTATATTTTTCATTGGTCACTTTTTAAAATGTTTGACTAGGTCCCATTATTAAATTACATTACTCATGGGTGATTTCAAAACATTTTATTTCTAAAGCCTCTTTCTACTTACAAGTCACGGGGGAGCTTCTCAGTTGCATTGCAATTAAGGGCATCTTCCTGTTTTACATGATGCCTAGATTAAGAGACATACTAAGGTCTTTTTTTATTCCTGATAAACTATGCATATTCCCACTAAGAAACTGAGTGTTAAAATCATATATGGACCATTTATCACCTTCTTAAAATCTTTCTATTCTTCTCCCATTTCTAAGATAGCTATTTTAAAAAAAATGTATTTTGTGAGAATACAACTTCAAATCCAGCTGTGATTCTTGCCCCTAGGATGCATTCTCATTTTTACTTGGGGACAGTGTATTTGTTTTCAAGTATAATCACGGATCCTGGCAGAACACAGATGGAAATTATTTTGTTTGTTTTCCATGAAGAATAACATACAAATAAGAGGCAGAAGTTTTACTACAATGCCTTTGACTTCGCTCTGCTGCCTTATAGCTGGCTATCTGCTCATTTTATTGGTGTCTTATTATTATTTCACACATCTTCATCTCCTTTTACTTGGCCTGCAGTTTACTGAGAAATCTACATTCCATCATCGTTACCATCCTTTCTGATATGAACGTGTATGTGTGTGTAATATGTGTATAATACAAGCTTCTGAAATTATCTGGGACAGCTTCATAACCTCCAATAAATAGGACCACTTTAGGGTAAAGACTCTACAAGGGCCACCTGTCCTCTTGCGGGGGTTCTCTTGATGCCCTCCTGTTCCCTTGGTGCTCACAGCTGTGTGCCCAAGGTGCCAGAAGTGCTACAGGTGCTAAAGGTGGCTGGCCAGTCCATCAGATGATGGACTCCAAGTGGCCACTGGGACACTCTTAGCAGGCAGTCAGGGAAAGCTGAATGGGTGGGTGCCTTACTGTCCCCCAAGTAGCATTCTATCAGTGATAGACATGGAGTCCTACTGCCCCAGTTTCTTTATCTTCACCTGGGATAGCTCTGAGATGAAGGTTCTACACCAGCCCCCAGAGTTCCCTGGGGAGACTGTGCTCTGGTTGCCCACAGTGGTCGTTTACTTGATGGCAGCTGCCTTAATGTCTTCTTTCTCTTCTTTGTCTGTCTCCCTCTCTCCCTTAAAAGTTTCCTAGGATCACCTTCCAAAGATGCACATCCTTGTCACGGGGTTTTCCTTTGGTGGCTCCAAATCACACCCATCTACTAACTGCTGAAAAATGAACTCACAGCAAGCCAACAGATAACAATCATCCCAAATGTGGATCATCATTCTTTTTTGCCTCCTTATGCAAGCTTTGTTTTATTTGAAACAAAATATGTCATGTCTTAGAGAAATGTTCTTGGTGATTTATGCTAGAAACAAAGCAGAGGCATTTCTCATGTTATAAACATTAATAGTATGAGGGACCCACAGACCACTCTAGAAGACACTAAGTCCCAGCTCGAGTGGTGTCAGACACTTTGTAATAAGAAACTTCCCAGAGTTTTGCAGGGAAGATCCTCCCTAAAGCCAGATTCTCATTCCAGCTCTTAGTGGCTTAATCCTTGCCTGTAAATTTCTCCAGACCTTGAATTTGGATTCTGAGAGGATGCTTTCTAAATGCAGCTTTTGGGATGTGACAGAATATTTGGGTAAAAACCAAAAAGGCAAATTCAAGTTTCCAAGTGTATCTTTCTAGAGTGATTTATTTACAATGGCAAGGTGTTCACTCAAATGTCATTGCTGGTTCTCACTGTGACCCTCTTTGAGCTGAAGGACTGGGAGGGTGAAGGACTCAGCCCTAAGGTTACCCACTGGGGCTGAGACTTACCAGCGGATTCAGTCTGTCTTATACTCTGTGCTCTGTGAGTGCTTGAGGTTGGTATTTAGTGAAGATTGGAAGCTGTGAACGTTGGAGGACAGACGTTAGCCAAAGTGCCCCGAGAGAAAGGACACTTGCTCAGAGATCACCTGTCTCATTGGTGGGAGCATAGACTAGCACCTGTATGTTGCCAGGATGCTGCCGAGGTGGCACTGAAGAAGTCTCTGGCTGTTAGAGTACATGTAGTTAGGATGATGCTGATGACTCTTGCAAGTTCTTTTTCTTCCCTCAACTTCCTCCCTCCCTCCCTCTCTCCCTCCCTCCTTCCCTTCTTTGTTCTTTCCTTCCTTCTTTTTGTGGTTTCTTCTGCCCCACCCCCCACCGTTTCCTGCAGGTTCTTAATTGCTCAAGCCACATCTATTATGGATTGAATTGTGTCTCCTCCAAAATGTATGTTGTAAATCTTAACCTCTATGCCTGTGGTTCTAATCCCATTTGGGAATGGGTTGTCTTTGTTATGTTCCAAAAACCTATCCATTGATGTTGAGTCAGACTCACAGCTAGAGGTCAGAGTAGAACTGCCCCATAGAGTTTCCAAGGAGAGCCCGGCAGATTTGAACTGCTGAACTTTTGGTTAGCAGGCATAGCACTTAACTCACTAGGCCACCAGGGTTGTCTTTGTTATGTTAGCAGGACTGAATTAATAGAATTACTGTAGGGTATGTCTTGAATCAATCTTTTGTGGATATAAAAGAGATTATACAAGCTAGCAAGGGGCAGAGATGGGGCAAGAGAGATGTCAAGCCTTTGGAAGATAACCCAGGGGCGGAAGCTCGAAGAGATAAGGACCTTCCTCTAGAGCTGACAGGGAGAGAAAGCCTTCCACTACAGTCGGTACCCTAATTTGGATTTCTGGCGTAGGTCAGCAGTTCAGATCTAACAGGTGCTGCTTGGAAACTCTATGAGGCAGTTCTACTCTGACCTATAGAGTCGCTGAGTTGGACCCGACTCCACGCACTGGGTTGAGAAAACTGTGAGAGGAACCCCTGCTGGCGTAGTGGTTAAATGCTCCATCTGTTAACCAAAAGGCCAGCAGTTCAAATCTGCCAGGTGCTCCTTGGAAACTATGGAGTATTTCTGCTCTGTTGGAGTTGCTGTAAGTTGGAACCGACTCAATGGCAGCGGGTTTGGTTTTGGTAAACTAAAAAAATACATTTATGCTTGTTAAAAGCCATCTACTTGTGCTATTTCTGTTATGGCATCCGACACTGGCCAAGCACGTTTCTCCAGAGAGCTTTCCTTAGTGAAGACTCCTTGTTCTTGTGGCCATGTGAGGAAGGTGCCTTTCTTTTCTCTTGGTCTCTATACTTAGATTTTAGAAATTTTCTACTCAAGGATCCTTCGGAGGAGCTGTGGTGGCACAGTGGTGAAATGTTTGGCTGCTAATTGAAAGCTTGGTAGTTCGAATTCCCCAGTGGCTCCACAGACGAAAGATGTAGCAGTGTTTTGGGGAGAAGATTTACAGCCTTAGGAACCTCATGGGACAGTTCTGTTCTGTCCTATGGCGTAAGCTATGTGTTGGAAACAATTCAATGGCTATGTTTCTTATATTTATTTTATTCTTATATTCTTTATTTATCTGAGGATTCTTTGTGGCTGAGGAGCTGAACCCGGAAGTCCTGCTGCACCGCCATGGCTCAGACACAAGCCACTGCGGGCTCTCTGTTGTGAAGTGTGGTCTGGAGATGTGACTGGTTTAAATGAGAATCACAAATGCTGAGCTGCTTGGGGGTTTTAAATCTGGAAGCTGCACCCTCTTATCTTACCCTAGCTCCAGCATGCGAGTGAGTGTGAATGAGTCTTAAAATATATATATACATACATATATGCCAAGCCAGCCAAGTGCCGTCGAGTACATATATATGTATTTTATTGTACTTTAAGTGAAAATTTGTAATCCAAGTCAATTTGTCACACCATAACTTACACACACATTGCTATGTAACTCCAGCTGTTCTCCCCACACTGTGACAGCACGTTTCTCCTTTCTACCCTATAATTTCCCATCCATCCAACTAGCTCCTGTCCCCCTCTGTCTTCTCATCTTGCCTCTGGACAGGAGCTGCCCTGTTAGTCTAATGTATCTACGAAAACCAAGAAGCACATTCTTCACCAGTATCATTTTATGCCTTTTTGTAACAGTGAGAGAGGGGAAGCAACACACCCCTTGACAACGAGGAAGTGCCTCTGCTGTGTCTCTGCCCTCTGGGCCCTCTCTTGCTGTCCAGAAAGGTAGGAAGGAGACGATAGCGTTGGAAGGAGACAATGGCATCCTACCTTCTGGAGTTGTGGCTCATTCGTCAGTCCGAATCCGATGTTGAAAACATGCTTTCACAGAGGACATGGGTGTCTTTCGAGAACTTTGATGCATTGTACCTTCACCCTGGTGGCCTGTGGTCTCACACTTTTGTGTGTGTTTATTCCCTTTTGAGTTCTCTGTTTCTTGCTTTTCTTGCTTCTTTAGCATGTAAATTTTGCGGTAAGAAAAGCAGGATTAGTTTCAGCTTAGTATTTGCAGATGGCTAGAGACCACTCTGCCCTCCCTGGGTAGTGTAAATGATTAGCATGCTCTGCTACTAATCAAAAGTTTGGATGATGGAGTCTACCCAGAGGCACTGCAGAAGAAAGACCTGGCAATCTGCTTCTGAAAAATTAGTAATAGAAAATCCTGCAGAGCAAGGCTTTAGTTTGATCTGCGTGGAGTTGTCACAAATCAGAATTGACTCAATGGTGGCTTGTTGGAAACCACACGAAGTTGCCTGTTCCATAATAATGTGGATCTCCTAAGAGGACAAAATAAGCCAAAAGTCAAAAGGAGCTATGTGGAGAATGAACCTCTAGAGAGCATAGGTTTTCTCTTTTGACACCATGACCTTAGCATATTTCACATTCTGTTTTGACACCACGACCGTAGCATATTTCACACCATGACCTTAGTGTATTTTACACCCCCACACCCCACTTCATGACACAGTGGCCACACTGGCTCACATTTCAGCCGTGGTGAAGCAGCAGGACTTCCAGCTTCAGCTTTTCAGCCACAAAGAATCCTCTGTTAACTGACGTATTTAACTTCAGATTCCTTATCAGTAAAATGAAGATCATAATAATCTCCTGCATTAGGTTGTTGTGAAGTGTAAATGAGACGATACATGTAAAGTTCTTAGAACAGTGAGTGACAAAGAAGATACTCAGTGCTAGCTAATACTAGTCTTTCTTTTGATTTCTGTCTCATCACATACCGTCTTCAATTAATTCTTAGAACACTCCACAGGGACAATGGTGTTTCTCCTTCGCTTACCCAATGGGATGTCCACAGCACACTTCTACTTAAAATGACCCAAACCCAGCACCTGATCATTCTTCTCTTCTTTCCTGTCTCAGAAACTGGTGTCTCCCTTCTCTCTACTTTTTTCCCTATGCTTTTCCCCTACACCCTACTCACTCCTCTTCCTCTCACACTGTTGCTTCCAACCCGTTAGCAAAATCTTGTTGGCTGTACCTTTATGGTCTCACTAGAATCTACTTCATCTCTTTCCTCCCCCTCAGCCTCCCTCTCTCCTGTCCTGGGCTGTCACAAAGGCTTCCTGGTGGCTCTCCCTGCTTCTGTCTCCTCTTCTTCCTCCTCCTCCAAGTTTACTATCAGCAAAACCTCTAGAAGCTTCCCATCTCAGGCTAAAATGCATTGCTCTTACTGTGACCTCAGACCTGTGTACCTGCTGCTCCCCACTGCCCACTGGACAGGACTTTACCTCTTTAACCACATGCCCTAACACTCTCCTCCAGCGTGCTCTTCTCCAGCTGCCAGTCTGGCTTCTGCTTCCTCTGCAAACACACCTGGGATGCAGCGATGCCTTCCTTTGCCTAGAATGTGGTCCTTCGATGTCTTAATCATTGGTTGCTCCCTCACCTCCCACTGGTCTCCTTCCCAGTGCAGCTTTATTTGGCCACCCCATTTAAGATTACAACACCCCCCGCCATTCATCTACCTCCTCTACATTATCTTTCTGCATAGCACTTGTCACCATCCAGTATGGTTTATCTGTTTATTTTTTTCCTTTCTTGCTGGACTGTGAACTCAAGGAGGAAAAGTATTTCTGTCTGGTTTGTTCACTGCTGTATCCTCAGTACCTAGAATAAACCTGTTTTGTTACCGAGTTGCTTCCAACTCACAGTGACCCTGTAGGACAGAATAGTATTGCCCCTTTGGGTTTCCACAGAGCACCTGTTGGATTTGAACTGCAGACCTTTTGGTTAGCAACCAAACACTTAATCACTGTGCCAACAGGACTTCTAGTATCTAAAATAAAACCCATTGCTTTCAAGTTGATTCTGACTCACAGTAACCCTGCAGGACGAAGTAGAGCTGCCCTATAGAGTTTCCAAGGAGCTCCTGGTTGAGCCAAACTGCAGACCTCTTGGTTAACAGCGATATCACGTAACCACCACATCACTAGGACAGTGCCTAGCACCAGTGCTCGGCAGATAGTGAGCACTTGATCAATATTTATTGAATAAAGGACTTACTTGATTCACATATAAGTCCAGTGCCATTGAGTCAATTCCTATTCATTGCGACTTTATAGGATGGGGTAGAACTGCTTCATAGAGTTTCTAAGAAGCACCTGGTGGATTCAAACTACAGAGCTTCTGGTTAACAGATGTAACATTTAACCTCTGTGCCACCAGGGTTTCTGATTCACATGTAGTAGTTGAGAAAACAGAGTCTCAGAGAGCTAATGCAGTTTGTGTCACTGGATATCACAGAGAGTTACCATCATACGGTATCACCAGGCACCATTGGGCATTGCAGGACCTCACTGGGCACCATCAGGCATCACCAACCATCTCTAGGCATCACAGGACTTCACAGATCGTCTCTGGGCATCAAGGGTATCACTAGACATTGCTGGATACCATACAATGTCACTGGGAGTCACTGGGCAGGTATCAGATCACAGAACATTACAAGACATCTCTAGGATTCACTGGGCATCACAGATATCACCAGACACCACTGGGCATCATAGGGCAAGTAGATGAGGTAAATTTAATACCTCCTTTGTTGACACCAAATCCTGGTCTTTTCGCATTGTGGCGTTAACTGTGCCATTGACTGCGAATCACTGTGTCATATGTGTGTCTGTATGTCACTGTTCTCATTTCCCTCACTACATCTAGGGTGAAGAAAACGACTAAATGTGAGTAGTAAATAAAGGTGCCTAAATGTGTTGACACAGTGGCTGCAACAATGAGCTCATGCATAACAATGATTGTAAAGATGACATGGGATCAGACAGCGTTGCTTTCTGTTGTACATGGGGCCATTAAGAGTGGGAACTAATGCCATGACGCCTAACAAAAACAACAAAAAGATGAATTTAAAGGAAAAAGGAGGAGAGACTGGATGAGAGCAAAGCAGCCTTCTAACTGCATGATGAACGAGAAGCAAAATCCAGGATTTTGAGCCAATAGGAAAAGTGTGGCCTAATGCGTAACAAATGCATCTTTATGGAATCCACGTACAAACGAAATAGGAGGAGTTGGAGGGTAACCTGTAAGTGGCTGCTCTCAAGGTGTTATGTATGTCTTCTTTAAAGCATGGGTTGGGAAATACGCAACACATGAGGAAAATCCCATTCTCTTTCCCTTGTTTCCATATGCCCTGTATCTGTGATTCATGACCCCATCCTCTCAAATGCAAGGTGGCAGTCTATGGGCCCCTTTCCAGGGTACTTATAATATAGTCAATATGGTATTTTATAAGAAGAATTATTTATTGTTTTAACAGCTGTGCTTCCACTTTCTTAGACTTAAAACAAAATTACCTGTACCCAGAAATGACTTACAGGGATTGGAAAATGTAGCTTGAAAATTCCCAATTTAAAATATCCCATAGGTTTTAGAAACTCCCTCTAAACCACAGAATTTTTCCACTCTAACTTCCTTCTTAAACCTGGAATGACTGAGGAAACGAACAGCAGATTTCAGCTGCCAGACTTTGGTTGGAATTTTAGTCTAGATTGTGCTTATTTGCAGCAATTGTAGCAAGCACTGACCAGCCTTCTTCTTTGGATACCTGTTTTTCCAAGGTTAGTCAGGACCTGAAGACTCAGAACTCTGCCAGGTCTCATTTAATTCACTTTAAGGTACTTTTCTATAAAGAAAGACTTGCTTTTGGAGGGCTTCTGATTATATCGCAGTGCTATAGTTGCTAAATTATTTGCTTTTGACATTGTATATAAATTATTTAAATATTATGACACAATTACCAGTAAGTAAGCACCCAATTGCCATAAACATGTCCCTCTCAAAATATTGCAAAATAATATTCATGCATTTCTTCTATCTGCCCATCTGAGCTAATGCGTGTCTACATAGTTCTTTATAAGGTGCATTTTTTTTTTACAGTGAAAGGAAGAATTATGGTTCTGTTTTCTATTTTGAAGAAAAGGTTGTTTTGACTGTAGCATTAGTTATTTTGAAAGCAAAATTCTCTGTTACTAATGCAGACATCAGCAATGAACTATATAAGGAAGGATCTCCGCTCGCTTGAATCTACATTGCTCCAAACACCATTCTTATCACTCAGTCCTGCCGGTGGAAAACATAGCAACTACATGATCATATGTAATTGGCCTCTGTAGTGGCTGTTGTATGTGTAATGCTAAAAGCCTGTAGTTCTGTTGGAAACCCTGGTGGCATAGTAAATGAGTGTTCCATCTGCTAACCAAAAGACCGGGGGTTGAAATACACCGGATGCTCCTTAGAAACTCTGTGGAGCAGTTCTGCTGTGTCCTAGTGGGTTTATAGGGTTCCTATGGATTGGAATTGACTTAGTGGCAGTGGGTTTGTTTTTGGTAGTTCAGTCACTGTTAAGAGATGACCCTGGAGTCATACTATGAATAAATACTATAGATGCCTACCCCTAAGCCTCACAAATATACTTAAAGCAGTCCCCAAACAGGCTATGATTTAAAAACAGAAATTCACAATGGTGATGGGAGAGGAAAACCTTGAATAAAAAAGTTATTCTGGGAAAATATGTCTTAAAAACCACACTTAAGTCAATTTGATTTTATTGGGTACAAAACACATGATGATAATACTGTCTTCTGCCTAATCTAAGAAGTTATATCAAGGGTCAGAACAAACATTTTATAACATCCGAGCTTTGGTCCACTCAGATTTGTTATTAGCTGCTGTTGAGGCAACCCCATTCTCATGGGGATGAGGAATGTGGTTGTAATCTGTGAGATTTTCATTGGCTGATTTTCAGAAGTAGACTACCAGGCCTTTCCTCCTAGTCTGTTTTGGTCTGAGAGCACCACTGAAACCTGTTCAACATTATAGCAATCAATACACAATCCTTCGCTGACTGATGAGTGGTGGCTCTGCATGAGGTATATATTGGCTGGGAATTGAATAGGGGTGTCCCACGTGGAAGGTGGAAATTCTGCCCCTGAATCACAAATGCCCATCTACTCAGAGTATGAAAGAAATTGTAAATCCCTTAAGTAGACTTTTATGTATCAAACACATGTCTATAGAATGACTGCACACAGTAATATATATATGTATATACAATATTTGTGTATATATACATACACATATATATATATGTATATACGTGTGTGTGTGTATACTGGTAAATTTAAAACTGACTCTCCAAAAGAACTCACGTCCTGATTTGTAACAATTTTCCAATTCTTGCAGTATAAATACTTCCATGAGGGCCACTTTTAAGCTATCAATATGACACTACTGGATGTCAAATTAGTGTGCGTAATTGGCTCTCTTGGGCCAGTACTGGATGCTTTCAGCACACCATCGCTTCTCTAGTGACATACAAAATGTTGGGGAAGAAAGCATTCTCAATAGGTCATCTGAGCTATATTATTAACATCTGAAGTAAAAATGTAACATATGTTGCTATAATGAAGAGGGCCTGTGGGCTTATCTTATGTAGTGCTGCTGTAACAGAAACACCCTGATGAGTCGGATCCGACTCGACAGCACTTGGCTTTGGCAAGTGGATGGCTTTAGAAAATACAAATTTATTTTGTCAAAGATTAAGAGGCCTGTTGTTTTTGTTAGGTGCTATTGAGTTGGTTCTGACTCATAGCAAACTTACATGCAACGGAACAAAACAAAGGGTTGCTATGAGTTGAAGGCTAGAAGTTACGATGCTGGAAGTCCAGATTCAGAGCATTGATTTATCATTCTCTTGGCTTTGGAGAAAGTTTTTTTGTCTCTTCTTCAGTTTCTGCTTCCTGATTCCTTAGAGATCTCCATGTGTCTCGACATCTCTCTTCCTTTATCTCTGCTCAGTTGTTTAATCTCTTTTATGTCTCAAAAGAGATTGACTCAGATATACCCTATAATAATCCTGATTCATTAACATAATAAAGACAAGCCATTCCCACATGGGATTATAACCACAGGCATAAAGGTTAGAGTTTACAACACATGTTGAGTGGAATACAATTCAGTCCATAACATTCCAAACTTTGGCCCCCAACGTTCATGTCCTTGCCACTTGTAAAATACATTCATCCCATCCCATCACCTCAAAAGTCCTAGATCAACTCCAAGTTCAAATTAATATCTATATCAAATATGGGTAAGATTTTAGGCATAGCCCATCCTGAAGCAAAATTCCTCAACTGAGAATTCATGAAATTTAGAATACAGGTTATTTGTTTTCAAAATAAAACATTGGAACAGACACAAGGTATATATTTCCATTACAAGTGGGAAAAATTGCAGGGAAAGAAGGGATGACAGGCACCAAGCAAATCCCAAACCTACCAGAACAATTTATGTTAGCTCTCAAGGCTTGCAAATAATCCTCTGCTCTTTGCCACTATCTGGGCCATGGCCTTGCCCTCCAGAATCTTGATGTTGGCCATGTTGTCTGGATTCTGGATTGAGCCTGCTTACCTTTGATCTTTTAATCCTACCTTCCAGGATCACTGGGAAGTCAACTGTGCTCCCTCGTCTTTTGGTAGCTCCAGTTCTCCTAGTTATCTGAGTGACAACCCTATTCCCATTGTCCCTGACAGGCCTGTTCTTCTGCCCTTTGGGCATGGTGGCTCTGCCACTTCAGCTTTGGTGAATGGCCTCATCCACCTGGAACTTGGGAATGGTGGCCCCACACTCCAGAACCAAGTTATCGAGCACCCGACTCTTTGATACCTAGGAGGCTGTGGCCCTACTCGTTGAGAACTTGGAGACAGTGTCCCCACCCTTTGAAATAAAGAAGGCTTTGCTTCCCACGCCTCTTCCAACAGTTCTGCTGACCTCTGAATGGCTCCAGGGATTATCCTTTTCTTTCCTTGGAAGACAGCAGAAGTAGCTTGTTTGGTCTATTTCTTTTCTTGGAGGACAACAGAAGTAGCTTTTTTGGCCTCTTTCCTGCCTGTGGAATTCCAAGAGGCAGATAAGGTTCTTTCCTTATGTTCTTTTCCTATCCCCTCAGTTCAAGCTGATGGGTTTTCTGCTGTGGTAGTTGGTTAGATCCATTAGTCAGGAGCTTAATTTCTTTAACACAAGATACTGTAATCATGTTCCGAGTGAACATTCTAGGAGATGTGTCCTTAGTTTATACAATAGGATTTTCCCAAACTTCAAGCTCCATTTTTGTCTTGCACCTTTCATTTTTAAGTCTCTCCCTTTCTACCTGCATATTACTATAAGCAGCAAGTCGAAACCCTGTGACCCGTTTAAGATCTTGCTTAGAAATCTCATCATCCAGATTTCCAAGTTCATTACTTACAAGTTCTACCTTCCACCACACATTTGAGCATAATTCAGAGAAATTCGTTGCCACGGCTTAAAAAGCATCAACCTTCCTCTGTTGTCTAAACACATGTTCACTATTTTCTTTTAAGCTTCAGCAGCTTAAGCTTCACGTTTCTGTCTGTTGCTGGTGCTGTGTGTATTCTCTAAGATGATAGAGATTTCTGTAGGTCTCCTCACTCCCTTCTCATCCTTCACCAGAATCGCCTTCAGTAGTGTACATTTTACCAACAGTGTCCCCAAGGGAATCCAGACTTTTACTACTAGGCACTTTAAAACTCTTCCAGCCTCTACGCATTACCCACTTCCAAAACCACTTTCACATTTTTGGTATGTGTTAGAGCAGTACCCTGCTCTTCTAGTACCAACTTCTATCTTACTTATCTAGTGCTGCTGTAACAAAAATACTGCAAGTGAATGGCTTTAACAAACAGGAATGTATTTTTCTTCAGTGTTTAGGAGGCTAGAAGTCTGAATTCAGAGCACTGGCTCAAGGCGGAGTCTTTCTTTTTCTGTTGGTTCTGGAGGAAGATCCTTGTCTCTTCAGCTTCTGCTTCCTGGTTCCTTAGCTATCTCCCTGTGTCTTCTCTCTTCCATCACTGCTCTGCTTACTTCTTGAATCTCTTTTGTATTTCAAAGGAGGTTGGTTGACTCAAAATATACACTACACTAATCCTGCCTCATTAACGTAACAAAGACAATTTATTCCCAAATGGGATTATATCCCCGAGTATAAACAAAAACAAACTCACTGCCATCTAGTCGGATGCGACTCCTAGCAAGCCTTGAGGTCAGACTAGAACTTCCCTATAGCATTTTCAAGGAGTGCTTGCTGGATTTGAATTGCTTACATTTCAGTTGGCAGACATAGCACTTTACCCACCATGCCACCAGGGTTTCCAACCCCAGGTATAGAGATTAGAATTTACCATACATGTATTTTGGAAACATAATTTAATCCATGAGATTAGAAGAAGAGCATTAAAATAAGCTCTAGTTCCTACACTGTTATTGATGTGACAGTGAATGTAATTTTGTATGCTGACTTGTCCTTTTTAGAGGCAGCAAGACTTTATGGGAAAGCCATTGATTTGGATCGAGACAGGACTGGGTTTCAGTCTGGCTTCTGCCACTGAAGAGCAGTGAGTCTGTAGACAATATACTTAATTCTTCTTGGCCTCAGTTTCTTCATTTGTAAAATGGGGATGATAAAAGTTACTTTGTTTGTCTGTACTGGACATCTCACGGCACAGTTTTCCTACTTCTTCCTAGGATGCAAAGATTGGTGTAGCTGCTTTGGCTTCCCAGGCCTGTGCCGTTGCTGTGCTGTATGTGTACCTTTTCTGCACTAGCCCATCTAGGGAGGCTTCCTTTTTCTCCCTCAGGTTCCCTTCCACAGAGATGAGGTTATTTTGAACTGGAAGTTACTTACAGTTAAGTTAAGGTTTGTGTTGCTGTTGTTAGGTGCCGTCAAGTGGCTTCCAGCTTATAGCGATCTATTGTAACAGAATGAAACTCTACCCAGTCCTGTGTCATCGTCACAGTTGTTAGGCAGAAGCCCATTGTTGCAGCTACTGTGTCAGTCCATCTCATGGAAGGTCTGACTATTTTTTGCTGACCCTCTACTTTACTTGGTTTGGCTACTTTACTGAGCATGTTATCCTCCTGGGCCTGAGTCCTACTGACAACATGTCTGAAGTATAAGAGATGTAATCTCCCTATCCTTGCTTTGAAGGAGCATTCTGGTTGTACTTCTTCCAACACAGATTTGTTCATTTTTTTGGCAGTCCATGGTACATTCATTATTCTTCTCCAGCACCACAACTCAAAGGCATCAATTCTTTTTCTATCTTCCTTATTCATCATACAGTGCTCATATGTATAGCAGACTGTTGAAAACACCATGGCTTGGTTCAGGTGTACCTTAGTCTTCAAGGTTATGTCTTTGCTTTTCAAGATTTTAAAGAGGTTTTTCTCTAGCCAGTTTGAGGAATACAGTGCAATTTTTGATATCTTGCTTCCATAGGTGTTGACCGTGGATCTAAGAAAAATGAGATCCCTGACAAATTTAGTCTTTTTCCTTTTTATCATGATGTTGCTTATTGGTTCAGTTGTGAGGATTTTTGTCTTCTTTATGTTGAAGTGTAATCCATACCGAAAGTTGTGGTCTTTGATCTTCATAAGTAAGTGCTTCAAGTCTTCTTCACTTTTAAGCACTGTTGTGTTGTCTGCATGACACAGGTTGTCAGTGAGTCCTCATCTGATCTAAATGTCCCGTTATTCTCTATATTGTCCAGTTTCTTAGACTGAACAGGTATGGTGAAAGGACACAACCCTGACGTATGCCTTACCTGACTTTACACCATACAGTAACACCTTGTTCTATTTGAATGCCTGCCTCTTTCTTGATCTATGTACAGAATCCTCATGAGCACAATTAAGTGTTCTGGAATTCCTGTTCTTTGAAATCTAATTTATAATTTGTAAACCACACAGTTGAATGCCTTTCGCAGACAATAAAACACAGGCAGTTCAAATCCACCAGGCGCTCCTTGAATACTTTAGAGGGCAGTACTACTCTGGCCTCTAGGGTCGCCATGAGTCAGATCCGACTTAATGGCACTTGGCTTGGCAAACGTTTTTCTGGTGTTCTCTGCTTTCAGCCAGGATCCATCTGGTATCAGTAATGATTTCTCTGGTAACGTATCCTCTTCTGAATATGACTTGATTTTCTGGAAGTTCTCTGACAATACACAGCTGTAGCCATTTTGGAATGATCATTAGTAAAATTCTACTTGTATGTGGTATTAATGATATTCTATAATTTCTGTATTTGGTGATATCACCTTTCTTGGAAATAGCCATAAAAGTAGATCTCTCGTAATCAGTTGTCCAGGTAGCTATCTTCCAAATTTCTTGGCATAGATGAGTGAGTGTATCAGCTGGCGTTCCGTCAACTCCTGGGTTCTTGTTTTACACCAATTCCTTCCCTGCAGCTTGGACTTCTTCCTTCAGTACTACTGGTTCTTGCTTATATGATACCTCCTGAATCGGACGAATGTTGACTAGTTGTTTTTGGTACAGTGACTCTGTGTGTTCCTTCCATATTTTTTTTCTGATGCTTCCTGCTTGTTTAATATTTTCCCCATAGAATCCTTCAATATTGCAACTTGAGCCTTTTTTTTTTTTTTTTTAAATTTTCTCCCAGTTCTTTCAGCTTTATAAATGCCGGTGTGTTCATCCCTTTTGGTTTTCCATCTCGAGGTCTTTGCATATAATACTGTACTTTGTCTTCTTGAGCCATCCTTTTGAAATATTCTGTTCAACTCTGTTGTGTCATCATTTCTTTCTTTTGCTTAACCACTGGACATTCAAGAGCAAGAGTCAGAGTCTTCTCTGAAATCCAGGTTGTTTTTTCTTTTGTTTTTAATGATCTTTTACTTTCTTTACATCTGATGTTCTTGATGGCATTCCATAACTTATCTGGTCTTCAGTCATTTCGTTGCATCAGATCTACTGTTGAGATGGTCTCTAAATTCAGGGGAGATATATTCAAGGTCATACTTTGGATCTTGTCAACTTGTTTTAATTTTCTTCAGTTTCAACTGGAACTTGAATATAAGTAATTCATGGTATGTTCAGCAATCTGTCCCTGGCCTTGTTCTGACCGATAATGTTAAGCTTTTCCATTGTCTCTTCCCATAGTTGTAGTCAATTTGATTCCTGTCTATTTGGTCTGTAGAGGTCCACCTGCAAAGTTAGTTTATGCTGGTGAAGATAGGTATTTGCACGAAGAAGTTATTGGTCTTGCAGAATTCTATCAGGTGATCTCTTGCATCATTTTTTTTTCACTAAGGTCATATTTTCCTGCCGTCGGTCGTTCTTGTTTATTACCAATCTTTGTGATCCAATATCTGGTAACTATCAACGCATCCTGATTGCATGTCTGATCAATGTCAGACTGTAGAAATTGGTAAAAATCTTCAGTTGTTTCATCTTTGGCCTCAGTGGTTGGTGAGTAAATTTGAATAATGGTTGTATTAACTGGTCTTCTTTGTAGGCATATACATATTTTCCTGACAGTATTGTACTTCAGGATAAACTTTGAAATGTGCTTTTTGAAGATGAATGCAATGGCATGGCCTTTTCAAGTTATCGTTCCTAGCACAGCCAACACCAGTCCATTTCAGCTTATTAATGCCCAGGATATTAGTATTTATGTATTGCATTTTTAATGATTTCTAATTTTACTAGATTTATTTACTAGATTTACTTCATACATTTCAGGTTACTGATTATTAATGGGTGTTTGCCGCAGTTTTTACTCATTTTTGAGTTGTGCCACATCAACAAATGAAGGTCTTGAAAGTTTGCCGCCATCTACATCATTAAGGTTAATTTGATTTTGAGGAGGCAAGTCTTTCCCAGTTTTCTTTTTAGTGTCTTCCAAACTCAGGGGCTCATCTTTTGGGGGCATATCAGATAATGTTCTGCTGCTATTCATAAGCTTTTCACTGGCTAAATCTTTTCAGAAATAGATTGACCACTAGGTCCTTCTTTTCAGTCTGTTTTAGTTTGGAAACTAAAATTTGTCCTCCATAGGTGACTCTGTTGGCCTTTGAATATCAGAGGCGTAACGTCCAGCATCATAGACACATGGAAGCTTGCACACTAAGGCAAACTGACAGATACATAGGAGACTGCTGTTAGGTGCTGTCAAACCAGCTTTGATTCTTACTAACCCTACAGGACAGAGTAGAACTCCCTTATAGATATTCAGGGAGTGACTGGTAGATTTGAGCTGCCGACCTTTTAGTTAGCAGTTGGGTTCTTACCACTATACGACCAGGACTCCAATTAATGTTTGGTTCCTATGAATTATCGAAAGTTGAAGTAAGCTAATGGAATCCAAGTTGAAAGCACTGTTATTTACCCCATCTCCAGCTGTCGGCAATGGATTTCTGTGGGTCTGAGTGAAAGCCAGCATGTAAAGATGTAATTGAATTCAAATGGTGGGCTTCCATTGCCTAGTCTTAGATGGTACCTCTCTGCATGTTGAAGTGTTGCTCTAAAAGAGGTAAAAATTCCAGTAGAAGTGAAGCGAGAAACCAGGGTCAAAATTCAAGATTATTTAACTGTGAATCACTCCCTCAAATTCTCAACATCCAAAATTGTCATGATTGGGATCTTCTGCAGTTGATTTTAGTCACATTCACTCAACCACTCACGTGCACATTCACGCACTCATGCACGTGTCCACACACATATGCTCATATTCCTAGCATTTTGTTTTGTGCAAGAACTTTAGCACCTTGAGTACTCACACCCCTCAAAGCTTTGTGATAGAATTCTGAGCTTGAACTTGAGAGTTAGAAACCCATAGTTTAAGTTTGGGAGCTGCTACTTATAATCATGTCACCTAAAGTGAATCACTTAACTTTGCAGAGCCTCAGTCTCCTCGTCTAATATCTCCCCCAGTGGGTGGTGATGAGACTTGGTGAGATAACAGATGCAAACCCTTCATTACAGGTTCTGGCATTAAATTGCTTCTCAGTAAATATTAGCTTCTTCCGTCTTCTCAGTAAGATGTGGGCACTCCATTTTTATTGCCAGAGACGTGTCTTCATTTCTTCCTAATCTTGTATCCTCCAAGTCAACCGTAATTTCTCCTTTCCTGGTGTTCTATAGCCCTTTTGTGTTTCATAGCCATTAGACTATTAAAAGCAGCACTGAGGCTTGTTTCCTTGTTGTAGAGTTTTCATTGTCTGTCTGTATATTTGTGTTTCATGTGCCTTCTCTTCTGGACCAGACTTCAATACTCATATTTATATTTATCCTGCTAAACTTGTCAAAATCTATTGCTGTCCACTCATTTCTGACTCCTAGTGAATTTACAGGACAGAGTAGAACTGTCCCATAGGGTTCCCAGGGCTGTAGTCTCTACAGAGACGGACTGCCATGTTTTTCTCCGCTAAGTGCTCAGTGAATTTGAACTGCTGACCTTTGGGTTAGCAGCTGAGCTCTTAAACACTGTACCACCAGGACATCTTTTTATCGTACTGTATACCCTGGTAGCCTAGTGGTTAAATGCTGTGTCTGCTAACCAAAAAGGTCAGCAGTTCGAATCCACCAGGCGCTCCTTGGAAACTCCATGGAGCAGTTCTGCTCTGTCCTAGAGGGTCGCTAAGAGTCAGAATCAACTCAAAAGCAGTGGGTGGCTAGATTACCCTAACAATGATTCATTCAAACAGCCAATAATTTTCTTACACAATGTGCTAAAATGATACTTGACTGACTTCAAACATTACAGTGAACCAGCAAAAGAGGAGATAACGTTTCAGGCCCTGGATGCCTTTTTTCTTTTTCTTTTTTTAATTGTGATTAAGTAAAAGTATACCATTCAAGTTAAATTTGCATGCCCACCTACAGGCAGCTCCTTCTGCTCTCCTTGCCTGGTGGACAGCACACTCCTCCTTTTCATTCTCTACATATTGTATCCTCTTAACAATCTCCAGTTCCCTCCTCTCCACCCTCTCCTCTTCCTTCTAGTAAGAGGCCAGTAGGACAGCACCCTATAGTTGCACAGAATCATAAAGTATGCACACCATATGGGTTCTGGGATGCCTTTAATTACATACATATGTACCTACACACATAACTTGCTATAGACCATTTCCTTCTAATTGTAGGGGAGGAAGCTAGGTCAAGTATTCATAGGAATCTTCCTCAACACTTTTATTCTGTTTCTAGGAACTATGATATATGAAGCCAGAGAATATTCTACTTTCATTTAGTTAGTTATTTAATGTCTCTGGGCTAGGCACCATCTTGTTATAGTACGAAGTCTTCTGTGAATGAAAAGAGTGTGGTGGGCAAGGCAGATGCCAGCCAAGTGCTGTTGAGTCGGAGATGACACATCACTAATATCCTTTGTCACTACTTTACCCCATGTATGCATTTTGTGTTTAGAAGCAAATTACTGCCATCCAGGAAATCACCAAGGGTTCACTGAAATGTGGTACTGTAGTCCAATTGTGCATTTGAATTTCCTAAGGATAATTTTTCTAATACCAGACAGCATAGTGACATGGAGCTGTGGAGAAAAATACGATCACCTTCCTTTCTTTCAGTTTGACATTTTCCTGATCAGCCCTGACATTGCAAGATCTCAGATCCAATATAATGTAGAAAGAACTTGGCACCCTCAGCTGGAATGGGCAGAAGGAGGGTGCCGACGTGTGAAATATCTGCTTATGGTTATTCAAGGTACAACAGGAACAGAGCTTTCTGTATGCAAGCCAAATGAAATTATTAAGGCTAACCTTCTCACTCAGCACTTAATAGGTAATCAATTTTCACTACCAACAGTGGAGGGTAAAAATCAAAGAGGAAATGATAATGCATCTTCTTTGCATTGATGAAGGTCTTTGGAGTGTGTATAATGATTTTACATGTTTTATTGGCTTTAGTTTTCACAGAAACATGCAATTTCATCAAGACATACATGTACGCATACATTTATTTTATAAGACTGATTTAACAAACAGTTTTGGGATTACCTGCTATATGCCAGCATGGGGGATAGAGCGGTCAAGAAGGCAGAAAAGGTTTTACTGTCCTCTGCTTAATGATGAGGAGATGGCTGCACTAGAAGGTCAAGTACGTTACTCAAGGTCACATAAAGAAATGCTGAACTTAGAACCTAGTATAGTGCTATGAACCTCAGTCTACCAAGTTGGGTGTATTGGAAATAGAGCCTACTTTTCTATCACTCAACTTGGGTTGAATGCTCCTGTTATACTGGGCTAGTGAGACATTTACCACCAGATCTTTTGTCTACTGTCTACTGTCTACTGTTGTTCTACTGTCCCCACTTTCATGCCTAAATTCATGAGGCTTGAGTTAATTCCATGGCAGTATAGAGGAGCTGTGCTCATATGTTGTTTTTCCTATCTGCTTATAGATGTCATGAAGCCAATGTATTACTGGGCCTTACAGACTTCTCACTTTTGTAGAAGGAAGCATGTGCAAATCCCTCAGTCTCTGCCCTTCTTCTCCCACACTACACCCCCAAAATCGTGTCTTCGGGAAAAGATTTATACATTTGTGCTTCTTTAACACATCCTTTCCATGCTTCCACTCCAGTTCCCACTCTTAGGCTTGGAGTTTTGGATGCAACAGTGAAGATTTTCATGGCCTTCTTTGTCTCATCTTCTAGGGTGAAGATCACAGGTCAATGGGAAGGCCTGAATGAGTGGAAGGGAGAATGGTAAATGGAAGGAGAAACAGTCACAGGCTATTATATCAAAATAACCTAATGACCCACCAAGGAAAGAGCAGGTCAGACCAGTGCCTGTGGAAGCAGATCAGCCTGTGATTAGCCTGTGAGTCTAGGGTTAGAGCTTTAAATACCCAAACCAGTTGTCATCAAGTTGATTCTGACTCCTGGTGACCCCTTGGGTATCAGAACAGAACTATATTCCATGGGGGTTTCAATGATTGATTTTTCAGAAGTAGATCACTAGGAATTTATTCTGAGGCATGTCTGGATGGACTTGAACTTCCAGCCCTTTGGTTATCAATTCAGCCTGCTAACCATTTACACAACCCTGGAAATCAACCCTGGGAGGCCTCTGTCCACTTCGTGCATTGCTGAGGAGAGACCACCTGAAACTCTCGGCTCAACTCTACAAGAGAAGAAAATGTTAGCTTTTGCAAAAAGTTAACAAGGTGAAAGTTTTGCCTTATGGTTTGAAATTGAAATAAAATATGCACAGGTTTTCCAACCAATTATTGACTGGGAAAGATGAGAAGTGCTAGCAATTCAGAGCAGAAGGGAAACTTTATATGGGAAAATACCTGGAAATGGTTTTCTCAAGCAAAAACTTTTATCCTTTGGAATGATTTCCTTGTAGAGGGAGGATAAATCAATGGCACAAAGATATTATTCAGGAAAAAAAAATACCATGGTATGTGGTGTGCACATCTTAAGGTTTCACTAGCCTAAAGGTATGTTTCAGGGCACATTGACAACTAAGTCCAGACTTCAGTGACTCTTCATCCCATCTGGGAAACTGGATGGAATCACTCTCTCTTTGTCTTAGATTTTCCCTCTGTTAGTTCTAAGAATCCCCCAAAGGCAGCATTTCTATAAATTCCTGTAAGTTGTCTATGCATTTGTCTCCACCTCCTTTTCTTCCATTTCCTTGTGAACCTGCTTCACTCAGGTGTTGCCCCTATGATACATAGAAACTTGTGGAAGGTCATCAGCCACGTCCACGTTGCTACACCATGGGACCACTTCTCAGAGCCTGTATTACTTGGTGTGTCATCTGCATATGTTAGGGTTTATCCTCTCTCTTCTTAAAACATCTTTCTTGTTTGTTTCAGGTATTCTCAAGGACATGGCACTCTGTTGGCCTCCCTCCTGCCTCACTGCTTGCTCTTTTTCGGTCTCTTTTGCTGGATTCTCCTTATCTCCCTGAGCTGGTAATGGGATAGTGTTCTATGACCCTAGCGACAGACCTTTTTTCTTCCCTGCACTCACTCTCTTGGCCATCACATAACAATCTAACGGCTTGAAATACCATCTGTAAGCTAGTGATTACCACATTTATAGCTTCGACTGTGACTTGTCCCTGAACCTCAAATTTGAGTATCTAGCAGTCTCCAGTTGGTTATCTAATAGGTACCTGAAACTTTAAGTGTCAGAAATTGAACTGCTTTCACGTAGAAGAAAAACAGTGTGAAGACTCAGGGAAAAAGGTGATGTGATGATGGGGAAGGTATTGAAGTGATTTATCTGCAAGGATTGCCAGCAACCACCAGAAGCTAGGCGAGGCATAAAATGGATTTTTCTCTCAGAGCTTCTGGAAGAAACTAATCCTCCAGTCAATTTTATTTTGGATTTGTAGCCTTCCAAATGGTGAAAAAATTAATTTCTTTTGTTTTACAGCCAAAAACAAAAGAAAAAAAATCAAGCTGAGCTGTTGAGCTCCATGCTAGGCTCCCACTGCACCCCATGCCACACCCATATCTGCCTCTTCTATAATATTTTATAACTCATTAAACAGCTCTTCCATCTTTTAGTTGTTCATGTGAAAAATCATTAAGTAAGTCATCCTTGACTCTTCTCTTTCACACTGCACATCCAACGTGATGAGCAAATACTGTTGACACTTCCCTTAAAAAAGTTGAATATTGGACCATTTCATATCACTCAACCCAAGAGCTAAAATGACCTTTAAGATGTCAGTCAGAATATGTACTTCGTTTGCTTCAAATCTGCCAACAGTTTACCACGTCATTCAGAGCCAAAGCTAATATTCTACAAGACTTAAACCCAAACCAAATCGACTGCTGTCAAGTTAATTTCAGTTCATAGCTACCCTATAGGACAGAGTAGAACTGCCCCACAGAGTTTCCAAGGAGCACCTAATAGATTCAAACCACTGACCTTTTGGTTAGCAGACATAGCACTTCACCACTATCCCACCAGAGTTTCCTCTACAAGACTTCATGGGATTTAAACTTAACTCATTTTCTAATTCTTGCACTTTGTTATGTTCCAGTCACAATGGACTTTTTAATCTTCCGAAAACCAGGTAGCCTTGCTTTGACCTTCATGTTTCTGTATTTGCTATTCTCTCTGATTGGATAGCTGTTCACTGTATGTTAGCATGACTTGTTTGGTACTGTCAAGTCAGGTCTAACTCAGTGACCTTATGCACAACAAAATGAACCACAGCCAGTTCTGCACCATCCTTACAATTGTTATGTTTGATAATCATTGTTACAGTCACTGTGTCAGTCTATCTCTTCATCTTTTTTGTTGCCATGAGTTGGATGCAACTCGATGGCACTTGGCTGGCTGGCTACTTTACCAAGCATAATGTGCTTCTCTAGGCACTTTTCCTTCCTGGTAACATGTGCAAAGTATGTGAGATGAAGTCTTGCCATACTTGCTTCTAAGCAGTCCTCTGGGGCATACTTCTTCCAACATAGATTTGTTCTTTCATCTGGCAGTTCACGGTGTATTCAAGATTCTTCTCTAACACCATAATTCAGAAATGTCAGTTTGTCTTCAGTCTTCTTTATTCATTGTTTAACTTGTGAATGCCTGTGAGGTGATTGAAAACACCATGGTTTGGCTTGGGTGTGCCTTAGTCCTTAAAGTAACATCTTTATTTTCTAGCACTTTAAAGAGGTCTTTTGCAGCAGATTTGCCCAGTACAATACAGTTGTCCAGTTTCTTGACTGCTGCTTCCATGGGCTAATATCTTTCAGAGTTTTTCCCAAGTGTAACTGTCTCTATGAAGCCTTCCAGGACAGGCCTGTTTCAAATCCATTCTGCTCTCATTGCTATATATCTCCCTCCATTGCTATATTTTTCATCATATGCTTATCATCCTATGGCATATAATATTTGTTTTTGTGATTCCTTTTGTAGAGTACCAGTAGTATGAGGGAATATTTTGTATGTGTGTGTCTTCTTTTCACTGCCTGGCTCATACCAGGCTTGTAATTAATATTTTTTAAAGGAACAAAGAGATAAGTATATGTATTTGTTTTCTTGCTCCTGTCTTCTCATCACATGGAGTCTTCTTCCCTCATCATCAGCAAACAGGTGGAGCAGTTTTCCACTAGTGGCCACCTGGGCTTCTTGGATGCCAACTCCATTAGAGGGTCCAAAGTGGAAAGGACTGGCAATGGGATAAGTGAGGAAGACCTGCCTGGGACACACTTTATCAAGCAAACTCTTCCTTCTGCTAGACCTCTTCTAAGACTTTTGTGAAGAGTTTCTTTAACAGCTGATCCTAACATCATCCTGTCTTTGCTGGATTCAAAATCAGCCCAGAGGGCCAGCTCAGGGATGGGTGCCCCAAACCTCTCATTTCTTTCACAATTTTGGGACAGCTGAGCCTAAAAGACCTTTTGTTTTCCTATCAACAACAAGCAAATGAAATTTTCGTTTCTGTTAAGTCAAGTAACAAGCCATCTGGGGTGGGGGTCACTGGTTTCTATTGAGGAGTCTAAATCTCAGTTCTCCTGAGGCACTGACGGCGGATGTGCCTGGGACTCCTGCATGGGCTAGCTGGGTGGAATGGGAAGTGACTAAATGGGATAGGGTAGGGACCCAGTGAGAAGGGTGTTTCGTTTACTCCTAGGATCCTAAAGAGAGAGTTTCGTTGGTTCAAGCTTTTCCCTTAGGACCTCTAGGTTTAGTAGAGAAGAGGAGCTCTTGCATACTCGTTCTTTTTCCCCCTCTGTCTGTGCCTTGCACCTAACATCAGAAGATGGCAGCAGAGATTGTTCTATTCCCATCTCTGCCCCTCCCTCTGTCATATTGGCCCAGCAGGACACAAATGCTCACCAGTGAATGCAGGGCAAAGTGCTTTGCAGAAACATATTGATTTCATTTGAGGAGGATAAATTCATAAACTGTACAACTGTATTTATCAGTTCATTTGGGGAGAATGTGATATAGGAGTCGTGCAAAAATAAAATTCTCAGTGGCAGGCATCATTCATTATCTCTTCCATATGGGCAGACTGTAATGCTCACAAGAGGGTGAATTGCTACCGAATCTGACAGCTGCCTCTTGGAATCTAATGCTTTTCCAAGTTGCTCTGCTTAACCCATAACCACTGTGTGGAGTTGATCCAGGATTCCTACTGAGGCTTTTCTTCATGGAATCCATGTAGTCCAAACTTCTGAGTGTTCTAAAAAGCATACACAGACTCTGCCCACATCTCTTAGCTGATGTTTTTCATGTTGGCCCACAGCCTGGTCTTGTATCTTGGTTTTGGCACTAAAGAAGCCCATAGTTGTCATAGTCTATCTGAAAACATAAAGGCAAATGTGTATGTGTGTGTGTGCATGTGCAGAACCAATTTCTTTTCCCTCCTTTTTTTTCCTACCCTCACACTAACAAATAGAGGTGTGTTAATTGTAGTTAACACATATTTTGGTATTTACATTATAAGATATCAAAGAGCGATTGTGGCAGAGTTGGAGAAGGCATGAACGTTACCTATAGAAGGATAAACTAACTCCATCTCAGTCTTTCTAATTCTTGAGAAAAAGAAATATATTCATTTTTTGTTCTGTTTTGTTTTGTTTTGTTTTTTTCTTCCACTGTTCCATCCTCACACCTACTTATATTCACATTATGCAAATACATGATTCATAAGCTTATATGAAGCCATCTTGGCCAGGCAATGTCAGCCAAGTGCCATCAAATTGGATCCATAGGAATTGCATAATATTATTTTTTAAACTTGTATCAATTTAGTTGCAAGAAAATACCTGTATAAATTGCCTTAAAAGGAGAAGACTCTTATACATCAAGAAGAGAAACAGGATTGGGTAATTCAGAAGCTCTGTAATATCTAGACTCTAGTCAGCTTTCTTCCGTTGTCTTTCATTTTATAATTGCATGGTAGCGACTATAGTTCCAGCCATCACTGCTTTGTACTGCCTTCTCTAATGACAGACACCAAGAAGATTTTTCTCCCATGTCTTTGTACTTATCAGGAGATGACAATCTTTCCTAAAAGCCCTCCATTAGACTTCCTGCCAGTTCCTACTGGCCAGAACTGGATCACATGACCACCTCTAAACCAGTCACTGCTACATGAGAATTTCTTTACTTTGATGGATTTAGAACAATTATGATTCTCACCCTAGGGTTGAGACTACTTTCCTTGAGTATATTTCTGCCAATATGTGAAGAATATTGGGTTTATTTTAGCAAGAAAATGTGTGAAAGACTATTGGCTAAAAAGTCAGTAGGATAAGCTAGCACAACTCAAAAGTGCATACCTGGAGCATTAGACCCCTATCAGAATGTGCCTAAAGATTAGAATAAATGGAAAAAAGTGCTCTAATAATGGCACAAATGCTTCGAGAAAAGATATTTGAATCAGCCTGTGGCTAACTCATGGCGACCCTAGGGGCCAGGGTAGAGCTGACCCCAGAGTATCCGAGGAGCGCCTGGTGGATTTGGATCCAACTTGACGGCACTTGGCTTTGGGCTGTGGCTAAAGCTGGTGAACTGAGGCACAGGGTGACGGCAAAAGGAATACACAATGGACAGTGATCAAAGGAAACTAGAAAAGTTCGGCTGTGCAGACTGATCAATAACCGAAACAAAGACTGTGGCAGTCACACACTTTCTTAGTTGCTTAATACTTACTTTGACATATTTACATTTATTAATCAGTTTCTTTGGTCCCTTTTTTCTACTCTCCTTATAACAGATAAAGGTGTCTTAACTGTAGTAAACCCATATGTTGACGTTTTAGTCAGCTAGGGCTGCTCTGACAGAAATACCATAGAGTGGATGACTTTAACAAAGGAAAGTCCATTCTTACACAGTTTGGTAGGCTACAAGTCCAAACTCAGGATGTCCACTACAGGGGAAGGCTTTCCTCCTAGTCAGCTCTGGAGGAAAGTCCGGTATTGAATCAGTCTTTGTCCTGGGAGCATCTTGGCGCGGGAACCTGAGGTCTGAAGGACATGCTCTTCTGCCGGTGCTGCTTTCTTGATGGTGTGGGGTCCCCAGTTCTCTGCCTGCTTCTCTGTCCTTTTGTCTCTCGTAGGATGAAAGGATTAAGGATGGGGCAAGCTATACTCCAGGGACACCCCATTTACAGTGGAGCAGGAAGGTGATCTTATAAAGGGATTTACAGCCCAACCCTAGTCCTTTAACATACAGCGCAGCAAAATCACAAAATGGAGGATAATTATAGAATACAGGGAATCATGGATCAGCCACACGGCTACACATATTTTCTGAGGAACACGATTCAATCTATGACAGTTGGTATGTAAGTTATATCAAGGAAGGGTTGTGGCTGAACTGGGAAAGGGATGAACATCATTTACAGAAGCACAAATTAACTCCTAGGATAGTTGGTCTTCTTTTGAGGGGAAAAGGTGAACACATCTTCAGTTTTACCAGGAATAGTTACAAAGAAGAATCATGAAACTGCTTTTACCTTTATTCAGAAGTTACTTGTGTTTAAAGAGGCTGGGTGTGATACTGATGAAACAAAGAGGTAAACTGTACTGGGTTGCATGTTGTCAGCCTGGTATCATAACCACTGCCTTATGAGGTCTCTTCTGTGTCGCAGAAGAGAAGCTGTAGACTACATTGCTCTTTATTGTATGGCTCCAGGCTAGAGTTTTCCAAAGAGAAATTCATACACAGTTTGTAGGGCAGAAGATAAGAGAACATTATCTTCCTGCAGCAGTTGCTGTCTAGACATGCAGAAACATACATATAGCATCTTCTCAGCAAGCTTCTGAGAATACCCCTCTTTGTTGCTGCAGACTGGAGTAGTTTGTGGGAGCTTCTCCAAGGCAGTAGACAATTCTGGTGGTTTCTCAGTGAGCTCTTGAGAAATAACCAGTTTTAGTGCTTGAGGCTGAAATTGCTTCTGGAAGCTTCCTTGACCTTTGCTCTGTTAGCTCTTCCAACTTTCCTTGTAGTAAAAACTTTAATTTATGGAATACATGCAGTGGGTTCTGTTTTCCTGATCTAATTCTAGGTGATTTTTAAGACTTATGCAGGTATAATCACACTGCCTGTGAACATAGCTACCTTGTATTATGTGTATATGTGTGTGTGTATACATGAGCATGTATGCATATACACAAAATCAACAAGTTATTATTTTAAATTGTAAAACTAATGTTAATATAAAAAGGGAGCATTGTAGAAGTATAGAAAAGAGAGTCTTCTCCCAGACCTTCATTGTCCCCCAGATTGTTTCCCACTTATTTGGAGAACCCACTGCCGTCGAGTCAATTCCAACTCACAGCGACCCTGTAGGGTGAAGTAGAACTACCCTATGTTATGTAGCCTCCTAGACATTTTTTCCTCCATAGATGCCATTTTGTCCACTTTTTAAAAAAGCAAAATAGTGTTATATTGCATGTGTTTTTGTAGTTTATTTTTTTTAGATATAATAATATTTCATAGTCATCCTTCTAGCTGTGTGTTTACAGATAGATCTTCTGTTCATTCCATTGAATGGTCATGTATTTAATATTTACCAGTGATAGGCATTTATCTGGGCATTCAGTTACCTCCCATTTTCCCATATTACCTGTAATGTTGCAATGAATGTTCTCTTGAGTATATTCTTGCATATCTGTATGAATATTATGGTAAGGGAGATACTTAGAAGTGGATGTGCTGAGTCAAATCATTTGCACATACCACACTGCGATGTGTATTGCCAGATTGCCTGAGGGAAATCTCAGTGTGATTTGCAGTGATGCTGGGATCATATAAATGGCTCAGAAATCAGACACCAGTTCTCATGCTATTAAAATCAAGGAAGATGCTTTTGTGCCTGATAACTAGTGTACTGTGAACTAACAGGAGATGTCTTTAATGATGTACATATTGTAAAGAAGACTAATTTGCAGTGACTGCATATGCAAAGGGATATTTATATTTCCACTGAAGGCTAAAGGGGCCCCAGGGAGAATAAGAGTGGGCTTGACTCTGGCTTATACTCACCAATATAGGTTCAGTGGTTTCAGCGTGGGGATCACATCCTCAGTCATTTTTCAAGATATAGCATGGACTGACTGTGGCTGTGTTAAAATCAGCTTGCCTCCAGCTTCTTATTTTCAGTCTTGCGTTTAACCATGCATGAGACTTTCACTCCTCCAAGGGCCACTGGACTTCTCAGCTGGTCAGGATGGAAGTGATCTGAATATATAAGTACTACCACATGTTAGTAACAGTGGGCAGAATGCAGTTCAGATGCGGCTGTAAACCCTCTTTGAACTGGCCAGATCCCTTGGGGATGGGAGAGATGAGCCAGGAATCTCATTAGCAGAAATATGGTCTCGTTAGGTACTTGCTAGTTCTCAGAAGAGTCTGGCTAGACCCAAAGAGCGTGGATATAAGATCCAGATTTGAAATGAGCAGGATTTTCAACATGATTTAGTGGAAACTGGCAACTGCTGAACACTTATTCTGAGCTGAATTGTTTATCTAAAACCAAAAACTCACTGCCTTGAGTTGATTCCGACTCACTCTATAGGACAGAGCAGAATTACCTCATAGAATTTCCAAGGGGTGCCTGGTGGACTGGAACTGCCAACCTTTTGGTTAGCTGTAGCACTTAACCACTATGCCACCAAGGTTTCTGATAGATTGTCTAACTTGATCCCACAGCAACTATGCGAGGTAGTTGACCTTATTTTCATTTTTCCAGGAAGCAAGTGCAGCCTGGGATGAGTAAGTAAATTTGAACATCTTGCTACTAGTCTTTGGCACAACTGAAGTTCACTGTCAGATCTCTCTCTACCCAGAAGACACACGTGCTTCCCTACCGCTTCACAACCTTCTTTAGCCCCCAAAACTACTGTGTGACTCACAGGGAAGCGATGAGCTAGACACAGAGAGGGTGACATCTGGGATAAATGTTTGGGGTTTCCATTTGTTGCTGTCTGTATTGTTTAAATATAGCGTTGTCTCCACAGAGTAAATTATCTTGTTTTATTTTAAAAAAAGATTTTTTTTTTTTGTAATCAGTTTGTGGGATGCCATCAATGCATGCACTGGTATCTTAATTATCTAAAGCAGGATTTCTTAGTCTTGCCACTACGGACATTTGGAACTGGATATTTTCTCATTGTAGGGGGCTGTCCTGTCCACTGTAGAGTGTTTAGTGGCACCACTGACCTCTACCCCGTAGATGCCAGTAGCATTCCCCCTCTCACCTGGTCATGTCAATCAAAACATCTCCAGACATTGCCTGCTTCAGGGTAAAAATTCTCCCGTCTGAGACACATTGATTTAAAATAAAAAGATAGGTCAGGAAACAACAACGGAGGGAAAAAACAGAAGTAAAATCATCATAGAATAGCTGTTAGGTTCCTAGGATCTGGGATCCTGGGACATATGTCTAAACAGATTGAAGAGTCGGGGAGCATTTTCAGTGTGAAATGCAGAAAAATAGGCTTACATTGACTTGTTGAGCATTAAAAGGAAAGATACACTAGCAGTTAGCAAAAATGGAAAAGCGTTATTCTTCTGGGGGACCCTGGACAGGTGTAATAATGTCTTTTCCAAGTCAGCATCACCGTCTCTCAAAGTGAAGTTAAGTAAGCAATTTCAATTTCTAAGCGTTGAGCTATTTAGAAACAGTCTGATAAGAGTGGTTGCATGGACTTAAAGTTAGACGTGCCTGATCGTCCGTTTGCGAGTATGAGATGTGACCCCTTGGTTCTGTGGCTGAGAGTTAAGATTTCAAGCCAGGCTTACCAAGGGCACAGGGGAGCATGGACCTGTGTGGTTGGTGGTTTTCAGGGAGTGTCTTCGTTCCTTTGTGCGTGTCTTAGTCATCTACTGCTACTACAACAGAAATACCGCAAGAGGATGACTGTAACAAAGAGAATTGTATTTTTTCACAGAAAAGCAGGCTAAAAGTCCAAATTCAGCACAGAAGCTCCAGAGGAAGGCTTACTCTGTTGCTTCTGAAGAAAGTTCCTCACTGCTAATCTTCCTCTGGACTGGGAGCTTCTGAGGCACAGAGATCCCACATCCTGTCCAAAGGATGTGGTGTGCTCCTGGCACTGCCTGTTTCATGATGAGATGAGGTCCCCGACTTTCCGCTTGCTTCCTTTTTGTGTGTATCCCAAGAGACTGCCTTAAGGCTCAATACAGTCTTATGGACTGAGTCCTGCCCCACCAAGGCAACTGCTGCCCATCCTCCCTCATTAATATAGAAGCAGGATTTACAACATGTCACAATACCAGGAATCATGGCCTAGGCAAGCTGCTATGCATATTTTTGAGCTGACACAATTGAATCCAAAGTAGTGCTACCATCACAGAAACACCACCAGTGTCTGGTTTTAATAAACAACAATTTATTCTCCTGCCGTCTTGGAGGCCAGAAAAAAACAAAGCAAAGCCAGGCAAAACAAAACAGAACATTGCCATCTAGTTGATTCCAACTCATAGTGACTAAATTCAAAGTATCTACCCTGGTGGTGTAGTGGTTAAGGGTTACATCTGCTAGCCTAAAGGTCGACACTTTGAATCCACCACGTGTTCCTTGCAGATTCTATGGGGACTGTTCTATTCTGCTCTGTAGGGTCGTTATGAGTCAGAATTGGCTCGACCTCAGTGGATTTGGTTTTGGTTTGCTCTAGATGGATGCTGTCTCTCTCCCCTCTAGGGGAAAGAGCTTGTCTCTTCCAGCTTCTGTTCCTTTGTTGCTTGGTGATGTCCATGTAGTATCAGTCTTTCTCCATTTGTGTTCCTTACTTCTGTGCCTAATCTGTTCCCTTTGAATGACAGAAGTTATTGGCTTAAAAGACAGCCTATGCAGATATGATTGATAAGGCTTATCATCCCAGCAGGGGCCTCTCCTCTCATATGCATGAGGATGCTGTGTATGATGTGTGCAAAGAATTTGAATATACCAGAACAATGAACAAATCCATCTTGAAAGAAGTATAGCCTGAATGCTCCTTAGAAGTGAGCATAGTGAGCTTTCATCTCACATACTTTGGATATGCTATCAGGAGGGATGAGTCCCTAGAGGAGAACATCATGCTTGATAAAGTAGAAGGTTAGTGAAAAAGAAGAAGATAAAAAATGAGGTGGATTCATACAGTGCCTGCAACAATGAGCTCACATACAGCAATGGTTGTGAGGAGTGCTCCTGTCCAGGCTCAGTGGTTCCTGGTTTGTATTTGCTTCATAGCTATTTCCCACCCTTTGACTGTGGCACTCCATGGAGACAGACCCCATGTCTGTGTGGCTTGCTGTGGTACACTGCATACCTAGCAGAGTGCCCAGAGCCTAATACAAGATCTGACAATTAAGTTCGTTAACTTTCTCATCCTAGAGAAAGTGCTACATACCTCATTGCTGGATATCACTAGGGTCACCTTTGAAGTACTCTCCATGGGACGCTATTCACCAATGCACTTAATTCACCCTTCAAAGCAATTTTGGAACTCTTTCTGGAACGACCATCTGGAGCTGTTACTGTATTACCGTTGATGTCCTGAATGTCATTAAAACGTCTTCCTTTCAATATTTCATGGCGACCAGTCAGATCCGACTTGACAGCATTTGGCTTGGCTTGGCTTGGATAAAGAAAAAAGTCATTGGGGCCAGAGCAGGTGAGTATGGAGGGTGTTCCAATACAGTTTTGTTAAGTGACTAAAAGCTCCCTCACAGACAACTATATAAGTAAGTTCATGAAACTGCCACAGTGCCACCGTGAGCAATGGCCATTCTAGAAAGAGTTCTGAAATTGCTTTGAAGGGTGGACTAGGTGCTGGCATCTGTGCATAGCTTTCCAAGAGGAATACTTCAAAGGTGATTATAGTGATATTCAGCAATTAGGTATGTAGCACTCAGAACAACGTCAGACCTTGTAAGTTAACCTGGTATGTATTCGGTGAGTGAATCAACGTGTGAGCAGTTTGATGCTAGTAGTTCCTTGGCAACGAGAGGAAAGAGGCCATTGTACACAGCGTGCTAGAGTCATAGAAGAGAGAACATCTAAAGGAGAAGAGTCCTAAATAAGACCATTTTTTTTTCTTCTGGGAACAGAACTGTAGAAGGAGAACTTCTGAAGAACCGGTAGGTTCCACCTGAGGTTGTTGAACAGATGGCCCACAGACAGGCCTGGAACCATTTTTACCCATACATTACATGAAGCACCCCCACCCCACCCCCAAAATCACTGTTGTCTAGTTGATTCTGACTCATAGCGACCCTATATGAAAAGGTAACTCCAAAAGGCTGGAGGTTGGGGAGAGGGGATTCTAGAAGTCAGATATAAGCCCCAAACCAAACCTACTGCCGTCAAGTCGATTCTGACTCACAGTGACCCTGACTCATAGCGACCCTATAGACAGAATAGAACTGCCCCATACAGCTTTCAAGGAGAGCCTGGCAGACTTGAGCTACTGACCTTCTATTTAGCAGCCATGGCACTTAATCACTATGCAACTAGGGTTTGCAGAAGTCAGATACAGGAATTTCATAATGTTTTGCATCTGAAAAGTGAAGAATTTTGAGCTTGGATCAGGTGATTGTCAACATTTCCCTAAAAGCAGGAGTCTTTGCAATTGTGTCATAATCCCAACAGGGTGGGGGCAAGCAGGAGAGGAGGATGACTGGGGACATCACTGGGCTGGATGGCGAATGCCTGCTGGGCAGAAGTTTAGGCCCTTCCTCTGTGTGGTTCTCTTGGATGCATAAACTGACCAGCATTCAGTGATTCCCTTTGTAAAATTAAAGGAAACTTGATGCATGCTAAATAGTGGGAATGCCTTTGTCACTTAAATATATGATATTTAACTATGATGAATTACCCAGGCTAACAAAAGGTTGACAAACCTCGGCTGTGAGTCACACGCTGCAAAATGAAATAGAAATCAATGAAGCCACTAAATGCCCCATAAATGCCAATCCCCTTCTCTGTCTCAGGCCCCTTCTAATCCTTTCATGGAAATAAATGAAAGGATTCTTCATTATAGATTCATTTTCTGAATCCATTTTTCTCATTAGGCTGAAATAAGGGGTAGGTGAGGGTTTATTAGGGAGTAAGCATATCTGATATGCGTTAAATTACTTCTGATGGCTTTATGTATTTAATAGTGTTAGCAAATTATCTGGGTCTTTGATCTAATGGAGCTGATGTTGATGAAGATTATGAATTTAACTCTGTGCTAAACATGACACTGACCTATGGAGCTAGGTGACTAAAGAGTTTATCTCTGCTCTTCACTCTCGTCCTTGGAAATGCTTCTCCCTCTCATGGTTTCACTATCTACACCCCGTGTAGATGACTCCTCAGTCCTTTATTCCAGTGTCTCCCTCTGAAGGTCAGTCTTGGGCTCTGAATTCCTCCTAAGCTGTCTTTGAGTGCTCATATTACCCCCAGTCAATGAATCAGACGTCCCTTCCCCTGTAATCTTCTTTCTTGCAGACTTCCCAATTTCCTTTACTGTTACTTGAGTCAACAAAGACCTTGGAAAATCTCTCTTCCATGGTGTTGCTGTTTCTTTCAACTCACCTGGGAGCCCTAGCAGTGCCGTGTTGAGCATTTGGCTGCTAACCAAAAGGCTGACCCTTCAAATTGCCCAGCTACTCCTTGGAAACCCTATGAGGAGGTCCTACTGTGTCCTATAGGGTTGCTATGGTTGGAGTCAACTTGATGGCAATGGTTTGTTTGTGGTTCGTCATAGCTCTGTCTTAACATTCTTAGAAGAATGTCAGAGTCTGGGCTAGATACAAAGGTATAAGGCAGGGCTCCTGCCTCTTAGAAGCACATAGTTTGACAGGAGCTAAATATATTTTACAGGTAATTATCTTCTAATATGTATATATTATTTATAAGACATAGAAAAGGCCACAAAAAAGAGGGGACAGATGGTGAGCCAAGGCTTCTGAGAAGAGAAGACAATGGACTTGCCGTGGAAGAATGAGTTAAAAAGTGTCAGACATTAGTGGTGGAGTGTTGTGTTATCTCTATTCGTATTGTTTCCACTACATCTTTAACCCATTGCAGTTGAGTCAATTCCAGCTCATAGCTACCCTTTAGCAAATGTAGAACTACCCTATAAGGTTTCCAAGAAGCTCCTAGAGGATTTGAACTGCTGACCTTTTCAATAGCAGACATGGCTCTTAACTGCTATACCACCAGGGTTTCGAATGTCTGTTTAGTACTTTGTATACAGAAGACGTCTTCCCACTTCCAGTCATCTCTATAGTTTGCACCATGCTTTGAGAGATTCGAGGATAAAAAGTATAATCTCAAGCATTTCTTTCTAGTGGAGAGAATAGGTTCAGAAATTATTTGTAAAATGAGAGTTTTAGCAGGAAATGGCTCTGAAGAGACTTCTAATGAAGGGAATATTATAGGAATGAGGGCAGGAAGTAGGAAGCATTGAGGGCTATTATGGCACCTAGAACAAAGCAGTCGCTGTCTGGTGAAGCCCCTTTCTGAAGGAATAATCTGAGGAAGCAGGTTTTGAGCCAGCTAGCTGCCCTCAGAAGCTGTTGTAGAAGTGGCTGTATCAGAATCTTCTTGCAGGAAAGAAGGAGGCAAGAGGAATCTATGCCCCAGCCTTTCTCGTCTCCTGCCCTCCAATTTCTTGCTTATATATTCCATTGGCCAAACCAACCAGAAGCCAGCCAGTAGGAAAATCCATGACCTAAAATGCACAGAAGTTAGCCTCCCAGGGCACAAAGCAGGTAGACAAGAGTAGAGAGTGACTCTCAGGGTGGGAGGGGGGACGAAGGGAGAATGAAGAATAATTGGTACTAAAAGAATGCTCTTACCAGAAGTGAGCATGTCCCACTACCAGTATGGCTTATCATTTCCTGTGGGGGGGAGGGGCGGTTCCCATTTGTAATGGGGTGATAATTACGAGTATTAAAAACAACATAGACGGGACTGGTAGAAATAGAGTTCTGTAATGATGTCAAGGGGACAGAAGAGTAAACTTTACTCAGTGGACTTTAGCCTTTGGGAATAAATAAAAACAAACAAACAAAACAAAACAAACCCTGTGCCATCAAGTTGATTCTGATTCATAGCGACCCTATAACCTATAACCAAAAGGTTAGCAGACATAGCACTTAACCATTACATCACTGCAGTTTCCAGAACATAAGGAAAGAGGGGGGAGAGAAATAACTTTTCACTGCAGAGCCAGAGATGGCTTGTGGCCTGTCCTTAACTATTTCCAACTCTTCTTTAGAATATTCCCTTAGTTTTATTTGGTGAGACAATGGGTTAAACTAAAAGACATTTTCCAGCATCATTTGGCTAAGGAGGGGACCATGAAATACAAGCGGAAAGCACTGGGTGATACTTTGAAGGGAATCCTTTATAGAGGCTCACTCAGTAGAACTCAAACCAGAACCCAAACGTGTTGTTGTTGAGTTGATTTCAACTCATAGCGACCCTACGGGGTAGAGTAGAAATGCCCCATAGGGTTTCCAAGGAGCAGCTGGTAGATTTGAACTGCCTACCTCTTGGTTAGCAGCTGATCCCTTACCCACTGTGCCGCCAGGGCTCCTTCTTCTTGTTCCCTGATCTTCCTTGTCTTCATACCTTAAGTGATGACTTGTGTCCATTTTAGGTCCTTGAGGATGGAGATCATGGCCTAACTATGATGGAACTCAATTCACTCAAGTGACTCTCTATTCCTTCCTGCTAAACATAACTTATAATGGATACACCATGTTCAAATGAGTCAGATACTCTTTTAATCTCTTGGCAGGGTATGAAGCCCGACAGCAGAGTAACCATGTAAGTTCTTTGATTACCCTCAGCCGTAGGAGATGCTTAATGTTTTTGTTTTTGTTTGTTTTGGATGGATTGCATGTTCTAGTGATAGTTTCCTCTGTTCACAGCACCTGTTGACAATGTAACAAATACATTTTTTTTTTTTGTACTATAAACTGGAAATCTTCTGATAAGCATGAGCACTGTTGGAGGAAGAGCCAGATCTAAAAACCAAAGTTGTTGCCCTCAAGTTGATTCCAGCTAATACAGGACAGACTAGAATTGTCCTGTAGGGTTTTCAAGGAGCAGCTGGTAGATTTGAACTGCTGACCTTTAGGTTAGCAGCCCTAGGTTTTGAACCTTGTACCACCAGGGCTGCTGAAGAAGAACAGGACGTAATATTTGAAGTTACGACTATTCCAGAAATAGTTGAGAGGTACTGTTTGGTCACTGAGAAGCTTCAAAATGGTTCTTCAAAATGGGCTCCCTGTGACATTTGTGCCTTTGAAGCATTCTGGTGATTCTCTTGTCCAGTGCTTGTCACACTGTTCGCTTATTGGCCTAGGTTCATTTTTTTGTGTCTCTACACACACACATATGCACGAATACAGCTATGCTCATTCATTTTCTTTTTTCTATGACTGATTTCTGTGGTGCTACAATGGCAGAGCTGAGCAGTCAGGACACTGGATCTGTTGTCTGCTCCTTTTGATAAGAGTTCCTGGCTGGTGTAAATGGTTAAGTGCCTCAGAAGAAAGACTTGGTGACCTGCTCCCAAAAGGTCATGGCCATAAAACCCTAGGGAGTACAGTTCTACTATGCAACATATGGGGTTGTCATGAGTTGCAGAGTTTTTGTTTTGATCATTTACTGCAAAAATGTACCGACCCCTGCTTTTATCTGTTCAGATCACATCTTGCATCTGGCACTTTGTGCTTATTTGAGCTTTGGATATAATTCAGTAGCTTAAGTTATGGGAAACAACAGCGTGACTATTACAAGGAATTATTTAGTACTTTTTTTTCATTCATCCATCAGTTGTAAGTGCTAAAAATATCTTAGGGGTTGCTATAGACATAATGTGATAATTGTTTGTAACTGTTTTGGGGGGGGTTTGAGAAGTGGATTATTCAAGTGGGTTATTTGGAATGTTATTATGGTTTACAATTGGTTTCAGACTATTTCTTTAGGGATTGTCCTTCACTATGGGCACAGTTTTATCACAGAGGTACTTATAGTGGTGAGACAGGGTGGGTCGAGTGGGCTCACCAAGGATAAAGGATTGTTTGCAGTATCCAGTGCATAGAAGCTGCCTAAATACTAAAGTATCTCTCTTTACCACCAACTCACATATCTAAACCCTAACTACTGTCAGTCTACCACCTCTCTCCGTTTGTCACACTGTAGAGGCTTGCCTGTTGCTGTGGTGCTGGAGACTATGCCACTGGCATTTCAAACACCAACAGGATCACAATGGACTTGTTTCTGTGGAGCTTTCAGAATAAGGCAGACTAGGAAGAAAGGTCTGGTGGTCTACTTCCGAAAATTAGCCAATGAAAATCTTAGAGATCACAACAGAGCATTGTCTGACTCGGTAGCTTTTGGACATGTCACTAGGAGGGATCAAACACTGAAGGAGAGCATCGTGCCTGGTGACAAAGAGGGACATTAAGGGTAAGGGAGACCCTTCGGAAGAGACTGATATAGTAGCCACATCATGGACTTCAGCATGCCAGCAATCATGAGGATGATGCAGAATTGGCTAATATTTCTTTGCGTTATACATAAGGTTGTCTTAAGTTGGAAATGACTTGATGGCAGCTATCAGTTTATCAAACTTCTCTCTGTATCCAGATTCTACATGCTGGGTAGTAAAGAGTTTAAGACCTGTTGATCAACTGATTATACCTGAAGCCTATTTCCACCATTTAGTAGCTGTGTAAACTTGGGTAGGTTAGTTAACTTCTCTGTGCTTCTCGCTCTCTTTTTTATAATTAATAAATATGAGCAATAATAGTACCTCACCATTAAGATTGGAAACCCTGGTGGTGTAGTGGTGAAGAGTTCAAATATACCAGGCTCTCCTTGGAAACATTATGGGGCAGTTCTACTCTGTCCTACAGGGTTCCTACAGCTGAGTTGTAGAAGATATGTGTGTGTCTGTATGTGTTAAAACAAAACCTGGCACATTTTACTCAATAAATGTTATCTATTGTGTTGGGAGCAAACTTTTTTTTCCTTCATTTCCTTAGGTCTTCACTTCCAGGCTAGCTCATAAAGCCATCCCAACAACAGGTAATGGAACCTGTTTCATTAGAAAACATGGGATATGTCCATACATTATTTATTTCCGTATTAGAAATCCAGTCAAGTGCCTCCTGCAGCCTCAAGTCCTTTTCTGAGTATCCCCTCCCCTATGATACTTTTTTAAAATTTTTTTCATGGCTGTGTGTTTATAAGGTTGCATTTATTTCTATTCATTAAATGAACCTGCAGTTTCAGTTAACTGGAGGAATGGAATATTGATTTAAATCAAACTTTAGGAGGTTTATCTATCACTTTGAACAAATAAAAACTTATATGAGATTGGATTTCACTGCATGAGACAGGAAAAAACACACTCTGCTGAGTACAGCTTGTGGTTGTACAGCCGAGTTCTAGAGGTATCATCAATATGTTAGGTTCCTGCTTTCACTGTTTAATGATCTCTGCCAACTCTTGATAAAGATACGCTCCCTTTTATTGAAGCTGAGTTTACCCTGTTCCCATGTCTTTTTTGTTCCACACACAGAGTCTTCCTTCAGCCTGTCGCTCTCCCAGAGTTGACATCTCTACTTTCAAGGTTTGTTAGCGATGGTGAATCAGTGTATTTCCAAAAAATTTTGTCTTCCTTTGATCATGGATTTCGAGCTTTCTGTGTGTGGAGTTTGACTTATTTCTAAGCAGCTTCCATGGAGAGGAGGAGACACTAACTTGGCAAATACTGACTTCCTCCACTCTGTCATGCTCCTTGCTTGTTTCTCAGCTCCCAGATGGTTAAATCTAGGCTTTCTTAAACTCGATTGAATTTTAGAGAAAATAGGTCCTGAAGATGGGTTGTCCTGTTCCTACTGCTGTCCTTTCTCCTGCTCGCTCTTTAGTAATAGAACCCGGAGTATGTACTTATCTAGCTACAGTCCCTTCTGTCATGTTCCTGTTACATGCTGTCTAGTTGAATTTGACTCACCGACACCATATGACAGAGTACAACTCTTCCATTAGGTTTCCCTGGGTGTAATCTTTACAGGAGCAGATCACCAAGTCTTTTCTCCCAAAGAGTGTCTGGTGGAGTTGAACCTTTAACCTTTTAGTTAGTGGCTGAGCATTTAACCACTGCTCCAGCAGAGCTCCTTTCTTATTTCCTAGTTTATCTCAAAACTGGGAAAACTCTATGACTAATTTTTGGCTAATGGGGTATGAGCACAAGTGGTGCGTACCAGTTTTATATTATTCCCTAAAATTAAAGCCATGTAGTTCTATGACATTACATCTTTCTAGTGATTGGAATGCAGCAGCAGCTAGAGCAGCAGCATTAGACCATGACATGAGAGCAACCCATGAAGGACATAAAACAAATAGGCAGGAGATCTGGCTCTCTCACAGTACAGAGCTGCTATAGCAGCTCTGGGCTGTGTAGGTGCAGACATTTCCAGAAACAGAAATAAGCTGCTTTGTTTAATCCATTGTTATTTTAGCTCTTGCTAGAGTTGGAAGTGACTCAATGACAGTGGGTTTAGTTTTTGTTTTGTCTTTGCTTTAGATCAGATAAACTGGTATTCTAACTAATATACAGAGTTTAGGATTTAAAATCAGGGCACTAGCAAGCTATGGAAACACTGAGTGTTTTCAACCACCTCATACACCTCGGCAAGTTGGGCAGTGAATAAGGAAGACTGAAGAAGAACTGATGCTTTCGAATTGTGGTGTTGGTGAAGAATACTGAATGTACCATGACCTGGTAGAAGAAGTAGCAGATCGGTCTTGGACGAAATACAACCAGAATACTACTTAGAAGCAAGGATGAAGAGACTACATCTCACATACTGTGGACATGTTATCAGGAGGGGAAAGTCCCTGGAGAAGGATTCAGGCTTGGTAAAGTAGAGGGTCAATGAAAAAGAGGAAGACCCTTGGTGAGATGGATTGACACAGTAAGTGTAATAATGGGCTCAAGCTTAACAATGATGGTGAGCATGGCAGAGGACAGGACAGTGTTTCCTTCTGTTGTGCACAGAGTTACCGTGAGTCAGACAGAATCAACAGCACATAACAACAATTACAACCACAGTAAGATATAAAATATGAGGTATTCGTTTCACAGTTGGCAGTGGGTGGTCAAGACAGGTATTGTAGGCTAGAATTTGGAGATACTTGTTATACTGTGGCAAAGCATTTGGTAAAAACATCACCTGCAACATGTCAAAAGGCAGGCTATATACTGGATCCATGAGGACTAAGGGAAAAACTGTTCTGAGAGAAATTTTAAACTGTGAACAGAGGGGTGGAGCCAAGATGGCAGACTAAATGCACATCTTCCTGAATCCCTCTGGAAACCAAGACCTGAAATGATAATTAAACGGAGGCTTCTGGATACCTGGTTAGCCCTGGGATGTGGCATAGGGCTGTTAATTTGGACTTCATATCACTGAATGCGAAACCTCCTTTCTTTCACTGACCCCACTCTCAGCAATCACAGGCTTGCACAGACTGAAGGTAACTCACCATTTCGAAATTTTTTTCTTTCACCTTGGCCGGTAGGCAGAACTGGGACTTGACTAGCTGCTGGTCTTGGGCACACTGCTGGTGGGACTGGCAAGTGTAATTGCCAGGTTCTGAGAGCCTGGCTTTGGACTCTATACACCTCGGCTCCTCTGGCACATCAGGAAATGGAGAAGCCCAGGCAGAGGCCCTGGCCGGACTTGGTTCGTGGGCGGGGAGGTGGCGCCTGCCAGGGTGAGAGTGATTTTCCAGCAGGGAGGTGGTGTCTTTCACAGTGTCACCTGGGGCTGGGGCCCAGTGGTGAAGGCTGTGGACTCTGGGTATTTTGGCATGCTTGGCCTCTTTCAGCTGGAAACCTGGTCCCGGCCAACTGGCGAGCTCGTGTGGGATGCCATCTTGTTTTGCTGGGAGGTGGGGTCATCCATATGGAAGCCTCAGCTAGACCTAATTACTGGGCTGGGAAGCAGTGCCTACCCAGAAGAGACCGCTTTTCCAGCAGAAAAGCAGAATTCTACGCAGTATTGCCTACAGCTGGGGCCCGACAGCAGACGCCAGCAGGCCACTAGCCTTTCTGTATTTTGAGCTAGGTTATAACATCTAGGGTTCAATATAGGGGTGCTTACTTTGCCAGCTGGGAAGAGGGATGTATACACCTGAAAACCTGACTGACTTTGGAAGTTGTCAAATACTTCTTACTTCTCATTTTAAGACAGCCTAGAGAAACAACTGTGGTCCATCTTCACAGCATCTCTCCCAGCCTCTATTGAGCCACCTGAAGCCCCAAAAGTGACAAACATTGGATAAGACGGTAACCCAGAAGTCACCCAAGGCATCAGAAGGCCCCCAAAAGAAACCACCTCAGAACTTCCCAAACGAAGAAGCTTTTCTGAAACTATCAGAAGGTGAATACAAGAGGATTATATAGAATGCCCTCCTAGACCTTATACAAAATGCAGCAGAGCAAAATGAAGAATTAAACTGTGAACAGAAACTGTCCCCTGAAGTTGTCTTGGAACTGAACAGTTGTTGTGAATAGAATTCTTTTAAAGAATTATCTATGAGATGGAATTGTCAATGACAAATCTAAGGTGTGATGAGGAGTGTAGGGGGTTGTGAGTCTAAGTCAGTGAAGATGAAACAATATGGCTAGGGACAGAGAATGGTGATCCAAGGTGAAGATTATAACCAGTGTTACTGAATTGGACTTGTAGAAATGGGCAAATGGGTGCCTGCTCTACTGTTTGTATTTTCACCAAAAAAAAGAAGGCAGGCTACATGCCAACAGAGCATGTGAATGTCATGGAACTTGTTGGAAAAACTCAGGATATTGGTGTGTGTTGCATCTTTCTCTGCCTACTCACAGGTGCTGCCATGCAGCAGCAACAGTAGCAAGAGATAACACAGTGAACTCCAATCTTTCTCAAGTGCATCATTAAATGCTTTTGGCTAGACAGTGGAGCCATACGAACTACTAAATATATTATAGGTCTTGCCTCTCTAGTCAAGTCTTCTGTTTCAAGTCTTCAAGGAAGCAAGTATAAGGAGGATGGAAGAAGGAGTTGGACACATCATACAAGCACTTATAGATTGATGGGTGTCCTCCAAAAAGAGATGTTCAAGTCTTCACCTCCAGTGCCTGTGAGTGTAACCTTATTTGGAAATAGTCTTAGCAGATGCAGTTACCTAAGTTAACATGACAGCATATGTTGGGCCCTCAGTCAATATGACTGTAGCTTTTTAAAAGAGGAGGACATAGATGGTACACAAAGGTACAGAGGAAAGACAGCCATGTGAAGATAGGCAGAGATTGGAGTTACTTTTCCACAAGCCAAGAACTACTAGTAGCCACTAAAAGCTAGCAGAGACAAGGAAGGATCCTCCCCCTAGAGCCATCAGAAACCATGTGGCTGTACCTACATGTTGATTTCAGCCATCTACCCTCCGGAACTGTGAGGGAGTAAATTGCTGTTGTTTTAAGCCACCCATTTTTTGGCACTTTGTTATGGAAGCTCTAGGAAATCAATACAGTGGCCAATGAACACAAGAGTATTCATATGCAGAAAATATATTTAGATGATGCCTTCAGCTGTGGTGACTTACACTGAGGATTGTCTGGAAGCAAATCCATCTTAATATTCTTGAGCAAATAACATTTCCAAAGGTAGTACAAGCTCCATCTTTGTGTGTTACACAAGTCTGTGATTATGCAACCTCATCCCTGGGTGTGGTAAATGGTTAAATGTTTGGCTGCTAACCAAAATGTTGGTGATTCATGTTTACCTGGGACCACCTTGACACAAGGACCTGGTGATCTACTTCTGAAATATCAGCCATTGGAAATCCTACAGAGCACAGTTCTACTCTGGCACATGTGTACATCTTCATGTATTAACTCAATGTCAACTTTTTTTTTTAAAAGTTAACTCCAGATTTTCCCTTATATACCACTAGGAAGTAGCCTGAAAATGTGCACAGCCCCAAAGAGAGAGACACTTCCCAGTATCCATTTCATACACTGGGGTTGTAGTGGATGAAGGACAAGGAGGTTTCTCTCAAGAACTTGTTTTACTGCCCAGCATGCAACTCACTAAGGACAAGGACTACCATGCCTTTCATTCATCACTTTTCTGGATGGGGATTCTCACTGCAGTTATCCTGACAGCACTTTACCATGTTGCTATGGGCCAATGACTTGGAGAGAGCTGAGGCTGTGGATTTGACCTAGACTTAATGGAGAGGACTCTGTGATACCTCCAGTCACTAAATTTGAACCTGGTTGTCTCTCTAGGGGAGGATAGGAGCAAGGTATCATCAATATTTGGTTGGTACAATGGGTAGATTGAAGCAGAGAACACTGTTGTTGTTGTTAGGTGCCATCAAGTCAGTTCCAAATCGTAGCAAACCTATGTACAACAGACCCAAACTCTGTCTGGTCCCACAGCACCCGCACAGTCTTTACTACAGCTGAGCCCATCACTGCAGCTACTGTGTCAACCCATGTCACCGGAAGTCTTCCACTTCTTCACTCACCCTCTGATTTATCAAGCCTGATGCCCTTCCCCAGCGACTGGTCCCTCCTGATAACATGTCCAAGGTACTTGAGATAAAGTCTTGCCCTCTTTCCTTCATGCAGCGCTCTGGTTGTACTTCTTCACTCTTCTGGCAGCCCATGGTATATTCAGTATTCTTCACCAGCACCATAATTCAAGCACATCCGTTCTTCGTTGTCTGTCTTACTCAGTGCACAGCTTTCACATGCATATGTAAAACCAAAAATCCAAACCCACTGCTACTGAGTTGATTCTGACTTACAGCAACACTGTAGGACGGAGTAGAACTGCTCCACAGGGTTCCTAAGGAGCACCTGGTAGATTCAAACTGCCAAACTTTTGGTTAGCAGACGTAGAATTAATCACTATGCCACCATGCACATGAGGTGACTGAAAATGTTGTGGCTAGGGTCAGGCATACTTTAGCCTTCAAAGTGACATTTTTTCTTTTTTTTTAAAGTACCTTAAAGAGGTCCTTTGCAGCAGATTTGCACCCCAAACACTAGTTTTCTCTAAAATTTTCCCTTCTTTTAGCAATGAAGTTCCTGAGTTTTATTCAAGCGCCTGGTTTTCCAGATAAGGGCTAAATTTCCTAGCATCCCATTTGGCTACTTTGGCTGCCTGACTAAGTTTTGTCCAATGACATGTCTGTGGGAGGTTTGTGTGCTGCTTCATTGTCAAGGCCTTAACGTGAATAGACCTGTTCTCCTTTTCTATGTCTCTTCCTCTCCCTTTCGGTTGGCTGGAAGATGAAAGTGATGGAAGGAGCAGGAGCAGCCATTTTGCACTGTGAGTAGGAGTTTGAATGTTGAAGATGCCAAAGAACTAGGTTTAAACTGCCTGGGTCCCTGATGCCATGGAGATCAGTATCAGCACTGGACTACTCTGAAAGGACTCCTGGTGGCACAGTTGACTAAGTGTTAATCTTCTGACTGAAAAGTCAGTGGTTCAAACCCGCCATCCACTCCATGGCAGTCTGCTTCTGTGAAGATTATGGCCTTGGAAACCCTGTGGGGGCAGTGCTACTCTTTCCTATAGGGTTGCTAGGAGTTACAATCGACTCAACAGCCACGTGTTTTTTTATTTGAACTGCTCTGCGTAGACTCTCACATGAGAGAAAATGCAGTGACTTTATTAAAATCACTCTTATTTTGGCTTTTCTTTCATCAGCTGAAATGGCATCCTAACCAATACAGTCAAACTCTACTTCTTCTGAAATGGAAATCCGAATAGCTGACCTTCTTTCTCGAGATATGAACTGTGGGGACAGTCATGGTAGGCTCAGAGACTGACCTGTCTGGCTCTGAACGCTGTGAGCGAGGACTGTACCAGCTGTACGGTGGTCCATCCTGAGGCCCTGCTGAGGTGGCAGGATGCCTGGGGCTTGTTGTTCTCTGGCCTCATCTTGGAGGGCATACTAGGAGTGTCTGGTATGGATGCTCTATTCAATCTGCCGCTAGCAGGCACCATCTGTCTGAACTGCAGAGGTACCAAGAGCCGGCAGTCATGGAATGATCAAACTGAGAAGAGGGCTGTGACCTCCAGCTTCTCCTTGGGAATCCCCTGCAGCTGCCACCATGAACCTGCCAGCTGGTAAGGTCAGCGCTGTGCTCACCTGCTCTCCCTCTGCACCATCCAGGTCCCCAGGTTTCCAGCACAGCTCCAGCACAAGTTGCCAGCCACATTATATGCACATTCTCTGTCCACATGCAATGCAAGAGGTCTTTGGGCTCAGAACCAGGGGAATTATATTAAATTCTGCATTTTTATCCCGTGGCTTTAGAACACGACATATTTGAAGAAGAGGTCTTGGAAAGAGTCATAGGATTTAGTATAGAAGCTTTAAAGTCTTATCCTAATTCTGCCAGTTGAATCATTGGAGAGGAACTCTAGAATCAGTTTCAGATGCAATTCCTGGCTATGCTCTGTGTGACCCTCGGCAAGTTATTTATGTTCTCTAAGCCTTAATTATTGCATCTGCACGGTAGGGACTTTTGTGGTGAGAACTAAATGAGGTAACCCTACTAAGTTCTTAGACAGTTCATACAAACCTCTCAGTACTTGTTGATTATTGATATTTTTATTATTATGAGCATGTACCTCAATAGATATTCAACTAGCTACTCATGAAATTCTTTGTTACTGAAACTGTATGAGGAATGAGAAATTCTTAGTGGGGATGATGAAAGTGAGGATGGCATTGATGGTGATGATGGAGGGGGTGTGTGACGTGGAAAAGAACAGCAGAATGAGCATATTTGCAAGAGAAGTGAGGGAAAGGAAGGCTGCGTTCTGACAGTGCATATTAAGTACCCGTCCTGAGCTGGAATCCCTGGTGGTGTAATAGCTAAGTGCTGTGTCTGCTAGCCCAGAGGTCAGCAGTTCAAATCCGTTAGGTGCTCCTTGGAAACTCTATGGGGCAGTTATCCTCTGCCTTATAGCGTCCTTTTGAGTCAGAGTGGACTCTGGAGTGTTGGGTTTGGTTTGGTTTTCATAGTCCTGGGCTAGGATTTGTTCTGGGTGGAAAGAAACAACAACAACAACAAAATAATTTATGTTCTTGTGAGGAGAGACATTCAATAAATACATAAGCAAAACCTCAAAACCAAACCTGTTGACTTGAGTCGATTCTGGCTTTAGTGACCCTAAAGGACAGAGTAGAACTGCCCCAAGGGGTTTCTAAGGAGGGCCTGGTGGATTGGAACTCCTCATCTTTCGGATTAGCAGGCTTAGCTCATAACCGCTATACCACCAGGGCTTGAATTCCTTGTGGGTAATCAACTTTCCCAAACTCACATCACTAGCCAGTAGGTGGTGAACAGACTGATTTCCATCAATCTGTCCCCTGAGGCTTTATGCTTAACTCTGAATTTTTCCTTTTTTACTTCTGTCCTAGAAAGCATTTAAACCGAATGATCATAGGAGTCTCCTCCTTACACTTTATGAAGGCAGCCAACGTGTACCAAGTCTCTGCTCTGTTCTAAGTGCTTGAATGTTATTTGTCTACTTACAGCAATACAATATTGGTTAGAGCACCACTCAGTTTCCAGCAAGACAGAGCATAGTTTAATTCCAGTTTTATGACTTTGGGCAAACTATATAACTTTTCAAGGGTAAATTTCCTCACTGGTATGAAATGGTAGCAACTCTGGAAGATGTGGGGTGTGTTGTTGTCTGGCTCTGCATTGCTGTGAAGTAAGCATTAACCCCAAAGCATTTCAGAAAGCAACTAAAGGGTTGACTCTAAATAGAGACACTTGGCTAGTGGAGAAGTTATTTGTAAAATATTCCCTGGGTTTTGGGGAAGGGGAAGGATGCAAACTGAAGTCACAGTGGAGCAAGAAGCATCTGCGGACACTGAGAGGCTGAAAGGAGAGAATTCAGGGGAAGGCGGGGTAGCAGGTAAAAAGGCTCTGTCAGGGGCCAGGGATTAGAAAGCTGTTAAATGGATGGGAGCTTAATAAAAATACTCTTTTGAAATAAATGGAAGATCATTCAGACAGTAAGGGAGATAATTAGAATAGGGTGTGAGATAATAGCAAGCAGAGTTTGGGGAGAGTGAAGTAATGGAAGTGCTGTCGGATTCTGAATCCCCACCTGCTCCCAATCTCACCCATGGGTGAGCAGGGTTAGGAAAGGATGCCCGGTGATTAGACCAGAGCCTGAAAGTTAGGCCTACAGGCTCGCGTCTAGGTTTGCAATTACATGCTTTGTACTCAAAGCTTAATTTCTCAGGGTTCAGATATAAATATTTGGGTCCACAAGATCATGCTTACCTTGGTGATTGGGTAAGGGTTTGCCAAGCTCTTTCTTCAGCTAACCTGAGCCCAACCAAACACAGTGGGCTTTTGTTCTAAAAGCATTATGCACTTTACTGTTTTCAGAGGTACTGTACTGCAAGCTGTTAAAAATGCTATCTCAGTTCCCCACTGAGACAGTATGTCACTGAGTCAGTTCCAACTCCTAGTAATACCATAGGTCAGAGGAGCACTCTCCTGCAGGGTTTCCAAAGCTGTAATGTCTCCTGAAGCAGACTGCCACATCTTTCTCCTGAGAAGTGGTTTGAACCTCCAACCTCTTGGTTAGCAGGCAAGTGCTTACCTACTGCACCAGCAGGGAACTGGAATCAGCAGTAGAGAAATGTCTTTAACATTTAGCTTGTCCTGGTTCGCTGATCCAATTTCTGAACCTTTGAGTTGTTTATACCAGGGAAGTCTTTTTGTTTTAGGTTGCAGGTTAAGATGGATTTTGGCCAATTCCTTTCCTGATTAGTGTGTAAACTTCAAATATCACTAAAAATACTGTCTTGGTCAATCTTAAATGTGATCAACTCTAGCATTCCTTGAATTCTGAAAACTTCTGTTCATTTTATAGGCTGTATTTGTAGATTATGGGGTCTGAGAATTAAGTCTGTGAACTTAGTTGTTCTAAGGGCTGCATACCTCACTGATGAATATCATTGTAGCCACCTTCAAAGTACACTGCTGGGGAAGCTTTACACTGACGCCAGCAACTAGTTCACCTTTCAAAGCAATTTTGAAACTCTTTCTAGAATGACCACTATGCATGGTGGTACAGTGGCAAGTTTGTGAATTTACTGTATCATCTGTGAGGGAGTATTCAACTTCACTGTATTGGAACATCCTTCCTACTCACCTGATCTGGTCCCCAGTGACTTTTTTTTTTCTTTACCCAAAGATAAAGGAAATATTGAAAGGGAGGCATTTGGATGACATTCAGGACATCAAAGGTAACATAACGACAGCTCTGATGGCCATTCCGGAAAAATAGTTCCAAAATTGCCTGGAAGGGTGGACTAGGTGCCGATGCCCATGCATAGCTTCCCAAGGGGAGGACTTTGAAGGTGACAGTAGTGATACTGAGCAATGAAGTGTGGAGCACTTTTTCTAGGATGAATTCATAAACTTAATTGTCACTCTTCATAGATAATGACAGGGTGTCGTTTGTAAGAAAAAGCTTCTAGGTGTAATTGTTCTTCTGTACGTCTATCCCACACCACCCTTCAGAGTGTGGCTCAAGGGAAGGTGACGCTCCTGTGGGATCCATGGAATGACAATGGCACTTCTTTTTTCCATACTTTTTTTGTTTCCACAATTGAGCCCTTAATTATGGTTACCTCATGCCACAATTTAGGAAATTAAAAAAAAAATCAACTCTTTGATATATGATAAGTAATTTCAATTACTCATCTGCTGTATGACCGGTAGAGTCAGTACTGATTTACTCTGCCTTGATTTCCTCATCTTTCCTTTGCACTGTCACCCAAAGATATTATAAAAGAAAGTTTCAGTCTCTAAAATATGAGTTCCTCAGAGACAGGTACCACATGGCACCAAGTAACTACCCCCAAATCTGACATTTACCTTTATAGTCAGAAACAGGGATCTATAAACAACCTTTGATTGTCAGAGCCACGAAGATGTGAGTGTTAAACATAGTGCCCTTCCCAACACGCATGGTGCTTCTTAGCATGTGCTAAGCACTGGGGGAAGTGCTTACGGGCAAATCTCACTTAATCCAAATACCAGCCCTAAATGAGGTTCTAGTGTGATCTCTGGGGCCTCAGAGGGAGGCTCTGGATTTTCCCAAGGACACACAGCTGGTAAATGATTGTAATGGAGTGAATGCTGGCTTCTTGAAAGATATGACCACCAGGAATCTGTGAATATGCTCTTATTTGGAAAAGGGATTTGGGGTAGATGCAATAAAATAAAGGATCTTGAGATGCGATCATCTTGGATTAAGGTGGTCCCTATGTTCAGTTGGCAAATCCTGGTGGCATAGTGGTTAAGGGCCACAGCTGCTAACCAAAAGGTTGGCAGTTCAGATCTACCAGGGACTCCTTGGAAACATGAAGGGGCAGTTCTCCTCTGTCCTTTAGGGTTGCTATGAGTCAGAATCAACTCAACAGCAATGGGTTCATGTCCAAGGGCAATGTCTTAGTAAGACAAGTGACAGAAAGTGAGAAGTTAAGAGGAGAAGGCCACATGAAGACGGAGGCCAAGAATGGTGTGTTGAGGCTACAAGTCAAGGAATGCAAAGAATTGCTGGCAACCACCAGAGACTAGAGAGAGGCATGGGCACACTATCCCTCAGAGACTCTGGAAAGGAACAGTCTGTCAATACCTTGATTTGGGACTCCTGGCTTCCAGACCTGAGACAGAATACATTTCTGTTGTTAGAAGTCACTGAGTGTATGGTAATTTGTTACAGCAGAACTAAGACGCTAACATGGTGCCAGAACAGGTTGGCCCCACACAGGCTGACCCCAGATCTCTTTAATATGACCTTACTCGCATAAACACACCCATTGCTGTTGTGTCTATTCTGACTCACAGCTACCCCATCAGTGCCCCAGTAGAACTGTGCTCCATAGGGTTTTTGATGGCTGATTTTCAGCAGTAGATCACCAGGACTTTCTTCCAAGCCACCTCGCAATGGACTTGAACCACCTGTTTTGGCTTAGCAAGGTGTTAACCATTTATGGCAGCCAGGGACCCCAGTATGGCACTAGGGGAGGACATACCAACACTCAAGCCCCTACTTTCTGAGGACGTGATTAAGAATCATGACTTGCTCAGGTCACCGCTCTCTATTTTTGAGCAGAAATATGATTGTTCTCTGCAAAGCAAGAAGCCATGGATATGACATTAAAGCCAAAATAAAGCCACACCGAGAGGGGAAATAATATAAGCTCCCATTTCTATTCTGATCTGTGGGGAAAGAGAACGACTCTTCTTAGCAGGTACTGCCTGCTCTGCACGTTCTCTCTGCACAGGGTAAGGGTCCCCTCCTGCTCTCTGTTCCTATGACAGCCAGCCAATCATTGCAGGCTGATCATGGCCCTGTGGCTCGTCTGTCCACAGGTCTCAGCCTCCCCTCCCTTCTGCTGTGGGAGAAAGAAGGCTGGCGGAGAAAGCCTCTGGCCTTTGAGTGTGTTTGCACAGGACTCCTGAGTGGTATGAGATGGTGAGATAAGGACTATTTCAGGCGATTCCTTCAGCTTGTGTGAGTAGCACAGGACTGATTTCAGCAAAAGAAATTTATTTCCCTGCAGACATATTTTTATCATTTGCTTGAATTCCTTGAGGCCTTACTCACCACATGTACAGAAGATCCAGTTCTCCTTCAGAGGAGGATGGAAAGAAAAATGGGTAACACTTCAAACCTGAAAAAAAAATCTATAAAAGGCACTGCCAGATAAAATGTTCTGTGACCTATAAGCTTTGGAATGGGTCAGAGGGATTATACTAAGGCTGACATTTAGAAATGATGAGATCCACTGGCTGCTGCGTTTGCTTGTAGCACTCCAGAATACCTTCCAGAGCTGTCCTTCCAGGCCAGCCGCCACTGAATCCCAGACACAATAGCAGGCACTTTAACCTGAGAAGTGAGAGTGAGCCTTAGAGGGTGGCTTTGCAATGACTTTTGCAGGGTGAGATGACTTTATTTAACGGGACACGTTCAGTTAGGCTCCCAAATTTATGTACTAAAAGGAAAGACTTAGCAGAGGCTAATATCAAAGGAAATGATTTCAGAGGGAGTGGGGGAGAAGAGGAGGGTGGTGGATGGCAGACAGGCTGAGAGAGGAGTGAGTAGAGAAAGAAACAGAACTTTGAATGCAATGAGTTTCTTGGACACTGATTTCCTTCTTTCCTTTTTTTTGTTTGTTAGCCTAATGTCTCACAGTAGTTGGATCTGAAAGTGCTCACATGGAATTGGCTAATTCTATGGAATGTGGCAATTTGAGGACCGCTTTGCTGTTCTGGTGTCAACTTAGTGTACTGGCAGTACACTTCTGGAATGTAAACTCCTTGGTGTCCACCCTTAGAACAGTGAAACAAGATAAAGCAGTTTTCAGACAATCGTCTTTTCAGGACAGTTTGCATCCAAGGAGGCTGAGCGTGGAGTAGAAAATCCAGACATCAGGGAAGATGTTTTTGCACTCCTGTGTGCATACCAGGGAATCTGATGTTCTGGGACAGAACTTCAAACCAAATACTCCCAGAAAAATGCTTCTGTCATTGCAAAGGCTGGTTGGCTGTGTTATTTCCCTGGTTGATTCCTTATTCAATAGATCCCTGCTTCTCAGGTCCTGCTGGGAACTGACTGGTTAGGCGTGACCACAGGCTCATCTGCTTTCAGATTTCCTGGGAAGGTGTGGAGGGTGACAAAAGAGTGTGTCTGCATAAGAGGGGAACAGAAAGAACTGGGATAGAAACACAAGTAAGCAAATTAGTTGAATAATTAAGAAGTTGATGGTCAACACAGGTGAATGCGACATCATGCGACTAAGGCTGACTATGCTTATAAAACGGGGATGATGCCAAAGCATCTTGGAGATTACTATGCCCATGGCCTTGTTCAGCTGTCTAATGTGCTGAATTAATAATACAACTTGTCCTCTGGCTTTTTCATTTCAAAGTATTTGTGTTTTATTTGAAATTGATTTTATTTAAGATTCTTGTGGTTTTCATATCCTTCAATTCTTTATAGTCCCTACTTCTGTTTTTGTCTCTTTAATTATATTTAGACATATTTATTTTATGTTCTCTTTATTATGACCCTTGAGGACAGATTTTTCTCTCTGTTGTGTCTGGTGACTGTCCCTCTTAGTAGACTATTTTCTTGTTGACTGCAGGGAATCCTCCCGAGCCTTGAGTTGTTGAAATATCCTGCGGAGATGCATTTACTTGTGCCCAGGGCTGGGATTTCACTGGCCCAAGACTAGATTTCTAATTTAATTTCTCTGCTTGAAGTTTCCACATTACACAGGGAATATACGTATGGAATTTTTAACTATATTGCTTGGAAAAGAGGAAGACTGTCAATGAGATGGATCCATACAGTGCCTTCAGCAGTGGGCTTGACCATAACAATGGCTGTGAGCATGGTGCCCGACCGAGCAGTGTTTCCTTCTGTGGGACATAGGGTCGCTATGAGTGGGAACAACAAAAACAGCGAGTATATTTACACAGACTTGGAATTCCAATTTCTCATGCCATACTTTTTGTAATCCCCTTCCCATAAAGTTGGAAACCCTGGCGGCATAAACCTTAAGTACCCCATCTGCTCACCAAAAGGTCAGCTATTCAAATGCACCACATGCTCCTTGGAAACTCTATGGGGCAGTTCCACTCTGTCCTATAGGGTTGCTATGGGCCTCCCTGGACCAGTAAATGGTGTTTTTTGGTTCCTTTTTTTTTTTTTTTTTTTTTTAACATAGAAATGGTAGCCTTTTAGAGCCCTAGCTTTAATGTGTGAAGTAAAGGGTTAACTCAACAGGCCTTGGTTGCCATAACTTGGAACTTTTCAAAGATCTTCAGGACTGTCCTCAGCCAGTACCTAGGAAATGATGTCTGAGCCCTTAGGATATCCTGCCTCATCCTAAAACAGTCTTTGTACATTTGAGGCTTTGAGGCTTTGAGGCATACCAAATGGTTTATGCTGGTAATACGACTTGCCATGGAGGTCTGTTTTCTGTATGCCTGTGGCTTAGGTCCATACTATGTAAGTTTAACTGCTGAAGTGAAGGGGGCTGGAGAACGGGTTGTTAAAATCAATTACATGGGTACTGTGTGTGTCTGTGACTGCTTCCTGCTCCCCCTCCCCAAAACCTGATAATTAAGGCTCAGGTGACTTCTTTTGGTTGTCAGCACTTTGCATGGGTCATCAGGTAGTGTGGCCTGGAGAATTAAGGGTTTTCTATGCAACTTTACTGGGAAGCCTGTGCCTGGTCACTGTTGGACTCTTTGCTGTGTGTCTTTTCCCTTTCCAGACTTTAATCTGTAACCTTTCACTGTAATACAAGCATATGCTTTAACTGTGAGTACAGCAGCCTTAGTGAGCTCTGTGAGTTCTTCTAGCAAATCACAGAACTTGCAGGTGGGTCTTGTAGATCTCTGGCATAGAAGTGTATTGAGGTCCAGCACCACACTGTGTACACTGTTGTATATCCTGTGGATGTTGTAATCTCTGTTTAATCCAAAGAGTTAATTCTCTTCAGACCATTAGGTGATAGACCACACTGTCCCTTCCTTCCTGGCTTGCGATGTTTGACTACTTAGTTCTTGTATAGACTGAGGTCTCCTTTAGGGACAGGTTATTTTTCCTGTTAGACTATTTAGTCCTATGCTCATACCATGCTGTTTCATGTCTTGTATCATCATACTATATTTTAAGTATCTGGCCAGATAATCTCTACTTCCTTTACCACTGCTCTCCTTTTTGGTTTATTTCTTCAGTTGAATTATGGGATACTTTTGTAAACCTAAAAAAAAAAAAAAAAAAAAAAAAAATCCAGTGTTTTTTTCCTCCTCTTTTTTCTTTTTCAAAATATGCTAAATTAATAGAGCAATTTGGGAATAGATTTGACTTCTTTCCAGTCTGCAGTGTTTTTCTTCAGGGATGTGTTATACACTTCATTTACCGCATTTGTTTTAGTGTCTCAATACCACTGATTTCATATACATTTCGTTTTGAGGTGGGGTTATTTATATATATTTTTACATTATTTTTGTTCTTATTCTGAATTACTTTTCTCCATTGCTTTAGTTGCTAATTGGGCAGAGTTTAGCTTTTTAAAATCATTTTTACTCATAGTTTTTGAAACCCAGAAAATATAATTAATAGCATTAATAGTATTTTTGAAACCCAGAAAATATAATTAATAGCATTAATAGTATTTTTGAAACCCAGAAAATATAATTAATAGTATTTGGTGTGATCTTAAAAACTAGTTATTTTAAGTTGCTTTCCCTGTCATGCTTCTGCTGGTTTGGAGGAAGCAAGCGATATGCCCAGATGGCATCTGGCTTTAGTGCCTGCTTTTCTTTTCTCTCTCTCTCTCTTTTTTTTAAATTTATTATGACCGAGCGAAAATGTACATTCCTGTATAAATTTGCATGCCCACCTCTATGCAGCTTCCACTGCTCTCCCTGTCCGGTGACTGCACACTGTTCCTCTCTGCTCCATACATGTCTCATCCTCCCAGCAGTCTCCTGTCCCCTCCTCTCCACCCACTCCCCTTGCCTGCTTTTCTTATGAGAGAGGAACAGGCTGTTGCCAGGTGACTATCACCTCTTAAAGGTCTGCTTGCAAGTCCTCTGGTTCCTTGCTTTGTAATCCTTGTCTCTACTTCAGATTAATCTCAGTTTCTAGCAAATGAGACTTTCTTGGTCCATGTCACACACTTTGCACAACCTGGCACATAGCAGGCCGTCAGTGCCTGCCTGCTCTTTGTTTATGTATAGCCGCTCAAGCCTTTCTTTCAAATCGTCTGTCTTCTTTTACTACGGAAAGGCTTTTCTAACTTACTTCATGCTACAAGCTTTAAAGCCTTGAACTTATTGTCTCCCCAAGGGCAGGGACAATGTCTGTCTCTGTCTGTACAGCTCTACTTGGCACAAGGTCTCACACACAGTAGGTAAACACTCCATATTCAGTGAACTGACCTAAGGTTGTGCAACAGATCACTCTGCGATGTCAAGTATATCTGTAAAAATAGTACAGGGTTTGTCTGTCTGTAGGTATATCTATAAAAAAAGAATAGTGTTTGTCACCTAAAATCTTCCCCCTTTAAACATTTATACAAAGTAAGACATTGTGTCATGATCAACGAAGTCACTTGAATATAATTTAGTTTCTCTCAGTTTTCTTTTACATGTTAAAAGCTCTCATTGCTTCATAGTCTTCATGTCCAGCCCTTTGATTCTCTTCACCGTCTCCATTGTTCATTGTTTTTCAATGGATACAAAGTTGACATTCAGTCACTTCAGTCAAGGGCTGACTGTGGTTGAATGTGGTGTTTCAGTGGGAGACCTCAGTTTGAGTCCCACAAACGAACTTCATGTGCAGCTACCTCCCGTCTGTCAGAGGAGGAGGATTGCAGGTTGCTGTGACGCCGAACGGGCTTTAGCAGGGCTGCCAGACTAAGGGGACCGTGAAGAAAGACTTAGAAATAGACTTCCGGGAATCAGACTGATGGCAGCTAACAACTACACTGTTGGATCGATTATTTAAAAATCAACTCTTTTTTTTTTTGGAATTGTGTTGACAGAAACCAACTCTAGGCTAAAACCAAAAAAACGGCCCTTGAATCAATTTCAACTCATAGCGACCCTTGTAGGAAACAGCACATCTGCTCCATAGAGTTCCCGAGGCTCTAGTTTTAGGCTACTTTAGGCAAATCAGGGACTTTATTAAGAGAATATTGCAGAAGCTTATAGACTCCAAAGACTGTGAAGAATTGTTGTTAGGCATTTTTTAATATTTACTTATTTATTTGCCAACAATGCCAGATCCCTGTTTTTTAGCTCTTTAAGAATTCTTCACTCGCCTGGTTATCTGGAAACCCTGGTGGGAAAGTGGTTAAGTGCTACAGTGCTAACCAAATGGTCAGTAGTTCAAATCTACCAGGTGCTCCTTGGAAAATGTATGGGTTCGTTATACTGCTGTCCTATAGCATCACAGTGAGTCGGAATGAGGGGCCTTCTTTATGAGATTCGAGTCAAAATATTTGCAAATAGAACTCTGATTGGCCAAGTTGAGTGCTGTGTTCATGCCAGGACGAAGCCTTCTAGTTAACGACATGGAACATTCTGATTGGCCAGAACTAGATCACATGTTGCTCCCTTTGGGTAGGGTCTGTTATTGAAAGAGGAGAGAGAAGAGGAAGTGTGATGGTTAATGAGAAGTAGTTATTATAGTTGTGAGTGTTAGGTCCCTCATTATTTAGATTAGACCCAGTAAAAACCACACTCCATGCTGTCCAGTTGATTCGGACTCATAGCGACCCCACAGCATGGAGTAGAACTGCCCCATAGAGTTTCCGAGGACTGCCTGGCAGATTTGAACTACCAACCTTTTGGTTAGCAACGGTAGCACTTAGCCACTACCCACCAGGGTTTCCTTACATAGAATAAGATTCTAGTAAATATTAAGTGTTATGTTGCTGATTTAGTAATCTTTGTTTCACAGTAAGTAAATCTTATCTCATTATAATTTGGCCTAGCTAGTTATTCTACACTGTACAGACAAAGGTTGCTTTGAGTTTCTATCAAATTGCGTCTGATTTATTACACGGGTTTCTTGTAGCTCTTTAGATACTTTCCCAAGGGACCAAAAAGAAAAATCCTCTCAAGTCTGTTCAAGATGAGAAGTTTGTGGTCCTTCAGTAACCCCAAGTTCCATGTGTGGCTGCTATATCTAGTCTTACTGCCATCATACCGTTGTCTAAATTGGAGAAACCTGCCTGCCATTTTTCACAAGGACATTGCTGGGTAAGAGAGTCAGTTAACACTCGATTTGCTTATCATGTCCCTTGAGACAGCTGGGAGTGGAGGGAGGGAAGGAGGCAGGAGGTTTGACAGGCAGTGATAGCTCAGCCAGTCGGGCTCAAATACCACCCTATGAGGATAAAACCATTGGCCAGATAGGCTCTCTAAATACCATCAAAAAGCAAGGGTCGACCATGAGGACAGGGTTAAGGCTCCGGTCCAAGCATCACAGAACTTCTGTCACACTTTGGAACACTCAAAACACTCGCATGTCTATGCACATATCCTTTCCCATGATTGCTTGGTAACCAGAGAGCACACAGTGTGAGGTGAGCATCACACAAACTCAAGTGCTGACAACTTATTTTTGTAGCTCAGTCTTGAGAAATCTCACAGAGGTCAACCAACAGAGGGAGAAAAGTTATAACGGAGGGGGGGTTGCAGAACCTAATCCTTGTGATGGACACTTGCTGGTTTTTAGGAACTTAGCTTTCCCTCCTTTATTTTTCACTCTCAGTTTTTCTGATAAAATGAGAAGTCAAAGCATCAGATGGAAGACTTACAGGGGACGCTGCACTTCAGTATGCGTGGGGTGTAGGGCGTGCAGGTTAAGGTACATGGCATTGGTCTTGCAGAGCAGTGGGGAAAGAAGTGTTGTGGATTCTGCAAGATCACCTCCTTCTGATGAGGGTCACAATCAAGCTGCATTACTTATGTTTCTGGAGCATGAGCTACCAGACTTTCTGTCAAGAATAATTTAGTGAGCTGGCTCTGGTTTTTTTTTTTTTTTTTTTAATTGCCTACTACAAAATAACAACTTGTTTTGGTTCATATGGAAGCCTACCGTTACAGAAAGAGCATTGAGCTTGGAATCGAAAGATTCCTTTGTATGTTTTTCTATTTATTAAAACTTTACACAGCAACAATGGCTTGGCTACACAGCAACAATATCCTATATTACTATTTACAGTGACCACTAAAAGAAAGATTGAATGGCACATTTCCCATCTATACTAATATTGATTAGTGGTTCTCAACCAGGGGCAGTTTACCCCCAGGGAATATCTGGGACTATCTGGAGACAGAATTGAAGGAGCACTCCTAGCACAGAGAAACGTGGATGCTGCTGAATACCCTAAAATGCACAGAGGACAGCTCCCACCTCCCCAAATTATCTGACCTAAAATGTCCGTAGTGCTGAGATTGAGAAACCCTGATACAGATTCTTGTATCTCAGAGAATTGGAAATAGTCTCTTGTGAATCTCAAAAGTCACCAAAAAAATCTCTAGCAACTGGCAATACCCCATCAGGAATTCTGTCCACCTGGAAGCCCTGAAGCTCTAGTTGTTTAGTTTCTCCTCACAACACCTCTGAGAGACAGAGGACATCCCTGCATTACTGATAAGGTAAGTCTGCCCTGAAAAGGTTAAGTAACTGTCAGAAAAAGCATTCACTTTCCCTCTTTCATGAAGTATAGCAAAGAGGTTATTGAGTTTTTACTGAAAGGCTTACTCTGGGCAGCGGGTGTCAACACTAGCGTATCTGGAAGAAATTTAAGTCCTCTCTCTATAGAGCTGTCGAGTCATGACTTGTCCTTAAAGGTGGGCCAAGAGTTTCCCTATAGTTTTTCAATTATGTGAGAACAACAGGTAAGGAGTTATTGATCTCCCGGGCACGTGCTGGCCCAAGGATGTGTACATTATCCAAGAAACATGACAACTGGGGTTGCTGGTGATTTTTTCCCACTTTGGTGAGACTTTGTGGAAGCTTGCTGTTTTTTAATCTCTCCTCCTGCAACTTCTTCTAATTGCCTTTATCAGGACCTGAGCTCTCCTTCCCTCCTGGCTGTCTGGGGATGTAGATAACTTGTGTGCATTTTTCAGTCTATGCTCATTTGTGTATTGCTTTGTAAGGGGTTCACAGTTTCATTTGTGCCTATTTTGTATTTATGACCTGATGGCAAGCTTCTTGGTGAGCCGGAGACTAAGAAATGCTATCGGTTAACAAATACTCCGTTGGAGAATAGACTCATCTTCCACTCATTTCATTCTTTCTTTGACTCTATTTATTCCAAAATAGTTTTATTAAGTATGTAGTGCATACCAGGTATTGTGCAAAGGGGCTATATAAATAAAACTATTAAATAGAAAACAAAGGAAGCAAAGGATATTGCGAAGATTAAGTGAAATTGTACAAGTTAGTCATGTACCTAGAGGGTAAAAACAATATATAAGGTATTATTATTATTACTATTTATTCTAACATATAGACAAAAACAAAAAAATAAATAAGTCAAACCTGTTGCTATTGAATTGGATCCCAACTCATAGCTACCCCATAGAACAGAGTGAAACTGCCACATACGGTTTCCAAGGAGCAGCTGGTGGATTCGAATTGCCAACATTTTGGTCAGCCACCAAGCTCTGAACCATTACACCACAAGGACTCCAACACATAGGCAAAGTTCTTTGACATTATTATTGTCACTGCCTGTTGTCATCCATTTGGATCTGACTCCTGGCAGCCTCATGCGTGACAATGAAACATAGCCCGGTCCTATACTGCCTTCGTGATCATTGTCATGCTGAAGCCCGTTGTTGTGACCATTGTGTAGTGCCTTCCAACCCAGGGGGTTCATCTTCCAGCACTGTAGGGGACAGTACTCTCTTGTCACCAGTGAGATTTTTGTTGGCCAGTTTTTGGATGTAGACTGCTGGGTTTTTTGTCTTCAGTCATCTTAGTCTAGAAGCTCTGCTGAAACTTTTCTATCACGGATGACCCTACTGGTACTTGGGGTGTCAGTGGCCTGGTTCCAGTATTACAGCAATATGCACCCTACCACAGCATGAAAAACTGACACATAACCAGTGGCAGTAGATAATAACCAAAGAAATCCATTGCCATTGAGTTAATTCTGACTCTTAGTGATACCACAGCACAGAGAAGAGCTGCCCCGTAGGGTTTCCCAGGAGCAGCTGATGGATTTGAACTCCTGAGCTTTTGGTTAAACAGCTGAGCTCTTACCTGCTGTACCACCAGGGCTCTGGCAATAAATACAGCTATCATTATTACCTTTAACCCATACCTGAGTCCCTTGCAAGTAGTAGATGCTTTAGACAAAGTTGTGGCATGACTGAAGGATTCTACACTGGGACTCAGAATGTGAGACAAGATGCTGACAAACATGTTTGTAGCCTTTGGCAGAGTTTGGGTGGGGAGATAATTTAATAGCTGCATCTGACAGCTGAGATTGCTCTGAGACGATCTGACAGGGAAATACATTTTAATAAGCGAAGTAAAGCACTGGGTCAGCATGATGAGGAGGAGTCAGGCTCAAACATACTTTTCAGTTCACAGTGTAAATGGCATTCGATTGCCTTGGAAATCTGTGGGCTGTTCTTCGCCAGGCTCAGATTCCACTGCAGGATTTTGGAGAGCGAGATTTACAGTGCATTTTACCAGAGAACGCCCTTGTAATAATAATAGCTCTAGCTATACAGAGAGGGGTCAGGGAAGCCCAGTAAACAAGTCTTAGATGTCAAAACCAGTAGTAAAAGCAATATGTTGTTAAATTTGGAAGAAAAATTGTCCTATGTGGATATCCATTTGAGATGTGTTTACTTTGGGGCTTATCACAAATGCTGAGAGGGTTGAAGGAGCACAAAACATGTGATTCCCACTCTCCCTGACAGGAAGATTGTGAGGTAGCATTACCCTGTGATGGAAATGGGGAGCCCGCCTCTGCAAGAAGGAAGTCAGTTGCCAGGATGACACATGGCTATGACAGCTTTGTGCACCCTGTAGAGTGGAGATAACACGTAATGGCCTAATCCAATTGCTAAATGGATGATCATGTCAAATGATACGTTCTTCGTGAAAATGCTGGGACTCCTAAATTAATATTACGGTTTGCACTACATAGTTTTCAACTCATATTCTAGTGTTGGCTTAACCAGATGTGTCGAATATGTCCCCAGACAGTGCTCCCATCCCTATTTCTGCTTCCCTTCCAGTTTTACATTTTCTGTTCAAGACTTTTAAAGCATTTTCCTTGCTGGAGGACTAGATTTTTTTTTTTCCGTCACCCAACACATCTATCATACTTAGTAGGTGCTCATCTGTCATTTGATGAGTAAGTGAATCCAAAAACCCACTGCTGTCGAGTTGGGTCTGATTCATAGTGACCCTAGAGGTCAGGGTAGAACTGCCCTATACAGTTTCCAAGGAGCACCTGGTGGATTTGAATTGTTGACCCTAGAGCTGAGGGTAGAACTGCCCTAGGCAGTGTCCAACAAGCGCCTGGTGGATTTGAATTGCTGACCTTTTGGTTAGCAGGTGCAGCGCTTAATCCACTATGCCACCAGGGTTTCCTAAGTAAATGAATGAATATGTCAGATTCATTACCGACAACTTTCAGTTGGACCACAATAAGGTCTCTTAACTCCACACTCTTGCATTCCCGCTACTGCTACATGCGTTCAAGACATCTTCCTATCCCAGCTTGTTCATTGTTAAGAACCTCCTAACACCAATCTTCTCCTTTTACCACTTTCTTCTCCTAATGCTATTGGTCCTCTCCAGTCTTCTCAGTTATCTACCTACAAAGAAGTGGATTAATGTCTCTCCTTTTCTGAAAGACTCCCACAATCACCCATTGACTGTAGGATGATGTTCAAACTCTCTGTGTATACAAAGCCTACGCTGTGTATACAAAATAACGCAGATTTTATCTCTAATCCTGACTCTGTAGTTCGACCTCGCTAGCCTAGTAATCCCTGTATCCAGCCCTTTGTGCATCTTGTTTCCCATCTGGACCTCCATTGCAGGCCATTTTACAGCTCTGTAACTACTTCTATTTTAAATTTTCTTTTCTGTCATCTCCATTTGGTTATTTCCTACTCGCTCATGCAGACCCAATTCAAATGTTGTCTCTTTTGAGTCAACTCTTTTCTTTGATTTACTACAAAGTTTAGAGACATATTTATGAAAACACTCAGTATTTCTTGTTCTTTTTTTTTTTTAACAGTATGTTAAGTCTTTAACATTCCTCACTCTGTTATTTACCAAGGAAGCCCTGGTGGCATAGTGGGTTGAGTGCTACATCTGCTAACCAAAAGTTTGGCAGTTCAAATCCACCAGGCACTCCTTGGAAACTCTATGGGGTAGTTCTACTCTGACCTCTAGGATCACTGTGAGTTAGACCCACTCGACAGCAGTGATTTTTTTTTTTTTAATTATTATCATTATTTCCCTCGGAAACCCTGATGGCATAGTGGTTAAGTGCTATGTCTGCTAACCAAATGGTGGCAGTTTGAATCTGACAGGTGTGTCTTGGAAACTCTGTGGAGCAGATCTACCCTGACCTATAGGGTCACTATGAGTCAGCATCGACTCCATGGCAGTGTTTTTTGTTTGTTTTGGTTTATTATTTACCGAATCGTTTGACCTTGGAAAAGTTACTGCACTTTTCATTGCCTTAGTTTTCTCATCTGTAAAATGAGAATAATAATGGCAAGGGCTTAACAGAATATTGTAAAATTTAAACACACTGATAACATGAATAATGCTTTGAATAGTGCCTAGTGATTACTCAAGAAATGTTAGCTATTGCTGTTGCTTTATTATCATCACAACAGCCCTGTCAGGCAGGAGTGCTTTCTGGTGATTGGCATTGAACTGGTTCCGACTCACGCGAAGCACAATGAAACCTTACTTGGTCCTGCACTCTCTTCATGGTCTTTGATGTGTTTAAACCTGTCTCTGAGGCTACTTTGTCAACCAATAAGGTAGATAGTACTCTCCTTCTTCTATACTGCAGAAAATACAACCCAGAGACGTGAAAGAACTTGATCAAACTTACATAACTGGTAACTGGCAGAACCAAGGTTTGAAGGCAAGTCTATTGAGTTGTAGAAAGCTGTGTGCCCATCAGCGTGTAGAACTGCTGCAATACATTTACCACATTGTGATGAGAATGGAGCTATTTGTTTAAATATTTTTCTCTTTTATTGGACTAGACCTTAGGGAGAGCTTTGTGTATTTCAAAACGCAGCACGGCATCCAGCATAGACGAGGTGTATCATAGATGAACGTGTGAATCAGCATCCTTGGTCTGTATTTTACATTGGGATGAGTAGGCAAAAATTGGTACTGAGAGCACACAGCCAGCAAGACAATAGTTGAGCTGTTTCAGTAACATCTTGCACTTCCTCAGTGAGAGTTAGACCAAAGGGAACAAGACAGGCAGCTGGAACTGTGTGTGGGTTCCCTCATCTCTTTGCCGTGGTCTTCTAGTATCTGTTTCCAGAAGCTATAGTGAGGAATTATATATGCCATCTATGAGTTTTACTCCATAACATTAAAATGTAAGAAATGTCACCTTCTTTTATTTCTTTAAACCAATTTTATTCTGCTCATGGCCCCCTTTAACCTGGCCGGTGGGAAATTCAATCTCAGCTGTTATTGGGATCCTCGTTTCTTCTCCGTAGGATCTATAATAATCTCAGCTTTCATAAGGTGTTCAAGAACAGGGGGAGGAATGGAATCTTTTGTCTAGGTTGTTCTTTATTTTTGCAACTGCTCTTTCTAGGCCTGGCCACTCTGCTCAGAAGCCAGACCTGCCCAGGAGCATCCTGCTCAGAGGCCAACTCCATTGTTCACACTTTTGCATGAGGCGACATTCACTTTCACCCTTCTGATCCAGCCTTTGCAGGCATTCCAAAGCCGTTTATAAGTGCTGTGATAATACATGCAAGCGAGGCCTGCATCTCCCTCCAGCTGTCATGGAAATCCTTCTTCTCCTTCCCTAGTATTGGTCTCAGGATGTGCCAACCCTTCCTCTGGCCTGGAAACTTCTGTTTCTCCTATCGAAAACCAAAAACCAAAACCCAGTGAACCAGACATTCCCGTTGCCATCTAGTCAATCCTGACTCATGTTCGTTCCATGGGTTACAGAGGAGAACTGTTCCATAGGATTTTCTTGGCTGTGATCTTTATAGAAGCAAATCACCACACCTTTCTTCAATGGCACCTTTGGGTGAGTTCATCCCACCAACATTTTAGCTGGTAGTCATGTGCAAACTATTTGCATCACTGGGGGACTTCTGTCTTATCAAAGTGCTTCCTTTCTCCATCTCCTCCTAAGAGTTCCAGCATGACTCAGCACCATCCTCCCCTGATCTTGATGGGCAGAAACCCACTATAGGCTCCTCAGTTTTGGAATGTGTTTCTATCAGCTGGAATTGACTCGATGGCAGTGGGTTTGGTTTTTGATTTGGGCATAGCAGAAAGAGATAACTAATACTGGTTACTATTTTATTTAATAACAGGTCTGATTATATAGGTGGCATAGTGGTTAAGAGCCATGGCTGCTATTAATGGATTTATGGATTGAATTGTAGTCCTCCTCCCCAAATGTATGTAGCAGTTTGGCTAGGCCATGATTGCCAGAACTGTGTGGTATTTCTGTATTTTGTAAATCCTGCCTTTATGGTGTTAATAAGGCAGTGTGGGCAGTGATTGTGTTAGTGAGACAGGATTTAGTCTATAAGAGTGTATGATGCCTTGAGAAAATCTCCTGAGATATGAAAGACAGACATTAGCAGAGAGATTCGGGAACCTCATACTACCAAGCAGCAGTGCTGGGAGCAGATCGTATCCTTTGTAAAGGACACCGGGTCTCTGCATGTCAGAAGCTCCCAGTCTAGGGTAAGACTGGTGACAAGGACCTTCCTCCAGAGCCAGCAGTGAAAGACTTCTCCTGGGGCCGATGCCCTGAATTTGGACTTTTAGTCTGCCTTTTTGTGAGAAAACAAATTTCCCTTTGTTAAAGCTGTCCACCTGTGGTATGTCCATTATAGCAGCACTGTATGACTAAGATAGCTGCTAACCAAAATGTTGGCAGTTTGGGTCTGCAAGGCACTCCTTGAAAACCTTATGGAGCTGTTCTGCTCTGTCCTATAGGGTTTTATGTGGTGGCATCAACTCAACAGCAATGAGTTTTATTATGGTGTTGCTGTGGGCAGGGACGGTAGCAGTCAGTAGCAGAGGAAAGAGTGTGAAAAATGTGAAGAAAGTGTATCCTAAGGAATCTTCCTGTATTTTCCTTTTTCTTTCTAAGTCTACAACACCTTCTCAGTTTCATATTCCCACATAGCTATCTTCCTCATTTTGCAACTTAGTATGTGAATTTTCTTAGACTCTTATGCCAAACCCAGCCTGAATCCTATTTCCTCACCTCCAAAGGCCTTATTGAAAAGAGTAAATCATTTCTGGTCTGCATGTTACTTTTCAGTTTTCTTTTGAAATCCCATGTGCAATTTTGCAGACTCCTCCAAAGCAAAAGGAGCCTCTAGCATTTCTTATTTGACATCCTGCTTACAGTGCTACTGTACTGGAATACAGCAAATAATTTAATTTTCTCTTTCCATACATTCCTTTTACACTTCTGCCAAAGGTGCTTGTGGCTTTAGGTGACTTTTGTAGGCCTTAGCAGACCTGTTTCTTTCTCACTGTACTCATCTTTCTCGCTAGGTGGTGACACTCATTAATATTTAGTACCACACATTAATATTTAGTACCTGAATAATGAGGCGGTAGCTATATTGATTAGGTCTGATTCTACTTTTTCCCTTCTATAGATGATGGGTGATGTCAGTGATAAGGTTTGCTTTGGATCAGTGGAAACACTTTCACTATTCAGATAAGTTTTCATGGTGAGGGGAAGATTCCTTTCAACATCATTGTTTTCACGGTGTTTGTGACTGTTAAGCATCTTAAAAAACAAAACCAAAAACCTACCCACCCCCCATCATGGGTTGAATGTGTTCCCTAAAAAATCTGTAACAATTGGGCTGTGCCATCATTCCTGGTATTGTGTGGTCTTCCTCCACGTTGGAATTCCTGCTTCTATGGTATTAATGAGGGTGGATTGGCAGCAGTTGTGTTGGTAGAGCAAGCTTCAATGTGCAAGTTTGTTTTGTGCCTTGAAGCAGGGTGTATCTCTCTATACTAGGCTAGAGATGGACTAGTTAGGATTCTGGTTCACTCCTGGAGGGAACTCACATTTACTGAACATATGTTGAGTGCCAGATTCTGTCTCAAGGAAAAAAGTCTGGCAGAGGGATTTGGGAACCTCACACCATCAAGAAAGCAGCACTGGGAGAAGAGTGCATCCTTGAGACCCGAGATTCCTGTGCCAAGATGCTCCCTGAACAAAGACTGATGCAGCACAAGGAATTTCCTCCAGAGCTAATGAGAGAAAGCCTTTCCCCGGAGCAGACACCATGAATTTGAATTTGTAGCCTACCAGACCATGTGATAATAAACTTTCCTTTGTTAAAGCCATCCACTGGTGGTATCTGTGTTAGAGCAACACTAGCTGACTAACCTTGCCCACCCCCCAAAACTCTCTTAGAAAAAGAAACTTAGCAAAAAAAGTATCTTTAAAAAATAAAAATCTTAGAGGTGGTGGGAGGGAGAAGTTATGTTCTAGTGTACTTTTCAAGACTTTTGGATCTGTTTCTAAATGCTTAGGGCTGAGCTCACAGCCAACTATAAAATGTTTAATAAGGGTTAACGCTTCAAGGTGGCCAAGGTTAGTTGCTTTGATCCTTGGAGGATGCTGACTACACCAATAATGACATCTCACCTAATAAAACTGTCAATGAGAGGGCAGAACCTCGGAGTTCAGGCTGAATAATTAGAAAGAGTGTGAAACGCAGGCCTTCATTGTGTCATTTATACTTTCCCATGAGATGTGAGCTACCACAGGGTGTATCTCTCTGTACTAGGCCAGAGATGGACTAGTTAGGATTCTGGTTCACCCCTGGAGGCAACTCACATTTACTGAACATGTGTTGAGTGCCAGGCACTGTGCTAAGTGCTGTATAGATATTGAATCTTTAAAATGAATTTAGTATATGTTAAGTCCCATCAGTTGGTCATACTGCAGTGGCTTTAATTTGCTGTGATACTGGAAGCTATGCCACCAACATTTCAAATACCAGCAGGGTCACCCAGGGTGGACAGGGTTCAGTGAAGCTTCCAGATTTAGGAGGAAGGATCTGGAGGTCTGCTTCTGCAAAAACGTTAGCCAGTGAAAACTTTATGAATAGCAGTGGAACATAGTCTGGTGACAGTGCTAGAAGATGAACCCCTTATGCTGGAAGGCTTTTCAAAATATGACAGGACAAGAGCTGCCTCTTCAAAGTAGAGTTGACCTTAACACTGTGAAGGGAGTCAAGCTTTCGGGACCTTCATCTGGTCAAGTGGCATGACTCAAAATAAGAAGGAACAGCTGCAAAAGTCCCTTAATGTAGCCAGAATGTGTCTTGGAAGCAAAGATGGAGACACTTTATCTGACATACTTTGGACATATTATCTGGAGAGACCTGACCCTGGAGAAGGACATCATACTTGGTAGAGTAGGGGCCGCTGAAGACTAGGAAGATTCTCGATCAGCTGGATTGGTACAGCGGCTGCAACGATGGGCTCAAGCACAACAGTGGTCACTGGATGGTGTAGGGTTGGGTGGCATTTTGTTCTGTTGTACATAGATTTGCTGTGGTTTGACACTGACTCAATGGCATCTAACCATGACAGCAATTAAAATAGTGCCTGGTCCATCATAAGCACACAGGGATTGGGGCTACCAGTTTTGTTATTATTCCTCAAACTACTACTAAAAGATAAGCTGATGAGAAACCTAAATTCAGAAAAGTTACGAATCTCCTGTCCTTTTGTTAAGGGTGACAGTAAAATTTGGGAACGGGCAATGGTAATGATTAACTATGATGAACATGGCTGATGCCGTTGAACTCTACACATGAAGATTGTTGAAATGTCTAAATGTTGCATTGTGTATATATGTATCACTATAAAAACAAGCAAACTAAACCTTAAAACTTGCTGTCCTCTGAAAGCAAAAGATAGGAGTATGTCAAAGGGACGTGGCAACCAGCCTGAAAGAGTACTCGGTGGTCAAAACTGGAACAGTCTGGGCAATAAAAGAAACAACGGAGTATTGGATTTAACTCAAAGGGTAAAATAAACATCCATGAGTCCACACTGATATAAATAAATGATTGAATAAATAATAAATTGGGGAGAAAAAAATGAATCTCCTCTACAGAGGAATTCTAAATAATTTATGTAAACACTCTCTTCTACAGATAGTGGAGAACCTCATGACTTGCTTCCAAAAAAAAGGAAAGCAGGAAAGCATAACTACACAGTTGGGAAATCTGACATACATGGCTTCTGTCATTGACTAAGGTTTTCATGTCATCAGTGATACACATCGGGCACCCTTGATACTATGTGATAGAAGGGCACTTCACCTAGACGGTCTTTCTCCCCAAACCTATAACGTTAGTATAATCATGAGAAAAAACACTATACAATTCCAAATGAAGATGTATTTGGGGGGGACAATGAAAAACCTGACCAGTACTCTTAAAACTGTCAAGGTCATCAAAAACAGGAAAAGTCTAAGAAACTGTCAGACTAGGGAGGCTAAGGAGACAAGAGATCTAAATGTAAACATGATATCCTGGATGGAATCAGGTAAAAACCAGTAAAATCAGAATAGTGCATACCATTTAGTTAATTGTTGTTGTTAGGTGTTGTTGTTGAGTCAATTCCAACTCATAAAACCCAAACCCACTGCCATTGAGTCAATTCCTACTCATAGCAACCCTATAGGTCAGGGTAGGACTGCCTCATAGAATTTCCAAGGAGCACCTAGTAGGTTGGATTAGCAGACATAGCAATTAACCACTGTACCACCAGAGTTTCCTTCTAACTCATAGTGATCCTATGTGTAACAGAGTGAAACTCTGCCCGGTCCTGTACCCTCCTCACAACCGTTGTTGTGTTTGAGCCCATTGTTGCAGCCACTGTGCCAATCATCTCCTTTAGAGTCTTCTTCCTCTCTTTTGTTGACACTTTACAAAATATCATATCCCTCTTCAGGGATTGGTCTCTCTTGGTAATATCCTAACTACATGAAACGAAATCTCGTCTTTGTTTCCAAGGAGAATTCTGGATGTACTGCCTCCAAGACAGATGTGTCTGTTTTTCTGGCAGTCCATAATATATTCAGTGTTCTTCTCCAACTCGATAATTCAAAGGCAACAATTCTCCTCCAGTCTTCCTTATTCATTGTACAGCTTTATTAAACTTATTCATTATTAGCTTTTTAGTTAATAGTGACATACTAGTGTTTTTTTCCTTAGTTTTGACAAATATACAATGGTGATGCTAAGGTTCTGGGGTTGACACGAGTTAGAATCAACTTGGTGACAATCGGTTTCATTTGGTGGGTTTAACAATGTGTCAACTGGGTGTGGGATATGTGGAAGTTCTAGCAATCTCTGCAGTATTTCTGTAAATCTAAAACTCTTCTAAATTTATATTTAGATTATAAAACACTTGTTTCAGGTAACAGGATTCAATACTAAATCTTTATGTCTACAGCCCAGATTCTTTCTACAATTTGTAGACTTGTAATCAATGAAATTCTGCTTGGAATATATTTAGGTGTCAAACAGTAACTTTCCAAAAGGCAAAAGCATGATTCTCATGCAAATGTAAAAGAATATTTGCTAAAGGTTTTGTTCAACTCATTTAATTAATGAACTGATTAGTTGCTAAAACTGGTTCAATGAGCATCTGAGAAGCTAGGTATCATGGGGATCTTAACGGATGGCTAGGTTAGAGACAAACTGATTAGTACCTCCCAGAGAAAGAAATAGTTTCCATCAGGGTTATTTGTTGCACTGGGCAGAAATTATTTGTAGCTCTATGTGCAAAAATCTACAAGTTAAACTTTGCCCCTACAAAAAAAAAAAAAAAAAAACAAAAACAAAACAGAACAAACCCTCGGCCACTGAATCATTCCAACTCATAGCGACCTTGCAAGAGGGAGTAGAAGTGCCCCATAGAGTTTCCAAAGAGCGCCTAGTGGATTTGAACCACCAGACTTTTAGTGAGCAGCCATAACACTTAACCACTTCACTAATAGGGTTTCTAGAGCTCTGAAATAAACCAGTCAGCAGAAAATCAAGGTTAGAATGCATGGGAAACACCCAGGGATCTCTGTCGCTGATTTCCAAGTTTAGGATATTTTCACTTAGAGTTATTTCTCTATGTCTTATGATCATAAATAATCTTTAAAAATAATTCTGGATCACTAAAAAAGGCTGATCTCCTTATGTATGGCCTGATTGTTTACAAAAGTATAGCAAGTCATGTCTATGTTGCAAATACCAAGTCTTTTGAGTTTACTTTGCTAATTCAGAGTTATATAATACTGTGCATCTATTAGTGCCTGAGAATTAATTCAGATTGGAAATTTCTATAACAAACCTCAGATTTGATTTTTGAGGCTTGTATTATGGTGCCATAGTGGTTAAGTGCTATGTCTGCCAAACAAAAGGTTGGCAGGGCAGTTGTGTCTGTTTGCAGGTTTGCTGTGAGTCAGAATTGACTCAGTGGCACTGGGTTTGGCTTTTGCTTTGGATCCAAAAGATAGGAAGCAAAACCCAAGACACTTTCACTACCAAATTTTGCCTTCAGTACTATAAATGGGGTGAATTTCTGTCTTTTTGAGGACTCACAAATTTGCCAAGGTCCCTGACCTGTCAGGAAGTGACTTTCTTCCCTGTATTCTGGGACTGGGTCCTTCTAAGCAGATTTGGAACCAATTTTCTGGAGAGAACTATAGAAGCACTGGTGCCTCAGATGAACTCCATCCATCCTCTTTATGTAGATTTGTCACACCTGATTAAATGAGCATCATTCTCAAATGTCACCCTCCAGGTGTGACCTGATTGCACAGTCTGTTTCCCAACTGTTGTTACTGTTAGTAGTCTTTGAGTCAACTCCAACTGTTGGTGACCACATGTATGAGATCAGAAAACGTTGTCCAGGCCTGTGTCATCTTCATTGTCATTGGTTGTTCGAGTTAATTGTTGTGGCAATTGCGGTTTTGGAGTGCCATCCTACCTAAGGACCTATTTTCCAGCACTGTATCAAACAACTTTCTATTGTGACCCATAAGACTTTCATTGCCTGAGTTTTCAGCAGTAGATCACTAGGCCCAGGTCTTCCTTTGCCTTAGTCTGGGAGCTCTGCTCTCCCTTGTCCACTAGGGTGATACTGGTGACACTTGAAATACTGGTGGAACAGTGTCTAGCATTGTAACAGTGTTAAGCCACCACAGTACAACACATTGGCATATACATAGTGGATCTGTCCAGTTTACATCCTGATAGAAAGGATAATTTTTTTTAATTCAAATAATCATATCAGCATAATAAGCAGATACTAGTAAGAGTCTTGGTTTCTAAATTCTGAGTGGCCAGTCAGAATTTGATACCATTTACAAATGTTTCATTTTAGTTTTCAAAAGTAGAATCTACTGAATTGAATGTCAGAGATAGTTTATGAAAAAGAGAAAGGACTTCTTTATATACCTGTAGAAATCAAACCTCAGCAGAAGGTGACGGACCTGAGCTGCTGGATTGTCATGTGGATTGTCCAAAAGTCTTTGACTGGGAAGTGCTAGCAGCTTGCTGCACACACAGCTCCAGGGCACCGCTTACACAAATGCCACCTGGAGCTGTGCCATGTGGTAGCTGATGGTAGCCAGATTCAGCCAGTTTAACAGGAGTTCTTAAGTTCCTTCACAGGGAGGTGGGTGAAGGGAGCTGTCATGGATTGAATTGTGTCCCCCCAAAAATATGTGTGATAATTTGGCTGGGCCAGGATCCCCTGTATTCTGTAATTGCCCTCCATTTAAAAGATTTTCTGATGCTGTAAATCCTAATCTCTGCCTGTGGTTAACAGAGTAGATTGTGTTCAAGAAGATTAGAGTGGAACTATAAATCTCTTCCTAAGATCACCTCCCTGCTCCATTGTAAAGGGAGTTTCCCTGGAGTGCGGCTTGCACCACCTTTTATTCTGTCCTCCTACGAGAGATAGAAGGAAAAGGAAGCAAACAGAGTGGGGAACCTCACCATCAAGAAAGCAGCACCTGGAGAAGAGTGTGTTCTTCAGACCTAAGGTTCCTGCACTGAGATGCTCCCTAACTGATGACTGATGCAACACAGGAACTTTCCTCCAGAGCCTACAAGCGGGAAAGCCTTCTCCTGGAGCGAACATCCCTGCATTTGAGCTCATAGCCTACTGGACTGTGTAAGAATAAACTTTCCTTTGTTAAAGCCATCCACTTGTGGTTTCTCTGTTGGAGCAACACTAGATGACTAAAACAGGAACCAAAGAAGATTTCTCAGAAGTCTAGTAAGTACGTTGCAGGGCATAAAGCAAAAAACATACTGAATTTCATGTTTGTGCCTGTGTGAGACATACCCATGCAGAGTGCTTTTACAGTGTTTTTAATAGCTATCTGTTAGACTATGTGCTCCTTGGAAACTATAAGGGGGCAATTCTATTCTGTCCTGTAGGGTCACTATGAGTTGGAATCAACTCAGTAGCGGTGGGTTATCTATTTATTTATTGGTTTGCTTCAGCTGTTGATAAGGCTAATGCAGAATCTTTTGGAAATACGAGCTCCAGAACAATCCACTCACCTTACCTTCATCAACTCACTGCCGAAGGTAGATCTATGCAGACCTGAGATATGAGCATCAACTACGCATGTGGTTGGTGGTTGTTCAAGATCAAAATCATGTTTGTGTATTGGACTGCATTGAAAATATTCCTCATTCCTACAGAGTGTACAGACAAGCCCTGATGCTGGCCAGAAGGCTAGAGGCTGGAGAAAAGCAGGCGAGAGCTAAGAGATTAGTGGAAAGATGCCGAGCACATACAGTCTGCAGATCTAACCTTATCATTAACACAGGATACTGAAGAAGACCAACGATTACATACTGAATGGCGGAAGGATATTGGTATCTGTTCACTTCATTTTCTTTGAATTTCCAGGATTCAAAATTCATACCAGGTTTATTCTCTGAGTTACTGAATTTCCGTATTTCTAAAACACATTTAAATATTATCTAAACTTAAAAGTGCATTTACAGAAAAAAAAAAAAAGCCATGTTTACAGGAAATCAGTTGACAAGTGGAATTTACTAGTGTGGCCACCCCCCCACCCCCATCACAACCAGGCTGGCATTTCCTAAGTACTGTGGCCCGTACTGGCGTTCTTGAATCCTGCAGATGGTTAACATACTAAGCCACTGACCAAAAAGGAGGGGTTCTGATCTACCCCCAGAGGTACTTTTGAAGAAAGATCTGGTGGTCTACTTCGGAATCATCAGCGATTAAAAATCTTATGAAGCACAATTTTTCTCTGACATAAGAGGTCTGGCAATTAAGTCCGTAAACTTAGTTGTTCTAAGCGCTGCATACCTCATTGCTGAGTATCACTGCAGCTACCTCAAAGTACTCTCCTTAGGAAGCTATGCACCAGCCGCAGGACCCAGCCCCTACTTCAGAGCAATTTTGGAACTCTTTCTGGAATGGCCATTGAGTATGGTGGCACAGTGGCAAGTTTGCAAACTTAATTGTATAGTTGCCTGTGAAGGAGTTTTTAATCAATAAGCAAGTAACTGTATTGCAGCATACTTCCTACCTGCCTGATCTGGGCCTTGATGACTTTTTTCTGTACCCAAAGATAAAGAAAATGTTGAAAGGAAGACACTTGGACGACATTCAGCACATTCAGGACATCATACTGGGACAGCACTGATGGCGATTCCAGAGAAAGAGTTCTAAAATTTGATGGACTAGGTGCTGGCATCAGTGCATAGCTCTCCAAGAGGAGTACTTTGAAGGTGACCATGTGATATTCAGCAAAGAGGTATGTAGCACTCTTTGTAGGATGAATTCGCAACTGAATTGTTATACTTTGTACATGGAGCCACCAGGAGCTGGAGTCCACTCCAGGGTAACTGCTGTTTTGGTGACTCATTCTGCAGAAACTCATTCATATGTACTGGATTTTACCATTTTCTCTGTGACACTTTTTTTCTGATCTATTTTCTTGGTCTGCAGTGAGTGTGCAGTGTTCACTGAAATACAGTAATGGTACTTGTTTTTATAGAACTGGTATATAGTCTGCAACTTCATTTACTAATGCATTTGTTGTTTTGGTTGTCTGCTTCATATGGCAACATATCTCTTTTTAGCTGTGTGATTTTATACCCTTTAATTTAAAATAGGACAGAGATTCTATTGGATTCTAGTATATGGTATTCTGTACTTACATAAACAAAACTGTTTGCCTGTACAAAACCATGTTATCATCACTTTCAATACAAATAAATGAAAAGAATGATACTTACATCTTGCCTCTCCAAGAAATCTTGTAAACTTGGCCTAAATCGTGTATACTTGCATCATACAGGATATTGATATACAAAATATTTAAAGGTTAGGTTTCTTATTTGCCATACAAAAGAAACTCCCAAAGCACTCAGTAACCCAAAAGCCAGTCTTTGCTGTGGTATCCTTGTCCTAGGTAATAATAAGAACAGGCTTTTCTGAAATATAGCCTAGTCTTAGTGAAAAAGTGTCTCTTCACCTCTGAGATATATTCTACCAATGCCAAGACGGAGGTGTGCACTTAGCCTTTGCATGGAAGCCTCTTTGCACGTGGTCTTCACCTCTGAGGGCAGCTGATAAAGCCTTCAGTCCACTCTAAGCTGGGGAGGCTTTCAATCTCTCTGCTGGTTCCGCTCTAATTAAATGTGGATCCCATGTAAACCACAACCCAGACTTTTTATGAATTCAGAATATGTTGGTTTCATTATTCTTGTCAGGAGGCAAAACTAGACCATGACAGATGAGTTTCTGAGCATTTGCTGATCATTCATCTACAAAACATAATAGTTTGATTCTTTCACTTAGGGCTATTTACAGAAACCGAAGTTGATTAATTGAAGCACCAGCCCTGGGTAAATTCTCATTCTCCCTTACTCTCCTGAATCCACGTTTAATGGATCTCAAGGAAATCATCATTAATAATACATTACCAAAGGAGGAATACTGTGACTCATTCCCTCTAGAGAAATTATATGATTTCATTAATCTCAAGTAAGCATGTAAGCATTTTTAACTCTATTATATCTTTGTTAACCATATCCGTAGGTATTATTAGACATTGCACAGTTTCAAATACATGAATGTGCCTGTACTTAAGAATGCCATTAAATATAGTTGTGATGATAATAATATTTAGCATCTATGTAATACTAAGTATGGGAATTCCAGAACACTGAACTGTGCTCATGAGAAATCTGTACATAGATCAAGAGGCAGTAGTTCAAACAGAACAAGGGGATATTGAGTAGTTCAAAGTCAGGAAAGGTGAGCGTCAGGGTTGTATCCTTGCACTATGCTGAACTAATGGTTCGAGAAGCTGGACTATGTGAAGAAGACTGGGGCATCAGTGTAGGAGGAAGACTCATTAACAATTTGAATTATACAGATGACCAAGTCTTGATTGCTGAAAGTGAAGAAGACTTTGAGCATTTACTGGTGAAGATCAAGGAACACAGCCTTCAGTATGGACTACACCTCAGCATCAAGAAAACAAAAATCTCCACATCTAGACAAATAAGCCACATCATGATAAACAGAGAAAAGAGTGAAGTTGTCAAGAATTTCATTTTACTTAGATTCACTATCAATGCTCATGCAAGCAGTGGGCAAGAAATCAAATGACACTTTGCCATGGACAAATCTGCTGCAGAAGACCTCTTTATAGTGTTCAAAAGCAATAATAACACTTTGAGGATTAATGTGCCTCTGACCCAAGCCATGGAAAACCTTCAAAGCACAGTGGTTAGGTGGTTAGCTTCGAACCAAATGGTTGGCAATTTCAGTTCACTGGGTGCTCTTTGTAAACCCTAAGGGGCAGTCCTATAAGATTGCTATGAGTCAGAATTGACTTGATGGCTGTGGGTGACCCAAGTCATGGTGCTTTCAGTTGCCTTGTAAGCATATGAAAGTTGCACAATGAATACAGAAGACCAAAGAAGAACTGGTGTCTTTGAATTGTGGTGCTGGTGAAGAATATTGAAAATGCCATGGATTTCCAGAAGTATGAACAAATTTGTCTTGGAAGAAGTACACCCAGAATTCTTCTTAGAAGCAAGGATGGTGAGAGCTTGTCTCATGTATCTTACATGTTACCAGGAGAAGGACATCATACTTGGTAAAGTAGTAGTTGTTGTTGTTAGGTGCCTTCAAGTTGATTCCAACTCATAGCGACCCTGTGCACAACAAAACAAAATGCTGCCGGTTCTTGCGCCACGCCCACAATCATTTTTATGCTTAAGCCTGTGGTTACAGCCACTGTGTCAATCCATCTCATGAGGGGTCTTCCTCTTTTTTGCTGACCCTCCACTCTACCAAGCATAATGTCCTTCTCCAGGGATTGATCCTTCTCCAGGGACTGATCCCTGCCAGCCACATGGCTAAAGTATGTGAGATGTAGTCTTGCTATCTTTGCTTCCAAGGAACACTCTGCTTATACTTCTTCCGGAACAGATCTGTTCTTTTGGCAGTCCATGGTATATTCAATACTCTTCTCCAACATCACAAGTCAAAGGTATCGGGTCTTCTTCTGTCTTCGTTATTTATTAGCTTTTGCTTGCTGGTAAAGTAGAGAATCATTGGGAAAAGAGGAATATCCTCAATGAGATGAACTGACATAGTGGCCTCAACAGTGGGTTGGAGCATAACAACATCTCATGAAGAGGGAGCAGGACTGGGCAGTGTTTCGTTCTGTTATACGTGAGATCACTGTGGGTTGGAAGCTACTCAGTGGTATCTAACAAGAACAACGTGAAATAAAGACTTTATATTTGTTATTTCAAATCCTACTAACAACTATTGGAAGTGGATTCCCATTTTATAGATGAGGAAATGGAAACAGAGAGAAAGTGACCCATCTGTGGTCAAAGCCTCTGAATAATTCTACCTGTGTCAAACCAGTCTCTCAAGCTTTAAAAGGTTACTCGTAGGATCAGAAAATCAAAAGGCACAGGTTCGTATCTTTCTTTCCCTCCGTGATCCATTAACACAGTATGTCAAAGGGTAGTGGGCCCTGAATAGCAAGATAGGATGAGAACAAAGAAGAAAGAGTTCTATAGAAATTTCTTGTCCAAGGTTTCAATGTTTTGTTCTGTGTAGGGTGTAAATAGCAGGTCTCATCCTGATATCTCTTCCATGAAATAAGATTCTGCCTCTTAGTAGTCCTTGTGGCTGTGCTCATCACTTACCTTTGTGAGCCTTAGTTTACACATCTACCAAATGAGTTCATGACAACTGCTTTTCTTATCTCTCAGGTGATTTTCAGTCCCACTGACGCCTTGTGCGATATGGGCTCTGCTGTGATTATGGTCATTTTCTACTAGAGGCCAGTTTATAAGCAAGAGATCTTTTATTTATGAAAACGTAAGGTGAGTTGGCATATTTTTTTAGAATGGTTGACATTTCATGCTCTAAACTTTGTCATGTTTATGCATAAGTTCTCTGAAATTCACATTGTAGCATCTGCCTGCACTGTTGGTCTTCTGTTTAAGAGATTGGGCCAACACTGTATCCTCTGCAGCTCCCTGGTATATTTGGCATTAAGATAAGCCTGGTTTTATCCAGAGTTCGGAAATAAAGCAATGGCATTGTTTAATTCAGCATTTAGTTACAATATCCTGCCTCACTGACAAGTTGTTGGGTTTGCCTAAGTAAATTGAGTAGAAAATGTCTGCTGCTGTTTTGCCTTGAGTTTCAAAGTTTATTTCCTTCTGACTTGTCCCATTTAGCTTCAATACATCCACCTGGCATTAAAGGGGTGCATAAAATGAGAAATGACAGGGTGCTGTGATCATACAGATCTCAATAGACAGAAAATTCGATTCCTGAGCCTTCAGGTTTCCTGGCTTAAATTGTTGCTGCTGTCTTTTCAGCCGAGCCAATTGCTTGACTTTCCCAACTGTATCAGATTCCTATTGCTGCTGTAACAAATTATTATAAACTTAGTGGCTAAAACCCACCAAATCGGTTTACTGTGCTGAAGGTAAGAAGTCCAAAATGAATTTTATGAGGGCACAAAGCAGCGTGTCATCGGGGCTCCATTCTTCTGAAGGTTTCAGGGAGAATCTATTTCCTTGCCTTTTCCAGCTTCTAGATAGCACCTACATTCTTACCTCCCTCTTCAAAGTGCATTATTCCAACTTCTGCTTCCATTATCATGCCTCCTTCTCTCACTCTGCTACTTCTTTCTTTCTCTTATAAGAATTCTTGAAATTACACTGAACCCACCTGGATAACCCAGGATTATCTCTTCATCGGATCCGACTCGACGGCACTTGGCTAGCTCTAGATTCTTAATTTAGTCATATCTGCAAAGTACCTTTTGACATGTAAGGAAACATAATTACAGGTTCTAGGGATTAGAATGTGGACATCTTTGGGAGAGAAGCTTATTCTATCACCCCTTCTGCCTACAGGGCCTGGAAGCATTTCGTACACTATGTATCTCTAAGTCACCGCTCTTGCTTGGGATTTCTTGATCCTCTGCTCATCAGCAGACTGTTATCTCCCTGCAAACACCCGGTTATGGATTTAATTGTGCCTCTTTCGAAGATACGTTGAAGTCCTAAACTCTACACCTATGAAGTGGACCTTGTTTGGAAATAAGGTCTTTGAAAATGTCATCAGTTAGCATAGGATCCTAATGGAGGAGCCTGTGTACTATGGACTAGGAGAACAGGCACAGAGAAAGTTGGAGGAAAGAAAACCTTACAAAGATACACAAACAAGCAGAGGAACACTGGGGGCTACCAGAGATTGGAAGAGAGGATCTTCCTCTAGAAAGTTCTGAGGGATAATGGCCTGGCCAACACATTTACTTGGACTTCAAGCCTGTAGAACTATGAAGGAATACATTTGTGTTCTTAGAAGCCACCTAGTTTGTGGTACTTTGTCACAGCAGCCTTAGGAAACCAATACAAACCTGCTTCTTGCCTGCCCACTTTTTTAGATGAAGACATCTGAGTTATCTTGGTAGAGGAAGAAGTAGCTCATGCTTAATTTTTTTAAAAACACTTTTACTTCAACAAATGGTGCTGGCAAAATTGGATATCCATCTACAAGAAACTGAAACAAGATCCATATCTTACACCTTATACAAAAACCAACTCAAACTGGATAAAAGACCTAAATATCAAAACTAAAATGATAAAGCTAATCCAAGAAAAGGTAGGAACAACAATGGAAGTTTTAATACACAATATGGACAGACTCCAAAATCTGTCAAACAAACCACAATCATCAGAAGAGAAAATAGAGAAATGGGATCTATTAAGAAGTAAACACTTTTGCTCATCTAAAGACTTTATTAATAGAATTAAAAGAACACTTACAGAATGGGAAAAAATATTTGGCAACTCTATGTCAGACTGACGCCTGATTTCCATAATCTATAAGATACTACAAAATATCAACAAGAAGAAGATAAATCATCCAATTAAGTGATGGGCAAAGGAGATGGACAAACATTTCACTAAAGAAGAGATCCAGGCAGCCAAAAAAACACATGCGGACATGTTCACGATCTTTAGTTATTAAAGAAATTCAAATCAAGATGACAATGAGATACCATCTCACCCCAGCAAGGTTGGCCATGATCCAAAAAACACAAAACAACAAATGCTGGAGAGGCTGTGGAGAAAGTGGAACCCTCCTACACTGTTGGCGGGGTTGCAAAATGGTCCAGCCTCTTTGGAAAGCAATCTGGCACTTCCTTAAAAAAATGGATATTGATATACCATTTGACCCAGTAATTCCACTACTTGGAATATATCCTACAGAATCAAGGCCTTTCACACCAACGGACACATGCACCAGAATGTTTATCGCAGTACAGTCCACGATAGCAAAAAGATGGAATCAACCCAGATGCCCAACAACAGAAGAATGGATAGGTAAACTATGGTATATATACTCAATGGAGCACTACACAATGATAAAGAACAACGATGACTTCAGAAAACATCTCATGACCTGGTTTCAACTGGAAGACTATGTTGAGTGAAAGTAGTTAGCAACAAAAGGACAAATATTGTATGAGACGTCTACGATAAGATCTCAAAAACAGACTTGTGTATAGAAGAAAAGACTTTGACAGCTGCAAGGGAGGGAAGGGAGGGAGGGAGGGTTTAGATTAGATAGTTGCTAGGTATCTGGTTGGGTAAAATCAGTGATAGCACACATTAGAAACAAGAACAATATTAAATGGACTTAAACATAACATGAGTACTCCTTCCATCTTAACCCAATATTGCAAGGATAGAGTAGCTGGGGCGGGGGGCGGGAGACCATGCTCTTAGGTGAAAGTGAGGCCAATTGACACAACTAGCATTTTGCTAAGAGTGCTCTCTGCACCACAAGTTGGTGAGTGGCGTCTGGGATCTTAAAAGCTGCCAAGCTGACATCCGAGGATACAGCAAATGGTCCCAACTCAGCAGGAACGGATGCTCACCGAGGACCAAAATGACATGGGGGTAAGACAACCCAGAAGACAAAGAGACCCACATCAGTGGGTGCCTACATCGACTTGGGACCAGAAGAACCAGATGGTGCCCGGCCACCACCAGTGATAGCCGCGATGGAGCTCACTAAGTTGAGTCTCACTGGCAACACAAGAATAAAAAGGGGTGCACCCTGAGATCCCCACTAAAAGACCTCAATTGATGGTCCAGTGGTTTTGGGGTTCCCCTGGGAGCATGGACCCTTGTCCTGATACTGCCCTTGACCATAAATCATAACGAAGGTCCACGCTTCGGACAGGAATGGATTGGACTTGGCGATGCAGTGACCATGTATTGGATGCACTTTATGGTTATATACATCTATAGGATGTCATCCTTCTGACCTCTGGTTGGAGGAAGGAGAGTGCGTGGGGAGGAGGGAAAAAAGAGACTGTTGGGAGAATGAGACATGTATGGAGCAGAGAGGAATAGTGTGCTGTCACCGGGTAGGGAGAGCACTGGAAGCTGCATATAGGTGGGTATGTAAACTTATACGGGAATGTACGTTTTCACTCAGTTATATTAAATAAAAAGTTAAAACAAAAACAAAAAACACTTTTAATTGTCTAAACACATTAACCCATACATCAACACAACCTAATAAGGTGGTATTGTTAGGTGCTGTTGAGTCAGTTGCAAGTCATAGCAACCTTGTATACAATGCCTCCTGGTCCTGTGCCATCCTCACTATTGTCAAGCTCGAGCTCGTTGTTTCAGCCACTGTGTCAGTCCGTCTTATCTAGGGTCTTCCTTATATCTTCTTACCCCCTACTTTACCAAGCATGATTCCTTCCCCAGGTAATAGTGTCTCCTGATGTATGTCCAAAATCCGTGAGTCAAAGTCTCACCATCCTTGCTTCTAATCAACGTTCTGGTTGCATTTCTTCCAAAACAGACTTGTTCACTCTTCTGCCAGTCCATGGTATATTTGCTATTTTTCTCCAACCAAAAAAAAAAAAGAAAAACCCATTGATACTGAACTGATTCTGACTCACAGAGCTTCTATAGTTTAAAGTGGAATTATCCTATAGAGTTTCCAAGGAGCAGCTTGTGGTTTTGAACTGCTGATCTTTTGGTTAGCAGCCAGTCACTTAAGCATGCAGCTACTAGGGATCATAATTTGAAAGGATCAATTCTTTGATCTTCCTTATTCATTGTTCAGCTTCCCCATGCCTATGAGGTGATAGAACATGATGGCTTGGGTTAGGTGTGGCTTAGTCCTTAAAGTGACACCTTTCCTTTTTAACACTTTAAAGGTAGGCACTACTATGGTCCATATTTATGTAAGAGGAAAGTGGGGATTTGAAGCCCAAGTTCTGACTTCAGTCTCTGAGTAACATGCTTCTCAACTAAGTAGAATTACTTCCTCTGCCTCAAAAATTTTGTAGCCTTTGTTCCATATTAAGAGATACCCTGACTTCTTTCCATATTAACACTAAACTCTGAATTTCATCTCTTCTTATATTTTGGACCTTTGGATCATTGTCTGTTCCTTCCTTCTTGCTGATCTCTTCATCCAATTATCTCATTCTCTTCAGCTGATAAATGTGTTCATGTCACCACCATTCTAAAAAAATTCTCCTAAGATTGCCCAGCTTCTCTTGTTTTCCCTGATACCTGTCCTTTCTTTTACATGCTCCTTAAAATAACAGTCCACAATCACCATTTCTCTTTTTTCCTTCTTAGTAGACAACCATCCCTGCATTTTACAACTTATTATTTTTGACAATGTAATTTTACTATTTATTATCTAAGAAATTCCACCTTTTTGTGGAATTTCTCCTTGTTAGATACACATTCCATCTAGGAACCTCTTCTTTGCCTTCCCAAGAAATGGCAATTTTATTTTTTTTTAAATTGGCCTCCTACCAGTTAACTCCACGGCTGGCTCTCCTCTTGTCTCATGGATCTTTGCTATCTCTTTTAGTGATGTTGTCGTCCCTGGTGAATGTAGCCGTCACCTCAGTCATGATGATTCCTCAGACCCAGTTTCTAGCCCCAAACATGAGTTTTGCTTGCCATTTGCCTGCTGCACACCTTCCGTGGAAGTCCTGCCAACCCTTCAAATGTAGTATGGGCAAACATAGTATGTGCAGATACAGTATGTACAGATGTAGTGTGGGCAGATATAATGTGTGTTGTGTTTGTGTAGGATACACAGTCAGCAGGGCTGTCTAAGTGTTGACTGTGTGCCGAGTGTTAGACTGTGAATGAGATACAGACTTCAAGGAACGTAATCTCATGGCAGAGAGAGGTGTGGATTAGGTGAGGTGTTTAGCGGGGCTGACTGCTGGCTTCAGGTGTTTGTGACTCCAGGTGCTTATGTCTGGCTTCACTTAGCACCCTAAGTCCTCTTTCGTAGTCCCTATCCTATTCAAGGAAACTCTGGTGGCATAGTGCTACATCTGCTAACCAAAAGGTCAGCAATTCAAATCCACCAGGCACTCCTTGGAAATTTTATACTCTGATGTATAGAGTTGCTATGAGTTGGAATTGACTCAATGGCAGTGGCTGGCTTTTTCCTACTGAAACCAGCTCTGAGAAAAGATCTGAATGCATTCATTTGCACAGTGCTTTCTCAACTGGTAGCTTTTACACCAAAAATTCTCTGGCAATTTTTAATGAAAATCATTATACTCTGTTAGAGGAATTGCAGACCTACAAAAACTAGAACATTAAATAGAAAATGGATATTTACCCCTCTGTGACATATGACCAGCCTACCCAGTGATGGAAATTTGGGTGGTATAGTGGTTAAGTGCTATGGCTGCTAACCAAAAAGTCAGCAATTCAAATCCACTAGGTGCTCCTTGGAAAATCTGTGGGGGCAGTTCTACTCTGTCCTATAGGGTTTCTGTGAGTTGGAGTGAACTCGAGGGCAACAGGTTTGGTTTTGATTCCGATTCCTGGATGGTACACATGCCTAATGTGCTCTGTTGTTAACTGCAAAGATGGAGGTTCAAGTCCCTAAGGACCATGTAGAACAAAAGATGACTTCCAAAAAAATCAGTCTCTGGAAACTTTGAGGAAAATAGTTCCACTCTGGTACGTGATTGGGAATGGATTCCATGGGAATTGGAAAAAAGAGAAGACAATACAAGTAGAGATAGGATGAGACAAGACACAAGACAAAAAAGATCTCTGTCTGTCCCTTAGCTAGGAACAACTCTTCAACTTAACAAATACCCACTCAAGATTTTATGCTATACCAGGTACATCTTACTATTGGGCCTACAAAAAACGAATAGTCCATTTTCTGCCAGTGGGAAATGGATACCACACTGTAAATGGCCTGAGTGAAAGGAAAGTACCATTTTTACCCCTTGCCATCGAGTCAATTCCAACTTATAATAACCCTGTAAGACAGATCAGAACTGCTCCATAGAGTTTGTAAGGAGAGCTTGGTGAATTCAAAGTGCTGACATTTTGGTCAGCAGCCAAGCTCTTAACAAACACCACTTAAAATCTGACCTGAACTTACGGGCAGTACAAGATATTTGGCTTGAGCTTGCCCTCACAGAGTGAGTTTAAGATGGGGAAATATGTCAGGGGACATTTTTCCTTCCTGTCCAACTTGATATAGGCTCAAGGTCTACATGGGGGTTAGAGACCTATGTGGGTAGGTGTGTTACATGTGTGCTATTGAGAGGGTGCCTCTGGGATCCAGTGTACAAGGCTGAGACCAGTCCCTTCCCACTCATACACAGCTTCTCTTACCTGCTAGGCTGTGAACTGTGTCAGTCTAGCAACAGTCCTAATTTGTCTTCATGTCCCCTCCACACAACCATCTATACATAAGCAGTGTTCAGTAGGTATCTCTGAGATACATGATTAAGAAAAGTAGAGTTTGTAGCTGTTTTGTATGCCTCTGTGGCAATGTAAGACATCATCACTTAGTGCGTTTAGAGTTGTGTGAGTCTTAATTATTAACATTATTTTATCTTTCAAACTCCTCAAATCCACTCAAATCCACTTTTGGCTTACTGTCTTAGTCATCTAGTGTTGCTTTAACAGAAACACTACAAGTGGATGGCTTTAAAAAGAGAAATAGAGAAATTTTGTCCTGTCACAGTCCAGGAGGGAAAAAATTCAAATTCAGGGCATCAGCTCCAGGAGAAGGCTTTCTTTGCTGGATCTGGAGGAAGGTTCTTGTCATCAGTCTGCCCCTGGACTGGAAGATTCTGAGGAACAGAGACCCCAGTCCCTCCCAAAGGATGTACTCAGCTCAGAACTGCTTCTAGGTGGTTATGAGGTTCCCCAGTCTTTCTGCCAGCTTCTTTCCTTTGTGTCTCAAGAAACTGTCTGAAGGCAGAAAACTGTCTTATACCTTGAGTCCTGCCCCACCAACACGACGGCTGCCCATGTACCCTCAGTAACATACAAAAGACAGGATTCACAACATGGAGGACATCACACAATACCAGGAATCATGGCCTAGCTACACAGATTGCTACACAGATTTTGGGAGGAACACAATTCAACCCATGACACTTATGTCTATTGGGCCTGGAACAAAATTCCCTAATGTTGACTTGTGCCTTCCACTCTTAGACTGAATGATCCGAGCTGGGAGGAGGTGCTAGAAGGAAAATATTTGGCATGTCTTCCCCAGAAGATTTACCAAGGAGCATCTGTTGGCCACAGTAGCTGTCTTCCCACAGCTCTGGGGCTGAGTGACAAGAAGCAGTTCTAGACCTTACCCTTATAAGAGTAGTAAAAGGAACATGGATGCTTTCCTGGTTCGATCTGATGTTTTTCAAATGGCTATAAGATATGAGGCCTGACAATTAAGTTTGAAAACTCATCTCAGAGAAAGTGCTACATTCCTCATTGCTCAACATCACTACTGTCATCTTCAAGGTGCTCTCTTTGGGAAGCTATGCACTGATGCCAGCATCTAGTCTACCCTTCAGAGCAATTTTGGAACTCTTTTTCTGGAATGGCCACAGAGCTATTGTCGTATTACCCTTGATGTCCTAAACATCATCAAAATGCCTTCCTTTTAATATTTCCTTTATCTTTGGGTAAAGAAAAAAGTTATTGGGGGCCAGATTGAGTGAGTAGGGAGGGTGTTCCAATACAGTTACTTGTTTACTGGCTAAAAACTCCCTCAATGACAGTGCTGTGTGAGCCGGTGCATTGTCATGATGCAAGAGCCACGAGTTGTTGGCAAAAAGTTCAGGTTGCTTTTTGTCTAAGTTTTTCATATAGCCTTTTCAGTGCTTCCAAATAGCAAACTTGGTTGATTAGTTGTCCAGTTGGTATATATTCGTAATGAACAATCCCTCTGCTATCAAAAAAGTTTAGCAACATTATTTTGACTCTTCATTTGGACTGATGGAACTTTTTTGGTCATAGAGAATTGGCTGACTTCCGTTGTGCACTTTGACTCTTTGTTTCAGGATCGTGTTAGTACACCGTGTTTCATTACCTGTGTTCCGTCAGACAACGTAAAACATCGTCTTGCCTCTCCAAAAGGTCTTGGCAAACTTCAGCTCTCCTTTGCTTTTGTTGATCTGTGAGCTCCTTCGGAACCATTTTTGCAACTCTTCTCATGCCAAGATTTTCAGTTAAGATTTTCCTATCTGTGTCTCTATTGATGTTTGCTTGGTGTGCTATGCTTCTCACAATCAGCAGACGATTTTGATGTGAAATTCAGTGAATTTTGCAATGTTTTTGTCAGTTCTGCTTCTTACTAGCTGCCTTGACCTCTCTTCATCAGTGACACTTTCTCTCCCCCCAGAAAAAAACTGTTTAATCTATTTGTACACTGCCATTTTCTTCATGGCATTATCCCCACCAACTTGGACTAACATATCCCTAATTTCACTTCTACTCTTGCCAAGATCAACAAGAAATTTGATGTTTGTTGCTCTAATTCAAGCTCTGGCATTCTCATGATGCCACACAAAAACATATAACAACAGTTATGAACGGAACTTAGCAAGAGACTGCCACATGTTGACAGGAACACAGCTGTGAGACTCTAATATGCCTAGGTGATGAAACTTTACAGAATTGTTTAAACAGTGCTTCCATTGGAAGTGTATGGTGGCAAGTTCATGAACTTAATTGTCAGACCTCGTAAATCGACTTGTGGCTTTTTCTATTTTACTGGGTTTCTTTAGCAGGGAAGAAACTTTAGCTCTCATGTGACTTTTGTCTCTGCCATGTCAGTTTATTCAGTCTGACTTCTTTTGCATTCTGCTAATACCTTCAAATGAGAAATGCTGAAAAAGTAACCTAGAAGGTCAACAAGCAGCCAGGAAAACCCAAGAAAATAGTGTGGTTCCTTGGAATTTCTTGTCATTGATGAGAAATATTTTATCTTTTATTTATGAAATCTTTTTTTTTATTATAATGCGGGTTTAATTTTGTTCTTGAAATTCCTCATGGTTAGCAAGAATTTCAAGAACAAATTCCTGGAGTCTGGTGTATGTATGGGCTTAGATCTTATCACTAGCAGGTCTGGAAAAGGGCCTCTTCAATGTTTATTAAACTTTCCCAATGCTCCTGTTGAGAAAAAAAGTTGCTGGCTGTATATATATTATTTTTGTACACACACATATGCATGTGTGCACATACAAAATCATGCTTATAAATTGATTGGAAAGTAAGATCTGTGTATGGAACAGTTGGGAGTCCTGATGGAGCACTGGTTAAAGCAGTTACTAACCATAAAGTTGGCAGTTCAAACCCATCAACTGGTTCTCTGGGGAAAGACATGACAGTATGCTTCCATAAAGATTTACAGCCTTGGAAACTCTATGGAGTCGTTCTACTCCATTCTGTAGGTTCAGTGTAAGCCAGAGCTGACAGAACAGTGGTGGGGTTTTTGGTTTGATGTAAAAACAGTGCATAAAACCATGATACTGGTTAACACGTAACTGGTATCATGGTACATAGTACTGGGAATTTATTCACAGTATTACAAGAATGATATACAAGGCCACCTGTGCAACTAAATGGAAGCCTTCCTCATGGAATTATGCCAAGATTCTCTTTTCTTATCTCTTTCTCTGTAGCCTCAGTGAGTCTCCTCCAATATCTTCCTCTGGATTCTCTTCCTGCTGCAAACTCTTAAGTACTGAAAACCTGTCTGTCTGTTCTTCGCGGGTGCCCTTAGTTATACCAATTTGTGTTATAATTGTATAACATTTGGAGGACCATATTCTGTTTGTGTCATCTCAGGTCTAGGTCTGTAAACTCAAATCCTTACTGGGCTCAGATGGTAATACAACTGAAGGAGCTTCTGGGTCTTGAGTTAGGTGGAAAATGGTGGGGACAGGGAGTGTTTTAGTAAACTGGAAGGTGCTTACCCTGCCCAAAGGGGAGTAGCTTCTGCTAAATTCCATCTGATTTAAGTATGTGAAAAGCCAGGCTGAGCATTGCCAATTCACCAGACATTCCAGAAACTAGCTACATTCGTGAAATCTTGCCAGTTTAAAAACATTGGCATCTGAGTTATGTTTTCAAGAAAGCATGGCATAGACCAAACAAAACGCATCTCTGGGCCCCATCCCACCTGTAGGCTTCCAGTGTGTAACCACTGATCCTTAGCAGGGTGGGTGGGGCTAAATCTACTAGGATTTCTAAAGGAAATCCATTATAAATCTCTTGTATCAAAACTACCGAGAAAGAACTCAGTGGAGTTCAGTAGGCCATAATACCATGAACATGGCTCTTGAGAAGGCTTGTTCCTTTGGTCTTAAAATCAGCCAAGCTGCTTTTTGTACTACCCAGTCCTATAAAACTCACCAGTATATGCTACTTGTATGCGGTTTATCACTCACTGCTGGATTCTCTACGCCAGGAAGCCGAGATCTATGCAGGGTGGTCGGTACTAGCTTGTGGAGCCAGGAAAACTGCAGTACCTGGAGCACTATTTTCAAAAATATCTGTGGTACATTGCAAAGTATCCCAGTCAAGTTGAGTATAAAGCTAGATCAAACAGTCATCACTGAGAGCTCACCACAGCTGCTGACATGACATGCAAGGCTGTTCCCTCGTTTTGGAAAACTCTACTCTTGCTGGGTCAGTGTTGTTTCACATTCCACATTTTCTGGAAGGATTTACGCCAAAATACTACAGCTTCTGAGTGAAGGCATATTTTTAAAGCAACAGAAACTCCTGATTCTTGCAGATTTGGAATGCAAAGTGTCACACTCTCCTGGAGGATAGAAAGTAGGGTCAGTGCCAGGGGACCTGGGCCATGTCCCTCTACTTCTAGTTTTTGTAATTTATTGACAACAGATGTCTTCCAAATATTTTGGAAATTTTGGTGAAATTTAACTGATCTTTAAACAATAGTTACCCCAAATCAGGTCCCCTCTGGTGAAGAAAGCCACAACTCATAAATTATGTAAAAACTTTGGTTGGATGAAATGATGTGCCTTTCTTATTTTTGCATATTGAAAGCAACTTACATCTTTTAAGACAATCAATGCCATTGATTTGTTTCAGGAGATAGATGAACAATAGTGTTGGTGGCAGAACTGATCTTATTTCAAGGTAAAGAATAGTCTATGACCTGTAGAACTGACTTTGTTTAAATGTCAGTTGAGAATGAAATTGAATGTATCATAATGTGTTTATTCAAAGAATCTTGCTACCCAGATGTCATTCTCTCTCTCTTTGTTCCTCCTTTTTAACTTTTATCACATGAGGATTTTTTTTCTTTTTTTCAACTGTTAACAAAGAAACCAGCTCTGGCTAACTTAAGTCAAAGCAAATTTATTAGTAGGTTTTCAGGGACTTAGAGAATCAATAAGAAGGCAGAGAAGATAGTTGGGGAATGAGATGGGAGTCAAGACTGAGCTGGAGGGTTTGTGGCAGCAACCACACCAGATTCTTAGTAAGAGCTTCTGAGGTCCAAATACCTCTCCTGGGAAACCATAATAATTCTACCTTCTATTCACAGCTGCCTCACTGGCTGAACAGAAATTGGTTGTAAAATGTGTAGTGAAGATGGTGCAGTTGCTTGCCAAACCCTTTCCTTTTCTTAAACCCATTGCTGTCAAGTCCATTCTGACTCATAGTGACCCTACAGGACAGAGCAGACCTGCCCCATAGTGTTTCCAAGACTGTGCTTTTTTTCAGGAGCAAACTGCCACATCTTTTTTCCTGTCAAGCAGTTGGTGGGTTTGAACCATCAGCCCCCAAGACTCCTTTTACCTTTTCCTACAAAGCATTGAATCAGATTTCATTCCTCAGCCTTCCTTGCAGATAGGTTGGATTGTATGACATAGATCTAGCCTGTAGACTGGAAATAAATATTACATGACACTTTCCCAGTATTTACACTGCTGTTAAGTCAATTCTGACTCATAGCAACCCTACAGGTCAGAGTAGAACTGCCCCATAGAGTTTCCAAGGAGCGCCTGGTGGATCTGTGCTGCTGACCTTTCTCTATGCCACCTGGGTTTCAGGCAAGTATTATTCAATCCTTTCATGGGCAACTCTTCATTTTCTTTCTCTACCAGTTGAGTGGTTAGGGCTCCAAGGATACAGAGCAAAGCTTCATTATCTAGATGTCAACCTTTTATTTATTCATTTATTATAATTTCCCAACTGCTGTGGAGCCATATCTGCCAACTGAGTTGGACCACACTTGACATGATTTATTTATGTTAAATTAGAAAACTCCACTTTACATTGATTCACATGTTTCAGCGTTGTCAAATTTCTACTTTTCAAATGATTCTTCTTAATCTCCATACTTCCCTCAACGCACACCACTAACAAAGAGCTTCCAGATTGGCAGCAATACATGGACTAACACAGGTTTATAGACTGGTACTTGTCTGCAAACCGACTTTGAATGGCATCAAACTAAAGAAGATGGAAAGTCCCTGGGCAGTGTGAAAAGTTTGCTCTTGACTGTTAACCTAAAGTGTTGGTGATTAGAACCCGCCCAGCAGAGCTGCAGAAGAAAAGGCTCGGTAATCTGTTTCTTTTAAGACAATAGTCAAGAAGGCCCATTGGGGCGTAGATGTACTTACTCTATAACACATAGGATTATCATGAGTTACAATACACTTGATGATGATAAACAATAATAATAATCTAGAGAAAAGAGGGGCCACAGAGGAAAGGAACTTGGGTCTCTGAAACAGCCTCTGGAAAACTGTTTCCCAGGAAGCCACCCAATAAGGGATATCTGTGTTGTTTTTATAAACAATAAATAAACTTCTATTTTGTTTAGCCTCTGAAGTCTGGGGGTAGATTGTTGGCCTACCGACCAATAAAGCAAATTACAGACCCAGGTTGCTTACCTGCTTACTGTTGGAACAAACTCCTTCCTCTCTGGGCATTGATGATCAGGAATCAGAACACATACCACATGAAGATAGGAAAACCCCAAATCTAAGGACTTGAGAAAAGAAGAAGACACATTGCATCTTCTCATAGAGCATTTATTTCTAATGATCAAATGACGTACATGGGCACCTCTTCCTTTGGCAATGTCTCTGACAACTCTAGAAAGGAACTTTGCTAAAGATGTAAAGAAGCCCCTTCTGTGGTTATATCTGTGTTGTTAGACATTACAGTCAACCTTACATTCAAGATCTATCTCTATCTACCACAGGTCTGTGTTAGACAGAGAGAGAAAGAAATGTGGTTTGCACACTGCTGTGATGCTGGAAGCCAGGCTACCAATATTTCACATACCAGCAGGGCCACCCATGTTGGGCAAGTTTCAAAGGAAGTTCCAGACTAAGACAGACTACAGAGAGTCCTAGTGATCTACTTCTGAAAATTAGCCCGTGGAAACCTTGTGGATTACAGAACATTGTCTGATTCTCTTGTTTTTCAGGTATCATTGCAAAATGTAGGTATCATTGCAAGATCACTGGTAGATTAGAGAGCTGACAGGGACATGGGAGACCCTCACTGAGACAGACCGGTACAACAGCTATGACAGTGGACTCGAATGAGCCGACCAGTATGAGGATGAGGGAGGACCAGGCAGCATTTTATTCTATTATATGTAAAGTTATCATGAGTCTATATTGACTTAACCATTATTTTTCTCTCCCTACAGACTGGGACCAGCTGGAGAAGGGGATAGAAACGTTAGTCATTTTTCCAACCTAAAGAGATCTCTATACAGTTAAAACTCCACATAGCTTTACTGAATCACATAAGTATAAAGTGAGTGTCCTTATATTGATGGGTATGAGGCTATATGATATCAGTAACCAGATTGCCAGCTTATTAGCATCCACCTGCATAGCTGTGGGACCTCAGCGACCTTCTCCCCAAATTCTTCATTCGTGTACTTACTCACTGCGTGTTTTCCCAGGAGTTTCTCATCTACACGCAGGACATTCTTTTTAACTCCCTCAAAAGCCACTCATCTGTGGGTACAGTGTATGGGATAGAGTTTCTTGGGGTGTTAGCAACTGCTTCTGCTCTAGCAGGTACTGAACTTAACCCATGGTGACAAGCTTGGGCCTAGAGGGTGGTTCGGCTACACAAACAATGGTCTGTGGCCCCTAGAAAGGAATGCCCTTTTCTTCAGCTCAGAGAAACAAGCCCATGAGCATTGAAGTGTGGTAGAAGTGAGTCCAAGAATCAAATCTGCCACTTAGTGATTTAAGTTAAAAAACAAAGAAACAACTTTTTAAGCCTCAGTTTGTCTCTAATATAAAATGGGTCAATAATAGCTAGAGCTATTAGTTGCACTACGTGTGAGAATTAAATGAGAAAACGTATATAAAACACTTAGCAGAATGACTAGCCCATAAAGTAAGCATTCAATAAATGGTAGCCACTGAAATTATTGTCAGCAACTATTAATGTCACCAAAGTTATTATAAACAATTATTGATGTCACCAGAAATGATTATTTCCTCTCTTCTACACTGTTGAGCATCCAGCCCTAGATCAAGGCTACTCCTGGTCATACAATAGTAATTTGTCTCTTAATTGCCTAAGTAACTTTCTACAAATAGCACTATTGACTGTCAAGGAAGAAATACAACCAGAACACTCCTTAGAAGCAAGTAAGGTGAGACTATGTCTCATATGCTTTGGACGTGTTTTCAGGAGAGATCAAGCCCTGGAGAAGGATATCATGCTTGGTAAAGTAGAAGGTCAGCCAAAAAGGAAAGACTCTCGACAAGATGGACTGACACAGTGGCTACAACAAGGATCCCAAGTGTGACAATGACTGTGAGAGGATGGCGCAGGACTGCACAGTGTTTTGTTCCATTGTGTATAAGGTCATTTTGAGTCAGAAGTGCTTGACAGCATCTAACAACAACAGCATTTACAGTGACATTTGTCACACTTGCCCATGGGCTATGTGTTTACTGGAGCGAGTGATACGGATAAGAGTAGCTTGGTCGTTCCCTTTTGTCTTGATGTTTATTTTTTTTTATTACCCAAACACTGCCATTTGTTTTGTTTTTTGATGTGAAGGTACAGTGTGTACTCATGTCACTACTTAAATCATGTAGAAGAAAAAAGAAGCTTTTTCTGACCATCTAAACCTGTCAAAGATTCTTTTTGGTGATAAATTGTGTCCCAATGTCTTTTTTTTTCCTCCTGATAAAACATCCATGACTTACTGTGAAAGGCTGTAGCTATCCATATTGCAGTTACTAGCATATAAATGCTCATCTTTGTCATGGATGCATATAATCATGAAATATGCTACCATCTAAGCAGCAACTTACGATGGACTAGATCGCAGAACATTATAATGTCTTATAGTAATATAACTTTTATGGTTGAACGATCACTTTCCATATAAATGTATCTAATAATTTCCTCCATATACTACTGGGATAAACTCTTCTAGGCATGGCCAAAAGTCAGAAAAATATGCTTTTGCTGTGAATGTGGACAGTTGTAGCAATTTTCTCACTAATATTAATATACTTTATATATTTATGCTTTAAAAATTACACTAAGTAATCAGAGACCAACAATTTGAGGACTTCCTTTTGAAATCCAGAGTTTTGAAATCTGAAGAGGTTCTCACTTGCATTTCTTGACCTCAGAATCAATAAACCTTAAATGGCACTAGCCTGGAAACTGTGAGGTGTGTTCTCATCTCAGATGCAGCAAAAATTTTCAGGAGGACAGAACTGGTCTTTTTCCTCATTGTGTCTTCAGTGCCTGGGATTTGGCAGTTCATCATTTGTTCAAAGAATGTATGCATTAGTGAACATTTGTGAATAAACTCCGTTTATCTCTGGAATTCCTTCCTTCTGCTTTGTGATTATCACACAGGCTTTCAGCCAGCCTAATATTCAGGTGCAAGATGATAGTTTTGAACAGTGTGTCTTCCTGAAGCTCCCAAATGCACACACACTTGTGATTACTCAGTCTCTGTATGCCTCAGACTGCTCTGTAGAGTTCTTGCTCACAAAATAATCTGAATTCATCCAACTGTCGAGAAGCCCTGGGTGGTCACAGTGGTTAAGTGATCAGCCACTAACTGAAAGATCACTGATTTGAACCCACTAGCTGCTGTATAGGAAAAACATATGGCAGATTGTTTCCTTAAAGGTTATTGCTTTAGAAATCCTATAGGTAATTTCTGCTCTGTCCTATAGAGTTGTTATGAGTCAAAACTGACTGGATGACAGTGCCTTTTATTTTGAATTATGGACAGAACCAAGCGTGTGATATTTTGTTGGCTGACCAACCTGTAGTGTTGTGCTTGATCTCTGTTACGTATTTGACTCCTGGTCATTTGTTACTGAAAGTTTTCATTTGTGTTAGCAGTTTTATGTTATGTCTGTATTTGAACTAGAATACTGCATTTCTTAGTTCTCTGTAAGATGCTGCTAATAATTGAGCCAAGATAACCCTTTCATGACATGTGGGGCAGAAGGCACTCACAAACACTTTCTAGCTCTCAGCTTTCTTGGAATGTTACTTTTCGTAGTAAAAGTATTTGTTGCCCTCACATGTGGGCTTGTGTAATGGTCAGAAATGAAAGAAAAGTTATTTGGCATGTATTCAGCAAGGAAGGAGGCTGAGGTGTAAGTCAGTGTGTCCAGAAAGTGTGATCTGGTCAAACTTTTGGCTTTAGTACAGATAGATAAGCCTCACTAGAGTATTTATTGTTTTCTGTATGATACTTAGGGCGCTCTGGTGGCTTGTGTGTGTGTGTGTGTGTGTGTGTGTGTATCATGTCTATAACAAAAGGAAAGATACCACGCTCAAAAGATCCTTGAGATAGATAGAACCCACTAACATGGCACTAGACTAATACCAACATTTTGGGGTAATATATCTACACAAAATATGTATCAAAATCTGTATTTCATAATGTAAATTCAGAAAAATACCGTGATTCATCAGATCTTCCATTACTGAAAGCATATAGTATCATTCCCCCACCAAAAAATGAGAAAGTTATAGAATCTTGAAGGGGATAAATGACGATACTGTGTTTTACATTTATAAAAATTATTTTAAATATATGCATGTTAAAAAAATATTAGAATGAAATTCTGCTGTAAGTAATGTAGACACCCAGAATAGTGGCTTAAATTAACGTTGGTTTTGCTGTCAGATAAGAGTAGGCTTAGAGGAAGTATTCCAGAAGCGGTATGGTGTCTCCATTAAATCACCTGCAGTCTAGATTCTGTCAGCTCACTGCCCTACCATTTGTGTATGAAGCTCCCATATTCATAGTTCAAGACGGCTGCCAGAGATCCAGCCATTACAACTTCAATTCAAGCAGCAGAATAAAGGGATGAAGAAAAGTCATACTCGCACTTACAAATGCTTCCAGAATATTCTAACACCCTCTTCACTTAAGAATTACTCTCTAGAACTCAGTCACATGGCCGCACATCACTTCAGACAAGTCTGAAAAAGAGGTAGTATTTAGCTAGACAGTAATAGTCTCATCTACAAATACAGATTGCACTATAAACAAGAAAAAACTACTAGGCAAAGTATTAGTTTTCTACTGCTTGTGTAGCAAATCACCACAAATTTAGTAGCCTAAAATGATATATTTATTCACCTAACAGTTTCTGCAGATCAGAAATGCAGACATAAATTAGCTGGAAATCTAGATACCATTTGGGGTGCTTTTTATCTGGAGGGTCAGTTAAAGAAGGACCTGCTTCCAAGCTCCCTCAGATTGTTGGGAGAATTTGTTTCTTTGTGTCTATAAATTTTATGGCAACTTGCTTTCTTCAAGCTAGCATTGGAGAAAGGAAGTTTCTGATTCTTTCAATCTCTAGCTACAGAGGAAGTCCAGATTAGATTTTAAAGAGCTCACCCACTTAGATCCACCCAGAATAATCTCCCTTTTGATTAACTCAAAATCCAGCAGGTTCAGGATCTTAACGACAGGTGAAAATTATCTTTACTTTTGCTACATTCTGTTGATTAGAAGCAAGTCACAGCACAGGGTCCACACACACTCGAGTGGCTGAGATTACACAAGGGAGTAACTCACTGGGGATTATCCCAGGGTGTCCTACCACTGGTAAGAAACTAGTAACTTCTGCTGCCACACGCATGTTTATGATTACACTTTTTATGCTGCAGTCTTCCTTTAGACAATTATATGTCAGACCCCCAAAATAGTTGCACAAGAAATTACCTGATGAATTTATGCAATATGATTCAACCTTTCCAACTACCAATTAAGCTCGTACATGTCATCTACTAATAGTAATAATAAAAAAACCCCACTGCCATCGAGTTGGGTAGGACTCATAGCGACTCTATGGGTCAGAGTAGAACGTAGAGTTTCCAAGGAGCGCCTGGCAGATTTGAACTGCTGACCTTTTGGTTAGCAGATGTAGCACTTAACTCACTGCACCGCTGGTAATAGCTTGTCTTATAATTTCAACATATTTCTAATATTTCATAAAATTATTTTCTTTCTTTCATGGGTATTTCATGTTATCAGAGATTAAAAACTGCAGTATTTGCTATGTAATCTAAAGGGTATATTACATCTTATAAGAACAAGCTCATGTTCCATCAAAAGAATATAATTAAAGTGTCAGGACTTGAGAAGGATGATGGACTCCCAAAGTTGCACAAAATATATTCATTTAATAGCTAACAAAGCAAAATGAAATGAAAAAAGTTTCAATACTGACTGAGTTTAAGAAATGCTAGCCTTGATAATACAGGTGGATCCTTTAAAGAGTAACAGGTGGGTAGGAGCTCAGCTCCATCCATCAGATGGGGTTTCTTAATAGCTCTTAGAGATGATTTCTTAATAAGATCATCACATTTGGCACAGTGAGGTTATCAACAAGGGGAAGCAGCAGGATGCTGCAGAAAATAAGTAATCCGTATGTCTGCAGGTCTCTTGACTCAGGTGTTTACCCAACAAGAACACACAATAAAGAAGAAGCCAAGATCCCTGAGCTATGAATATAGATATTAAAAAATTTGGATATTAATGTTTACATGCTCAGGGATCTTGGCTTGGGTTACAGTGCACTGATGGCTGTGAAGTGTGTATCAGTAATGAGTTAACCAATTCCAATCCGTACCTCTAGATGCTAATTCCATCCTTAAGTCATGAATGACCCAGGAGTTTGCTGTTCGCTTAGCAGTTACACGTTCACATTGCCCCTGGGGAGTTTCTCATCCTTTCATTCTCACAGACAGAAGTCTTGCAGGTGGATTCCTCTGCTCAAGGGACCAAACCGCTTCAACTTCAGGGTCCTTGTGTGATCTGATTACTGAAGCTGCTCTAGTGAAAGAACATGTCCTTTCCTACATATGGCACAGCTCCATGTGCAGACATATGATTCAGCAAGTTCAATGGGCAAGGACAATAGGTTGCTATGGAAGCCAGTATTACAAAGCCCAGAGTTATCTAGCTCTATGGCACTGATGCATTAGTGAGAGGTTTCAACAGTTAGTATGGCCTGGGAACGTATGTGAATACAAGTCTGCGTGTATTCCTCTCTTTAATATTTAACGTAAGAATCTCATTTTGAGGTACTTACTTTGTACATCATTATATGAGATAAAACCAGGGTGGAAATTTTCATTATGCATTTTTTTTTTTTTTAAAGAAAAGTAGATACTGAAAATGCATCACTTTATTGTTCTGGTTATATATCCCGTGGGTTTAAAAATAAATGGTTCCATTAGGGTTTTATGTATCTCCTGAACCAGGGAATGGTCAATTTTTGGCAACAATCACATTCCCCACACTTCCCTAATGGCCGATGGCCCACACTGTAAATTAAGTAAGAGACCTAGAATAAGTAGAAAATGTGGACCCCCACTTTGGCACATTTAAAAGGTGTTTCATAACATTAACCCTACGTGGAGAAATTCTTTCCAATTGCCACAGTAGTCTAGGAATGCACATGGAGTATAGATTTCAGCTTTGGGTTCTGCGTTTTGAGATAGTCGTTAGCTATCTGGATGGTGACCAGGATAATGAAGGATCTGGAAACCACAGGAAATGGTTGAATGGATGGGGGCAGGAAATGGTATGATTTACACAGAAGAGGGGAATTTGGGGGCCACTTAATAGTCATCCACAAATATTTGAAGGCCCGTGGAGGAGAGTGGACCCATTCTCTTTTTAAGAGGACCCAATGAAGACCATGGTTAGAAAATACTGGTGCTCAGGCTCAATATGAGAAGGAGATTTAAAATCATGAGAACTAGTCAACAAAAGAGTGATTCCAAAGTAAGTGTTCTTTCTTTGAGATTCTTCAAACATAGCCTCATCAATGTGGTTACACAAGAGTTTACTGCTGAATTGAACTAGATGGTCTTTTTGTTTGTTTTAAATGAGGATTTGCCTGGCTTCTCCTTTCTTCCTCTTGATTTTGTACCATACCTTCAAATGAAATAGACTTGCAGGAAAGAAATTGAAAGAAGCTGACAGTAATACTTCATTCATTCAATCTGACTTTCAAGCCATACCCGTTTAGAAACATGACACGGATGTCCTCACTGCTGGGTTTAACAGGTTGGTCTGAAACCATGACACTGGAAGATTGATTTCTGGGCGTTGTCTAATGGAAGAGAGATCAATAAAATAATGAATTAGGATGGTGTCAAATGGTCTCTTAGAGTTCTTTAGGCCAAGGAGCCTTTTGCTTTCCAACATACAGTGCAGATCGACTGCTAGATATAACCTGAAGTCACTTGTTTTGTTTTATGACATCCAATTAGCTTTTAACCCATACTCCTGATTGGTAGATATAGCATGGTCTGCACAAAATTTTTTGCCTTTTTTTGTGTTTTTTTTTTTTTTTTTTGAAGAAGTAGTTGCAAAGCCTTTCAGAATGCATCCTTTCATTTCTCATAGTGTAGTTTCAAAGTTTGGGGGGATTTAGGACAAGCTGTGTTTTTTTTGTTTTTTGTTTTGACAAATTTTGATTGGGAAAGTTAGTGCCAGTGTGCGTTGTGAAGTAAGCTTTCAGAACTGAAACTGTCAGAAGTCACTTGTGGAAGAAGCTAGGAGACCCAGGTAGCACTGTTAGGAGGACTGAATAGAGTTTCCACATCTTCACACTTGGCTAAATCTCTATAGGAGCCCTCAGATCAAGAGCTCTGAGTGCTCGCTGGATGTTGCTGTTGTTAGTTGCTGTGAGTTGGCTTTGACTCATGGTGTCTCTGCATACGATAGAATGAAATGTCCCATCCTGCACCCTCTTAAAGCTGGTTGGCATGCTTGAGTCCCTCGTTGTGGCCCCTGTATATCTGAGTGCTTTCCAATGTAGAGGGCTCATCTTCCAGGAGTGTACTGGTTAGTATTCTTTTGTGATCTATAGAGTTTTCATTGGCCGATTTTTCAGAATAGATCGCCAGGCCTTTCATGTCAGTCAGTGTTAATCTAGAAGCTCTGCTGAAATCTGTCCACCAAAGGTGACCCCGCTGCTCTCTGAGATGCTAGTGGCATAGCTTCTACTGTCACAGCAACACACACATCACTGCAGTACAACAAACTGAGAGACAGGGGGAGGCACTGAATGTTAGTTTGCAGAAGCGATTTGTTCAGAGGCTGCTACCATGCAATAAATTTAGATTTACTTGATGCACTTGGCTTTGGCTTTGTGTGTATTGGCCCAGCAATTTTTTTCGTTTTTTTGTATTTAGGCTGAATAGAGATTCTTTCTACGATGGCATAGTGGATAGGAAATGGAAATGTGCTATGTGTAACTGCAAGCCCCAGCTCTCATTTTATGGCTAACTGATGAAACCTACAATAACTTCTGGAGACATCATAAGATTTCATTTATAAAATTTTCTTGAATTGGTCTCCACTTTCAAGAGACAATGTGATGTATTTGACATAACTTTTTAGGAGCTTGGGAGGCTAGCCTTAATTATTATAAAGTATTAGTAAAAAGTCACAATCCTTTCTCAGACTTTAAAAGAAGTAACTATTACTTGAGAAGCTGTTAAGTAAAATATTTTAGAAGGAACAAATCTTGAATGAAACCAGCAGCAGGCTCACATTCTCACTAATCTTTTGAATGCAATAAAAACAGAAGAGTCAGGTTGGTGCCTCTTGGGTTTGGTTGTTCTGTCAGCAGAAGCAGTGAGGAAAAGTCTGGCTGCTCTGCCTCCTCCTTGTAACTGACTATATGCCCCAGGAAGCCACAGGTATCATGTGGAAATGACATGTTGACAGTCTACTCAGTTACAGTGAAGAAGATGATAGTATAGCAAAAGACAGGTTCTCCAGCCCGGGGTTATTTGGATGTAGGCCCCGTTTCTGGCCCCAAAGGAGTTTTCCTTCTCCCTCAGAACTACCAGAACTGACTTTGTGAGTTGACTATGGGCAGATTTTTGGTGTAGTTTTCCAAACCAAAGTCAGCTTATGTCAATCCCATTTCATTTTCAGCTTTGTGTGAAGTCAGTCCCTTCACTGTTGTTAATACACATTCTTAGATTAGATCCATATGTGTATTAATTCCAAGAGAAATCCAGTGGAAATCAGATATGGGCAATTTATGACTCCTCAAATCCTGGAAAGATTATGAAAATCTTTTAATAATAAAATACAATATGCAGCTATTCTAGAATTTTTTGCTCACTTATCTTCATAATCATCAATTATTTCATACCTAATTACAAGCAGGCTGACTGAATAATTGTCTTCATTGAGGGATGTTTGACACAGAAAATACAGCCTGATTTTATAAACCTTTTAATGTTCAGACTATAAATATGTCACAGCTAAGGAGTACTGCATCTTTAAATATATTAAAGTCACTCTTGTGTAACATAGCATAATGGGATTTTTAAATGAATTATGACTAAAGTATTTAACAAACAACTTTTTAAACTTTCAACATGTGTAAAGCTATTTGAAACTATCCGTTTCACATTAAATGCCCTAAACTGTATTTAATGTTTAACACTGTGGCAACCAATTTAAATTGGTGGCGTCTTCTTCAAGATAGAGATTTAATAGAAATAAAGTGGTATGATAGGAATTCTAATAGCTCTCCTCATATGCATGAGGAATCACACCTCTGAGGTGCTAGAACACTCTATTTGAGAGATTTGGGGAGCAAGCTCAGTGCATATGCGGTTAATTTAGTAAGAGGATTGTCCATGTGTGCTCTGGTGCCTGGGAAATGAAGTATTGAAGTTATAAAAACATGAACTTTTACTTCTGTTTGAGATCACAATCCACACATAAAGTAGCTCGCCAGTCTTACGAAGTAAGAATGTGTGTCTTATCCAGTCATTCACTCACTGCCTAAGTATCTTATTTCATAATCCTTATGACAGGTTGTAATGATTCATTTATATAAATCTTAAACTGGTATCAAGAATTGGCCTTATGTTGTATGACAACAAAGACTGTCTGTCTTGATTGCCACTGCATCCCATTGGAGGAGTGTTTGTTGTCGTCTTCTCCCTCTCCCGTGGAGTTAAATAAAAGCCAGCTATTGCTTGTTGTCCAGTGGATTTTATCCTTACCATCAGCAAGTGCCTGAGAAGGAAACAGAAAATGGAGATGCACTGGGTCTCATAGTTTCCGCTTCACTTTTCTGACATCTCTTCTTCGAGTGTGGTTCTTCTGAGAATAAAATTCATCCTTTGGCACAGGTGGTGGTGGGAGAGTGGTTCTTTCTACTTTTTGAATATGAACTGTTACTGTGAATTAAAGGAAGAGTACAAAACAGAAGAGTCACAGGGACAGGTTACCCCAGAAGATGTGGTAAAACTCGTGAAATTGTTCAATACAAATGTTATACCTAAATCCAAATGCACTGCGGTTGAGTCAATTCTGACTCATAGCAACCCTTTAAGACAGAGTAGAACTGCCCCACAGTGTTTCTAAGTGGTCTGGTGGATTTGAACTGCTGAGCTTTTGGTTAGCAGATGTAGCACTTAACTAATACACCCTCAGGGTTTTCACAAATGGCACGGGGACCCTATAGGACAGAGTAGAAGTGCTCCATAGTTTCCAGGGAGTGCCTGGTGGATTTGAACGGCCAAACTTTTGGTTAGTAGCTGTAGCACTTCTCCACTATGCCACCAGCATTTGCACAGATGTTATAGGAACTGTAAATCTGAAGAGGCTTTGATTCTGTAGGAAGGTGTCATGGGGTTGGGAGATGCGTGCCATGCCGAGAGGCAGAATCTTTGATGTAGTGAAGAAATGTGGAATTGTTTACAACAGATGATTTGGTAAGCAAAGTAATCACTGTGCTTACCTTGCTGATTGGATAATCCCCTCCTGATGACAGAGTACAGCAAGCAGGGCAGGGGAAACTGGGCAGGATGGTCTTCTGCTGGCTTCTTTAAAAGAAGTCCTCCCTGGAGACATTTCATTACAGGGGGGAGGTGTTCTTAAAAATACGAGCTTCTCATTTTTCTCTCCCAGCAAATTTGCCTTGTTATCTCATCTATTCGTTTTCGTAAAGCTGATTGGTTACTGCTGCTCTGCTTTAGAAAAGCCAGGGTCCTCTGTAGACTTTCTTTTTTTACCTTGTTTATAATAGCAAGAATCTAAACATACATGTCTGTCAGCTTCATCACTGAGAACTCAGTGCAGGTTTATGTTGGGAAGAATGCCAAAGTCTTTATCTATTAATTGTTTAAGAATGGCACATTTTTCCCTCTTCTGAAACTCCGTGGATGAAAAATTGTGTGACTGGAACCTGGTGTGTCAGTGAAGATGAACAAAATGTAAGAATAATATCAGTTAATACCACTTTTTATCATTGTGCATACACATACCTGAAAAGAAATGAGAAGTACGTAAATCGTGACCACAAAACCTTTCAGAATATTCCAAGCCTTAGGAGAATAGTTCTGAAAACTTGGTTAGGTCACAACAAATTTCTATTGGTTTGCATTTTGGGCTTAATCATTGATATTTTTCCGGATGCACCATGTTGTGTTGTGGTTGTGTTTTATCCAGTTCATTCTAACTCATAGCAACTCTATAACCAAAAAAACCAAACCCAGTGCTGTTGATTTGATGCCAACTCTTAGTGACCCTTTAGGACGTAGTAGAACTGCCCCATAGAGTTTCCAGGGAGCCCCTCTGACCTTTTGGTTAGTAATTGTAGTGCTTAACTACTACGCTACCAGGGCATGGCAGAGTAAAACTGCTGCATAGAGTTTCCTAGGCTGAAATCTTTCCAAGAGCCTATGGCCAAGCCTTGCCTCCCATGGAGCTGGTGGTTGGGTTTGAACCATTCACATTTATTTAGTAGACTAGAGCTTAACTGTTGGACCACCAGTGCTCCTTTATTCACCATGCAGTGAAGGCTTAAGCAAGAAAAAGCCTGGCAAGGAGGTACAGATGATCTTCTGCAGCTGTGTTACATGGAAGGCTTTTCCATTGTCTCATAGAAACTTGGGGACAAAAGACTTTGCATGCTTCTCACACTTCCACTTGGTGTGATGTAAAGGGCAATTTACTATACTCTTCTGTCCCCAAACCTCAGCTCTGGGAAGTGAAAGTCTCCGACTTGCTGTCTCTGAGCTCAGCATCAAGAAACCTGAAGGAACTGCCTTTATCCCAGGGAGGGTAGTGGAGCATGACATCTAGAGCCACATTGCTGGATCCATTTTGGCTTTTCCTTTTTTTTTTTTTTTTTGTGAAAAATATGCTCCTGTAAATAATCCCACACATACAATGAACATAGTACACTTAGTAAAATAATGTGCAAGGGGGTCGTTCCTTTGGCAAAAAGAAGGTATAATGCAAGCATTATTTGCATAAAAGTACCAGAATAAGTTAATTCTTCCCTCTACTGGTGAGACAATAAGTAATAGGGTGTACCTGGAACAAAGTAAGCACTATATGCATGTAGCTGTTATTTCAATATCATCATCATTAATACTCATTCACTCCTGAATTCAATGAATATTTACAGAGTGCCAGCTATTTGCCAGGCATTGTGCCAAGACTCAGACTCTACATGTAAAAATCAAGCTTGTCTTTCTTGAAGATTCCTATCTAGGTTGGCAAAGCAGTCTATGTACAAGAAAGTAAATACTTTTTTTTAATGTACATTTGATGAAGTTTTATAGAACTAGTTTTTCATTAAATAGGTAGTACATGTATTGTTTTAAGACATTGGTTAGGTTAATAACCCCTAGCAGGTCAACACTCTACCTTGGGTTCCCTATTACCAGCTTTCCTGTCCCCTCTTCCCTTCTAGTCCCTGTGCCTGGGCTGGCATTCTTTAGTCTCATTTGGTTTTATGGGTGTGCCCAATCTTTGGCTGAAAGGTGAACCTCAGGAGTGACTTCATTACTGAGCTGAAAGGATGTCCGGAGGCCGCACTCTCAGGGTTTCTCTAGTCTCTGTCAGAACAGCAAGTTTGGTCTTTCATTTAGAGTTAGAACTTTGCTCTACATTTTTTTCTCTAGCTCTGTCTGGGACCCTCCATTGTGCTTCCTATCAGCACAGTCAGTGGTGGTAGCTGGGCACCATCTGATTGTACCAGAAGCAGTCTGCTGGAGCCCTGGTAGACGTGGGCCATTAGTCCTTTGGACTGATCTTTCCCTTGTTTCTTTAGTTGTCTTCATTTTTCCTTGCTTCTGAATGGTAAGACCATTGGATTATCTTACACGGCCACCCACAGGCTTTTAAGACCCCAGATTGTACAAACCAAAGTACAATATAGAACATTGAAAGTAAATACATTTAAAAAGATACTTTCCGGTTATGATAAATGTTAGTGACAAATTGTAAGTGCAAAAAGGAAGAGATATAACTTTACTAAAAATGAATAGAAGAGATAAAAAGACAATGGGGTGATTACTTTAGGGAGTGATGATGGGGACTTTTTAGATCGAGGTGCTCAGAGAAGGCCTCTCAGAGGATCAGAGGCAACTTTTTCACTATGTGAATGAAGCTTGAACTTCGGAGTTCATTTTTTCTCTGGGCCCCTTCCAAAGCCTCATGCTTAAGTTTGTATTTCTTGAACAGAGTCCCCTGAGTTGTATAAGCTTCAGGCCCCACAAACCTGGTGTACCTCTTCTGAGAAGGTAGGGAGTGGAGACTTGAGAGGCCAGCCGTGCACAGGAGCAGGGAATGAGCCTTCCAGGCCAAGGAGGCGACATGTGCAAACGCAGCAAAGAAATCTACAGGCTCAAGGAGAATCAAATAGGTCAGTCCGTTGCAGACAGAGGGCAGTGAGGTCAGAGAGATGGACAAGGCCAGATCCCACAGGGACTTGTCAACCAAAGTATGTTTCTGGATTTTGCTCTAGGTTGGGAAGCCGTCAGATGATTTTAAGCCAGCGAGTGACACAATTCACATTTTTATAAGATGACTTATGCTTTATGAAGATTCACTGAAACTGAATGGATGCAAGAGACCAGTCTGGGACTCATAGGAAGTCAAGTCATGGATAATGCTGGCAGGAACTATGGTGTGGCTGTTGACATGGAGACAAGTAGATGGATTCTAGATGTATTTTGTCAGTAGACCCAAGAAGTTTTGCTAGCAGATCAGATGTGGAAAACAGAGAGTGGACTCAAGGGTGACCACGACACTGAGATTTTCTTTCCATCATACCTGTAACGCAGTTAGTCTTCTTGCTGGGTAAACATTTATGGTGCCTCTGAAACTATTGCTCACTGATTTCATGGTACTCCTTCCTTTAACAATCTTTCCTGTTTATTGACTTTAATAATGCTGTAGCATTTAGTTACCACGCTTTGAGGGAAGCTATTATACTAGATGGTTCCACAAATAATTGTCTTCATACTTATATGAGAGCTGTAATTTATTTTTGCTGATTTCTAGTGCACATTTGAACCCATGAAAGCCCTAAAGCTCTACCAACAGGCACCTGAATAAGTCCCTAGAATCTTGAAGAAGCATTTAGGATGTGGTTGTTGAGCTACTAAACTCTCCCCAGTTTACACCACTGTTCGAGTCATTGAGAGTTTAACGGAGGAGAAAATCAGAAAGTATTGATTTCCGCTTATGTTCCTGGGAAGAGGTATCCCAAGCTGTTTTTATGATGTTTTGAAGTGCACGTGGCACTGGTTTTAAAGTATCTGAGAAAATTCAAATCTGCCAGCTGAGCTTGTAGCCAAGCTTTCACTTGGCGTCTGACCTTTCTTCAGCGTAAAGCTGTGTGTTAGCAGCAGGAGGCAAAGGGAGATGCAGATAGGTTTTTCTGTCCTTGTTAGCGTGTGTGCACAGGTTGGATAGAAGTACTGGATTTTCCTTGCTGCCTGTAGGGGTCATTCCACAGATCTGTTAAAATCTGCATGCTTTTGCTCCCCACTCCTTTTACAGTTTTATGTGCAAAGAATTCACTAGAAATAGCTCTTTAAGGTGGCTTAACAAATGGCTAAGCACTCAGCTACTAGGCAAAAAGTTGGTGTTTAAATGCGCAGAAAGGAGCATTGGAAGAAATTCCTGGCAATCTGCTTCCAAAGGATCACAGCCATTGAAAACCACAGAGAGAGCAGTTTTCCTCTGAAATGCGTGGGGTTACCATGAGTTGGAATTGACGGCACCGGTTACGGCCACTTGCTGGGACACCGTTTTCTTCTCCTTTTCCTTTCTCCTACTAATTTTTCTTCTTGGCTTTAATCTCTTTCCATTAATTTGAATCTGCAGGCCCTAGATATTGGGAATTATAGGTATTAAAAATTATAGAACTGTGGCAGTGTAATAATGCCTTAATGACGAACATGTGTCAAATGGTAATAGGGCAAATTTAGGCTGAGTTTGTGGGCAGAGACCACAACTGCTGGACACAAAGCGTTGGGCTGGGAGTAGCTGAACACGGGTTTTGATTCTGATTTTTACAACCTTTATGACCCTAGGAAGGCTGCAAATTCTCTTTGAGCCTCAGATTCTTTCTTTATAATACATGTGGATAATAATCCATGTTGTGATGGTTAAGTGAAGCAGTACATGTAAAGGAAATTTACGACCTGTAAAGTTGTAGATGTATGTAAGGTGTTACTATTAGGAATGTCTAAAGTAAAATATGGAGGATGTCTATGAGCTGACATGGAAAGTACTGTAGGCGTTCCAGTTAAGTTAAAAAAAGGAAAGAAAAGCCATACGCATGGGGTGATTTGTAATTTGGGGAATTTTCATACAATAAAAATCATACAAAAAAAGGATGGATATTCATGTATATAGATGATTTTAAGATTATAGAAAAAAGATGGGTCGGGTGTACATGGATCTATGGTCATGCGCTAGATAGTAGGTGCTGGTTACTTGTAGGGGAAGGAACAAGCTTGAGGAAATTGAGGGGGGACTTCGCATATTGTAGTACGTGCCTTATTGCACAACAAAAATGCTTTACATACGAGGTTCATCAATTAAGTTTGTGAACTCATCCCAGAAAAAGTACTAGATACCTCATTCTTGAATACCAAGACGGTCACCTTTGAAGGACTCCCCTTGGGAAGCTATACACTGATGCCACTGCCTAGTTCACCCTTCAAAGCAATTTTGGAACTCTTTCTGGAATGGCCATCAGAGCTGTGGTCGTATTACTCTTGATGTCCTGAATGTCATCAAAATGTTTTCCTTTCAATATTGCTTTTATCTTTGGGTGAAAAAGAAAGTCATTGGGGGCCAGATCAGGTGAGTAAGGAGAGTGTTCCGATACAGTTATTTGTTTACTGGCTAAAAACTCCTTCACAGACAGTGCCATGTGATAAACTTGTTTAACTGTCCAGTTGGTACAAATTCATAATGAACAATCCCTCTGATATCAAAAAAGTTAAGCAACATTGTTGCAACTCTTGATTTGGACTGAGGGAACATTTTAGTCCTGGAGACTTGGCTGACTTCCGTTGTGCACTGCAACACTTTATTTCGGGGTTGTATTGGTACCCCATGTTTCATCACCGGTGATACCACTGCCCAAAACATCCTCTTGTCTCTCCAAAAGGTCTCAGGAATCTTTGACTTCTCTTTGTTTTAGTTCATTGGTGAGCTCTGTTGGGACCATTTTTGCACATAACTTTCTCATGCCAAGATTTTCAGTTAAGATTTTCTTGTTTCTCTGTTGATGTTTTTTGATCTGCTATACTTCTCAAAGAACAAAGAGATCTGTCCTGGAAGAAGTACAACCAAAGAGCTCCTTGGAAGCAAAGATGGCGAGACTGCATCTTACATACTTGGACATGTTGTCATGAAAGATCAGTCCCTGGAGAAGGACATGCTTGGTGGAGTGGAGGGTCAGCGAAAAAGAGGAAGACCCTCGATGAGATGGATCAACACAGTGGCCGCAACAATGGGCTTACGCATAAAGACAATTGTGAACATGGTGCAAGACAGGGCAGTGTTTCATTGTGTTGTTCATAGGGTTGCTATGAGTCGGAACCGACTCTACAGCACCTAACAACAATACAACATGCTTCTCTCAGTCAGCCAACGAATTTTGATGCACAATTTGACAAAGTTTGGTAATATTTTTGTCAGTTCTGCTCATTACTGGCTACCCTGACCTCTCAGTGATGCTTTTTCTCCCCTGAGAAAAATGTTTAATCCATTAGCGCACTGCTGTTTTCTTCACGGCATTATCCCTAATAAACTTAGACTAGCATGTCCCTGATTTCACTTCCACTCTTGCTGAGTTTAACAAGACACTTAACATTTGTTCATTGCTCTAATTCAAGCTGCAACATTCTCATAACAGCATACAAAAACACACAATAATGAATGTCACTCAGCAAGACACTGCCACACGTCAGCACGAACACAGCTGTGAGACATTGATATACCAAGCTTATGAAAACTTACCGAGTTGTCTGTACAGTGCTGCCAGTGTAAGCACATGGTGGCAAAAACCAATTGCATGTTTTCTGAGTTAGAACAATAACCATTGTGGTCTACAGTTAGCAATGGAGGTTGTAACAATAAAATTCCTCTTTGGTGGTTTTTCTAAGTCACATTTTGTTCATTCATTTTGTCTCATTTGAATATGAATACTTGTTCAGTATTTTTGTATAAGTGATGAGACTTGGCATTGGACTAAAAATATACAGTGGAAAGGTCCATCTGTATTTAACATCATAAATTTAAGTTCTAGTATAGTCCTAGAGTATAAAAAATAAACAAAACAAAACAAACAACAACAAAAATCCAAACCCAGTGCTGCTGAGTTGATTCTGGCTCATAAGAGGAGCAAATATCCCATATCAGATGGGAGACAGCACTATATTTAAAGATAAAGTGTTGTGATAGACACTCTTATTTACCTACTGAATTTGCATGTCATCTATTTTCTATAAGAGACTCTGGATTTTGTTCAGGTAGCAGTGATGCCAGTCTCAGATGGCAGATTATGAAGTGTCTAATCCATTCATGAAATCCTGTTTTTTCTGTTTTGTCTCCTCCGTAGCTAGGACAATCTATCTAACCTGGATTGGCCAAATGGTTTCTGGGAATCTTTTCCTTTCCTAAACAAAGAAAACACAGTGGATGCAACTCCTTCTCATTGTTCCTGTTGTTATTGTTATTAGTTGCCATCTACTTGGTTCTCACTTATAGCAACTCTGTGTACAACAGAATGAAAACACTGTGTCATCCTGAACAGTCTCACAGTCCTTGCCATGTCTGAGCCAGTAGTTGAAGACATTGTGTCAGTCTGTCTAATTTAAGGACTTCTTCTCTTTCCTTGAGCCTCTGGTTTATCAAGTGTGATGTTCTTCTCCAGAAATTGATCCCTCCTGATACCCTGTCCAAAGTATGTGAGACTAAATTTCTCCATCTTTGCTTCTAAGGAATACACTAGCTGTACTTCTTCCAAGACAGATTGTTCTTTTGGCAGTCCATTCAATATATTTTGCCAAACCATAATGTAAATGCATCAGTTCTTCTTTGGTTTTCTTTTTTCCCTGTCCAGCTTTCAAATGCGTACGAGGTGATTGAAAATACCATGGCCTGGGTCAGGCACACCTTTGTTCTCAAAGTGATATCTTTGCTTTTTAACACTTTAAAGGGGTCTTTTTCAGCAGACTTGCCCAATGCGATGAATCGTTTGTCATTTGATTCCTTGATTGCTTCCATAGGCAATGTCTTAGTGCTTCTATAACAGAGGAAACCCTGGTGGTGTAGTGGTTAAGTGCTAAAGCTGCTGACCAAAAGTTTGTCAGTTGGAAACCACCAGACACTCCTAGGAAGCTCTGTGGGGTAGTTCTATCAAGTCAGTTACAGTGGGTTTGGATTTTGGTTTTCCTATAATATAAATCTCACTAGTGGGTGGCTGTAACAAAGAGAAATTTATTCTCTCACAGTCTAGGAGGAGAGAAGTTCTAATTTAGGGTACCAGTCCCAGCAGAAGGCCTTCTCTTTCTGTCACCATGCAGCTGCCTCTTGGTGCAGTTGTGAGGATTTTTGTTTCCTTTATGTTGAGGTATAATGCATACTGAAGGCTGCAATCTTTGCTCTTCATCAGTACTTCAAGTTCTCCTTGCTTTCAGCAAGCAAGGTTGTGTCATTTGCAAAAGACAGGTTGCTAATGAGTCTTCCTCCAATCCTGATGCTCTTTTCTTCTTCGTGTAGTCCATCTTCTTAGGTTATTTATTCAGCATACAGACTTGAAGAAGTATGGTGAAAGGATACAGCCCAATATGTATTTTTTGATTCTAAACCATGCAGAAACCTCTTGTTTTCAAGTCACTGCCTCTTAAGTCTGTGTACCGGTTCCTCTGGACCACATTAAATGTTCTGGAATTCCTATTATCTTCAAAGTTATCTATCATTTACGATCCACACAGTTGAATGCCTTTGCATAGTCAACAAAACACAGCCAACCATTTTTCTTGCATTGTCTCCTTTCAGCCAGGATCCATCTGACATCAGCAATTATATCCCTACTTCCACGTCCTCTTCTCAATCCAGCTTGAATTTCTGGCAGGTCCATCAATATACTGCTACAACTATTTCTGAAATACCTTCAGCAAAATTTTACTTGTGTGTAATATTAATGATATTGTTCAATAATTCCTCATTTTGTTGAACCACCTTTTCATTGGAATGGGCACCAATACGAATCTTTTCAGTAGGTTGGCCAGGTAGCTCACTTCCTAATTTCTTGGCCCAGTCAAGTGAACAATTCCAACATCGCATCCATAGTGAAACATCAGAACTGATATTCCATTAATTCCTGGAGCCTTGTGTTTATGCTAATCTATTCATTACAGCTTGGACTTCTTTCAATACCATTGGTTCTTGATCACAAGCTACCTCCTGAAACGGTTGAATAGTCACCAATTCTTTTGGTACAACAACTGTGTATTCCTTTCATCTTCTTTTGATGCTTACTAAATTGTTCAACATTTTGCCCATAGAATCCTTCAGTTTTGCAACTTAAGGTCTAATTTTTTTCTTCATTTGTTTCAGCTTTAGAAATGTGGAGTGTTTTCTTCGCTTTTGGTTTTCTAACTCCAAGTTTCTGCACATTTCATTATCATACTTTATGTTGTGCTCTTGAACCACCCTTTGAAGTCTTCAGTTCAGCTTTTTGCCTCCTAGTTTTTTTCATTTGCTTTAGTCACTCTATATTCAATGTGAGTTTCAGAGTCTTTTCTAGCATCTATTTTGTTTGTTTTCCTTTTAATGACCTTTTGCTTTCTTAAACCCTGATGGTGTAGTGGGTTAAGAGCTATGTCTGCTAACCAAAAGGTCTGTAGTTCAAATCCACCAGGTGCTCCTTGGAAACTCTATAGGGCAGTTCTACTCTGACCTCTAGGCTTGCTATGAGTCGAACCCAACTTGATGACCGTGGGTTTGGTTTTTTTGGTTTTGCTTTCTTCATATCTGATGTGCGTGATGTCATCCCACAACATCTCTGGTCTGTGGTCATTAGGGTTCAGTATGTCAAATCTTTCCTTGAGGTGGTCCCTAAATTCAGGTAGATATACTCAAGACGGTACTTTGGCTTTCATGGACTTGCTTTATTTTTCTTCAGCTTCAGCTTGAACCCTCATAGGAACTGTTGATGGTTTGTTCTATGAACAGTGCCCAGCTTTATTCTAACTGGTGACAACTGAGCTTCTCCATCATCTCCTGACTTGCCTTGCCTCTTGAGTATTCCATTTGGTGAGAAACTATCTCTGATAGGAAGTTGGGAAACAGAAAGACATAGTGCCTGAGTCATGGTATGGTGCTAGGATACATCTGGTTAGGAAAGTAGAGACGAGAACCTATACAGAATTGTGGGGCAGAACCAGGCTCGGGGCAGGGATGCAGAGGAGCAGCCCGTTCTGTTAGCTGCCAAATATTTCTCGTTTTCCTCTCTAACCAATAGGGTTGCCAGATTTAGCAAACAGAAACACAGAATGCTGAGATCAACAACAGATTTCAGAGACACAGCATACAACATATAAATTTGTCTAAGGCAACATTTAATCTGTAATACTACTTACAGGATTGTGATTTAATTTATTTCTTTATCTGTCCCCCTCTGTCATCGTTGTTAGGTGGCGCTGAGTTGGTTCTGACTCATAGCAACCCTAGGAGCCACAGAATGAGCCATCCTCACCGTGGTTGTTGTTCTTGAGCACACAGCTGCAGGCCTCGTGCCAATCCTTCCCACTGAGGGTCTTCTGTTTTGCTCCCCCTCTGTTTTACTGATCATGATGTCTTTCCCCAGGAACTGATCCCTTCTGATAACATGTCCAAAGTATGTAAGATGTCGTCTCACTGTCATTGCTTCCAGTGAGTGCTCTGGCTGTACTTATTCCAAAATAGTTTTGTTCGTTCTTTTGGAAGTCCATGGCATGTTCAGTATTCTTCACCAATATCACATTTCAAAGGCATCAATTTTTCTTTGGTCTTCTTTATTCATTGTCCAGCTTTTACAGGAGTATGAAAGAGTTGAAAATACCATGGCTTCGGTCAGGCACACCTTAGTCTTTGGTGTACACCTTTGTTTTTCAACACTTAAAAGAAGTCTTAGTTGCAGCAGATTTGCCCAACACAATGAGTCTTAATTTTTTGACTATTGCTTCATGGATGTTGATTGTGGATTCATGTAAAATGAAATCTGTTGTAATTTCAATCTTTATTCATCATATTGTTGCCTATTGGTCCAGTTGTGGGGATTGTTTTCTTCACATTGAGGTACAATCCATATTGGGGGCTGCGGCCTTTGATCTCCCTCAGTAAGTGCTTCAAATCCTTTTCAGTTTCAGCAAGCAAGGTTCTGTCATCTGCATAAGGCAGATTGTTAGTGGGTCTTCCTTTAATCTTGCTGCCCCATTAGTCTTCATAAAATCCATTTTCTTGGATTGTTCAACATACAGATTGAATAGTCGTAACAAAAAGATAAAAACTTTGATGCATATCTTTCCTGACTGTAAACCATGAAATACCCCCTTTTTCTGTTTGAAAACCTGCCTCTGATCTATGTACAGGGTCCTTATCATGGATTGAACTGTGTTGCCCCCCCTTCAAAAAATGTGACTGGGCCATGATTCCCAATATTTTGTGATTGCTCTCCATTTTGTGATTTTTCTATGCTGTATGTTAGAGGATTAGGGTGGGACTGTAAATCGCTTCATAAGATCACCTCCCTGCTCCACTGTAAACAGAGTTTCCCTGGAGTATGGCTTGTACCACCCTTTATCCTTTCATCCAACAAGAGATGAGGAAAAGGAAGCATGCAGAGAACTGGGGACCTCACACCATCAAGAAAGCAGCACCGGGAGAAGAGTGCGTCCTTCAGACCTGAGGTTCCTGTGCCAAGATGCTCCCTGGACAAAGACTGATGCCACACCACGACTTTCCTCCAGAGCTGACAAGGGGGAGAATGTTTCCCTGGAGCAGACATCCTGAATTTGAGCTTGTAGCCTACTGGACTGTGTAATAATAAACATTTCTCTTTTAAAGCCATCCACTCTGTCGTATTTCTGTTAGAGCAGCACTAGCTGACTAAAAAAGTCCTCATGAGCACAATTAAGTGTTCCAGAATTCCCATTCTTCACAATGTTATCCATAATTTGCCGTGATCCCCACAGTCAAATGCCTTACCATGGTCAATAAAACACAGGCAGACGTCTTGCTGGTATTCTCTACTTTTGTACAGTATCCATTTGATGTAAGCAATGATATTCCTGATTCCATATCCTCTTCTAAATTCTGCCCAAATTTCTGTCAGTTCACTCTTGATATACTGTTCCAACTACTTTTGAATGATCTTCAATAAAATTTTACTTGTGTATGATACTAATGATATCGTTGTGCAATTTTTACATTCAGTTGGATCACCTGTCCAGGGAATAGGCATAAAGATGGATCTCTTTGAGTCATTTGGTCTGGTAACTCTTTTCTAAATTACTTGGCATAGATGAGTGAGTACTTTAGCATTGCATGTGTTTGTTGAAACATCTCAATTTGTATGTGTCTTAGTCACCTGTTTCTGCTCCAACAGAAAATACAAGTGGAAAGTTTCATGAAGAGAAGCTTTATTGTCACAGTCCGGTGAGCTGCAAATCCATTAGCAAGTTACAAGTCCATTCTGTAGGACAAATTATCACAGTCCAGTAGGCTGAGTCCAAATCCAGTGAGAGCATCTCGGCACAGGAACCTCGGGTCCAAAGGACGTGCTCTGTTCTCGGTGCTTCTCTTTTGATAGTATGAGGTTCCCAACTTCCTCACCTCACTTCTCTCCCTTATATTCCACAAGCTTGTAGCTTGGGTCCTGCCTCACCAACACGACTGCAAACCATTCTCTGTCATCAATCTCACAGAGGCAGGATTCACAACACATGGGAGGAAGGGCACGATGTTGGGATTCACAGCCAAGTCAAATCGAAACAGATATTTCTGGGGGGCCACAATTCAAACTATGACAATATGCCTACAATTTCTGGAGCCATTTTTTTTTTTTTTTTTTTTTTGGCCAATGCCCTCAATGCAGTCTGGACTTCTTCCTTCAGTACCATTCTTACCTTATAATATGCTACCATCTGAAATGGTTGAATGTTGACCAATTCTTTTTGGTATAATGACTTTCTGTATTCCTTCCATCTTATTTCTATGCCTCCTGTGTCCTCTAATTAATATAATTAATATAGTTAACTAATTAATCTCTCCTTCAGCTTCCTGTAATTAAATTTTTTTTTTTTTGTCAACATGCATCATGAACTGGGTGCTGGAAGTTGAGGTTCTAGCTGTAGCTCTTCCTGTAGCCAATGCTGAGACCCCAGGGGAGTTGCTCTACCTTTCAGACCTTAGATTTCTTCACCTGGCCTTAGATTGGATATTTGCTAACATCCCAGTGAATCCTAAAATTGCATGGTTTAGTAATTGGCACATGCAGAATCTTGAGGTTCAACAGCAAAATGAAACATAATACATAAGGCCTTAGAGTTGTGCTCTAAGCAAATGCCAGAAATTACTTTTCCCTTAAGTGTTCAGTAAGGATCTCTGATGGCTCAGTGCTTAAGTGCCAGGCTTCTAAATGAAGGGTCAGTGGTTCAAACCCACCAGCCACTCCAAGGATGAAAGATGTGGGAGTCTGCTTCCATAACGATTACAGCCTTGGGAACTTTGTGGGGCAGCTCTATCCTGTCCTGTTGGGTTGCTCTGAGTTGGAGTCAGCTTGATGGCAATGAGCTTTTAGCATTCAGTGTTCAATGGGATTCTCTGGGGGCACAAATGGTTAAGCTCTGAGCTCCTAACCAAAAGGTTGGGAATTTGAATCACCCTGCAGTTCTTCAGAAGAAAAGCTTAATGATCTGATTCTGGAAGACCACAGCCATGAAAATCCTATGGAGCAATTCCATTCCAACACACACAGAACTGACACATGGCTTTACTAGAAACCCTGGTGGCACATTGATTAAGTGCTATGGGTGCTAAGCACAAGATTGGCAATTCAAATCCACCAGGTACTCCTTGGAAACTCTGTAGGACAGTTCTACTCTGTCCTGTAGGGTCGCTATAAGTCAGCATTGACTTCAGGCCAGTGTGTTTGGTTTGGTTTGGCATGGGTTTACTTGTGCGTATTTACTAATCTGTAAAGAAAAACTTTGTTTTTCACCAAGATGTGGTGAGACACATATGAAATTGTTTGTTACAGGTTAGTAAGTAAACTTAAGTACGGTCACGCATACCTCACTTAATATAAGCCAGCGAGTACCCTGTGTACTGGTTAATCTTCCACTGGGTTGACATGGGAGCCCTGGTGGCATAATAATTAAGAGTTTGGCTTAACCAAAAGGTCAGCTGTTCCCTGGAATCCCTATGAACAGTCCTACTCTGCTGGTTGCTAATTAGTTGGAATTGACTCAGTGGCAGTGGGTTTGGTTTTAGTTTTGGTTGTGTCAACATGTGTTGGAACTTATTTGATAGCAATTTATATTTTTCTTTTCGTTTGTTTCTTGAGAGTTTAAGTGTCCAGTGAATAGAAACTTATTCAGGTTTCACAAGACAGTTTAGCTGGATGAAGAGAAGGCCCGAGGAGAGAGAGATTGCTGGGACAACTGCTACAGGTCAAATTCAGTGATCAAACGAGCTTAGAACAGGACCTTTGGCCTCCAAAAGTAGGTTATCGTAACCTGTCAATCAGTTTTCCTAGAAGAACCATCTCCTCTCCATAGGTGTGCTGTTGATTTTTTCCCCCCAATTGTCTGTGGTCTCTCCATAACTATTTAAAGATAAAACATGAGCCAGGAAATGTTAAGCTCTCTTAGACCTACTGCAGATTCTTTGAGAGGTCGTCTTTCATCCTGTGTCTAAACTGGGGTGATAGCTCGGAGCTGAGTGAGGAGAAGGCACGGGCCACGATGGGAGGGCAGGGTGCTTTCATGAGCAGGGATGGGACTGGTGTGGGCCGTGGAACATCAAACCAGGTCCCTGATGGGGTGTCGCAGCTCCTCCTCTGACTTTGTTGGGACAGCAGGCTGCATTCACTTCCAGTTGAATGCCACTGTAGTTAGCAGGGAGTCACGAGTCAGCATCGTGCCTGATGCAGTTTCGCTCCCTAGACTTCTCACATAAATCTCCACCAAAATTAGACCGAGAAGAGATGTTCGACTTCAGATTTCTGCCAGGCTTTCATTAATCCTCCAGACATAGGCAGGCTCTGTCTCGCTTTCTCCTTTTCTTTGCCAGCAAAATGACACTTCAAGAAGAAGGTACCTCTGAACACGCTGGTACAGCCCTGACAAACTTTCATAAATATGCCCAGCTGTTTTCCCAATCTTGGCTCTGTGGCGCCTGCAAATCACTGATTAATTTGCACACAGCTGCTACCGATTCTAAGGAGATGCGCTCCGGAGGAACCTTCGGGGTTGCTGGTATTAAGCCTCTAATTTCCTTAAGTGAAAAGTTTCTAAAGCTGTTGAAAGTGTCTGAGGAAGCTGCAGAAGCAGGACTCCTGGGCTTCCTCTTTGCTTGTCTGACAGACGCTCCGTGAAGCTGAAAATTTGAGCTAACTACTATGTGTGGGGGCTAGTCTACAGACAAGACATTAATAGTCTCTGTTCAGTGTGTTTTTTTGGAAAGCATTTTTTCTGTTTTTGAACACCTGTTTTGTGCCAGGTACAAAGGAGACACTGGATTGTTGTGGCCAAAATCTTGACTCAGGTTACCAGCCCTACTTATTCCCTGAGCTTGAAACTTGGGCAGTGTCTTTGTCTCTAATAACTGGATATACATAAGAAGGATGTTAGGTGTATTTAATAAGGTAATGTACACAGCAGGAATAATAGACGTGTTTTTATGACTTTTCCCCTTACCTACCACCCAAGCAAAATTTTCAGTCAGATTGCTTGCTTTGGTCTTGAAAATCAGGATAATGGGTAGACATGGCAGTTTGGAAATTTCTAGAAGACTTTCTGGATGGAAACACATTGGAATGGGCAGCAGTTTACTACTGGAAGGAGAATCATAGCTGGAGAGAGATGAGAGGAAGAGGCAGGTTGCTGACGGCCAGCATGGACTGGATTTTTCAGAATTCAGGAAGAGAGAAAAGACAATGCTTTCTGTGTTCTGGGCTCTACCATGATGCACAGAGACATGAGGTAAGAAGAACAAAAAGGGGGGAAAAATTTGTCATGGCTTATAAATCAACTTTCTGCAGTTTTTCACCTCATTCTGGATATGTGAGCCACTAAAGAGTTTTAGGACTGGAAACAGTGAGACTTTAGCTTTGTTTGATAGGTGTTACATGGCATGGCGGACGGGAAGAGGCAAGAAGGTGAGCTGTGTGTCAGAAGACAGACTGGACCAGGCAAGACTGATGAGCACCTGCTGGTGACAGAGTGTTCTGTGAGGTATTCACTGATACCTGGAAATAGGTGCCAGGTACCCAGAATTGGGTCTTTGCTCTTATGCTTCTCCTATACGGGGATGCTTTGCCCATTCCATTTCTGCCATGCTATTCCTTCAGGTCCATCTCTGAGTCTTCGATCTTCTTGAAGTTTCTCAACCACTCTTAGCTCTACCGCAGCTCTCCTTTCTGGAATTCTGATCTCTGAATCACATCCACTTCTACCCATCTTTGCATCTAGTCCCTTATTTAAAATATTTCCTGTGCCTGCTTCCTTTTCCCAGTTGGTCTGTAAACACTTTAAAGATGATTACTTTCTAACTGTGTCTATTATCCTTGGCACTAAGCTCAGTCAAAAATATCTTTCTGTCTTCCTTTTGCTAGTTGTTGTCAAGTCAGTTCAGACTCATGGCAGTCAGTATACAACATAAGGAAGCGTTGCCAGGCCCATACTCTATCAGACAATGTTCTGTCTTGATACAGAGCATTTTCATCGCCTAATATTTAGCAGGAGATCAGCAAACCTTTCTAGCTTTAATCTGGAAGCTCTACTGAAATCTGTTTACCATGGGCAACTCTGCTGGTATTTGACATCTCAGCATTACAGCCTCCAACATCACAGCAACATGCAAGTTACCACAAAGTGACAGACAAACTGGTGGTGGAAAAACACCTTAGACACCAAAGAAACAGCTTTGGATTAGACTGAACTGCATTTTAGGATGTACCTGAGAGTAGCACTAGTAGATAGAATACTCTTAGGGTAGGAAGGCAGGGTAGAGACATTAGCAAAATGTGACTTGGATGCTGATAAAATTCCACTTTTTCATAAAATTGGATATCACTTTGTTGAAGAATTCTACAAAACCAGCTTTGTATAATATAGAAACATACAAGAACTTGTCATTTATTCACTGCTGAACTAAGGAACAATCCCTCTTGGAAGTAGGTAAGGGATCAAAAAGTCAGTGTTAGCATGCACCCACTTGTGAACTACATCTTCTGCAATTGAATCCCATCCAAAGAGATGATGACTTATTAACGCAGATGATTTGAGTGATTAATGTTTATTGGATTTCTATAATCCCACTTCTCCAGAGAGTCTGAAATGATGACTAGAAACTAGCTTCATTTAAGTAAGTTTGTTTTTCTTTTGATTTCCCAAGTTGAAACAAGGAAACAGGCTCCCTTGACAACAAAACCCCAAAACTTTATGTGTTCGAAGAGTAACAATGGTGAAGATCTGTGCTCACTGGCAAGAAAGAAGAAATTCAGGATAGGGGATTTAAGGAGGAAAACAAACATCCAATTTGTCAACAATTACCCCCCTCCCCAACAAAAACAAAGAAAAAAAAAACCCACAGCAGTCAAGTCAATTGTGACTAATAGCAGCCCTATAGGACAGAGTAGAATTGCCCTACAGAGTTTCCAAGGAGTACCTGGTGGATTTGAACTGTCAACCTTTTGATTAGCTGCTGTAGCAGTTAACCACTATACCACCAGGATTAACTATCAGGGTACTTGATTTGTGTGTGATTTTTAAGACCTGAATTCAGAGAACTTTATAAAAACATTCAGATGAAGAGTTTGGCAGCTAGAAAATAATAATATTCCAAATTTCAGGATGACTGCCTGAAACCCAGAAAGACGATGCCTTTTCAAAATAGCTAGGTAAAAAACACTTTAGAAATATTGCCAGGAAATGTGGCTTTAAGAGTATTGATGATATGAAATTCTTAGAAAATCCATGCCTAAAGGAATGCCCAGTCCTGTGAAAAAAGCAATCAGCTGCTTTATGGAAGGATTTTTCCACAGTTTCTATAAAAACTGAGTAAGCCAGAGCACTGGAATTCAGATTTGATATTCAGATATTTGATTTTCCGATATTTGATTTTCCCACGATTTTTCAGGAAACTGTCACCTGCATAAAGCCATAGTGAAACCTAGGCAAAATGTGGACAACTGAATTTCAACTGGATTTAGAAGTGACCATGTTGTTGGAAAGGGTGCAATTTCTTGCAGATAAGCTTATACTGATTTTTAATTCCTTCCAAAATAGGGGCAAGAACATTTTTTTTTTTTTTTGACTTTCTGTGACTTTCCACCAGAGAGACATTTTTAGGTGTGTGATTCAGTTTTATCTTCTGTTTTCTTATCTGACTAAGAAGATGCAGTTGTTCAAACCCAATTTACTTGGCTAATTCTTTCCTCAGTCATCTTTGTAATTATTTCTGATAGGCCTTGGCCAAACAATTCTCTCTCCATCGTGTGGTTTCATCTCTGCTGCAAGTTTGTGTGTCTGCAAAGGCTGTTGTTATGGCAACAGCTGGGCTGTTACCAGCCCGATATTATGGCTTTTATTGAAAGGAAAGGAAAAGTCAAATGAGTGGGGGAAATGTGGCCATTTCCATCTGTTTTCAAGTGATTTGTTTTATTATCAGTGTCTCAGTTAATTCTTTTGCATAATTCTCTCCTTTCGAGGACTCTGATTTCCCCTAAATTCATTTTCTTATGTACATTTATAATTTAGTTTTATAAGGAATTATGAGGCATGAGAAGCATAGGCATACAGGTCTTTCTTTTGGGCGTTAATAAATACTTACTGAGCACCTATTTTGTGTCAGGAGTACCACAGTCAGGCAAATGTTTAATGTTCTTGACTTCTGTCATGGATTGCATTGTGTCCTCCCAAAGATGTGCCTATGAATTTGGCTGGGCCGTGATTCCCTGTGTGGAGTGATTTTTTTTCCTCATGTGTTGTGAATCCTGTCTCTGATGTTGATGAAAGAGAATGGGCAGCATTTGTGTGGGTGAGGTGGAACTCAAGGGACAAGCTTGGGGGTATAAAAGCGAGAAGCAAGGAGATACACTTGTGAATCTCACAGCACCAAGACAGCAGCACAGAGAGCGGAGCGTGTCCTTGTGGGCTGGCTGGAGCTTCCTGCTCCATGAGGCTCCCATACTGCATTTGGACTCGAAGCTTACTGGACTGTGATAATAAAATGAATTTGGACTTGCAGTTTACCAGACTGTGATCATGAAATTTCTCTTTTTGAAGCCATCCACTTGTGATATTTCTGTTACAGCAGCACTAGCTAACTAAGACAATTGCTAACTGGAAGGTTGGTTGTTTGAATACACACAAGAGTCCCTTGGAGAAAGGTGTGGTGTAATATTTCTGAAAAAACAGCCACTGAAATGTCTTTGGAACACATATGGTCCCCATCAGTCAGAGCCGTCTTGATGGGAACTTTTTTAAGCTTCAGAAAGCATTTGACGAATTTACCTCATGTTCTTTTGTGAAAAAGGAGAAAGGCAGGCTAGATGGCAAGTCTGGTAGATTTGTGTCAGTTCAGTAACTTTACTTGAGGAATGTAATTCATGGATTATGGTAGCCTGGAGAGTAGATTCCAGTGATTTCCCCCAAAACTCAGTTGTTGGCTCCATCCTGTTTTAATATTTTAAATCAGTGCCTTCATCAAAGCTGTATCAAGCATGGCTATCAAATACTTAACTCACACAACATGAGAAGGAAGAGTTAAAACTTCAGGTGACTCTTACATGATTGGAAAGTGTTTGAATACGCTAGAATCGTGAACCACATCTAACAGGATGAAATGTGATATGGAAGTTAGTTAAAAGTTGGTTGAAAGTAAAATCATGGGATGGTGTATCCTAGGCTTAGTCAAGTTTCCTGTGACGAAGAGCTAATGGTTGGAATTGACCTCTAGTCATTCATCTAGCACACATTTTGCTTATTACCTATTAAGTGCCAGGCATCAGGCTAGTTGCCATCAGGAATACGGAGGTGGTGGACACAGGGAGCACAGTGACACAAGGGTAGACACACATGAGCCAGCTGTGTGAACACACTGGGGGAGGGCGGGAAGCCGATGCCAACCCAACATGAACTCACGCATATTGTGTTTGAATCAAGAGAGTATATACTTCTTAAAAATTGATTTTTTGTTGTGATTAAGTAAAAGTTTACAACCCAAGTCAATTTGCCATATAGACCCCCAAACACATGCCTCTATGTAACTCTGCTCTCCTCACCCTGTGATAGCGCACACCTCCTTTCTCTTCCAGCATGCACTCAACCAACTCTTGTCCCCCTCTCATCACCCTCCCCTCTCCCCTGTAGAGAGGAACCAGTCAGACAGCCTCATATATAGATATTATGCCAAGAAGTACACACAGAACCTGCATCACTCTATGTCCCATCAAAAAACTAAAAAAACCCACTGCTGTTGAGTCAATTCCGACTCATAGGGACAGAGTAGAACTGCCCCATGGAGTTTCCAAGGACTGCCTGGCAGATTTAAACAGCTGATCTTTTTCAGTTAGCAGCCATAGCGTTTAACCACTGTGCCACCAGGGGCCCCTTTAAGTCCTATAGTCCAGTGCAATCTTTGAGGAGTTGGCTTCAGTGCTGGTGTCAGCTCGGGGCTGACACCAGGGACCATGTTGTCAGGGGACCCTCCAGGATGTGGGAGCATCAAGTCTGGTCTTCTAACAGAGTTCCAGATGTGCACACCCCTTTTTCTCATGTGATGTCAGGGCCTCTCCGTTGTGCTCCCTGTGAGATCATAGACTTTCCACACAGTCCTATTAAAAGATGAGGGTTTATACTTAGTTCTAGGAAATAATACTGCAAAGTACATCTAGAGGAGGGGGGTGTGAATATTATAGTCTAAGAAACTGTCACATGAAAAATAAATGGAATAATTGAGGAGTTATCATTGATACTGTTATTATAATCAATGATGCCCAAATAGAGCAAATCAAAACCAAACAAAACACTGTGAGTCAGCTAATTCTGCATATTTAGTCTGGAGAAAAGCACTCAGGAAATGCTCAATTGCTGTCTTTAAATATTTAATAGTCCGTTATGAGGAAAATAAAATTAGGTTTTCTCTTGTCGAACTTTATTTAGCATTAGGACAAATGGGAAGATTATGCAGAAGTTCTTTCTGTACAGTGGAATTGTCCTTTCCAACTTGAATGACTGTTTTTTCATAGGTGGCACTAGGTTAAAGACTGAATCACTTGTTCTCTATGACCCTTTCCTACACTGAGATTCCAGAGTGTTCTTTTGGAAATTAATTCAGTTCAACAACCATTTTGGCCTTTTCTATGTGGCAGATGGAGGTCTCTGGATGGCATAAATGCTTTGCACTCAACTAGGAAACCCTGGTGGCATAGCGATTAAGACTTTAGCTGCTAACCAAAAGGCTGGCATTTGAATCTACCAGGTACTCCTTGGAAACTGTATGGCATCATTCTCTGTCCTGTAGGGTTGCTATGAGTCTAAATCATAAAGTAAATAACCCAATTAAGTGATGGGCAAAGGAGATGGACAGACACTTCACCAAAGGGGACATCCAGGAAGCAAAAAGGCACATGGGAAGATACTCGTAATCATTAGCTATCAGAGAAATCCAAATCAAAACTACCATGAGACACCATCTCATCCCAACAATCAAGAAACACAAAACAACAAGTGCTGGAGAGGCTGTGGAGAGACTGGAACTCTCCTACACTGCTGGTGGGATTGCAAATTGGTACAACCTCTTTGAAAAGCAATCTGGCATTTCCTTAAAAAGCTGGAAATAGGTACACCATTTGATCCTGTAATTCACACTTGGAATTTATCCTTCAGACAGAAAGGCTGCCACATGAACAGACACATGTACATGAATGTTTATTGCAGCACAGTCCACAATAGCTAAAAGATGAAAATCAACTCAAATGCCCATCAGCAGATGAATGGATAAACAAACTATGATACATACACTCAATGGAATATTATGCTATGATAAAAAACAATGTAGATTTTTAGAAAACATAATATGGTTTGAATTGGAAGATATTATGCTGAGTGAAATCAGTCAGTGTCAAAAGAACAGATGTTGTATGAGACCCCTGTTACCAGGACTTTAAAATTATCTACAGAAGAAAATAACTTCGATGGCCACAACGGCTGGGGGGGGGCAGTTGTGAGGGTTTATCATAGATGAGATAGTTGATAGATGTTAGAAATTTTATTCATTTACTGTAATAAATACAAACAAATAAAATCAACTCAATATCAATGGGTTTCTTTTTTTTATTTAAATTAATCAAAATATTGTTGGTTTGAAACCATTCCTGAATTCATCTAGTGGTACTGCAGATGAAAGGCCTGGTGATCTGCTTCTGTAAAAATTACAGCTCCCATCCTCCCCCAAAAGAAAACTAAGCTATGGAGTAGTTCTACTCGAAACACACGATTGCCACTAGGTGGAAATGACTTGATGGCAATGCATTTGGTGTATTGGCATGTGGCACTTACTGTCTTCAGCTTTCCAAAAGTTATGCAAGCATTCAGAAAATATTTTGCCTCTGCCAAACTTATAGTTACATAATAGACCAAAACTATTTAGCCAAGAAAGATGTCCTGAACACGTTTGATATGAATTACATTTTAAAGAAGTCAAGGACTTTATTTAGGAAACCAAAGGCAAAAATGATAGACTGGAGAAATTGAGACATAGCACTCTTAAAAGAAATTGGCAGACACTTCACTTTCCTGGAGACTTGGTGGCAGGTCTTACGTTGCATATCACAAAGTAACTTTTAATCAAGGTGTAAAGGAAAGGCTTTTATAAATTTTCAAGTATGTGTTTGGTACATTGAGGAGATACAGCACAGCTGAGAATCATGGACTTGGTTTTGGAGACCTTGTCCTCCAGAGTTACTGGGAGCTTTCAACATCCTCATCTCTGTCTGCATGGTTCCTTGTATGTGGGTCACCATTCTTGGCACCACCAGACCATGGCTAATCAGAGCAAGGGCACGTGCGTCGGCCAGCTAGGGTTGTTGGTGTGACAGCTGGGTTCAAAGCATGAGCTCTCTGTGAGGAACTGACCAGCTGACCCCAGGGCATTTCCCTCTCTTTGGAAGCGTGAATATGAAACATGCAAAGGATGCATCGGAGAGTAGGATCCTGCTGAAGTCAAGGGACACAGAGGGATGGCGACATCAGATTCTATGACGCAGCAAAAGCAATGGAGACGATGAGAGCTGAGAGGACCAGCAGAGCTTGGCAGGAGCCGCTGAGGGAAGGACAGACAATCGTTTGTCGCTACGCTGTCTGAGTGGGAGATACAGAAGGAACAGATTCCAGGATGATGAGGAACCAAGATACCCACACAACAGTGCACCCCAGAGTCTAAACACCACAACTCTTACCATAAATCACAGACAGGGTAGGTCACTGAGGGATAGGCAGTGACAGAGGGCTTCCTGGAGAAGGTGCGGTTTGAGCTAGACATGGATAGAATTTGAATCTTCAGGGATGCAGTTGTGGGTAGTGAAGACGGGAAGCCTCATGTGTGGGGACGCAAAGACTGGCTTTACTGAAAGCTTGCACTTGGGAAAGGTAGAAGCAGCATGTTCTGGTAAACAAGGGCAAAAAAGACGCATTCCCACAGTCCTCTGCCTGCTTTTGAAATGGCCTCCTTGTGACACTTTTACTTTCAATACTCTTTTTTTTTTTTTTTTTTTTTTTTTAAAAATAGAAGGTTAAGTTTCTCCAAGTGAGAGAACATCAGTGTTCAGCCCGCTGTGCATACCCTCTCGATCCTCAAGGTTTTCTCCAGGGTCGCACTGAACTCCAGGTGTTCATGTTCACCTCCACTGCGACAAGGAAAATGGTTTGCTCTGGTGGTTTAATACACTCTGCTGACAAAAGTATAAATCGTGACTGTGATTTGGAGACGGTGGACAGCTGACCATAGGACCAAAGTAGTGGACTTCTAATCATTTTCTATGTATAGCTGAAATGTTGTCAGTCAGTAATGATTTTGTGTCTCACTTGGCAAAGCCTGAACTTGAACCAAGAAGTAAATCATCTGACTCCCTCCATAGGTCTTCTAAAAACAAGGCGCTGTTGATAATGAACTTGTGGCAGTTAAAGGGAGAAAGCATTGTCTTTTTTTTCTCATAGCTGATGAGTTCTAAATGAATTCCAAAGCCTGAAAAGAGGCATTCATCACAGCTCTATGTGAGGTGTAAGCAGAGGCGCTTCTCTGCTCCCAGTCAAGAGTGAGAGAAAGGCTTTTCTGTATTTCTCTGAATACGAAGATTCAGCCAAGGGTCAGGATGATGGGATGAAGCCTTGGCAAATACAAGGCATAGAAAGCAAGGCCTGGTTTATTAAAATCCTATTAACTGGCTCTCAAATTTTCCTTTTGCACAAAACAACTTCAGCTTTGCCTGTTGGTTTATCATGCATATGTGGAGAGAAGCTTTTCCTAGGAGATCATAAATACAACTTTTCTCAGCCAATTCTATTCTGAGGGGTTTCCTGATGGAGTGATAAGCACAGAGAAGTTGGAAGGGTTAAGAGATGAGGTGGAAAATGAAAACGGAGTTGTGTTTCTGTGTGCTGACTGATGTGAAGCTGCAGGAGAGATAAGGTGGGCTAAAGAATATAAATCTATTTACAAAAACTCTCTAATATTAAGAAATCAGGCTCCTTAACTCTTTGCTTCCAGGGCCCTTAGTAGCAAGGGAGGGTAGAATACATAAGCTGTAAGAGTGATTACCACTTTCTGACTTCTGTCAGTTGCCAGCTCCATACCATACAGAGGAGCCTAGTCTTTCAAGTTACCTGATTTTGTAATGAGTCTTCTAGAACATTTAAGACTTAAGGCTGCTTGATGAGTGAATCCACATTCTTTCTGAAATCCCTCTTAGTTCCTGAATTTTAAGTCCAGGAAAGAATTATGGTAGACGAGTGGCCACAGAAGATGAAGTGGCTTTGTGTAATTGCAAACTACAAGCTTCTTGAAACACCTGCTCTAGGGTATCCAATCAATGGGCATTCACTGGGATTCATTGACAGGTTAAAGCAACCCAGTAAGTAGGCCTGGGTTTTTGTCTACTCACGCTTCTCTAACTGGAATAGGATTTGGTGTCTCAGCCCTGGTCCTAATTCATCTTCTCGAGTGCCAGGTGACTTTGGCTAGGAAACCTACCTTTGTGCCTTGATTATTTCAGATGATACAATGGAAATAATGATAAACACCTCCACTTGCCTGTCAGTTTGTTGTTCTGTGGTGGCTTGTGTGTTTCTGTGATGCTGGAAGCTATGCCACTGGAATTTCAAATATCAGCAGGGTCAACCATGGTGATCAGCTTTCAGGGGAGCTTCCAGACTAAGATGGACTAAGAAGAAGAACCTGGCAGTCTATCTTGGAAAAACACCTTTCTCATGTTCTCTGCTTTCAGCCAGGTTCCACGTGACATCAGCAATGCTATCTGTCATTTCATGTCCTCTTCTGAGTCTGGCAGTTCCCTGTTCATGTACTGAAATATGCTTACCCCCTGGTGGAAAATCAGGCAAGGTATGTCAGGACTGTACCCTTCTACCATACAGCCTGTATGCTGAGCAAATAATCTAAGGAGTTGGAGTATATGAAGGGGACATCAGGACTGGAGAAGAGTCATTAAAAACCTGTGTGATGTAGATGATACTATCTTGCTTGCTGAAAACAAAGGGGACTTGAAGCACTTACTGATGAAGACTCCTTCAGCATGGATTACACCTCAAGATAAAGAAAACAAAACTCCTCCCAACTGGACAAACGAGTAACATAACGATAAAACGGAGAATGGCTGAAGTTGTTAAGGACTTCATTTTGTTTGGATCCACAGTCAATGCCCAATGGAAGTGGCAGTCAAGAAATCAAATGACATGTTGCATTGGGTAAACCTGCTACGAAAGATCTTTTCAAAGTATAACATAGCAAAGATGTCACTTTGAGGACTAAGGTGAACTTGACCTAAACCACCATATCTTTAATCACCTAATGTGCTCTTGAAACCTGGACAAGGAGTAAGGAAGACCAGGGGAGAATTGATGATTCCGTTTTACGGTGTTGGTGAAGAATACTGCATATATCGTGTACTGCCAGAACAATGAACGAGTCTGTCTTGGAAGAAAAACAGCCAGAATCTTCTCAGAAAGGAGAATGGCAAGACTACATCTTGTGTACTCTGGACTTGTTACCTGGAGGAACTAGTTCCTGGAGAAGGGCATCATGCTTGGTAGAGAGTCAGCAAAGGAGAGGAAGGTTCTCTGAGATGTGTTGACACAGTGCCTTCAGTGACAGGCTCAAGCACAATGACTGGGAGGATGATGTGGGACTAGACAGTGTTTCTTTCTGTTGTACACAGGCTCTCCATGAGTTAGAACTGACTCAGTGGTACTAATCAACATCAACACCAATGATAAAGGTCTTAAGGTGGAGGACTGCTACCCTGGTCTTTTTCTCCTGCCGTGAGAGGGTGGGATCTGAAACTGATTGGTGAGCACCACAAACGCTCTGGTACCCAAGTTAGTCCTCGCTTCAGGATGGGCCTTTCTTGACCCCACTGCTGAGAGAGTTAAGTGCTGACAACTCACAGCTCTGTTCCTTCTGGGACACAAGTCAGCTTTCAGGAGTTGCCTTGCCCATGGTCACAGCCTTCCCTAGGGACAGCCTTTGTCTACTCTCTTTATCTAAATCACTCTGATGTCAGTGTACAAAGGCTCAGCTTCCTGCCTCAGTTCAGGACAGTTCTGAGGGGCCATTGTAGGTCCAGAGGCCTTTATCACACCTGCATCCCAGCTTCCCTTCTCTCTCTGCCCATTCGTGATTTCTTTACCCTCTAGCCGCAGTACACACAGCGGTGATTCTGGCAGTACCTCCAATAAACTTTCTGCAGGTAGATCTTGGCTTCAGGGACTACTTTCTGGAGGAAATGACCTCAGAGAGTTAGAATCTAGGCTATCGATTATGACTCATTTTTTAAAGACCTAGGCTATTGTTAAGTGAATTAGTTTGAACTTTTAAATACTTTTAAAGGACAGTTTGAGATTTATCATGAAAAGCCATAGCTTAATAAAAGGTTTAGCCATGCTCTATAATTTGAGGAACTGGCATGTGGTGAGAAAACAAATTTTGCTGGAACCAATGGGAATTTTCTAAACTTTTGAAGTTATACCTGTCATTTATTTGTCAGGTTTCTGGGGTGAGCGTGACTATTTATTATTTTCCGTTGTGTTTACAAAGACATTTTTTTCTCTAGTTTCTCTGGCTGATGAAAAACAGCTGCAACAGTATTGTCAGACATACCCTGAACATTTAAGGGTTTGAGTCCCTTCCTTCCTTCCCTCTTCCCGGAAAAGTTGAGGGACTTTGTTTTCTTTGTTGCCTGCCTATCTCAAAGAGGTGTAAGGTGAGGTGTTGATAAAGGATGTGAGGTGCCTGCCTTTTAAAGGAAAGCAGGTACATCTCTGAGGAATTCTGGGGGTGCATCGAGGACCCTTAACAGGGTTTTAATGAACATTCTAAGATCTTTATCAAAGACAAAATCTATTTATTTAATAACGTCTCAGTCATCTAGTGCTGCTGTAACAGAAACACTGCAAGTGGATAGCTTTAACAAAGAGAAATTTACTTTGTCACAGTTCGGTAGGCTACAGCTTCAAATTCAGGGCATTATTTCCAGGGGAAGGCTTTCCCTGTTGGCTCTGGAGGAAGGTCCTTGTTATCAGTCTTCCCCTGGACTGGCAGCTTCTGACTCTGGGTCCTTTTCAAAGGATGCGCTGTGCTCTGGGCATTGCTTGCTTCCCTTTCTTTTATATCCAGAGAAATCACCTCAGGGCACAGTACAACCTTCCACATTGAGTGTCCTGCCCCAACACAATCTTGGCCTACCCTACCTCATTAACATACCAGAGACTGGATTTACAGTATGATCACAGGATACCAGGAATCATGGCCAATGCAAATTGCTATATACATTTTTTTGGGAGAAACAGCTCAATCCATGACAAATGGTTATAAATGGATTAAACTCTCCCCCCAGGGCATCTATTACCTTCTTAGTGGGAAAGATCACTAAATATCTTAACCACTACACCGTCAGGGTTTCCTGGCATCTAGGTAGGGGCAAGAAGTAAATCATAGATGATACATTTTCTTACCATCTATCTTTCAACAGAGTTGAGAGTGACCCATTTTTTTCTGTTGCTGTCTACTGATTTCACATCTCGTCATTTATTATAAGTCACTGCTCTATTATCCCGAGTTCCTTTGATTTCTTTTAATGTTACAGAATTTCTGGACTATTTAGATGAGATCAAAGAGAGTCATTACTGTTCACTGTGGCTGTGTTCCTTTATATTTAAATGAAAACAGTGAAATTATTTGGGACCATTAGATACAGTGTAATAACACTATTGAAAAAGCAGCTGGAGATACTGCAGGCATGCCAATCAGCAGCATCCCGATGGAGAAATGGAAGCAATAGACAAAAGTGAAATTCAAAGTCTAGAGTGATAGGACTTGGACAGTGAAGACAGCACAGTGGGAAGTTTGCTGTTGTTCGAATGTGTCGTATCAAGTCCAATGAATGGGAAGAAGTAATCTCAACATTTCAGTTGTTTTTCCTCAGACAACAAAAGGACATTGACTTGATAGTGATAAGCCCCAAAAACCCATTGCTGTGGAGTTGATTCCAAGTCACAGTGACCCTACAGGACACCGAAGAATCACCCCATGGCGTTTCTAAGGAGCACCTTTTGGTTAGCAGCGCTAACTACTATGCCAGCAGAATGTCCTAATAGTGATAAGGGAGGCAAAAGAAATAATTTGTCTGTTATACTAGGGTTGTGTGTTTAAGTAGGAGCCTTGGTTGGCAGAAATGATAGATGCTCTTCAACGCTAACAGTATGTTAGCATTCATTCAATGTACCTCAGAAGAAGAGCCTGGCCATTCACTTCTGAAAACTCAGCCACTGAGAGCTCTGTTGAGCACAGTGCTGCTCTGACGGATATGGAGTCACCACGAGGCTGGAGCTACACAGCAGCACCTGGGTTTTTCAACGTGTTCAACAGCTGATGTGCATCCAGGCCCCTGGCCCCAGCCGCAAGGGGGTCAACCTATATTCCAGGAGAAACAATGTAGTCGGTGACCACTGGAGGGCAGCAGAGGTCTAGTAACAGACAAGATTGCTCCTGATGGTGGGATTCCAACGCACCGATGTTAACTCCTCCATCAACCCCAACAAGCCGGTGTGATGGGCGTCTGTCTGCTTAGTGAAGATATTCTGATCAAGACGCTTCTCCCAGGATTGGACTCAGCTTGGCTACCATTCAGGGCCTTCTAATTGCAACGCCTCTCTGATCCTCAGTGTTTGCGTAAGTAAAAGTTGGATAATAATGGTACCTGTCTCATGGAGTGAATCAGTTTGAAGCAGTAGGCACAGAATTCCTGGCAGCCTGAAGTCACTCAATAAACTTGACCATGATAAAAACAATGTTAATGTTTATAAGTGACTGGTCTTTTGGCAAGAATCTGGTGTCAGGATTTCGTTTGATTACCTACCTGATCCAGGACAGACATGATGGTCATATTATTGTTTTCACGTGAGCTCAGAAGCTGACTCACAAAAGTTCAGGTTCAAACCCCTGCTGAGAATTTGCATTTCTAGGTTCCCAGGTGATGACGCTAATACTGCTGAGAACTAATGTTGTTGGGTGCCCGCCAGTCGCTTCCAACTCATAGCGGTCCTCTAGTGCAGAGTAGAACTGCTCCACAGCATTTCCAAGGAGTGGCTAGGAGTGGCTAGCAGATTTGAACTGCTGACCTTTTTGGCGAGCAGCCTGAGCCCTTAACCACTTCACTACTAACCATTATTGTTGTTGTTAGGTACGGTCAAGATGGTTCCAAATCATGGTGACCCAATAGGTCAGAGTAGAACTGCCCCAGAGAGTTTCCAAAGAACACCTGGTGCGTCTGAACTGCTGACCTCTTGGTTTGCAGCTGTAGCACTTCAACACGACACCATTAACCATTAAAAAAAAACACCTGCTGCTGTTGAGTCAGGTCCGACAAATAGTGACTCTAGAGGTCAGAGTAGAACTGCCCCATAGAGTTTTCAAGGAGTTCCTGGCAGATTTGAACTGGTGACCTTTTGGTTAGCAGATGTAGCACTTAACCCACTAGCCACTAGGGTTTCCTCTAACTGTTAGTAGAGCAAAAAAAACAAATCCAACCAAAAACAAAAACCCAACTGTTACCATCAAGTTCATTCCAACTCACAGTGGTACTGTAGGACAGAGTAGAACTGCCTCATAGAGTCTGTAGGGGGTGACTGGTGGATTTGAATTGTTAGACTCTTGGTTAGCAGCCTGAGCTCTTAATCTGATTCAGTGTATCTGGGGTGGAAACGTTAATGCCCAGAAGGAGTTCCAACTGTAACAAACTGGTTCAAAGCCCTTCTCACAATCCACCTCCACATGATATTCTAGCTCCAGGTCCAAACCCATTGCCTTTGCGTTGATTCCTACTCATAGTGATCCTATGGAACACAGTAGAACTGCCCCATAGAATTTCCAAAGAGCGCCTGGTGGATTTGAACTGCTGATCTTTTGGGTAGCAGCTATAGCGCTTAACCACTATGTCATCAGGGTTTCCAGCTCCAGACAGTCACTCCCAAATAGCCCATGACAGATGAGACTGTGACTCAGTGGAGGGGAAGGAGGGCTTGCTAAAGATGATATAGCTGGCTGATGGTAGACCTGAAGTGAGATGAAATTCAATTTTAAAGAACCCTTTTGTTCCTAAAGGCGATATCTTCTCTGAAAATAACAGAGGAGAGACATGAAATTAGGTAATAAGATTCCTTTAGCTGGAAATTCAATGGTCACATCAACTGGGCAAACAAATGCTACTATAGGTTAGAAGCTGCGAGGTCTTGCTGCTCCTGAAACGTTGGTCCTCGATAAGGTTAGTATTTTTGGAACAAAAATAAATTCCCGGTGGGGCCTGGATTGAAATTTCAAGTGAAACAATGGCTTTCTCAGCCCCCTTTTCTGGGTTCAGGACTGTGCTAGATTCTGTGGAAAACTCAGACCAACCAGTCCAGGATTCACCTCCACAATAGCTGTAGTTGTGGGGGCTGCCTGGACTCAGGAGGCTGTTTGGAACCTGTCACTTTGGGGGGGGATGTTTCTGCCCAGAAAGGCAACTGGAAAATATAATTCAGCAGAGCCTTCCAAATGATGAGTCAGAGGGTTAAGATTAGAGACATGCTATCAGAACCATCTGTCTCCGTTAGTGCTGAGGGGTGTCGTAAATATCATAACTATTGACTTTTCACTACCTGTTTTCTCTTTTTTTCCTAGTTAATGATGCGTCCAAATCGGCTTAATGGATAAAGTTATTCACTAATCAGCAGGATAGACAAATAAACAAAAATGATCTACACTAAAAGCCTAATGTGGGGAAAATAAATTGGGGTTTGGGGTTGAAGTCAGCTAAAAATAATTCAACAGTGGGCTGCGGCAGGCAAAGAGATAACACCATCGGAGATTACGAATGCAAAGTGTCTCAAGAAGCAAAGTGTTAGATCAGGGACCCTTAATATTTTTAGTCGTTAATTTTTTTTTTTTTTTTGAGAATATGAAAGCTATGGAAGTCTTCAGAAAACATCAGGTATATATGAAAAATTGAAGAAAGGTGTATGGGTAAATGTTTTGACCTAGCTATCATGTATTGTCAGTTTTACATTCAACATCTCCTGTGTGCTGAGAGTGCCCACGCCCACCCGAGAAAAACGAGTCACCCCTCTGTTCTCTCTGACAGTAGCTAGGTGAGTGGAGCGATGCAGCCTGAGGACGCTGGTGAGAGCAATTAATGTACTCAGCTGCTAACTGAAGGGCTGGCGGTTAGGGTCCACCTGGAAGTGCTTTGGAAGAAAGGGTAGGCCATCTGCTTCCGAAAAATGAGCACTGGAAAATCCCACGGAGCACAGTTCTGAGCTGATGCACATGGAGTCTCCATGAGCTGGAGTCCGGTAGAGAGCTTCTGGTGAGAATGACTCTAAATAGCTCATCAAAGGCTTGCCTGGTGTGACAGGTAAGGTTTCAGGGCTTCCTAAGGAGGCTGTCTGTGCAGATCAGGCTGCCTGTACACTGAAGGTCAGAAGCAGAGATGGGGGTAGCCTCGAATGGCTCCTAACTACACGGCAGCCAGGAGACCCGGAAAGCAGGGAGGTTACTGTGGACTTCTCTAGTTGGCGAGATGGACCTGGGATTTTTAGGGGAACATATATGGATAACTACCATTTACTTTGAAATGCTTCGGAAGGTAAGATAGGTTAACCGGTGGATAGGTAAATTATTAATATGCCTAGGTAAAATATTAATAGCTAATAAATAGGTAATAGCCAAGCCAAGCCAAGCGCCATCGAGTCGGATCCGACTAAGTAGGTAACAAACCCCAAACAAAAAAAAAACAACCCACTGCAGCTGAGTTGATTCCAACTCACAGTGATGCTATAGGCAGAGTAGAGTTTCCAAGAAGTGTCTGGGTTATTTGAACAGCCAACCTGCTGTTTAGCGGCTGTAGCACTTAACCACTGCACCACCAGAGTTTCCAAGTAAGAGAACTGAAGAGGTAAATGATAAACAAGTATTATAAAATATTAACAGTCAAATACTAGCTGATGCTCACTGTGAAATTCTTTCATTTTTCTATAGAAGTGTTCTTAATAAAATGTTAGGAAAAAGTAGTTTTGACTTCACTTATCCAGGTCAAGGTTACAAGACTAATTCTATGAAAATATTCCATCACTGTGGTTATTTTTGGAAATGCTGGTGGCGTAGTGGTTAAGTGCTACAGCTGCTAACCAAAACTTTGGCAGTTTGAATCCACCAGATGCTCCTTGGAAACTGCATGGCAATATTTTCCTCTGTTCTATTTGGATGCTCTGAGTTCGAATCAACAGCAATGGATTTGGTTTTTGGTTTTGGTGGTTATTTTTGGGAACTAATACACAATCTTAACAATAATCAGTGACTACAGTTGTCATTTATTTTGGGGGAACTGTCCCAGTGAATTTCCACAGCTTTGTATGACAATCATTCAAGGAAGAATCAGGTTTTACAGAACTACTACTTCTCCTTGTTTAGATTTAAAAGGTGACAGTGGGGCTGGAGAGAAATGGAATGTGCTGAGGGTCTTTGGTGTTCTGATTTCTTGAAGGGATAAAATGCAGTTGAAATTTGATAGAAAGATCAAAAGTCCATCGGTGTAAATGGTAAAACAAAAGTTGTGTTTCTATTTGTTCCAAATAGTATAAGATCTCTTGTTTTTGATAAAGATAAATAAAACCTACCATTTCCACATTTCAGTGATTTTGTCTTTCTCCAGACCCTAATAGCATTAGTTATATAATGCCTGTACTTAGGCCTACTTTATAAATACATGGTTAGCTATTTTTCAGTTTCTTGTATTTCCAAGTAGAGGTATGTGTATGATTTTGTCCTCTCTTCCCTGAGACCCATCACCTTCACTTTGACCTTCAGAGTTGCTTCTTCCATCAGATGAACTAGATTAATTTCTATTGCATGTACTAGTAAAAATGTTTTTTGTTATTCGTTTGAAATATTAAATAAATCTGCCCTTTAGTCTATGACAAGTGTTTTTTTAAAATTTCATTTGATTTTGTAAAAAATAAACATACACATAGAAAAGTTATACAAATAGTACAGAGAATTCTCATATACCCAGTGTCTGAATTTGCTCATGTTGACAATTTACATGGCCCTTGTACAATCATTGTATTCGGGAGGCTAATATTGTTACTGATCCATTGACTAATCTGTAAAACTTTCTGGAATTTCACTGGTTTTCCCTCAGTACCCTTTTCCTGGCCTGGGATCCAATCTAGGATTTCACATTGCATTGGGTTATTACCTCTTTTCTGTACTCGGTGACTGCTCCTCAGTCTTGTCTTTTATGACCTTGAAACTTACGAAAAGGATAAGCCACTTTGGAGAAGTCTTTCAATTTCTGTTTTTCTTCTGTTTCCTTATGAAGAATGAATCAAAGTTAGGTATCTGACGGCACTTGGCTTGGCTATTTTGGGCAACCATACCACAAAAGTGAAATTCCTTTCTTGAATAGTATCAGGGGACACATGTCTCATAATAGGTGATGGTAACTTTAATGGCTCTCTTATTGTGGTATCTGCCGGTTTCTTCCCTCTAAAGTTACTGTTTTTCCCTTTGTAATTAACAAGCATCTTGTGAGGAGCTACTCAGAGACAATGCAAATATCTCATGCTCCTTCTACCCACAGATTTTTGTAGCGTACAGATTCTTAACTAAAACATTATCACTGTATTATTTGCCTGGGGTGATTTTCTGTTTTTATCATTTCATCTACATCTATTGATAGAAATTCTACTAAAAGAAAAAGCTGTCTCTCTTTATTTGTTTAATTGCTTAAACAAATAAATGGACTCATGAATACTTAGTATTATTCTGTAATGGCTATCTTTAATTCTGATGCTCAAATTGTCTTAGGTTTGGGTAGTCTTGCATTGGTGCCTACATCCTTTCAGCACGCTTGCTCCATCACAATTTGGAGCATTGCCTTTTTATTTAGCACGAGGTTACCCTGTCATGGTCCTGTGCCAGCTGTGGTGTCAATCAATTTCCTAAGAAGCCCTGGCTTCTCTTATTTGAGATTGATACGTAGGAAGTAACGGTTGGTTCTGAATGTGCGTACTGCTGGCGGGTGTCATTGACTAGGCCCTCTCAATGGATGGAAGTGGGAAATACAGCATATGTACCTTTATAATTCTTTCTCTGTGTGCACAAGTGTTTGTGTATGTGTGTGTGTAGCATCAATTCATACTGATAACTCTGATTTCAGTCCACACCACACACTTTATTCTAGCTTTCCTCTTTTTCTTATTTAATGTTGTAAAAGGAGATACTTCAATGCTTTAAATATTTTTTTATTGTTTCAGAATTCTCAATGTAGAAAATTTAAAAAATTTACTCATGTTTCCATTATCCCAGAGATATCTACTGTTTATATTTTGATGAATCCTGTGTTCTTCTACTTGTGTGGGTGTGTGCATTATATTGACTCAGCTTGACATCAACTAATCTGTTAACCAGTTTTATTTTACAGCTGAGTATCCGGTTCTCTGTTGAGTGAGAATACCATTGCTTCCTTAACTAATTATGAACCTCCCCCATTGTATTTATTTTTTTATTTGTATCCCTCCACTCATTCATAGTGCAAGACAGGATTCTGTCCAAAAGCCTCAGGGATGTCAGCCCACTAGGCAGGCATAGTGTTGTTCTGGCACCTTTGAGGCATTAGATCTTTCTCAGGCTGTTGATATTGAAAAGGGAGGTAGAGCAATTCATATGTGTGGGCTGAAGTCTTTCATGGTTCAAAGCACTAAAGACAAGGGAGGGAATTCCACCTAAATCCATTAAAGAGAAAAAGAGGGAAAGCAAGACCAAAGCTTCACTTGTCATCAGTAGAAACTGTCTTTAAACTCCTTAGAAGCTTGTGAATGAATGTCCTTTTCAGGGCAGCACTCTTCAGTGATGGTTAATAATTGAAGGAAGATAATAATAGGAATAATCACACTTTTAGTACTTACTAAGGTCTGTGTTTAATCTTCAGAGTAGCCCTATGTAGTAGGAATGATCCTTATTATTCCTATTTTCCAGGTGAGGAAATTGACGTAGAGTGAAAGGGAGAGTGGAGCGCTCCATCCTCTGAGTGGAAGGGTGGACTCAGCATTCTTTGGTTGCAGACTTAAGTGAAGTGGTTCCCTGAAACCAAATGAAGAGCCTTCATGCCACTAGATGTTGTATCTCCAGGCTGTCTGTCCTGTTGTCTGCTGTCTGAGATTCTAGCTTCCCAGAGTTCGACGACACCATGTCACTCAGAAATAGGGAAGCCAAAATGCCTGTCACATTCTAGGAACCCTGAAAGGTGCCCTGAGGCAGTGATTGCAGCCTATCCAAAGATCTATTTTTAAAAATTCACATACACTCCTTATCCCTTTCAGATGTTCTGCTTCACTCTTCTTCTTTGAGAAATAGTTCTCTTGAAGTGGTTTAGAAATCAATGCCTGAAGCTCCTGCTTTGATTTCAAAATGGCCACTCATGCTAGTCTCAGATAGATTCTGAAGTGGACTGATGTGGGCATTGGGAAGCTGTGGAGAATTAAGACTGTTTGATAAAGACATGTTTTTTCTTCCTTCAAAGACATTGCTTGCGAAGAGTTCTTTGAATGTGTAGAGGTCTCATCTCATTTGGTATCTTTATAACGACAGCTACTGGGTTCTGGTAAATCAAGAGACGTGTCCTCCTAAATGGCCCAGAGGGATGGTAGCAATCTCTGGCCCATCTTTGTTAAGTAAAGTGTGTCTTCTTTGTAAATCTAGATCCTTGGCTAAGGAGAAGAACTATTTCATAAGGTGATCATAGAGCCATTCGATGGTCAATGTCCAACAATCCAGGATACTTATGGACAGAATATTTTAGTTAATTGACTATTCCAGTTTACAGAAATTCAAGCAGAAAGCTATTTTTCTTTCAACCAATATGGATACTCTTTACAAAAGCAGCATTATGTGAGCCATTATTGAATACATACTTTGTCTTTGAAGATTTACAGTGCTTATTATGGATTGAATTCTGTCTGCTGAAATATGTTTTGAAATCCTTGTACCCACCTATACCTGTAAATATTACCCTGTTTGGAAATAGAGTTTTCTTTGTTATGTTAATTAGGTCATACTCATATATGGGGAGTCCTTGGGTAGTGCAAGTGTTTACGCACTCAACTACAGGCTAAAAGGTTGGCAGTTTGAATCCACTCAGAGGCTTCCCAGAAGACAGGCCTGGCATCTGTTTCTGTAAGGTGACAGCCTTGAGAACATTATAGAGCAGCACTTCTCTGCACATGTGAGGATGCCATGAGTTGGAATTGACTCAGCAGTAACTAGCAACAACAACCCATGTAGGGTGGGTTCTAAATCTAATCACCTCTGAATTATAAAAAGAGCAGAATGGATACAGGCACACACTGGGAGAAGAGAGGTGCCAAGTGAGGATTATCTACCAACTAAAGAAGGCCAAGGAACCGAAGGATGCCTGGGGCTGCACATGAGGATGGCTGGCAGGTACTCATGGCAGAAATAACCAAGTAAGGGAGTCCTGGTAGAGGATACTGGGAATTCCACTTGTAGCCTCCTTAACCATGAGTAAATAAATTTCTGTTCTTTAAAGCCGCACCACATTAGTATCTGTATTACCTTAGGGCTAGGTAACTACAATGGCAACAAAGGACCATTGTTCTGAATTTAATTTTCATTATAGAGTAATATGGTTATAGGAGATTTAAGATGGCTAAATGTATATAAATCCCAGGTTAGTGCTTAGAAGTTAGGTTAAAAAATAATCCCTGGCATAAACCTGTTTTACTCTCATTTCTATCTTTAAGGCAAGGCAATCTAATCAAACAAGAATAGGATTGGAAAATCTAGACCAAGTCTCCAGCACCAGGGTCCAGGGGTTACTAGTTGGGTGACGTTGGAAAAACAACCCCCTTGACTTGGGTTTCTTAATAAATGAGTAATTGTATCTGTAAGGAAACTTTCAGCAGTAGTATTTGATGATTTAGGAGTTTGACAGTAGGTTGAAAGAAGAAAGAAGGTAAAAAGAAAGAAAGCAAAGGGTGGAGGGATGGACGGGGGGAAGAAAAGGGAGGAAGAAAGATGGAAGGAGAGAAGATGAGAGGGAGAGAGGAAGAAAGTTAAACTGGGAAGAAAAGAAAGGAAAACACACTAAATCTGACTGTTTTTCTACCTAGGACATGCAGCCCAATATTAAATAGGAATGGTGCTAAGAAGCATCTTTGCCTTGTTCTTAGGATGCAATGAGTCTTCTGATGCAGGGCCAGCTGACTGGCTCAGGCTCATTTGGGCTCACCAGGGTAGATGTCTAAAGCTAAAGAATTGAAAGACTGGATTAATCTACAGAAAAAACAAATCTTAAAATATAAATTTTGGTGGGTAGGGTGTTGTCAAGCAGCTGCTGGGAAGATATGGGGGACGTAGGTATAAAGATAGCTGTTTAGAAATCTCTGTGTGTCAGGAAAACAAACTATGAAGTTTCACAAGTTTGTGAGCTCATCCTAGAAAAAGTGCTACCTGCCTCAGTGGCTGACTGCCATTGTGCACTTCAGTGTTTTGTTTCAGGGTCATATGGGTATACCCATGTTTCATCACCAGTGATAACATGGCCCCAGACATCATCTTGCCTCTCCAAGAGGTCTTGGGAAACTTTGACTATCCTTTGCTTTTATTCATCAGTAATGCTTTGAAACTATTTTAACACACACTTTTCTCATGCCAAGGTTTTTCAGTTAAGATTTTCCTGTTTATTGATGTTTATTTGTTCTGTTACACTTCTCACAGTCAACCAATGATCTTGACACACATTTCAATGAAGTTTTGCAACATTTTTATCATTTCTTCTTACCTGCCATCCTGATATCTCTGCATCAGTGATGCTCTCTTTCCCCTCAGAAAAAAAACATTTCATCCACTTGTCCACTGCCATTGTCTTCATGGCATTCTCCCAACACATCCCTGAATTCACTTCCCCTCTTGCCAAGTTTAACAAGAAATCGCATGTTTGTTCATTGCTCTAATTCAAGCTCAACATTGTTATGACAACACAGAAAAACAGGCAACAACAATGTGGGATGCCACTCAGCAGGACACCGCCGCATGTCCACGTGAACACAGCTGTGAGACACTGATATACCAAGGTCATGAAACCTTACTGAGTTGTTTGTATAGTGCTGTCAATCTAAGTGCATGTTGGCAAGTTCATGAACTTAAGGGTCAGACTTTGTATCTTTTCTATAAGACTCCCGTAAATTTTAAATTATTTCTTAATGTTCTTTATGTTTGCATGTTCTTTATGTTGGCTAGAACACTATGCCAAAACTAGTCTTATTTTATTTGCATTATAAGAGGATTTGCTGGGTGGGAATGGGGATTTAAACTGTCATGTAGAGTGCTAGACAAATCTTGTTATGGGCATTTTGGCTTGGATATATTTTTCCATCCTTAGATTTTCAGTTCATTCATATCTTTGAGTCTAAGGTGTGTTTCTTGTAAGCTGCATATGGACAGATTGTGTCTTTTTATGCAAGATGGCACTTGCTGTCTCTTTATTGGAAAATTCAGTCCATTTACATTCAGTATAATTATTCATAGTATATGTTTAGTGCTATCATTTTGATGCATTTATTTTTCTGTTGATGTTTTCTGTGTTGCTCTTAATATTCTGTTCTGGGTCATTCTTTATGGGTTGACTTTCCATCTTTTTCAGTGTTGGCTTTGCGTTTGTTGAGACTCCTGTGTTATGTTTCTTGTTTTGATATGTCGCATTGTTATTTTGCTTTGCAGCTACCTCTGTGATCCCCTTACTAATCTAAGTTTAAACCAGACTTTAACTTCTGTATATCTTTTTAAATTTCCTCTCCATACGAAAGGGTTATAACTACTGTAATATATCCCTCTTTTTAGTATGATAATGTCATAGTTGTTGTGTTATGATCACTGGCTCTGTTTTAATATTATAGCTTTGATTAAGCTTTGTGACTTCCCTAACTGAGTAGGATTCTGGGTGCTGTGTCCTACATTGTCTCAAGTATACACTTGATGTTTTTGTTTATCTAAGCAAAGAGCTTCTTTCAGTAGTTTTGTAGTTTTGGTTTGTTTTTTACAAAGTCTCTAACCTTTTCTTATCAGATTTTTATGAGTAGTTTTCAAGGAAAATGGAGGTGGTGGAAATTGTTGAATCACGGAAGCAGACTGAAATTTTGAAATGTAAGCTGAGAAGGTGGACTAAATTAAGATTTCTTTTATAAGGATCAGCACAAAGCTAGTTCCTGTGAGGCAGATGTTAATGATGTCCCAAATGTCTCACTTTTCCAAGTTGCTGTATCACTCCATTGTTTCAAACATCATCTACTCCCTCTCACCTCAGTACTTTCCCTCTTGTCTTTGGGTTCCTTAATTACCTGTACCATTTCACAGAACTCACAAGCCACATAAAGGAAGTTACCCATGAAGTTGAGGGGGCTGGCAGTTCCTAAACTGGTGGATTAGGCCTAGACTTCACCTTGGCCCTTAGTCTTTGCTCACAGGCACTCAGTTTTCTCACTTCAGGGGCCAGGAAGCCCACTACACCATTTCCTGCAGGTTTTTGCTACTAAGTCTTACTTCTTTTGTGGTGATGGGCTCTCGTGTTTGCTGACTAATCTCCTTGGTAGGCCGCAATTACCCTATCACACAATCACCTGGGTGCAAATTATAAGACCGTGGCTAGAAAGGTCACACATAAAAGCCATTTATTCACAGCATGGGCATTAATTCATGGTGGTAAAGAAGTTTGCTGTTGTTGCTTTGCCCTTAAAGGATAAGGTGAAAATGGTTTGTACTCCACTAGTAACTTAAAAGTTGGTGGTTTAAACTCACCCAGCAGTATCATGGAAGAAAGTCCTGGTGGTCTGCTTCAGTAAAGATTACAGCCAAAAAAACTTTAAGGAGCAGTTTTACTCTGTTACATACATACAGAAATTAAAAATCTATACATTTTACCTCCACCCATAAGCTGGAATCAACTGGGTGGCAATGGAGTTTTTTTCCCCTCTTTTTGATGGTAAAACTGTCTTGATTAATACTGAAAATTCTTTCACTGGGGAGGAGATGGAAGATTTTTTTCCAACTTCCTCCTTTTTATGATGTTTTGAAGGTCCTTGCCGGCTGCAAGGATGTCTAACCTGGTGAAAAGCTAACAGATTGCTCTGAATGTGTGGTGATTAAAATTAGACAAAATAATTTATAAACATTATTCAAGATAAGAATGCTCCAGCTGCTGGTGGCTCTTTTGAAGGGATCAGATTTGCAGTTCGAGTGTAGCGATTTATAGATCTGCACTCGAGTATTCTTATGACTACATTTTTTTTGGGGGGGTGGCATTTTCTTTCATTTTTTATTGACGTTAACAAAATATGCTTGTATAAAGATTGTTTGGGATGGCAAATGGTCTGATGAATAGAAATTAGCAGATTTTATGCTCTCAAATATAGAAATTCTTGAAGAAGAAGATAAAAATCTCCCTTATATATTTTTTCCACCAGCATGGTGGATGGCAGTGGTGTCATTGTTCAGTAAATTGGATTTTTAAGAAAATATGTATGTCTCTGAGATCAAAGACAAGCAAAAGAATGTGTATGGATTGAAAAAGAGACATTTCTTTCAATGCTGTGAAATATTTCATCTTTGCTTTTTAGGTTGTAATTTATAGGATGAATACTTATAAAGGCAAGACAATGTTTTTAAAAAGGAAACAAAGCAAAGCTATTATCACTACACATGTGTTTGACTGTAAAATCAAAATGCGTATTAGTAATAAGGCTGCCCCACCTGGCTGTCTGATACAGAAAGTAAAACAGATACCAGGGCGGCATGGAGGAGAGGGCAGTATCTACTACTACTTTGGGGGCACTGAGGGCATCTGCCCCTGGCAGGGCTTTAGCCAGGCCCAGAGGAGATGAGGGTGGCTGGCACAACAGTAGGGCATAGGGTCTGTGACGAACACCAACCCAATACTTCTGCTAACCCAGACTTCTGTACGTCTCCCATGGTACCCCTCTACTTGGCCTCCCACTATTCTTCCTCGGCACAGTGCCTTATACAAGAGGTGGTCACCAAGTCTGAACTGAGTCTCACCTCTTCAGGGGATTCCTCTCCTCCTTCACCTGTGCAGGCTTCTCAACTAGGAGGCTACCATTGCCTCTTCTTGTTCCATCCCTGTAGGAGGTGAAACAGCACACTGGCGCTGCACTCACTCTCTTCTCTCCACTTTTCCATGCTCCTTTGTTGACAATAAACAATTTTTTAAACTCAAAACAAAATTAAAACATTTACAAATCTAAAAAAATCTAAAAACTGTATAGTGACATTGTAATAGTACTTTTTTTTTAAACTTAGTTATTGTTATCAGCTGTTGTTTCTTCCACTCTGAACTCATGTGAATCCTTGTACAATGGGATTCAACCTTTGTGATCCATGGGGTTTTCACTGGCTAATTTTCAGAAGTATGTCACCGTGTCCCCCCCCCCCCCGGCCCATTTACTTTAATCTGGAAGTCTGAAAACCTGTTCAGCATCACATTAACACTCAAACGCCCATTGACAGATGAGTTCTGATTGTGTTTGAGATGCATTAGTTGGGAATCAAACACGGGCTGTGAAAGGCAAGAATCCTACCACTGAACCACTGCTCTTATTTAACTCACTTAAAGGAAAAATAGAGGTACAAAGGAGGTTTTTTTTTGCTTTGTTCTGCTTTGTTTTGGATTTGTTTTACTTAGTGATTCATCCTTTCTCTTCTGTTGACTACAAGGTAACCCAACACTGGGAGAAAACACTGCAAGGATAGATAATGTGAAATTTTGTATCTTATTCCCTTGAGTGGGAATTGTTATTGTTATATTAGTTCCCCTATATATTAAAACTTCTGTGTGGTACTTTCTATAGACAGCTTACCAGATAGGATTTTGCAATTTAATATTATAGGTAGGAATGAATTTCAGTTATTTACCTTTAGATAAATACATAGGAAATGGAAATAAAAGGTAATTTTTCACATGCAAAGGTCTTCATAAATTTTCTACCAAGTCTTGGGACAGAGCAAACTGAGTACTTGGGCTTGTGATATCTTAAGTGGTGTTTCTGGGGTTAGGGCACTCTTGGAATATGTGCACAGCAGGAGGCATGTCAATCCAGGGCAATACAGACTGTGAGACCCATGGACTGTCAGAATTAAAACCTTGAGACGCTATGTACTAGGACTGGACTCCAGGGCTGAAATTCAGCTACAGATGTAGAAGGAAGGAGAAAGCATATTGATATTGTGAGGCACTAACCGGTTGCTGTTGATACAATTATGACTCTTGGCCACCCATGTGAAACAGAGTTAAAACTCCTTCATTGTTGTTTTTAGGTGCCATCAAGTTGGGTCTGATTCATAGATACCCTATAGGTCAGAGTGGAAGAGTCCCATGAGTTTCTAAGGAGCTCCTGGTAGATTTGAACGGCCACGCTCTTGGTTAGCAGCTGTAGAATTTCACCACTACACCACCAGGGTTTCCAGAACTGCTTCATAGTTTTCAATTGCTGCTTTTTCAGAAGCACATCAGCAGGCCTTTCCTTTAAGGTGACTCTGGGTGGGTTTGAAGCTCCAACTTGTCAGTTAACAACTGAGCACTTAATCTCTACGCTGTCCAAGGACACCTAAAAGGTCCAAAGAAGATGTTTGTGGGGAGAAAAATGGAAATTTCATTCTTTATATTATTTTTGTTACGGTCACAGAAGTGAGAGCTACTAAGCATCTTCTTTGACCATAATTCTTTGAAACTGCAAATCAATCACAGAAATAACAAAGAAAAGAATCAAATACATGGAAACTGAGTAATTTTACTTAAAAACTATTGGGTAATATAAGGAATTAAAAATAAAATTAAAAAATTCTTAGAGTCAAATGAGAATGAAAACACAACATAACAAAATCTTTTGGGCACAGAAAAAATGATATTTAGAGGAAAATTTATAGTAATACATGTACATATCAAGAAGAAAGGTCCAAAATCAATAACTTTATGACTGGGATAAACTGAAAAGGAATACACACACACACACACACACACACACACACACACACACACACATATATATATGTATGTATAGAGACCAAAGTTACTAGAGGAAAGGAAATAATAAAGAGCAAAGATGTAGTAGAAAACAACAAAACAGAATCAACGAGACTAGAAGTTTGTCCTTTGAGAGGATCAATAAAATTTACATATCACTGGCCAAACTGACAAAGGAAAAAATTAGAATATCCAAATAAGTATAATAAAAATCAAATCGATAACACTGGATAAAGAGCATCACAATAGAATATTATGAAAAGTTGTACTCCAAAAAGTTAAAAAAATCTAGAAGAAATGGACAAATTTCCAGAAACACATTACCTACCCAAATTAAACAGAGGTAGAAGATCTGAACAGATTCCTAACAAAAGAAGAAATTGATGATATCATTAAAAAAAAAACAAACACAATAACAAAAACCTTCCAAAAGCCACAACAAAAAGTTCCAGCCAGATGGCCTCACTCAAGAATTCTATCAAACGTTCAGAGAAGAATTAACACCAATTCTATTCAAACTGTTCTAGAATGGAAGGTGTACACTCTAACTCATTCTGCAAAGCCAGTATAACCCTTATACCAAAGCCAGGTAATGATGTCACAAAAAGGAAAATTACAGACCCATATTCCTCATTAATATAGTTGCAACAATTTCCAACAAAGTTCTAGCCATTAAAATTTAATAGTGTATCAAAAAATAATGTATCGCCTGCTGACTTCTGGTTGGAGGAAGGAGAGTGGTTGGAGAGGAGGGGAAAGGAAACTGTTGGGAGGATGAGACATGTATGGAGCAGAGAGGAATAGTGTGCTGTCACCGGACAGAGAGAGCAGTGGAAGCTGCATAGAGGTGGGCATGTAAATTTATACGGGAATGTACATTTTCACTCAGTCATATCAAATAAAAAAATTAATAATTAAAAAATAAATAAAAAATAATGTATCATGACAATACCAGGGACGCAAGGCAACATCGGCATTCGAAAATCCATCAATTTAATTCACTGCATAAGTAAAACAAAAGAAAAGAATCACATGACAATTTCAATTGATGTGGAAAAGGCATATGATACAATCTAATACTCTTTCCTGACAAAAAGTCTCAGCAAAAAGGAATATGAGGGAAATTTCTCAACATAACTAAGGATATATATACAAAACCAATAGCCAACATTATTTCAAAGGAGAAAGATGGACAGCATTCCCCTTGAGAATTGGAGCTAGACAAGGATACCCTTTGTCACTTCCTGTAGTATCATACTGGAAGTTCTAGCTAGAGCAATAAGGCAAGACAAGGAAACGAAAGGTAGCCAAACTGTAAAAGAAGTAACACTTACCTTACTTGCAAATAGCATGATCCTATATGTAGAAAGTTCCAGAGTATGAGAAAGTTATTGGAACTACCGGGAAGGATTCAACAAGGTGGCAGGGTACAGAATCAATGCACAAAAGTTAATTGGTTTCTTCTATGCTAACAAGGAAAATCTGAAAAGCAAGTAAAAAAAAAAAATACCATTTACAATAGCCCCCCCCAAAGGATAAAGTACCTAGGGACAAACCTAACGAGGGATATAAAGACTTGTACAAGAAAAACTATAAAATATTACTGCAGAAACCAAAAGAAACCTATGTAAATGGAAAAACATACTTTGCTTATAAATTTGAAGACAATATTGTGAAAGTGTTAAAACTACTCAAAGCAATCTATAGATATAACAGAATCCTGATTCTAATCCCAACAATATTCTTGAATGAAATGGAAAAACGAATCTCTAGCTTCATGTAGAAGGGAAAAAGACTCCAAATACCGAAAGCAATACTGAAGGAGAACAAAGTAGGTGGCCTCAGACTACCCAATCTCAAAACCTAGTATAAAACCCAAACCAAAGCTACGTCCATTGAGTTGATTCCAACTCATAGAGACTCGAAAGGACAGAGTAGAGTTGCCTCATAGAGTTTCCAAGGAGCACCTGGTGGATTTGAACTGCTGACCCTTTGGTTAGGGGCTGTAGTACTTAACCACTGCACCACTAGGGTTTCTAAAACCTAGTATACAACCACACTTATCAAAACATCATGGAACTGGTTGAATGACAAACAGAAGCATCAATGGAATAGAGTTGAGAACCCAGAAGTAAATCTGTCTATCTAAGGGCAGCTGATCTTTGTCAAAGGGTCAAAGTCTGGCAACACTAGTTGTCTGTCTGCAGAAAAAAATGAAACAAGATTCATACCTCATGTAAAACTAACTGAAAATGGATCAAAGATCTAACTGTTAAAGCTAAACGACTCAACAGCACTTGGCTTGGCAATATAAGGACACCTGTCATAGATTGAGTTGTGTCCCCCCAAAAATATGTGTAGCCGTGTGGCTGCACCATGATTCTGATTATTATGTGATTGGCCTCCATTTTGTGATTTTCTTGTGCTGTATGTTACAGGATTAGGGTGAGACTGTAAATCCCTTGATAGGATTACCTCCCTGCTCCACTGTAAAGGGAGTTTCCCTGGAGTATGGCTTGCTCCATCCTTAGTCCTTCCTTCCTGCAAGAGATAAAAAGAAAGGGAAGCCAAGCAGAGAATTGGGAACCTCACACCATCAAGAAAGCAGCACCGGGAGAAGAGCGCATCTTTCAGACTTGAGGTTCCTGTGCCAAGATGCTCCCTGGACAAGGACTTCTGCAACACCAACCTTTCCTCCAGAGCTGACAAGGGGAAAAGCCTTTCCATGGATCAGACATCCCGAACTTGGGCTTGTAGCCTACCGGACTGTGTAAGAACAAACTTTCCTCTTTTAAAGCCATCCACTCTGCGATATTTCTGCCAGAGCAGCACTAGCTGACTAAAACAAAATCACTAGTGGAATTTTCGGCATAAATAGACTATCGAATGCAACTAAAAATGTACAAATACCAGAGAATACATTAGTTAACTGAGAATTCATAAGAGTTAAAGAGTTATGCTCATCAAAACACTTTGCCAACAAAGTTAAAAAAAGAAGCTATAGACTGGAATATTATCTTTTGCAACAATATATCTGAAAAGGGTCTAATCTCTAAAATATATAGAAAACTTCAACAACAAAAAACACAAACAGTGCAATAAAAAAATGGGTGAAGGGCACGAACAGACACTTTACCAAAGAGGATGTTCAGGTGGCCAGCAGACAAAAAGATGCTTGTGACCATTAGACATTCAAGAGATGTAAGCCAAAACTATAAAATGACAATGAGATACCAACCTATCCTTGTAAAAGTGCAATGGATTTAAAACAAAAACAAAAAGGCCCAGAAAACAACAAATGCTGGTGAAATTCTAGAGAGATTGAAATTCTTATACACCGTGGGTGGTATTGTAAAATGATACAACCACTGTGAAAATGGCTGGCACTTCCTCAAAAAGCTAGAAATAGAAATACTTGTGATCCAGCAATTCCGCTCCTAGATATATATCTGAGAGGTATGAAAGCAGGGACGTGAATAGACACATACACACTTACACACTTCACTGCACCATTATTCACAATAGCATAAAGGTGGAAACAACCAGTGCATGTCAATGGACGAATGGATAAGAAAATTATGGTGCATACATACAATGGAACATTGTGCAAATCTAAAATATAATGAAGCATTTATGAAACATCTTATAGCATGGATGAATCTGAGAGATATTTTACTGAATGAAATAAAGCAACTCCAAAAGGATGAATATTGTATGTATAGGACTATTATAAAAAGTCAAGAATAGATACACATACTTTGACTGTGTCCTGTTCTGAGTCTAGGTTTTTCCCTCTCAGGACATTTGTTCCTCTGTCATTCTTAGTGTGGAGTGTCTGTCATCCTAATCTCAAAGTAACCTCCTCTTGTCATTCAGGTGTTTTTCCTAACATAAGATTGAGATCTTATCATGGTTTTCCCCCATAAATTTATTTGAAGACATTTCTAGTTGTGTTCATTTACTTGACAAATATAATTTTTTTTAAGTTAATGTTTACTAAATATTTAGTATGTATGAATATTTAGTATGTATGGGCTATTTTCCACAACAACCCATTTTACAGATGAGAAACCTGCTCTCTGTGCAGGTTAATATGATTATGAAGTGTTTGCAAGCATCTGTTATGCTCACCAGATATTCCATAGACACAAATATTTGAAATCTTTGGTAGGGCATATGTAAGAGCTTCCCAGTTGATTAATGGCAATGGTAAACCAGCTGCTAACAGTTTTGTGCACTTCCAGCCTTCTTTATATTAATAAATTATGTAATCTTCACAGTAATATCATGGAATGGTGTCTTAGACTGGGTTTACTACAGAAGCAAAACCAGCAAAGCATGTAAATATATATGTATATATAGGTATAGAGAGAGAGAGAGAGATTTACATCAAGAAAATGGCTCATGGGGTTGTATAGGCTGTAAAAATCTAAGACTATGGATCAGAATACAGGCTTCTCCTGATTCACATAGCTTCAGGGACTGAGAAGCCCAAGATCAGCAGATGTGCTAATAGCTCAAGTCCAAGAACTGGAGGTCAGATGAACAGGAGATAGCTGCAGAATCCAGAACAAGCAAAAAGCCAGACTCTGCTTATATTCAGATACAGGCCACACCCCCAAGGAAACTCCTTTTCAACTGACTGGCTATTCACCACGTATCCCATCGTGGGAGCGATCACATAGCAACACTGAAAATCATGGCCCTGCCAAGCTGACACACAATCTTAACCATCACAGATAGGTTGTATTATTATTCCTGTTTTGCAGATTACTCACAGAGAAGTCAAACAAGTATAAGTCATGTGTGTATTAAGTGAAGAGGCAGACACTTGAATCCAGCAGTCTGAACCTATAGTTCACATCTCATGTTGCAGAATACTATGTTTGTTGTGATACAACTAAGGCTAAAAGAAAATAAAAATATCTTCACAAAACCCTACCAAGATGATTCTGTCACTAGGCCTATGTGATATATGTATGTGTATGCAGAGAAAAAAAATCTCAGAAGATGCATATGGAATTTAATAGTGTTTTTTTATATGAAGAATTTGGGAGAGGGGACACCAAGTTTGAGGGTGGGCTACAAAGAATCTTTAGCTTTATCTGCAAGATTTAAACACTTAACTTTGCAACATAAAAGTATCTAATTTTATGCTAAAATTATTAAAGGGAAAGCTTGCTTTTCAGTTTGTTGTGAATTGAGTTTTTTTCTCTCCTTTTAATCATTTCTGGGTGACCACCTGATGGCTGACTGCCTTTGTACCTTCTTCTGCTTTTGTGTTTTCTCTAGTGTACTCCTGCTTCTTCACATTCACCCTGCAAATCTTATAAACTGTAAGAAGCATACAGGATGAAATTCATTAGCAGTTTTTTAGGGAAGTATTTCTTCACATTTCTGTGCACACATTTCTATTTACAATATTAAATATCTGATGGGCACACTTTCAGTAGATGAAGCATGATGGCTTAGTCTTCTCTCCCCAGAGCTGAAATATGATCACATTTTGTGAACTTTCAGAGCATTGGGGAGCCACAATACTTATAATGCTGTTAACATGAAACATAAGCTCTCCCCTAGTTAACCTTGAGGAGCATTACATGGGAATATTTCACAGACTGGATGGAACTCCAATGAGTGGTCATTTGGACTCATGTGCACTGAAAAACCCTTTCAGACCTTTGACATTCTTTGAGGTTCAAAACTCTATGAAGAACGAAGGGCATGAAGTACTTTAAACTCATCTTCCAGATGAGAAAACTGAGATGACAGAAAGTGACGACACTTATTCATTGGTCCAGCCACAGAGAAATTGAAATTCAAACATGCCTTGTCTGTCTTCAAATACTTGGATGTTTTCACTATGCTTCATTGGCTCCTGGGCTCTTTCACGTTTGACCAGATGCTCTTTTACATTTTCAGGCGCTATAAATTGCATTTTATGCATCTTATACTTAGCAGTAGGGCTGAAGAGTAACTGGGACAGCTACTTTAAAAGGGGAAAAGGCTAGGTTCCAAACTCTACGACAAGTTAGTGTCTGCTGACACTTCCAGATGAAGGGATCTTTATCACCATTTGACTGCTAGTGTTTATTTTATATTAGATGTGAAACTTAAACACCACTTTGGGGGAATATTAAAATGCTACGAGTGAATTTCACTTTATTTAACTAACTGGCACCATTCTTGGGATTCTAGAAAAGTCTTCTTGCCATTTAAGCATGCATGAATGTTCTCTTGTGCACTGTGGGATGTGACAGGTGGGACTCTGAAAAGCATCTTGGGGTTGCTTTATACATGCAAAAGAAATTCTGGTCATACAGTATCAACAATGGAAGAAATCACCAGAAATTCACCTTGTCCGTTTCTTACCTCATGTCCCCGTCATCTTCTCCAAGTAGGTGTCATCCTGTCCTTGAATGTGTAATGTTCTTCCTCAAAAAGCATCCCCTATGTTTGGAGGAAAGCTGATTGTTAATTGTTATTTTAAATATTCACCTGTAGTTTGTAACCTTATAACTCTCACTCTCTTGTTCCAGTTCTGTTCTTCAGAGCCACACAAATGGAAGGCTGTTTTATAAACTACAAAGCATCACTTACATGTTAGCACTTATAATTGTACAAGGAAACCCTGGTGGCGTAGTGGGGTGGTTAAGTGCTGCACTGGCTAAGCAAAAGGTTGGCAGCTCAAATCTACCAAGTTCTCCTTAGAAACTCCACAGAACAATTCTCCTTTGTCCCGTAAAGTCACTGTGAGTCAGAATTGACTTGATGGCAGTGGTTTACAGTCACACAAATACATCTAATTCCTTTTCCACTCAGGGAAACAATAAAATGGTTGGAAAACTGAAGGTACAGATTGAGAGAGGACTAGAGATCAGCTGCTAACCAAAAGGTCAGCAGTTCAAATCCACCAGCTCCTCCTTGGAAAGCTTGAGGGGCAGTTCTGTTCTGTGCTATAGAGACTTGATGAATTGGAACTGACTTCACAGGATTTAATGACAGAGTTTCCATACCTCAAACGAAAACGCACTCTTGGTTTAAATATAACTGTGCTTGCCGTGCTCTAGGGTCACTGTGAGTCACACCCAACTCAACAGCAGTGGGTTTGGTTTGAGTTTTTTGGTACTTGCTATGTAAAAGCAACTTCAGACTGCCTTATAGGAACACATAGTCTCAGTGAGGACAATGAGTTGGCTAACACCCTTTTCTGAAAACAGCTGGTTTATCAACTGTTAGCTCCTTGTATCCTACTTGTTCTTGGTCTTTCCTAAGTCTAGAAATTTTTTATTTTTCTAAAAACAAAGGAGCCATTAAAGTATTTTGAGCATATTATTGCTCTTAAGTAGTAAAGAGTCAAACAATCAAAAGATGTATTGCCTTGGGAAAATCTACTGCAAAAATTGCTTCAAAGTGTTGAAAAGATGTCACCTTGAAGGCTCAAGGTATATCTGACTCAAGCCATGGTGTTTTCAGTTGTATCATATGCACACAAAAGCCAGATGATAAATAAGGAAGATGTAAGAAGAACTGATGGCTTTGAATTGTGGTGCTGGAGAAGAATATTGAACATATCATGGACTGCTAAAAGAACAAACAGATGTGTTCTGGAAGAAGTACAAGTGGAATGCTCCTTTGAGTCAAGAATGGCAAGGTTGCATCCTACATACTTTAGACATGTAATAAGGAAGGATGAGTCCTTGGAGAAGGACATCATGGTTGGTAAAGTAGAGCATCAGCGAAAAAGAGGACAACCCTCAAGGAGGTAGACTGACACAGTGGCTGCAACAGCTGGCTTCCGCATAACCATGATTGGGGGCATGGCTCAAGACTGGGCAGTGTTTCAATCTGTTGTTCATAGTGTTGCTATGATTGGAGCCCGACTCAATGGCACCTAACAATAACATCAGAGTCAGGTTGGGGGAAAGAAGTTTTCTAGGTAATGTGCAATTGGCTGTGAGGGTGGTACAATGATTTCTACATTTTTCTCAATGCTGTACTTTCAACTGGATGATTCTCTGAAGGACCTATCGCTGACAACACCGAGGGCAGTGCAGTTTCTATCCTACTTTTCTAGGGGATTTGGTTAACTTGGGAAACCCTGGTGCTGCAGTGGTTAAGGGCTATATCAGTTAACCAAAGGATTGGCCATTTGAATCTGCCAAGAGCTCCTTGGAAACTCTACTCTGTCCTATAGGGTTACAATGAGTCAGAAGCAACTTGATGACAGTGGGTTTGGTGTTTGGTTTTAGTTAACTTGTGTTGTCCCTGGCTTACCTCATTGGGATGTGAGATCTCAGGAGAGTCTGGAACCTTCTGTGGCCAAGGTATTATGCTGAATTTAGTAAATTATGACTGAATCTGTTATTTCCTTGATAGTTTCTCCTGAGGAGTTTTTGTTCAAATGACAGGTGAGAAGCAGCATAGCAGGTGTTTCTGGTGACCACAGTTGGGTGCAGGAGCATCTGGGAGATCATAAGGGAACATGAGAGTGTTTGGGGGACTCTCTTGATCTGGCTGAATAGCTCATTCAGAGATTACTGGAACTATCTGTGCAGTTTCTGGGTACCGTGATGCATGGCGATCCCAGGAAGAACTGTAGGTTCACCAGCCTGCCAATTCCATGTGAACTTACTTCCTTTTATCCTTCAGAATATGAATTCATCAGGGAAGGATGTAGATTCAAATAAGAAATGAGTCTCTAATAGACCTATACTCCCTTCCTTATTTCCTTGTCCTCTTTCCTTCATTCAGTTCTCAAAATTTCAGAGCCCATGCAATCCTACTTTTACTTGCCAATGTCAGCTCTGAAAAGTTTATCTGTTAAAACGTGGGCTTGGCTACCAATATCACAAAGCCATATATGTATTAGCTGTTGAATGAGAAACTAGTTTGCTTATGAACTTTGGTCTGAAGGACATAAATAATTTTGATTTATTTATTTATTTTTATTATGACTGAGTGAAAATGTACATTCCTGTATAAATTTATATGCCCACCTATATGCAGCTTCCACTGCTCTCCCTGCCCGGTGACAGCACACTATTCCTCTCTGCTCCATACGTCTCATCCTCCAAATAATTTTTTAAAAAAGTTTATCTGTTAAATTTACTGATGGAACAGAAGTAGATGACCATGTTACATTTCCAAAGGAAGTTCACAATGTCCTAGGCAGCCAGGAAATAAGTGTCTGTGGAATTTAGGTGTTTCTAGTGGGACACGGGAATGCATAGAGGTGTTTCAAAAACTCAGCCTTTCCTTTGCCCTCTGAATGATAGGTAGCACCAAGGTTGGCCTACTTGAAGGGACAAGGACCTGTGTCTGCACTCATGATATGCTTTTGACAAGACAATGTCGAATGGCTAACTTGACCTGTGCTTATTTAGAAGAAAATGACAGGCAACATTCTTTCTCATTCTCACAAACCAAAACTTAGAAGAACTTAAAGCGGTGATAAGTCTCGAATCTACCCTATACAAATTGACTCTGCTATTTTAACCTGTTTCCTGAGGTCATTTTAATTATGTCTGAAAAATGAGCTATGAGAGGCAAATGAATTAAATTCCCCATTATAAGTAATTACAATGCAAATTTCAAGCTGTTATACTCAGTTTCCCAGAAATGACTTGGGTTGAGATTTCTTTCTTTTTTTTTCCCCTTTCCTTCTCTTTATTTTTATTCTTTTACCCCCTACTCACTTAGGAAAAGATGTAATGATTAGGTCTAAATGGAAAAGCAGTAATAAGAAAGTCAAGTGTAAAAGGCAGCCTAATTTCCTGTTGCTCTGAGGGCTAGTGGTGGTATGTGGGTTCTCAGCCCATCTTTTGTCAAATAGCTTAATGATGGCAAGCACTTCAGTGCACGGTTGAACTTTCTCTTCTTTCTTAAACAAAGATGAACTGATTTCACAAGTTTTACAGGCTTACTTTACGTAGCTAAACTCAGGTGCTTATTTGATTAAAGACTTCCAAAATTAGGTTTTTAAATTTGCTGTAATTATAAACAAAGAAAAGCAGAATTTGTTTCTGAACACAACTCTATGCTTTTGAAAAGAGACTTTTTGAGTTCAAGTTCATTTGGTCATTGGGCACACGGCATGCTATTTCATCATTTAACCAATATTCTTTAATACTTGCATTTTCCCTGACAGCTAAAATACAGAGTTAGTTTAAAAGTGCAGCCCAGATCCACCTGTCACCCTATAACAGCTTACTGAGCAGGGAGGTTATTCTTGCTATTGTATTTCCGAGAGAACTTTATTACTCATTGTGTTTAGTACATCATCAACATCACCTGGGAGACTGGTAGCAATGCAGAATGTGAGACCTCACTCCCTCCCCCCCTAAAAACACTGCCATTGAGTCAATTCTGACTCACAGAGACCCTATAGGATAGAGTAGAACTGCCCCATAGAGTTTCCAGGGAGTGCCTGGTGGATTCGAACCACCAACTTTTTGGCTAGCCACCATAACACTTAACCACTATGCCACCAGGGTTTCCTGATGTCACCCCAGACCTGATGCATTAGAACCTGCATTTTAACAAGATAACATGATCATTCTTTTGCAGGTTAACATTTGAGAAACACAGGTACAACCTTTCTTGTTGTTTGTTGTTGTTGTTACCTGCCATTGAATCAGCCAACAACTCAAGGTGAACCCGTGCACAACAGAACAAAATGTTGCGTGGTCCTGTTCCACCCTCATGATCTGTGATAGACCAGATGGTTTTAATCTATAAGGCTTCTACTGGCTGATTTCCTGGAGTAGATTGCCAAGCCTTTCTTCCTAGTCCATCTTACTCCACAAGCTCAGCTGAAACCTATTCAGCATCGTAACAACATACAAGCCTCCACTGACAGATGGGTGAAATATATATGAGATTAATTGGCTAGTTGTTGAACCTATGTCTTCTTTATGGAAGGTGAGAATTCTACCCCTGAACCACCACTGCCTATGGAACATTCTAGCCTTCTATTATTTCTTTTATTGTGTTTCAAGTGAAAGTTTACACTTCGAGTGAGTTTCTCATACAAAAATTTATATACATATTGTTATATGATCCCAATTGCTTTCTGTATAATGTGGCAGCACTCTCCTCCTTTCTCCCCCAGATTTCCTATGTCCCTTCATCCAGCTCCTGTCCCTTTCTGCCTCTCATCTTGCTTCTGGACAGGAGCTGCCCATTTAGTCTCATTTATCTACTTGAGCTAAGAGCTACACTCTTCACAAGTATTGTTTTATGTCTTCTAGTCCAGCATAATCTTTGTCTGAAGAGTTGGATAGCCTCCCGTTATTCAATTACTTTTGTTTTACTCTCCTCTGCCAAATAGTATTATATTAGCCAGGGTAGGTATCTTCATTAAAAAGTTCCAAATATCCGTAGTTTAACAATACCAGCTTATTTCTCACTCATTGCTCAGCCTTTTGTAGCTCGAATAATGGCATATTCTTCTGTATGCACTCGTTTGGGGTCAGAGTCCTTCTAAATAATGACTTTCTAAAACCAGAGGGTGCATAATTCTTCACTGATTCTGAGCTTTGAAGGCAGTTAGACAATTCTAATTATTTTTTTGTAAACTTTGAAGTTAAGCTTACTTTTATGCATGCAATAGTATTATCAACATTATTTTTTAGCCATAAGAATGAATACATACAGCAGTATGAATCTTGCATCAGCTTTATAAAACTTCTTACATATCTTTTAAATATTTGTCTTCATGATTAACCCTAAAATTTAATGAGAACTAATCCTTATAACTAGTTGTCATTTTTTGTACGTGTCAGCCGTTTTCTTGTCTTAACATATGTGATAGTTGGATACTAGTAAGATAGCACATAGATCATTGAATCCGTTTTATGCCCATGTCATGGTAAAAGAAATCTAAGGCCTTGAATATAAAGTAATTGCCTGATGCCAAGTAACTGGCAAGCACGGATAGTAGAGCTTGGACTCAAATTAGTTTTATGGTTTAGGATCTCACACTCGAGGTGTTGCCCAGGCTAAGCTCCCCTTTGGAGTCTTCAGGAAAGAATCCGTTTTCAGGCTCACTCATGTTGTTGGCAGAATCCAGTTTATTTAGTCTGTGGATCTGAGACCCTGTTTCCTTGATGGCTATCAGCAGAAGGCCATCCTTAGTCACTCAAGGCCTCAATAATTCCTTCTTTAGACCAATATTAATGGGACTTCAACACAATTTGAGTACTTCTCCCAACTTAACCCAATACTGCAAGGACAGAGTAGCTGGGGCCGGGGGCCGGGGACCATGCTCTCAGGGGAAATTGAGGCCAATTGGCACAGCTAGCATTTTGCTAATGAGGACTCTCTGCAGCCCACATCGGTGAGTGGTGTCTGGGGTCTTAAAAGCTGCCAAGCTGCCATCTGAGGGTACAGCAAACAGGCCCAACTCAGCAGGAGTGGATGATCACCGAGGACCAGAATGACATGGAGGAAAGAGAACCCAGAAGACAGAGAGGCCCAGTGAGTGGGTCTCTACATTGACTTGTGATCAGAATAACCAGATGGTGCCCAGCCACCACAAGTGATAGCCACGATGGGGCCCACAAAATTGAGTCTCACTGGCACCCTGAAATCTCTACTAAAAGACTGCAATTGTTGGTCCAGGGGCTTCAGGGTTCCCCTGGGAGCATGGCCCCTGACCCTGATGCTGCCCCTGTCCATAAATCAGAATGAAGGTTAACTTTTCAGACAGCAATGGATTGGACTTGGCAACGCAGAGTGACCGCATCTTGTGGGAACTTTATGGTTCTATGTGTCTATGGGTTGTCATGCTGCTGATTGTATCTTGTGAGAACTTTATAGTTCTGTGTGTCTATAGGATGTCCTCCTGCAGACTTCTTACTGGAGGAAGGAGAGTGGGTGGGGAGGAGGGGATAGCAGACTGTTGGGAGGATAGGACATATACGCAGCAGAGAGGAAGGGTGTGCTGTCACCGGGCAGGGAGAGCAGCAGGTGCTGCATGTAGGTGAGCATGAGAATTTATATGGGAATGTACGTTTTCATTCAATCATAATAAAAACAATGAAAAGAAAAAAAAAAGAATTCCTTTTTTTATGTCTTTCCATCTTGAAAGCAACATTTTTTTTCCTCATGCTTCAGATGCTAATTCTCTTGCTCCCAGCTGGAGAACACTTTCAGGAGCTCACGTGGTTGATCAGGACTCCCTGGATAATTGAATAACCTGAAGCTCTACCATGCCACATGACATAACATAATTATAGGCATGCTGTTATTGTTGTTAGGTGCAATTGAGTCTGCTATGACTCATAGTGACCTTATGTGTAATAGAATGGAACACTGCCCAGTTCTGGGCACTGGCCACAATCATTTTTATGCGTAAGCTCGTTGTTGCAGCCATTGTGCCAATCTCTTTTCTTGAGGGTCTTTTTCTTTTTCACTGACCCTCCACTCTACCAGGCATTAATGCCCTTCTTCAGGGATTGCTCCCTCCTGACATGTACAAAGCATGTGAGATGCAGTCTCACTATCTTTGCTTCCAAAGAGCACCCTAGTTGTCCTTCCTCAAGAAAAAATCTGTTTGCTCTTTTGGCAGTCCACGGTACATTCAGTATTTTTCTACAGCACCACAATTGAAAGGCATCAGCTTGTCTTCTGTCTTCCTGATTCGTTGTCCAGCTTTTGCTTGCATATGATGTGATTGTAATCACAGGTATTATATCTTTTTATATGTACATATTCCAGTAAATTAAGGTATAGAATGTTAGGGAACATTTTTTACATACTTTAGAATTATGCTGACCAGCTATGATATGATTTTTTAAAACAATTACAGATTTATAGAAAAATTAGTTCAGAAAACGTAGTTTGTTTTTATCCTGAATGATTTTTGAATAAAGATACGATGTCCCATCATCACCGTATACTTTGATATGTATTTCCTATAAATAAACATGTTATCCTAAATAACTACAACTATGAGAATCAGAAGATTAACATTGATAAGATACATGACTAGTGTCTATAACTCAGACTGCTTTCAAGTTTCACCAGCTCTCGCAGTAAGGTGTTTTATAGTAAAAACATCCAGTTTATAATCATGTATTATGTTTATGTGATGTGTCTCTTTAGTCTTCTGCAATGTGAAATGTTTTCTCAGTCTTTCCTTAATGTTTATAACTTGATACTTTTGATGATTATAAGCCAGTTACTTTGCAGACTGTCCTTCAAATTGGGTTTGTCTGATGTCTGCTCATAATTGAATTCAAGTTGTGCATTATTGGTAGCAAGATCACAAAAGTGATAATACATTCTTCTTGCTTCCTGTCAGGTGGCATATAATTTCAATTTGTGCCATAACTAATGATGTTCATTTTGATCACTTGAGTGTTCTTTTGCAGGCTTTTTCACTGTAAATTGACTCTTTTTCTCTTCTTAATTAATAAGTGTGTGTCTTAGGCTGGGTTCTTTAAACTAGTAAAGCCAGTGAAATATATACATATATGTTTTATATCCATGTGTATATGTATATGTATGTTTTATATCAATACATATATGTATATATATAAGTTTTATATCAATGAAATGGCTCATGCTGTTGTAGAGGCTAGAACATCCCGAGTCCTAGGGTCAGCCACAAAGGCTGGCAAACCCAAAATCAGCAGGCCAGAGAGCAGGACTCTTGTTCATAGGCTAAGAAAATTGATGAGTCCCAAGGGGTCAGGCAAGACCACAAATAATCTGCTAGCTCAAGTCTCAAGAGTCAGAGGTCAGATGAACAAGAGCCAGCTGCAGGATCCAGTGCAAGTAAAAAGCTCTCGAGTCTTGCCAGAATGTCCACCTGTATTCCATGCAGGCCGTGGGCCAGGGGAGACTCTCTTTCAACTGACTGGCCACTGGCAGCAGATCTCTTCACAGAAAGCCATGAGTTGATTCTGAGTCATAGAGACTCTATAGGACAGAGTATGACTGCCCCACAGAGTTTCCGAGGATTATCTGGTAGATTTGATCGCTGTAACTTTAAGGTAATCAGCCACACCTCTTAACCGCTACACCACCAGGCTTCATTATAGAAGTAATCACAATATCATGTGACTGCCAAACCACTAAGAACCACGGCCCAGCCAAGCTGACACGCAACATTAATCATCACAGTATTTATGAGGAGGTATACTGAAACTGAAAAGATCTCATTTAAGTTCAATTTATTCATCAACTTATTTATACATGTATGGACTCAACGGTTTTCTAGGTAATTCCAATGGGTCATTTTTTTTTTTTGAAATTGTTTCCCAGTTTGACTTGGGAAACAGATTCTAGCTTATATTGTCCTTTATGTCACCAGTCTTTGAGCTCTTCATTGCTTCCTTTCACAGCAACAGTTCCTTTTTCTGGTCTGTCCCAGTGGCTTTCACTCTCCCACATGTCACCACCATGGGCAAATACCTTATTTTGCTGTACCTAAGACTTGATACTTTGGGTTATAATCCAATAATGCTGTTATTTGTTTTGTTGCTCACATTGTTCCAGCTTTGGACATCGGGAGGTCCCTTAGGTTGGCTTCTGTGTCCTTTTGAGACTTCCATTCCTTTTTATTTTGATGATGAAATTACACCTGAACCAAATCATGGCCTTTTCAATAGACCACTATGCATGCAAAAGCTGGACAGCAAAAAATCAAGAACTGTTAACAATAATTAACAATTAAGAAATGATGCATTAGAATTGCATTAGAAAAGAACACTATATTTCATACACTACCAGAGGAACAAACACATCACTCCTATAAGAAATACAGCCTGAATCCTTGGAAATGAGATGACAAGACTTCTGTTAACTTACTTTTTACACATCATCGTGAAAGAACAGTTGCTGAAAAAGGACATCATGTTTGGTAAAGTAGAGCATGATGAAAACAAGGGAAACCTCAGTAAGATGTGTTGCCACAACAGGCAAAACAGTAGACTCAGCCCTACCAGTGACTGTGAAGTTGGTGCAGCCTCAGGTAATGCTTTGCTCTGCTGTACACAGGTTGCCAGAGTCAGAGTCAATTTAACAGCAACTGACAACAACCAGGCATATATTTAGTATCGTCTACAGAGGATATCTGGAAACTCTGGTTGCATAGTGGTTAAACGTTACATTTGCTAGCCAAACAAGGTCAGCAGTTCGAATCCACCAGGCACTCTCTGGAAACTCTCTGGAACAGTTCTACTCTGTCCTATAGGGTCACTATGAGTCAGAATCGACTTGATAGCAGTGTTTTGTTTTTGAAGAGATAGCTTACCCAGCAGCAGAATTTATGCAACAATCAAGTGATACTTTCTCTCATTGAACTTAGGCCTCTGATTATTTGACATAATGTAATTTAGAATCCCCCATTTGATTTGACAGCAGTCTTTTAATTTAGCTTGCAAATTTTAGAGGAAAAGAAACCCACAAACATTGGTGTTTTCTTAGTATTCCTTTGGAGGCTTGTATTATACCTGTTGCACATTGTTTGTGTATCTACAACCTCTATTTGAGTTCTTTGAAGGCAGGCCAAATGTCTTATCTGATATGCTTAGCATAATATTGTATGGAGCAGAGACTTAATAAATACTTGTTTAATGTTGCTGAATGCCTTTGGCTCGTTCAGCAAGATGGTACATTTTCTCAAAAGTTCCTTGATTTTCTGGCATTACACATCTCAAGATCAAAGTCTTATTCCAACTATTTGGCTTGTTTCATGTGATAAAAAGCCTACAACTCAGATGCACGCTGAGAAGATGTGGAGATGTGTGCCAATGTGAGATGCATGCTCCAGGGAAACTTATTTCTTTAGCCTGCAACGAGAAGCCATTGAATGATCTCCAGAGTTAACTACTATGTCTTTTACTTAGAGTATTTTCAATGCTTAGTGGCAAACACTGTTTTAATTTGAACTCTCAAAAGCAAGAGGCTTGTGTTAGCTGAATGAGTACAAGGAAACCTGAAGGGGAGAGGGAGAGGGGTCACTGCCTCTATCATGCTTGTGCGGTTCAGCAGAAATGATGCTCTGAGTAAATCTTAAATAGTCTAAGAAAGTCAGCTCATCTGTGAAGTCGGTGAATATGGTAATCTGTGTGTGTGACAGAAGCCTTCACAGCTGCTCCTCAGCAGCATCATCTGACTTGGGGATTTGTATTTGTTACAAGGCTCACTGGACTCTCCATAAAGCATGAAAGAGAAAAGTTTAACCCCGAGTTGCAGCAAATAACACCTTAGATGCTGCTTTCTGTTGCATTAAGAGCTTGACACATGTGGTCTGACAATTAAGTCCATGAACTTAGTTGTTCTAAGTGCTGCGTACCGCATTTCCAAATATCACTATGGTCGTCTTTGAAGCACTCCCTTTGGAAAGCTGTGCACCGATGCCAGCACTTGGTCCACTCTTCAAAGCAAATTTGGAACTTTATCTGGAATGGTCATCACACACAGTGGCAAGGTGGCAAGTGAGCAAACTTATTGTGTAGTTGTCTGAGAGGAAGGTTTTAGCCAGTAAACAAATTATCATATTGAAATACCCTCCCTACTCACCTGATCTGGCCCTCAATGACTTTTTTCTTTTCCTAAGGATAAAGGAAATATTGAAAGGAAGACATTTGGATGACATTGAGGATATGAAGGTTAATACGACGATAGCTCTGATGGCTATTCCAGAAAAAAAGTTCCAACATTACTTTAAAGGGTAGACTAGGCGTGGGCATCAGGGCATAGCTTCCCAAGGGGAGTACTTGGAAGGTGACCATAGTGATATTCAGCAAAGAGGTATGTAGCAGCTTTTCTAGGATGAGTTTGTGAATTTAACTGGTAGTTCTTGTATGTTTAGGTGACAGGTGGTAGTGGTAGTGTTATTTTTCCTCTAGTCAGCTACAAGTCATAGTGCCCCTATGTACAACAGAAAAGATGCTGCCCAGTCCAGTGCCATCCTCATTATCACTGTGATGCTTGAGCCCGTTGCTGCAGGTATTGTGCTAATCTATCTCATTGGAGGTCTTCTTTTTCTCTGAACTTCTTCTGCTTTGCCAGGCATGATGTCCTTCTGCAGGGAATGGTTCCTCCTGATAAGATCTCCATAGATGGGGGTTAAATTTGGAAGAAGAACCTTGATTACAAACCTGTTCCTCCCTTCCTCATTAGCAAACATTAACAACACACTGAATTTACTGTGTTCAGGATTTAAGGCCACTAGACTTGGCAGGACAGATCACGTGTGCCTTGTGGCTGGTTCTACCTTGTAGTTGTACCAAGGAAGGTAACATCATACTGTAACTCTAAAATTTCACTGCTGTTGATTTGACTCTGACCCATAGTGACCTACTGACAGAGTAGATTTGCCCCATAGAGTTTCTAAGGAGCACTTGGTGATTACCAGCCATAGCAATTAACTGCTACACCACCAAGATACTATAGAAACAGTAGAAAGATCATGGGTTTTGGAGTCAACCACAGCTGGGGTCAAATCCTGACTGCTATTTTCTAGATTTGGGATTCTTGTCAAGTGATGTGATCTTTCTGATCCCCAGTTTCTCCTCTGTAATACAAAGAGATAAACACCTAACTCAGAGAGTCTTTTTGGGATAGTACAATGAGATAATATGTGTAAAGTATCTGGCTCATGAAAGAGGGAGTTTCAATAGATAATAGCTTCTATTACTGTTATTAATTTATATTAATTTTTAACACTGGCTCTACGAACTGAGTTTCTGCCTTGTTTTCCTTGACCTTTACTCCATGGGCACACCACAACCACAAGTGTGTGACACCTGTTTACATTAGGATCCCTCACTTGACAGCATGCTCAGGTCTTTAGCTTCTAGATGTCTGGGCTTCCGCACTGGTCCTAAGTTGTAGCGTGGAGCACTCGGCTAGGTTTTTATTCTTCACTCACATTGGAGTCCTTCCTTCAGGAAGGTCACACAGCTCTACATTACAGAAAAAGAAACCCTGGTGGTACTACAGTGAAATGCCTGGCTGCAAACTGAAAAGTTGGCAATTCTAACCCACCCAGAGGCTCTTCAGGAGAAAGTCCTAGTGGTTTGTGTCTGTAAAGTTTAAATCCAAGGGAATTTCATTGGGGCAGTTCTACTCTGTCACATGAGGTTACTGTGAGTTGAAATCCACTTGATGGCACCCAACAACAACACCTTATTTAATGCGTGGTGGTTATGTGACTTCCTTCTGTCAGTGTGGTATAAGCAACAGTGATGTATCTCTGCTAAATGGAGGCTTTAAGAACCACCTTTGGGTGCCCGTTCCTCCCTGCCTCTGCAATCACAGAGGATGCATCAGGATGGCTCTTTGCCCAGCATGAGTTCCTGAGTCACTGTGATGAAAAGGACTTCCTTGATGAGCCGTGGAAGACACAGTGTGAGAAATAAACTTCGCCATTGGAAGCCAAGACATTTTCCATTTGTTTATGCACAACCTTGTTGCTGCTGTCAGCTGCCATTAAGTCAGTTCCTGACTTACGGTGACCCCGTGCGCTCACTTATCCTAACTGATACAAGGCTCACCCATCAATCCCAGCTCAGAGTCAGAGCTCTCTTTTTTACATGTTAGCAGACCCATCTTTGCTTGCTGTCAAGTTGCTCTGCTGCTCTAGAGGACCAACTCCAAGTCTTACTTGCTGCCTGCTCAGATCCATGCCTGCTCAGCCTGCCCTCTGCTCTCACTTACTGTATTTAGACTTGAACTTGCCAAAGGAACAGCAATTTATAGACATAAAGAAAGCCTAGGCCAGAAAGGGGCTTTCTGTAATGCTTTAATTCTTCTACTTTTCATTTAATTTGCCGCCTCCCTTCTTTTTTTCTCTAGCTGTGCAAACTCTTCCTGCGTGAGCAGTTCTGCATGGAGAGATGAGGGCTGGGGCAAGGCAGGTTTGGGATCTTGGTGCTGCACTGTGGTGGCAGGGCCATGTGTTTGTCTCTCCTGGTGAGCCGGGACAGTGTCTACCCCCATCTGCCTCCAGAACTGTCTGTCTTTCTCACCATATTGTCATCATTTTATCTCTGTATGCAGCCTCTGTCCTATTCCTGAGCTGCTATTCTGGTTCCTTCTCAGGACCTTTCCATGATGGGACCTGTTTCCCTTTTGTACTCTCATGGATTGTAGCTAGTACCCAGAGCTGAACTTACTAGCCTGAGTCCTTTCACTATCTACCTGTGGTTGCTAGTTGTCCTCAAAAAAAAAAAGTCGATGCTGAGTTGACTCGGCTGAGTTGATTCTGACTCACAGGAATCCTATAGAACAGAGTAGAATACCCGACAGGCTTTCCAAGGGGTGACTGGTGGATGCGAACTGATGATCTTTTGATTAGTAGCTGAGTTCTTAACCACTATGCAACCAGTTGCCCTCTAAACAGAAAAACGCCTACTATTGTGGAATGATTCCAACTCATAGTGACTTACAGGACAGAGTAAGACTTTTCCATAGGATTTCCAAGGAGCATCTGGTGGATTCAAACTTCCAGTCTTTTGGTTAGCACCCTTATCTCTTCACTGCTGCGTCACCAGGGTTTCCATTAACCCTCTAAACCCAAACCCACTGCCACAGAGTCAATTCTGACTCATAGCGACCCTCTAGACAGAGTAGAACTGTCTCATAGAGTTTCCAAGGAGTGCGCTGATTTGAACTGCTGACCATAGGTCAGCAGCCATAGGACTTAGTCACTGCACTACCTTGGTTTCCATTTGCCCTCTAGCCAGCTCTAATTCATGGCAATATTACGTAAAACAGAGCACAACATTGCCTGGTCCTGTGCCATCTTCACAATCACTGGTATGTTTGAGCCCATTTTCACTAGCTGGTGGTGGTTAGCTACTTGTTACAGAATCGGAAGCCACCTTGAGAAAAAAAGGGGTTTACTGTGCTGAACATATCTTTAAACTAGAAAAAGAAGGTTATTGGAGAATGAGGCAGCTCCGAGGATGATCTACTGTCTCAGTACCAGCCTTTTGTAGTCTTCAGAGTTTCCCTCATAGGATTGCTATGTTTCAACTACTCAGTGCTGTAGAATGAACAACCCAAAACATAGTGGCTTAAGACATCAAGAATATATAATTAGTCATGACTCTGCAGGTTGAACAGATGCTTCCTCTAACTTGGGCAGCTTCAGGCAGGACCCTGGGATGACTGGAAAGTCCCGGCTGGAATGGAAGCTGGCTATGAACAAGGCCTTAGGACCCAATTTCTTCTGTATACGTTACTGTTTTTCATCTTCGTTGGCGGTCCATATGCCATTTCATGGGGATGCTTTTCCTGGTTGGCACCTGAGCCAGAAAAGGCTTCCAGGACATTACCGCATTTATCACTACATCAGTGCTCCCCACAGGAAAGGAGTCACAATTTCTCATTTCAGTCCTGCCTGGTTGTCACTTGATTGCCTTCACAGCGAGCAGACAAGTGACGTTCTGCATTTTACCTCTGCTGGGTCAATTACGGTGATTTCAGAGGACATAACTGTGTCTGACAAGTCTCATTGGAAAGAAAATTCCTTCAGATTAGCAATAAATTGATCTGATTACCTAATCCTAGTATCATTCAGAAGAAAAATGCAAGTCTGAAGCGGAGTGGCAATCTTTATTCATATCCATCTGGGAGAAAATACAGAATGTACGGAGAAGCAGGAAGCGAGGAATGAAAAATCTCTGCTGTTGAGGCCTGAAGAAAATACCTGTATCTCAAAGATGTTGATACCTGGAGACGTGGGGGACAGGTGTTTAGGCAATATTAACAATATCGCAGGCTGATTGATTCACTTTTTTGTAACAGTGAAAGAGCTTAACACCTTCCTGATATTTGTAATGCAAATGATGTGACTTTGTTTCATGTTATTAACCCTCAAATTAATTTTAGACACAGATCTCTTTTAAATTTTTATGAAACTAGTACTGATCAAGAGAAGAACATTAAAGGCTGGCGGTGACCTACAACAGGCTTGACATGTATGTTAGTCATACCAGCAGGCATTGAGGATAAAAGACTAATAAATTTCTACTTCATAGCAGATTTCTGTCAGGATAACTGTTATTATTGACATAGTACCTCTGTACTAAAGACTTACCAGAGCCTCCCAGGCACTCTCTCTTCCTCTCTACTCGCATAATGCTCTGTATATATCCCTGTCAAGAGACTTTGCTAATCTGTTAAGTAAATCAAGTATTTATTCAGTCCTTAAAAAGAAAACAAAACTACACACCAGTTGCCTACTGCATGTTAACTGTTTGCATCTCCCAGGGACTTGTTGGTCCTTATTAAATTAAGTCATGGATAAATTCTGGAGATATAAAAGTATTCCATTGATTCATAGTTTTTATTCTCACTGTTTTACTTCAAGAGCGTGTCAGCCCTTCCTGGTACTCTGTAACTCAGAAATATCATCTTCATCCCCCAGAAGTTTACAGTCTATTAGGAAATTGTCACAGACACTGTTGGTTCAAGATGAAACAACCATTACACCTAAAACCACACTACTGTCAAGTTAATTCCAATGTCTAATGACCCTACAGGACAGAGTGAAACTGCTCCACTGAGTTTCCAAGGAGCACCTGGCAGATTCAAACTGCCAACCTTGTGTTTATCAGCCTTAGCACTTAACCATTACAGCCCCCAGGGTTTCCAGGCAAGCATTACTTCCCCTATTTGCTGCTAGAAGAGGCCTAATTTTCTTCTCTTCTATCATATGACCTGGGTGAGATCCTGATTAGTCCCAGCTATTAGGTAAGATCCCGATAAAACCACTCCCCTGGCTCAGCATTGCAGGGGAGTGGGGAGGTGGGTGGCACACAATTCAGTATCAACCAACGAGATACGTAAGGGAAAGTTGGCCACAGAGACTTCTTGGAAAGTTTCCTCACTGATATAAACCGACACACAGGAATGATGGACAATTTCGTGTTTTGATTTGATGCCAAGAAATGCTATATTAACTTGCTGTCCTGAGGAGAGCTTACCTGCAGGCAAATAACATACTGAAGAAAGGGTAGGAAAGGTGAAACAAACCTGTGTTCTTTATCTTGGCCTTAATTGGTTCAAATAACCCATACTGGAGGTTTCCTGCGATGAGAGATCTTGTTTTAATGGGTAAGAATCATCCGGTTACGGCCCGAATGCTGAGCACTTGGTGCAGGGTGAGTTGCTCTGAGACGAAAGTACTGCATGCGGTGAGATGGCAGAAGATGATCAATGGAAAAGGAGAGGTGCAGAGTGCTGTAAGAACTCAAGAGGGGGGAACACAGCCCACTGAGATGGAGAGAAGTAACCCAAAAAAGGCCATGCACAGGCCACACATTCAGATCAGCCTTTTATCCATCCATCCATCCATCCGTCCATCTGTCCCTCCACCCATACACCCACACACCCGCCCACCTGTCCACCCGTCCACCAGTCCACCTGTCCACCCATCCACCCACGCATCCATTTATTTTGGGGGTCTTGTTTAGAGAATGTCTAAAATTTTAAACTAGGTGTCAGAAAAGAATCAATACCTTTCATCTAAGACTCAGTTGAATTGTGCCTACTTCGAAGTAGTGCCTGCCTAGGAACACAAGCTGAGGTTGAAGACTGGCAATGACTTTTTTCTAAGGACCTGGCATTTTCTTCCAGCTTTCTGCTCTCAGGCATGTCTCCTGCCTGGCCCTGGTGGCACTTGACTTCCATCTCTATGAAAAGAGAAGCATTTGCTACAGGTAACGCTGTTGCAGTTGCTAGTGGTGATGCTTGAGAACTAAGTTTGGAAAAGTACTGGAAACATAGACCAGGAGTTTGGTGTGGACTATGAAAGTAGCGTGTATGTTTTCTTTCCTGTTTCTTGAAAGATTATGAAGAGAAAAGGAGGGGATAGGCTATTTTGAGCACATCTGAGGCTTAGAGAAATATTCTTTTTCAGGAAAGGAGAACCTTGAGCCTATTTCTAAGAAGCAGGATCGAGTTCATTGTGTGTTGAACACAATGAGACTTTTTAATGGCATGAGCAATGCCCGTGGAGTGTGCTTGAATATTTGGTTTCTAGGATCCCTGAGGTACCATATACTCTAGATCTTTATTCTCTGAGCACTCTGGAGTATGAAGGATGCATTATGGGCTATGGAATCCTGTCATTTAATATGTTATTGGATTTACCTACTAAGGTAGGGGACTGATTAAGATAAATACATAAAATGATCTCATCCTGGAAGGAATTCTTATTGCAAAAGCATTTGACAAGGAGATCTTCATTTTTAAATGAACAATAAAATCTATCAATTTCTCAAAACTGTCATGTTTGGCCAGTTCATCTGGTGAGAGAATGGAAAAAGGGAGCCATTCATCAATTTTATAATCTGCAGATCATCACTCAGACTAAAGCAGGAAGGAGAGTGCATGGGAAATGCATTTCAAAAGAAAACTTTTAGTTTCAAAGCATCTGTGATGAGGGGACAAAACCTATCAGCATACACAGGTGAGGCTTTGCTCTTGAAAGATCTTCAGTTGCTCTCTGTAACTATATGGTTTTATCAGCAGCCAACAATAAAACCAAGCCTGCTGCCATCGTGTCTATTCTGACCATATCGGACGGAGTAGAAATGCCCCAGAAGGTTTCCAAGGAGTGGCTGGTGGATTTGAACTGCAGACTCTGGTTAGCAGCTGAACCCTTAACCACTGTACCACCTGGATTCCAGCCAGCAATAGCAAAGCAGAATTAATAATGTGACTTTTAGAAGTTGAAATGCAATATAGTTAGCATATTAACACTAAGTTAATATTTTTTAAATGCAAAAGCTAGTGGTATGCCTAGTTTTTTAAAAATAAAAATTAAGTCTTCTAAACTGGATGGCCCTCGTTCCATTCTTTATGTTGGTTCTCTACGCTAACCAGTTGAGCAAAGAGTTAAATTACTGCAGATAGGAATACCAGCAAATACATGATGTGTGTCTTCTTTGCTTCAGGATTAGCAAATGAAATATGGAAAAGGGAAGAGGTGGGGAACGTGTGGTCGTGATGTTAGAACAGCTTACTTTCAGCTCTATTCAAACGTGCTAGATATTTTGTTGAACATTTCATTTGGGATACCATCACACCCTAGGGCTTCACAAATATCTAGAAGGCTAAACAACCTTTTCTAAAATTGATCTATAGGGTGAAAACAAAAGAGAATATTCAAAGCACAATTAGGCTCTGCTTACTGCCTTTATTCATCTCATTCTTGAATACTTCAATTTGCAAGTACTTATTACTGTTTATAAATAAAAATGGGAAAATGATACATCATTTAAAAACATCTAGTTGTAAGCTTGAAGGCTCATCTAGTCTTTGATGGATTGCAGTTGACATTCACAAAAGGCAATATTCGAGAGGCACATTGGAATGTGGCACATGACATCTTCCAGTTTCACCGGTTATTAAGCGTGTGACCTTGAGAACTTGATTTAACTTCTTGGTGCCTTAGTTTTCTCACTGGTAAAACGGGACCAGTAACAATTCCTGACCGGATTGTTTTGAAGGCTGAGTACAATGCTGCATATTAAAGTGCTTATATCTGAGCATGACTCGTTTATGCAGCCCACACTTATTCAACACTTATTAAGCACTCATTAAATAGTAGATGTTATGGTGATAATATTTTATGTTTGCAGTATTGGGCTGAGTTACATACTTTGAGACTGCTGAAACATCTACAATCTATCTCCATCAAGGCAATTTTTCGTAGAAGGAGATTAGTAGTTTTCTGTGGAATGAGGGCATGAATGCATGAAGGTACAGAGTCTCATCTGGCTCTTTGTACTGACATAAGAAAGATAGGAAAATTGAGCCACAGCTTATTAGACTATTAAAATGTTTTGACAGAGAAATAAAATATCAATAAATAAGATTTTGCAATCAGAAACACCGTTAAGTACATTTTTATTTTATGCATTACAATGTAATCTACATACATTAGAAAAATAGTAGTATATTTATGCACAAGGTCTTTTTTTTTCTTTAAGAGTGTGTGCTCAAGTGTCAGATGGCCTGCTGGGTGACAGCAGACAAATTTCTTAACCTCTGAAAATTGTCTCATCTGTAAAAATGCATCTGGAGCCCTGTGGTGCAGCTGGGAAAAGATCAACTGCTGACCAAAAGGCTGGCAGTTCGAATCCATCAACACCTCCTGAGAAATCTTTGGTGCAGTTTTACTCTGCCCTTCAGGGTCACTAGGAGTTGGAATCAGCACTATGGCTAGGATTTGTTTTTTTTTTTGAAAATACATACATTAATATGGTTGACTACCAAGTTTGTGGTGAGGATTCAATAAAAAAATACGGGTACTTCACTAGCACATTTCCTGAAATAATAGCAAGAGCATGAGGATTTTCCTCATGTCATTGTCAGTGCTATTGCAGACAATGTGTGTGCATATTACAGAACTGCTTATACTAATTCAGGCTCCAGGCTGGGAACCTACGGAACAGACTAGGGATGGAATGTTTTGGTTTTGTGTCTCTATCCTTTTTTGTTGTAGTTGTTCCAGGCTGGCTTGCTTATTAACTGACCTTAACTATCGTTTGCAGATGATTTCACGGGATAGTTGGAATTCAAAGTTTAAAGATTATTTCAAGACAATAGATTTGTGGATTTTCCCAGTCTCCCTGGATCCAGTAAGTCTGGTTTCCACAGGAATTTGATATTCTGTTCCATATTTTTTCTCTTTTTCGTCAGGATCCATCTACTGGATGGATAATCAAAATGTTCACTAGTGGCAACTGGAAGCAACAGTTTCTTCTGGTCTCATGGCAAAGAGTTCCAGTTCTCTCTCTCGCCAATAATCTGGCTTTAGGGCACTTGAGCAACAAGCTTTTTCTGAGTAAAACCATCCTGACGTTAAGTGATTTAATGGAGATAACATGTATTACTTCTCATGATTCTGTGAGTTGTCTGTTGATTCCTCTGTTATGAGCCAGCTTAACTGAACTCAGTGGCCTGGGATGGCCTCTCTCACGTGCCTGGGGCTTCAATTGGAACAACTGTTCATTGGGAACGGCTGGGACTTCTCTCCACACAGCCTCTATGAGGTCACAAAATGGTAGAACTTTACATTAGTCCTAAAGGACAAGCCCCAATGCACTTCTAAAACTTGTCTTCCTTCACATTTGCTCAAGGCCCCATTGACTAAAGTAAATCCCACGGTAAATGCTAGATTCTAGGGGTGGAGAAATAAATTTCATTTCTTGATTGGAAGGACTAAAAAGTTGTGTTGCAAAGGATCATAGGAATAGTTATGGGAGCATTTTGTGGAACATTTACAGTCTATTAGAGGAAGTAATTTGATTTCATTGGATCAAAAATTTTCAACTTTATTCTTTTCTGTACAAGTCAAGTATCTCTTTTTAAAACATACATGTGTATATCAATATTTTGTTGTGTTTTTTAAAAAAGTCATAGAATCTTTTTTGAAATGAGTATTCAACTCAATCGAGTATTCAACTCAATGCCAGTTAAACCCAAATGCCGTCAAGTTAATTCCAACTTATGGTGGACCCCCCCCATATGTCTGAGTAGAACTGCACTCCACAGCATTTCCGTAACTGACATTTTGGGAGTAATCACCAGGCCTTTCTTCCAAGAGACCTTTGTGTTGTCTCAAACCTCCAACCATATGGTTAGCAGCAGAGCTCATTGACTGTCTGTACAAACCAGAAATTCCAAATTCAGTCTGCTGTTGTTGTTAGATTCTGTCGCTTTAATGTTGACTCATAGCAATGCCATGTATGACAGCATGAAACACTGCATTATCCTACACCCATCCTCACGATCACTGCTATGCTTTAGCCCATCGCTGCAGCCACTGTGTCAACATCAGTTTAAGCCTACCAACTTCCTTGTTAACATCTCAATTTTTCTCTGAAGACACATGTTCTGAATGTGGTGACCTGCAATGCATGCTTTTCACACACATGTGAAGCAGGGCAAACAAATTTTATACAAAGAATCAGAAATGCTCTATTAAATCCTCTATTCCTTCTTTTATATAGTGTAGACTTGCTAATACATTAATACTTTCATCTTCTGTTGTATACTTTCACATACGTTGTCTCGTATTGTTAGTTACCTGTCTTCATTTATACTGTCAGTTGTGTGATAGATAGCGTTACAGTCTAGACTTTCACCTTTACTGAGCTTATACTATTGCTATGACCTCAGGGTGGGCATGGTATATTTCTATGCTCCTTAACTTTGGACTTAGCCATCTAAATTGTTTTGATTAAAGGTATGTGGGTAGAAATTACAGTGTGTCTTTTACAAACTTAAGCTGTAAGAGACCTTGGGTGCAGAGGCTGATTTTCCTGAGCTTTGCCACTGCTATGAGAAAAGTAAGTTCTGGAAGCCTGGCAAATGAGAAAAGTGTGGAACAAAGCCATTTTAGCTAATGCAAAGATCTGCAAGGAAAATTGTACCTGCCTTGGCCCAAAAGCCTGATGCAGACAAACTTGGTCTAGCCTGGGCTCGTCAGCTGAACCCCAGTGGACTGGAAGACGTGCACCGTTATAAACTATTGATATCTTAAGCCATGGTGGGTTGGGATAGCTTCTTATGCAGCAATAGTAAACTGATGCAAATCCCTTAGTTGATAGGTTTGTTGTCTTTGATGTAGTAATGGATACATAATAGGGACACAAGATACATTTATTTGTTGGTTAAATCTGCATGTTATATTCATTTTCTGTTGCTGTCATAACAAACTCTCACAAATTTAGTGGTTTAAAACAATGCACATTCATTACTTTGCAGTTCAGTAGGTTAGATGTTCAATGTAAGTCTCACTAGGCTAGAATCAGTGTCTTCAGGGCTGCATTCCTTTCTAGGGGCTCTAGAGGAGAATTTGTTCCTTGCCTTTTACAGCTTCTAGAGACTACATGCATTCCTTGGCTCACAATCTCTTCCTGCATCTTTAAAGCCAGTAATATAGCATCTGTCTATCCTTCCTGATATCTTCCTTTCTCTACAGTTGAGAAAGTTTCTCTGCTTTGGAGAACTCATATGGTTAGATTGGGTCCATCCAGGTAATCTGGGATAATTTCCCCATCTGATGCTTTTAATTGCATCTACAAAGTCTGTTTGATGTTTAAGGCAACACATTTGCATGTTCCAGGAATTAGGGTGGGATATCTTTGGGAGTGGAGATATTCTTCCCACCACGTGCACATAAGGTAGTATTGAGTTTATATCAATTCACAGTCCAGTCAACAATTTTTTTAAAGAAATAATTTGGCCATTTTGGCAAACAGGCTATTGCAATGTGAAGGCTAATTCATCAGAGGCAATTTATTTTTTCCTTGCATTTTCTCGTTTCTGAGTGCTAGGGTTCAAGTTTTAATTAAAATTTCTCTTGGTCCTTGTTTCCTTGCAGGATGGAGGATTTTCTCAATCTACCACTGCCTGGATTGAGTAAACAAGCCCACTCCTCTTGTATCTTGCCATTTTTTTTTTCAACAAGATTGTTTTCAGCTCTTTATATCTACTGAAGCTGCTTTTATACTGAGGAAGGTTATTAACAAAAGCCATCAGCTGCAAGAGCCTTTCTCTGATCTATAAATGTACTTCACAGAGAAATCTCTGCTATTTTTTTTTTGTGGAAAGCCTCATGCTGCTGATGGAAAATTAGAGAATGAATTGCATGGCATGCATGCGCCTTCATGATCTAGGTCTCAGAAGCTCTATTAAAAGTCTATTAAAGTATTTTATCAGCTTCTGTTGGAGCGGCAGATGATAACTTCATGTTGGAATTCATTTTGCACACACACTAGTTATAATATCAGAAGTGTGCTGAGCGGAACTTTCCTATGTGCCTTTGATAGCAAGGGCCAGCTGGTGAGCATTTTCCACTGTGAGTTAAGTGTCATGTGCATCTTTAAATTTAGATATTAAAACACATACCAAATACACAAGGCTGGAAAGGATGATTCATTAGCACTTGCTGCATTTTAGAACCGATGCAAAGAAACATCTAACAAGAACTACAATTTTGGCAGACCTTTGAAAGTGGTGGAGGGGGTCTATCAGCTGAACACAGCTTCTTTTTGCTCTGGTCAGAAGCTAATGTGCCTGTCCTGTGACAACTTCTTACTCTTCAACATATTAGCATTCAACTTTTATATTCTGGACCAGTTCCCCAAATGCAAAGTGACAGTTGTTTTCCAAGTCGGAAGCATGGCCCTGAATCGGTTATGACCTCTTCTGCTTTCTCTTCAGTGACTTCAGGTGTTAACACTGCTGAGGAGCCAGTCAAGGTTCTTCTGTGTCCTGAGAATGTAATACTTCATGGCTCATTTGAAATTGTGTCTGCATAAAGCAAAGTTGTATGGTGAGAGCTGAAGGTAGTATCCTGGGTGGCATCTGGCAGTTTGCAATATAGGGCAGATAAGGCAGGGACTGGCACTCCCCAGGGGTTTTTGCTGTAGAGTTCAGCTTAAGCAGAAAGAGATGAATGAGGACTTAAAGTGTCATGTGTTTCATGCAAGAAAAATTCAGATTTACATTCTGTTATTTCAGCTGTCAAGTTCTGAAAGTGGATAAAGATCTTTGCAGTCACTTGGTAAAATGTCTCTGTGTGGGATCAGAGTTTTGAAAATTTACAGAACACAACAGTGATGGAAGTTTGGCAAATGTTGCCATCACCCTAAGTTTTTGTAAACCATGACAAAGAGGTGGCAGACCTGTCCACAAACACAAGTTTTGCATGTTTTCAAACACCCTGCTTTACACTGGTCTGCAGTTCATGGGTAGAACAACAAAAGGAATAATTCATTTCTCTCCTGACTTTGCAAACCAAAAGACAACTTCTTTCTGTCCGTAAACCCGTGATGCTTTATCAGCAGTGCTGGATCAGGAAGGAGATCTTTTGGTGATTATATTTTTAAATAAAAATTGAAGAGTGTCATTCCTCTAGGTTATCTTTATGCTTCTTTAGGCTACTACTGAGGTATTCCCTGTAAGGGGCAACATTAGGAGTGGTAGATTTCATCAGTAGCCCCAACTCTGTCCTCGTGTCTGTATTTATACCCTTTTCCATATAATTTTGCATTTTCTCTCACAATAAATACATACATGCATAAAATGCACTGCCATCAAGTTGGAACTCATGGTAGCCCCAGAAGTTCAAAAAAGAGAATTGCTCCTATGTGTTTTGTGGCTGCAATCTTTGCCAAAGCAGATCTGCAGGCCTTTCTTTTGCAGCGCCACTGGGTGGATTCGACCTATCAACCTTGTAGATTAGTGACTGAATACAGACTGCCCGCACCACCCAGTGACCTTGCTTCTCACTGTCATTAGTTGCCACTGAGTCAATTCCAACTCATTGCACTCCATAACTTTTTAAAGGCCTTTTGGAAGCAGATTGTCATGTCTGTCTTCCAAGGAGCCTCTAAGTGCGTTTGAACCACTGATCTTTCAGCCCTTAATCACTTGTGCAACCCAAAGCCTCACTATAGAGGTAGAATCCGTTTGCTCACCCCACATAACTTGCTTTGGATGATAGAATGAAGCATATGTGGCGGTGCCCTATTCAGAGGATGAGCTTCAAGAGGCCTGTACACGTTTCTGCTTTGTCTTCTACTTTTGCTATTGTCTTGAGTTCCCAACTTACCCACATGGACAAGTGAACAGGACAGCCCAGGGACATAAGAGCAAGACAGTGGACAGCAGCCAAGTTCAGTGTAGATCGGTAGCCTCTCGGGAACCGTCAGACACAGGAGCTATAGTAGTCAATGATGACTGTTTAAAGCTATTGTGGTTTGTGTATTTTATTAAGTAGTAATTTTTGTGGCCATAGCTCGTTGATAACTGAGTGTTGGTATTTCTCAAGCGTTCAGTGGATTTTGCTAGTGAAGGAATGAATAAGCCTATATCCAGAATGGAAACCCTGGCGGCACAGTGGTCAAGACTTACAACTGCCAACCAAAAGGTCAGCAGTTGAAATCCATTGGGCTCTCCTTGGGAACCCTATGCAGCGGTTCTACTCTGTCACTTAGGGTCATTATGAGCTGGAACTGACTCAGAAGCAAGGGATTTGCTATATCCAGACTTTTTCTTTGTGTGTATCTATGTACAAAAATGTGTATATACATATAAGAAAAATATAGGAAAGACTCATGGAAACACACACGTGTGAATATATGTTTTTATTTGTCTGCAAAGGTAGCCCCGTCCCTATTTTAGTGTCACCATTTCCTTTTGAAAGCTGGTTTGGGATTAATTGGCCAGCTGCACAGTTCACACAGAAGGAAAGGCAATGGCTCATCCCTATGGCTCTCTAGATTGGCTGAATAGGACTTCAGCAACTGGGTATTTAATTTTCGTGTATTTTGTAGCTGATTGCCTTCCCAGCTACTAGGTAAAAGACCTAAACTTCTGCGAACAAGGACAGCAGCGGTAAATCCTCTCTTCCTCAAGAAAAGAAACACAAGACTTTTAAATTTCCTGGGTATTTTGCGTCTTTAAAAAAGAAAAGGAGTCTCTTATAGGCAATTTTAAAACTGTCTGATACAGGAAATAATCAGGAAAAAATTCTTTCACTTCAGTGCTGCAAATGCACCTAATAGAATATAGAAGGATTAATTAATTTTTCTGTCAGCGGGAGTTTGATTCTGGCTTTATAAGTTAAAATTAGAAGTAAAACCTTGAGTTGATAACAGCATTCAAGTTTTCTAATCAATTTCTGTCTCTAAATCTATTCAGCTTTGTAGTTTTTCAGTGGGAACAGAGAGGATCCATCTTCCAGAAGTTAAATGAATTGATAGTTGATAAGTAACTGCTCCAGCATCTTATTCCTTAAACATTTAAGGATATTTTTTTCTTTCTCTAGATTGCTCAGATTTTTTGCTTTGTAAAGTTTGAGAATTTTTGTATGCCATTTTTTTTTGATCAGCAGACAAGAGGTAACTCTATCTTTGTACAAACTACAATTTGTCCTGGGTGCTTAGAAAGCCACAGGGCTATGGTTTTGAGATTAGATGTGAAGGATACTAGGGACATGGCTGAGCATAAATCCAATGCCACTGAGTCGATTCCAACTTATAGCAACCCTATAGGTCAGAGTAGAACTGCTCCATAGAGTTTCCAAGGAGCACCTGGTGGATTTGAACTACCGACCTTTTGGGGTGCAGACATAACACTTACCCACTATGCCACAGGGACCTGGCTATAGCCTTTGAATTCCCCCCAAAGTAAACCATTAGCTTTCACTTCTCTTACCCCATGTGTTTTCTTAAGAGGAAGAGAATGTTTCAAGGGAGCCAGAATTAGAGAACATGCAATTGTACAATTGCTTATTTTGAGCTCCTAGAATTTGTCACAGAAAAATTATTCATCCCAACCATATGCCAAACATTTGTTCTTTCAAGTATTGTAGGCTTCTGAATGCCTAGCATTAAGAGTCAAGAGATAATATGGTTTTCCTATTACTTACTAAGTTCTTTTCTGTTACTTATTTTGTTAAATATGCAAAAATAGCAGTGCCAGAAATACATGAACTATATCATTGGGAAACATCAGATATATAAAAATCTTCTGATAGTCTCAGTCCTATACCATACCTAGAATTTCTTTCTTCAATCAAATGGTTGACAGGTGAAGAATAATATTTGAGTCATCTGGAGTGGAAACACTTCTTTTTATTTTTGTTTAATATGACTGAGTGAAAATGTACATTCCTGTATAAATTTACATGCCCACCTCTATGCAGCTTCCACTGCTCTCCCTGTCTGGTGATAGCACTTTTTCTCTCTGCTCCATACATGTCTCATCATCCCAACAGTCTCTTTTCCCCTGGGAGCATGGCCCCTGGCCCTGATGCTGCCCTTGCCCATAAATCATAACAAATGTCCACTCTTTGGACACGAGTGAATTGGACTTGGCAATGCAGAGTGACCATATATTGGATGCACTTTACGGTTCTATACATCTATAGGATATCATCCTGCTGACTTCTGGCTGGTGGAATGGAAACACTTCTGTCATAGTGGTTGAGAGCTGTGTCTGCTCCCCAAAGGGTCGGCAGTTCTAATCCTCTAGGAGCTCCTTGAAAACTCTACGGGGCAGTTCGACTCTGTCTGTGGGGTCACTGTGAGTCAGAATCAACTCAATGGCCCTGGGTTTGGTTTTGGTTTGGTTGATGGAATGATCTAATTGTTTTGAAACTGATTTGACTAATAACAGAAGGATTTGAATAATGGTCTGTGAATCATTTTATTCTAGGAAAGTATTGGATTCTAAGGAACATTTTTTGAAGACTGAGTGCAATTTGTTTAATTGGTGAATTTAAAATTCTTAACAATCACACACCTGTGTAGTTGTAGTCTACTTCTTAGGTCTTTAAAAATGAACTTCCTTTTGGAATTGACTCAGCAGCAACAAGTTTGGTTTTGATTTTCTATGATTATTTAGATCATTTTGTCTTTCATTTATATAATGTTCATATGTGAAATTTGTATATGTGTATACATGTGTGTTGGAAAACATCTAAAAACTTCATGAATTCCAGTCTCAGAAAGTATTGGAGAGATTCATCACGGGTTTCAAATTTCTAATATGAATGTGTTTTACAGTTAATGTATTGCTTTTAGGAACTAACGTGGGTATATATTTTTTGGATGTAGTTGTTGATTTTCTTTAGGTTATTGCAATAATCAGTATTCTATCACTTTCTTTTAAGTAAATTTTAAATTGATAGGTTATACAAGTACACAGTGGACGTATGTTGTGGGGCATAATCCAGGACACATACCATGATCATAATGGGGACTTGCAGAATTATTCACTTTACGTTCTCCTTCTTAATTGATGAGATCAGTTGAAAACATCAAATGATTTTACATGTCATCCTCAATACTCAGTTTTTCCAAAAGTCATTTTTGTACATTAACTTTCACAGAGGGCAATTTTGGACAAATTTGCTCCAAAAGACCTCTTAGAGTGTTAAAAAGCACAGACGCCACCTTAAAGACCAAGGTATGCCTGACCCAAGCCATGGTGCTTTCCGTCATCTGGATGTGAAAGCTTAAGGATTATCAAGGAAGACCAAAGAATTATCGACCCCTCTGAGTTGTGATGTTGGTGAAGAATACTGAACATACTGCAGATTACCAAAGAATGAACAAATCTGTCTTGGAAGAAGTACAATCAGAATATTCCTTAGAAGCAAGGATGGCAAGGCTATGTCTCACATACTTTGATCAGGAGGGATCAGTTCCTAGAGAAACACATGCTTCATAAAGAGCTGGTGTAAAACAGTAAGACTGTCATCCAGATGAACTGCCACCGTGGCTGCAGCAATTTGCTGAAGCATAAATTCTTGGGAGGATGGTAGAGGACTGGGCGGTGTTTCCTTCTATCGTACTTGGGTCACCGGGGCTTGGAATTGACATCATGGAACCTAACAACAACAACAGAGACAATTGTATTTTCCACATTTTATAATGAATTGTGGTCAGAGTCAAATTTGCAAATAGGTAACTAGTAAATGCTAAATATGAGTCCTGGACCTGATACTGACTTTTGTTATTGTTGTTGCCTGAAGGTTACTTAATCTTCCTAAATTTCAAAATGTAAAATAGGAATATATATACATTTTACGCATTTTGAGATATGTAATCTAAATCTAATAAGACAAAATGCTCTGCAAACATCAGATGCATGTAAACCAAAACGACTACTATTCAATGTCAGTGTTTCAGCTGGCCTGGGCAGAAACAGACCTGTTCCTAATAAACACAAACACTTCACTGTATTTGTCAGACTTCACTTCTTGTGTTTATGTGTATCTCATTTCTTTGAAGATACCACGTGGTTCTGCTTCTCGTTCTCCTCTGTGACTTTCACACTGTGTAAAGGGTGTTCTTTGTGAAGTGTGAAATTCATGGCTTGTCTGTGTAATAGATGGAAACAAATTGTTCTATATAATGTTAATTCAGTTTGAAAATGTGGAAATATTGATTACAGTCATGCAGTGGTACCTTTCTTTGTATGTATCCTATCTGTTATCTTGCGAGACACTCAGAGAACCACAAAAGGTGCATAGAACAGATATTAATATTTTCAGTAAAAGAAGAAATTTAAGTGCAGTCAAGGTAAGCCAAAAGTATGACTTCTAGGTTTCTGTTAAAGGTTAGAGCTGGAATTAGGATTCCTAATTTGTCTGCTTTCCACTGTCACACAGATAATGAAAATCTGTGTCAGTGCCAATCGATTATGCAAAGGTCAATAAGATGAGGCAGTAATAAACCAGCTGGAGAAGATAGACAGGAGAAAGACATAGAAATACAAAGAAGTGTTTTAACAGTGCGTAAACCAAGAGTTGATGAAGTCAGCGAAAGCTTAGAGTGATTTTGAAGAGGTTTTTGAAGAACTCTAGAGATGTGGGAGTACTGCCTTTGTACACACATCAGCAAGCTCCATTAAATCTGCCCCCCAAATATATATAGAACCCCAATATTTCTCTCTATTTTGGTCCAGGCCATTACATGTTCTTTTCTGGGGTCTTTCAAGCTACTCTCCCACATCCAGCCCTGTCCTCAAGCTACTCTGCCAATCTAGTCCTCAAACAATGGATCTCAGCAATAACCACAACCACCAGATGAGCTGAGTCACTACCTCCATGTGGTTAATCAGTGGCTGTTTATTACAGCTTTTCATCATTCTTAGGACATGGCTCTTAGCCCCACTGTCACCTCAAAGCCTGCATAATCTGTCTCCTGCCACATTTGCATCCTTACCTGTGTCATGATTCTCCTAGCTCGTGTGTGCCAACCACATGGTTTCCTTTTTGTCCTTCGGAAGTGACAAGACCTTTCCCACCTCAAGGTCTGCTGCCATGCTGTTTGTCTACCTAGGGTGCTCTTCTAGATAATTCCTTCTCCTCTTTTCATGTTTCACCCCAAATACTGTTTCAAACAGAAAAGTTTTCTTTAACCTTCCCAACAAAATCAAATCTCTTTATTTTCGGTCTTTCTCTTTCCCACTTCATAGCACATGTGACGGTTTATAATCATATATTTGAAACTTTTAATCATTATTTTCCCCTAAGAAGGTTTTTGAGCAGTGCTAGGTGGTGCAAATGATTAAGCTCCAGACTATTAACCAAAGGTTGGTAGTTCAAACCCATCCAGAGGTAACTCTGAGAACAGGCCTGGCAATTTGCTTCCAAAAGGTCACAGCCTTGAAAGAGCCTATGTAGCAGTTCTATTCGGCATACCTGGGGTTTCTACGAGATAGAATCAACTTGATGGCAACTAACAATAGGATTTTTAAATAGGTTTCCTCCTAATCATCATCCCATCAAGAATTTTTAGTACCACAAATATAGTCTTAACCTGTTTATGCAATGAACGCATATGAATGCTTTATATATAATTTTTTAAAAAATTAGATCTGTCACCATAAAGAACCAACTTTTGATGTGTTGCAGGGTGATGCTGGCCCTTTTGAGAAAGAATGCGCTGGCATGTAAGTTCCACACCTGTGTGGCTCCTCAGTCTGATGCTGCAGCTCAGTTCTTGTTGTTAGTTGCTGTGGAGTCGTCTCAGATTCCTGCTGATCACATGCACACAAGGGCCAGTGTTGCCCGGTCCTGAGCCATCTTTGTGACCACTGGTGTGCTAGAGTCCAGGGTTACAGTGACTGTATTTTGAGTGCCTTCCACTCTAAGTGGCTGCTCACCTCCCAGCACCATGCTGAGTAATATTCTCTTACGTTCTACAGGGTTTTCACTGGCTAATATTCAGAAGTAGATGAGGAGACCTTTACTCGTGGTCCGTCTTAGTCTGTAAACTCCGAAATCTCTCAGTTTGTAAGCTTGGAAACCTCTTCAGCATTATAGCAACACCCAATTCTCCACTGACAGATGGCGGCCAGGGGCAGATTACCCTAAAAGCAAAGTAAGCATGGGCTTGCTTGTGCTTACACCCTAATCAATAGTAGTCAGTTTCACATGGGTTTTAACACATTACAGAAAACTGTGTAGAACTGTTCACTGCAAATTAGGAAGCAAGCGCAAGTAGGTCCAGGTTTACCTTGTTCAATTGGTCGCTGTCAGGAGTTAAAAATCTGAAGAGGCTTCTTTACAGAGGTGCTATGTGGTTGGAAGAGAGAAAGATGCTAGCAATATCCAGAAGCAGACTTGTTGATGTGATGAAAAACTATGATTTTTCTTTTTTCAAACTACAGATGATCTAGTTTAAGCCACATAAGTACCATCCTTTCCTGGCCTATATTAGGTAATCTGCCCCAGTGGTGGCTGTATGTGGGTAGCATTGGCTTGAAATGAAATCCAAGTCTTCTGCATGAAAGGTGAGAATTCTGCCACTGAACTAGCTGCACTCAATACTTCTGATCATCCTTCTAAGCAACATGCTGATGTGGGCTGTGGAGGAGAGAGTAGGTTAGGAAGATGTTGGATGAGTCCTGATCACTGAGTGACCCCTAGAAAGTCATTCAGTCTCTCTTATTTCCAGTTTCCTGTAAGGTGATGACAATAATACTATCTGCCTTCCTGATTTATTTTGGGACTTAAAATAACAAGATATAGCCTCTTTATAAAAGTAAAGGATGTTTGTTCTTGTGATAGCAGAATTACTCCATGTCTGATTCTTAATATGAGCCAGCATTGTGCTCAAATGTTGTAGAAACACCAGCTTAATTAATCCTCACCATATCTGTAAACATAACATACTATTGTTGCATTTTACAGTTGGAAAAACAGAGGCTGGGAGTGCTTAATTTACTTGCTCAAAAAATCACACAGACAGGAAAGGACAGAACCAGGATTCTTGGGTGGCCTGAAGTCAGGGCCTATCTGACAGCCACTGCCTTATGCTGTGACTTTAGCTAATAGCTATTGGGATCTCACCGTGTCTCAGACATTTTTATAACTGCCTTACATTCGTTTTAGATTCAATCCATAGAATAGTTATATGAAGTGGGTCTTCTGACTCATCTCTGTGTTATACACTAAGAACCTGAGATTTGGGAGGTTCAGAAATAAATGAAGACGAAGACAATAATGTTTGTTCTCTAAACAGATGCACTTCTTTATAAAACACTAAATAATTTGGATCATGTTTCTAGCATAACACATATACACACTTATTTATAGAAACACGTATATATGTAAATCATAAAACCCTATAACTGCTGCATCAATTCTAACTCATAGCAATGCTATAGAACAGACTTGAATTGCACATAGAGTTTCTAGGGAGCACCCAATAGATTGAAACTGCCAATTTCTTGGTGAGCAGCTATAGCACTTAACCACTATACACCAGGGTTTCCATGTGTGTATACACCTATATACAGATATACACATATGTACATGTGTTCATATAAACACATCCACATATGCACAGGCACATATATATATGTATGCGTACAAAAGCATGTATGTGTTTTGTGTGTGAGCACACAGGCACAGGTATACTTTTCTATTCCCTCCATGTTTTTTTTAAAAATATTTTCTTTCCATCTTAAAGTGGGAAAGGAAAGATGTGCTTTGAAAAGAAAAGTGGCATCTAGTTATGTGATATTTACGTTTTATCTCATTCCTGTAAGGAAAAATTTCATTTACTAATGCATCTTTCAATTTATGTCATCAGTCATCTTTAAAGGATGTACTTCTAGAGAACACATTCTTTAAAATATGGGGAAAGTAACCTCCAGCCAAACAAGCTTTGTATCAACACCGGAGAGATAATGCTCTGTGCTCAGCCCATGCGTTATCTTGTTTGTAGAAGCTGCAGACCTAGATTTTATCTGTCAAGGAAGCAAAAATGCAAAAAATAGTTTGCCACCAAACTGAGAAGCTCAAATCAGTAGTGTCATATTGCGAGTAACTGGCCCTTAATTGTATTGTCAAGACAGGGAGAAAAATCCTTCCAGTTGTTAATACTGTCAGCGTCTCTGATAATGGCCATCATTCTTAACACTTAAATAACATAGGAGATCATTTGCTTACTTCTGTAGTTTCTCCAACCATTTTTAAAGTAGATAAAGTGTGTATTTGCAGACAGTAAAGTGAGTGTATTTGTCACGGTGTTCATGGCAGGAAAAAAGAAAAACCAAACCCGTTGCTATTGAGTCCATTCCGTCTCACAGCTACTCACAGTTACCCTTTAGAACAGAAGGAAACTGTGCCCTAGTGTCCAAAGAGGATCTGGTGGATTCAAACTGCTGACCTTTTCATTAGTATCTGTAGTACTTACCCACTATGTCACCAGGGTATGGTAAGTACTCAGCAAAAGTGCGCATGATTTGTCCCTCTTCTCTCTCTTTTTCCCTATCTTCCTCTTCCTCTCTTTCTTCTTGTACTTCTTCTCCACCTCACTCCTGCTCCTAATCTCTTTTTCCTTTCCTTGATCCCTGTTCTGGGGATGCTGCTTCTCCTGAGGTTCAGTCAGTCTAGATTGTTACGGGGGCATTCCAAGTGAGGTTAGGACACTTGTTTTCCTTCTAGTCTGGTAAGTTTGGTTTTCTTCCATCTTCTGTCCCACATCATAGAACAGGTTTGGGGTCTCATCACCTTCCTTGTAAGTCAGCTATCTGTGCTTCTTTGGATACAGTCCCATCTGATCAGAAAGAACACCTGTAAAACCATAGATATTGGCTTAACATTTGTACTGTGAGGTATTATTCTTGCTTACTTTTATCTTTTTTTTTGGTACTGGAATTCAGTAATTGTACTAACCCTTATATAGCCAATTCTTAGTATTGGTATCAGCAATCACAATTCTTCGAATATAATCAGAGACATCTTGACGCCTACCTGGCGTTGACATTCTCAGTATCTCCTTCCGAGAGGGCCTCATGCCATCTCTTCCCTTTGCATCAGATGTTAAGTTAAAAAAAACTCTGGTGTTGCTTGAAAATACCAGATTCATACAATTGGTAGACACCAATAGATAGTTGTAATCAGTTTAAAAAGATATGCTATGGATGTTTGTATACATACATGTTCATACACATATAAAGAATATTTATATGTGTTTAACTGAGTGCTTTCTATATCACAGGCATTCTATCAAGTGTCTATTTAACCACTGAACCACCAGGGTTCCAATGGATTTGTCAAGGGACTTAGATGAGTTACCTGAAAATCACTTAGCACAGTGCCTATTCATAGGTGTTATATTATTGTCATTACAGAGGAGAACAATAAAAGCCCAGAAAGATTAAATCATCTGCCCACAGCTAATGGTTCTATCATATAGCTGGTAATTGTAGAATTTGTCATTGAAACCAACATAGTTTGACTCTAGACAGTAATAACTCAGCAATTATTCTACATAAAAATATTTGTGATACCTACAGAAAAAAAATAACATGTATATCCATGTAAGCATAGGTCAATAGCAGGTGGACGGGCTCTTTTATGTGATTAAACTAATATATTTATATCTCTATTAGTATATTTTCTGATCTACTTGGCAACTATCCCGTGGGTCAAGTTCAGAAGGAGAGGAAAGTGATTCCCATGGACATGCTGTGAGTGGTCTCTGGATACGTAGGTGAATAGTCTATGTGGAATGATACCAAAGAGAGATTTTTGTAATTTGAACAGAAGTTAGGAGTTAGGCTAAAATGAGACAATATACATAGGGGACAAACAGGAACAATATGGTTAGATAGGTTTTTGTAGCAGTTCAGATCAGTGTATGCCATCTTGAATCAGACAATTCAAATCTCAACTCTGTTAATTTCCAGCTTTGTGAACTTTGTCAGCTGATTCAACTTCTCTGTGCTTCATTTTGTCACCTGTAAAATAAGATAGTAGTAGTAGTTTTACTGAGTATGTTAAACAGGTTAATATACGTAAAACACTTAAATAAAGCCCGTCATAGTGAGATTTGAGAGACTAAAAGGATGTTTTACATTAGGTAGAGCAATGGTAGTGGAGAACCAGCCACTCAAATGTGAAGCACCATTAAATACATGTCTGGTGAGGGGTTGTGCATCTGTGAACCCCAAGAATGATTTCAGGTTAAGATGTCCCAACTAAAGGAGTACTGTCCAAGGTACTAAGACTGAGTTACCAAGAGACAAAGAATTCCTTAGCAAGGAAGGAAATTACAGCCATCAGTACCCCCTTCCTGACACAATCTGGAGGTCTTGGTGGCACAGCAGGTAAGAGCTCACCTGCTAACCAAAAGGTTGGCAATTTGAATCCACCAGCCACTCCTTGGAAGCCCTGTAGGTTCACTATGAGTTGGAATCAACTTGATGGCAGTGGGCTTACTGATTTTTGGTTTTCAGCAGTCTTAAAAGACATATTATTGCTTATTTGGAAGTTATGATATGCCTAGGGTCTGCTCTCAAAACTCCCTTTGATCTCTCATTCGAGTTCTCAACCTTGTCCATTGTTATGATAATGTACCTAGAATTTATTGCAAATCTTTTATATATGTTCTTTCATTAATTTAGGTTTATTGGAATTAGTACAATAGTGCCCAGTTGGGTTTACTTGAGTTAATACAACAGTGCTCAACTGTGTTGTTTATACCGTGATCACAGTGATGCATTAAAAAAACAAAAACAAGCAAAACTACCTCTTATGAAGCTCTTTAGAAATGCAAGTTTCTTGACTACACCTGAGTCTAGAGAATCAGAATTTTCAAAAGAGATGGTCTAGTTCGTGTCATCTGGGAGAGCTCTGTGGATGATTCAATGCGGCATCACTTCCATTGCTCCAAAGATTTGCTTTGCCTTGACATTTTATTCTTTTAGAAAGAGCCAGGTGAAGACAATTTGGTAAGTGTGAATTGAGTTTGAATACCATCTTCAATTTTTTAGTGCCAGAAGATTGAATCTTCTTGGCTTGGCAGGATGCAGGACAATTTATGGGTGAGTCAAATTCTATTGTTTGGATTTATAGCACCTGGTCATTTGGGATGAAAGTCTGACCTCCAGTGAACATCAAGGGCTTTGGAAAATGAGTGAGACTTCCCCAGGATCTATTGGAAGCCTGAATCCGAAGCCAGATTTTATCTTTTCAAGCAACTTCTCCAATCCATGAGGAGTAGCATTTGATGAGATGCTTGTCTTCTCTGAGTTTCAGCTCTAGTATTTACACTTTGGGACAACACCTACCTCAAAGGGGTTGTTATGAGAATTAAATGTGAGAACATAAAGGGTGTGCAGAGTTTAGCACATAGTAAACCCCTTGTTTTTGTTGTTTTCTACTGTCAGCTCAATACCAATTTATGGCGACCCCATTGTCCGTGGAGTAGAACTGCTTCATAGGGTTTTCAAAGCTGTGACCTTTTGGAAGCAGAGCACCAGGCTTCTTTTACAGACACCACTGGATGAATTAAAAACACCCATTTTTCAGTTAACGGTTGAGTGCTTAACCATTTCCACCAGCCAGGGATTTTGGTAGATGCTGAGTAATATTAATTCTCTCTCTCCTTCTCTACCTATTCTCTTGTTCTTTCTATTGTGCCCTTTCTTCATTATTAAACACAATTCTTAGCATTTACTGACTTGCCTCACAACAATAATTTCCAAGTACCCAAAGTAGCATAGTTTGTTATCAGTAACAAAGGTACGTTTTGCTTTTTGATGTGACCTATGAATCATTTGGGTTTTCATACGCATATTAGTTTCTAGAGCTGCTGTAACACAATACCACTTTCTGTGTGGCTTAAAATAATAGAAATTCATTCTCTAACAGTTCTGGAAGGCAGAAGCCACAAATCAAGTTAGAGGCCTGTCATGCTCCTCTGAAGGCACTGGGGGGAAGCTATTCCATGTCTTTCTCTCAGTTTCTGGTGTTGCTGGAATTTCTTGGCATTCCTTGGCTTGTAGACTCACCACTCCAGTCTTGGCTACCCTCATCACAGGGACTACTTCTTCTGTGTCTCTGTCTCTCTGTGTTTCTTCTTCTGAGGACACCAGTCAGATTGGATTAAGGACTCACCCTACTCCAACATGGCCTCATGTTAACTTAGAAAACTACATCTGCAATGATTCTATTTCTAAATAAAATCACAGTCTGAGGCTTAGAGAAGAAAGTGGAGTTTTGCAGAACAGTATTCAGTCTAGTACACTGTCCTTCAGAGGTTTAGAAAATCTTGTTTTGAAAATAATCAGCTATCAGAAGCCTAGTACTTACCACAGTCTGTGCGGATTCCTGATTTTACTTCATTATGGATCCCTCACTTTTATTCTGGAGAAGTGATTCAATTTTGCCAATACTTTCCTTTAGACCCTTGCTAATCCACAAAGAGTCCCTAGGTGGTACAAACTGTTAAGTGCTCAGCTACTAACTAGAAGAGTAGAGGCCCAAGCCTATTCGGAGGTACCTCAGAAGAAAGGCCTGATGGTATGCTTCTGAAAAATCAGCCATTAGAAATCCTATAGACCATAGTTCTAATCTTACAAACAGAGCTCACTATGAGGCAGGGTGTACCAATAACTATTGTAATTATGTGAGGAACAACTCAGGGCAATTTCTGAATTTTTGTAGCCGTAAAGCAGATGCATGTCGTAGAGAAGGAAGTGAAAGGTTCCATCACGACCATTCTCTGGTGACTATTTTCTTCTACTGCCTCTTCTCCATGGTTCTCATACTCATACTAACTTCTCAGAATCTGTGCTTCCCACATCTGCTTCATCTCTGTACAACCATGGACTGACTGGGAAATATATTCCAGCACCCTTGACTGAATATCTTGATACACTTAAGCTCTTGAAAACACCAACTATAGCTTGGACTGAAAAAAGAAATAAATCAGTCTTAGAAGAAATACTTGAGCTGATCATAAAGTGAAAACTGATGAAGCCTCCTGTATCAGGAGCTAGTGGAGCTTCTTCATTTTTACAGAATCTTCATACCATTTGGAAAGAGGATTCATGATTGTGAGTATGCAGAAACAATGCGAATTCCTGTCATCTTTGTCTTGTCTGCATTTGTGTTTGAGGTTTATTATTGAAAGAAAGGAAGTGAGATCCTAGTCAGTCTTGAGTCAACGAAGACTTAGTCTTTTCACTTCTAATGCTGGGGAGAATTGGAAATATTTGGTATTGTTAACTCTTCCTCCTTACCATCAAATGGCTTTCAAGATTTTATTCTATCATTGTTTTGTCAACCTAAGCTGACCAACATTTTTCTTCTTTTAATGACTCAAGTTGATCTTCAAAGATTAGGATATAACTTTGAGTGGAGGTGTTAGATTTGTTGTCTAACAGTTAATATTTTCCTCCTAAAGTGAAGATACGCAAATTAAAGAATTAACTCTTGACTCTTTTCTTCTCTCTCTTAATATTCCCCATCCTCCACTCTTTGTATTCTCTTTAGGCACATTCATCCGTCCAATCATCCCAAAGATGGACCCCTATCCCCTAGTTCAAATTTTAGCTCTGCCACCTATTAGCTGTGTAACTTTGGACAAATCGTTTTGCTCTCTGATACAGATTGTTCATTTGCTAAACGTGGATAGTAATTTTTTTCTACATAAATGAGGTTAAATAATGAAAAAGGAAGACAGAAGAAGAATCAATACACTTGATTTGTGGCATTGGTTAAGAACATCATCTATAAGGTGGACTGACAAAGGAAACAAATCAGTCTTAGAAGAAATACTTAAAAAAGTTTTCTTAGCAGCAAGGATGATGAACAAATATACATGATCATGTAACCTAGTTCTAAACTCTAGAATGTAAGAGAAAGCGGTACATGCAACTTTGAGAATGTATGTTTAAAGGTAGTGATGATGTACTTTTCCTTTCCCTATTCTCCTTTCTGCTGGCTAGAATGGTGATACATGGACTAGAGCAGGAATGGTTGGGTTGAATCTGGAGGAACAGGTTGGTTCTGTTCTTCACGGTATCAGGACTCAATCTCATTTTGTTTTGTTGCCCAGCCACATACAACCATCATGTTACCACCCTACATCTTTGTTACATGTAACAATTGCTGGAATTACCTTGCTTGATTTGTGTTTGATTTTTAAAATCTTATCTCACTAGCATTTAACAGCAAGCTGGCTTGTCCACAACTGTATTCCTAACACTGAGGGCTTATCACATAGTAGATACTGAACATTGACTAAAGAATGAATGAGCGCCAGATGAGCCGCAACTAGTTTTAGTGGATGTTTTAGTCAGCTAGGGCTGCTCTAACAGAAATATAACAGACCAGATGGCTTTAACAAAGGTAAGTTTATTTTTAACACAAGCCGGTAGGCTACAAATTTAGGATGTCCACTCCAGGGGAAGGCTTTCCTCTTTGTCAGCTCTGGAGGCAAGTCCGGTATTGCATCAGTCTTTGTCCAGGGAGCGTCTTGGCATGGGAACCTCAGATCTGAAGAACGCACTCTGCTCCCGGTGTTGCTTTCTTGGTGGAGTGAGGTTCCCTATTCTCAGCCTGCTTCCCTTTCCTTTTGTCTCTTGCAGGATGAAGGATTAAGGGTGGGGCAAGCCACACTCCAGGGAAACTCCTGTTACAGTGGAGCAGGGAGGTGGTCCTATGAAGGGATTTACAGTCCCACCCTAATCCTTTAACATACAGCACAGGAAAATTACACAATGGAGGACAGTCACAAGATCCTGGGAATCATGGCCTAGTCACGTGGGTGCACCTGTTTTTGCGGGGACACGATTCAATCCATGACAGTAGGTCACTGGAAACCATTGGCTGGAAGATGATTCATCCACCTGGGTGGCAGGGAAGAGCACCAGCAAGGAGTGGCACCTACTGGCGGGCTGGTGTGTACTGGCAGGGAAAGGTGTGGCAAGCAAGCAGCAGTGATCCTATGGTGGGACAATTGGGTGTGTGAAGCAGCGGTGGTAATGAGTAGTGGTAGACTTGCTCAAACAAATTCAAAATATTTCTTAGAATACACAGATAGACTTGCATGGATAGAAACAGGGAATGTGGTGTGCGATGGGCTTCTTGTGTCCGTTTGTGGGAGGAATAATCCAGCGGATCTTGAATTATTGTTGCTTTTCAAGGACATGTGTGTCCACAGGCTAGGCCTGTGATGAGTGGGGCTTTGGATTATAAGTTTTATAGTCTGCAATTTCAGAGATAAAACCAATTTTTCTTCTAATTGTCTATATCTTGCTTAGCGCTGGGTCCTTAAAGTGTCATATTTTCTCTTACACCTTCTGCTTTCTTCCTGCAAGTGGTTGCCTCTTCTTCATGAGTCTTACAGGTGGGTCAAAGTGTCATTAAAATTGTGTGCTTTATTTGCCTCCTGTTTCTCCAATTCATTAATCACAGGACTCTGCCTTCATGCTGGATTTGCCCTTTGCCTTTGTGCTATCTGATTCAAGTGGCTTACAGAGATAATTTACAGGTAATATATGTTTTGTCTGACTCAACTTTGGGTGTCTGAAGTGACCCAGAGGGCAGTGGTGTGCATACAATGTGTGTGGGAGAAAAGCAGAGATAAAATACTCTTTGAGGAATTAGAAAGTATAATAAATTATTTTGTGCTTCACCTGACTTCTTCTCCTTTCCAGTTCCAGTATCATTGGTAAAGAGTAGGGGAAGACAGAGAGGGAAGAAGCTGTATGCATTTATAAATAATATTTGGTTCACTTTAAATAATGCATAAGAACTTCTGCCAAAGCTAGAAATGAGGAAAAGAAATACAGAAGTCAGCCATGGCCATGATACTTTGAAAACTTGGATGTCTGGAATAAGCTGCTGACAAAAGAATCAGGGGAAGAATCTGTTATTATTGGACAGAAATACTCCTTGAATGATAGTTGTTGGTAAAATGCAGAAATTTGTGAAAAGCATCATTTGAGGGAAGGTTTGTTTTTTTGTCCAATATTATTTGAACGTAGATTTTTGCAATTTCCTCTTCCCAAAATATAAAATGATTGATCCTCAAAACTCTTAAAATTGTTGAGCATTGATTTTCTTGATGCTGCTGTGTGTTTGGGATTCTCCATCTTCAATAAATCTGTCTGGAAGCAAGCTATTGCACTCCTGGATTTTCCCTGCTGAAAAATGTTTCCACGTATCTTGTAAGGGAAAAACAGGCACAGTGTTTTTGAAAGAAAAATGTGGCTATTATGACTCTTGAAACCAAGTTGCCCCAGGCATTTGCAAAGATTCATGGAAATGCCTACTGATAGACGCGTTAGAGATTGTCCAATCCAGTCAGTTTATTTTTCTGCTGAGGAATGTTGGAGAGGCTAAGTGACTTAACCCATCACACATAACTGCACATTAGCTCCAAGGTTAGGATGAGGTCTTGGGTTTCTGATCTCTAGTCAGTAGTCCCTGGTTTGTGATGGGCTGCCTGCCCAAAGGCTGTGGTCCAGATCCAGTCAGCAGCACCGTGAAGATGTGGCCCCTTGAAAAAAAGGCCCAGTGATTTGCTTCTGTAAAGGTTAAAGCAAAGAAAACTCTATAGAGTAGTTCTACTCTGTAACACATGGGGCCACTGGGAGTCAGACTCCGCTGGACAGCAATTTTTTTGTATGATGTTTCTTTAGCATTAAAACCAAACCTATTAATCACAGACACTTCTACTAAACCCTCCTACCATCGAGTCAACTCTGGCTCCTAGTGACTCTACAGGACAGAGTAGAATTGCCCCATGGGATTTCCAAGAAGTGACTGGTGGATTTGAACTGCCAACCTTGTGGTTAGCAGCCGAACACTTAAAGACTGTGCCACCAGTGCTCTTTCACTGTACTTTCCACTCACATGTTTTGATAAGAACAGTGCAAAAAGTGGTAAATATTGAAGTCATGGAATCCCTTCTTGTGTCTTTTTTGTTATATAACAAAGCTACACCTAAAAAGAAAGATCAACGGGAATCAGTCAAAGGAAATTGGACTGAGAAGCCCTGGACTTTTGCAGGTACTTTGTTTTGGAGCTGTGAACAGTTCTTTTTTCCTCAACATGTCCAGAATTAGAAAGAAAAAGAAAATACCGTTACTTTTTTAGTTCAAATATATAGCTTTTCATGACTTTCAGAGGGTAGGCTCTTTAAAAGCATGACCTATATAAACAGGTAAACACTGTTTTCTGGAAACTCTGAAGTAATTAGATGATTTTCACAAATGTATTTCATTTGATTTTCTTTACATTTTTGTTAATTTGTTTCCTAATAAATAAACTGAATTTAAGTTATTCTTTGCATTCTGCTTACCACAAAGTCACAACAATTTTTGAATTCCTACTATATAATGTATAGGAAAATAGAAGGGAACAGCAGAGGACATGTTTATTGAAAACTTCTGTGATTTACACTTTCATCCATTCACTCAACAAATGCTGCTGTATTGGTCCTCTGCCAAAAGTTCAGGATTCTGCAGTAAAAAAGTCAGTTGTGACTGTTCTTTCATCAAACTTACAGTCTTATGTGGATGACAGAGATTGAATAGGTCGAGTAAAATGAATGTGATGAGAAGGAAAGGAGAAGTACTGAATGACAAAGAAACATGATTATGTATGCGGTTTAACTACAAGGAAACTGAGATTCAATCAGGCTAAGAAATTGCTCAAGCCAATAAATACGTAGTAGAAATAGATTTAAATCCAGCTCTGTCTGAATTCAAAATCTCCTCTTCTCATCCTGGCATTTCCATTTTGCTGTATTTCAAAGCCCTGTCCTAGGTGCTGACTACTTAAAGGATTTGTAGATATCACATAGTCTTGTTGAAGAAATGGAGTATATACATGAAAAAAGAAATGTCAATATCGGTTCTGTGACGATTATTTGTGAGTTACAGTATGAATGAAGCTATGGGATGAGGTGGTTGGCAAAAAGCTTTGTGAGGAAAAATGTGTTTAAGCTGGGTCATGGAGAAATGCAAACATAGGTAAATGGGTAGGATGAAGGGTAGCCAAGGGAACACTACCATGTAGAAAGTCGAGACTTGTCTGTGCCTTGTTAGTGAAGTATTTTAAGATGTTGGCTGGTTAAGGAGAGTGGTGGAAGAGAAGACTGAACAAGAGTCTTGGGATTCTTGAATGCTTAAGCACAAGAATTTTGGTTTTATTCTGTGGTTCAGGGGTTAGCAAACTTTTTCAGTGAAATGCGATAGACATTTTAGGGCTTGCAAGCTGCATAATCTCTGATGTAACTGCTTAACTCTGCTGCTGTAGCACAAAAACAGCCATAGAGAAAGAGTAAATGAGTACGTGTGGCTGTGTTCCAATACAACTCTAATGAACACTGCTATAGCTGTTGCTGTTGCTCTTAGCTGGTCTTGAGTCAGTTCTGACTGATAACGACCCTGTATACATCAGAATAAAACACTTCCTGGTCCTGTGCCATCCTCACAATTGTTGCTATGATTGAATCCATTGTTGTAGCCACTGTGTCAATCCATTTCATTGAAAGTCTTTCTCTTTTTGCTGACTCTCTACTTTACCAAACATGCTGCCCTTTCCAGGGACTGGAACATGTCCTGATACCATGTCCAAAGTAAGTGAGATGAAATCTTGTCATCCTACTTCCAACAAGCCTTCAGGGTGTATTTCTTCCAAGACAGACTTGTTCATTCTTCTGGCAGTTCACAGTGTATAACTTTCGACAACACCATAGCTGGAAAACATAATTTCTTCTTTGTTCTTCTTTGTTCATTGGCTAGTTGTCACATGTACATGAGGCAATTGAAAATATCATGATTTGGTTTAGTCTTCAAAGTGACATCCTTTTTTTTTTAAAGTTTAAAGTTATAGTGAATCATTAATGGTGATAAATTCAAAGATTTTAAGCAGTAAATGCAGAAATAGTCATTTGTGGAAGCAGTGATCTTACAGTGTTGTGTTAGTGATAAGAGAGGGATAAGAACACCAGCTGGAAAATTCAGCTGAGGAGACTTAAAGGTGACAATACGGTTAGTAAGAAGGGCATAGATTCTGGAAAATAAAAGACAAATGCAAAATTTGATGTGAAGAAAATATTGATAAAGCTTGGCAGATGAGAATATGCCAATGATAAGGGAAAGGAATCGACAGTATTTCTAAAAAGACAAGTCTAAGGGAGGAAGAACACCAGAAGCACTTCTAAGAGATGACAGTACTGCATATTATGGAGCAGTGGGCCAGAGGACTATCTCTTTTATAATCTAAGTCAAATGACTAAGTCTTACACCTGAGAACCAGTGAAGAAACTGAATTTGAGATTACTAAATTAAACTCTGACTATTGAGGAGCCCTGGTGGGAGAGTGGTTAAGGGTTTAGCTGCTAATCCAAAGCTTGGCAATTCAAATCCATGAGTTGATCCTTAGAAACCATATGGGGTAGTTTTACTCTGTCCTGTAGGGTTTCTATAAGTCAGAAGCAACTTTGGCAATAACGTTGAGGAAGTTAATACAGCGCAGGTCAACAAAGAATATTTGGCTTTTGGCAGAAGAAAGTGTCACCTTCTGCAGAGAGGAGCATTGCTAACTGAGACTCACTGCAGATTTTCACAAATTAAGTGCAGGTATGAACCCGCCGTCAAAAATCACCACTTAAGAAAACAAACTGTTGTGTGTAATATTTGATAGGAAAAGAAAAAAAACCAAACACATTTCAATGCCCATAATTTTCAGATATGTAAAATAATAGTGTGAAATTCTTGTGAATATAAAAAGGTAAAATTTAAATAATTAAAAAAAAACCAAATCTGTCAAAAATTACTGAGGAGGACTGAAAGAGATTCAAGTAAAACTTTTCGACATGAACAATACAATTATTAAAGATTAAAACTCTAGAAATAAGCAGTTTAGGTAAACATTTGAGAGGGAATTAGTGATTAATGAAAGGATTCAGTGTGCAACACAGGAAGACTAGCAAATGGAAAAAAGCATATACGCACGCACACACACACGTCTACGTGTATGTACGCATGTATTCATACACAGACTCATGCACACACACACACCTACATATATATATGGAACAAAAGGCCAAGAATCATAAAGGGTAGCTTGAGAAGATCTACAGTACTTCAATTCAGATTTCCAGAGTGAGAAAACCAGGAAGAGAGAGACCAGGTGACAATTTAAGGGAGACTGGTTGAGAGGCATGACATCCCCACACAGAATGGATAAAAAGAAACCCTACACAATGTAGTGATATTTGATGTCCTTGTACCTAGTTAGCTGTGTCACTTTATTTCCCTTGACAAATTATCCACTTCTTCTTGGCTTCAGAAACCCTGGTGCTGTAGGAGTTAAATGCTACCTATGGCTGCTAACCAGAAAGTTGGTGGTTCAAATCCACTAGGTGCTCCTTGGAAATGCTATGGGGTACTTCTACTCTGTCTATGAGTCACTGTGAGTCAGGATTAAATCAACGGCAGTGAGTTTAGTTTGATTCTTTGGCTCCACCAAACACAATGAATTTTATGTTTCCCACTGGGTTTTCAGTAACAGCTCCTTTCACTTTTAATTCTGTCTTAACTGATGATAATTCTTGCCTCTGCCATAGAGTTTGCATGGCTTCATTTATTCTTTGAATGTTTTGTCTCCTAAATGAGGTATAGAATATACAGATGTAGAATATAAGTAACATAATTCACTCTCACTGCCCCCCGCCTTCATAGCTATGCTGGGCATACAACAGAAAAGCAATATTTTTCAAAGAGTGAATAAATATGTGCATAAAAGTCTCAGCTTAAAGTGAATTCTTTCATTTATATCTAGTGTTATTCTTTTAAGTCTAGTAGAACATATCATTTATTACTAATCTATAAGTCCTCTTACTGAATTGTCACCGTACTTTAAAAGGTTGCTTGGTTTAAAAATCATTAAACTTTTTAGTGGAAGAAGAACCTGTCCCCAACTTCTTTAATAAAGGTTTAATAACCATTTCTTTCACTTTATGTGTAAATAATTGCATGACATACTTCAAAGGAAGGAAAAATAAGTGTGTACTAACATAGGCACCTATAATTAGCACCCTCTCTTCATTATTTTTCTTAATAGCCTGCCCTTCAGTCCTAGAAATCTCACCAATTAGATAACTATTTAAGGCTATTGAAAAATAGCCAGTCTTTCAGCAATGAAATGTCACCCCCTGCTCCATGTTTTTCTAATTTTAAAGACATAGTCAAGACGTGGATTGGAATATATGTAGCACTTGGCAGTTATATGAGGGCAGTGAATTGAAAGCTTGTTTCTGACTATGGATTGATGTGGAAAATATTTCCTCCCCTCCCCTGGCATTGTTTGTTTCTACGATCCAGGCCATTTGATAAGTACAATCTTTCAGAAAGATGAGAATTTATATTTAAAACGATTATCTCTTCTGTTGGTGAAACAAAATCCTATGAATTTAACACATGGTTCATTATTAGACATGTGGTCTCTAATGTCAAATGCAGATTTAAAATACTTGCTGAAAATTTGAATAGCCTCACATTCAGCTGAAACACTCTGCCAAGTCTCATATTAGATAGCTGGAGGCAGATGCAAAGGATTTTGGACTGACCCGTTAGTCTATTTCACTGTAATTGAATCATTTAATCAGATTTTATAAAACTCCAGCTTACAGCTCAGTGAGATGTTAAGCCTATCTTGCTCATTAGAAACAAATGAAAATCTCGTCAGCCTCGAGACCCAGCCATTTATACTAAATATCCATATAAAATGTTACCACAGACATTGGGCCTAGGCAGGTCTATTCTGTGATAGAGTCTATTTAAGAGATTTAAAAAAATATATAGTCTATTTCATACTACTAATATTTCCAGGGCACAAACAAATCGAAAAACAAATGACTACCACTGAAAATCAAGGAAAAGACATTCAAAAGGCATATGCTACTTTATCAGCTATCTCAGGGTCCCAGTTTATCTTTTAATTTGGAACTTTGTTGAGTCCATTCTCTAAAGAAATTCAAATGTGGAGCAGACCGGAGGATTTCATAGCTCCATGTTTGGTCAGTCAGACTACAATTTTGGAGATTTAGATGTTTATAATATACAATGAATTACTTGCCACACAGCTCATTACTGCTAATCATTGCTGTTTGGTACCATCCAAATGATTCCAACTCATAGCAACACTTGCACAACAGGAGACACTGCCCAGTCTGGCAGCATCCTCACAATCGTAGCTGTGTTTGAGCTCATTGTTCCATCTCATTGAGGGTCTTCCTCTTTTTTTCTGACCCTGTACTTTATGAAGCATGGTGTTCTTCTGCAGGGACTGGTCCCTCCTGATGACACATTTAGAGCACATAAGATGAAGGCTTCACTATCCTTGCTTCTAAAGAGCATTCTGGCTATACTTGTTCCAAGAAAAATGTTTGTTCTTCTGTAAGTCCATGGTATATTCAATATTCCTCACCAACATTGCAATGGAAAAACAGCAATTCTTGGGTGTGCCTTAGTTTTTACGCTAAGATCTTAGCTTTTTAACACTTCAAAGAGATCTCTTGCAGCAGATTTCTCCATGTAATGCTTCCTTTGATTTCTTGACTACTGTTTCTTGGGTGTTGATGGTGGATCTATGCAAAAGGAATTGCTTGACAACTCCAATCTTTTCTCTGTTTATCATGATGTTGCTGTGAGGGCTTTTCTTTTCTTTATGTTGAAATGTAGTCATAACAAAGGCTATGGACTTTGATTTCCACCAACAAGCACTTCAGGCCCTCTTCACTTTCAGTAAGCAAGAGTGTTGTGGTGGTCAGGATTATGCCAACTTGGCTAATCTATGTTTGGCTGCTGTATTAAGTGGCAGGGTAGGGCCTGTGGTGGCTTTGCATCCCCCAGCTCTTATCTCACCACCTTCCACCATTGCTACAGATCAGCTCACGTAGCCAGCAGCTCCTGCTCTCTTCTGGCATATAGTTCCTGGACTTGAGCTAGCAGCTGTTGGATTTATCAACCCTTACAGCTGGTTGCTTGAGAGTCCTCTTCCCTGACCTGCTGACCCTGGGTTTGCCAGCCTCTGCAGCTCCGTCTTGATGCCAACTTGGGATCCACCAACCTACACAACTGGTGATCTAGAACTCTGATCTCTGACCTGCTGACCTTGGGTTCACCTGCTCCCGTGGCTAAACGAGGCTTGTGCTAGGACTTGGGATGTTCAGCTTCTGCAATTGCATGAGCTGTTTCCTTATATATAAATCTTTCCTTGTACATATACATGTTACTGGTTTTGCTTCCCTAGAAAACCCAGTCTAAGACAGGTGTGTTGTATACATGTCTCAAGTTAATGAGTTGTCCTCTAATCCTAATAACATAATCTTCTTCATACAGTCCAGCTTCTCAGATTGTTTGCTTGGCATACAGATGGAGTAAGTATGGTGACGGGATACAACCCCAACACATACCATTACTGACTTAAAACCATGCAATATCCCCTTATTCTGTTCAAGTGACTGCTTCCTGGTCTATGCACAGATTCCTCAAGAACACAATAAAGTATTCTGGAATTCTCATTCTTCACAGTGTTATCCATAACTTGTTATGAATCACACAACTGAGTGTCTTTGCATAGCTAATAAAACACAGGTAAACACCTTTCTGGCATTTTTTGCTTTTAGCCAAGATTCATTTGATATTAGCAATGATATCTCTGGTTCCACATTCTCTTCTGAATCTAGCTAAATTTCTGGCATTTCCCTATTGATATACCATTGCAATCACTCGTGAAAGTTTAACGATGTTTTACTTGTGTGTGATATTAATGATACTGTTTGATAATTTTAATATTCTGTTGGTTATCCTTTCTTTGGAATGGGTACAAATATGGATCTTTTCCAGCCAGATGGCCGTCTTTCAAATTTCTTGGTATAGACAGGGGAGTGCTTCCAGTGCTGGATCCATTTACGGATACATCTCAGCTGATATTTTGACAATGTTTGGAGTCCTATTTTTCATCACTGCATTCAGTGAAGCTTAAACCTCTTCCTTCAGCACCAATGGTTCTAGGTCATATGCTACCTCCTGAAATGGTTGAACATCAGTGGATTCTTTTTGGTACAGTGACCCTGTGAATTCCTGCCATCTTTTGATGCTTCCTACATCATTTAGTATTCTTTCTATAGAATCCTTCAATATTACAACTTAAGGTTTGACTTTTTTCTTCAGTTCTTTTATCACGAAGAATGCTGCATGTGTTCTTCCAGTTTGCTTTGCTATCTTCAAGTCTTTGTACATTTAATTATAATATTTCACTTTGTCTTCTTAAGCTGCCTTTTGAAATCTGTTCAGCTCTTTTACTTCATTATTTCTTCCTTTCACTTTAGCTACTCTACCTTCAAGAGCAACTTTCAGAATCTCTTCTGATTTCCATTTTGGTCTTTTATCTCTTTATTATCTTTTTAATGACCTCTTGTTTTCTTTGTGTATGGTGTCCTTACTGTCATCCTAAGTTCTTCAATCATTAGTGTCTAAAGCACCAAATCTATTCTTGAGTCTGGTTCTAAATTTGTTGTAGGATATTCTGAACTTATAATTTGGCTCTCATGGGCTTGTTCTATAACTTCAGTTTCAACTTCCATATGAGCAATTGATGGCCTTGTTCTGACTGATTATGTTGAATTTTTTCATGGTCTCTTTCTACAGATGTAGAAGATCTGATTCTTGTATATTCCATCTGAATAGGGCTATATGTATAGTTATTGTTTAAATTGATAAAAAAAGGTATTTTCAAGAAGTTGTGGGTCTTGCAAAATTCTATCATGAAGTCTTCAGCATTGATTCTGTCGCCAAGGCCATATTTTCTACCTTCCAGTCTTTTTTTGTTTCCAACTTTTTTATTCTAATCACCAGTAAATATCAATGTACCTTGATTGCATTTTGATAATTTTATTTTTTTATTAAATAAAAAGTGAAAGTGTACATACTCTGTGTTTACAATATTGGGTTAACAAGGGGGGAGTACACAAGTTGTGTTGAAGTCCCGTTAGTATTGATCTTCTTACTAATGTGTATTGTCACCAATTTCACCTAACCAAATTTCTAACAACTATTTAATCTAAACCCTTGCCCCTCAGCCTCCAGCCCTCCCACCTTCCCCACCCTTGTAGCCATCAAAGAGTCTTTTCTCTTATGTATGAGTATGCTTTTAAGTTTTTATCATAGGGGTCTCATATAATAATTGTCCTTCTGTCACTAACAAACTTTAAGAATAGACGGTCTTGACTTCTAATAAATGAAAAGTCAGATTGGATTTAACAATTGCTGTATATTCTCATCAACATTGTATCTTGTAGCTCAAGGAGCTTTTTAAGGTGCTATATAGGTGTTTGATTTGATGGATGCAATTTACATACAACATTGGTTGATATTAATCTTAAGAAAAATTCTGTGCTCTTCAATTTGCATTTTTATCATTTTCTTTATAATTTAAGGGAAAACACACTCTTTTGGAAATCTTTCTCATCCATCAGTACATTCACAGTGGTGAGCAGTGTTCCTGGTACACAGCTGCTGGTTGAGGCTCCATAAGTATTTGTTGAATTAATGAAGGAATTACAAAACAGTAATAATGAAACTTACTAAAAGAGCATTGTGAAGATTAAGTGAATAATATGAATAGAACCTCCTCTGGCACGAAGCCTGCTCTCAGTGCATGTTTTCTTCCTTGACTTTAGTCCCCTTTCAAACCATAAAAGTAAAACAAAAATTGGAGCTGAGAAATGTAATGAAGTCTAGAAATAATTACATGTTGAGACAATTTTAGAAGCATTTCTTACAGTTAAATCATCAAAAGTACCTCTGGATCTTGTTTAAAGATAGCATATGCAAACTTCCTGCCAACATGGCACCATAGGTAGAAGCACCACACCATCTCTCCATATTGAAGACCTGAAAAACTAAGTAAAGCAGAGGCAAACATCCTGGAACCTGAAGTGTAAAATGAAAAGGTAAAGATCTCAGTCAAACACCTAATGGAATAAGAAACTAGTAGAGAACAGAGAGAAGTGATACACGAGGAAGTCTCCTGTTGGCTAAACCAGCACTGGTGGGCCATTTTGGATGCCTGTCTGAAATTGGCAGGCTGGGACTGCAGGAAAGCATATTCACAGAAAGCTCAGCAGAAGACAAAGTACCTGGTAACCAGCAATATATGATTTCTTATTCCACATTTTCTCTCTGCTTCTCCATCTCCAATGCCTCCTTGCTAGTTGTGATGGCTCAGCTGGCCAAAAGTGCAGCATCCATGCCCACTTGCATTTACCCCACCCATATCAGAGATCAGCAGACAGGGAGTGTAAGAAGGTACCTTCAGTGTTCCCAGCAGGACGTAAATCACCTGGTAACCAGTGATATACACTTTCCTAAACTCATCCTTCTTCCTTGCTTCTGTTTCTTTGCTAGCTGCAGTCTCTTGGCCAGGAGGAAACTCCTTAGATCTGCCACTTGGATTCACCACTCCCACCAAAGGCTGGCTCCCTGAATGCCATTTGTCTGTAGTTGATGTTGCTTTTTGCCATTTGTGTTGCTTTCTTCTGTCTCCCACCACCCTCTCCTCCTTTTTCTAGAATACTTGGTTCATTGTGTCATCTTTACCTCTTCTTGAAAGGCTATGAAGTGTTGCTTAACTGGGGAACCACTCTCCCCAGACCACGACACTGTGCTGGTGGAGTCTTTGGGGGCTTTTTTAACTGTCTTTTGTTTTGCTTTGTTGTATTTCATCTGACGTTTTCTTTTTGTTTTTGTGGCTTTGGAGTACCTTCTAGCTCTGCTGTACTGCACAGCTTAAGACCCACATACCCAACATGGATCAATATCAGTGGGATTCTGGGGGTATTTCTTTTTTCTTTCTTTTCATTTCTTTCTTGTTTTTGCTTCTTTCTTCATTCACTGGTTCTTGTCTGTCTGTACTTATCTTCCGTTCCTGTCTCCTGACTACCTGACATGACGTGACATCTATACTCCTTCTAGCCAGTCTATACTGTGCAGACTGGGAGACATTTCTCTGATCTTCGTAGCAGCACTGATGAGAATCCTGGCAGTCTTTCTTTACCAAATTTTTAACTAGCTATTTTTATTTTGTTTTCTCTGTTTTTTAAAAATCTTTTTGTTTTTCTCCAATTCTCAGTTTCTCATGTCTCCACTCCAATAACAAGCTTTCTCACTGTTCTTTCTGTTTTTTAAATTTTTGTTTGTTTATTTGTTTGTTAGTTTGATTATTTATTTTTTGGCTTGTGATTCTCTCTTCCCCTCTCCTTTTTTGGATATCGATCTTAGTCACACACTTTACAAACTTCCTGCTTCTTCCTGCCTACCTGCGCTGTGTGCTGAACAATTAAAACCCCTAGCAGCACAGGCATGATCTACTGGAAACTGCCCAGCACTGATTCCTTGCTCACAAGCAACCCATTCTAGCCCCTCCCCTTGAGCTTGACCTGCCCTGTGGCACCATTTAGCTGAATGACTGGCACTGCCTATTGTATAAGCAGGTAAAAAATATTGAGACACAGATCAGCAAACAAAGAAGAATGCACAGCCCACTTGCTGTGCCATAACCAAAACAAAAAAGCAGGGTGAAACAGATCTATAATCAATAAGCAAAATAACTACCAAATGGCCCAAAGATAAGCAGCCAGCCAAGCCAAGTGCCGTCAATTCAGATCCGACTCATGGCATAGCAGATGATATCCAAATATACGTAAGGTCTAACAATTAAGTCTGTGAACTTAATTGTTCTAAGCACTACGTACTTCATTCCTGAGTATCTCTATGATCATCTTCAAAGTACTCCCCTTGGAAACTGTGCAGCAATGTCAGCACCTAGTTCACCCTTCAGAACAATTCTGGAACTCTTTATAGAATGGCTATTGTGCATGATGGTATGGTGGTAAGTTTGTGAACTTAGTTGTGTAGTTGCCTGTGAGGGAGTTTTTATCCAGTAAACAAAAAACTATATTGGAACACCCTCCCTACTCACCTGATCTGGCCCTCAGAGACATTTTTCTTTAACTAAAGATAAAGGAAATATTGAAAGGAAGACATTTTGATGACGTTTAGGACATCAAGATAATACAACAGGCATATGTATTTGCTTGGAGATCTGTCTGTTGAAAGGCCTGGCATATTTTCCTCCCACCATTCTGTGACCCACCTTGTAGGGTTGGCTGACAGCCTCCATTTTCTCTGTAAGTAGGGTGGCCTGTTTGCCACCCAATAAGCAGAGACTTCCAACCCAGAGAGTCCACCGGGGGCAAATCACTCGAGTATTAGAGATAGCTAGTTACCAACAATTCTCTTAGATCCGGTACCAGAGAAATCAAATAGTGTCTAGATTGCATGCAGACAGTATGCCATAATTAATCATTTAAAGAAGTAGCCTTCAAATGCTCCAGAAAATTCTCAGAATAAAGATTAAAAAAATTTCCCAGATGAAGAAGCCTTTCTGAATCTATCAGAGGTCAAGTACAAAAGAATTATATGTAGAACTCTCCTAGAGATTACACAAAATGCAGTAGAACAAAATGAAAAATTTAGTAAGCTATTTTAACTGATGGAACATCAATGACCTGAAATACAACAGATCTGTAACAAAATTACAGAGTTAGATAATTCAAGCTAAAGCCAAAAGAGTAAGATTGAACAGTTAGAAGACTCAGTGACCTTGAAGACAGAGCAACTGACACCAGCGTTTATGAGGAGAATGCAGAGAAAATAAAGAAGAAAAGTGAAGAAGCATTAAGAAACATGTGGGACTCCATTAGGAGGAATAATTTACATTTAATTGGAGTTCCTGAACAAGTGAGATTAATGACAATATAGAGAGTATTGCTGTAGAGATGCTAACAGAAAACTTTCCTGAGATTATGAGCAAAGAGAACATAAGTATCCAAGATGTCTATTAAACACCACAAAAGCTAGACTGAAAAAGACACCAAGACGTATTATAATCAAGCTTAATAAGATGAAATGTAAACAGATACTTCTGAAGGCAGCAAGGCTCAAAGCAAAGTTAACATTCAGAGGGAAACCCTGTAAGATTTTGTCTGACTTTTCTGCAGAAACAATGCTAGCTAGAAAACAGTGGGCAGACACATTCAAAGCCCTGAAGGAGAAAAACTTCCATCCAAGAATTATTTATTCTGCAAAATTGTCTATCAAATATAATGGTGAAATTAAGACTTTTGAAGATAAGAGAAATTTAGAGACTTGGTAAAAACTAAACCAAAATTACATGAAATATTGAAAGAAGCTCTTCTCTTAGGAAAACAGAATCATTAAATGTATATTTAAGGTGACAGTTCAGGACACAACATCCAAAATTGTTATCAGTTAGGGAAGTCGCAAAACTTAATCAAAGCTACAGTACTAAAATGAGGGAATTTGTGACCATATCATCAGAATGATAATATCATCACATTAAAAGAAGGATAAACTACAGTTGTTATAGTCATTTCGGATGCAGAGAAAGTTTCAGAGTTATGCAGTAGTTAAAATTGTGTTTAATCTTAGTATGTTAAGGGGGATAATACAAGTAGCCGTAAAGCAAGTTAACAATGCATTGTATCAAAATAAGAAATGCAATACAGGAGTCTCAACAAACACAAAACCAACCCTGGAACAACAACTCATAAAGAAGAATGGCTCAGAACAGAATATTAAGAGCAATATAGAAAACATCAATATAAAAGTAATTACATCAAACTGGTGGCACTAAGCACATACTTATCAATAATTACACTGAATGTAAATAGACTGAATGCTCCAGTAAAGAGACAGCAAGTGACATCCTGGATCAAAAGATATGACCTGTCTATATGTTGCTTACAAAAAACACATCTTAGACTTAAAGATACGAGCAAATTGAAAATTAAAGGATGGAATAATGTATACCAAGCTAACAATATACAAAGAAGAGCAGGTGTGGCAATACTAATCTCAGATAAAATAGATTTTAATGTAAAATCCACTATTGTGAACAAGGATGGTCACTATTTATTGCTGAAAGTTTCAATACTCAAGTAGGACTGAACAACATTAAATATTTATGCACCCAATACCAGAGCACCTAAATACATTGAACAAATTCTGACAACACTGAAAAATGAGATAGATCATTCCACAATAATAATTGGAGACTTCGACACTCCCCTTTCAGTTATGGATAGATCATCCAGAAAAAAGTTCAGCAAAGACACAGATCTTATTGCAACAATCAACCAACTTGACCTTATTGACATATACAGATCTTTTCATCCATCAACAGGTAAGTACACCTTCTTCTCCAATGCACGTGGAACATTCTCCAGAATAGACCATGTGTCAGGTCACAAAGCAATTCTCTATAAAATCCAAACCATTGTTTTACCGCAAAGTATCTTCTCTGACCATAGAGCTATAAAAGTTGAAATCAGTAACAGGAAATTCATAGGCAGAAATTCAAACTTATGAAAACTGAACAACACTTTGCTCGGAAAGCCTTGGGTTATAGAAGAAATCAAGGACAAAATAAAGAAATTTATGGAATCAAATAAGAATGAAAACACATCCTACCAGAATCTATGGGATACAGCAAAAGCAGTGCTCAGAGGTCAGTTTATAACTGCGCACATCCAGAAAGAAGAAAGGGCCCAAATTAAAGGATCAACCTTACAGATTGAACAAGTACAAAGAGAGCAACAGAAGAACCCCTCAGGCAACAGAAGAAAACAGATTATAAGGCTTAGAGCAGAACTAAATGAATTAGAGAATAAAAAACAATTGAAAAAATTAATAAAACCAAAAGTTGGTTCTTTGAAAAGATCAACAAAATTGATAAATCATTGGCTAAACTTACAAAAGAAAAACAGCAGAATATACAAATAACCTGATTAAGAAATGAGATGGGAGCTGTTACAACAGACCCAGCTAAAATCAAACATGTCCTAACAATACTATGAAAGGCTATACTCTAACAGGTTTGAAAACCTGGAGCAGTTCTAGATTCATATCACTTACCAAGATCATCACAAGGAGAAAGTAGGTCAATTTAATAAATCTATCACAAAGGAAGAGACAGAAAAACTCATAAAAAATCTACCAACCAAAAGAAGTCCTGGCCCGGATGGCTTCACTGGAGAATTCTACCAAACTTTTAAAGAAGAGTTAACTCCAACACTGTTGAGGCTATTTCACACCATAGAAAGGGATGGAATAGTCCCAAACTCACTCTATGAAGCCAGCATAACCCTGATACCAAAGCCAGGGAAAGATCGCACAAAAAAAGAAAATTGCAGACCGATATCACTCATGAACCTAGATGCAAAAATCTTCAACAAAATTCTAGCCAGTAGAATTCAACAGCATATAAAAAAATCATTCATCATGATCAAGTTGGTTTCGCTCCAGGGATGCAAGGCTGATTCAACATCAGAAAAATTAATGTAATCAACCACACTAATAACACAAAAGATAAGAATCATCTGATTTTGTCAATTGATGTAGAAAAGGTATTTGACAAAGTTCAACACCCATTCATGCTTAAAATTCTCAGAAAAACAGGAATAGAGGGGAAATTCCTCAATGCAATCAGTAGCATCTATGCAAAGCCAGCTGTCTTCATTGTCCTGAATGGTGAAAGACTGAAAGAATTCCCCTTGAGAATGAGAACTAGACAAGGATGCCCTCTCTCACCACTTTTATTCAACATTGTGCTAGAAGTTCTAGCCAGAACAAGTAGACAAGACAAAGAAATAAAGAGCATCTGTATCGACAATGAAGAAGCAAAAATCTTCCTATATATGCAGGTGGTATGATTGCGATCATACCATGTATAAACAATAGGTTAAGTAGGATAGGAGAAGTCAGGGAAGGCCTTTGGTAAGGGAAGCGGTTCAAGTTGAATCCTGAAAGTTGGTCTTTATTGGGTCATGTGAGTAGTTGGTGGAAGAGAGTATTAGTGATGGGAGCAGCCCAAGGGGACTTGGAAGCAAGAGGGACATGCACTGCAGAAAGGGAAGCTGATACATTCAGAGAAACTACCGTGTTGGGACAGCACTGGGCAAAATATCTGCTTTCTTGGCTCACATCCCAGCACTCATTACTGTCTCACGTCTTCTGCTGTGGATATTTGGGAGATTGTGGAGTTTACATGGGCTCCAGTGGTTGGATGTTGTCATGGATTGATTTATGGGCCCTGAAAAGATACATTGAAATCTTAAACCCTGTACCAGTGAATGCAATCGTGTTTGGAAATAGGGTATTTGAAGACATTATCAGTTAGCATGAAGTCATACCAAAGTAGGGTGGGCCCAGTATGACTATTTTCCTTAGAAAAGAAAAGAGATATAGGAACAGGGAGACAGAGAAATAACATCCTATATTGCTATACCTACAAATCAAGAAATGTCCAAACCTACCAGAATCCAGTAGAGAGGCATGGAAGGGATTTCCACAGAGCCTCCTAACGCATCAACATGACCAATACCCTGATCTTGGATCTCCATCCCCCAGAACTGTTAGACAATAAGTTTCTCTTCTATAATTTATCTAGTAACCCCAGGATATTAATACAGGACAAATCACGTAAGTTTCTTAATTGTGTCCCACAAAAATACACTCTGAATGATTTGCCCCTGCATTGAAGTGGAGGTGAGAGAACATCTTGCATCAAGCAAAATTAATAAAGTATTTGAACAGGGAAGGATAAAGGGGAGAGACATCTCTTATAGCATCAAAACTCAACAAGTGTTGGACCTACTTTCCATCCGTGGTGCAAATTGGAGTTGCTGCTGCTCTGCGATCCCTCATACTAGGTGTGAGTTATGGAGTTACACTTTTAAAGCCCAATTACCCCAGCTGAGATGTGTCTTTTTTTTCATCAGTGATGGTATCATTTTTCATATGATGATCTTTACTTTCATATTTAAATCCATTTTTCTTTAATTTAAATTTTGCTGAAAACAGCTGTATTGCTGCAACTGTAAATGAAGGTACATGAACATTAATGGTGTCAGTTCACAGCTGTTCTTAAGTTAAATAATTACTGCTCACTCCCCTGGATCTCTGTTTAAAATGCTTACAGTATTCAATTAGAAGTACAAAGCACTTTTCTTCATCGTTGTTATTAGGATCAGGCATAGTCTGAAGAACTTGCGTGCTGCATGAAACATCAAAATAAGGCCAAGGCTGTGCTTCGATGAAACAGAGGCTGTGAACATTTGAGAGGTGTCTGGGAAGCTCTGTTACTTTTACAAATTTATTATGTTTTCTTAAAAATGTCTAAATTAATGCTACATTAATTACTGATGGGTATGCACTGGGCAGCATATGTTGCAATTAATTGTATGCATTATCACAAAATAAACATCTCTTTATAAAACAAATGATGCTTCATTTTAATATGTGGCTTGAAACGCTGTCGTCAGCAGCTGTTGCTACTTCTGTTTTTGTGCGTTTGCTACAAAAAGCCACCTGCTACAATAGACAGTTCATTTGTTTTTATTTGAAAAACAAAAACAATAAAAAAGAAAAACAAACTTTCACAAAGACTCCCTCCTTTTCAAAACATAATAATCATAAAAAATAAGGTCTCAGAGGAAATACACTTTTTTTTTTTTTTTTTGCATCTGAGTTCTTATCATGAGGGTGGCCTTCACATTTTCATTCTTTTAGCCCTGACCCCTCAAACAACAACAGCAGCAACAACAAAAACCCACTGCTATGGAGTGGATTGTGACTCATTGCAATCCGATAGGACAGAATAGAACTGTCCCCACAGGGTTTCTAAGAAGCACCTGGTGAATTTGAACTGCACACCTTTTGCTTAGCAGCCATCGTACTTAACCACTACACCACCAGGGTTTCCAGTCTTCTCAAGGTAGATTAGTTTTGTGGGTCTATGTGATTTTTATAGGGCTTCAAACTAGTTTGTCTGGGGTAAATGTCTGCTGAGAATTTGTATTTCCACCCCAGATACACTGAATCAGAATCCAAATTTTAAGAAGATCTACAGGTGATTATTAAGAATCCACCCACTATTTTATATATTTCCAAAACTGTTATGTAAGCAAAACAAATCCCACTGTCTGGTCATGGTTTAATGAACTTAGTATTTTTGATAAACAAAAATCTTTAAAGCAAGATCTATATAGAATATCTTAACAAGAAATAGTTTTAAGTGGCTGAAAAAGTCAGAAACTACAGCTTCAAGATCTCATAGGATGTTGATGTCTGATGGATGTTTCTGGGATGATAAATGAAAAGTGTTTGAGCACCTTCCAAAGAGTGTAGAATTTACTTTTATGCTATAGTTTTCCCTAAATTGTGCAAAACAAATAAATAAATAAATAGTGAAGTTTCTGAAAAACACTTATTGCTGTTGAGTGGATTTCAACTCATACTGACTTTATAGAATTTCCAAGGACCACCTGCTGGATTCAAACTGCCAACCTATTGTTTAGCAGCCATCCTTGATTGGCATCATTTCATGGACCGGACTTTCCTGTTTCTCTAGGTAAGGCTTCTGCTCACTCGCAGTAACACTTGTGGTTTCCTAAACATCATCAACTATGTTCTAAGCATCTGTGCATATTTATCTGCTGTGGTTTCTGCCTCTCAGTCTGACCCAAATGCCTTCATTCCCAGATTTCTATTCTAGGGAATATTCATCACACTGAATTGTGATGCCTTGTTAGTTAGGCTCCTTGCCACGAAATGGTGAGTTTCATGGGGTGGGACCTCTATCCTTTAAAGAAAGAATTGGACCTAGAGTTGGTTCCTCAAATGTTTATTGAATTAAGTGGAAATAAATCATTCAGTGCCTCTGTAGAGAAACTAAAATGGAAGGAAAAGCAGCAAACATTGATTTTTAGTCTCAGGATTAGTCATATCTTTAAAGTCTGTCATTTCAGTTATACAAAGAGAGTGTCAAAACAAAGAATAATTACTTTGTGATGACTAAACTGCAGAGGAATAGTATAGTACTGAAGAATTTGAGACTAGGAGCAAAGGAGGCTGGGTATTCACGGGAGAATAACTCCTAAGCCATTTGCTTTTTTTTCCTTTTAAAATAATAGTGGAAGACCCGTTGCTAAGGCATTTAACGTAACGAAGAGCTGAATGTTCTCGAAATTTAATGTGAATCTGAATCACTTGGGCAAAGTGCCTATTTAGGTGGTTTAATGGTTAAGTATTAACATTCGCTAAGCAGAAGGTTGTCAGAATCCACCAGGCACATCCTGGCAACTATAGGGCAGTTCTACTAGGCCCTATAGGGTCACTATGAGTCAGAATTGACTCTGCGGCACTGGGTTTGTTCTTTTGGTTTGGTGGGTAGGGCCTGTAAACCCTGGTGGTGTAGTGGTTGAGTGCCATGGCTGCTAACCAAAAGGTCAGCAGTTTGAATCTACCAGGTGCTCCTTGGAAACCAGGTGAGGCAGTTCTGCTCTGTCCTCTACTGTCACTGTGAGTCAGAATTGGCTTGGCAGCAGTGGGTTTGGTTTGGTTTGTGGAGTAGGACCTGAGAGTCTGCATCGCTAACAAGTTTCCGTGTCATGTTGAAACTACTAAATGAAAGACACTTTTAATCTAAACGGGTCCTGAATGGACAGAAAGATTGACAGGACTAAAAATAGAAGAACTATCATAATAATACTCCCAAATGGTTTCTCAGTTCTGTACGAAGCAAACTCCCAAACTGTTTTTTCCCTCCTTACTTTGTGATTCTGGTATTACTATTATTTTTTTCCCCTTTGTAAGTCTGATCTGTTACGTGATTAAATTTAAATTCGTTGCCAGGAGAAATAGTTTTTTTTTTTTTTTTTTTACTAAAAAAGGAAAGTTTGCTATAGGTATTCAAGAGAGCTGAATAAAAGGTAAATTATTAGTTAACTCTATCCCAATTCATCATATAACTTTTAAGATGGAAGGATATCAGTTAATGCTAGATACCATCTTCCTTCACATCAGATGTGTCAACTGACACCACACTGCTTAATCAATCTTGTTATACACTAATTAAACAGCTTCAGTTTTTTTTTGTTTTGTTTTAAGGGTGAAAGAACACTTGATTTTCGACTGATAGCATGTGTGCTCTAATATATCCTATTCTGGGTAAGACCCCTTTGCTGTATGCTACCTTGTGGGACTAAATTCATTGCTGTGGAGTAAATTCTAATTCGTTGTGACTGTATAGGACAGAGTAGAACTGTCCTGTAGAGTTTCTGAAAAGCACCTGGTGGATTTGAACTGCTGACCTTTTGCTTAGTAGCTGTAGCACTTAATACTGTGCCACTAGGGATGTGGGACTTATAAAAAAATAGTCACTGTGAAGTCACTTCTAACTCATGGTGACCCTATAGGGCAGAGCAGAACCACCTCATAGGATTTCCAAGCAGTACCTGGTAGATTTGAACTGCGTGACACTGCTTTGGTTAGCATATAGAGCTTCTAACAACTAGCCCACTGGGGATTAAACCAAAAACCAAACCCACTGCCAATGAGTTGATTCTAACTTACAGCCACTCTCTGGGACAGAGTAGAACTGCTCCATAGAGTTTCCAAGGAGTGTCTGGCAGACTTGAACTGCTGACTTTTTGGTTAGCAGTCTTTCTTTCTTTCTTTTTTATTTTTGACATTTATTTTATTGTGAATTAATCACAATTTTAGTCTATGTCATGTTACCATATAACACCCAGAACTTTCACCTCTGTTCTATTCTAGCGGCCCTGCCCTTCTTCCCCCATGTGACAGCACACTTCCCCTTTTGTTGGGAACTTCCCGTGACCTTTTGACCAAGGTCTGGCCCTCCTCACCCAATCAACTCAGCTCCAGCAAACTGTCCCTCAGACAATCTGTATACATTTTTGAAGGTTTGTTCACCTCCAGTATCACCCTGTGTTTTGTATGGTCCAGGTCAGTCTTTGTCTGGGGAGCTGGCCCTGGTGCTGGATGCAGTTTGGGATTAGAGAGCTTGGGAACCATGCTCCCACAGAGCCGTATGTTCAGAAGAACCACCAAATGTAGTCTTTTGGTAGAGTTCTAGCTCTGCCCTCTGCTCCATCACCTGCTGTGTCCAGAGCTCCATTCTGTGTACTGCATTTGGGCTACCACAGGTGGTGGCCTGTCGCTGGTGATGGCCAGGCAGCATCTAGTTCTTCTGGTTCTGTGCTGAAACAGGTTATCTGATGGGCTCATATTTTTCTCCTGTCCTCAGTGCTCTCCATTTGCTTCATGTCCAGATGGATTAGGACCATTTGGTGCTATATAGATGGCAGCTTGCTAGCTTTTAAGACCCTGGTCACTACTCACCCAGGTGGTTCGTGGAACCATATCTTCAGAGAGGGAAAGAGAAACACCGTAGGTATGCCATTTAGTCTGGATGTCCCCTGAGAGCATGGTGCCCCAATCCCAGACCCTGTTTTTCTGCTCTTTCAAAGAGGTGATACACATGAAGGGGACAATTTGGTTTTGGTTAACAATCTTTCTATGTCACTAGAGACTAGGAAGCTGTAAAAGGTTACAGCACCAGAGGTACGAGAAGGTCATCTGTTCAGTTACTACTTTCAGGATCAAAATGATCAATACGAAGCAAGTCTTCCTACCTGGAAAATAATAATGATAATAACAGAGAGACGAAGAACAAGAACAAGAGCAGGAAAAAATTATGAAGAATCAGAATAAAAGATTTTCTGAAGACGAAGAATGAAAAAGAAGAACAGATGTAGAATGTAGAAAATTAACTGGATCAAGCCCATGCAGGGAGATCAGTGAAGAAGCACACAGTCACAGACTTCCCTGGGATCTTCACTCCATAGGTGGCTGCTGAATATTCATTATGTCAGATGAATTTAGAGCCAGCAATCTGGTTAGAAGTTCAGTAGATTAGTCTTCAAACAGCATTAGCATGGTAAGCCCATGTCCTGAAATAGAATGGTTTTCAGTGAATGAAAAAGGAGTCATGAGTGGAGTTCACTGGGAGGCTTAAAATTCCTACTCTGACCCCAACCTCCAGAGCCACCCTTTGGTACTATCATTGTGAGCATAACATGTACAAAGATGTCTCAATAAACCTAGATGCATTACGGCCTATAAAGCACGAGCCAAATTGTCCATAGTTTTTCTCTGCTTTTTTATTTCTTATACTATTAGAATTGGAAGAAAAAAATTTATAAATGAAAATTAATACAGTCTGAATCTGTTTTGAACCCATTTTTAAAGAACTGCAAGTGATGTTTTAAGAATCCATAAGAATATAATTACACTTCCATTGCTTAATGTATGGAGTTAAATTCTAACTTAATTATTCTGCAACTAAATTTATATGTCACTTATATAGTAAATCTTGGCAATTGCTCTCACAACTATCATTGGAAATGTAATTAACTTGGGTTAGATAAGTTTTTACAGTGAGAGCTAAATGCAATGTAATGCTGTGGCATTATTTAAAAGGCAAAGGCCAAATACATCTCCTTTAACTTTCTTATTTGTTTGCAATTCGTTTTCTCGGAAAGCTAAATGCTGAGTTTGTTTTCTTTTTCTAGTTTCACATTTTAACCACTAACTGAAAACTTTTTTCTTTCTTTCTTTTCTCGTTAAGGAAAATAGTTTCACTATTTGTATTACATCATGTTTTAAGGATCTTGTTTGTTCTTGAAAAAAGTTTTCTGTGTGTGATACAAATACAAGATTAGGTTTTCAAAGCTAAGCTCCCTTTGTTTTACTGTAGTTACAAATTGCTTTCTTTTGTAATTTGTACTTAATGCTTATATAGAAGAAACATTATATTGAACCTAGAAACTGCATTGTTATGACTTCCTATGAAATGTAGATGCTTTGTAGTTGTTTCATTGTGAAAAATTCAAGTAAGCCTGAAAAGAAAGATAAAAGAGAAAGGGTGATTCCTAGCAACTGTATCCACTCTCTATTCTAAGCTGATTGAAAATATATCAGAGAAAGATAGCAGATAATAATCACTCCCACAATTCAGGATTTGGATAAACCATCACAGCATGTCAAGATTATATGATGTAATCTTTTGTCATCATAAATTGCTTAGTCTTCCTGTTGTTTGTTCAGTTGATGAATGATGCTTCTCCTTTAGCAGATGAGAAAAATGCAAACAATTTTTTGTAGTCTAGGGATTATCTTCATGTTTGTTCCTCCCATACTTTATATGCTTAAGGTTAATACCAACATAAATTTCTCATATTTGCCTCAGGTTTTACTATTATCCTGTATCTTAGAAGCAAGAACAGTGAGACTATCTCTCACACACTTTGGACATGTCAACAGGAGGGATCAGTGCTGGAGACGGACATCACACTTGGTGTCTTTGTCATCTAGTGCTGTTATAATAGAAACATCACAAGTGGATAGCTTATGTGGAGGGGAATTTATTCTGTCACAGTCAAGTAGGCTACAAGTCAAAATTCAGTGCATCAGCTCCAGGGGAAGGCTTTTTCTGTTGGCTTGAAGGAAGGTTCATGTCATCAGTTTTCCCTTGATCTGGGAGCTTCTCAGCACATGAACTTCAGGCCCGTAGCACACGCTTTGATACCAGCACTGCTTTCTTGGTGATGTCAAGTCCCACCTCTTTGCTTGTTTTGCTTCTGTATCTTATAAGACAAAAGGTGGTACAGGACATACTGCAGGGAAATTCCTTTTCCATTGGATCAGGAATGTAACTTGAGCAAGGGTGTTGTGTCCTATCCTAATCTTATTTAGCCACAGTCAGAGATTGTGATTTACAATCCAAAGGGCAATCTCAAAATGGAGGACAGCCACACAATATCAAGAATCATGGCCTAAGTGGACACATTTTGGGGGAATGTAATTCAATCCATGGCACTTGGTAGAGTGTCAGTGAAGAAGTGGAAGATCCTCAGTGAGGCAGATTGACAGAGTGAGTGGCAGCATCAAGGGGCCCAAGAATGATGATTACCAGGATGGTGCAGGATCACACAGTGTTTCTTCCTGTTGCACACAGCATCGCTATGAGTTGGAACTAATTCAACGGCACCTAATAATATCGTATGCATCAAGTCTGGTGCTAGATGTGCTTATGTAAATATACATGAAGAAGAATAAAATGAAAATAACATACAAATCAATTCCAAGTGGATTATAAATCCACCTATTGAATGTAAACCAAAGAGCTTTCGGAGTAACATAGTCAAATATATAGATGACCTTGGGGTACATAAAGACTTCTTATTTCCACAAATCAGTAAAAGATCACAAATGGCCAGTAAACACATGAAAACATTCTTAGCATCAATTTTCATAGAGGAAATAAAAAAACTAAAACTATGTTTAGGTATAACTATGTGCCATTTCTTCTGTTTTCTGTTCTTGATATTTTAGTGGGGGAATATTCTTTTATTTCACTGTTAATGCTGTTTTCCTCTTTATACTTTTGCCCTATGTTTTAATTTTTTTGTTTGGTTCTATCCATTTTTACTGGATAAGCAATCTTTGTCCATGTTTGTGAGTTGTTTCACAGTGGCCTGCTTTGTGGATGTAACATCTTCCCGTATCTCACTAGAGATATGACTAGAACCTAAGATTTTCCTTTTTCCTTGAGGCAAATTGTTCAGTTTATTAATTGTTTAAACAGATTTGCCCTTCATATTTTTTATATCTCCCCTCCCAACCCAGTTATCTGGTCATGTTTTTTATCTATTTGAATTTATGGATGAAGAGCTTTGTTGGTTTCATAGAGGGGAACTTCCCTTATTATAGGTTGCTTGAACAGAAATTATCCTTGAATGCAAAACAAGAATGACTTACAGGTACACTACACAGCAGTTTTGTCCTCTGTGGACAGATAAATCAATATGTTAAAATATGTTTTAACTATATTTTTTCCTGGGGTGTGACTTACAGCTCCAGTAATATAAAGAATTCAGGAAATCCTATCCACCAAAAAATACAAATGAAACCAAGAAAAATTGTAAAAATAACCATTTCAGTACTCTGGAAATGCACTCAAGCAGATAACACATTAGGAAGTATTTATTCATGAAAAACTCTGTAACTTATGTTAAGAACCTTGGGAGTCAGTGGTCTTGTGGCCTGGGACTGCTCCTCTTCCTCTCCTTCTCAGCTCAGTTGGCAAAATGGTTTTACCTAGGTGTGGTTAACACCCAGCTGATAACTTAGAAGCCTCGTGGTTAGAATCCTCAGCCTACTCCTTGGAAACTCTATGGGGCAGTTCTACTCTGTCCTATAGCATCACTATCAGTCAGAATAGACTCAGTGGCAACAGGAGTCTATTTAATTAAAATTTTTTATTAAAAATGGTAAGCATATCAATCCCCCATGTGTCTGTCAGTTTGCCATACTTTGGGAGCTTGCTTGTTGCACTGATGCTAGAAACTGTCCCACCTGTATTCAGAAACCAGCAGGGTTACCCTTGGCCAACAGGTTTGAGCTCAGGTTCCGGACTGAGACAGTCTGGACGAAGGACCCAGCAGTCTTCTCCTGAAAAGAATTAGCCAGTGAAAATCTTATGAAGAGTGGCAGACCATTGTCTCATATTGCACTGAAAGATGAGTCCCCCAGATGTAAGGCAGTCTGAAGATGACTGGAGAAAAGCTGCCACCTCCAAGTGTCATCAGCCTTAATGACAGGGATGCAGTAAAGCTTCTGGGACCCTCATTTGTTGATGTGGCAAAACTCAACATGAGAAAACCTGCTGCAAACATCCACTAATGATCAGAACATGGGATGAATGGAAGTATGAATCTAGGAAAATTGGAAACTCAAAAACGAGATGGAATGCATGAACATTGATATCCTAGGCATTAGTGTGCTGAAATACAATTATCCTGTCATTGACAGCATTGCACTTCAGAACAGATCTTCAAATGTTTTTTGACAATGAATGCAGCACCATTCCTTTTCAAGTTGTCTTTCCTGGCATAGTAGACAATATGAGTGGTAGACTATAGGACATAGTAGACTATAAGACTGGTATTGGGACTTTTTCTATTTTGTTTATTTATTTGTTTAATTATGATAGAGTGAAAACATACATTCCCATATAAATTTGCATGCCCACTTATGTGCAGCTCCCACTGCTCTCCCTGCCTGGTGACAGCACACTCTTTCTCTCTGTTCTATGTACATCAGTTACCTCCTCTCCACTCTGTCCCTCACCTCCAGTATAAGGTCAGCAGGATGACATCCTATAGATGCACAGAACCATAAAGTGCACACAGGATATGGTCACTCTGTGTCACCAAGTCCAATCCATTCCTGTCTGAAGAGTTGACCTCCATTGTGATTTACAGAAGGGGGCAGCATCAGGGTCAGAGGGCATGCTCCCAGGGGATCCCTGAGGATCTTGGACCATCAACTGTGACACTGAGACTTTTTGAATCCAACAGAAATTTTATTCAGTCACTGTCTAGCAGGATACAAGTCCAAGTTCAGGACATCAGTTTTAGTGGAAGTCTTTCTCTGTTGTCTCTGGAGTCTTTGCTGTCTGACTTCCACTGGACTGGGAGCTTCTGTGGCACAGGGACCCTGGGTCTTTCCAACGTATGTGCTCTGTTCCAGTCACAGTTTCTTGGTGGCATGAGGTTCCCAATTGTATGCCTGCTTCTCTTTCATTTCTATTCCACGAGATTGTCTCAAGGCCCAATACAATCTTACATATTGAGTCCTGCTGCCCCTCCTCCCTTATTAACATCCTAGAGGCAGGGTTTATAGCGTGCAGGAACATCACACAATACCAGGAATCATGGCTTAGTCAAATTACTACACACATTGTTTGGGGAACACAACTCAGTCCATGAGAGGGGTCAAACATAACAAAGATTGGAGGCATAGTGCAGGACCTGGCTGCATTTTGTTCTTTGTACATAGGGTTGATATGAGGCAGAACCAACTGGACAGTAGCTAAGGGAAAAACAACAAGCATATATGACTTCCTAGTTCTGGGGGAGGGATTGAATATTGACTGAAAACAGGCACAAATAAACTTCTGCAGGTTAAGGTAATATCTTCAAACAGGATTGTGTCAATTCTGTTGTGACAAAATAATACAACTGCATTTCTAAAAAGTCACAGAACTTATTTAATTTGGGTGAACTATTTAAATTGGGTGAATTATAGGGTGTGGAAATATATATATATATATATATTTATGTGAGGTAAGAATGTGTGGGAAGAACATTAAGAACGCTTTTCTAGACTGCATTTCCAGTACAATTGATTGGCTTGTAGATTTTTTTTTTACTCATTCAATAAAGGTGTTGGAGATGTGATCCAACTGAGTGGAAAATAGGCTAGTCACCAAGAATTTATTTGTTGGAACAAAAGCAACACACCAATTCATTTGCCTGGTGGCATTAACTTCCACCTATAGAAAAAGACTCGACGGCACTTGGCTTGGCATAGAAAAAGATGGAACAAAATGGCTTTGACTGCTATTTAAACAACTTCATACTTAGGAGATGTCACTGAAAGACCTCAACCTGAACTTATTTGGGTATGATGGGAAAACAGCACATGGATTAGCGAGAGAAGGTGCTGATGTTCCTGATTTGCTGGTTCATGACACTGAGCTGGATTTGAATCATATACAATGTAGCTGTGGACAGCTAAGCAAATTCTTCTCATGACCAAGAATATTATCTTTCATTAGGATTATTATGACTGATTCTTTCTGATGGAATTCTCCTTGTAATAACATCCTGCTTCCAACTCCCCCTAGAACAAAATCTTTGGAATCCTTGCCTGGTGTGTGACTCCACTGAACTAGCCTAGTGTTCCCCCAAATCTGTTTCCAGCTATTCCTGTGCTTGAAACACATTTGTATCTTTACTTCTAGAGAGTCTTCCTTTATGGACTCTTATCACTGTTGTACCCTTAAATCTAACAGTTTCAGAGACAATTACATAATGATTTATTTGTATACTATTCCAACAAACAAACCAACAAGTCCCCTGTCCTGGAGTTGATTTCAACTCATAGCGAACCTATAGACAGTAGAACTGTGCCATGGAGTTTCCCAGGAGCACCTGGTGGAATCAACTACCAGCTTCCCGGTTAGCAGCTGTAGCAATTAACCATTATGACACTAGGGTTTCCAAAATCATATCTTGCCAAGCCAAGTGCCGTTGAGTCAAATTCGACTCCCTACTAGATCCTATGCTATAGAAATGCTGTTATGTGTTCTATAACATAAATGGTGATTATCAGCAGGTTAAGATATTCATTATTTATTTATACTTACATTTTAAAGACTAAGGGTGGCAATTTGACTTGCAGAAAATGCCTTTGTTTTTGAAACAAGAAAATCTCTTTCCCCGGTATGCTTTTGATAAAGTCAGCTCTTAACAGTCGCTCTTCACATGTTGTTGATGACGTTGTCTTCACATAAATTATGTGCTAAGGTTTCTTTGTTACAGGAGCTAAAATTGATTATTATTACCCTGCTTTACTGATTTAAATGATTATAGCTGAGTGGATTGTTGTTACTGTATTAATTATGTATTACTTTTATTTGTGGAGGTTGAAAGTGTTAGCTGGTTTTCTTTAATTGTTTTTGGATGTACTGCTAGAGACATCTTTTACAATAGTGATGTGGGATAATGACATAGATTTTCACTTTTAGATGACAGTCATAAAGAATGTGAATAGTGATATATTACCACTCATATACCCTGACACAAACTCAGACAGTTGACTCAAGGAGTAAAAGTATAAGGGATTTTCCTGAGACTTGTCTTTAGTAGGGTTGTATAAATACTCCTGTGCATTTGTTGGACTTTTTAAGTCTATGTTAATCTTGTCATCTGAGACTGTCCTCAGGTTCTTCAGGATCAAATGCTGGGGCCATCTCTGATTAGCTCCACACCATCTGCATGAACTTAAGTTTAGCTCTTGGGTTTTAGCTTGCTTATGTCTAAAGTGGGGGCTCTTGGGTGGGGTAGGAAATCCTGGTGACATGGTGGTTAAGGGCTTCAGCTGCTAACCAAAAGATTGGCAGTTCAAATCCCCCAGGCTGTCCTTGGAAACTATGAGTCGTTCTACTATGAACTTTAGTTTGCTAGGAATCAGAATTGACTCAACGGCACTGGACTTGGGTTTGTTTTTGGTTTTTGAGTAAGGTAAACAGTTAAGCACTCAATTACTAGCTGAAAGATTGGCAGTTCAAACCCACCCAGAAGTGTCAGAAGACAAGCCTGGCAATCTGCTTCCACCAGGTCTTAGCTTTGGCAACCTGACAGAGCAGTTCTGTGCTATGCACGTGGGGTCTCTGGGCGTCAGAATTGACCTGATGGCAACTAACAACAATCATAACTGCATTTTAGGGATGTGAGAGGGCTGAATGAAATGACAAATAGAAAATGATTAAAGCAGTACCTGACATGCAGTGAAGTGCTCAATAGACGTTAGCTATGCTGCTGTTACTGTTATAATTAGTCAACACTCTTGGAACCTTCTTTCTTGCTCTTCAATTTCCCCCTCACTCTGCATTTTATTTCTCTGTGCATCTAGGATTTTGAGTATTCTTTTATGCTTACCTTAAATCAGCAGAAGTAACTTTACAATAATTTTTGTGTCTAACATTATATTTTATCTTTATGACATTTAAGTGGATTTTTTAGAATGTGAAAGCCACTTTTCTCCTACTTATTTCATAACTCTGACTTCATGCTGACACGTCTAAAAGTTGTTGGCTGATAAGACTTCTTTCATTCATTCAATAGTCATATTTTAAAGTACTGCTTGTATATATTGTCCTTTCTTTTTCCTCTGAATGTATGTATAATTTAAAAATGTCTTCTAGACGATATGCTGGCATCACCTGTTTCCTTATTTCTTTGACTTGTGAAGAGATTACAAATCACCACTGAACTTAACAAAATGAAAGTTATTGGTGATGTTAATAATTGTTAACTTCATTAGTGTAATTATGTGAGACTAGTAGTAGAAAAATTGGAGAAAACAAGTATAGATGACTGAACAATTTTTCAAAGAAGAACAAAAAAATCAGGAAGTCAATGAAAGAAATAGTGTGATCAGTAGAGATTATTATTAGGAATGTAACAACACTATTATTTTTTTGAGATGTAGTTATAACTGTTTGTAACCTAATGGATGTTCCCTAGGTGGCACAAATAGTTTGCACTCGACTACTAACCTAAAACTTGGCAGTTTGAATCCACTCAAGAGAGAGGCCTGGCAATCTGCTACTGAGAATTATCCAGTAAAATGGAAGTAGCTGAGGCAGAAAAAAGGGGGTGATTGCTGAAGCAGGATCTTTGAGGAGACAGAATCTACCAGGTCTGTCTATTAAGTCCATGAGCTTAGTTTTTCTCAGTGCTGCACACCTCATTGCTGAATATCACTATGGTCACCTTCAAAGTATTCCCCTTGGTAAGCTATGCACCAATGCCAGTGCATGGTCTACCCTTCAGAGCAATTTTGGAACTCTTTCTGGAATGGCCACTGCACATGGTGACACAGTGGCAAGTTCTCAAACTTAATTGTTTAGGTGTTTGTGAGGCAGTTTTTGGCCAGTAAACAAATAACTGCATTGGAACATCCTCCCTACTCCCCTGATATGGCCCACAATGAGTTTTTTCTTTACCCAAAGACAAAGAAATGTTGAAAAGAAAACATTTTGATGGCATTCAGGACATGAAAGATAGTACAATAATAGCTCTGATGGCCATTCTGAAAAAAGAATTCCAAAACTGCTTTGAGGGGTGAACTAGGCACTGGTGTTGGTGGATGGCTTCCCAAGGGGAATAGTTCAAAGAGAACCTTAATGATATTCAGCCATGAGATATGTAGCACTTTTTCTAGGATGAGTTCACGAATGTAGTAGCAGTCCTTATATGTGCGGGAGAGACTGCTGTTCTTTGCTCAACTGTCAGTAGAAAAGAGTCATTCATAGTGAAAAATGACAAAGTTCAATATTGCTCACCAGATGTGCTTAGTCAAACTTTCCTCTGATTATTAGGACTGCTACAACACTGTCCCTCAAATAATGTATGGGTAACATCAGCTCCAACCTGTAGTTTCTGCTCCCTGTACAAAGGCCTGTCTTCTGCCATCCGGAACTCACTTCTATCTCTGCATTTAGCACATAGTCTCATATTTGCACATCTCTCTCTCTCTCCTCTACCACCTATCTGTCAGTTTGTCTGACGGGTGGCTTACATGTTGATACGATACGACTATACTGGTGATTACCCGGAGGGTCGTACATGCCAGACAGGATTTAGCGGAGCTTCCAGACTAAGATGAGGAAGAAGGACCTGGTGATCTGCTTCTGAAGATCAGCCAATGAAAACCTTGTGGATCACTATACGACACTGTCTGATTGGCCTGCTTTGGACACATCGTCAGGAGGTATCTACTGAAGGAGGATATCATGTTTGGTGAAGTAGAGGGCCAGCACAGGTAAGGGAGACCCTCTGTGAGATGGCTTGGCACAACTGTCACGGTGCCGACACTCAAACATGCCAATGACTGTGGGAATGACATAGATTGGGCAATATTTTATTCTGTTGTACACAGGCTGCTGTGAGTCCAAGTCAGCTTCATGACAGTTACCTTTATCTGTCCATCTGGCTATCTATTTCATTAGAACATAAGGGTGTTTGGGTCTGCAGTGCTTGTCGTCTGCAAGATCAAGAAAGTGTGTGAAACAGAAATCAACTCTTTCCCTCCGGCTACTAAGGGACTGCTTCTAATCTCTTCAACAAAATCCCTAGCTGACTTGCCATTTTTCTACTTGCAGCTTCCTAACTGCTCCCTTCATGTATAGTAGGACTTTGTACACAAAATATAATTGGCATTTTCAGAATGTATGGGTCTGTGATTTTTTTTTTTTTAAACTAGCTAGAAATGGTTTTGAAGAGTAGGAGCATTAATTTGTAGGAAACTGCATGAAACCAAACTGGTGTCCCTTGGTGGTACAAACAAAGTGCTCTACAGATAACTGAGAGGTCAGTGGTTCTAGTCCACCCAGAGGCTCCTGGAAAGAAAGGATTGGTGATCAGATTCCCAAATATCAGCCACTGAAAACTTTGTGGGGGACAGTTGTACTCTGACACGCCTGTGGTCACTCCATTCTATATTTCTGTTTAAGGCCACAGAGTGAGTGAAATATCTGTGTACTCCTAACTTATCCAAGTAATGAAACCTAGGATACCTGTCTTTCAATAGGTTTTGCTGGGAGGTCTGTTCAAGGATAAGTTCATACTGGGAGAGAAGACTGCTTTTCCCCTTTAAAAACAAACCAACTGGAATCATTGCTGTTGAGTCTTACAGACCTGATAAGATAGAGTAGAACTGCCCTAAAAGACTTCCAAAGAGCTCCCAGTGGATTCTGTCAACCTTTTGGTTAACAGTTGTAGTTCTTAACCATTATGCCGCCAGGGTTTCCCTTTCCTCTTTACTTGTGGTTCAATAGGGAAGTTTTAATTGCTTTAATTAATGCCTTGGGTTTCTTTGACAGCCCCCTGCTTCTCTGTACAGTCATGATAACATCACAGCCTCTGTGTGAATCAGTGCTGGGAGCAATAGAAGGACAACGACTATTCACATGAAACAGCCTTTGATTTCTTCCCATGTAAAAGCTGCTTATCATGGTTACCACCTTGTCTTTACCAGTTGCTCTGGCCTACTTTCTCTTTCTTATTATCAGAGTGATGTTTTACTTAAAGGAAGCTTCAAATGAAGAAATCTTGTTGTGTTGGGGCAGGGAAAGAAAATGTAGGGAGGGATGCATAAAGTCACTTCCACTCAGTATGAATTTTTGGAGAACTTGAAGATTCCTCGCTTATCTGATGATGCTGGATAACATTCTGGATCAGAAACAGACAGTAGGATGACTGAAAAATTTGAAAAAATGGTCTGTAAATTAGCCAGTCATGTACTATAAATGTTAAATTCTAGATTTTTGAAAATCATCCTGTGGTTATATAAGATGCTAACATAGTAAGTCTGATTATTTTTCCTGATGAAAAGTCACAAAACAAAAAATGTCCTCGTTAGAGCTATCTCAATTCATCTAACTGTAGTATATTAATATCTGAACAAAGCTGAATTTAAATTTACATGTGTTGTGTGGGAACTAATTGGGAGAGAGAAAGAGAGACAGAGAGAAAATGAAAAGAGAGAGACAGAGAGAAAGACAAGTTCTGCAATCCAGGAAATCTTTTAGAAATAGCAGATTTCGGAGCAAGACCACTGGGGTTACTGGGAATTGTGACCTGGATGAAGGCTTTGAACACAATGTCAACAAAAAAGTCAAAGCAATGATTTTGGTAGCTAGTGACTGAACATTCTGTTACATGGGAGAGGGATTTGATTTTCTTCAGCATGAGCTTAATGGGTTAATGAGGGCCGATGGATAAAAGACATGAAAACATGAGTTTTGAGTTACTATATAGAAGAAATTTCTAACCGTTAGAATTCTTCAAAAATAAAAGCTACTGCCTTGTGACACAATTTCATTGACATCACTGGAGTGTTCAGCTAGAGGCCAGGTGACCTGTAGGTTTTAATATCGTAGAAGAGGACCCTGAATTGGGTCAGACACACCAAGCCCATTGCCATCGAATCGATTTTGACTGACAGCAACCCTATAAGGCCAAGTAGAACCACCCCTCAAGGTTTCCGAAGAGTAGATGATAGATTTTGGTTTTTTGCTATCAGGTATCCCTGGGCAGGAAGCAAGAAAACCACAACAACAACAACTCTAAATTCTTTTCCAACTTCAATAGTCTATGATCTTCTTTTCTCCCTAAACATCTGTTATGTTCTCAGTTGTATGATTTAGTGTATTAATACTACCTTTACCTTTAATACTGTGTTTATGTGTATGTGTGTATTCTCTAAAGTTCAAGGAGTTTGAAACATTTGGCCCAAGATGTTGATTTATATAGATTATATATGTGACTTTTATTAGATGCTGCACAGCGCCTGTTAAATGTGATTTATTTGTCTGTAGAACAGTAGCCTGATAATGCTCCAAATATTTCTACAGGGTGCAGCTCTGAAATTAATGTGCTAGGATATTTTAATATAGGGCACATGCTGGCTGGGATTGCTGATGTTTGGTGCAGCCAAAGGCTCTCACATTGATGAATGGTTGTTTCCTTCTTGATCAATGCATGAATCATTTCTCCGAGGTCCACCTAAAGAGAAAACAGTAGGTGGTCCTGCCTACTACTGGATTAAGTTCAAAGCCTGGAGAGAACTTTACATTTGGAGGACAGAGAGAAGAAGATATGTTTATCCGAATCTTTGGCACACTACTCTTTTTTAAGTTTGTTGCCCAAACTGAATCAAAAAGGGCCAGCATTTTTTCTTTACTCATTGGGCTGACTTAGGTGTGACCACGGTAGGCTGTTTCTGGGTTTTCTGCAAGGAGAAAAACTGTTGCTGTATAAATAAACCATACTATCAGATTTTAACTGTTAGATCAAAACTAATATTTGAAATATTTTTACTTAGTGAATTATAATTTTGAAGAAGTCAAATAGCATACAAGAATACAATGTAATATTACATTGTTTAATCTTGTTTCAATCTCTAGGATGAAGAAAGAGAATATTCTCGGTGGCAGAGGGTGAATTCTACCTTGATATACATTGCAGGTAGATCAGAGAGAGAGAGAGAGAGAGAGAGAGAGAGAGAGAAACTAAGAAGTAATTAAGATCTATTACTAAAAGACTTCGTGGACTAGAATATGAGTTTTAAGACATTGTTTGAAACATCTGGATGAGGTAGAAATAAAGAAATAAAGGGAAATGTTGTTAGGTGCTGTTGAGGTCCTGACTCCTAGCAACTCTGTGTACAATGGGACAAAACACTGCCTGGTCTTGTGTCATCTCCACAGTCCTAACGCTTGGGTCAGTTGTTGCAGCCACTGTGTCAGTCCGTCTCACTGAAGCTCTTACTCTTTTTCATTGCTTCTCCATTTTACCAAGCATGATGTCTTTTTCCAGAGCCTGGTCTCTCCTGATAACATGTCCAAATAATACGAGACAAAGTCTTATTATCCTTGTTTTAAAAGAGTATTTTGGCTGTTGTATTTCTTCCAAGAGAGATATGTTTTTTCTTCTGGCTGTCCATGGAATATGCAATATTCTTTGTCAAACCCATAATTAAAAGGTATCAATTCATCCTTGCTCTATCTTAGTCATTATCCAGCTTTCATATGTGTATGAATAACAATTAAAAGCACCCTGCATTGTGTCAGAGGCATCTTAGTCCTCTACGGGATCTGTTTGCTTTTTAACACTTTAAAGAGGTCTTTGGCAGCAGATTTGCTTGATATAATGTGTCAATTGATTTCCTTTTTTTAAATCCAAATTTATATATACGTGTTTTTTGTTGTTGCTGGTTTGGTCAAAGGGAATTCTTTTCTTTTTCACCGTTGTGCTTTAGGTAAAAAATTACAGAGCAAATTAGTCTCTCATGAAACAGCTAATATACAAATTGTTTTGCGACGTTGGTTGCTCACCTCATGTTGCGTTAATCCTCTTTGTCATCTTCACCCCAGTTTCCCTGTTTCTGTTTATCCAGTTTTCCTGATCCTTCTTGCCTTGGTATCTTTGCTTTTTGCCTGATGTTTTAGTTAGTTAGTATTGCTCTAACAGAACAAGTGGATGGCTTTAACAAAAGAAGGTTTATTTTTACACAGCCTGTGGGCTAAGGTCTGATTTTAGTGTGTCTGCTCCAGGGGAAGGCTTTCCCTATGCTGGCTCTGGAGGAAAGTCCTTGGGTTGTATCTGTCTTTTTTCCGGGAGCACCCTGGCACAGGAAGATCAGGTCAGGTCTGAAGGACATACTTCACTCCCTGTGCTGCTCACTTGACGGTGTGAGGTTCCCAATTCTCTACTTGCTTCCCTCTCTTTTCATCTCACATAGGATGAAGGGATAAAGGGTGGTGCAAGCCACACACCAGAGAAACTCCAATGGAGCAGAGAGGTGACTTTAGGAGGGGATTTACAGTCCTACCCTAATTCTCTCTAACATAATCCACTCTGTTCACCACAGGCAGAGATTAGGATTTACAGCATCAGAAAATCGTAAAAGGAGAATCCTGGCCCAGCCAAATTATTACACGTATTTTTGGGGGACGCAATTCACTCTATGACAGCTGGCTAGCTCATTAGTCTACTGCGCATGCAGTGAACTACAAAGCATATTCCTTACATGTTTTCGGGTGGCCCTACAGACCTGTGCTGGTGGGACAGAGACTCGAGAAACTCATGATGCATGGCCCCAGTGTATCCTTTTAACTCAGTACTGAAGTCACTCCTAGAGTCATCTTTCAGAGCTGTTTGATTTGACTGCTGCTTCCATGGATGGTTGAAACTCTGGTGGCGCAGTGGTGAAATGCTACAGCTGCTAACCAAAAGGTCAACAGTTCAAATCCACCAGGCATTCCTTGGAAACTCTATGGGGTAGTTCTACTCTGTCCTTAAGGGTTGCTGTGAGTTGGAACCATTTGATGGATGTGAGTTTTTCCAAGGGTACTGAATGAGAATCCCAGTGAGATGAAATCCTTGACAGCTTCAAAGTTTTCTCTATTTATCATAATGTTGCATCTTGGTCCAGTTTTGAAGATTGTTGTTCTCTTTATATTGAGGTTCAATCCACACTGAAGGTTGTAGTCTTTGATTTTTATCGCTGTGTGCTTTCAAGTCCTCTTACTTTCAATAAGCAAGATTGTGTCATCTGTATATCTCTGGTTGTGTCTCCAATCCTGATGCTGATTCTTTTTTATGCAGGGAGTCAGTGTATTCCTTCTGTCTTATTTTGATGTTTCTTGGATCTTTTAATATGTTCCCAAGAGAATCCAATATTGCAGCTTGAGGCTTGAATTTTTCTTCAGTTCTTTCAGCTGGAGAAATGCTGAGCGTATTTTTCTCTTTTTGTTTGCTAACTCCAGGTCTTTGCACATTTCACTGTAGCACTTTGTCACTTTTCTTTTTAATGGTACTTTAGATGAAGATTTACAGAACAAAGTAGCTTCTCACTAAACAGCTAGTGCACACACCATTTTGTCACATTGCTTACCCAGCCCATGACCTGTCAACACTCTCTCCTTCCTGATCTGGGGTTCTCTATTACCTATTATCAGCTTTCCTGTCCCTTCTGCTTTGTAGCCCTTGCCCTTGGCTGGTGTGCCCTTTTAATCTCGTTTTGTTCTATGGGCTTGTCTAATCTTTGACTGAAGATGAGAAACTCAGGAGTGACTTCAATATTAGGTTAAAAGGATGACGAGGACCACACTCTTAGGGTTTTTCTAGTTTCTGTAAGACCAGTAAGTCTGGTCTATTTTTTTGTAAGTTGGAATTTTGTTCTGCTTTTCCCCAGCTCTGCCCAGGACTGCTATGTCAGAGCAGTTGGTGGTGGGAGCCTGGCACCATCTAACTGTGCTGGACTCAGTCTGATAGAGGCTGTAGTACTTGTGGTCTGTCAGTCATGCGGACTAATGTTTCCCTTGTGTCTTTGGTTTTCTTCATCTTCCTTGCTCCAGATGAGGGTGACATTAGTTGAGTATTACAGATGTTTCTCACAAACTTTTAAGACCCCAGATGCTACTCACCAAAGTAGAATGTAGAACGTTTTCTTTATTAATTATGTTATGGCAATTGAGCTAGATGCTCCCCAAGACCTTGGTGATTACAGCTGTCAGCCCAGTAATTCAATCCCTCAGGGAGTTTAGTGTCTCTGAAGTTTTCATGACTTGCCTTGGACAAGCTGTACTGGCTTTCCCAGGACTGTGCACTATATTGCCCTTCATCATAGTTACCACTTATCTATTGAGTGTTTTTCCATCCATCCCTTTCCCTCTCATCCCCTCCCTTGTAATCATCAAAGATTGCTCCTTTTTGTGTGTAAACCTTTATTTTATCTTCTTGAGCCCATCTTTGAAATCTTCTGTTCAGCTCTTTTATTTTATTATCTCTTCCCTTAGCTTGAGTCAGATCTGACTCAACGGCACTTGGCTGCTCCCCTAGCTTTAGCGACTGCACATTCAAGAGCAAATTTCAGAGTCTCTTCTGACATCGATTTTGGTCTCTTCTTTCTTTCCTGTCTTTTTACTGATCTCTTGCTTTCTTCATGTATGTCTCTGATGTCAGTCCACATCTCACCTGGTCTTTAGTCATGAATGTTTAATGTGTCAAATCTATTCCTGAATGGTATCTAAATTCAGATGGAATATGTTCAAGGTCATACTTTGGCTTTCTTGGATTTGCTCTAATTTTCTTCAGTTTCAACTTGAACCTGCACGTGAGCAATTCTGCAGTCAGCCCCTGGCTTTGTTCTGACTGATGATATATTTTTTTAGATGATGGAAAAAGTAAAATACTACATAGTAAATCATTACTGTCTTAGATTCAGCAAACCAAATTATAGGCAATAGAATGGCTAGAAGAACTCTTTCGACACAAATAGGTGGCTATGTGCTTGAGGGAAATGAGGCTTTGAAATCATGTAGACTGTGTGAATAGAAGGCCCCTGGGTGGTGCTAGTAGTTCACAATCTGTTACTAACCTAAAGATTGACAGTTCAAGCCCACCAAGAGGCATTGTGAAAGAAAGGCCTAGTGATATACTTTCATAAAGATTACTGTCTAAAAATCTCTACAGAGCTGATTTACTCTGTAACACGTAAGTTGCCATGAGTTGGAACTGACTTGGTGGCAGTGAATTTGGCTTCTTTGGATTTATATGAACTCAGATTCTACTTCTTACTGATTTTGCAATCTTGCAAAACTGATTTACTTTTTCTCTGAGTCTTAGTGAAACAGGGGAGAAGCTTTAGACACCCCGATTTTAAAAGGGAAAATTAAAATAGACAGCCAGGATTAAACCTTTTTGTTGTCTTTTCTCCTGTCTAAAGAATCCTGATATTCCTCACCTTAGCCTGGGCATGGGCTGAGGAGGCCACCCATTAACAGACAGGAACCACTGAGATTACAGTCTTTGTAGCTTTTTACAACTTCTTTAGGTATGTCAAAGGAATGCAGAGACAGTGAAGACATAGAAGTGTACTTCTCCAAGAGACAGCCTGGAGTGTCCAGATCCTGACCTCTGATATGCAGATTTGACCATCCTGCTCTTAGGACAGAGTGCCCCTCCCAGTTGCCCCCATTGTTCATCCAAGATCTCTGTGCGCATGTGTCCTTTTCCCCTATAAAAACCTTGGGTTTGGTCTGACAAATTTAGACAGCCCTGGAGATTCAAATGTATCTATCTCCTGTGTTCTTGCCAGCAGAACATGGTCAATAAACTTTTTGATCACTCACCCAAAATACCTATCTCGGAAATTGGCTTTTGGGGGCAGGTAACAAGAATTTGGAGTTTTGTCTGGTGACATTAGTTTATTTTAAAATGGATAAGTAATATCTACTTCAAAGGGTTATTGTAAGATTAAAAGAGACAACCTTAAATGCTTAGCATAGTGCCTGGCATAAAACAGATACTATAATTTTTGTAAAAAGTTAATTTCATAATATTATTTCCCCCCTGCTATATAGTAGTCTGAGTTACGACAAGTATTAACTACATATAGTCATCTTTGTATTCCTAGAATTTAATAACTTATAAGTGGGTGTGTGGAAACCTTGATGGTGTACTGGTTAAGAACTTTGGTTGCTAACCAAAAGTTTAGCAATTTGAATCCACCAGACACTCCTTGGAAACTCTATGGGGCAGTGCTACTGTTTTCTGTAGGGTCGCTATGAGTCAAAAGAGGCTCGAGTGTAACTTGAGTATGAACTAAATAATTCCAATAATTTTAGTTCCCATTTTTTTTTGGAATCTAATAACATATGGGACATGTTGTTGGTGCAAATAGCATTGAGAAAGTGGTGTTGGAGGGAGTCTGGGCATGATCCTGCTTTGCCCTGGGTTTAGCTGATTGGTTCTTTCCATTTGTTGATTGGAAGATCCTCTTTTACCAAGAAGGGAATAAATACTGTACCTGGGATATCAGAATGTAATCTGTCTTTTAGAAATAGAAAAATCCAACCTGTTAATTTTTTACATCAAAACTCTGAAGCCTTTGCTGGAGTGGAAAAACTGAGGATATTGGTGGTCAGAGGATATCAGGAAGAATAAGGCCAAGCTGACTTAGAAAACTCACAACATTACGGTTTCTTTCTTGAGTGTGGTGTTATTGATGGCCTTGAAGATACTTTATGAAGGAATAGTAGATCAAGTCCTTCTAGATGTATCTTCCTTAAATGTCAGATTAAGGCAGCTGTTTCTGGTACCACCGAAGTGTCTTTCTTCCTTTAAGATCTGGAAATCGTCTCCATCTCTTGCATTGATCAGAGGAGAAATGACATTAACTCTTCTCAAGTGACTTCTAGTCCCTTCCCAGAAGCTTCTTGTCCCTTCCATGAAAAGCAGTATATGCATGTTCCGCAAACAAATGAGTTACTTCAGTTCTCCAGATGCCATGTCGTGCACACTAATTAGTTCAGCAAGTGGCTCATTATTTTTGAAATCTCTGCCATCAGGTCTCTTTAGTTAACTTTCTCTGAAGAGGATTTAATTTTTCTTGTAACCTTTTTTTTTTCTTTCTTCCCACTTTCAAACACTCTTTTCCTCCCTCACCCCCCACCACAAGCCACCTGAGATCCTGGAATCCCTTCTAATCTTTAACCTTTCTATAGAATGAAAAGACTGAGTTTTACTTTACATTTAAAGGAATGATTTTGTATCAATGCCATAAAACCCTTTTCTGAGAACTCTCTAAAAAGCAGCTGACTACTCTTTTATGTTAATGGCCATAAAAATGAAAGGACAGACTTAGAAGTGAAAAAATGTTTCTCCAACCAGAGCTGGTAGTTCATTTCCAAGAAGGAATACAGTAAAGTCTTGCCAATGGTGAACGCTGTGGAAACAGGGGACTGTTGTCTGGTGTTAGCTCTACGGGTCTGTGGAGACTTAATTATCAGTGCAGCTCCCTGGAAAGTCATACTTTATATAAAATGCTTACTGACACTACACAGAGAATGTAGCCATGGGAGAATTCATTGAAACCATGCATATCAGAAACTACGAGCTTTGAAGTCGGAAGACTTTCAAGCCTGGTTTGAATTTCTGGTGGTGTGACTTGCGAGGCGATGGCGTAAGTGATCTCTCCTAGCAAACAGGAGAGTAACATACAGTACAAGAGCAGGGGTTGTTCTATGGTAGAGTGGTTGCCATGAGTTGGAATTGACTGGACTGCAGCTAACAACAACAACAAACATTGTGAGGGATACACGGGCTCAGTGCCCAGTCAATACCTCTCAAGTGCTGCTGTGTCCCTCTGTCCGTGGCTGCATGCTGCTATGGTGCTAGGCAGGTTTCAGTGAAACGTCCAGATTCAAATGGACTAGGAAGGAAGGCCCAGTAAAGCCATGAAAACCCTATAGATTACTATGGCCCAATCCTGTCAGGCATAGGGTTTCCATGAGTCTTCATTGACTTGATGGCAGCTAAAAACTCCAAAAACCAAACCCACTGCTGTCAAGTCAATTGACTCAAAGTGACCCTACAGCTACCCCCTAGGACAGAGTAGAACTGCCCTATAAAGTTTCCAAGGAGCACCTGGTGTACTCGAACTGCCAACCTTCTGGTTAGCAGTTGTAGCACTTAACCTCTGCACCACAAGGGTTTCCCGATGGCAGCTAATAACAGCAAATGTAGCTCAAGCAGTAGTTTTAATGATAGATTGAGAGAATATTTGTAAACATATATTGTTGTTGTTAGGTGCTCTGGAATTGGTTCCAACTCACAGTGAGCCTATGCACAACACAATGAAGCACTGCATGGTCTTGCACCATGCCCACAATGGTTTTTATGCTTAAGCCCATCATTATGGCCACTGTGTCAATTATCTTGTAGAGGGTCTTCCTCTTTTTTGCTGACCCTCCACTCTACCAAGCATGGTGTCCTTCTTCAGGGACTGAATTCTCTTGACAGCATGTCCAAAGAATGTGAGATGCAGTCTCTCTATCTTTGCTTCCAAGGAGTGCTCTGGTTACATATGTTTCTTTGCTTTCTCACTAGCTGCAATTTGAGAAGTAAAATCTGTCTTTGAAATATAATTCCATTATTTGTTGTCTGCTGAGTTTGGAAAAACTACATATTCTTTGTGTGAATCCTATTTGTGATGGGAGCCCCTTCTCCACAGTGCTGAGTTGATCATCTTCACAGTGCTGAGTTGATCATCTTCCTCAGTTCCGTGGACAACATTATCGCTGGTTCTGCAAGGTTTCTCTCTGGTTGTATCTGTTCACTTCATTTTTCACACCCATCACTCAGTCTTATTACCCTTGTTTCTCATCAGCAAACCTTCTAATGTGTTTCATAATATCCTTTTACTTGTATGTGTCCTTGGAAAACATGTATTGTTATTGTTTGCACATAGTGCTAATTCACATAAATTATATTGTACATATAACTCATTTGTCATCTTTCCTCTCAAAGTTATGTTTTCAAAGATCTATGCTGCTATATATAGAAGTCTACATGTTTCCCACTGTACGCCTCCACTGTATTTTTCCTTTCCATTTCTCCAGTGGTAGACACTTGGGATTCCTTCCAATTCTTCTACTGGACTGGCAAATATTAGAAAACTAGACATTTCCAGGTATTAGAAGAGAGGCAAGTTATAGAGAGTACATGGCACACAAACCCTGGAGCCAACCAGCCAAGTGCTGTTGAGTCGGATCTGGCTCAACATGCTTCATAGTATATGTGTATGTGTGTGAGTATTCATGCACACCTACACACATATATATACTTAAAATCTGCATGAACATATACATATTTTATGCTCTAACATTTCCTAGAATTCTGAGCAATGTAGCTCTGCAGCATTCCAGCCTCTAGAGTACAGAAAGGTGAGTAAGAAAGAGAAATGAATGAATGATGTGTGTCAATTTATCATTCCACCACAGTCTGGTAATGTGTTTATTATGGAAAGAATAAAGAGCAGCCAGTAATCTGTGTTCCTTCTGGTGAGATTAAAGTAGGTTTTCTAAATCCCTTTTGTATCTTGGACCCCTTTGGCAACCTAGGAAAGGCTTTGGACCCCCTTTTCAGAATGTCATTTTTAAATGCATAAAATAGGTGTTTACAAAGGAAATTAATCATATAGACATAATGTTATCAATATATTTTTTAAAATTATGTTATAATTATGTATATGATTTAACTCAATAAATAACAAGATTGAATGGTGTATCTAACAAGTAATTGCCACAATTTTGAAAGGGCAATGAGTATAAAGGTTATTTTGAGATACCTGCAATGATGAAAATGTGATAAGAAAATAAGTGAGATTGTATTGGTAATGACATCACAGAGACTGCTATTACTACTTGCCTTCTCATATCCAACTGAAGTAAATGCTCTGACTCTAGAGTAAAAACTGTTGGCTTAAAGGAAGGAGTTGGTCTGAGCATTGGTTATCAGTCACCACAGGCTACTCTTGACAACATCTATTTGCTTTCCATCTACCAGGCACCTCCTCTGGTCAGGACTTTACATTTAAACTCTGTAACAAAGACTGGAAGGTGCAAGAGCCCTTCCTCCAACCTGACAATTTTGGAGATGCAAACCTGTAATACTGACAGTGTCTGGTCACCAATGTCTAGTTCATCAACTTTGGGATCTTGGTCCCACTCAGTTGTTACTCTGTAGACTCTGGTGGCTGTCATTTTCTTAGATGATGGCATAACCAATGATTTTTCCTTCTAGAGTATTGTACAGCATTCAGATTTGGTGAATAAGCAAGACAGAAACTAAAAATCTTTCATATTATCCTCCTTCTGTTGTCCCATCTACCTTCTGTACCAGACCACAGAGCAGCCCCTTGCATCTACCATCTTTCACAAAAGATGACAACTCACAAGAGTCCTGAGATGCTCTAAGAGCTGCTGGTAGCTTTATTGTTGTTAGTTTTTTAGATTCATGCTCCCCTCTTGCTTCAGTAATTTCTCCTGGGTTTGTTTTGAAGGGAGGCAGCCAACACTTCTTGCTAGTTCATCATTTTGATGGGAACATATTAGTTTCACTATTTCAAAAATACCAATTTAATGCTGTCTTTATAGGAGTATCTTGAGAACGAAATGAGGTAAGGCAAAGTACTTAGCACAGCTGCTGACCCATAGTAGGTACATAACCTAGGTGTGATACATTTTTTAAAAAACGTAACATGCTACAGACAGACTGTTAAGATGTGAGTGCTCGCTAATGCAGGTGTGGTACGTGCTCCCTGTTACAAGAAGGTTCTTTCTCCTGAGGCAGTGCCTCTTCACTCGACCACCTGGTAGAATCACCAGAGGAGCTTGTGAACGTCTGGGTACTTAGCCCACACCCCTGTCCAGCTATATCAAATTTCTGGGGGAGGGACTCAAATATTTGCATTTTTAAAGTCTTTCAGATGATTCCAACGTTCAGCCAAAAGTGAAACTCTATGATGAATGGACTCCATGGTTTAGTAAATTCCCACTGGCTTTCTTTTATAACCTAGTGGCTCTGGGTAGTGATTGAGAAGAATGGAATTTCCTAGTGAGATGTTCAATTTCTGTAAGTCATCATACTTAAGGTTTTATGAGCACATGCATGATAAGCCAAGAATTTAAAATTGTCAGGACAGATTTGAGGTGGCAAAGGGAGGGATTATGACCGTTTAGGGCAGCAGATAATCTTCGCAGTGCTCAGAGGACACGTCCCCTACAAGTATGGACATGTCCCCTACAAGTGTTAGAATTCCCTAAATTAATGAGGCAGGGTCCTTTGGAAAATGGTTTAATTATTACGAATTTGACAGAGAGAATACAGTAATATTCCCTCAAGAGCACTGTGTTCATTCTTTTGTTTCATTATTGTTTATTATTTTCGTTATTCATTATTTTGAAGTTTGTCTGTAGTTTTGGAACTAGAGGGAATTTGGCATGGTGAAACTTGTGATTCTGTCTTACAGCACTCATCAGTAATTCTCCTGGCCATATCATTTGAAATGAACTAAGTTTGGAACACGTTATCTAGAATGATTATATACCCTAGTGTTTTAAATTTGCCTGCCAATTCAGAGTTATAGCTGTATGTTCCTTCCATGGAGTGAGGTGTCAGAGATGGAGAAGAACTTGGCACGAGAGGCTGTTCCTCAGAAAAGAGAGGGTGCAGATGGTCCAGCCAGTTGGGGGTGAGGAATTAGAAGCTATGGAAGAGGTTACAGCTGAAGACAGATTATAAACTTCCTGTAGGAAGTGTTGTGTAAGTGAGTGTTAATGGAAGTTTATGCAGCTACCCTGGATGAAAAGCAAGACAAAGACAGATATATAGAAAACCTCACATCGAACTTCTTAAGGCAGCACTTACAAATCCTTGAGAATGTATCCTACATGATCTGATCCAATGGAGAGCTGAAACTCAGCAACTCAGTTTTGTTATGCTTGTGTTTTCTTTCAATTTGAACAGTGCTTTCTGAATGTCATATGCTACAATGCCTAGCCAGCAGCTAACAGCAGATAGATAATGCTAGAGACCTGAAAAGAAGAGAGCAGAGAAGAATGAAAATCATTCCAAGGACTGCCTTGAAGCAAAAAGCTGAAGATGGTGAAGAGTGTATTCTGTATTCTTCCCTTTAACAGCATCAGTATTAAAAATTGTAGTAACCCTTATGCAAGGGTCTATGAATCAGTCTGCAGTTTGGAATAGACCCTGCTTTTCTTTCTCACTTGCATTCAAATTTATCTCTTCCTGTCCTCTTCTCTAATTCTACTTAGTGTTATGTGACAGTTAGCTTGACAAATGGTTCCTTACTAATAGATTGAGTGTTGAAGCATTCATTAAAAAATAATAACAACATTTATTGAATGCTTTCTGTGTGTCAGGAAATGTATTAGAAGTGTACACATATTATCACCAACAAGTTAACATTTTCTTTTGGAAATGTACCAGATAATTTAACCCCCATCCAATGACCAAAATAGCAAACTTTTTTTTTTAATTATGATTAAGTCTTTCCCTTATAATCCTATTTAAATTTGCATGCCTGCCTATCTGCAGCTCCTTCTATTCTCCTTGCTCAGTGACAGCACTCTCCTTTTCATTATCTGTGTCATACCCTCTTAATAATCTCCTGTGCCCTCGTCTTCACCTTTTCCTCTCCCTTCTAGTAAGAGTCCACCAGGACAGCTTCCTATAGGTGCACAGAACCATAAATTACACACATCAAATGGTCACATTGTGACTCTGAATCCAGTCTATTCCTATCTGAAAAGTTGACCTCAGTAATGTTTTCTGGTCGGAGGCAGCACAGGTCTACGGGCCCAAGGCATCTGGACCATCAATTGAAGTCTTTTAGTGGAGTTATTGAGGAGCACCCCTCTTTTTCTCATGTCACCACTGGGACTCAACATTGTGTGCCCCATCACGGTGGTCTTTGGTGATAGCCAGGTGCCGTCTAGTTCTTCTGGTTACATGTTGATGCAGTCAGCCATTCACATGGGTCCTTCTGTCTCCTGGGTTCTTTTTCCCTCACATCTTTGTGGTTCTTGGTGATTGTTTTAGTCAGCTAGGGCTGCTCTAACAGAATTACCACAGAGTGGGTGGCTTTAACAAAGAAAGATTTATTCTTACACAGTCCGGTAGGTTGCAAGTCCATATTCAGGGTGTCCGCTCCAGGGAAAGACTTTCCCCTTGTCGGCTCTGGAGGAAAGTCCGGTATTGCATCAGTCTTTGTCCAGGGAGCGTCCTCACGCAAGAACCTCTGGTCTGAAGGACGTGCTCTGCTCCCGGTGCTGCTTGCTTGACTGTAGCGAGGTTCTCAAATTGTCCTTTGTTTCTTTTTCCTTTTATTCCTTGCAAGCTAAAAGCATTAAGGGTGGGGCAAACCATACTCCAGGGAAACTCCCCCCCCCAGCAGGAATTCACAGCCCCACCCTAATCCTTTAACATACAGGTTAACAAAACCACACAATGGAGGACAGTCCCAAGATACTGGGAACCATATCCCAGCCACGTGGCTGCACACATTTTTGGGGGGACACAATTCCAACCATGACAGTGATCATCTGTCCTGGATGAGTTGGGACCATATGGTGTACCTCAGATGGCAGCTTGCTAACTTTTAAGACCCCAGACACAAAATCACAAACTTTTAGGCTTCTGGCAGAGGTTATTTTTGAGGTCCATCAAGTGTGTCTTTGACTCACAGTGACCCCCTGTGACAGAGTAGAACTGTCTCATAGGGCTTTCTAGGCTGTAATCTTTATGGAAGCAGATGGCCAGGTCTTTTCTACCATGAAGCTACTGGTTGGGTTTGAACTGCAAGCCTTTCAGTTAGCAGCCCAGCAGTTAATCTTTAGGCCACCAGGATTCCTTTTAGATAAACACTGAAGACAAGAGTATTTGCTGACTGGGAAATCAAACTCATAAAACCAAACCAAGCCCATTGATGTCAAGTCAACTCCAACTTATAGCGACTCCTTAGGGCAGAGTATACCTGACCTATAGAGTTTTCAAGGAGTTCCTTGTGGATTTGAACTGCCAACCTTTTGGTTAGCAGCCATGGCACTTAACCACTATGGTAGAAAAACATAGTAAAGCTTCTCAAATCACACCTGGTGCTTGACCACTTACTGCATCGATGGCAGGGTATTTATCAGAAATCAAAGAGTCAGAAGCTCTAGATTAGACAACTGCATCTCTTATTGGCTATGCTCTTCTACAATCAGTTAAGTCCTCTGAGCCATGGTTTCCTCATCAATAAAAATGTTATAATCAATGAGACCATTATGAGGTTGTTGTGGAGATGATACATGGTAATCTATCTGAAAGATGCTTTGGTATTTAAATGAAACAAAGATATCTTAGCTATGCTGGTGGTTGTTATTAATGAGGCTTGGGCCAGTTCTGGTATTTCTAAGGCCAGTTTTGGGGTTCCCGTGGAAACCTATTTAACATAATATTTTTGAAATCTTCAAGTCATCAATGACTTCATCTTAATTTTAAAAAGCTCTGGTGAAATATTTTGTCATGCTTTTTACATAGTTGCAATTTAGTTGACTAAGGGGTAATAACACCCTGGGGAAAGGGTTATTTTTAATGAAGTAGTGTACACTTTTGTGATCTATTTTAATTTTCTACTCAGTATATATATGGTTCTAGACGTGCAGGTTTCTGATAAGTCTTAATAAATGTTTAGCTATATGGGCATAATGATTTCCACTTCAGCTAAAACTATATCAGTCAGTAGCCATTCAATTATAAATTGTACTTGTGTTATACAGGTACTTTTAAAAGGTCTGGTTGAATTTATTAATATGCTTTATTGTGTCACAACTTATAAATTTACTCTGGCTTGGCAAAGTATAGAAAGTCATGGTTTGGGAGAGTTGATTCAGTTGGGAAATGAATAAAGATAAAACAAGGATTTCTCTTAGCTCCAGGATATTTTGCCCATCTGGTTTGGAAATTTTACTCATCAGTCTGATAGATACATGTTAAAGGAAATGAATTTTGCTCTGGAATATTTTTTATGATTGTATATGGCCTGAAAGGGCAGCAGCTAAGTGCTTGGCTGTTAACTGAAAGGTTTGCTAATGGAACTGATCAGTAGCTCCTTCTCTGCAGGAGAACATACGGTAAAGATCACAGGCAAGAAAACCTTACAACAACTACTTTTCTTACTACTTGTATTGTTGTTGTTAAGTGGTGTTGAAATGATTCTGATTCATAGTGACGCCATGTGGCAGAGTAGTACTGCCCCATAGAATTTCCCAGACTGTGATCTCAATGGGAGCAAGTCACCAGGTTTTTCTCCTGTAGAACGGCTGGGCAGCTTCAAACTGTCAACCTTTTGCTTATCAGCTGAGTGTCTCTCAGCTGCATCACCGAGCTGTCTTCAAACCAAACCAAACCAAATCAAACCCACTGCTGTCGAGTCTATTATAACTTCCAGTGATCCCATAGGTAGTTGATATTTCCCAGCAACTTGTTAGTAATATTAAGAGTCATGTAGGTTGTTTCACACTACATAGCAATTTTTTATTCAAGTACTGCATTCTAAACATGGCTTCAGTCCACACCTAGTCTTAGTTGAACATAACTCCTTCCTTCTCCACCACCCTTGTACAATGTATCCTGTATCAGACCAGGCAGTTAACTTTGCTTTTTATACTAAAAGAGTGAAGATCTTTGTGTGTCATGTCTATGTTTCATTATTATCCCCAGTGTCTTGCTCATAAAAAATTGTTGCCATTGAGCCAATTCTGACTTACACTGACCCCATAGAACACAGTAGAACCACGTCATAGGGTTTCCAGTGACTGGTGGATCTGAAGTGCTGAAGTATTGGTTAGCAGCTGTAGCTTTTAACTATTGCATCGCCAGCTTCAAACTGTCAACCTTTTGCTTATCAGCTGAGTGTCTCTCAGCTGCATCACCGAGCCGTCTTCAAACCAAACCAAACCAAACCAAATCAAACCCACTGCTGTCGAGTCTATTATAACTTCCAGTGATCCCATAGGTAGTTGATATTTCCCAGCAACTTGTTAGTAATATTAAGAGTCATTTTGCTTATAAATCCATTTTGCTTATAAATCTGCATTAAAACATTATGAATGTTCTGCAACTTAGACAACACAGTTCTTCGGATTTCTATCTTTACTTGTAGAATGCTACACAAACTTCTTTGAGATTCTTAAACTTCATCTCCTTCTCTATATGTTTAAAAACAAACCTACTATTTCTAAATGTTGGTCTTAAGAGATGTATTTCCTGGCTCCCAAATACCCTTTTAATCCAGTATTGAAGTCATTCCTGAGATTCACCCTTGAGCCAATAATTAGACAGTCCCATAAAACAAAAGGATACTTAAAGGGGCCCACCAGCTGAGGAGTAAGGACAAGAAGCCTGGAGGGGACAGGAAAGCTGGTAATAGGAAACCCAAGGTTGAGAAAGAGAAAATGCTGTCATGTCACAGTGTTGCAAATAACGTAAAAAAAGAACATGTGTACTATTTGCTTAATGAGAAGCTAATATGCTCTGCAAAACTTTATCTAAAGTACAATAAAATTAGTCTGTTAATGAAAAATATATTTCCATCTTCATGATAATTATTAAGCATATTAATACTTAATAAAAAGTTCTTAAAGAATAAAAATAACAGCCTCTATTTACATGGTTCCCGAACTCTGCAACAAAGCACCTTGGGTACCCCAGTGCATTTACAGGGATGCTGCTACTTATCTTCTATTTTCAAGAGAAACAGCAACAGTGGACATCTGCCAGTCACTGTATAAACTGCTGACTCAAGGTAGTTCTTAACTTTAAGATCAGATCATGTTATATTTCTTTTTAATATTGAGCTTGTAAAGATGTATAACACACCATTTGCCAATTCAAGGTTTTTCAAATATACAATTTACTGACACCAATTACATTAATTATATTTTGCAGGTATCACCAATATGCATTACCAAATTTCCTGTTGCTGTAAATAGTTACTCAGTGCTTCTAGACAACGACTCCCTGCTTTCCCTTTGTCCCTCTCCCACTTGGTTGTTATTGTTAGGTGACATCAAGTTGGTTCTGATTCATAGTGACCCTGTGTACAATAGAACAATACACTGTCTGGTCCTGTGCCATGCCCTCAATCATTATGCTGAAGCCCAATTGTTGCAGACACTGTCAATCTATCTTGCTGAGGGACTTCTTATTTTGCACTGACACTCCACTTTACCAAGCATGATATCTGTTTTAGTCATCTAGTGCTGTTTTAACAGAACTACTGCAAGTGTATGGCTTTAAAAAGAGAAATGTTATTTTATCGTAGTCTAGTAGGCTAAAAGTCCAAATTCGGGGTGTTAGCTTCAAGGGAAGGCTTTCTCCGCTGGCTCTGGAGGAAGGTCCTTGTAGTCAGATGGGAAGCTTCTGAGGTCCAGGAATCCCAGTTCTTTGCAAAGGACATGTTCAGCTCCCGGCACTGCTTCTTGGGGTATGAGGTCCCAAATTATCTTCTTGCATCCATTTCCTTTATGTCCCAAAAGGTTGCCTCAAGCCACAGTGCAGTCTTACATGTTGAATCCTGCACAGCAAAGAGAACTGCAGCCTACTCTCCCACGTGACATCACAGGGGCAGAGTTTATAGCATGGAGGAACACTGCGCAATACCAAGGATCATGGCCTAGCCAGATTGCTACATATATTTTTGGGTGGTGGGGGACACAGTTCAGTCCCTGACAGTGTCCTTCTGCAGGGATTGATCTTTCCTGACACATGTTCAAAATATGTAAGACATATTTTTTCCATTCTTCTTTCTAAGAAGCACTCTGGTTGTACTTCTTCTAGGATAGATCTGTTTGTTCTTATGACAGTCCATGGTATATTCAATATTCTTCTCCAACACCCTGATTCAAGGACATCAATTCTTTTGTCTTCCTTATGCAGCATCCAGCATGGCTTGGGCCAGGTGCATCTTAGTCTTCAAGGTGACATCTTTACTTTTTAATGTTTTAAAGAGGTCTTCTACAGTAGATTTGCCCACTGCAGTGAGTCTTTTGATTTCTCAACTGCTGCTTCCATGGGTGAAATCCTTAATAACCTCTATCTCTTTTCCATTTATCGTAATGTTGGTTACCGGACTTGGCGAAGATTTTTGTTTTCTTGGTGTTGAGGTGCAATCCATACTGAAGGCTGTGGTCTTTGAACTTCATCAGTAAGTGCTTCAGTCCTCTTCACTTTCAGCAACCAAGGTTGTGTCATCTGCATAACACAGGTTGTTAGTGAGCCTTCCTCCAATCCTGATGCCCCATTCTTCTTTTTATAGCCCAGATTCTCAGATTATTCACTTGGCATACAGATGGAAAAATATACTGAAAGGATACAACCGTGTCACTTTAAAACTATGCAGTTTCCCCTTGTTCTGTCTCATGATCCGTGTACAGATTCCTCAGGAGCACAATAAAGTGTTCTAGAATTCCCATTCTCTGAAATGTTGTCCATAATTTGTTATGATCCACACAGCTGAATGCCTTTGCATAGTCAGTGAAACACAGGCAAACATCTTTCTGGTGTTCCCTCCTTTTAGCCAAGATCTGTCTGACATCAGCAATGATATTCCCAGTTCCATATCCTCTTCTGAATCCGACTTGAATTTCTGGCAGTTCCCTGTCATTTTATTGCGGCAGTCACTTTTGAATGATCTTTAGCAAAATTTTACTTGCATATGATACTGTTTGATAATTTCTGCATTTGGTTGGATCACCTGTTAGCCACTAAAAAATTTTGGTCTCTATACATTTGCTTATTTTAGATGTTTCATGTAAGTGGCATCATATAGTATTTGTACTTTTGTGAAAGGCTTATTCTGCTAAGCATAAGGTACTTTTGTGATTGACTTACTTCACTCAGTATAAGGCTTTCAAGGTTCATCCATGTCACAGTATGTATCAGGACTTCCGTTTTTTTTACGACTGAGAGGTGTTCCATTGTATGTACATACCACATTGTGTTTATCCATTCATCTGTCGTTAGACTTTTCGGTTGTTTCCACCTTTTGGCTATTGTGAGTACTGCTGCAATAAATATTGATGTATGTGTGTCGGTTTGTATCACTGCTTTCTTTATATGTGACAAAGTTTAATCCACAACAGTTGCTTACAGGTGTGATTTTACAGGAATCCTCAGGAAGGCTGTTTCCACAAAGTCGCATCATTAATTACCCTGTGTCATCAAAAGCTAGGTAAACTACACACACTTGCAAGTATAAAGTAACTATACATATAATTACATGAGATGGAGAACAAATTAACATGTCAGCAATCAGCAGTTCCTTACATTTAGCATACATTACTTCTAGAAGTATTGGCAAATGTACAAATGAGTTAGACTATATAAGGATAGGGATTTCTTTCATGGGAAAGTTCCCATATCTGATGCATTTGCTAGAAAGAACAGCTCAGAGCAAGGTATCATGGAAAAATAGCTTAAATAGCTGAGACTAGTCAATACCGACAGGGTAAAGAGGATCGAAGGAGAGAGGTAGAGAACACAGAAGTCACAGGTAGCTGATTTTATATCTTTGCCTGAGGTCAGCCCTTGAACTACCAGCCAGTTGGGTTGTCACTCAAAACCTGAATCCCTAGTTTCTTTAGGAAGATGTCCGCCCTAAAATACACCCTTTTCTAAATTTCGATATCTGTGGTCAGGTATGGAAAAGGATGGGTGTTCTCTTACACATAATTCTTTGGGTCACTGAATACTAATAACTTTGCAGGAATTTAATAATTTCTGTTACCTTTCCAAAATCTGTTACACATATGTCATCTTGTTTTGGATGAATTATGACATTGTGATCAAGAAGGACAGGACAGGAAAAGAGGGAATTCTTATAAAAATGAATTGAGTAGTAGATGTGATATTTTGAATATTGTCACATCAGTTAATTTCAGAGTTGGAAACTGATTCCTTTTAAATAACTCAAATGATGCTGTTAATCAGTATTTATGTGCTGTAGTCAGTCAACAGTAAGCTTTGTTGTTGTTGTTAGGTGGCATCAAGTCAGTTCCAATATTTTGTGACCTCATGTGCGACAGAAGGAACCACAGCTTGGTCCTCTAACACCCTCATGACTGTTGCCACTATTTGAGCTTAGTGTTGCAGCCACTACCTCAGTCCATCTTGTTAAGGATCTTTCTCTTTTTCTCTGACTCTGTGTGTCATATTTTGAGTGTCTTATAACCCGAGGGGCTCATCTTCCAGTACTATATCAGACTATGTTTCACTGTTATTCATAAGGTTTTCACTAGCCAGTTTTTACACAAGTAACTTGTCAGGTCTTTCTTCCCAGTTTGTCCTAGTCTGGAAGCTCCACTGAAACCTGCATGCCACGGTTTATCCTTTTGGTATTTGAAACACCAGTTTCACTGCTTCTAGTATCACAGCAACACAAAAGCCACCACAATATGACAAGTTGATAGATGAGTGCTCAAACAATAAGCTTACTGATGTTAAAAAAAGCAAAGAAAAAACTATCTAAAACTTAGAAATAAAAGAATGACCCATCTATATGTTGCCTACAAAAAACTCACCTTAGACTTAAAGATATGAACAAACTGAAAATTAAAGGATAGAAGAATATATATCAAGCTAACAATGAACAAAGTAGAGTGAGTGTGGCAATTCTAATCTCAGATAAAATCAATTTTAATGTAAAATCCACCATCGTGGACAAGGATGGACACTTGCTGAAAGGCTCAACACACAAGCAGGACTTAACAATATTAAATATTTATGCACCTAGTATTAGAGCACCTAAATACATCAAAGAAACACTGACTACATTCAAACAGGAGGTAGATCACTCCACAATAATAGTAACAGACTTCAACACTCCACTCTCAATATTGGACAGATAATCTAGAAAAAAGCTCAGTAAAGACACATAAGACCTTATTGCCACAATTAACCGACTAGACCTTATCAACATACACAGAACTTTCTATCCATCAGCAGACAACTACACCTTCTTCTACAGTGCACATGGAACATTCTCCAGAAGAGACCATGTGTTAGAACATAAAGCAAATCTCAACAAAACCCATAACATTGAATTAATGCAAAACATCTTCTTAGATCATAAAGCCATAAAAGTAAAAATCAATAGCAGAAACAACACAGAAAGTAAAACCCGTGGAAACGGAACAACACCATGCCCAAAAAACCATGGATTATAGAAGAAATCAAGGAGGAAATAAAGAAACTTATGGATTCCTATGAGAACAAAAATACTTCCTACTAGAACCTATGGGATACAGCCAAAGCAGTGCTCAGACGTCAGTTTATATCCATAAATGCACACATTCTGGAACCCCACAGGCACCGGAAGAAAACAAATCATAAAGATTAGAGCAGAACTGAACTAATTAGAGAATAGAACAAATGAACAATTGAAAAGACCAAAAGCTGATATTTTGAAAAGATCAACCAAATTGACAAACCATTGGCTAAATTAACTAAAGAAAAACAGGAAAGGAAACAAATAACCCAAATAAGAAATGAGAGGGGAGTTCTCACAACAGGTCCAACAGAAATAAAAATATCATAGCTGAATCCTGTGAAAGACTGTGTTCTAACAAATTTGAGAACCTAGAGGAAATGGACAAATTCTTTGATTCATATCACCTTCCGAAGTTATCACCAGGTGAAGCAGAACAGCTTAATAAACCCATCACAAAGGAAGAGATTGAAAATGTCATAAAAAACCTGCCAATCAAAAAAAGGCCAGGCCTAGATGGCTTCACCACAGAATTCTACCAAGCTTTTAGAGAAGAGTTATCTCCAATACTACTGAGACTGTTTCACAGTATAGAAAGGGATGGCATACTCCCAAATTCATTCTATGAAGCCAGCATAACTCTGATATCAAAGCCAGGGAAAGACCCAGCCAAAAAGGAGAAATATCACTCATGAATCTAGATGCAAAAATCTTCAGCAAAATCCTTGCCAGCAGAATACAACAACATATCCAAAAAATAATCCATCATGACCAAGTTGGATTCATACCAAGGATGCAAGGCTGGTTCAACATCAGAAAAACAATTAATGTAATCACATAAATATAATCATAGTAAATGGTATTGACTTGGTGATTTCTTCCTTAATAATCTTGTTGTTGGTATAAAAGAATCTACTGATTTACTTATGTTTGTCTTGCATCCTGAGACTTTGCCGAACTCTTCTATCAGTTGGAGTAGTTTCCTTACGGATTCTTTAGGATTCTCTGCATATACAATCACATCATCTGCAAATAGAGAGATTATTATTTCTTCTTTGCCAGTGCAGATGCCCTTTAGTCCTTGATCTTGTCTAATTGGTCTGGCGAGAACTTCTAGTACAATGTTGTACTAGAACTTCTAGTACAATTTGTGTTGGAACATAAGTATTGATGAAGAAAAGGCATTTGATAAAGGCCAACACCCATTCATGCTAAAAACTCTCAGCAAAATAGGAATAGACAGCAAATTCCTCAATGCAATAAGGGCCATTTGTACAAAGCCAACTGCCTACATCATCCTGAATGGAGAGAGACTACTAGACAAGGACGCCCACTCTCACTTCTCAACATTGTACTATTTGACCCAGTAATTCCACTACTTGGAATATATCCTACAGCATCAAGGTCATTCACATCAACTGATACATGCACATGAATGTTTATTGCAGCACAGTCCAGAGTAGCAAAAAGATGGAATCAACCCAGATGCCCAACAGCAGAGGAATGGATAGGTATACTATGGTATGTATACTCAATGGAACAATATGCAATGGTAAATAACAGTGATGATAGCAAGAAACATCTCTTAACCTGGTTTCAACTGGAGGACATTATGCAGAGTTAAAGTAGTCAGTGACAAAAGGACAAATACTGTATGAGACCCCTACTGTAAGAACTTAAAAACAGACTCATGTGTAGAAGAAAAGATTCTTTGATGGCTGCAAGGGTGGGTGAGGGGGAAGGGTTTAGATTAGATAGTTTATAGAAATTGGGTTGGATGAAATCAGTGATAGCATACATTAGAAAGAAGATCAATAGTAACTGGACTTCAACACAATTTGAGTATTCCTCCCATTGTAACCCAATATTGAAAGGACAGAGTAGCTGGGGTGGGGGCCGGGGACCATGCTCTAAGGTGGAATCGAGGTCAACTGGCATGTCTAGTGTTTTGCTCATGAGGACTCTTGAGTGGCTTCTGGGGTCTTAAAAGCTGCCAAGCTGCCATCTGAGGGTACAGCAAATGGTCCCAACTCAACAGGAGCGGATGATCACTGAGGACAAGAACAACATGGGGAAAAGAGAACCCAGAAGACAGAGACCCGTGTGAGTGGGTCTCTACATTGACTCCTGATCGGAAGAACTGGATGGTGCCCGGCCACTACAAGTGATAGCCAAAATGGAGCTCACAAAGTTGAGTCTCACTGGCAACAGGAGAATAAATAGGGGTGCACCGCGAGATCGCCAATAAAAGACCACAAATGATGGTCCAGGGGCTTTGGGATTCCTCTGGGAGCATGGCCCCTGGCCCTGATGCTGCCCCTGTCCATAAATCATTATGAAGGTCAACTTTTCAGACAGCAATGGATTAGACTTGGAAATGTAGTGTGACAATATCTTGTGGGAATTTTACATTTCTATGCATCTATAGGATGTCATCCTGCTGACCTCTTGCTGGAGGAAGGGGAGTGGGTAGAGAGGAGGAGATAGGAGACTGTTGGGAGGATAGGACATGTATGGAGCAGAGAGGAGGGGTATGCGGTCGCTGAGCAGGGAAAGCAGTGGGAGCTGCCTATAGGGGAGCATGCGAATTTATATGGAAAAGTACATTTTCATTCAATCATAATTAAAAAAAATGATTCTATGTCTATGTTTGTTTAATTATCTAAGTATAGTGAATTGAATTGCGTCCCCCCCAAAATAGGTGTAGCCATGTAGCTGGGCCATGATTCCCAGTATTTTGTGATTGTCCCCTGTTTTGTAGTTTTGCTATGCTGTATACCTGGCTTGGCATGTTAAAGGATTAGGGGGGAACTGTAAATCCTGCTCCACCATAAAGGGAGTTTCCCTGGAGTATGACTTGCCCCACCCTTAGTCCTTTCTGCAAGAGATGAAAGGGAAGCAAGCAGAGAACTGGCAACCTCATACCATCAAGAAAGCAGCACTGGGAGAAGAGGGCATCCTGTGCCAAGATGCGCCCTGGACAAAGACTGATGTAATACTGGGCTTTACTCCACAGCCGACAAGGGGGAAAGACTTCTCTTGGAGTGGACACCCTGAATTTGGACTTGTAGTCTACCAGACTATGTAAGAATAAACTTCCCTGTGTTAAAGCCATTCACTCTGCGGTATATCTGTTAAAGCAGCACTAAGAGGAATGACTTTTTTTGCTATTGACTATTTGGAATCTCTGTGTGGGTACAAATGGGTTAACGTGCTCAGCTGCTACTAAAAGACTAGAGATCTGAGTCCATCCAGAGGAACCTTGGAAGAAAGTCTTGGGAATCTACTGAAAAGTCAGCTGGTGAGAACCCTATGGATCACAATTCTACTTTGACACACGAGGTGGCTATGAGTCAAAACCAGCTCAGTGGCTACTGTTATATGTAGTTATTAGTATTGGATGCCCCAGTACTACATATATTTATACTAGTTGCCATCAAACATGTTTACTGTTTGATTGGAACTCAGACACAAAGAAGTTACTTGTTAACTTGTATCTCTAGAGGAAGAGATGATCTCAAAGTTACAGTTTTATTGTGCCATAGGGTGTTTGTCAATTTTGTATCTATTAGCTGCTTAATTTCAGTACTTCTTTGACTGATTGTATGAATCACTATTGCTAAAGGTGCTTTAAACTAATTTTATCATATTCCTGGTTCCTTTATTAATTAATCAGTTGAATAAAATAATAGACACATGGTTATTTTACATTTGTATGAGAGTCATGCTTTTAACTTTTTGAAATTGTAATTGGATAGCCACTGAACTGGATGGATAATTTTTAGAACATTTGCTGACCCACCTCTTTAAATCAATCAAATTTCACACTATTAACTGTTTAGAATTCCAGACAGGCTTAATCTATAATTTGGATGGCAAGGAAGTACTCATTAGAAAAACTACCTATGCAATTCAAATCATTCATGTGTGTTGGCCATATGTTTTCTGGCCAGAAATGATGCCTTTTAAATGGAATATATGCTGTATCCCTACAGCAGTTACCACATTATCTTGGCAACTAAATGAAGCATATCTGGATGATAGAAGTGGAGCTGAATGAAATAGATTATTACTGAGTGCCTAACCTGTGCTAAGCAGTTATTGTTCAGGCTCTGGTTTAGCTTTTAAAATAGTCCTACATGGCAAGATTATTATCCTCATAGTACAGATAAGAAAATGATATTCAAAACGGTAAAATTATATGGCCAAAATGCATCACATGGTGTTAACCCTGAATTGTCCGATCCTAGAGTTAATTCTATTTCTATTAGTGTCACATTGTACCTGAGAATTATCTCCTTAATATTAGCTAGAAACTGTTAATAAGAATACTCATTAACTCACCAAATTCATCCAATTTTTCTTTATTATTTCCATAACATTAGCTGGAAGCTATTACTAAGAATACTCAATAATTCACCAAATTCATCTGATTTTTTCCACAGAGTTAGTAACACACTCTATTAGAATGAATGAAAAAGTTTAGTGAATGAAAGAAAGTTTTTTGTTTTTTTATTCCATCCTTTCTGCCTCCCTTCTCTGGTAATGTTTCTACATGTAAGCCTTTTCACGAATTTTCATAGTAGTGGTCTCACCCAATACTTATCCATCTGTAATTGACTTGTTTCACTCATCGTAATGCCCTCCAATTTGCTCCGTGTCATGAGATGACATCAAATTTTGTCAGCACCACTTGCTGAAAGGACTGTCCTTTCTCGTCTGATTGACTTTGGGTGCTCATAGAAGATCAGGTGACCATAGGTAGGTGGATTTACATCCGGGTTCTCAATTCTGTTCCATTGGTCAATATAATTGTCGTTGTGCTAGTACTGTGTGTCTTTGTTTCTAAGGGGTGGGTCTTGTAGACAATGTATTGATGAATCCTGCCCTCCACCCCCCATTCTGTCACTCTCTGTGCCTTTAAGGGTGCATTTAGGTCATTTACATTCAGTGTAATGGTTGATAGGTGTGAGTTTATTGCTGTCATTTTGTGGTGCTGACATTTTCTTTGTTTTTGCTTTCCTGTGCTGAATTCCTGGATTTCCTTTTTATTGAGAATTTGTTTTCCTTCTTTATTATGATGAATAGGTTTATTAACTTTCTTTGTGGTTTTCTTGAAATTTACCTCTCTCTTCCTCGGTTTGAACAGTTTATTGCTAGCTGTTGGTGACTTGCCTTAGACTCCATCAGAAAGTTCTTTGTCTACACTGTTTGTTCCCTCTTCTGGTATTCTCAGATTGTTGTCATTTACAGATTAACCTCTCTGGTTCCATGTTTTCATTCTTTTGGTTTTGGATAGTTCTTGAGTTCATTTCCTAAGTTGGCATATGGCTGGTATAATTTAGGCCATGGTCTGATATTGTTTGATTTTTAATAATTCTTGTAAGTTTGGTTTGGTTTTTACATATTCCCTTAATTTCTGTTTATCTGGAAATGTCCTAATTTTACCATGTGTGAATGACATTTTTTGCAGGATATGTTTTTGTTGATTGGCGGGGTTTTTTTCTTTCAAGATTTTTATATAAATACTTGGACATGTTGCCTTCTTATCTGCATAGTTTCTGCCAAATAATCAGAGCTTAGTCTTATTGTTTCTCCTCTGTGTGTGACTGTTTTTCTTGAGCTGTTCTCAGAATTGTTTCTCTGTCTTTGGTTTTAGCAAATATGATTATGATATGCCTTGCTGATTTTCTTTTAGGTATGTCCCATACATGGTTCACTGAGCTTCTTGGATGGTCAGCTTTTCATCTGCATGATATTAGGTAAGTTTTCTGTCACTAATTCTTCAGTAATACTCTCTGTTTTTTCATTTTCTCCCCCTGTTCTGGAACTCTGAGTCCTTGCAGATTTTTGCTTTTGATTGTATCCCACATAATTCTCAGAGTTTCTTTAATTTTTCTCACTTGTTTTCCTGATTTTTCCTCAGATATGTGTCCAAATGTTTATATTCACTTTAATTGATTCTGTGTTTCATCATTTCAGACCAGCTCCTCAGCCTTTCTATGACACTGTTTCTGAAATCTTTCTTTTTTATCTTCTGGTTTTCTGAATGTTTTTGTATAATTTCTAGTTGAGAAATTATTTTGGCATTTTGTTTCTTTATTATTTTTGTGAATTCTCCCATGAAATTTTTCTGTCTTTTCTATGAATTTTTCTATTTTATTCTCTCTCTCTCTCTCTCTCTTTTTTTGCTACAACTTTGGTGTAGCTCTGAATATTAAAGATTTGAATTCCCTATCAGGTAATTCTAGACAGTTTTCTGCTGGAAAATCATCTGGTGTTTTATTTTAGATGCCAACTGGAAACTTCCTGTTTTACTTTTGTTTATTTTTCTAAAAAATATATTTTGATACTGTCTACTGTCTTCTAGCCATTCAGTAGTTATTTTTTTATTGATTGAGGATCTGTTTGTTTTGGCATACTATTTTGTTTTATTTGGCTATGTATAGGCAAGCTGAACATTGTTGTCTGCTTGTCTGTGGTAATGATATTTCTCATCTCTTTGTTCAACAGGATGGGTCAGTCACTCAGCTATGGTGCATGAGGGAGGTTCAGTGTGTGATCTGTGTCCTGCTAGAAGCTCCTGAAGGTGTTTTTGTGTACTCCTCTACGCCAGTCTCCAAAGCAGGTGTGGCAAATCCAAGCACTATAGACTCAGCATGTCTCAGCTGGCTGAACCACTTTTGCTAGCCAGGAGGCATCAGAAGTGAAGCAATGGGAAGAAAATGGGGAGTGGGAAAGGGTGCCTTAATTGACATCAGGTGCTTTGTCTCCAAGAAGACCCCTGTAAATCTGCTCTCCCCTGTTTCCTGTCTCCCAATCTCTGACAGGTGTTTGAGTTGGTGAATCTGTGCCAGGTTACCTGACTGGTGACTTTCTCTTGTATTTCTTCTTGCTCTAGTTTTCTGTTTTTGGCTGAGATCTTTAGCTCTTCATTTGGTGCCTTGCATTCCAGGATTGACATCTGTCTGTGTGTTAGTTTTTCAGGTCTTTGCTGTGGGAGGATGGCGTGGTCCTTTTGTCTGTGGTGCCATGTTGGCCAGAAGTCGAAGAAATTTTTATAGTATAATTTCAAGGTAAGAACTTCTTGTTAATGATATTTTTAAGTGGATTTCAGCTCTCCAATAGCAAATCCCCTCTTCCTAGGCTTCCATTTTGGGAATTTCTTCATCCTGTGCACTTTTAGTAGATGTTAACACTGTTCTTCACTATGAAAATTGAAAGGAAAGGATCCCCTTCTTCCCTGCCTTAGTATATCTATGGGTGGTCACTAGTTAACTTTTGCTTGGTCAATAAGACATTCTCTTCTGAGATTCTGAGACTTAGATGAATGATATACATATGTGGTAAAAGTAAGAAGCTGGATTCATTGTAGTAGTCTAGGAGATATTGGAGACTGACTGTTTCCCTAGGGTGGCATTTACTGCAGCTCCTGATTTGCTCAGTTTTTGGAGTTCCCTTGGTGCAGCTGAAACAAATAGTGTTTACAGCAAGCCCACCTGTTACAGGGTAGAAATGTTGCATAGGGTTGTATGGGCTCTAATCTTTATGGAAGTTAACTCTGAAGGTTTGAACCACCAACGTTTAGGTTAAAAGTAGGGCACAGCCTATTTGTACTACCCAAGGACCCAAGGACTTTCCTACGATCACATCCTTCTCATTTGTTTCCTGTCGGGACTCTGACAAGTACTATGCTTATTCAGATTTGGTTTCTAGAGTGTGCGCTTGGTAGCAAACAAAAAACCACCAGTTGTCAACTTGATTCTGACCCACGGACCCCCATGTGTGTCAGAGTACAACAGTGTCTATAGGGTTTATAATGGCTGATTTTTCAGAAGTAGATCACCAGGACTTTCTTCTCAGACACAGTGGGGTGGACTCAAACCTCCAGCCCACTGGTTATCAGCCACACATGTCAATCATTTGCACTTTCCTGGGACTCTGTAGCGTAACAGAGAGATCCCAAAATACAGTGTCTTAAATGGAATTAGAATTTATTGACATTTATTGCTCTCTCCTATGACAATTAGGGAAAATTAAGCAATGCAGTACTGGTAAGCAGCTGTGCTTTTCCCTCCCTGACTTATACCTTCCACTCTGGAGGCCACATTGGTTGCTCCTGGCCCCACTGTCTCCCTCCCAGGAGACACAGGGAGGGGGAAGAATGTTGGAGCTCACACTAATCCTTTTAAGAGCAAAACCCTATGCTAACACACATCATTTTCAGTCACATGGACTAGGCATTCCCTTAATTTCATGGCTGCTTTTAGGTGAAAGAAAGACTGGAAAATTCAATCTTCCTTTGAGCAATAATATGCCCTGCTGACATTCTCTCACTATAAAAACAGGAGAGAATAGTTATTAGGGGAAAATTAATTTAAGGTCAGAGGCTCATTCTACTTCAAGAGGAGCCAGGCAGACACCAGGTATGCCCCAGGGATATAGTGGTGAATAAAATATTCTTCCTCTTCTCAGTGAATTGATGGTTCTGTTAGTGAGACAGGTGCTGATACAGGTAGTTTCAACACAGTGCATGGAATATGATGAAGGTGCAGCCTGGGTGATATAGGACCACTGAGTTGGAGGGCAGGGATCCAGTTAGTCCAGGTTTAGGGCAACAAAAAAACATGAAAAAAGAAGTACTTGATCCATGACTTGAGGTCATGATTATAAACTGTTGCCGTATGGTCAAGTTAATCACCTGCAAATTGCCTGTCCCTACTTGGAGAGGAATCTGTGTATGGACAGTTCCCCCCAGTTCCTGCTCCCTAATGAGACTCGTCTAAGTGGATTTCTACGCATGAGATTGGTACAAATCTTTCCCTGCAGTGCAGTTAAAACTGAGTTGCTTCATCCTGAATGCAGATTAATCCTAATGTCATTGATCAGCTAGCAAATTAGAAACAGACTAGCGTAGAATGAGATCCATTTCCCTCAGGCTTGGCACTTCCTGTACATCAAGAGAACACAGTATGGCAAGAACCCATGCCTTTTATTTTCTTTCTTAGAGGAGGAAAGGGGATCTTGATTCCAACCTGCACAGCAAACTTCATAGAGATTGTTTTGGTCATCTAGTGCTGCTGTAACAGAAATATCAAGAAGTGGATGGCTTTAAAAAAGGAAAGTGTATTCTTACACAGTCCAATAGGCTATAAGTCCAAATGCAGGGTGTCCACTCCAGGGGAAGGCTTTCATTCTGTTGGCTCTGGAGGAATGTCTTTGTTTGTGTCAGTCTTTGGTCAGAGAACACTTTGACACAGGAACATCAGATCTGAAGGATGTGTTGTTCTCCCAGTGCTGCTTTCTTGATGGTGTGAGCTTTCCAACTCTCTGCTTGCATTCCTTTCATCTTTTGTAGGATGAAAGGAAAAAAGGTGATACAAGTCACATTCCAAGGAAACTCCTTTTACAGTGGAGTAGGGAGGTGACCTGAGGAAGGAATTTAGAGTCCCACCCTAGTCCTTTCTAACATAATCCACTCTGTTAACCACAGGCAGCAATTAGGATTTACAGCATAAGAAAATCATAAAATGGAGGACAGTCACAAAATATTGGGAATGATGGATCAGCTAAATGGCTACTTGTATTTTTGAGGGGATACATTTCAGTCTATGACATTCTTCTCTTTGCCCCCATTACATCTTTAAAATATGTAACACTTTCATCCCATCACAGCAAAAACATATTCATCCCATGTGATAAAACCATAAAAAAACCAAAGCAAACCCACTGCAGTCAAGTTGGGTCTGACTCATAGTGATCCTAGAGTTCGGAGTAGAACTACCCCATAGAGTTTCCAAGGAGCACCTTGTAGATTTCAACTACTGACCTTTTGGTTAGCAGACATAGCACTTAGCCTACTATGCCACCAGGGTTTTCATCCTATATAATAGAAGTCTTAAATATGTTCCAAGTCCAAAATACAAAAAAACTGTTCTACATCTGCGAAATTGAGAATACAAGTTATCTACCTGTGCAGCACAAAGATGGAACAGGCAGGCACAATCTAGACATTTCCATTATAAACTGGAGAAGGATGCAAATAAGCAACAAACAAGTCAGTCAAACACACTGCATTAGCCCTCAAAGCTATGGAAATAATCCTCTGTTCTCTGAGACAATTTACACGTTAGCCTTGTCCTCCAGACTCTCCAAATTCTGAGTGGAGATTCCCAGCCCTGTGTTACAACTCTCCTTTCTAGGCCTACTGTGGTGGTCAGGATTATGTCAACTTGGCTACTACCTATTTGGCTGCTGTATTAAGTGGCAGGGCGGGGTTTGTGGTGGTTTCCTGCCCCTCGGCTCTCATCTCGTGACCCTGGACTACAGCTGCTGATCGCTCACGTGACCAGGAGCTGCTGCTCTCTCTTGTTCCAGCGTCTGGTTCTGGGACTTGAGCTAGCGGCTGTTGGGCTCATCAGTCCTTACAGTCGGCACGTGAGAGTCCTGCTCCCTGACCTGCCAATCCTGCGCTCGCCAGCCTCTGCTCAGTCCTGCTCCCTGACCTGCCGATCTTGGGTTCTCCAGCCTCTGTCACTTCGCCTCGCCACCAGCTTGGGACCCACCGACCTCCAGCCTCTGTTGCATCGTCTCGCCGCCAGCTTGGGATCCACTGACCCACACAACCGGTGATCTGCAACTCTGGTCTCTGACTTGCTGACCTTGGGTTCCTCAGCTTCCGTGGACACGTGAGGCTTGTGCCAGAGCTTGGGACATTCAGCTTCTGTGATTACGTGAGCTGTTTCCTATATTTGTATCTATCTATCTGTCTATATATATATATATTATAAATCTTTCCTAATACCTACACGTGTTACTGGTTTTGCTTCCCTAGAAAACCCAGCCTAAGACAATTTGGTACCAGGAGTGGGGTGGAAACGGGAGTGGCACCACTCACTGTTACCCCTAGTGACCCACTTGCAAGATTTTTGCTTCCTGTCCCCATGACTTTATGTTCTGCAGGACTAAATGTCTTAGTTCCGAAGGGAGGAATGCTGCCGCCTGGAGACACATCAACGATTCCACTGAACTGGAAGCTAAAATTGCCACCAGGCCATTTTGGGCTCCTTGTACCTCTGGATCAACAGACAAAGAAGGGAGTTACAATACTGGCCAGTGTGATTGATCCTGACTATGAAGATGAAATTGGATTGACATTACATAACGGAAGTAAAGAGGAGTATGTTTGGAATGCAGGAGATCCCTTAGGACGCCTCCTAGTACTACCATGTCCTGTGATTAAGGTCAATGGAAAACTACAGCAACCCAACTCCAAAATGAGTGATAATAGCCCAGACCCTTCAGGAATGAAGGTTTGGGTCACCTCACCAGGCAAGGAACCACAACCAGCTGAGGATTCATGGGTCCAGGAATCAAGGGGTGGAAACGGGAGTGGCACCACTCACTGTTACCCCTAGTGACCCACTTGCAAGATTTTTGCTTCCTGTCCCCATGACTTTATGTTCTGCAGGACTAAATGTCTTAGTTCCGAAGGGAGGAATGCTGCCGCCTGGAGACACATCAACGATTCCACTGAACTGGAAGCTAAAATTGCCACCAGGCCATTTTGGGCTCCTTGTACCTCTGGATCAACAGACAAAGAAGGGAGTTACAATACTGGCCAGTGTGATTGATCCTGACTATGAAGATGAAATTGGATTGACATTACATAACGGAAGTAAAGAGGAGTATGTTTGGAATGCAGGAGATCCCTTAGGACGCCTCCTAGTACTACCATGTCCTGTGATTAAGGTCAATGGAAAACTACAGCAACCCAACTCCAAAATGAGTGATAATAGCCCAGACCCTTCAGGAATGAAGGTTTGGGTCACCTCACCAGGCAAGGAACCACAACCAGCTGAGGTACTTGCTGAGGGCAAAGGGAATACAGAATGGGTTGTAGAAGAAGGTAGTTCTAAATATCAGTTACGGCCACGTGACCAGTTGCAGAAACGAGGACTGTAATTGCTATGAGTATTCCTGCTTTGTATGTGTGTATTGGATATTTTGTTTACTTATGAAACATAAGATGTAAATGGGTTAATGCATTTTCAGTTGTACATGTGTTAGTTATATCATGTTGACATAAGTATGACTTTGTAACTGTACCCCTTCAGAGACTGTGCATGGTAAGGTGAGATGTGTGAAGATGCCAAGTTGACAAGGGGTGGACTGTGGTGGTCAGGATTATGTCAACTTGGCTACTACCTATTTGGCTGCTGTATTAAGTGGCAGGGCGGGGTTTGTGGTGGTTTCCTGCCCCTCGGCTCTCATCTCGTGACCCTGGACTACAGCTGCTGATCGCTCACGTGACCAGGAGCTGCTGCTCTCTCTTGTTCCAGCGTCTGGTTCTGGGACTTGAGCTAGCGGCTGTTGGGCTCATCAGTCCTTACAGTCGGCACGTGAGAGTCCTGCTCCCTGACCTGCCAATCCTGCGCTCGCCAGCCTCTGCTCAGTCCTGCTCCCTGACCTGCCGATCTTGGGTTCTCCAGCCTCTGTCACTTCGCCTCGCCACCAGCTTGGGACCCACCGACCTCCAGCCTCTGTTGCATCGTCTCGCCGCCAGCTTGGGATCCACTGACCCACACAACCGGTGATCTGCAACTCTGGTCTCTGACTTGCTGACCTTGGGTTCCTCAGCTTCCGTGGACACGTGAGGCTTGTGCCAGAGCTTGGGACATTCAGCTTCTGTGATTACGTGAGCTGTTTCCTATATTTGTATCTATCTATCTGTCTATATATATATATATTATAAATCTTTCCTAATACCTACACGTGTTACTGGTTTTGCTTCCCTAGAAAACCCAGCCTAAGACACCTACTTAGACAGCAACTCTTCCCCCTTGGCTTTAGGTGCCCCCTATGCCCAACTGAGTGGCAATTCCTCCCTTACAAACACAGGAAGCCATGGCTTCACCCTTTCAAACCCAAGAGTGTTGGCCATATCTTTTGAGACTGAGGCTGCTCAGCTTCTCATGCTCTTTGTCTCTTCATATTCTGCTTCCTACGGCTTTATGGACTGGGCCACAGGCCCATATCTGCTCTGCTGGGGCAGGTGTTCCAACGCTTCACCAATTTAAGTACCCAGAGGCACCCCACTCTGCCAGGAAGCCTTCTGTACACTGGCATTCAGGTTCCTCTTTCTGTGGGCCAGCAAGCCTAGCTCTACTGATTCAAGTGCCCACAGTCACCGCACTCTGCCAGGAAAACTCTGTGCACAGGCACTCAGCTTTCTAGCTCTGTGGGTTGGCTCCAGAGCTGTCTCATGCTGGTCTGGTTCTGATGCTATTGTTTCTTACCATCTGTGCCTTCTTTGATGTTAATAGTTCTCTTCAGTTATTTCTGAGTTTTCAATCTACTGACAGTTTCAAAGCTGCTTCCACATTCTGAATGTTAGAACAGCACCCTGCTCCTGGTACTAAGTTCTGTTTTAGTCATCTAGTACTGCTCTAACAGAAATACCACAAGTGAAGGCTTTAACAAAGGAAAGTTTATTCTTACACAGTCCAGTAAGCTACAAGTTCAAATTCAGGATTTCTGCTCAAGGGGAAGGTTTTTCCCCTTGTCAAATCTGGAGGAAAGTCCTTGTGTTTCATCAGTCTTTATTTAGGGAGTATGTTGGTGCAGGAACCTTAGGGCTGAAGGATGTGCTCTTCTCCTGGAGCTGCTTTTTGGATGGTGTGAGGTTCCCAACTCACTGCTTGCTTCTCTCTCTCTTTATCTCCCCTAGGATGAAAGGATAAAGGATAGTACAAGCCTCACTCCAGGGAATCTCCTTTAGCAAGAGTGTTGCAGTCCCACCTTAAGCTTCTTTTAACATAATCACTTACCTGTTAGACAGAGGCAGAGCTTAGGATGCATAGCACAGGAAAATCACAAAATGTTGGGAATGATGGCCCAGCCAAATGGCTACTCACATTTTTGGGAGGACACATGTCAATCTATGACAGAGCTGTTGTTCCCACTCTTCCTGAGATTAGCTGTGTGTTCCAATTTGAGAACTTCTGGGACTTGGAGTGAGTGTCTATCTTAGAAAACAGCAGTAGTGGTCATCCATTTAAAATACATTTTTTAATATGTCTGCTGTACACCATGTACTATTCTAGAAGCTAAAGAGTTAATTTTAGTTCCTCAAGTACTTGTGATAAGTCTGTACAAGGAGAACTATTCACATCACTACTTTGTCCTTGGAAACTCTAGTTATATATCTTCCACTGATTACATAAAAAAATAGAACCATTAGAGGTGAATTTTCAAAGTAGACTCTCATGTCACTAGGGCTCAAATAGTGTTTGTGGGACCATTGTAGAAGAGGAGAGGGAGACTGACTGGGTACAGCTGAAGATTCCTCCAAATATATTTAATGCAAATGCTTTGCTTTGACTAATATTGTATGTTATTCCGTATCAGATTTTTTTTTTTTTTTAATACACAAAATGGGATGACGTATGGGACAAAATTGTGCTAGTCATTGGCAAGTTTATTTACAGTCTCCATTTGGACCTTTCTGAATTTTTCTCTGTAATCTATGGTCCAGGAGCTTCATGTACTTTATTTCCAAGACTCCTTTGTCAACTGGCTACAAGTCAGGTTCTACTAATGGGAGCACTGGTAGGAACATGAAAGATAAGAAGTCACTGTCTTCCTCCTGCTGGATTCTCGCTTTGTTTTCAGCAACAGTGAAAGCAGGACCAGCCACAAAGAAGATGACAGCAGGGTGGAAGCTGCAGGGTCAGTAATGGTGATTGTTTTAGTCAGCTAGGGCTGCTCTAACAGAAATACCACGGAGTGGATGGCTTTAACAAAGGAAGGTTTATTCTTACACAGTCTGGTAGCCTACAAGTCCAAAATCAGAACGTACACTCCAGGGGAAGGCTTTCCCCCTTGTCGGCTGCAGTACTGCATCAATCTTTGTCCAGGGAGCATCTTGGCACAGGAACCTTGGGTCTGAAGAATGTACTCTTCTCCTGGTGCTGCTTTCCTGATGGTCTGAGTCCCCAATTCTCTGCTTGCTTTCATTTCCTTTTGTCTCTTGTAGGATGAAAGGATTAAGGGTGGTGCAAGCCACACTCCTGGGAAACTCCCTTTACAGTGGAGCTGGGAGGTGATCTTATAAAGGAATTTACAGTCCCACTCTAATCCTTTAACATACAGCATAACAAAATCAAAAATGGAGGGCATTTATAAAATATTGGAAATCATGGCCCAGCCACATGGCTACACATATTTTTGCTGGCACACAATTCAGCTCATGACAGTGGTCTTAATATACAACTTCCTTGGTACCCCTAGGGCAGCTAATATCCTCCCACAGTGCCCCAGCCCGTGGGGCAAATCAGCGGAGGACGGGGAGGAACCTGTGAAAAGGAAAACGGGGCAAGAGATGCGAAGAAATGGAGGCAAGACAAGATTCTGATCAAGCCTCAAAAATTTTTATTGCAACAGCGGAATATATACACACTGAGGAGGGGAGGGGTTTAGAATTGGGTGATATCTGGTGTGAGGCACTTGGCGTTTTATGCTTGGTTAGGCGGTATGCCTGGACAGTGACGCTGGGCAGTGACTTGCGGGTAGTTTTCACGCACGCATGTTTTCAGGGGCTTTCCAGACTTCCTGTTTTTTGGGGCCTGAAGTTTTTTCATGGCCCCCGACACCACAGAAAGCCCTACAGTGGTAAATTGATGCTGGACTCTGGATAATGCCTTACATGGTTTTGCTCTTCTAGCCCATGACTTACAGTGATTACCTGTGTTTAATTCTCTCTGTTTGAAATACCTGTAGTGATTTCTATTTTCCTGTCTGAATTCTCACATATCCAGACAGGGGGTAAATGTGTATTGGTTGCTTAAATAAATATAAACCAAAAGAGAATTGTGAACAATTACTTTAGGACAATAGTTTCCAGTGGTCTAGCTGAATACAACTGGGGTTGCACTTGACCACTGCTGAGTTTTAATCAGTCATGAAGAATAGACTGAGATAAACCTGACGGCCTAAGCACTGGGTCTGATAAGAAGCCTGGATGTTACACGACTATTCTCGGCCATGGGAGTGGTCCATGTAGTTAAATATATGTCTGCAAAACTAACAGAGCTACACGTGGACAGAAAGAATTTTGTTGGATTAGACACTACTCACATATCATAAAGATTGTCTCAGTAATGGATTTCCCTGACTGCCTATCAGTGTGTTTAGAACACAAACATACAGGGAAATTCTTTGTGCCTGTGAAATCATGATGGCTTATGTGTCTTTTGAACACATATGCACATTCACCACAGTAATTCAAGCATGGGCTTGCCCAAGGTGAATCCCCAGCCCATCTCCCCAGACTCCATAATGGGATTCTGTTTAAAGCTTAATCATCTATTGATTATCTTCCCTAGATTCAATACAATGTCCAGAATGTCATGGACATATTAATTAAAATGAAAGGATTACCTAGTATTCCTTGAAAGTAAAATGGAACCAAACTAGAAGTAGGTGAGATTACCACAAACCCAGTGAAAGGCAAAATTTGTAGGAGAGACAAGATAACATAGAGTGAGACCATTTAAAGTCTGACACTAAAAGCTGAGTAATTGACGTGCAATTGATCACAAAGTAATGGAGTTCATCAGGCTGAGAATGGAGACGGGAAGGGACAGAACTAAAAGGATAAAATGACCATGAAAAGCAGAGCCAGATTCACAAGAGGTCAGTGAATAAGTTTTAATGGACTCAGAAATGAGTACTAACAGGACTTTAGCTTTTCTGAAGACTTCTGAAGGGTATATTAATTCAAAATCAAGATGAAAGAGAAACACATAATCCCAAAGTGTGGAGAAAATAATGAAATATCCATATGTGTGTGGCAGGTGAATTTAAGAGTCTGAAAATGGAAAGGCCATCAGGATACAATAGGAAAAAATTATAGAGGCACAAATAGCATATGAGACACAGGTGCGAACTGAGAGGGCTGTGCTTGAGAGTCTCAAAAAGAAGTACAAAAATAAAGTCGTAGCAGATGGGAGGAAAGATCTAGAAGTTTCATTTCTTTTTCTTTTTCACACCATAATACTGCAAATCCCAGTTGTCAAGAAGGGGCCTGGCGTTATTAAAGATGACACTGTTTCTGATTTGCCTAGTGTGTAGTGGTGGCTGTATGATTTAGTGCCCAAACAAAGACAGTTAAAAGTAAAAGCTGCTGTTATTAGTAATGTCATAGGAACAACAGGCTTTTAAAACAGGCTTTGCTGTGCAAACGAAGATACATGGTCATCCACTTATGGGAATGGTGTATAACAGAACAGTTATGGTAAAGATGGCTATTGTGGGACAGGAATAGGGTCATTGACACGTGGGTTAAAACAATAATAACAGCAACAGAAAGACAACAAAGACCTTGTGTATCTACACTATTTTGCTCTTCTAGCATGCTGTTATTCTTGTATATCACTGAGTCAACTCCAACTCACAGAGACCCTATAAGACAGAGTAGAAGTACCCCCTAGTGTTTCTAAGAGCCACTGGTGGACTCAAACTTTTGGCTTTTTGGTTACCAGTCTGAGCTCTTGATCACTTTTCCACCAGGGCCTTTCCTGCTACCATAGCTAGTGCAGGTGGCATTGAGGGAAAAAGCTCAACCTTGCCATGATTGCAGGAACGGGACGTTAACACCTTCTTATCTCTAGTAACCAACTAGTGCAAGTAATACCTGTGGCCCGGCAAGTTATTGTGGTCATGGGAAAAAAGAAGGCTGGGTATCAAGCACTAACATGCTAAAGAGTGGGCAAGGCTAGAGCCGAAAGTGAGATATAAGGAGTGGGACATCTTGGAAACACACCTTTTGGAATTGTTGCTTGACTCAAAGTTGTGTCAGGGGTTAGTTAGGACAGCCAGTGTGGCAGCAACCCAAACCTAGGGGGAGTATAATCTCGTTGTAATGTGCATTTGGTTAATGAGTTTGTATTTAAACTGGGAGAAGTCGGGTGTGCACCTGTAGAGAAAGAAACAAACACCTTCAGTGGTCAGGTGTCATGAAAATAAGTGAAATTAACCTGCTCTACGTGATAGGATGGAAACCTTGGTGGTGTAGTGGTTAAGTATTTACAGTTGCTAATCAAAAGGTCAGAAGTTTGAATCCACCAAGCCCTCCTTACGAACTCTATGTGGCTGTTCCATTCTTCCCTAGGGGGTTCCTATGAGTCAGAATCAACTCGATGGCAAGGGGTTTGAGTAATAGGATAACAGAGCCCTGCTGGTATAGTGGTTAAGCTCTGAGCTGGTAACCAAAAGGTCGTTGGTTGGAACCCACCTGTCACTCAATGAGGGAAAGATGTGGCAGTTTGCTTCTGTAAAGATCACAGCCTTGGAAAGTCGATGGAGCAGCTCAACTCTTCACATACAGGGTCCCTATGAGCATTACAGTCTAAACTCCGCCAGTTTAGAGCAGAATACTGTGTTAGTCAAACAAACATTCTCTACAGCCCCCCTGAGTCCTTGAATCTGTGTTTGCAACTGCTCATCTTTATTTAGGCTCCCACAGCTCCTTTTCTCTTGTCAAAGTAAGAAGACACTTGCCACTTTCCAACTCTAAGAGACAGGAAGGACAACGGATTCTGACTTGGAGAGGGCCAGAAATTCTCCATCTAGGGTTTACATATGTTTGCAAATTCTTATAGCTTTGGGTGTTCCACTTGATGCGGCTGTCACGGGAAGTCTCAGGAAGTTGGTGCAACTTAATGTAGTTTTTGTTTATGAGATATACTTCAGAAACACATTTATTTGGCAAACATTTGACCAGTGTTTACTCTGTGGGTGACAGTGTAATGGACACTGAGAGTTCAGAGGTGAACAAGCTGGACATGGACCCTGAACTCATGGACCTGGGCATCCACCCCAGAGGGTGTTAAACACAAGGAATTTACAACAACAACAACAACAGCAACAAAGCCCTGCTGTGGTAGTGGTGGTACACGGTGCTGTGGGCACTGGCAGGTGTTCTCTCACCGGGCAGGTGAAGTAGGACAGGCTCCTGGAGGTAGGAATGTTCCATGTCTCTTTCTCTTCTCTCACTGTCTCGTTCCTTGCCTTCATTACTTGTCTGAGTTACGTAGTGGGAACCCTGGTAGCTTAGTGGCTGCATGTTAGAGTCTACTTGACGGCAGTGGGTTGGGTTGGGTTCTTTGGTTAGTTATCTAGCCAAGTGCCATTGAGTCGGATCTGACTGATGGCACTGCTGTAATAGGGTTACCACAAGTAGGTGGCCATGAAGAGCAGAAATTTATTTTTTCATTGTTCAGGAGACTAGAAGGTCAAATTCAGGACATTATTTTAGAGGAAGACTCTCTTTAGGATCTGTGGGAAGATCCTTGCCTCTTTCAGCCCTGCAGTCCCCACATTCCCTGATCCTTTGTTAATCTTCATGTGACAGTTCTCTCTCCCTCTGCCCCTACTTGGTTTGTGCGTGTTCCTGTGTCTGAACTGCTTTTTCTATAACTTAGAGGTTTAAAGCCTGTGTTGATAGGACCTCATTAACTTAAAAAAGAAAACTCAATTCCCAAATGAGAATTCCCCAAATTCACAGTATAGTGGTTAGGGTTCCAACCATAATTTGAGGGAACAGAATTCAGTTCCTAATATTATTTATTTAGTCTTAAAAATTGACCCAGGCAGAAAGAATTGCCCCCGGTGCATTTATTTTTCAATCTGAAATTCTGAAGAACAACCTTGTGTAATTTGGAGGGGGTCAGGGGGTGGCACGTGGCTATTATCCTAGTTTTCTCAGAGGGTCTGATAGGCCACGATCATGAACAACCTGGGCCAAATGGTCAGGATCATTTCTCTATGTCTTTGACCTTTCTGCTTTCAAGTTTCCTCCGTCCTCCCACCGCAGTTATGCTGATGCTGTTTCCTAGCAGTTTTGAATGTCTTTGATCCTTCCTTTTCATCAACTCCCATGTTCTGCTTTACATATTGAAAGCTTCATCTCTGAAGTTACACCTAACTAATCTCCTCTGGCTTGTCCCTGTTGTATGTCAGTTTACTCTAGGTGACAGGAAATATTGCCACAGTATATTAGTATACATGAGTATAATATTACTGGAAAGAATATTAATATTCATGATCTCAGAGGAACCGAGTGGTAGATAGAATTTTAACATGCCCTCTTCACCCCCGATTCCTGTTCCCTCTTGATTCAATCAAATGCTGATCTAGGCATTGGGATGAAGATACTTGGCAGATGAAATTAAGGTTATTGTTCAATAACTAACTGACTTTAGAATAGAGAGATTGTCCTGGATTATCTGGGTTGATCTAACACAATTTTGAAAGATTAAGGCAGAAGAATCAAAGAAAATTGGCAGAAAAGGAGTTTAGAGGAAAGATGAAGCAGCAAGGGAGAGATTAGAAGTATGGAAAGGACTGAACTCTTACTAGCTTTGAAGACAGAGGAAGGGAACCATCAACTGAAGAATAAAGGCAGCTTCTAGAAGTTTCTGATAGGTCCCAGTGAATATTCAGCAAGGGAACAGGAACTTTGGTCCTATGACCACATGACATCGAATTCTAAAAACAATGTGAGTGAGCTTGCAAGCAGAACCTTCTCAGAGCTCCTTGATAAAAGCCCAGACTGCAGACACACCTTCAGAGATCTGCAGGAGAGAAACCAGCCGGGATCATTGGACTTCTGACTTGCAGAGCTATCAGTAACATACATGTGTGGTTTGTGTGTGAGTGTTATAGCATCAACAGAAAAGTAATACAGTGAGATATTTAGTAGACTCAACAGCTCCTTGAGTACACACTTAGTACTTTCTTTACTTAGAGTACCATGCACACAGCAAAGTTCATAGTACATGGACTACCCACCCGTATGTATGTAACTAAATACGTATATACAGAAGCAGAAGAGAGTAGGGGTAAAATCTGAAGGTGGCATGGCTGCAATTGTACTTCTGCTCTATTATTTTTATCCACTACTCATCTGTCAGTTTGCCTTATTGTGGTGGCTTGTGTGTTGCTATGATGCTGAAAGCTATGCCATTGTGTCTCAAGCACCAGCAGGGTCACTCATGGTGAACAGGTTTCAGCAGAGCTGTCAGACTAAGACTGGTAAGAAAGGCCTGGCAATCCATGTCCAAAAAGCAGCCATTGAAAACTCTAACACTCACAACAGAATACTGATGGATACTGTGCCAGAAGATGAGCCCCTTAGGTTGGAAGGTGCTCAAAACACAGGGGTCATAACAGTGGACTGGAGCATATCTATGACTGTGAAGAGGGTACAGCACTGAGCAATGTTTTCTTCTGTTGTATGTGGGGCTGCCATGCATTGAAGCCAACTCAACCAACTCAGCAGCAATTAACAACCACCACTTGTTAACTATTTGACCTCAGACAATGTTTTAGTTGGCTAATGCTGCTCTAGCAGAAATATCACAGAGAGGATGGCTTTAACAAAGGAAGGTTTATTCTTATACAGTCTGGTAGGCTATAAGTCCAAATTGAGGATGTCAGCTCCAGGGGAAGATTTTTCTCCTTGTTGGAGCAGTGGAGGTGATCTTCTGCAGGGATTTATAGGCCCACCCTAATCCTTTAACATATAGCACAGCAAAATCACAAAGTGGAGCACAATCATAGAATACAGAGAATCATGGCCCATCTACATGGCTACATCTATTTCTGGGGGGACACAATTTGATCCATGACGGACAAGTTACGTCACGTGTTGACTTCAAATTATTAATTCATAACATGGTAATAATAGGGATGTTGTCAGAATTAGAGTATGTGTGAATAATGTGTGTATGTGTATGTGCATGCGTGTGCCCATGTGTGTGATGTGACCCTGGGATGTAATAACTAATTTATACATGTGAGATATTCTTTAATATTACTACTACGGTCATGATAATGTTTGTGTCATGAGCTCTCTGGCCATGGTTTTCTCGGGCATAGATTTGAGTTGAGGGCAGGGACTAGGTCTCTCTATGCACTGCTGCATCACAAGCATCTAGCTGAGCAAGTGTAATGGTTCTCAGTAATTAGTTTTTCATGAATAAATGAATAGGTAAGTAAGTAACATCATTTATGAGCTATACAGACAGGTAAAATCAACACAGACTGTTAGATGAGAAAGGTGTAGAAATTGGCCTGAATGTGTTTTCCTGAGTCTATTTTTTTGAGAAAAAAATTCTGACAAAAATTTGTATTCTCATCCTCTTTCTGTTCTGATAACTGTATAGCACATTTAAAAAAATTGACTTCAAGTCCAGTTGGTAAACTCAGTTTGGTGCTTGATGTGCTTTTCTGCCCTAAATCTAGACAACCAAGAGGAATCTATAAACAAACATAAAACATGTGAGAAGACTTGAAACATGATAAACAACTTGGTCAGCCAGACATAGAGCAGAACTGTAGAGTGATTGGTGAGGTGGGGTTCTTGGGCAAAGCCCGCTCTAGTGCTGAAAGCATGTGGTGTCAGAGGCAGGATGTTAGCCACAGAGCCTGCAGCAAGCCAGCTGCTGCCACTGAGTCAATTTGAACTCACAGCTACCCTGTAGGTCTGAGTAGAACTGCCTCTCATGGTTTCCAAGGAGCACCTGATGGATTTGAACTGCTGACCTGTTGGTTACAGACATAGTGCATAACCACTGTGCCACAAGATTTCTAGGTGGGCATGAAAGAGGAGATGAGGCCGGAGTCAGCTTACCGTCTGTCATGAATCGAATGTGTTCCTTAAAAAATCAGTAACAATTTGGCTGTGCCATAATTCTTGGTGTGATATTCCTCCATGTTGGAATTCCTGCCTCTGTGATGTTAACGAGGGTGGACACGGGCAGCAGTGGTATTGGCAGAGCTAGATGCAAGGTTTAAGTTTGTTTTGTGCCTTGAGGCCGTCTCTTGAGCTATAAAGGGAAAAGTCTGGCAGAGAGATTTGGGAACCACACACCATAAAGAAAATAGCACCAGGAGAAGAGATTGTCCTTTAGATCTGAGGTTCCTGAGCCAAGATGCTCCCTGAACAAAGACTGATTGAACGCAAGGACTTTCCTCTAGAGTCACAAAGGGGGAAAGCCTTCCCTTGGAGCAGACACCATGAATTTGGACTTGTAGCCTACCAGCCTGTGTAAGAATAACGTTTCCTTTGTTGAAGCCATCCACTGGTGGTGTCTCTGTTAGAGCAGAACTAGCCGACTAAAACACCATCCATACCTGAAAGCTGTTGTGGGACTCTCTCTGCCTCAGCCAGAGTTGTTGTTGTGTCCTTGAGTGGATTCTGACTCACAGTGACCTCATAGAACAGAGTGGAACTTCTCCATAGGGTTTCCTAGGCTGTAATCTTCATAGGAGCAGATTGCTGGGTCTTTATTCCCATGGAGCCATGGATGGCTTTAAACCAACTGACCTTTTGTCACATGGTGCCATATTCCCTGCCCATAAAGGAGCCTGAAAAAGGAATCCTTGATGATTGAGTTAACTCATTGCTTAAGACAAAGCTTGGTAAGATGCTGTCTCCTAAGACATGGGGGGTCAGGGGCATAATCACAACCAGGACCTGAGTTAGGCTCCTCCCAGCTTACCTCCTGCATCCGTGGTGTCCCCAGGAGGTCTGTGAGACAGGGGCAATAAAATGCCTTCTTAAGATCTAGACCCAGACATACAAGCACTTATCATGAAAAGGATGATGCTTCCAAGAGAGAAAAATACAGGTATAATAAAAATCGAATGTAAATTATAAAATGACAACCACACAAAGAAATCAACAGCTAGAATGTGAATTCATTCCTGATAAAATTAACTTTAGGAAACAATCTGAAAAACACTGTTTAGGGTGCTTGTGACAATGAATGTAGGCGTGGTGTTCTTAAAAAAAGAGAGAAATTATGAAACTAATTTAGGAAAATATAAAACTAGAAAAATAATTAAAAAATAATAAATCTTGGTAAATATATAGTTATTGGACTTAAAAAAAAAAGCCCTCAATACTGGAATAAACTTTCATTTTAACATTATTGGAGGATTAGTGAATCGGAAGATACCACTAAGGAATTCATCCAAAGCATAGGAAGGAGGCGCAAGAATATGAAATACATGAATATCAAAGCAACACATGTGCTAGATTGAGAAGCTCTGAATTATATCTAACTCGAGTTCTGTGAGCACAGTAGAGAATGGATCGGAGGAGACACAATGCTTAACAATATAAAAGCTGTGTATTTGGCTCGCCAGAAGGGATGAGAGATGTGAGGCCTCTGAGTTCTGAGCAAGATGAGTAATAAATCAGCTACTAACACATTACAGTGGCCTCCTGGTTGTCTAGCATCCAACTTAGTGCGTGCATTCTCTGCAACAACCGTTTCACACCATTCCTCACTTCAGACCTCAGTTTGATTACCCCTTTTTCTCACTCACAGTTAATAAACTCACTTGTTGGATCACCGAGAACACATAATCTCCGAAAAGGAAACCTTTGCATGCTCTGACTACAACATCTATCTCCATATTCTGGTCTGTACCATCTACTCTGCTTTTCTCCCTTTTATGAGGAATGAGCCCTAAGTACCCTAACTCAAGTGTAGCTTCTCCATTTGATCATTGGGTCCCATCTTCCCTTATTTAGGACATCTCTGTGGCAGTTCTCCTTGCTTGCAGCATCACGATTTTCCCTTCTACCGAACTATTCCAATCAGGATTCACCATATGGCGTATTTTTCCATCTTAAAAATATCTTCCCTTAAATACAAATTAAAATCACAAAGACATACTAATAGTCACTCACAATGTAGAAGAGGGCAGTCTGACCACAGCCTGCCAAATTTCCTTGTGACCCATGAATGAACTTTGTGCTCAGGAATGGACATGTTAACCTGGCTTCTTGGGTAGGGTGAGAGTGTGTATTGACTCACTTCCCTGGGGCATCTTGACCCAAAACACATCCCACAGCAGGTTCTGCTCTATCAGTACGTTCTCCTCTATTGTCCTGTCTACGTGTTCTTTCTTAGCACTTGTTAGTACCTGAAATTTTTGTTAGCTTCTTTTCTTATGGTTTTGACTTCCAACACTTGAATCTAAGGTCTACAAAAACAATTGTTATCATTTTTTCCCTTGGTGTAGCCTCAAACCTAATAAATAAAAGCCATTTAGAACATATTCAGTAAATATTTGTTGGCTAAATAGACAAACAATGGAGCTACAAAATATCAAAAATAAAGAGAGCCTTAACCTCTAAAATACAAATTATATATACAGGAATAAAAAGTGGGATGCACAGTTCTTATCAGTAACAATAGATGCAAAAACACAATGGGATGATATCTTCAAAATGCTGAGGCAAATAACTACTGACCTAGACATTTGTGTGTTGTCCAGCCCTGACTTGAGAGAGAACAAAATAAACACATTTTCAGAGATATGGAACTAAGAGGGTCTGTCACTCATAGACCTTCACTAAAAGGCTGTTTAAAAGATGTGTTTCAGCAAAATAGGTAAGACTAGAGTCTTGGAATGTGAGAAATAAGATGACTGACACCGGCAGTATTGTGATAAGTCTTTCATGTATTGATGAAAGAAAGCCATTTCAAAGTAGCATCATGATTTACTGCTAAGTTATAAAATAATGTTAAACAATTTATTAACTCATTTAACAAATATAGGTGTCTGTTATGTGCTAGGTAGTGTCCTTACTGCTGCAATCAGTCAAAAGGCTCAGCTACTAACTGAAAGCTTGGAGGTTTGAGTTGACCCAAAGTTGCCTTGAGATACAGTCCTGGTGATGTACTTATCAAAAATCAGCCACTGACAAATTCCAGGCCAATTGGCACAACTAGCGTTTTGCTAAGAGAGCTCTCTGCGCCCCACATTGGTGAGTGGCGTCTGGGGTCTTAAAAGCTGCCAAGCTGCCATCCGAGGACACAGCAAAGGGTCCCAACTCAGCAGGAACGGATGCTCACCGAGGGCCAAAATGGCATGCAGTAAAGACAACCGAGAAGACAGAGAGACCCACAAGAGTGGGTGCCTACATCGACCTGGGACCGGAAGAACCAGATGGTGCCCGGCCACCACCAGTGATAGCCATGAGGGAGCTCACAGAGAGGAGCCTCACTGGCAACACAAGAATAAAAAGAGGTGCATCATGAGATCTCCACTAAAAGACCTCAATATATGGTCCAGCCGTTTTGGGGTTCCTCTGAGAGCATGGCCCCCTGCCCTGATGCTGCCCGTTCCCATAAATTATAACAAAGGTCCACTCTTTGGACAGGAATGGAATGGACTTGGCAATGCAGAGTAACCATATATTGGAAGCACTTTATGGTTCTATACATCTATAGGATATCATCTTGCTGACCTCTGGCTGGAGGAAGGGGAGTGGACGGAGAGGAGGGGAAAGGAGACTGTTGGGAGGATGAGACATGTATGGAGCAGAGGAATAATGTGCAGTCACCGGACAGGGAGAGCAGTGGAAGCTGCATATAGGGGGGCATGTAAATTTACATGTGAATGTACATTTTCACTCAGTTATGTTAAATAAAAATAAAAAAGAAAAATCAGCCACTGAAAATCCTACGGAACCTTGTTCTGACTTAACACACACAGGGTCACCATGAATTAGAGCCAACTTGACGACAAGTGGTACTCGTACTGGTATTCTCAGGAATTCTTTGGATTGAAGTAGTATTACTCCCCAGTGCCATGTCACACATTCAGTGCATATAACAGTTATGTCTGGGAGGACAGGTTTGTAACTGTGAGTTTTGTAAATTACTATGGTAATGGGAAACGAGGTCAATTTGAATGTCATTCTAATAGACTGGGGGTAAATAGCCTATCTTGTCTGATTCTCAGCTTTCTTAGTTTTAAAATGAACATATACTAACCTTGAAAGCTTTTATAAGAATTATTCATATTGTATATAAAATGCTTAATAGAATTGCCTGACATAGAATAAATGATCAATTAAGTGTCACTTTGCTGCTATTATTTCTGCTGCTGCCAACGTCCCTAGTGCAAAATTTCTTCTCATCAACAATTCTGAAATCTACTGGGCCCTGAAAAGAGATTTGTGTTTTACTAAGTTGATGGCAAAACTGACTAGACAGATATGAAGCTACTTTCAGATCTTAGTGTGAATATTTATACAAAAAGCTTCAGAAAGAATAGTGTATTTATGCATAGGATTTTGCCCCACTCTGTCTCTGTCTGGAATATCATTTCATATGTTGTCTATGCACATTAGTGCTTTTTCTTTAAAATCTAAAGCACCATCACCAACAAAATAACTGCAACAACAAAAATCAAACCAAGCTAAAACTGAACTCAAGAACCATCTGGCCCTAAGAGTTTTGAAAAAGGAATTGTTATCCTTTTCTAGACTACTCTTGAGTCTATACCTAGGATCTTCTGTATCTTTTCCATTGCTCACTGCTAAACACTCCAACCACAGCCAACCAACCAAACACACCAAGCCATTGCCATAGAGTCCATTCTGACTCACAGTGACCCTATAAGACAGAGCAGAACTGCCCCAATAGGGTTTCCAAGGAATGCGATGGATTCAGACTGTGGACCTTTTGGTTAGCAGCTGAGCTCTGTCTGAACCACTGCACCACGAGGCCTCCAAATGCCTTAACTAGGATGTGTATACCCCTCATTTAAGAATAATTTCCCATGAACAGCCAGTGTTTAAGTTGCCTATGCAATGGAGGCAATTATCTCTCCAGAAGTTTATTTCTTGAGTAAAAACTTACTCTGCATAGATTTCATGTGCAATTTTGCAAGCAGTGGTTGTTGAGTAAATGTTAAAATAGTAAAGAATCTTAGCAGGTTGTTATCTTCTGCTCGTGCCTTGTTTACTATGACACGTTTCTCAGTTTCTGAAGTATTTGTTGAGATAGACAGCAATTTCCTTGTTAGTGTGAACACTGGCAGCAGCAGAAACACAGCAGAGTGGTGCTCCAAGGAGAGGAAAAATACAGAGGAAAATTTTAGAGATGAATGTTCCTGAAATTCACATTTGGGCTGAAATAGCCCGAAGTGCCTGATTGTTCCATTTTTTGCACCTTCAGGCTATGTCTGTTCTACCTTAGAAGGAAAAAAAAAAAACACATGCACTTGGTCATGTCTTACAACTTCATCCTGTTACTTTATTGTTCTGGAAAGGACTAAAACTACTCTGAGTTACAGGCAAGTGTCATAAATAGAGAAAGAATATGAACCAGGGCTCCAGTTCCTAGACAGTAAGAGCTATAAATTTCTTCCTTCTTTATTCTTTATCTCTTACAGCCTCTTAGTCAATGACAGATGCAATGACTGAATAAATTAATGAATACCTCTAGGGTCGCCCTGAGTCGGATCTGACTTTACGGCACTTGGCTGGCTGGTTGGCTATTTATTGGTTCATTACCTTCTATTTAGCATATCTCTTTTACCAGAATTTCAGCCGACTTAAAGAACCTCACCAAGGTACTGCACAGGGAGAAAACCCAAGCTTAATGAAAGTTCTGTTACAGTATCTTATCCAAGGGCAGATCTCTCATTTATAAGAGGTCTGATAATTAAGTTCACAAACTTGCCCCATGCACTTATGTTGGCAGCACTGTACAAATAACTTGGTCAGGTTTCATAACTTTGATATATCTGTGTCTCACAGCTGTGTTTGTGTCGATATGTGGCAGTGCCTTGCTGAGTGGTGTTCATTATTCAAGTTTTTGTGTGTCATCATGAGAATATTGGAGCTTGAATTAGAGCAGCAAAGAAACGTGAAATTTCCTGTTAAAAGTAAAATCAGGGACATGTTAGTCCAAGTTTATGGGCATAATGCCATGAAGAAAACAGCAGTGTACAAATGTATTAAACATTTTTTTTTGGAGGGGATCGAAAGTGTCACTGATGAAGAGAGGTCAGTATGGTCAGTAACTGACGAAAACATTGCACAGATTTGTTGATTTCTGCATCAAAATCATTGGCTGACTGTGAGAAGCATAGCAGACCAGTCAAACATCCATAGAGAAACAGGAAAATCTTAACTGAAAATCTTGGCATGAGAAAGGCATGCACAACAATGGCCCCAAAGCAAAGGAGAGTCAAAGTTTGCCAAGACCTTTTGGAGAGGCAAGATGATGCTCTGGGCCATGTTATCAATGATGACAAAACATAGGTGTACCAACACAACTCTGAAACAAAGCATCGAAGTGCACAACAGAAGTCAGCCAATTCTCCATGACCAAAAAAGTTTTATCAGTTCAAATCAAGAGTCAAAATGATGTTGCTAACCTTTTTTGGTATTAGAGGGATTGTTCATTATGAATTTGTATCAGCTGGACAGACAGTTAACCCAGTTTACTATCTGAAGTGCTGAAAAGGCTGTGTGAAAAAGTTAGACAAAAATAAACAATTTGCCAACAACTCACAGCTCTTGCATCACGACAACATACCATCTCTGTTGGGAGTTTTTAGCCAGCAGACAACTGTATTGGAACACCCTACTTACTCACCTGATCTGGACTCTAGTGACTTTTTTCTTTATCCAAGCCAGAAAGATAAAGGAAATATTGAAAGGAAGACATTTTGATGACATTCAGGACATCATGGGTAATAATGATGACAGCTTTGATGGCCATTCCAGAAAAAGAGTTCCAAAATTGCTTTGAAGGGTGAACTAGATGCTGGCTCCAGTGCACAGCTTCCCAGGTGGAATACTTCAAAGCTGACTACAGTGATATTTAGCAATGAGGTATGTAAACTTATTCTAGGATGAATTCATGGACTTAATTGTTAGATCTCATATGATGAGGATGATATAGATCTTCATAAATACCGGGCACAGTTAGATATTATCACTAGAGGGATGAACAGTAATAAAGCTTAGCATGATCAATGGTCTATCAGGAACTCAAGTACTGACAATAAAACCCAAATCCATTGCTGTCGAGTTGCTTCTGACTCAATGCAACACTGTAGGACGGAGTAGAACTGCTCTACAGAATTTGCAAGGAGCACCTGACAGATTCTAACTGCTGACTTTTTGGTTAGCAACTGTAGCACTTAACCACTATGCAACCAGGGTTTCAGAAGTAAAGAACTAAAAAAAACCCCAACAAACTCGTTGCCATCGAGTCAATTCAGACTCATGGCAACCCTACAGAACAGAGTACTACTGTTTCCAAGGAGCGTCTGATGTATTTGTACTGCTGACCTCTTAGTTTGAAGCCACAGCATTTAACCACAATTCCACCACTATTTCCAAAGTACAGAAAGCTGTACAAAAATATAAAAGACGTTATATTTATTGTAATAGGTAACAACTTTTCTCATCTATTCTGACTTGGACTACCTCATGTGAAAAACAGCATCAGACAGTTGGGCCCAGTGGTGAAGCAGGAAACACTGTGGAAAATTTCTCAGCCTATTTTGTAGAGTTCAGCTCCTCCTAGAAATCATACAAATTTTAGAAATTTATATCACTTTTGAGAAGCTATTTATAGGTGCATTTAGATGTTTGTCTAATACCTGTATCAAAAGTGTTTGTTTCTGTTTTCAGGTAGCCTGACTTGTATCTCACATCGATTTTTTTTTTTTAAAGATGTGTAAAAGTTTCAAGGGATGTGTAATTAATTAAACTTCTTGCAAGCTGAAAGTCAAAATAGAATTTCATCCAAACGTAAGCAATAGAAATCGAATGTCCCCTGAACTTTTCCTCTAAAATTAAAATGTTTTCATGATGTTGCTGAAGGCATGAACTAGGAAAACACTGTGTCTGAGAACAACTTTAGAATAAATTGTGATGTAACTTAGGAAATGTCAGTTGTGTTGCAGAATCTTTAAACTGATCTCTTGCAAAAGTAGCAATACAATTGTTTTCTTTTGTAGACCAGTCCTCATTCTAATGGCCAATGACTATTATTATCTACTCTGGGCAGTGTATTTGCTTGAATTTGTGACAGGCATCAGCTTAGGTAATTTTCGTTGACTTCACAATGCAGAGTGAGTCAGTTGTTTTGCAGAAAGGGTGAGCAGTGAAAATATTTAAGCTCCATTTCTGTTTCTTAGTGACTGGCACTGTGAGGTCAGTTTTTATATCCTTTAGAAAGATGATTCTAATATCCAAAGTGTAATTTAAAGACGAAGTCCTGTTGCTGCTGAAGTATGCTCACCTGCACACTCAAAACCTCTGCAGTTGCCTAAAGAGGTGGTTCTGTCATTCCTGTGGAAGCCCGGATTATTTCAAATGTCTACTAAGGCAAAATTTAGGATGGATGAAGAGGAGTAAGTCAGAGGGATGGTGTTGCTATTAACTTTCTTTTATTAGGCTATCAAATCTATTTGAAACACATTTATTATTATTATTATCTTGCTTTGGCCTCACTTGAAAAAAAAGTGGATTTGGTGATATTGATTGACTGGTAGAGAAGTTAAGCTCACCATCATGAGACTTGATATAAAAATTTTAATGTTGGGCTTTTCTGGTATGTTGCATTAGGTGCCATTGAGTTGGTTCCAACTTGTATTGACTCCACGTACAACAGAAAAAAGCATTGCTTGGCTCTACTCCATACCCACAAGTCTTGCTGTGTTTGAGCCCTTTGTTGCAACAACGGTACTAATGTATCATCTTAAGAGTTTTCCTCTTTTTTGCTGACCTTCTGCTTTACCAGTAATCCTGTCCTCCCAAGACTATTCCCTTCTGATAAGAATTCCAAGGTACCCAGAGTGCTCCTTAGAGAGCTGTACTGCTTCCAAGACAGGTTTGGTTATTCTTCTGGGAGTCCATGGTGTATTCATTATTCTTTGCCAACACCACAATTCAAAGGCATCAGTTCTTTGGTGTTCTTTATTCATTGTCCAGTGTTTGCATTCATATGAGGCAACCAAAAATGCTGCGGCTTGCATCAGGTGCACCGTAGTCCTCGTAGTAGCATCTGTTTTAGCACATTAAGGAGGTCTTTTGCAGCAGATTTGTCCAGTGCAATGCATTGTTTGATTTCTTGACAGCTGCTTCTATGGATGTCGATTGTAGAGCCAAGTAGCCTGAAATCCAAGTTTTCTCCATTTATCCTGATGTTGTTTGTTAGTCCAGTTATGAAGATTTCTATTTTCTTTATGTTGAAGTATAATCCATACTGACACTGTAGTCCTAGGTCTTCATCAATAAGTGCTGCAAGCTCTCTTCACTTTTGCCAAGCAACGTTGCATCATCTGCATATTGCAAGTGGTTAATGACTTTTCTCCTAGTCCTGATGCTGTGCTCCTCCAGGATAGTTCAGTTTCTCAGATTATATACTCAGCATACATACTGAACAAGTATTGTAGAAGGATACAATGCTGGCACATACATTTTCCAATATTCAATAATACAGTATCTATCTTCTTAGTCTATGTGTATGTTTCTTATCTTTACAATAAAGTGATACAGAATTTCCATTCCTCAAAATCTTACCCATAATTTGTTAAGATCCACACAGTCAAATGCTTTTGTGTAGTCAATACTACATAGGTAAACATTTTTCTAGTATCTTCTTTTTTGAGCCAAGATCTATCTGTCTGACATCAACAATGATATCCATCATTCCACATCCTCTTCTGAATTCAGCTTGAAATTCTGGCAGTTCCTTATTGATGTACTGCTGCAACCATTTTTGAATCATCTTCAGCCAAATTTTATTTGCATGCCATATTAATGATGCTGTTAGATAATTTCTACATTCTGTTGGATCACTTTTATTTGAAAGGGGCATAAATATGGATCGCTTTCAAGCAGTTGGCCAGGCAGTTGTCTTCCAAATTTCTTGTCATAGACAAATGAGCACTTTCAACACTGCATCCATTTTTTGAAACATGTCAATTGACATTATGTCCATCACTGAAGTCTTGTTTGTCTCCAAAGCTTTCAATACAATTTGGAATTCTTCCTTCAGTATCTTCAGTCCTGGATTATGCTACCTCCTGAGATGTTTGAAAGTATTACTTCTGCCTTGTTTTTATGCTTCCTTTGTCATTTAGTGTTTTCTCAGCATCATTAAATATTGCAACTCTAGGCTTGAATATTTTCTTTAATTCTTTCAATTTTAGAAATGCTGAGGGCATTCTTCCATTTTGGTTTTCTTACCCCAGGTCTATTTCTTGGTAATACTCTATCATCTCGACACTTCCTTTGATCTCTTCTATTCAGCTGTTTTACTTGATAATTTCTTCTGTTAGCTTTCACTGCTGTACATTCAGCAACTACACAAAACACTAAAACATTCAAAAATATGAACGTAACATTTCAAAGAGCAGTGTGAGAAGAATCAATGCCTTGAGTTATGGTATTGGTGAAGAATATTGAATTGGACTGCCAAAATAACCAAAATAATCCATCTTGGAAGATGTACAACCAGAATGCTCCTTAGAGGCAAATATGGTGAGACAGTGCCTCATATGCTTAGGATGTGTTGTCAGAAGGGAGCAGTCCCTGGAGTAGGACATCATGCTTGATAAAGCAAGCATCTCAGTGAGTTGGGTTGACATAGTGGCTGCAACAATGGGCTCAAAAAATAGCAATGAATATGGACATGGAGCAGGACTAGGCAGTGTTTATTCTGTTGTACACAGGGTTGCTATGAGTCAAAATCAACTCAGATGTACCTAACAACAAGAAAAACATTCAATAATGTATTTCAAAGTTTCTTTTGACATCAATTTTGATCTTTTTTCTTTCCCATCTTTTTAATATTTTATTGTCTTCACGTATGATGTTTTTGTTGTCATTTCACAACTCATTTGACCTTCTGTCATTAGTATTCAGTGAGTCACAGGTAATCTTAAGATGGTCTCTAAAATCATGTGAGATATAATCAAGGTCATTCTTTGGCTCTTGTGGATTTGTTGTAATTATCTTTACTTTCAGCTTGACCTTTGCATATGAACAGTTGATGGTCTGTTCTATAGTTGGAACCTGGCCTTGTTTTGATTGGTGATATTGAATTTCTCCAAATCTCTTTCCACAAAGTAGTTGATTTGAATCTTGTGTAATCTATCTAGCAAGGCTTAGACATAAGATCATAGTTTATGTTGTTGAAAAAAGACATTTTGAATGATTAAATCTCTGGTCTTGCAAAATTTTATCATGCGGATGCAATGTTGTTTCTACCACCAAGGCCGTTACCTTCCAACTACTGATCCATCTTTGTTTCTACTTTTTGCATTCCAGTCACCAGTAATTACCAGGACATCTTGACTGAATGATCACTTTCAGACTGCAGAAATTGATAAAAATCTTTTATTTTCTCATCCTTGGCATTAGTGATTAGTGTGTATACTTCCATATCAGTCGTATTAACTGGTATTTCCTTTATGTGTATGGATATTATCCTATCAATAAACCCATTGTACTTTAGGATAGACCTTGAATTTCTTTTCCAACAGTGAATGTGATGACATTCGTCTTCACTTTGTCATCCTGTCATAGTACACTATTATGACTGTCTAATTCCAAGTAGCTAATACCAGACCATTTCAGCACATTAATGCTTAGGATATTGATCCAGCATTCCCTTTAATTTTTGACAACTTCCAGTTTTCTTTGATTCATACTATATACATTCCATGTTCTGATCATTAGTGGATGTTTTTAGGTGTTTCTTCTCATTTTGAGTCTACGTGTTGTTATGATACTGGAATATATGCTACCAGTATTTCAAATACCAAGCTAAGACAGACTAGGAAGAAGGGTCTGCCAATCTACATTAAAAAAAAATAAAGCCACCCAAACAAACAAACAACCCCCCGCCAAACCCTGCATAATGCAATAGAATATTGGTCTGATAGAGTGCTAGAAGATTAGTTGGAAAAGTACTCAAATTATGATCAGAGAAGATCTTCCTCCTCATAGCAGAGTCAATCTTGATAGCATGGATGGAGCCAAACTTGTGATAACTCCATTTGCTGATACGGCACAACTCAAAGTCTGAAGAAATTCATTGCATAGGAGTTACGTATAATAAAATGTAGAAAGATGGAAGAGTTACTGTTCTAAAATAAAACATTCCTAAACAGATGTTGTAAACTTGGTCATTATCTCTCCCATATTAGCAAGAACATTGTTGTTGTTACTTGCTTCTAGTTACTCCTGACTCATGGTGACCCCACAGACTTCCAAAGCTGTGATGTTTCTGAAGAACAACACCAGGGTGGTCCTCTGAGGTCCCTCTGGGTGCCATCAAATGGTCAACACTTTGACTAGTAGGATAGAACTTAACCTTAACTTTTTGTGCTGCTCAGGGGTTCCTATAGGATCTGACAACTATGCCTTAGGAAACTCACTTTTGTTCTCATTTCTGCCTTCTACTGTCCCCAGAAAATTACCTGATTTCTCTTTTTTTTTCTTTAACAATAGGATTGTGGTCTTCTATGCAGCGGAAAGGGGCCATAATATATTCTGCCAGGTTATGATAAAATATCCTACCTGTTTCTTCTGTTAGGAAACAGATGGTACACAGAAGGGATAACTAATGGAAGTTGTATCAAAGGATTATGTACAAAGTTAAGGGCATAGTTATAGGGACCAGTGAGGGATGGCAGAATACTCAGGCACCAGACTTTCACCGAGAGGATGAAGAGAAGTCTCTCGAACCCAGTCAGGACTACCCAGCAAGAGCTTTGAATAGACGTTTGTAGGTAACATCAACCTACGGACCAGCACAGGAGCCCTTGAAATTCACACCCTGAGCTGCTTTTGCCTCTGCGCTCTTACCTCTTCTCGTGCCTCCCACTGGTAGAAGGGAGCTGGAAGCCGGATTGTAAGGTGCCTGTGTGATGGAGAGTTCATTTTCAAAAGCACAAAGTGAGCCACTGAAGCTTCGAACCAGTGCAGCACTTTATACCTAAGGCCAACACAATCCAAGAATGTTGTTCGGATGCTTTTTCTACAATACTGTCATTTCAGTAAGGAAAGTATCAGATTATAAATAAAGCTTTCTAAATGCATTTGATTAAGTTGTAAGACCTATCTCTAGCAACACTCAATAGCTCTATTTGCGAATTCATTGGCAGTACCTTCCCTACCGTATCTTCTCTTCTATATTAAAAAAAAATGTGAAGAAGTTTCTATTAGGCGGATGAAATGTAGATACCCATATGACTCAATTTTATCACTTTAAAGTAAGCATAAAATCCCACAGAATCATTGTGTGCACATTTTCTGTAACTAAAATCCATAAGTTAGTCTCATAATGTTGACTAGGCAGTATAAGTTGTTTATGACATAGTAAATGGAAGATGATACTCTTTAAGAAAACGTGTTTTAATAATTAAGAAAAGCCTTCTCATTAAATATGTACACATTGCTTTCTCATATATTGTAAGATCGCAGAATTTTAAAGCTAGAAGGGATTTTAGATCATCAAGTCTACACATTTTAGCATCTAACTCAATGTTATCTCAAGCTGTTTGTCTTTGTTTCTGGCATTTTTGTTAACTCTATAAGGAAACATTACTGCTGTCTTTGATTCTCTTAGTGTCTGGTATCGATGTACACAGACTTTGAGTCGGAGAGCAGAATCTGAAATGTCTAGAGCAATTTGGCAGGTAATAAAATGAGTGGAATTGGCTAGGTGATATCTTACGGACACTGGAGAGCACACGGCTTTTCTAAAGGGACAGTAGCCAGAGCTCAGTACCAGATGAAAACAGGGCACTAAAGCCCATCTTGGAACCCTTGTGGCACAGTGTTTAAGTCCTATGACTACTAACCTAAAGGTCAGCAGTTCAAATCCACTAGGAGCTCCTTGAAAGTCCTATCCAGCATTTCTACTCAGTCCTATAGGTTTTGCTGTGAGTCCTAATCACAGCTTGAAGGCAGCAGGTAGTGGGAATCCAGTCTTAATGTTTCTAGATCTTTCTTTTTTCTAAGGGAAGCTGGAAATTCAGATTCTTTAATGTGAAGTCTCGCAATCAGAACTAACAATGAAGTGTTTTGGGAAGTTTTATGTGCAATAAACAAAATATATCTTCTGGCCACTAGTTTTGTCTGCAAGTTTTCAATTTCAGCTCTAGGTATGTCCTCAGAGTTTGTCTGGAAAATGTAGCTTGTTCTGCACAGACCGCTGCATATTTGGGTCACATGAGTTTGACCATGGTACTTCAGAAGCCCTAGAAGTGTGACTAGAAAAGAAAACACAGCACCTTTCATTTCTTGGCCTAACTGACAGGTGTTTGAAAGAGACTTTATTGCTTTGGTGCTTCAGTACAGGCTATATTTTCAAGACAATCTGGATGTAGGAACAAAGCAATGTCACTGTGTGACATTTTGAAGTGATTGACTTCAATTTAATAAGTAGTTATTATGTAACTTCTCTATAAAATACACTGTTTCTAAATTCTGCCAGGCATTCCTTGGAAACTATGGGGCAGTTCTATTCTGTCTTATGGGGTCACTTTGAATTGGAATTGACAGCTGCAGATGTGGCCCATTGACATATGTCTTCCTTATATTTGTATCCCTTATTATCTGGACCTTATAATAATAATGAAAGTAATTTACTTTGTTTTTTGGTAGCTGACTGTGTTGAACATTTCAAATTATTATTGCAGACACTTCTATACAACCACCCTGAGAGCAAGATGGCATAGATTGAATTGTGTTGCCCCCTATAAATGTGTGTAGCAATTTGGGTAGGCCATGATTGTAGGTACTGCGTTATATACGTATATGTTATAAATCCTGCCTCTGTGATGTTGATGAGAGAGGAATGGTGGCAGCTTGGTTGTTGGGGCAAGACTCAATCTATCAGAATGTATTGTGCCTTGAGACAATCTCTTGGAATATAAAGGAAAGGAAAGCAAGCGGAAAGTTAGGGACCTCATACTAACAAGAAAGCAGTGCTGGGCATGGAATGTGTCCTTTGGACCTGAGGTCCCTGTGCCTCAGAAGTTTCCAGTCCCTGGGGAGATTGACAACAAGGGCCTTGCTCCAGAGCTAACAGAGAAAGCCTTCTCCTGGAGCTGAGGCCCAGAATTTAGACTTTCGGCCTACAGTTCTGTGAAGAAATAAATTTGTCTTTGTCAAAGCCATCCGTTTGTGATATTTGTGTTATAACAGCACTAGATGAATAAGACATAAGATATGCTTTTTAATAGTGAACTTACCATTCCCATTTAACAGCTAAAGAATTCATTACATGGTTAAAAGCAGTTATCCCAATTGTGTCCACATTGCTCTGCAGGGCTGTCTCATTCCACTCCCCATGTCTTTCTTAATCTCTAGGCACACTGTCCATCAAAGATGAGAAGGTTGACATGTGAGTTTTGTTTATCAGTACCTTCTTGTCCTAGATTTAGCAAGGGACCTGAAACAATGTAAGCATTGTTATACACACTCATATTAAGAACCATGATTTATTTGTTATCACTGAGTAAACACACGTTTTAAGTTCCTGCAGTGTTTAGCAAGAACCATATAAATTCTAGGAAAACTATTTGAACATTATAAAAACGTCTATCTTGTTGAATGTTACATAGCAAGAAATCTAAGAAAAGATGCATGTCTTTTAGTCCACATTGCTGTTGAGAAGTAATTACAAATATGATTAGTGCTATTGATGGTTTGGCAAATCTTAAATGATAGTTACTGAGAAATTCCACATTCTACATACTGCTGTAATCTACTCTTTAAATTTACTAAAGGCTTTGATGCAGATTGATTGGCAAAGTACTGGATCTGCTTTTGGCATTTTACTTATTTAATTTATTTATTTTATTAGTGTTAAGGATAATTATGTTTTTGGACACAAGATCCATCATACTGGTTCAATAAATAGCCCCATCATTTAACAAGCCTTCCAATCAGATGCCTGCTTTTATCCTGAACACCTTCCACTTTGACCGTCCATTTGCAGCTTGACAATATGTTTGTCCCTATTATTACTATTTTTTCTATGTATTTTTAAGCACTTTCTATACTCCCAGTTTTATTAACAGCTGAGAATTTCTGTTCTCTTATTGTGTTTTAGGTGACAGTTAATGGTGCAAATCAGTTTGTCATTCAATAATTTACACACAAATTATTTTGTGACTTTGATTGCAGTCCTTGCAATGTGTTAACATCGTTTTCTTTCCCTTTACACCTCAGGTTCCTCATTTCCTTTTATCCAGTCCTTTTTTCCTGTCCCTTCCTACCTTCTAGTCTTTGCTGTTGGGCTGATGTTGCCCATCTGGTCTCATATGTTTAACCGAACTAAGAAGCAAGTTTCTCAGGTGTGTTATTGTTTGTTTTATAGCTCTGTCTAATCTCTGGCTGAAACGGAGACTTCAGGAGAGGCTTCAGCTCTGAGTCAGCTGAGTGTCTGGGGTCCTAGTCTCAGGGGATCCTCCAGTCTCCGTCAAACCAATATGTCTGATCTTTTCCTGTGACTATCAGCTTTGGTCTACATTTGTGTCCCACTCTTTCTAGTACCTCTGTTATGATTCTTGTCATAGATATCAGGGGTTGTAGCCAGACACCATTTAGTTCTCCTGGGCTCAGTGGTGGAGGCTGTAATTCATGTGAGGATTTCAATTCTTTTTTTTTTTTTTTTAATCTGGGAGATGGGAAGTAGAGAGGGTCCTTTTTCTAAAATTAAACTCCAGATATGTGATTTTCCATCTCCACCCCTCCTCTCCCTGGTAACCATCAGATTGTTTCTTTCTGTGTACAAACCATTTCATGAATTTTCTTAGTGGTGGTCTCATCCAACACCTACCTGTCCCTCTCTGTGACTGACTGACTTTGCTCAGCATAATGCCTTCCAGTTTGCACCATGTTATGAGATGACATCAGGTTTTGCCAGTATCATCTGCTAAAAGGACTGTCCTTGTACCATCTGGTGGACTTTGGACCTGCCTTGAAGAGCAGGTGAGCTTAAGTCTATCCATTTACATTGGGGTTCTCAATTCTGTTTGGTCAATGTATCTGTCATTGCAGTAGTAGGTGTCTGTGTTTCGAAGGTGCGTCTTCTCAAGAGCATGTTATTGCTGTCATTTTGTAGTGCTTTATTATTATTTATTTTGTGTGTTTGTTGCTGACATTTTCTTTGTCCCTCTTACATTTCTGTGCTGAAATCCTTTGGTTTGTGGCTTTTTTCTATTTCTTTCATTTTTGTTTGTTTGTTTGTTTGTTTTTGAGACTTTATGTTTTTCTTCTTTATTTTGATGACTAGATTTATTGACTTTGTGGTCCCTTTGAAATTTACTCATGTCTTCCTGGGTTTGAACTGGTGTGTTGTTATTTGGTAGTACCTTGCCTTTGACTCCGTTAAGAAGGTCTATTATCTACATCATTTATTCCCTTTTCTGTTGTTCTGATGCTGTTGTCATTTGCAGATTAAACTCTCTGGCTCCCTGTTACAATTCCTTTGGTTTTGCATAGTCCTAGAGTGTTTATTTCTTAGGTTGGCATATGACTGGCATAATCTGGCATCATATATTCATGCTGTGATTTGATACTGTTTTATCTCAGACAAAAGTACTTGCTTTAGTAATTCTTGTAATTTCGTTTGTTTTTTTACATATTACTTTAATTTCTGCTTGTCTGGAAATGTCCTAACTTCACCATCATAATAGAACAGGAGTGTTGCAGGATTTATTATTCTTGAACGGCAATTTCTTTTTTCTTTCAAGACTTTCTATATGAGGACTACCAGTTAGCTTTTTTGAAGTCATCCTAGAAAAAGTGCTATGCACCTGATTGCTGAATGTCACTGCAGCCATCTTTGAAATACTCCAGTTGGGAAGCTCTGCACCAATACCAGTGCCTAGTCCATTCTTCAAAGCAATTTTGGAAATCTTCTTCTGGAATGACCATCAGAGCTGTCCATGTTTTACCCTTGATGTTCTGAATGTCATCAAAATGTCTTCCTTTCAATATTTCCTTTACCTTTGGCTAAAGGAAAAGTCATTTGGGGCCAAATCAGGTGAGTTGGGAGAGTGTTCCAGTACAGTTATTTGTTTACTGGCCAAAAACTATCTCAAAGGCAACTATACAATTATGTTTGTGAACTTGCCATCTTGCCACTGTGTGCAAAAACCATTCCGGAAAGAGTTCCAAAATTGCTTTGAAGGGTGGACTGGGCACTGGCATTTGTGTGTAGCTTCCCAAGGGGAGTATTTTGAAGGTGATGATAGCGATATTCAGCAATGAGTTATATAACCAACCAGTGCCTTCAACAGAACAATTAAGTTCATGGACTTAATTGCCGAACCTCATATATCATCCCATCACCTTCTTGCCTGCATAGTTTCTGATGGATACTCAGAGTTTAGTCTTATTGCTTCTCCTCTGTATGTGACTTTTTGTTTTTTCTCAAGCTGTTCTCAGAAATTTTTCTCTGTCTTCCGTTTTAGTTAGTGTAATTATGATATGCCTTGTTGATTTTCTTTCAGAGTCTATAGGGGGTTTGTTGAGCCTCCTGGATGGTCAGTTATTATTCTTTTGTAATATTAGGAAAGTTTTCTGTCAGCAATTCTTCAATTACCTCTCTGTGTTTTTCATTTTCTTTCCCTGTTCTGGAACTCCAATCACTCACATATTTTAGCTTTTGATTGTATTCCACGTCATTCTCAGGGTTTCTTCTTTCTTTTTTTCTTACTATTCTTCAGACAGAGATATATCCAAGTGTTTGTGTTCAATTTTATAAATCTTGTGTGTCACCATTTGAAACCTGCTCCTCTGCCCTTTGACAACACAGTCTGTTCCCGCTATCTTGTTATTTATCTTTTGGAGTTCTACCTGTTGTTTTTGTATAATTTCTAGTTGTGAATTCATGTTGATATTTTTTTTCTTTATTAGTTTCATGAATTCTTCCATGAATTTGTCTGCCTTTCATAAATTTGTTTACTTTTTCCTCATTTTTGTCTGGTTTTTGCTCAACTCTTGGATAGCTCTGAATATCAGAGATTTGAATTCACAGCAGGTAATTCTAGTGCCTCTTCTTCTGCTGAGAAGTCACCTAGTAATTTATCCTGGACACCATCTGCAACCCTCCTGTCTTTTTAAAATACTCTTTGATATTGTCTGCTATCTTTGGGCCATTTGGTAGTTACCTTCTTTAATGATTGTAAATCTGCTTCATCCTGCTTTTTTGTTTTACTTATGTTAGAGCAGGCAGGCTGTGCATTCTTGGTTGTTTGCTCAACTGTGGTCATGATATTTTTCACTTCCTGGTTCAATATGAGGGCCAGTGATTCATCCGTGGTGCAGCAGGGCAGATTCAGAGGGTGATCTGTGTCCTGCTGGAACCTCCTGATAGTACTTTTCCACATTCCCTGTCTGATGGTCTCCAGTGTAGATGTGGGGAATCCAAACAGCATGGGTGCTGTCCTTCCTGACTGGCTGAGTCACTGCAGCTTGCCAGAAGGTGTCAGAAGTAGAACAGCAGAAAGAAGATGAGGGAAGGGAAAGCTGGGCTTGCTTGCCACCAGGTGCTTTGCCCTCTACTGAGACCTCTGTAAATCTTCTCTCCCATGCTCCTTGTCTGCCCATCTCTGACAGATGTCCAAGACAGCAAATCTGTGTTGGGTTAGTTGATAGGGAACTTTCTCTTCTATCTCTTCTCTCTGTTTTCTGTCAGTTTTTTATTCCATTTGGTTTGGGGCTGATATTTTTATCTCTTCATTTGTCACTTTGCACTCTGGGATTGATGTTTGCATCTATTTTATTTAGTTTTGGAGTCTTTACTGTGGAAGGATGGGCATGATGCCTCTGTCTATTGTGCCATGTTGGCCAGGAGTCTAATGCTATCTTAAAAAAACAAAAACAAAAGCAAAAAACTTTTGAATCACTCAGTTGTTCTCTTACTACAAGGGAAATTGATTATTGTTGTTGTTGCTGTTATTTTTTCAGTCAGCAAATTAGTTCAAGCAACCATCATCAGTTGTGTAACTCTTGTAATAACTTCCATTTTTTTTCTACTTCCAAACTTACACTCTTTTCTGCACTGTAGTTAAATGGTCTCTTTAAAACACAAATAGGATCATCTGACTTCTCAGTGTCTCCAATCTCAGACCACACAGTCAACAGACTAGAATAAATAACATGACTTTCCTAGGTTCTTCTCTCATGGAACCCTGGTGGTGTAGTGGTTAAGTGCTATGGCTGGTAATCAAAAAAGTTGGCAGTTTGAACCCACCATGTACTCCTTGCAAATGCTATGGGGCAGTTCTACTGTATCTTATAGGGTTGCTATGAGTCGTAGTTGACTTGACAGTAGTAGGTTTCATCTCTCTACGCTCAGGGCTCTTACTTGTGCTTGTGGACACTCTGAATGGTATGTTCTCCCCTTTTCTTATAATGAATTCTTATTTATCCTTATCACACAATACTTGGAAATGCTCCCCAGACAACATTCTGGCTCAGTGAATTTCTCGTGACTTCATCATGTTCTCCCTTAACACAATTTATCTCTATTTTGAAACATTAATCACAGTCATAATTTTACACACACTTGTGTGAATCACTGTTTAATGTCTGTCTATTTCTAGACTGTAAAATCCATGAGGGTAGGTATTATTTACATTCAAATATATCTATTGGATCAATGAATGCTACTTGACAATATCACTTTCAACAGAAAGTAGGCATTGTAGGGTAATGAGGGTGGCTATAATCTTATCAGTGATTTAAAGAGTGTGTTTCCTTCTATCTGAAGGCTTGTGGTTGTCAGGCTTTAAAGTGCCCTGGTAGGGTCCTGTGGAATCAGTAGATTTGCATAGTTGGGGCCTCCAGGAGAAGCTGACCTTAACTATAAAACATCCGTGAGTTGAATTAGTTGTATCTATAGTGCCTGCTGTCTGATTTCCTTAATCCCTGGGCAAAAGTAGACTAGCATTGTTCCATTGGAAAAAGGGTGAATTGTGATTTATGTATCCTGAGGCCAGCAATTACATTATTCACATGTTCACAAATCCATGTAAAGCAAAGAAAGCCTAATGAAGATTTATATCAGGATCTGCTTCGTATCTTTAACATTTATTATTCCTTGAACTTACCATCCAAAAGAAGTGGTAGAAACTCCATCCTCTGAGCTTTTAAGACTCCAGGAGCAACAGATTAGAAATCACTCTAGGACACATCTTTCATGGATTAGGTGGGGTGGTGGTTATGGATTCGGTGATATAATTGGCCATTTATCTACTTAATTTTTTCAGTAGGGAAGAAGAAAAAAATGCAGCCAGTTGAATAGCTTTAATGATTGTTGAATATTATTTTTAAGTAAACAGAGACATTTTATGAAGAGGATTTGCAAGCTGTGTTAACCCTGGTCTTGATATGAACAGATTGGAAATGCTGGACTCCCCGAGGAAAAATTTTTCTCTACTATGAACTCATAATTCTAATGTATATTCTTCTGCTTGGGCATTTGGTTTATGTGGTCTTACGTGCTCTCATCCATTTCTGGGATCCTGTCTTAGTCATTCTGTGTCTTCAGGGATTAGTGGAGTCTTGTCACAAGAAAGCATGGCTGTCTTATTAGTGGCATGAAGGAAGAAGGAATGAATGAAGTGATTCATCTTCATTCCTGAGAATTACATTGAATAATTACTGACTTTGAAAAAAAGAAACAAATTTGACAGTAAAATAAATTATTTTTACTTTCTCTATTGTACTTCTTTTTCTAACCCTATTAACTATTATACCTGTTTCTCTTTCTTCCATGCTCACCTTCTCAAGAAACATTTGCCAACTTCCTGAGTAAGAGGCTAATACCAGTACATTTTATGACATCAAAACCTTATTCTGACTGATACAATCTAGCAGACTTTCTGTATTCTAGTGGTTTGAAATCTCTGACATAGGCTGTGCTGCTAAGTTTTGCCATGTATGTTTTCTGAATTTGACAACAGGTAAAAAGGAGATAACTTTTAATTATCTCTGAACAGGGCAGTTCAGAGGTAAACCAGTTAAACCTAATGCTCAGAGGCTGGCACATGGGAAACCTGTGTTTGGTTTGTTTTTGAAAGGCCATCTGGAAGTTTCATCTGGAAGTTTCCTTTCAACTTCAGCTGTGAGTGAAGACTAAGCCCTCCTGAGATGTAACACAAACTGAAATTTAGGGCAATGAAGACACTTGCCTGAATGTTTGTGATAATATATTGTCACGGTTACATGTAACTGCTGCATGGCATATTTTTCCTGAACATGGCAGTTACTGTGCTTTTACTTTCTCCTAAAATAAATTTTAAGATTATCTTCTTAAAATTACATGCAGAGTATATTTGAAATATGCCCTGTCAACAATAAATACTATAACTGTGAAATGTTACCATTTAAGTTACCTAAGTTACTAATAACCATAGGCTTCCAATATAGGTATTATTTTTTCCATATTATAAGTGGAAAAACTGAAGCTCTGAGAGGTTATCAGATTAACTCAAAGTCTGCTATTGAGTAGCAGGACTCAGGTCAGAAGATGGTCTCATGTGAGGGCCTTTTTAACTAGTTTAAAGCTGATATTGCCAGTTGACATTTACACTTTGGAAAATGCTTTTTATTATCAGATGGCAGATGGGGATAGTTAAAATATTTCAATAACTTTTACAATAATACTGAGAAGCGATGTGACTGATAACGTTATTCTCTGAGTTGTAAAACTTCCCTAGTACCTATTATGTTTGCATAATTGTTTTCATTGTGTAAGAATTTTTGTCTGATAAACACCGACAGATCTGTTGCGCAAAAAAAATCTAATGCAACAAGTTGAGTCCTCCAGTGAGTGTCAGTGAGTCTCAGAACTCACTTCAGGGTGGTGGAGATACCCACCTGTCTACCAATACCAGTACCTCTCTGAAACGGTGACTTGGGGTCCAGTCCTCACTGGCCCTTTGGGCATCTTTTCCCCCTAGTCAAGCAAAGAAGATGTAGAGTTATTCCCATAATATTTTTTTACACATATAGGCCAGCTGGTACTTGGCTTTTGCTCTTTGATGGTTCTCTTTGTTTAAAGCCTTTTCCCTTTTAATTCTTGGGTCCGTGAATGACATAATTGTTAAACCCTCCTTGGAATAAGCCCATCTTGGAATAAACACCCAGGCAACCTACTTCTGAAATGTCAAAAACCCACTGCTGTTGAGTCAGGTCAGACTCATAGTGACCCCAGAGGTAAGAGTAGAACTGGAAATATCAGTCATTGAAAATCTTATGGTGTTCTAGTCTGAAATACACGGGGTCATCAGGCAGTGGAATTGACTTGACGTCAGTCAGTACGCTTTTTTTTATTTTGTATTTTTAATCCTTAATTTGAATCAGAATTAGAAGTGAATACTGCAGTCAACTACCTACACAAGACAATTTCATGGTTTCCGAGGTTCTCAGAGAAAAAGGCCCCTGTGCATAGTCTGTCTTCAGTTTTACCTGCTTGGTAATATTCAAAAGCTTTTGTGAAATAAAAGTAGAAGTTTGGTTTATGAGAGAACAAAGAGAGTTTTCTTGCCTGTGACACCAAAGGTCATCTTATTAAATGTTAGAAAGTGATGTGCTGTGTAATCATGCATGTACAATTTTTAAAGCCTGCTGTTGTGCTGTAAACTGTAACTAAACTTCAGAAGGAGCTTGTCTAGTTTCATATAATTGTATCTAGGTGATCAGGCTCACCAAAACATTGAAACTTGTTCTTTCAGAAAATAATCAAAGATTAATGAGCATGTCCTCTTTCTAGGACTTCAAAAGTCTTGTACCACAGCTCATTGATTTTGTGATTGTCTGTGCTAGATTACTCTTTTTCTGTTCTTTATAATATTTGAGCATATACTCATCTATTATAGAATGTACATATTGTGATGTAATTGTCAACTACTCAGGCATTTTTCTGTTTAAAGTTTCTCACATAAACATAATTTGTTAGATTGCTGTTGTCAGGTTCTGTCAAGTCAGTTCCAACTCATAGTGACCCTCTGTACAACAGAATGAAACATCGCCCAGTCCTGTACTGTACCCAGAATCATTTTTATGCTTAAGCCCAGCTTTGCAGCCACTGTGTCAATCCATCTTGCTGAAGGTCTTCTTTTTTGCTGACCTCCTTTACCAAGCACAAAGTCCTTTTCCAGGGATTGATCCCTGCTGACAACATGTCCAAGATATGTAAGATGTGGTATATGTAAGTATCCTGAATATATTAATTAATTGGAGCACTGATTTCTTGATAATGACATGCTGCCCAGCTTTCAAGTTGTCTCTTAAACCTGCTAGCAATCTGTTAATAGTGTTTTAAGTTGTTAATGTTTAACAGTTATTTGGTGTCAGAAACAGGATCTGGAAAAGACCTTTGACTGTTACCACCGATAAGTGATCATGTGTCAGCATCCACCGCACCCCTCGTGTCTGTTGATCCTTGCCAACCCTGTAGTTTCAGAGGTAAGCCTGTTTCCATGGTCTGAGCTGTACTCTTTTGTGTTTTGAGCTCCTGGAATTATACAAGCAACTCAAGCTAGGCATGATTTGAGCTTGGAACCCAGGGGTAATCTTGGTATATCACCCTTTTTTTTTGTTTCGTATTCCTTCAGACAGCTGTTGATAGTTACTCTAAGCATGAGCTCCTGTTCTAAATTGCCTTCTCCTCTCTTTTCGAATGCCCTGCTTCTTGTGTGTTGTCTCAGCATGGAACTTCATGCTGTGGCTTTTTAAAAAACAACATTGACTATACCAAAGATGAGTTGAATCTTAGTGGCTACTCTGAGGGACAAAGTTTCTATTTATTTATTTTTTTTCTTTTTTTCATTCTGGAGTCATATATTGTAGCTTATTAGAAGTCGATTGATTATATCAAGGATTGAATCTATAGCTACCACTGAGCTTATTTCCATGTTTCTGCCAGAACACTGAAGGAGATCTTTCAAAAAATGAATGCCACACTGAAAGCACTCATTCGTCTATGCCAGGAAATTTGGAAGACAGCTACCTGGTCAACATACCCACATACATGACTGTTCCTAAGAAAGGAGGGGATATCATTGCTCATGGTGGATGGCCAGGGTAGACCGGGTTTGATTGACTATGCCAAGACATTTGGCTATGTGACAGATAATAAACTGTGGATAACATTTCAAAGAATGGGAATTCCAGCACAGTTAATTGTCCTTATTGTGAAACCTGTACATAGACCAAGAGGCAGTGGTCAAATAGGACAGGAAAATGCAGGGTTGTTTAAAATCAGAAAAGGTATGTGTCACAGTTTTATCTTTTTACCGCACTTACACAGTCCGTATGCTGAGAAAATAATACGAGAAGCTAGATAACATGAAGAAGAATGTGGCAGCAGTACTGAAGGAGGACTCATTGACAACCTGTAATGTGCAGATGATGCAACTTTGCTTGCTGAAAGTGAGGAGGACTTAAATCACTTTCTGATGAAGATCAAAGACTGCAGCCTTCCTTCAGTCTGGATTAGACTTCAGCTTAAAAAAAAAATCCTAACAACTGACCCGATAAGCAGCATCATGATAAAAGAAGAAAATAATCAAGGTTTTGTTCTACTTGGAATCACAATGAAAGCTCATGGAAGCAATAGTCAAGAAATCAGAGGACATATTGCCTTGGGCAAATCTGATGCAAAAGAACTCTCTAAGGTATTGAAAAGCAAAGATAATATTCTGAGGACTAAGGTGTGTCTGACCCAAGCCAGGGTATTTTTAGTTGTATGCATCTGAAACCCAGACGATGAGTAGGAGAAACCGAAGAAGAATTGATGCTTTTGAATTATGGTGTTGTGAAGAATACTGAATATACCAGGGACTGCCAGAAGAGAAACTAAATCTGTCATGGCAAGAGTACAGCCAGAATGCTCCAGAGAAGTAAGGTTGGTAACACTTGTCACATAATTTGTACATGTTGTCAAGAAATGTCAGTTCCTGGAGAAGGTTATCAAGCACGGCAAAGTAGAGGGTCAGCAAAGGAGAGGAAGAGCCTCAAGGAAACAGACTGACACAGAGTCTGCAACAATGCATTCAACAGAACAAAGATAGTGAGGATGGCACAGAACTGGACAGTGTTTGGCTCTGGTGTACAAGAGGTCACTATGAGTCGGAACAGACTCAGCAACACCTAATATCAACACAACATAGATTATACTTTAGAAGGCAGCTTTTCTAAATATATATTTTATCAAGTTTTCTGATAAAAGTACACAAAGCAAATTATGTGTCCCTTTAATAATTACTAAACAGATCATTCAGCGACATAGGTTACTTTTCCCACATTGTGTCAACATCTTTCGCATTTCCCTTCAGGTTGTTCTGCTGACATTAATGCAGCTTCCTTGTCACCCCTCACCCCTGACCTTCTCATTCAGGCTTTAGGGTAAATGTTGACGGTTTGGTCTTATATACACATGAGTTTTTTTTCTTTTTCAAAGGAGCACAACACTGACAGATGTTTCACTTCATGAATTTGTCGTTTATCTAGAAGGTGACCTTGGGGATAATTTCAGTACAAAGTTTAATGAGTTTCTCAGGGTGACTGTCTAAGGGGTTCCTCTCTACCAGTCCAGTAAGTCTAGCTTTAAATGAGAATTAGAGTTTTGTTCTACTGGGGGCCATCTATTGTGTTCTTAGTCAGAACAGTCAGTAGTAGTATCAGGTGCCATATAGTTCTGTTGGTCTCTAGTTAACTGGTTTTATAACACTGGCTCAACGACATGTAAAAAAAAAAAAAAGGTATTTAGATAATCTACATAGCCTTACCTAAAGATATATTTAAAAAAGTAGATATGTTGTGTACAGCAGGTAAGATTTCAGCTTTTCAATTTTGGGGAAAAAAATCTTGATGAAAGGAAATCTAATATATATAGCTGCAAATGTTCACCTTAAATTTCACTTGGAATTAATTTAAATTTGCAATCACATCTCTGACTCACTTAATCAGTACCAGTTCAGTGCAACACAAGTGACTTTCTGGAGGACCCTTGCCTTTGTAGAGGTTATGTTCTGGAGATTTTTAGGAATTTGTCAGTTTTCATGATCTCTTAAACATTCTGTGATGATATGTCTGAATGCTATTAACTGTTTTCCATGCAGAGAGGACACACCACCATAGTGCTGAGGTACAGCTGCTACTTGGTTGTCCAAGGCTGTTCACTGGCCAAGGAAGTCTCCAGTCATCTCCAAAGTGGAACTCTGTCAAAATAGCACATCATTATGAGCCACCGTGTTTTGGAATTATTTATAAATAGATGAAACCATGGATTTTAAATTTATGTATGGCAGTGATTTACCGTTTTTGCATATGGAGAACATAGGGTTTGATGCAATGGGATTACTAGCCACAAAAATGAACCATCATAAACTTTGCCTGAACACTGCCTCCAGGTTAAAATTTGAAATGATCAGCGAGTTCTAACTAAAACAATTGATTCTAAAAAGTACCACAGGGGAAACCTTCATGGGAAAGTAGGACTTTGTGTGGTGTCTTCAAGAATGGTCAGGATTCAGAAATGTGGGTTACAAATATGTGTAGCCACGTGGCTGGGATGTGATTCTCAGTATCTTGGGACTGTCCTCCATTGTGTGGTTTTGATAAACTGTATGTTGAAGGATTGGGGTGGGGCTGTAAATTCCTGCATAGGATTACTTCCTTGCTTTGCTGTAGGGGGAGTTTTCCTGGAGTATGACTTGCTCCACCCTTAATGCTTTCGGCCTGCAAGAAATAAAAAGGGAAAAAGAAACAAGGAGAATTGGGAGCCTCGTTACCATCAAGAGAGCAGCACCAGGAGAGGAGCATGTCCTTCAGACCTGAGGTTCCTGCGCCAGGACGCTCCCTGGACAAAGACTGATGCAATGCCAGACTTTCCTCCAGAGCCAACAAGGGGAAAGCCTTCCCTGGAGCTGTCACCCTGAATATGGACTTGCAACCTACTGGACTATGTAATTACCCTGAATATGGACTTGCAACCTACTGGACTGTGTAAGAATAAACCTTCCTTTGTTAAAGCCATCCCCTCTGTGGTATTTCTGTTACAGCAGCACTAGCTGACTAAAACAGTCAGGGTTCAGAAATGTGGGTTACAAATGAAAAGAAAATAGTGATTTCTGCTTGAGAAAGAAGACCAGGTTTGGGTGTCATTCAGATGCTTTCAGGAAGTTGTAATGTCAGCTTGTAACATTCTCATCTCTTTGTAAATCTGCTGTATTTCCATAAGGTGTCTCAGAGTCTATTGCAACTTTCTGCTTCATCAGTCACCTGTGCAAGAAGCCACAAGGCAGTGTTTTCTCTTGGGAACTGTATTCCCCAAGGCATGTTCCTGCAGACGACTAGTGCCATTTCATATTGTGAGTGTCCTTGTCTTCCCGTGATGTCTTTAGAATGTCTTAGTAAGTGCTCCTATTGTAATGCTTTACACCTCTGCATTTATGTACATCTAACCCCAAATTATTCTTATTTATCTTAAAAGAAGGTATTTAATAAACTATTGTCTGCAATAATAACACAGATTTATTAACAGCATTTACAAAACAATAATACAGATTTACATGGTAATAGACACATTATTAATATTGTCTCATATTGAATCATTTTAGTCCTTTTCATGTTGATGAAGATGAAATTTAACAGAGCCTTCAATAATACCCATGGACATCTTTACATTTTAGTTAGGAAATGAAGAAGAAGTTATTAGCCAACCTCAGAATTGTTCTACTTTTAACCATTTCTATAGAACGTACAAAGTGAGAAAAAATTACAAGCAAAAAATTTATTAAAACTTGTCATTAAGATTTTATTGAACAGGAAATGAATATTACCCTTTAATAAAGCTACTTTGCAGTTCTGAAAAAGTAAATCTGTAATTTCGGCATGATATCCTAATACCACCTTTCACGTAAAAATACATTTTAGATGAATTTCAAAAACTTGATTTCAGTGACTAAAGTGTTTTCTCGGCTCTCTTGGCATTTTGGTTTGGATAATGCAGAGGGTGCAATTTACGTATAGACTGTTACAAGGAACCGTGAGTTTAAAACAGTGGGAACCATTTGAAATGTTTGACTGAGTCTATGCCTCAAACATGTTTAATAGTGGATCTATGCCCACTGCTATTTGTATTCATCTTTTTCTCAGTTATCTTTTCTTAGTAGACTTTGATGGTGTTTTGCTCTACCAAACAGATCACACTGAGGCTCCAAGGTAATGATTTCTTCCAAAACAAAACAAATAGACAAAGTGCTACATTCATGTTGTGATAGGAGAGACTTCATTCCTTTTCTTGTTTGTATTTATTTTGCAGTGATTGGGGACGGCACTTCTTTGCTGAAATTCTGGTTCTCTGCCTAGGTTGCATCACACTGAGTCCAGATTGTTCTTGGTCTCAGCTGAAAGTATCTGTATTCTGTGTCAGACAAGATCCAATAGGCTCCAAAGTGTCACCTGTCACTACATAAGTGTAGCTCAGTTCTCTTTCGGAGGTAGGACTGGCATGTTAAAAGCTATATTCAGCATGTTGGTCTACTGATAGAGAAATTATAAGTTACCATGTGACTAGCCTATTTAAATTCAAACGCCAAACATTTCCTCTTTAAATTCTAGTTCTGCAGTGAAAAAGTATAATTCAGCTAGATTTTTACAAATAAGTTTACCTGGCCCTATTTTTGGTTACTCATCATCACCCTATAGACAGAGTAGAACTGCCCCATAGAGTTTCCAAAGAGCACCTGACAGATTTGAACTACTGACCTTCTGGTTAACAGTCATAGTAAGGTACAAGGTTGCAAAGAGTTGGAATAACTTAATGGCGGTCGGTTTCATTTTGGGGTTATTTTTTCAGTTAAAATCTTCTAATCAACTTTCTATTTCTTCATTAGCTAAGTACAGGAGGAAAAGAGACTTTTACACACTTTTCACTATGTATCTAAAATGTTTTACTTTTAAATAAGGAAATCATTTAAGAACCTCCAAAATTATGCAACATCATTTTAAATAGGCTCTACTTTTTAACTATGTTAGTAACATATAACATGTTCCATCATTGAAATGAGTTTTTAGTAAATTTTAGTAAAAAATGGTTTAACCCAAATTACTTTTCTTGTTTACTTACTGCAGAAGTAAAATCTCATATAAAAATCATATTGACATTTCAAGGTTTCTTCACCCATATTATTTACACTTTTTGGCTTACTGAGTTTTATTGAGACTGATCTTTTGTTTAGCATCTTAAAGCTATTGAGCTGAAAAATATGTAACATTCACATTCCATAATTAGCTGTTATACAATTTTTATACCCAGAGGAGAAGCATAGACCTGTCAAAAAGAGATTTATTAAAGTTTAATTAGTGATTTATAACTGCATTTCCTTTTGGGAAATCAAAAGTTCCATAGAGCCCAAACCTTGAGAATATCACCTTTCTCTTCAAACTAAGATGTGATGACATTTGTCAGAGAAAGAGAAATGATAATGAAAACATTGGCAATTTGGAGAATATTTTGCATCTACATGTCTTGAAAATATTTACATATGAGTATATCTGTTATTAGTTTAGTGAACCTTTGCCAGTGTTTTGTTTCTAGTCATATAAACTCGTATCATCCAAAAAAGCTAAGAGTAGACTGCTTTGCTTTCAGAATGAACAGAGAGAAATCTTATTTGAATAATAAGGGAAACAAGCACTAACTAAAAATTATTTCTAGTTTGCCTTTAAATTCACTCTGATTTTATGGGAAAGCAATGCAGTTACCTGTGTAATACAATCAGTTCTAAGTATTTCCATAGATGATCAGTTAGGTTGCCAAACACATAAATGTGCTTCATAAGCAATGCAGCTAGTAGGATTGCCAGATTTGGCAAATAAAATAAGCAATGGTTAGATGTTCCGTTCCCAGCTAAAAAGTTGGCAGTTCTAATCTGCCAGCCCCTCCTTGGAAGCCCTATGGGGCAGTTCCCTTCTGTCCTATAGAGTTGCGATAAGTTAGAATTGACTCAGTGGCAACAGGTTTGTGTTTCTGTGTTAAATATGATTTTCAGAAAAATTACAGAGTGTTGCTGCTGACAACACTCAAGAATATCACCAGTAGCACACACTGCAGACTTATGCTAAACAATCTCCACCATTTATCTGAAATTCATATTTAACTGGACATCCTTTATTTAGTTTTGCACCTTAGCTAGGGAAGAATTATTAACGTGTCTCATCTAATTGGTCCCAACCAATCTGCAGAAGCATTTTAAGAAATGCAGAATAAAGGGAAAAGGAAAAGCTATATAGCATCCAAGAAGCAAGGTAAAGGTTTCCACAAGAATGCCCATTATGTCTCAAAAGAACTATCTGTGGTCTCTGTATTGAAATTACACTTATAACACGCCAAAGCCAGAATTATCATTTCCTTCTTTAGGACCTAAGCAAAGATAATAGAATGTGAATAAAAACAAAACAAAAAGCTTTGGATTTTAGATGTCTCCTCTGTTCCCACATGGTGGAACCGTCAGGGCCCTAACTAAAATCCTGCCACTAAATCACCATAACACTGATAATGATTGAGTTCAGCAGGATGGTTCTGTTCAAGAGGCAGTACCCGATTCCAATCAAAATGGAAAGCCAAGTTTTCGACAGATAGTAGAGGAAGTTACACTATTTGGACTTAAATGATTTTATCCTAATTTTAGTGCTCAGCTGCTGGTGGTGAAATCTTTACAAGATTTAGGCACCTCGGCTCATTATAGTGCTGTACCTCCACTATTTCTCCATGTATTAGAAATGTCGCACTAATCCGAAGCACAGCAGAGAGAGCGGATGTCAGTTCTGGGTGTGACCAACATGAGTTTGGCTTGCCTTTAAATTTAACAGCTTTATTTATTCTCGACTGTTTTTAAACCATTTCCTTAACTCTGTCCACTCTTTAAATTTTAACATGGAAGTATGTCTTTTCCCTAGAGCTTTTTGATTTTTTTCCTCCTACAAATCTTATTGCTGTTGTCATTATTGTTAGGTGCCACTGAATCAATTTGACCCTGCTTAAACACAAAGAATCACTGCCCGATCCTGCTCTGGCTTCTCACTCGATTTTCGTCTTCTTGGTTTTTATGTTCACGTGGTTGTATTAACGAGTCACAATTCTGAATACAACCGAAAACTTTTCTTTTTCTCTATTATAAAAACTATCAAAGTATGAGATGTACTAGAATTGTTTTGCTTGTCTATGTCTGTTAAAAACACTTTATCTTTCTATTCTTATTCTTTTTTTCCAAGTCTTTCAAAATATGCTGATACAAAATATCTACCAAATATCAAAAATCACTGGGACCTTCCTTATCTGATGTATAATTTGTCGAATACACGTTGGCTAGTTACCGTAGATCAACTCTAAGCAAATGTAAACCTGATAGAACTATTTGCCACTATTATGTACTATATTAAAAACACAGTCCTTTATTATTACTAAGAATCAATACAAATAATGTAATGTATACTGTTGATCATGTTTGTTCTTATTTTTTCCTAGGAGCTAGTCAAACCTAGTGTTGCAATGAATGCTAAACATATAATACCAATGCAGGTGGGTCTCCTCTGGTTGAATGAAGCACGGGTCTATGCAGTTAACTTCCTCTTGGTGAGGATTTCTGGGAGGCTTCGGGAACCTCCCTTTACCCTCAAGAATTCTCAGACTACCTTTTGAAAAGGAATGAGAAAATAAATAAACAAATAAATAATAAATGAATGAATGAATAATACCCAAATTACAGAAGGAAAAGAAAAAAAAAATGGTGTTCATTAATGAACTCTGTTTTCTCAAGCTCTAACTAACATGGAACAGCTACAGATTAGGTGAAATGACTCTGTATATCCCTGCCTTACTTTTACCATACTTCTTTTAAAGGATTACATAATTTTACCGTAGTTGCCTACATGACTGTCTCTCAGGCGACTGTTTAAGGGGTTATGTTGTTTTCAATCTTAGAATCCTTAGGGCTTGCTGGAGCACCTAGAACACAGTAGGACTTTGATAAATATTTATGAATGAAGACATGAATAAATGAATGAAAAATAAAAACTGAAAAGTTGTCCAGAACTTGTCACAAATGTTCATTCGGGAGCATCTTCTCTGGTCCCTCATGACTTAATGTATCTTCAGCTACTGGGTGGTGTGTACTATCATACAGCTATTGAATAGGAAGCCTCATACCAAAATCAAGGTCTAGAATATTTCCATCACTCCAAAATAGCCCCTGTGCCTCATCCCAGTCAATGATCTGCCAATGTTTTCAATCGAAAGAGATTTTAATCCACAGGACTAATTGGACTTCTTACGATACATACCTAAGGTATTGCTTTAGAAAGGAGGCCTTATGTTTATGTTTCAGGCCAACAATTTAAATGCTTACTTTCTTGCTAATTTTCAGTCTTTAATGATAAGATTTACCATTAATTGGCTCCAAATCTGTGCACATCATTCCTTTCCCTGCCCTCTTGTAGCCACAGGGTGGGGGTGGAGGGGAGGGGAGAGGGTAACTGCTTTGACCACACAATGAGTCACGAGTGAGAGAAACAGAGAAAACATTTTGTCCTGTTTTCTTCCTTGTTGGCTTATTCAATCATTTATTTACACATTAAACATTTATGCGGTCTGACAATTAAGTCCAAAAACTTAACTGTTCTAAGTGCTATATACCTCATTGCTGACTATCACTACAGTCATCTTAGAAGTACTCCCCTTGGGAAGCTGTGCACAGACACCTTCAAAGCAATTTTGGAACTCTTTCTGGAAAGGCTGTTGTGCATACCGGCACAGTGGCAAGTTTGTGAACTTAATTGTATAGTTGTCTGTAAGGGAGTTATTAGCCAGTAAACAAATAACTGTATTGGAGCACCCTCCCTGATCACCTGATCTGGCCCCCAATGACTTTTTTCGTTACCTGACGGTAAAGGAAATGTTTAAAGGAAAACATTTTTGATGACATTCAGTGCATCAAGGGTAATACGATGACAGCTTTGATGGCCATTCCAGAAAAAGAGTTCCAAAATTGTTTTGAAGGGTGGACTAGGCACTGGCATCAATGCATAGCTTCCCAAAGGGAGGACTTCAAAGGTGACCTTAGTGAACTTAATTGACAATCCTTATATAAAGGATCCATGACTTGCCAGTTGCTCTGATGATGGGCTGGAATGATAAAGACGTAAAATATGGACCCTTCAAAAGTTCCTTGGTGATTGTCGAAAGGATGTAAGTAACACAGGATTACCATAGAACGTGACGTGGACTGTAAGAGAGGTAGGGAGAAGTCACTGTGTGTACACTGAAGACTGCCCAGACAGCGAAGTGTGGGAGATAGTCAATAAAATACTTGATTTGAGTTCCAGAGACAAGGAGAGTTAGCCTGGTGAATATGGGTAGAAGAAGCAAAGGGTTATATTTGCAAGGATATAGAAGAAAGATCAAGGTGGGGTCCAGAAGCAACATGTAGTTTGAAATGAGATGAGCATAGACAGGAATGGGAGTCATGGCCAGAAATATAAAGGAAAGGTAAGCAGGGAACTTACATCCAGAAGGGTCATATGATCTGACTGGATTTTGCAGTTAATGGAATCGTGAAAGGATTTTAAGTAGAGAGTAAACACATTATAGAGCTGAAAGATCACTCTGAAAGTATTAGGAGACTGTATCATGGGATCCAAGTTTGGCAACAGGAAAAAATTTAGACAGTTAATATACAAACACAAGTCGAAAAATAATGAGTACTGAAAGTGATGGAGGTTGAAATGCAGAGACTGAGGGGACTTTAAGAAGGCAGGTGCAACGAAATTTGGTGACTAGCTGGACATGCAAGAGGGGAAGAAGTTGGAAATAACTCCTAGGTTTTTGGCTTGGATGATTGGATGGGTGGTCGTGCCATTATCCACAAACAGAAAGAGAGGAGACATTCTGGCAAGGAATAAAGGAGCTCAGCTTGGGATATGGGAAGTTGGAGATGGTCAAAGACCCACAGATGATCTGATTCAAGAGGGAGTTGGATACATAGTTTTTGACTTGAGTGCAGAAATACCAAACTTTCTTTTCAGGAAGAAGATTGGCAGTGAAGGTGCAACAGCGGGTAAGCTTTCCATGGGTCATGCACGTAGCATAGGAGAAGCCGGTTGTGACTGGAACATGGGGATGCCCAACACTTAAGAGGAAAGGAGGTGGTGTAGTCAGAGCTCCCCCTAGAGATCCCGAGAAGGCCAGAGTCACGGCAGGCTGGTGAGAGACGGAGTGGGCCGCTGCGCTAGGTGTTTCGGAGGTGAGCTGAAATAACGGCAGGGGCGCCTTCAGAGCCAGGCTGTGGGGAGAGGCGAGGTCCCGTCAGCTCTCCTGGACGCCCTTCTTGTTCTCCATTCAAACTCGTCTAGCGATCCTCTTCCAGGCTCTGTGGTTTATCAATCTGCTTCTGTCTCAGGGACTTAGCATCTGAGTTTCCCCTTGCCTAGAAGACCCTCATTCCCAGTCCCCCAACCTTTTATTTTTTCCCTAATCTTCTTGTCATCCTTTACACACCTAAATGGCTGAGACAGACAATTGAGCATTCAGCTTCTAACCCACCCAGAGGTACCTTGGCAGAAAGTCCTGGCAGTTTGCTTCAGAAAGGTCACAGCTGTGGAACACAGTTGTACTCTGCAACACACAGGGTCACCACGAATCAGAACTGGCTTGATGGCAACTAGTTTGCTATATAGATGGTCACTGGATTATGCACAAAATGTATCCCTAACTGTCTACATCTTTAAGTCAAGTTTGTAGGTATGTAAGGACAGATACATTGAGTTCTTATTGAGCCTTACTTTAGTGCAAGACCGTGGTGGTGCAGTGATTAGGTGCTGTATCTGCTTACTAAATGGTCAGCAGTTCGAATCCTTCAGGCACTCCTTGGAAACTGTGGTGTAGTTCTACTCCGCCACGTAGGGAAGCTATGAGTCAGAATTGACTCGACAGCAGTCGGTTGGGTTTTTGGTTTAGTGTAAGAAAAGGCTAAAGCATTTTTAATGATGAAAAGTTACATTTGCAGCAAGTCAAGCTGATTGCGATAAAGAATTTGTTGTGAGTAGGTCTTGGATCACAGGAGCCCTGGGGGCACAGTGGTTAAGGGACTGGCTGCTAACTTAAAGGCTGGAAGTTTAAACTGCTCAGCAGCCCTGTGGGAGAAAGATAACGGCAGTCCGCTTCTCTGAAGACCGGCAGCCTTTGAAATCCTATGGGGACAGTTCTATTCTGCCCTGTAGGGTTGCTATGTGTTGGAACTGACTTGGGGGCAATAGGTTTGGGTTTTTGGTTAGAGGTTGTTGGTTCAGTTATTTCAAGTGAGGAAAGTTTTACTTACTATTAAAGGGCAAGACCAAACTGTCCATAAGTTAGGTGTTAATCACCTGGGACCGCCAACACACAGACACACGCATGTGTACTTGTGCACACACACTACATATCTATTTACATGTATATGTATGCAAGTATATACACATGTGCGTGCGCACACACGTGTGTGTGTGTGTGTGTTTGTGTATTGGGGTGATACATTGTTGGTTCTCAGATCAACTGCCAGCTTCTCGGGACCTTGTCTGAGAGCTCTCCCTAGTCAAGTCTCCCGGTCATATGCCCTCTTAGTACAATGTATTTCTATATATCATCCTTTTCATAAGAGTTAAACAATAATTGGACTGTAGCTCAAGGGAAATAGACAACTTGTTTCTTTGGTTCATCTCTGTGTCTCCGGTGCCTGCCAGTGTGTCTACAATGTAATCAATGTTCAACAAATATAGTTGAGTTTATTTACTTCATCCATTAATAAAATTTGTGTGCTGTTTACTATGTGTGAAACACTCTTTTAAGCGCTTTATAAATACTAACCCATTAAATTTTTGAACAAGGAATACAGTAAATGAAGAGTAGATTGGAAAATTGGATGCCAACTGCCAAGACATGTCTGAGCATGATGCTGGGAGGGAGAAAGAAAACCAGGAAGTTGATGACAAAATGTCGGTGATGGGTAATTGATCCTAGAGTCGGAATGCCCGGATTCAGATGAACTTTCAGCCCCTTAAAATTGTGTGATTTGGGTGACCATTTAATCTTTCTGTGTCTCCTTTTCTTCATCTGTATTTTGGAGCTGTTACTAGTACTTACCTTGTTAGCTGATAGACATTCAATGATTTCATAATTGTGAAGCACTTGGAACAATACCTTGAAAGAAATAGAACTTTACAAGTATTATACTTTTACATTCTGTGACTCCCATTTTCCACTGCCCACCAACACTTTCCTTTCTTCCCATATCTGTCTTGAGAACAGGCCATAGACTCTTGGCCATCAGAAAGAGTCTAAAATTTAGTTGTAACTTTGAGTATATCCCAAGTCACATGTCTCAAGTCATCTTCTAGTGACTTGAGCAGTTTTAAACCAGAGGTTTAGTTTAGGTCAGTCCATTTGATACCATTCTAACTGAAATTATGTTGCTACTACTTATAAACAAAATGTAATTACTTCAGCTGACATTTAGACGTGATTATAGCATACCCCATTAAACACTGCAGGAGCCTTTCAGTGATTCTATCCTTCTTTTTTTGAGACATCAGCAATGAAGAACAGATTAGAACAAATCTCTTTAACCCACAATAAGAAAATGACACTACTTTGGAATCTGTCTTACAGGGTGACATCTGCCATTTCTTTTAAGCAATGTGACACTGGAGTATTCAATCTGTAGCTACCTCGTGATAAGGAAGCCTAGAAAAGTGGATTTATGATAAAATTTAATTAATTGTTCAAATAATTTGCAAAAAAAATTATAAGAAAATGTAGGTTACTACATGGTCTTTTTTTTGGATGGGTCCAGTTTCTATAAGCATACAAGGACTGCCAGTTAAGGTGAAGAAACTCATCCTAGAAAAAGTGCTACATACCTCATTGCTGAATATCACTATGGTCACCTTCCAAGTACTCCCTTTGGGAAGCTAGGTACTGATGCCAGCCCCTAGTCCACCCTTCAAAGCAGTTCCGGAACTCTTTTTCTGGAATGGCCCTTAGAGTTGTCATCATACTACCCTTAATGCCCTGAATATCATCAAAATGTCTTCTTTTCAATATTTCTTTTTCCTTTGGGTAAAGAAGAAAGTCGTTGGGGGCCAGATCAGGTGGGTAGGGAGGGTGTTCCAATACAGTCATTTGTTTACTGGCTAAAAACTCCCTCACAGACAGCTATACAATTAAGTTTGCAAACTTGCCACTGTACTACTATGTACAATGGCTGTTCTAGAAAGAGTTCCAAAATTGCTTTGTAAGGAGGGCTGGACCCTGGCATCAGTGCATAGTTTCCCAAGAGGAGTATTTCAAAGCTGACCATAGTGATATTCAGCAGTGAGATATGTAACACTTAGAACAATTAAATTCACAGACTTTACTGTTGCACCCTGTAGTACAAAAGACAAAAATTTCAGTGGCAAAATTAATATATTTGATTAAATAAAAATGCAAAATAGATACTAAAAGCAAAAAGACAAATGACCAAACAGTATGTGTGAGCTACATGATAAAAAGTTATTCTAAATATGCAGAGAACTCTTAATAACCTTGCAGGCACTTAAGAAACACACAGAAGAAGCCAACTGATAAACATGGGCACCATGCATTATACTATCAGGTCCAACCATGACCCCTTTTTTGTCTACATTGTTATAAAATATTTACAACTAGAAGCCTCTTAAATGTATTTAAATAAGAAGCCATTAAATAAGTTATATAAATCTATACTGTGAAGTATTACATAGCATAAAATGGATTAAACATTCTATGCAGTACTGAAAAGCTATTAAGAAGAATGCAGTCATCCATATGCTAACAGATTGACACTGCGAAGCGACAGAGTAGTCAAGTTCGGAGCAGGAGGTAGTATCTTTTCCTTTGGGTGAGAAGAAATAAAAATTCAAAGCAAAGACACATACATGTCTCCATATGTGCACCTGTACCCATCTGGACGTCGATGTCTATCAGCACAGGCGTATACCTTTATGTGTGTCTGTATGTGTGCTCTGGTGGCCCATGATTAACAGTGTGGCTGCCAACCAAAAGGTCAGCAGTTTGAATCCACTAGCCACTTCTTGGAAATTCTATGGGCCAGTATGATGCTCCCCTATATGTTCGTTGTGAGTTGGAATCAACTGACTAGCAAAGGTTACACATAATACACGTATTCATTAAAGCAAGCTAGTATGTTATTTTTATAAAAACAATTTTAAGGAAATGTGAGGATGGCACAGGACTGGACAATGCTTCATTCTGTTATATGTGGGGCCGCTATGAGGCAGAGCCGACTTGACAGCACCTAACAAAGACAACGATGCAGAGAAACAGATTCTTTCATGTTCTACCATATGCACTGCAAGCATTTTGCTGGATGGTTTGGTAATACATTTCTGAACATGCACTTATTCTTTGAACTAGAAGAATTTCTCCTGGATACTTACTTTGAGAAGATATCAGCAAAATATGTCTCTAAGAAAACTCCTTTTAGTTTTATTTATGAAATTGGAATGTCAGAAGGAATCAAAATGCCTAACTTTGGAGGATTACTTAAGATTTATGAAATGGTGTGATAAAATACTATGCATTCAGTAAAAATCAAGTTATATAAAAAAAGTTTAAACCATGGGCATTGAGATACACTATTTAAAAAGAAGATTATGATAGAGCATAGTAAGATTTCAGTTACAGTAAAGTGTACATACCTAACAGGCAGAATGAAGGGATATATATGAAGCATCATATTTACCTCTGACTATTTACGTCATGGATGAATTTTATTTTCTCCTATGTGCTTTGCAGGATATTCCATATGTTCCATATATGCTCTCTCTCTATATATGTTTTTGTTAATGTCATTTTGAAAGAATTTTCAGTGCCTTAAGCAATGTTTTAGTGTACTTATTATCAAATATGAACACTCAATATGTGCTTTATTATGAGAAGTTATTTGAACTTAGAATACAAACAAAGAAGATAAATAAGTTTTTAAACAGCATTATAAGTAACACGGAGGAAGTAGAATTAGCAATTTCATTGAGTCCTGTTTTTTTCTGGTGGTAAAGAGAAAAATAATATGTTTTCCCTTCCTGTAAAATATTAAAGACAAAATAATGTTCTGAAATCTTAAAGTTGGCTATTGTTGTTGCTAGTCGTCATCGGGTCTCTTCTGGCTCATGGTGTCCCCATGTGTTACACAGCAGAACTGTGCTCCACAGGGTTTTCTTACCTGTAATTTTAGGGAAAGCAGACCAGTAGGGCTCTTCTTTCACAGTACCTCGGAGTGGGCTTTAATTACCCGCCTTAGGTTAGCAGTCAAGTGCAAACTGCTTGCACCGCCTAGAGACCTACCTAACTGGCTGTATGGTCTCAGAAATATAAAACATAATTAGCCATATGTTCAAATATCAAGTAAGAGAGAGAGAGACCAGAAACAAGGTCTTACAATGTGAGAATGTCTGGGCAATAACCTGAGACAATTGATGTCTTAATGAAGACTTTATTCCTCTCCTTGCAGCTAAGAGTCTGCAAGGTGACCCAAATGAGGACATTGTCACGAGCAGGTTTTATTTAACGGCAGTATGGTACATAACATGTCTGTCATAGATTTTCTTTTCTTGCCAATACGAGTTAAAAAAAACTACAGTCTTTAAATATTAACATTGACCAGTTCTTCAGTATAAATATCCATGTAAAACATTTGTACGAAAACATACTACAGAGAAGATCTTCACTTTACCTGATAAACATTTACATGGATTCCTACTCTGCTTCATGTATACCCCAAACAAACAACAAAACAGTGGGATTGACATTCTGGGTCACCTTATGCTAATGTTTAAAATATAAACAGAGAAATAAGCTGATCCATGTTCAATAATGCAGAATCTCAGTTAATTGTAATCACTTCTTCACTAGATCAAAATCAGTGGCCTGAACACATCAACACAGACCAAAAGAGTGGTGCAAATTATTTAAATTTTCCAGGAAACTCCTGCCAAATGAGATAAATCTTGCATAGCTCCTACATGAATGATTGACTAGAAATTTCCTGTAAATTCTGAATTAAAAAAAAAAGTTTTACATTCTGCTTGTTGTCCCCCCCCTGCCCAGCCATGTCAAGAAATATTTATTCTAGTCCTCAGTTAAGCCTTGGTTTCAGAAATGGAAAAAAAAAAAGAAATTTTTCGGACAATTCAAGCTGTTAGACACTGATTTCCATGCTCCAATCACCTACACTATTTCAAGAAGTAACTTATAAATTATCACCACAGAAGTTATATCCACCCACCTGGGGAAAATAAGTCACGAGAACTCAACAACAAATGAAATTTCAGCATTTCTTTGTATTTGTTTTATTAATTAAGATCCAAGGAAATATGCCATTTATTATCACCAAACACTTGGATTTAGGCTGTACTTTTAAATAGTTGTGAACTCTCAGTTAAAATATATGTACGACTTTAACAGGAAGAGTGAGCGTCTAGAAGGCATGGACTAGAGCTAGTTACTTTTTAAGCAGCTTTGCTGGCTGATGCTGCAGTTAAAATCAATCTATCAAATAAACAATGATCAATTCTGGCCAAAACAAAGATTTAACTTTGGCATGAGAGTTGAGTGGTTGTGGGTTGGATATCATCTGATCTTTGTGTCCCCTTTATCCTGACATTTAAGCTGAAGACAGAGTTTATCTGGCATATCACACTCTTGTGCCAAAGGAAGGACAGTCACACACACTTACGCAAACATATATGATTTTAATGAGCTTGTCTTTTACGCTATAGACAGTGGCACACTTTCATAGACTTTTAAAGAAAGTAATACGACCTGGAGGATCTGCTGGTGATGGGGGAGGTGTTGGAGAGTGTAGATTTGATAAGGACCCCAATGAAGGCAGTTACAGAGAGGGAGGAAAACGCCAAAGAAGGCGATTAGATCAACGTATCAGAAGCAGAATGAACGGCGTATGTCTGTTAGGCGATTTCCTCTAGTCCATTCAGTTGAAATACCCATTTTATACTGATGACCTTCATTGGATTTTGCCAGTCTTACTCTTTCATTGAGAAGTAAACGGTTAAAATTTGAACTTGGATTCCTAATATGCATCTCATAGCTCACAACCTGTAAATACAAGACACAGCTCTTGTTTCAGCATCCAACTGAATCACGTCCCTGTGTTCCGTATAGTGACAGAAAAAGAGCACTGCACATGTAGTCAGAGGTCCGGTGGCACAGTGATTCAAGAGCCTGGCTGCTAACCAAAATGTCAGCAGTTCAAATCCACCAGCTACTACGTGGAAACCACAAGGGGCAGCTCTCCACTGCCCTATAAAAACAAAACAAAACAAAAAAACCCAGTGTCATCAAGTTTGGTCCAACTCATAGCGACCCTAGAGTCAGAGGAGAACTGCCTCAGAGTTTCCAAGGATCACCTGGTGAATTTGAACTGCCCCCCTTTTGGCTAGCAGACTTAGCACTTAAGCCACTGTGTTACCAGGGTTCACCCTCTGTCCTACAGGGTTGATATAGTTTTGATTCTACTTGATAGTAATGGGTTTGGTTTTCGGTATTTGTTCTTTTACTCCAGCTGGAAATCCGGGAGTCAACACAGATTTCCCTTATTTCTTTCATTTAGGCTTATTATAACTCTTTAATGAGTTTTGACTGTTATAGCTTCAAAATATATCATAGCAGTACCTAGATTCGTGTGTAGCTGACTAAGAATAAGAATCTTAGGGCACAAGCTTTAGCATTTGGCGTCTGCTAGACAGTGTCATCTGGTTACTAAGAAGTGTCCACATTACAGTGACAGTTGGAAGAAATCTAACCAAAAGCAGTTTTAACACACTCCTTGGATTGGCAAGAGATGCACTAGAAGATCATCACATCTTAAAGTTAGGGAAGGTGGGAGAGAGTCAACATATTAGCATGGTACAGAGATGAAACAAGTGTTTAAAAATCAGGAAGTCATCTGTGACTTTTCAAAAAGCCATATTCACAGATTGGCGTGGTCCAAAGCCGGGTACGGGCAGGTAAAAAAATGGCCAGGTTGTCATGAGATTGAGCATGAGTGTTTATTTTGAAGTTTCCAGAAGACTACTGGGAAAATAAGAGAAAGATGATGAGATGACAGTGCTGCTCTATTGGTATAAATTGCTGGAACAGTAAAAATTTTCTTCCAAGCACAAACTTGTGTCTCTGAAGGAGCCACTTGTAATAAAATCCAGTCCAGAAGACCTGCTACATTTTTCATTCAGTAATTCAACAAATACTTAGAGTTACATTTAAAAGTATGAGTTATATTAACACAACCTTTGAAAGGCTGCTTTTATGCAGCAATTCAGACTTTTATGTTGAAGTTTGAAGAGATTTAGAGATTGAATTTTTGCTGTACATTAGAAGTCACCTGGCGATTAAAGGAAAAAAAAATTACCAAAACAATCTTGGAATCGAAACAACTTGATTTATACACCTCTAGAAGTAAAATTTCGAGTCTGTATATGGTTTTCGTGATGTAGTTTACAATTGGTGTTTTTTCAAAGCTAACGTACACACACACACATTTGTTTTGAAACATTGTACTCTTTTCAAACAGGCAACTGCTATGGCTTGAATTTTGTCTTAAAAAAGTATGTGATAAATTTTAACTTCTGTGCTTCTGGTTGAAGTTTCATTTGGGAATAGCTTTTCTTTGTTATGTTAGATGCGGCAGAGTTAGGTTAGTGTGTTTTGAGTTCATCTCTTTGGACATATTAAGAAAACAAGAAAAGAAGAGATGGGGGAAGAGAGATGCTGAGCCTCTTGAGTATTACCCAGGACCAGAAGCTCAAAGAGACAAAGATGTTCCTGTAGTATGCACCCAAAGACAGTGCTGTCCGCTAGAGCTGACACCCTGAATTCAAACATCTATCCTCCTAAGTATTACAAGATAAACTTCTGTTTGTTAAAGCCACGTATTTATGGTATTTCTGTTGCAGCAACCCTGGATAACTAAAATAGCAAGCGATGGTCAGATTTCGGTGGTCCTTCACAACTTTCAAGAAGGAAAACAGGACAAAAGCAAAAGTCCTTAGATTTGCTGCTATGTATTTGCAAAATGTAAATTGGTGCCATCTGTGAGAACATTTCATTTGCTGCCTAATTAATTCTCCCATGTTCCCGGTACAACAGTGCAAAGCCCATTGATTCAACTGGAAAAGGGAACAGATGGTGTCTTTTCAGTTACCTGTTGACTACTGTGATCTTTTTGCTAATTCATCTAAATAAAACACTCATTATTTAATCTTAAACAAAATTTCAACTAGATAAGGTGTTGAGATGTCATTAAGAAAATGTTTTCTTTTGCTTGCATTTGCATAAATCATTCAGCCTCTTCCTCTGAACTGCAAACGCTCAAAGAGGTTGCAGGAACATCCATAATCCTGCATCAGTCAGAAGTATTGCCTGGCTTGCTTCCTCTGGTGATGACTGTCATAAATTAAGTCTGAAATTTTTAAAGTTAATTAAAGGGAGTTAAACTCATTGCCACTGAGCTGATTCTGACTCATACAGACCCTTTAGGTCAGAGTAAATCTTCCCCATAGAGCTTTCAAGGAGCACCTGATAGATTTGAACTGTTAACCTTTTGGGTTAGCCACCACAGCACCAAGGGTTCCCAAATAGAACCAAAGACGACTGAAAGCATACAATCTATCTGCCAGCCAGCCAAGTGCCGTCGAGTCGGATCCGACTCATGGGTCTAAGCATATTTCATCAGCTAAGTCTAAAATCGTGTGCCTAGAGGTAAAATGTGTGAGAAGTCAGATACTAATCTGTTTTAATACAACGAACAAACGTTAGTTTTTCCTTTAATGTTACTCAATCTATAAATGTTTTAAAAATAACCTCAGTTGGTTTGCTTTGATAACGTTGCTAAGTCTGCCTCCTGATTCTTCTCTATCTTCAGTCTTAGAAATTTAGATGTGAATAGTTTCTGGATTATAAGGAAGGAAATTCCACTTGAAAATAATTTTCTGTAGTATTTTCAGTAAGCAGCTTGTCAGAGGAAATGTATCTGACAGAGAGTAGTTTGGGACCATGCAAAGGTTGGTTTCATAGCTAATAACTATAAATTATTGAAAACAAAGTCAATTTAACCACAAATAGGTCATGAATATTTTTCTTTTATACTCTAATGAAGTCATTACCCTAACAGGAAGGTGCTTCTCTCTTAAAGTATCATAAAAATGTTTTAATAGTAAACAGTTTGGGTTTCTTCCAGAAACATAAGATATTTCATCTTGTCTGACCCCGAACTTCTTCCCTAAGTCAGACAATTTCAGTATCTGGTTCAAGTAACATTTTTGTCTTGGGAAGTAGCTAAGTGGCAAAGAATGGATTACTAAGAAGTTCCATTTTTCCCAATAGTTCACTATGACAGGTATCACTTTGTGTTACTATTCATCTTTTTTACATGACTAAGTCATAAGAGAGGTTGGTTCTGGAAGTCAGTGACCATATCTAATGCATCTATCTATCCCCAGTATCTAGAGATGTGCTTGGCACAGTGTCAGGGATCAATGAATAAACGAATGATCCAATTTTACCTCAAAGAGTGATGATAGGGTGCAGACAACCTTGAGATACAGTTTACTCAGCGAAAGGGTAATGAAGATGATTGGCTGGTGGACTTGAGGAAACCCACTCCATTTTTCTTAAAAAGAAAACTGAAGATTGACTTGTTTTCCTGTTAAAATATTTCACTTGCTTCCCTACAGTTTTTGCTGCATTCCTGAAGCACAAACCCATTTATTTTAGTTATTGTTGTTATCCTAAACTTGTTGCTCATTCAGATTGTTACATGCATATGGGTTAAATCCTCAGTTTAGGAAGCTTTTGGCTAGTAACTTGGCAACATAGACATTTAGTAGAAAGAGATACATTAAAACTTAGCATTAAAAATAGAAATCATATTTATAATTTGTGATGTGGCAGGCATTGTGCTAAGCACACTGTATGCATTAGTTTATCTACTCTGTTAAACTATGATCACTCTGGTGGCACAGTGGTTAACTGCTACAAAGGTTGACAATTCAAATCCACCAGGTGCTCTCTGGAAACTCCATGGAGCAGTTCTATTCCGTTCTATCAGGTTGCTGTAAGTCACACTTGACTTGATGGAGATGGGGTTGGTGTTTTTTTTTTTTTAAATCAAACTATACAATTACACTATCAGAAAGGATTTATTAGTCATAGTCTCTAAATATTCATACTGAGATACAGAGAACTAGAGCAACTTGCCCCAGGTCACCCTCTGAGTAAGTAGTACAGCTGGGATTCCAATCCAGCAGCCTGACACTGGAGGGGTGAGTTAGGTTACAGCTTTGCAAGGTAATGGAGGCCATGCTTTGAGATACAAGTGTTCCCTTTCTCTTTCCTTTTAGTAACATTTTGTACAGCTGAAATCTGCCTAAAAGAATATAAAAACCAAACCCTCTGCCGTGGAGTCTGGGTCTGACCCATAGTGACCCTAGAGGTCAGGGTACAACTGCCCCATAGAGTTTCCAAAGAGTGCCTGGCAGATTTGAACTGCCGACCTTTTGGTTAGGAGGTGTAGCACTTAACCCACTAGGCCATCAGGGTTTCCTTAAAAGAATATACATACCCCAAAAGAGTGAAAAAGGACAGGTGAATACCAAAAAGTTTCCAAGCAGGTGTTTCAGATAATTTTAAGCCAGTGTTTCAAGAATATTGCTTGCTTCTTTAGTAGAGGAGCACAGGATGCCACGCAGCCCAGAGCTCAAGAGACCTGGGTGAGCGGTCCAGCTGTTCGTGCAAGACAAGTGTCCTTCATTTGCACAGTCGTAGGAGCAATCCTGTTTTGCATAGCAGACCCTTCTCACTTTACTGCAGATTCTGAGCAAGTGCTTGTGTTTGGACCATGCACAGTTTTAAAAAGCCACTAAGAACAGTCATCAAAGGGCTGAAACTCAGTCTGTTATCTGTAAATCTAACACTGAAAGGGTCATGATCATCTAATTTTGAAGAATTATTATTTTTTTTCCAAAGAAAACCCAGTTCTATAAAAAGTAGTTGTTCATCTTAAATATATAAGCACTCCAAGGAAATATTTCAGAAGCTAAAATATAGTCAAAACCAAATCTGCCAGTGTCTGCCAGGTGGAAAGGGCTCAGTAAATATTAATTTTATTGGATTATAATGAAGAAATGCCTCAGATTGGTCTCAGAACTGTAGAGTGATGTCTGAAAGAATTTGCATCCATGTAGATTCCTATGGAAATCCTGCTGGCATAGTGGTTAAGTGCTGTGTCTGCTAACCAAAAGGCGGGCAGTTCAAATCCATCAGGTGCTCTTTGAAAATGCTATGGAGCAGTTCTACTCTGCCCTATAGGGTTGCCATAAGTCACAGTTGACTCAGTAGCAGTGATGAGGTGGGTGGGAGATTCTTTATGACCTCAATTCTAAGACGGTATCCATCCAAAGAAAAACAATTGACATTTTTAATGCGTTCTGGGAGAAAAATGTTATCATAATTAAATGTATATAATTTAGTTTAAAATGTTGTAACATAAAACTACATGTATCCTGGAATTGAGAACTTAGAAAATCATCTATGAACATCCAATTAAATCCCTCCAGGCTTTGGTGGAGAAATTGCGCTTGAACCCATTAGATGTATAAAGATAAATAAGACATACTTCAGGTCTTTAACACTGTAATTCCATGAGTAAATGAAAATACATCCTCGCAAGGCTAGCAACTGTTTTACCTGTGGTTAAAAAAAAAGAAAAATCAATTTGTAAAGACAGTAAGAATTTGTGTCCAGCTGAATGAAGCCCTATTAAAATGACAGATCTCTTGTTTCATTTGCAAAAGGGGTACAAAAGGGATATATAAACATACTGTTATTCTAAAATTATAAAACCCATCTCCCATTTAGGTATACAGCTTATAAAACTTTTGGCTGATTAAGCCAAGAAAGAATTAGAAACAGCAGTTTTCTTTTGTTTCTGCAGCAAATCCCTAATGACATTTTTACAGCCTGTCTGAAGCAATGGCTTAAATCCTAGTTTATGGCAACATTTTAGCTTCCCTGTCTGTCTATTTACATACTCTCAGGAATATCCATCTTCATCACTGCTAAAGATAAACTACTTATATCTCCAGCTGATACTTCATAAGAAATCCCAGATATTGCCGCAAATAAAAGTTAGAAAAAAACAGAGGTAAGTCTGATACTGGCATTTCAGATACTGTACAGTGCATTTCTGAACCATTAACAAGTAAATGGAATATAAACAAATCAATAACATAACCTATAAAAGCATAAAAAGGCAAGACATTAGAGTTTAAAGACTGTTCTTCTCATTGTATTACTGGAATCTACTACACACAAACGTCCTGGAGAGGAGTCAATTTACTTTTACTGTTTTTGTTACAGGTTGACTACTCTGCTGGGCAAAGTAGTCAGAGGCTAAGACAGGAAGCCATTGGGAGTCATCTCACCAGTGATTTGGTGAGGACTGTTACAAGGTGAATGTGAATTCACAGTAGTATCCATGTGAGGTGTTAACGACATTCCAGGAAACCCGAGAGGATACTCAACAATTTGTGACTGACTACATATAAACTTTCAACCTGAAGATTTCTACTCATTCCCCAAAGCCACACAACTTAATGCAAGAGAGGTGACATCACTGGTTAAGAGATGTCAATAGGGTCAGACTACCCAAACATAAGATGGACTTTTCAGAAGACTTCTCTGATGAGGCAGTTCTTTGGATAGGAGTTTGATAATGCATGTGGTCTCCACAGGAACTTTAAATGCCTTAGGTAGCAACTTGTTTATCTAACAATCTTCTGGAGGCCTGCATTGTTCTACAGGAATTATCAGTTGTTCTGCATTTAGCTCAGTATGGGAGAGTTACTGTCTGCAAAGCAATGAATCAGTTTCACGTGGTTTTTCTAGCCATGGAAACCCTGGTGACATAGTGGTTGAGTGCTGTGTCTGCTAACGACAAGGTCAGCAGTTCAAACCCACCAGGTGCCCCTTGAAATTCTGTGGAACGGTTCTACTCTACCCTAGAGGGTCACTGTGAGTCAGAGTTAACTTGATGACAGTGAGTTTGAGTTTTGGTTGTTTGAGTTCCTAGCCATGGTCTTATAACTCCCCCAGAATGATTTGGCTGGGACTATGCAAGGGAATTGGGGGGTTGGTCAAGTTTGTGGGAAGACCATGTCTTCAAATGAACACGGATTTCTTTACATATGGACCAATCTTTCAGAGGTTGAGGGAGGCCTCATGACCATCCAAGAGAAGAATCTCGAGCAAAATGTGTCCTTTGCACCCAGGGCATGAGATCCTTGCACTAAGAACCTCCTGGATCAAGAAGAGAGAGTGGTAACACTAAAGATGGCAGGAAGCAGCAAACACAAGAGAATCTTGCGGTAGGGAACCAAGAGGCTGGTGTGAGATGACTGCAGCGGGCTTGCTGACCCAGACCTAGAGAAAGCCAAGTGCCTTCTGGCAGGGGGCTTGCTGGTAAAGTCAGGCACCTCTGAGAACTTGCCAGTGGAACTAAGAGCGATCTGTACAGCTGCCCTTGCAGGGCGGAGGCCTCAGTGTGTCCATGCACATCCTGGGCATGGCTCTTCTATGCAAGGTGCACTCAGGCACCTCTGGGAGGGAGGCTGGTCAGTGGAGCTAAAAGAGCTGAAATTTTTGTGTAGTGCAAGAGAAACTTGACTGTGCCCTGTGAAAGACTGCATGCCTCCTTCCCTTGGCAGTGGCGGCCCAGGTAAGACGGCAGCAAGTGAGTCTCGTGGGGTTAGGTAGCATGGCAGAAGCTGGGGACAGAAGATTAGGAAGTGTGGTGCAGAGACTTGGGTGATCCTATGCAGGGTCTTTTCATCGGTGAGACAAGGCCCAGCTTGGTCAAGTGGCAGAGCAGAATCCCTGGCCAGTGTAATGCAGTGGCGTCTGGAGACAATGCTGACGTGGACATACAACTAACCTGAACCATGTCATGCCTGCACTGTTACTTAAGAATTAAAATGCAGAGTGACCATATATTGGATGCACTTTATGGTTCTATGCATCTATAGGATATCATCCTGCTGACCTCTGGCTGGAGGAAGGAGAGTGAGTGGACAGCAGTGGAAAGGAGACTGTTGGGAGGGTGAGTCATGTATGGAGCAGGGAAGAATAGTGTGCTGTCACCGGGCAGGGAGAGCAGCGGAAGCTGCGTATAGGTGGGCATGTAAAATTGGTGGTAATGTACATTTTCACTCAATCATAATTAAAAAAAAAAGAAAGGAATTAAGATGGGTAATTGGGGAAGAGTAAACACTTCCCCTTTTTTTAAAAAAAAAAATTCAACCAACTCCTGCCCCTCTCCACTCTCTCAACTCCCTTCTGGATAAGAGCAGCTCAGATAGCCTCATGTATACATTTCAGCCAAGAAGCACATTTTAAGCCGGTATCACTCTGCATCTTATAATCCAGTCCAATCTTTTTCTGAAGAGTTGGCTTTGCCACTGGGTTCAGCTCTGGGTTAACAGAGTCCGGGGCCACAACCTCAGGACACCTTCCAGCCTGAAGGATCATCAAGTGTGGGATTTTGCCGGGAGCCAGTCCCAACACTTTTCAGGGTCCCCCATGGAGGGAGGAAAAGGCGAGGCGGGAAATGAATAAGAGAGACAGGAAAGAGTTTTTTGGTTCATGGCAGCCCGACCAAGAAGAGCAAAAAAAGAGAGATCTGTCTTACTTTATTGTTATCTTTCTTATAGTCAGTAAAGCAGCAATACTTTGACCACATTGGTGATTGGCTAGGCAAGAAGCAGATACCTTGTGGTCTCTTTATGTCAATCGCTAGAGTTTTCTAAATAATGGCCTAAGACTAGTGTCTCTTTTCATGTTAGCTATTGAGATCTTCTAAACAATGGTTAGAGACAGTGGTCTTCTTCTCTTGTTGACTATTAGGGTCTTCTCTGTTAGTTAGTAAAGAGCAAACACTTTGTCATTCCTTTTCATGTTAACCATTAGGATCCTCTAAAGAATGGTCTGAGACAGGCATATTTGTGATTTATAATTAACAGCTGGAGCAAAACTAATCCTAGAACTTCTGTTAACTTTACCTAAGCAGGAAGAGAGAACAAACCCATCTTAAAAGTTACACTTTGACAATCTCTGTTTGTTCCTTCTCTGCTCTTTCTTATCTCTTCCTGTAAGGACAATGGGTGTCCACCGTCCCTTATTCTAAGTTTCTCTTAAACTACTCTAAGAAAGGTATTTCTTTAGTATTTGTCTGTTTGCCGATACCAAATATAATAAACTTGGGAATCTAGTTATTTTCCTGAAGTAAGATGCTTGCTATCTAAGAGCTGAGAAAGAGAGGGAGGGGAGCTGTCTCCGGAAAGCCCTTCAGGGCCTTCTTGCAAGCTTGCTTATCTCATGTGAAGGGAGGGGTGAGCAGCTGGGAGAAGTCAGCAGGGGTTGGGCCGGCCTCCCTGCTCTCAAGCTTGCTGTGTTAGAAATCATTCCTCTGAGCTCTTTTCCCCAGAAATTCCTGTATAGGTTTTCCCAATATTATTTCATAAACCAAGGGGGTAGTAAAGGGCCCCTCTCAGAAGGCATCTCCCCTGATCCTTGTGCCAGGAGGGGAGGGAGTATCTTTTCGAAGAAAATTTAATTGGGAAGCCAAATAATATCAAGGGCAGTAGGCTAGAAAACATGTCACAGATGAGATGCTTCAGCCCGTCATTTACAGGGGCTTGTGACGTTGTCTACAAGGCTGATGGCGGACCTCCGCAGGATTTCAATAACATTTACTTCTGCACATCCATTTTTCTCTCTCTACATCAGGGAACTTATGTTGTATTCCCTGTCAAGGCAGTCGTTGGTGGTGGTCAGGCACCATCTAGTTTTTCTGGTCTCATGTTGATGTATTCTCTGGATCATTACGACACCTGCTGTCTGTTGGATTCATATTTTTTCTCATGCCTTTGATGTCTTTCATTCTCCTGTGTTCCACGTGGGTTGTGACCAATTGATGCTACTTAAATGGCCGCTTGCTGACTTTGAAGACCCCGGATACCACTCACCAAAGTGATATGCAGAACATTTTATTAAAAAAACTTAGTTACACCAATTAGCCTAGATGTTCCCTGAAACCATGGTCCCCATCCCTGCTACTCTGTCCTTCAAGATGTTGGCTTGTATCTCGAAAACCTTTCAGATTTTGGTTGTGCTCACCTCCCTTCTACTGCGTGCTGCTGCTCCCTTCACATAACCCGATGGCTGCCTGGGAGCTTGAGGCACAGCCTGTCCGCATGTGCAGTGTACGTATCCAGGAAATTCACACACGGACCCAATGACCTCAAATAAAACTCAGGAGACAACACAAAATTATGTCTACTTAATAAATTCAGATATAACATCTACCCACTTAGCTCTGTGCCTGGTACAGAGGTTGCATAGTTTAGTCTTGGTTCCCTGTTTTTGTCGACTGTTGAGTAGATTCCAACTATTGGTGACCTCCTGTGTGCAGAGTGGAACTGATCCAAGGCTGTGACCTTTCCGAAGCAGATGGTCAGGCCCAGCTCTTGAGGTGCCCGAAGTGATTTCAAATCATCATTTTGAATAGTAGTTGAGCGTTTAACATTAGTGCTACCTAGGGACCATTTCCTCCTGAGTTCCACTCTTATTCTCCGTTTTATAGTGGTAACACTGTCTTCCTTTGATCTTCAGGGTCTATTACCCCAAGTCAGTTCTGTGAAACACTTAAACTTGGTTTTGAGACTTGAGGCCACTTGCATCAACCTGTCTGAACTGTTTTCCCAGGAAATTCTTTTTCAGGAAGATAAAACTCTCATTAAAAATGACTCCACTGTGTCAGAATATTCTTGCAAATCACATTAATTGGGTAAACAGGTTGCTCACTTGGCCAAATAGGTCCCTTATGAGACAACAGTTAGCTTAACAAGAACTTTTCTTCCAGAATCTCGATCTACAAGCTGTCAGTTATGTTATAGACTGTTCTCCATTACAACAAATTGTTTTCTTTGAGAGACCTGGCTTCAACCCTTTACCCCCCTCAAAAAGCCAAAACAGTCTCTATATCCATCCCTAAATTCCTTCCTTTCTGACTCTTACAGAGACTTTGTCAAGGTGGTGATTTTTTCTTCCTGTTAAGTGTTTAAAACTGTGTTGCTTGATTTACATGTTTCTTTGGTGATGTTAGGGTAATCATCAGAATGTCCTAGTGGCTATTAAAAAAAAAAACAACAACAAAAAACCACTGCCATTGAGACAGGTCTGACTCATAGCAACCCTAGAGGTCAGAGTAGAATTGCCACATAGAGTGTCCAAGGAGTGCCTGGCAGATTTGAACTGCCAACCTTTTGGTTAGCAGACATAGCACTTCATCCACTATGCTACCAGTGGCTATAGGGATACCCAAAGCAACCTAAATAGTTTCCTATTTAGTGGAATCTCTAATGGATACATTGGCGAAAGCATTCCTTCTGTATTTACCATCAGCTATAGATGACAGAGTTGAGATTATGAAAATGGTAAGTGGTGTTAAACTGGGAGGGGTGCTACTCCTGTTTTCATCCTTTAGTTCCTGCACCTTCACCTGTACGTTCTGACTATGAGGGGAAAAAAACGGGACTTTTATTAATTTTCTTCTGTCTGTGTGTATTTTCCCTTGAAAATTCCCAGGAGGGATAATCTGATTGATGTATCCCGAGCTGATGTCAACCAGCCATGGTTAGAGCTGCAGGATCACACGACACAGCTCAGGGGATCGGGGCTGTTCCCCCCACCCCAAAAGAATGACTCATCAGTCAGGTCCGACTCAACGGCACTTGGCTTGGTGTCAGGAGTTCAGGAATCACCCCAGTTGGTGTTCATTACTGGTTTGCTAGATTTAAATCTAGAGTTAGGTTTAAATAACCGTGTGTACATTTAGTTTACTTTGTAAGGAGCACATGGGTGATAGGAGCAGGTAATGTGCTTGCCTGCTAACGCAAAGGTTGGAGAGTCCAGCCTAGTCGTGGAAGAAAGGTCTGGCTTCCAAAAAATCAGATAGAGACACATGGGATCACCATGAATTAGAATCAGCTTGAATTGGTTAAACTAGCATATTTTGCAAGGCCCATTGACAAATACCCAATTTATCATATTTGAGAGTGACAGTTCCCAAACTGTGTATCTGGTCACCCAGGGGTTTCAGTGAACTTACAGGGATGTTGCTGGGATAGTTTAAAAATTTGAGAGAAGTAGTTATACAGGCAGTTACCAGGTTATACTGACTTGTAACCCATCGTTCAGAAGCGATCCCCCAAAGCCTATTATATTAAAAATTCGAGGGTTGTAATAACAAAATGAGACTACTTTGTGGCATATATCAAAACATTATTACTATATTACTATGCTCATGATGTTTTGAAGTATTTGGCAGTGTTTCTTTAATATATTATACACATAGAAAGGTATACTATGTACTATATAGCCAGTCAAGTGCCGTCGAGTCAGATCCCACTCATACTAAAACAAAAATTTACCTAACTGCTGTTAGATATGAACCATACCTAACTGTTTTGACCTTTAAGTACAAATTTCACTTACAGACAGATTTAGGGATGGAGCTCCTTTGCCACCTGGGGACTGTCTCTACTTGATAAGCATCAGCTGCTGTGTGGAAAACTGGCTCAAGGGAGTTCACAGTTTCAGTACCAGATTGCGCTGCCTTCCTTTCAGTGATACAACTTTGTGGAACCAGGTTTTCGGTGGTTGAAAAGCAAGCGCTGTGTGAAAATTAATGAGTAATATGGAAAGAGTGTGAAGGTGTCTCCTCTGATTCCGGCACTGAGAAGTTTTGTAGCACCCTGTAGGTGCACACATCCCATCTTAGTAATTGTGAAGCAGTATGAAATACTGCTTTTCCTTTCAATTTATACTATTATTTTTCCAAACAGCTGCTATGTTGTGTTATATAAATATTTATTCTGTCTTTGTACCTACTCGACGGCACTTGGCTTGTACCTAATTCCTTAATAAATGGAACCTTTAGCCATTTCTGTTGGTTGTGGAAATTTTTCTCATACACCAGGGGCATCATAAACCAGGGAGATCTGGGCGCCCCTGTCCTACGGTGTGCTTCTGCTTCTTCCATTTTCTCAAGTCAGCTACACTCTACAGCAACGATTCTTTAGTTTTAAAGAACAAAGTAATCTCCTGGGGAAATTGTTAGAATGTGGATTCCTAGGTTAACCGCCCCCATGGATTCTGACACAGTACGTGTGGGAAGGGGCCCGGGAATCTGCGTTTTATTGAACAAGTAGTTCTGAAGCCTGTGGTTTACATACCATGCTCCGTGAAACACTTTCTACATGTCTATTTCCAAACAACATGAAAACACTTTAACAGAAGTGCTGCATTTGTAGGTATATCTTCCTTTCCAGTATTTCCTTTTTTTCCATACAAGGTAGGAACCATCTAACCTTACTGATTTTTAAATGCTGCTTGAAAATTTTCCAATGTAGCAAACCTCCAAGCTATGATCATGAAAAATCACCTTTATGGTTTCTACTCCCAGGTATACAAATCCAGCTCCCTAACGGTGACCCCAACTCCCTCTCTGAGACAATGAGGTCAGCAGATCACCAGGTGACTATCAATGTTTTCTCGGCATATTAATCACTCCCTGTTACATGCAATACGGTCTTCTTCCTGCATTTCCCTTACGGTAAACATCTCAACAAAATTGGAAAGTCATCCGGAGTGAGGCGGGGAGCTTGTTGATCAAGCTGCTTGTCTCATGGAGCTGCCGAGCTGGTGGCTCCGGATTCTGTAAAGCTGTCTTTTCATATCTGACAGCCTTCTGGCGGTGCGGCACAATATTTATCTTGCAGGATTGCTCCTGTTTATGTCAAAACAAATAAACAACAAGAGAAAAAAATCAAACATAGAAGAAAAGGACAGGAGCAGCTCCTGCTAAACATTAAAAGAAGAAAACCCAAAACCCCAAACCCATTGTTCTCATGTCAGTTCCAACTTACAGCAACCCTAAAGGACAAGGTTTTGTAATACTTACGGAAGCAGACTGGCACATCTGTTTTTCCAAGGAGTGGCTAGTGGATTCCCACCACTGACTTGCAGGTTACTAGTGAAATACTTAACCATTGAGTCACCAGTGTACTCTCCTAGGGTTAACGTGCCTTAGTCCTGATGACGTTTCTGGAGACAGTCCTCGCAAGCGTCCAGAAATAGGTGGTGTTGACACAGGAGTGTATAACGCAGCCTTTGGTTCTGTTCTTTGTCACTTCCCATCCTCACTCTTCGGAATGCTGCCGTTCTCATCACTCTTACTGCCTTCTGTGCAATCGCTTACTGAACTCTCCAGGCCAAAAGGTATTTGTGGCTTCTGAGGTTGAGAGAAACAAGTTAAAGAAATGAAAATGCCTTTGTCACCTACTTCTTGTTGTGATCTAGGGCAAGCCTCATGTCCTGGTATGTAAGGCAAACCCACCAAACCCATTGCTGTGGTGTCGATTCTGATTCATAGCGATCCCATAGGATGGAATAGAACTGCCTCAGAGGGTCTCCAGGGAACAACTGGTGGATTTGAACTGCCAACCTTTTGGCTAGCCACCATAGCTCTTGACCACTATGTTACCAGGGTTCCCTGGTATATTAAACAAAGCAAAACAAACAAACAAACAACAAAGCAAGAACAACAACAACAACAAAAAAACCACTGCCATCAAATTAACGAAGACTCAAAGCAACCCTATATATAGGACAAAGTAGAACTGCCTCCATAGAGTTTCCAAGGAGTGCCTGGCAGGATTTGAATTGCTAACTTTCTGGTTAGCAGCTATAGCTCTTAACCATTACACCACCAGGGTTTCCCTGGTATATAAAGTGGCGTTAATTATATTAGATTTATTTGAGAAGATTATGAGAATCTAAAAGAATAGTCAACTAGACAGTAACAGGTTTTTTTAAAGAATAATCAAGTTTGATTACATCAAAATAATGCCTCGCAAACTTTATATGTATATGTGTGTATATATAAATAAATACAGTAATATCACATAGGTGTGTTCCTTTGGACAAACAAAACTATCTGCAGGAAGGAAATCCAGTGGCATCTGTCTGTGCTAAGATCTGCTCTGGATCCTTGGTTACTAACTCCAGTGTCCCAAGACACTAAGGTTGGTTGTGAGTCTTACACACAGTATCATTCACTGTTTCACTCATTGGTTTGCTAAGCAAATATTTTCTGATTGCTGTTACATGACAATTATTGTGTTAGGCTCCTATGACAAACAAGGCATAGTCCTTGCTCTCAGAAGCTTATAATCTAAGATGAATGTCCTATTTTCAATAAACCAAAGCTGATGCTCCTGTAAAGTTAGGGACATAAATACTTTTTTAAGAACAACATGATCAATATTTGTCTATGAATTCAATGAAAGTTGCATAATGGAAAAATTAATTGGTCTCAAAGCTTGCATAAAATTTTGCCTCTTATTTCTAAGAGATCAAATATGTTAAGCATTTTATAAGATGAAATATTGAGATAGATTGGCACAGTGGTTACAACAATGGGCTTAAGCATAAAAGTGTTGATGAAGATTAGGCAGTGTCTCGTTCTGTTATACACAGGCTTGCCAGGAGGTGAGCATACTGAAAGGTATCTAAATACCACAAGATAAAATAAAATAAAGATTGACTGTACTTGGAATATTTATGATGTAGTTTGGCAAAAATAAGCTTTAGTTTTAGTAATATATGCCACATATGAAACATTATTTCATGCGTTAGTTTTATATAGTATAATTTGCAATATTTTGCAGTCCTAGAAAGCATTGTTGTTACAGTTAAAATTCAGCATTAGTAACTTCTACTTCCTTGCCCATTTGTAAGCACTTTTCTTAGAATCTAATGATAAGACCTAAGGATGAGGATTGGAAATAGTAAAAAAAAAAAAAAAAGAATTGCTCATGTTTAGGGTAAGTACACATTTTGTGAGGCTGAAAGGTTTTATAGAACCCTGGTGGTAGAGTGGATAAGAGCTAGGGCTGCTAACCAAAGGTCAGTAGTTCAAATCCACTAGCAGCAAGTTGGAAACTCTGTGAGTGAAGTTCTACCCTGTTTTATAGGGTTGCTGTTAGTTAGAATTGACTTGGTGGCAATGAGCTTGATTTTCAACGTTTTACCAACGGAAAAAAAATAATTACAAAAGAAACATAGGTATAAAATTAAGTGTGAAAAGGAGCATTTGGAATGTGAATACGAAACAGTGCCAAATGCAGTTTTTAAAAAGCTGAGAAATAGCACAAATTCCAGATCTGTGTAGTATGATATTTTTTCTTAATTAGCTGCCTGTTACATTTCTATATAGTTTTCTAAATTGTCAACTATTTTGTTGGCTCTTTCATTTAATAGAAAACTTATTTTTTAAAAAATTTCTCTAGAGAAAACAGAAAGATAATTCAGTTTTTCCTGTACTGTACTTATTTGAAACGCATTTTTCTTTTCCTCTGCATAGTTGAGATGCATAAATCATGTGGCTTCACTCACAGATACACCTGCTCATTGCAGCACTGTTCACGCCTGTGCTGTAGAAACACAGGCTTCCCAGCAAATTCTATTTCTCAGATTTGCATCCAAAAGAAAAAAGAAGAAAGAAATATATTGCATATTTTGTTATTAAGATGAATTTTCTTGAAAGGAGAGAAGTTTTAAGCAGACATTAATGAGGACTCCTTGGCTAACTCTCTGAATCTGATCCATGGAAGGATTTTCTGTAGACTAATTTATGACTCTGTGTGGTTCAAATTTGTAATTTTGTTTCTCCTTCACCACCCACAGGGTTCCAGACTCTTTAGGGAATGTTCGCATCATAATTTGATGTCTGTTCATGCATAAACACATTAAAATATTTATTGTAGAGTTCAGTGCTTCTTAATGGTTGTTTGTGCTTTGTTCTCAAGAGGTTTTCCCTCAAGGGAGACATGTGATCTGACAGTAAGAGTTTTGGTAATTTTTTTGGTGGAGAAGTAGAGTGAAAGATTTAGAACATGGGAACAAAAACTGTCACTATTCCCATAATTTCCATTTGCCATGCATTTATTTCAATTCACAATATTCCAAGTCCCAAATGATAGTTTTTTCCTCCAATAATATGGTTAGATGGGTTTTACAAGTCTGATTTACCTACTACTCCCACTTTCCCTTTAATGTTATATAAATTTGCTCTCAATTTGAAAGGTGCAAACCAACTCTTGGAAACCCTGAGAGAGGTGAAGAGTTTGGCTGCTAACCAAAAGGTCTGCTGTTCAGATTCACCAGAGGCTCCTTGGAAACCTGAAGGAGAAGTTTTATTCCACCCTGTAGGGTCACTAGCAATCAGGATCCATTTGATAGCAGTACTTTTGGCTTTTTTGATAGAGTCACTGTGAGTCAGAAGAGAAACCCTGGTTGCCTAGCAGTTAGTGCTGTGTGTGCCAACCAAGATCCACCAGGTGCTCCTTGGAAACTCTCTGAGGCCTTTCTACCTTGCCCTATTAGGTTGCTGTGAGTCAGAATCAACTCACCAACAGTTTTTCTGAATTAACTCCACAGCAATGGGTTTGGCTTTTTTTTTTTTTTTTAAGCCACCCCCCTACTTGCAACAAAGTCTTCATGACAATCAGCTTCACTTGCTGCACATGTAGCTTTTACATCATTGCAAAGATGTGGAGCCTTTTCTTGCACTAAAATAATGCTAAGTAAGAACTATGTGCACCTGTTCCAGCTTACCTACAAATTCTTAAAAAACACACTCAGATCTGGTTCATAATCCAGGGACTGCCTACACTATAAGCCAAGGAAACACTGGTAGGAATTGTTATGATGGTTTGATTCACTAATTTTTTTTTGGTTTGTTCCTTTTGGGAAAAGGTGAAACTTTTCCCCCTACTCCCTATCCCTTCATCCTTGTGGCCTTCTCTCTCTCTTTCTTTCTCCTTCTCTATCTTTCCCTATCTTGTTTGTCAGTGGAGGCTTGTTTGTTGCTGTGATGCTGGAAACTATACCACTGGTATTTAGGTACCAGGAGGGTCACCCGTGGTAGACAGGTTTCAGCTGAACTTCCAGACTAAGACAGATTAGGAATAAGGACTTCAAAGTCTACTTCTGAAAAGAATTAGTCTGGGAAAGCATTATGAATAGTAGCAGAATGCTGTCAGATGCTGTGTGAGAAAATGAGCCCCCAGGTTGGAAGGCACTCAGAAAAGGACTGGGGAAGAGCTGCCTCCTCAAAGTAGAGGTGACCTTAATGTTGTGGATGGAGTAGAGTCTTCGGGATCCTCATTTGCTGATGTGGCATGACTCAAAATGAGAAAATAACAACTGCAAATATCCATTAATAATCAGAACATGGAATGTACAAAATATGAATCTAGGAAAACTGGAAATCATCAAAAATGAAATGGGATGCATAAACATCAATGTCCTAGGCAATAGTGAGCTGAAATGCACCACTCTTGGCCATTTTGAATCCCAAAATCATATAGTCTACTATGCTGGGAATGAAAACTTGAAGAGTGTTGCAGTCATCATCAAAAATGATATTTCAAGATCTGTCTTGAAGTACAATGCTGTCAGTCATAGGAAATTATCCATACACCTATAAGGAAGTACAGTTAATATGACTGTTATTCAAATTTATAAACCAACTATGAAGGCCAAAGATGAAGAGATTGAAGATTTTTACCAGTTTCTGCAGTCCAAAATTGACTGAACATGCAATCAGGTGCACTGATAACTACAAGTGACTAGAATGCAAAAGCTGGAAATAAAGAAGAAGAATTGGTAGTTGGAGAATATGGCCTTGGTGATAGAAATAATGAAAGATTGTGTGATAGAATTTTGTCAGACTAATGACTTCTTCATTGCAAATGCCTTTTTTAACAAACACAAACAGTGACTGTACTCAGGGACCTCACCAGAAGGAATACACAGGAACCAAATTTACTACATCTGTGGAAAAGGATGATGGAATAGCTCCATATAAGCAGTTAGAACAAGACCAGGCGCAGACTGCAGCACAGATCATCAATTGCTCATACACAAATTGAAACTGAAACTGAAGAAAATTAGAACAAGTCTACAAGAGCCAAAGTATGACCTTGAGTATATCCCCTCTGAGTTTAAAGACCGTCTCAAGAACAGATTTGATATGTTGACCGCTAGGGACTGAAGACCAGACAAATTGTGGAATGACACCAAAGACATCATTTGTGAAGAGAGCAAGAGGTCATTAAGAGACAGACAGAAAGAAAAGACAAAATTGGATGTCAGAAGAGACTCTGAAACTTGCTCTTGAATGTCGAGTAGCTCAGGCAAAAAGAAGGAATGGTGAAGTAAAAGACCTAAACAGAAAATTTCAAAGGGGAGCTTGAGAAGACAAAATAAAGTACTATAATAACATGTGCAAAGAATTGGAAATGGCAAACCAGAAGGGAAGAACACATTCTGCATTTCTTGAGCTGAAAGAACTGAAGAAAAATTCAGGCATCTAGTTGCAATAGTGAAGGATTTTACAGGGAAAATACTAAATGACTCAGGAAGCATCAAGAGAAGATAGAAAGACTACACGGAGTTACTATACCAGAAAGACTTGGTCAATGTTCAGTTATTTGAAGAGGCAGCATATGATCAGGAAGTGGTGGTACTGCAGGAAGAAGTGAAAGCTGCACTGAAGGCATGCTGAAAAACAAGGCTCCAGGAACTGATGGGATATCTATTGAGATGTATCAACAACCGGATGTAGCACTAGCCGTGCTCACTCATCTGCACTAAGAAATCTGGAGGACAGCTACCTGGCCAACTGATTGGAAGAGATCCATACTTATGCCCATTCCAAATAAAGGTGATCCAACCGAATGCAGAAATTACTGAACAATATCATTAATATCACACACAAGGAAAATTTTGCTCTAGATCATTCAAAAGTGATGGCAGTAGTGTATTGACCTAGGAACTACCAGAAATTCAATCTGGATTCACAAGAGGATGTGGAACCAGGAATATCATTACTGATGGCAGACCGATCTTGGCTGAAAGCAGAGAATACCAGAAAGATGTTTACCTGTGTTTCATTGAGTATGCAAGAGCATTCAACTGTGTGAATCATAACAAATTATGGCTAATACTGTGTACCATGGAAATTCCAGAACACTTAATTTTGCTCTTAAGGAATCTGTATATGTTTCAAGAGGCAGTTGTGTGAACAGAACAAGGGTACACTGCATAGTTTAAATTCAGGAAAGGTGTGCATCAGGGTTATATCCTTTCACCATACCTTTTCAATCTGTATGCTGAGCAAATAATCAGAGAAGCTGGATTATATGAAGAAGAACAAGGCATCAGGATTGGACAATGACCCTTTAACAACCTGCATATGCAGATAACACCACCTTGCTTGCTGGAAATAAAGAAGATATGAAACACTGATGAAGATCAAGGACTACAGCCCTTGGTATGGATTGCACCTCAACGTCAAAAAAACAAAAATTCTCACAATTGGACCAGTAAGCAACAGTGTCACAAACGGAGAAAGGATTGGGTTTGTCAAGGATTTCATTTTACCTGGGTACAGAATCAACACCTATGGAAGCAGCAGTCAAGAAATCAAAAGATGCATTACATTGGGAAAATCAGTTGCAAAGGACCTCTTTAAAGTATTGAAAAGTAAAGATGTCACCTTGAAGACTAAAGTGTGTCTGACCCAAGCCATGGTATTTTCAGTGGCATCATATGCATGCAAAAGCTGGACAATGAACAAAGAAGACAAAAGAAGAATCGATGCCTTTGAATTGTAGTGTTGGAGAAGAATGTTGAATGTACTATGGATTGTCAAAAGAACAAACAGATCTGCTCTGGAAGAAGTGCGAACGGAGTGCTCCTTGGAACCAAAGGTGGCAAGACTGTATCTTATATACTTTGAACATGTTGTTAGAAGGGATCAGTCTCTGGACAAGGATATTTTGCTTGGTAGAGTGGTCAGTGAAAAAGTGGAAGACCCACAATGAGATGTGTTGACACAGTGGCTGCAACAATGTGCTTAAGCATAAAAACAATTGTGAATGTGGCACAAGACTGGGTAGTGTTTTGCTTTGTTGTTCATAGGGCTGCTACAAGTCAGAAATGACTCAACAGCACCTGACAAAAACACGTTTTCCTCTTTGTATTTTCTTTCTTCTCTTCCTCCCCCTTTTTTCTTTCTTTCAGTAAAGTTTTCCAAAGGCTAGAGTGAACTCAGCGTCTCCCGAGCAGATGACTTTTAGAAAAGTTCTTTTTTTCTTTCTTACGCAGTATTAGCCATATCACATAGTTGAATGTTTCTTTTCTTTCTTTCAGTAAAGTTTTCCAAATGCTAGAGTGAACTCTGAGTCTCCCAAGCAGATGACTTTTAGGAAAGTTCTACACATCGTGAGAATCCTGGCATAATCTGAAAATTTAGCCATTTTTACACTGTGGAAGGTCGTTGTCTACCTCATTTCCAAGCATTTTCTTGTAAGGCAAGGACTGGTAAATTATTTCTGTTAAGGTTCATATGTAACCTATTTTAGACGTTGTGGGTCATGGTTCTCCATAGCGACTAATGAACTCTGCATTGGAATGAAAAGCAGCCATAAACCAAAACCAAACTCCTTATTCTCAAGTCCATTCCAACTCACAGCAACCCTATAGAACAGAACAGACCAGTTGATAGAGTTTCCAAGGCCGTATTCTTTACGAAAGCAAACTACCACACCTTTTTCCTGAGGAGCAGCTGGTGATTTGGAACTGCTAATCTAGAGTCGCCATGAGTCGGATCCAACTCGACAGCTCTTGGCTTGGCTTGGGAATCTTCTGGTTAGCAGTCAAGCACGTTAACCACTAAATCACTAAAAGCAGCCATAGGTAATGTTTATATCAGGCCCGATAATTAAGTCCATGAGCTTAATTGTTCTAAGTGCTACGTACCTCATTGCTGAATATTACTACAGTCACCTTCAAAGTACTATCCTTGGGAAGCAATGCACCTACTCCAGAGCCTAGTCCACCCCTCAATTTTAGAACTCTTTTTGGAATGGCTGTTGTGCAAGATGGCAAGGTGGCAAGTTCATGTATTTAATTGTATAGTTGTCTATAAGGGAGTTTTTGGCTACTAAACAGATAATTGTATTGGAACATCCTTCACATGCACCTGATTTTGCTGCCAATAGCTGTTTTCTTTACCCAAAGATAAAGGAAATATTGAAAGAAAGGCATTTTGATAACATTTAGGACATGCTGGGTAATACGATGACAGCTCTGATGGCCATTCCAGCAAAAGAGTTTCAAAGTTGCTTTGAAGGGTGGACTAGGTATTTGCATAGGTGCATGGCTTCCCAAGGGGAGTACTTTGAAGATGACTGTAGTGATATTCAGCAATGAGGTATGTAGCACTTTTTCTAGGATGAGTGCATGAACTTAACTGGCAGTCCCATATAAATGGATATGGCTGAATTTCAGTGAAGTTTTCTTTAGAAAAATGGGAGATGCCACTGTCCTCCTATGAATAGTTAATATTCAACAAGTCCCTAAGACTTTAAACTGGGGTAAAAGCAATCTCTTTAACAAATGGTGCTGCCAAATTAGATATCCATCTGCAAAAACAAGACCCATATCTTATACCTTATATAAAAACCAAACTGGATAAAAGACCTAAACACCTAAACTAAAACAATAAAGCTCATCCAAGAAAAATTAGGATCAACAACAGAATTTTTAATACACAATGTGGACAGATTTCAAAATCTGTCAAACAAAGCATGATTAACAGAAGAGAAAATAGGTAAATGGGAACTACTAAGAATCAAACACTTTTGCTCATCCAAAGACTTTATCCAAAGAATTAAAAGAACACCTACAGAATAGGGAAAAATATTTGTCAACTACATGTCAGAATGATGCCTGATTTCCATACTCTGTAAGCTACTACAAAATATCAATAACAATAGGGTAAATAATCTAATTAAGTGATGAGTGAAGGAGGTGGACAGACACTTCTCTAAAGAAGACATCCAGGCAGCCAAAAGACACATGCAGACATGCTCATGATAATTAGGTATTAAAGAAATTCAAATCAAAACTACAATGAGATATCATCTCACCCCAGCAAGGTTGGCCATGATCCAAAAAACACAAAACAACAAATGATGGAGAGGCTGCAGCCAAATTGGAACTCTCCTACACTGCTGGTGGGATTGCAAAATGGTGCAACCTCTTTGGAAAGCAACCCGGTGCTTCCTTAAAAAGATAGAAATAGATACACCATTTGACCAGTAATTCCACTGCTTGGAATATATCATACGGAATCAAGGACATTCACACCAACAGATACATCCACACGAATGTTTACTGCAGAACACTCCACAAAAAGAATTAACCCGGATGCCCAACAACAGATGAACGGCTAAATAACCTATGGTATATACACTCTAAAGAACACTACACAATGATAAAGAACAATGATGATTTCAGGAAACATCTCATAATCTAGTTTCAATTGGAAACCATTATGTTGAGTGAAAGTAGTCAGCAGCAAAAAGACAAATATTGTATGAGACCCCCTACAATAAGAACTTAAAAACAGACTCATGTATAGAAGAAATGACTCTTTGATGGCTGCAAGGGTTGGGTGGGAGGGAGGGTAAGGGTTGGTTACAGATTAGATGGTTGATAGAAATTGGGTTGGGTGAAATCACTGACAGCACACGTTAGAAAGAAGATCAGTTTAACTGGACTTCAACATGACGTGAATACTCCTCCAGTCTTGACCCAATATTGCAAGGGTGGAGTAGCAGGGGCAGGCCTCTGGGGACCATGCTTTCAGGGGACATTGAGGCCAATTGGTATAACTAGTGTATTGCTAAGACCATCTTCTGCACCCCGTATTGGTGAGTGCTATCTGGGGTCTTAAGAGCTAGCAAGCTGCCATCTGAGGTGCACCAAATAGTCTCAACTCTACAGCAGCAGATGATCACCAAGGACCAAAACGACATGGAGGAAAGAGAATCTAGAAGCCCGAGAGACCCACGTGAGTGGGTGACTACATTGACATGTGACCAGAGGAACCAGACAGTGCCCAGCCACCATCAGGGATAGCCGTGATGGGGCTCACAAAGTTGAGTCTCATTGGCAACATGAGAATAAAAAGGGATACATCCTGAAAACTCCACTAAAAGACTGTGGTTGATGGTCCAGGGGGGCCTCGGGGTTCCACTGGGGGCATGGTCCCTGGTCCTGATGCTGCCCCTGTTCATAAATCATTACTGAGGTCAGCTCTTCAGAGAGGAATGGACTGGACTCAGAGACACAGAGTGACCATATCGTGTGTGCACTTTCTGGTTCTGTGCATCTGTAGGATGTCATCCCATTGGCCTCTTACTGGAGGTGGGGAAGAGGGTGGAGAGGAGGGAACAGGAGACTGTTTGGAGGATATGACATGTATAGAATGAACAGGAGGAGTGTGCTGTCACTGGGCAGGGAGAGCAGCAGGAGCTGCACATAGGCAGATATGCAAATTTATACCGAATTGTACACTTCCACTCAATCACAATAAATAAATAAAGGAGAGGGCAGATGCAAGGCCACGTGAAGATCATTAAGGATCCATGGAGCAAGTCCTTTGTCCAAAACTAACAGACAGAAAAGCTCCCCCTAGAGCCAGCACCCTGAATTTGGACTTCCAGCTTCCTAAACTGTGAGAAGGTAAGTTCTAGTTTGTTAAAACCTCTGCTTGTGGTATTTCTCTTATAGCAGCATTAGACAACTAAGATAACCCCAAATTAAATAAAATATACAGTTCCCTCCCTCCTAACCCATTCCCTTCTTTCTGCCCAAGCATCCTTTTTTAAAATGCTAATGTATACAAATTCTAAAAGATTCTGATTGTCATTATCAGATACCAAGAGAATTTACTTTATTTCCAGAGCTGAGCCCTGACTGGCTGACACAGTGTGTCTGAGGATGAGGGGCGTCCTTGATTTGTACAGACAAAATTTCTGTGTCTTAAACATAATTGTCACTGAGGACAGCAATGACATAACGGAAAAAGAGCCCAGAGGACCGAGGGATGCATGTATATAGATGACTGTATCAACATGTCATCATAGGAACCAGATGGTGCCTGGCCACCACCAATGACAGCCATGATGAGACACATAATGTTGCGTCCCAGTAGCAACACACAAAAAAGAGGGGTGCGCCTCAAGAGCGCCACTAAAAGATTGCAACCAGTGCTCTGATGGTCTGGGACTTCCCTTGGGAGCACGGCCTCTAGACCTGCTGCTGTCCCTGATCACTATTCATGACAGAGGTCAACTCTTCAGACAAGAATGGATTGGACTTGGGGACATAGGTGACCATATGATGTGTCCACTTTACGGTTCTGTGTATCTACAGGAGGCCATCCTACTGGCCTCTTACTAGAAGGGACAGGAGAGCATGGAGAGGTGGGGATAGGAGGTTGTTAGTAGGTTGTGACATGTATAGAATGGAAAGGAAGAGTGTGCTGTTACCGGGCAAGGAGACCAGAGGGAACTTCAGATAGGCGGACATGCAAATTCAAGTTGGATTGTATACTACTTTCTCTGAATCACAAAAAGGAAAAAAAAGAGAAAGAAAGAAAGAAAAAGAAAAACCAACCATCAGCTGGATTTCACTTTTGAGCTCTTGTTGGCTCCTGACAAGTGGAATCATAGATGAGCATTTCCAGAGCGCTACTGGGAGATACTGAGAACTGAGGCTTTGTTACGGTACCCTTTGTTACACAGACAGTGGATAGCTCGTGAACCAGTGATCCTCCAATAAGCTGCCCTAATAAATAAGTCTGCAGTATCCACAGGGAGCATAAGTTTACAGTATTTGTTTGAAGTCATGCTACAGCCTGATTTCTTTTCAGAAAACTTTGTGCCAGAATCTACGTTTAATAGGGTTCAAATAACAGAAAGGTATTTAAGCAGAACTTAGCAGAGTTTGCCAGTGTTGCAGACAATTCTAAATCATGCTAAAATATGATAAACTAGTGGTGATCACTCAGCACCTTCTTTTGGGATCAGACCTGGACACTGCCAGCATCCCCTTCAGGTGGCACGTGGTTTTATCAGTGCCACCCAGGACATGACTTGATGTCAACTGACAGGAAAAGGTCATCTATGTAAAAGTTCTAGAGTTCCCTGTCATTCCCTAACACTGTAGCTATCTGTTTTCTACAACAAAAATAAGTCAAGTGAAATAGGGCCACAACCCTATAAAAAGCTGGCTCGGTACTAGAAGCTGAAATGGGAGAGTTGTGAGCATAAAGAGATGCTTATTAAAACAAACAAACACACAAACAACAACAACAACAACAAAAAAACTAACAGAACAATTCCAAAGAGGACTACGACTCAAGAGAATCTATCAAGATTGATCGAAATTGTGCCAGATGTCCCTGCATGACTGTGCCTGTGGGTCACCATCTGCGTTCCATGGATCAGCCTGGCAGGCCACTTGAATCAGGGCTTATATCCAACTTCAAACTGAGGAAGCTGGGTCACAAACAGCCTCAGACACTTGAGGTGATGGCCAGAGATGCTGTATATGCTTGGCGTGAGGAAAGTTATTGATTCAACCTTGACCTTTTTCTTAGCCACATACAAGCCAGCAAATCACAATCTATTGTTAAAATAGTTCCCGTCTTGTCTTGGGAAGTTAGGTGCCCCAAAGAAGAAGCAATTTATTAACTCTGAGATACCTAGTGATTTTCTAAGCATTTGTCATTTCATGGTCTAAAAATCAGATTTTGATAGACATGTGGGTTACCAGGAGCCCTGACGGCTCCGTGTTTAAGAGTGACAGTTGCTAACCAAAAGGTTGACATTTTGAGTCTACCAGCTGGTCCTTGGTTGATATGAGTTGGGACTGACTAGACAACAATGATTTTTTTTTTTCGTGGGAAGAAAGACAGTTGGATCCGACTCGACGGCACTTGGCTTGGCTTAGGAAGAAAGAAGAAAAAAGAGAGGATATATACTATACTTTTCTGTTGAGCAAATTGTATTTGCACAAATATAATTATTTCTACAACAAACATAAAGCTAATAAATACTACCTATCAAATTCAAGAATTTCCTCCAATTATACCTGATTTTTAAAATATAAAAAAGTCTTGGTCCAGTCAGGGCTTTGTTGCCTAAAACTATTAATTCCTATTAAACTATTAATATTGATCACTGCTAAAACAAATTCTGGGTCTCTGCCCAAGTCTGGCAAATAGCTAACATTTACTGAGCACTTAAGCTGCACGGTTCAAAGCACGGTCCCAGTAGCAACTGATTCAGTGAAAGTATCAAATTTATGGAAACCCTCTCACACAATAGTTAAATTCTGCGCCTGCTAAGCAAAAAGTCAGCAGTTTGAATTTGCCAGGTGCTCCTTGGAAACTTTGTGGGGCAATTCTCCTCTGTCCTATGGGATTCTGTAAGCCCAAATCGACTAGAAGTCAGTGGGTGGGGTTATCAACTTGACACACAGCTACTGACCTTGTGCCCATTTTACAGATGAGTCTCAAAGAGTTAAATCGTTTCTAAAAGTCATACACTGAGTCTAGAAGAGCCACGTTTCCAATCCTGGTCTCCGAAGATTAGCTACTGAGTCAGCTGTCTTCATCAGAATCTTCCTAATTCCTTTGACTGTCTTGTTCTAGGACTAATATCTTCTAAAGGCTAAGTTTATGGCTAATCTTTTGCTAAGAGCCTTGATTGGATCACACCATCCTTTCTATCATTTAAAAGTTAGACAGGGGTAGGTTGCTTTCTTTGTTTCATCATCAGAAACACAAATACAGTTTCCTGGATCTTTAGTTTGAAATGAAAAAAAAAAAAAAAAATAAGGGAAAAAGAAAACCCAAAGACAGAGCTCAAAATAAATTTGTGTATGTGCTAGCATGAAAACTCCCAGTGGTCTTTTTCCAATTAGAGGGCCCCTTCACAGCTGCGCCTCCACCTCTGTTAACCCCAGCTTGTTACTCTTTGAAGCTGCGTCTTTTGTTATTCTTAATCTACATCAAATAGTCCCTCAGCTCCCATAACTTGGACACCACTAAATTCAGGGCAGCTTCCTGATCCAGCTGCTTTCTGTTTAAAAAACTTGAAGTTAACAACTCAAGTTTATATGAACATAACTTTTACAAATATATTTTAACTTAACAAGGTTCTAAAACAGTCATAAAGTTCTTCCTGGCAGTTATCAAGGGAGACCATCTTTTGAAGCAAAGAAAAGCTGGTGCTCCCCGGGGAACTCAGGGCATAGCCTGAGGTAGACTGACTCTTGATGTCGCATCTGCGGCCCTCCCCCTGCCACGTCTTTTACAAGTTAAGGTTTCTGGATGTTTCTCCTTCATTTACATATAGTTCCTAGAAAAATGTCTACAAAGTTTTCATAATTTATAAACCCTTGTGTTCTTCTTTAATGGACTCTACACAATATGAAATGTGGGAAGGTACAGGGTTTGCCATTGACAAACCTGAGTTCTGTGGCTCTTGAAGTAGAACAGGACTGATGACTGAGGCAGAATTTGAAAAAGGAAGACAGAATTTGTGTCTCTCTGTGTGTGTTTTATAATTCAATGTGTATAGTTCAATCTGTAGACTTTTTTCTTGAATTTCATCGTCTCTCCTATTTTGGTGTTAGAACACCCTTTCATGAAATGAGAGTAGATCATTTTGTGTTTCTGTGGGGTGTGTGTGTGTTTGTGTATATATAAAAGAAGAGTTGTCATTTAGCTCAATTCCCATGTATTTTTTTTTAATTATCCAATGAATTTTACTCTAGAAACCACATGATTAAAGAAACAACTCTAACTTTCTGAATCTGTTGCCTTATCTGCAAATGTAATGTTCTCTAACTTATGCATCAGATTTTCAAATAATTTATGCTTTTGCACACAAGAAAACCTGGTGGCATAGAGGTATAGTGCTACAGCTGCTAACCAAGAGACTGACAGTTCAAATCCTCAAGGTACTTGCTGGAAACCATATGGGGTAGTTCTACTCTGGCCTACATAGGGTTACTATAAGTCAGCATCAACTCGATGGCAGTGTGCTGGGTTTTACATAAAACCAACCAAACAAACAAAAAAAACAAACCCACTTGCATTGAGTCAATTCTGACTCACAGCAAGTCTACAGGACAGCATAGAACTGCCCCGTGGAATTTCCAAGAAGTGCCTCAGAGATTTAAACTGCTGACTTTTTGGTTAGCAGCTGTAGCACTTTATAGCTATGCTACCAGGGTTCCACGTAACACACAGACACACCCAAATCCACTTCTAAAACCTAAATCAAACTTTCTTATACTGGAAGACCAATCAGTGATCCAAGCTATTTCATAATGAAACTATCTGGCTTCCACCTGTTGAATTTTGGCAACTTCACTATCTTCTTACAAAGCAGAGTTTGTAAAAGTACCTGAATATTTCACTGTTTTGCAGTTGACGTATTTGTTGAAATAGCAAGTGATGACATGAAAATATGAATTGGTTTCAATACTAATATAATTGAGGCAGAGTTTAGAAAGTGCCTGGTAAGCTGAAATGAGGACTGCTTTAGCCTACATTGCACACATGCCAGGCTTAAGTGGTTGGAGGTGAGTTCAATTTTGAATGAAAATGGTAGAATTAAATATACACGGCCGATCAATGGCATCAATGATTACGTTTACAAAGTTACTCAAAATTTCATTTATCATACATTTTTAAGTTTTGAGCAAACTGATATCCTTTCTACAATTTCTGTACCCATTATCTGACATGTCTTAAGAATATATTATGGTACGAAAGCAAGGGACATTTTTCTGGTTGCAGTCATACTAACAGCCATAGGGTTAGTAGTAGAAGCAGCAGTTCTAGTATTAGTAGAAATAGTTTGAAAATGGTAGTAGGAATAAAATAATCATGGTGACTTGAAGTCCCCGGGTGGTATGAATAGTTAATGGGATTGGTGGCTAACCTACAGTTTGGAGGTTTGAGTCCACCAAGAGGCTCCTTAGGAGAAAGGTCTGGTGATCTTTTTTTTTTTTAATTAGCCATTGCAAACCTATGGAGCACATATGCTGACATACATGGAGTCAAAGTTGACTTGGAAGCCGATTTTATTATATTAAATGAGAAGATGTCTAAAGTGTTCTGCAACCTATGATGCTCCAGAGAAATGTTAATTATTTTCTGCATCATGATACAGTCTTCATTTTGTAATAAACACTTATCACGCATTTACCAAATACAGATTTTTATTGACCTGCTTGGTAATTTGTTGTCATCCATAATTTTCCTTTACTAAGCTACAGGTTGCAATGAGTCAGAATTGACTTGACAGCAGAGGTTTTTTTTCTTTTTCTTTTTTAAAATTGGGAAGTCTAACTCTTCAATCCAAGCCTGGGTAGGCCTCAGAGGGGTGATGGGAGTCAAAATTTAACCCACAGATAATTAGTGGCCTGCTTGGTTTTTAATCTAGAAACTCTTGGGCATGATTTACAGCCATGTTTGCCACCATTCCCTCTTAGAGTTACAGCTAGGAAGTGAGAATTTCAGATGAACTGTCCTGAGAAATTATGCTTATCAAAGCTTGTTCTATTTTTCTCCCCAATTAATAGAATTGGTTGGTGTCAACAATAATCTTCAAAAATTTAGACAGTATGGTTCACAGAGGTATAAAATGACTTTCATAGAGAATATTTATCATGGATTTCATGTAGAGTGAACACGTGTCAAAAATTTAATTCCTTAAAAAGACCAGAAGAATGATGGAGCTGGTTTCCATGTGATTTTAAGACGTTTCATATAGCCCATCAGGAAAGACAGTCTTAAACAGTTGACTAAGTTAGGACAACTTGTTGTTGTTGTTAGGTGCCGTTGAGTCAGTTCTAATTCATGGCAACCCTATGAACAACAGATGAAATCCTGCCTAGTCCTGTGCCAGGCCAAACTCATTATTTATGCTTAAGCCTATTGTTGCAGCTACTGTGTCAATCCATCTCCTTGAGCGTCTTTCTCTTTCTGGATGACTCTCTAGTTTACCATACATGATGTCCTCCTCCAGGGACTGATCCCTCCTGACAATATGTCCCAAGTATATCCGATGCAGTCTCACCATCCTTGTTTCCAAGAACATTCTTGTACATCTTCCAGAACAGAACCGTTTGTTCCTTTGGCAGTCCATGGTATGTTTGATATTCTTCTCCAAACCACAATTCAAAGGTGTCAATTCTTCTGTCATCCTTATTCATTGTCCAGCTTCTGCATGCATATGACGTAATTGAAAATACCACAGCTTAGGTCAGGTGCACCCCAGTCTTGAAGGTGACATCTTTACTTTCCAACACTTTAAAGAGGTAGATAAATGCTTAAAGTTTGGTTTTGCCTTCTGTATGCTGCTGACACTATTTACATATTTACATGATGAAGGCTACAAGTTAACACGTAACCTCGTAGCTGTTAGGCCTTAATAGTACATGGGAAGCCAAAGCCAAGTGCCGTCGAAAGCCAGACAAATAAAGGTAAAATCCTTTAGAGAATTAATATGCTTGAAAGTGTCAGTCAGAACTCCTGTGAAAAAACATATCTTTCCTCTTTTCAAGTTTAGGATTGGCTTTTAAATCACTTTTCCCTACAATCATAATAGAAGTTCTGCTGGCACAGCAGTTAAGCACTCACTAGGTTCCTAACTAGTGTGAACCAAAAGGTCTGGGTTCAAACCTATTAGCTGCTCTGGGTGAGAAAGATGTGGCAGTCTGTTACCATAAATATTGACAGTTCCGGAAACCCTTTGGGCCAGTTCTACTCTGTCCTTTAGAGTTGCTCTGAGTTAGAATTTACTCAGTGGCAACAGGTTTGGTTTTGGGGGCTTGATTATCATAAAAGTTCTCTAAAGATTATTTTAGATGACAAAAGATCCTGCTATCATTCTGATTTCATTGTTTTCATTTATAGAGGAGCAGCAAGAGGGGTTAACTCTAGTGTAAGCCTCCTTGCCCGTGGCCAGAAAATCCAGGGGCTCTCAGTGTTGAGAAACTATACTTCCACCTGGAAAATTCATAAGAAACCTCAGATTATATTTTCAATAACATCTGTTATTACTGAAGTCTTTAAATTGCTTTTGCTTTTTTTTTCATTTCAATGCTAGGAAAACACACACACCTGAGACTTCATATTCACAGGTTGCACCTGCAATTCCTGTAGACTTGGGAGACGTGTTCTCCTCTCTCCTCAAAAGATGCCCAGTCTGGTAAGGTTCTATTCCTGCCTGTAAGGCTGGAATGCTTTAAGATATGAAGAAGGTTTTCCTAGGAGGGTTTTGTGGGCCATTGTTCCAGATATGAAGTTTAATTCTTATTCTTTAATGATGGACTTGTCATATCTAGTTAAAGTTAGATTTATTCTTAAATATGTCACTTTATAGGTACCTTTATTGCAGAGACAATTTGTCTGAATATATCCTGCTCCTGCTAAGGAGGAAGAAGTCTTGCAAATAACTGTTTCCAAGAAAAGTCAAATGATTCTATAAAAATAATTGTTTCTAGATTAGGGAGAAGAAGATAAATCATTTAAAAACTCAAAAGGAGAACATTTCTTCATTTACTCATAGAAAATAAAACATGGAAAAGAATACCAACAGTACTCTAAAACAACAGCAATTTTAGTTTTCCTTTATCCATTCATTTGGAACCATGTGAGTTGTTTTAATTGCCTAGATTTTAGTCAGCAGTCTGTTTCCTTGAAGTTGTCCACTTCCAAATGCAAAATGGCACAGGGTATTCAGACTCAACAGACTGGGACAGTCTGAGACTTATCCAAACTATGCCACCTACGCTCTGTAGCCTGTTCACTGTGAATCAAAATTGGCTTATGGAAACTAGTTAATCTGTTTGTTAATTTGCCATGGATAATGTTCCACTCCCTGGAAGCCCTATGGCAGTTCTGCTCTGTCCTACATGGTTGCTCTGACTAGGAATCAACTTAATGACAAGGAGTTTTTGGTAATTAATTTATTAACGAACGAATTAGCGGAATGGTCAAACTGATTCCAAAGCCTTCGCAGATCAGAGTTTATACAGTCAGTTAGGAAAAGCATATTGAAAATGCTTGCCAAGATACAGGCAAAACTGCCTACTGTTCTATACGGCGAGGAAACCGTAACGTTTGCGGTCATCTTCTCTACCAATCAGATTATTTGTATCTGTATAGGATGAAAATCTCTAAGTTAGTATGCAGCGTCGCGGGATCTTGGAGATTATCAATAGTAAATTGCAAGTAGAAAAGTCCTTTAGATGCTGGGGTTTTATATGGAAAATTGACTTGGATTGTAAACTTTTACTTAATCACAATAAAAAAAAGAGTCCTTTAGATAATGAAAGAATCTTTAGGCATGCTACAGTCCTCTGGTATGATATAAAGAAGGTTACAGTCATCGTTTTTCCTATTTCCAAGTTTTGTATAATTTATTTTTTCTCGGTACTGGGCTACTAGCACAGAAACAATTTTTTCTAGGAAAGACTAACATCATTTGATTACTGAGAATAGGAATTTTGCCTGGCCAAAGACTCATCATTTTGCTTTTCCTAGGTAATTCGTATAATAAGAAGGTGTATATTTCTGCTACACACTACATGAAAATTGAAAAAAGAGCTGGTGGTGGAAATAATTTCATCTTTCACAATATCTTATAATTTCAGAGTGAGATCTCCAGAATGATTGGAAGATGGCTGATGCAGATAATCCTTGCTCCAGGCTCTCTTTTGGCATGATAGCTATTTCTAAATAACTTTATCTATCTAGAAATTTTGTGCCAACTTAAATTGCCTACTAAAATGCTCTCTATTTCATTGTACAACACCTGGCCCAGGTGCAGTTAGATGCAGAAAATAAAGCTATTACTGTAAACACAAATAATTTTAATATAGACAGCAATAGAATATTAAAAAAGACAATATTTAAACACTCTAGCAATAGAATATTTTCTAAAAAAATAAAAGACAATATTTAAACACTCTCACTGGCTAGCTTAATCCTGACACCAACTCATGTGTCAAAGCACATGGACATTCATTTCCTTTCACCCACACAAAGCGACTCAAAATACTTTCTAAATTAGGATGGTAATTTTTTATTTTGTTTGTGTATTCCTCCCACATACTCCCAGAGTTTCATACATAGGTTTCTAATGAACATCTGTTATTTGTTTAATTGGCTGTAGTCTCAGCCAACTGCTAGGAGCTTCTTCTCTATTACACTTTGATCTCCTTTAACTCCTGACCTGACTTGACACATTATACAGAAATATCAAAAAACTCCCCTAGTCGAGCGTCCCTAAGACACCTGCAAACTGTTTGAGCTGGATTGCGAGGCAGCTGACCTTGACTGCAACGGGTGCACTGGTTGCTCCTTGGTAGATGTTCCAACTAACTAGAAGAAAATAGCCTTGAGGAAGACCAATTAGGTTACTCTTCAACTGCCTTATTATCGTTCCCACAAATGTGTTTTTAGGTTACACAGCTCAAAGGCTGCAACAGGAACATTTTGTGGGATAGTTTCTGTCTTAGTTGAAGGCATATTTTTTTTTCCATGCAAGCATTGTTCAGATTAATAACATCTTGGCTTTTCCTTAGATTCCTCACATTGTTAAGTCATTTATCATCTTTTAGACATTGTAGGTTTTTCCAGTATTTGTAGGCTGTCTTTTGGTCTTAGGTGTGTAGCAGCACACTGAGGAAAAGAGCCTAATATTAGAACTCATTCCATATTAACACGGATGGACAGTCGCCTATCCAGCTCCAAAGATATTTGAACAAAGGCAATCTTCTTTAATTACAGCTTCCCAGAACTCGGAAACATTTTCCAGCCTCTTCTTCAAATCTTCAATGATAGAGTACAGACTTTACATGTTAGAAAAAGGTAAGAGCAACTACTTTTTGGAAATGAGAATTGAACTTGCATTCCTATAAGTACTTTACACAAGATGAGAAAACGCCACTTCAAAGAATAAAGGAATGCCGATGGAGATTAATAAACAGCTTAATTTCTGCCAGTTGCTACTTAATGCAGCCTCTAGTGAGATTCTTGCTTAAAATTCCTCATGAACTACCAAACCTACAGACTGTTGTCCAAGTATCTTCATACTGCCCTGTCTAACGTATTGTTTCCTTAAACACTTAGGACACTCCTGACACACCTTGCCGTTTTTCACCTGTGTATCTGTCGTTTGTATACACCCTCTGCTGTAATGTGCTTTGTTTTCCTCCTCATTTGGGTGATTATATCTCACATGCCAGGATCAACATCATGTTGTCAAGAAAGTCTGCTCGCATGCCTGCCAGGCTAGCTGATGCTGCCGAAGACTTGCTTACTGTCCTGCACATGGACTGCCTCTTTTTTTCCATGTTTGATTTTTTTTTATCTGGGGTTTATCATCCCCTTACGTTCATTATGTAGGCTAGTTTTGGACGGTGAAGGTTGTTCTTACAAATATTCAAGCACTCACAAATAGTTTTGGAATTGAAGCCACGTTTGCATCAGAATTTAAACAACTTATTTATATCAAGAATAAGTAGGAGACAGTAATTGTAGTTTCAGTTTCAAAACTCCAGAGTTGCCCCTTAGTTTTTCCTGTTTTGTCCAATTCTATTCTTATTAATTTCATTATCAGATACTTTTGCTTTGCTAATTTTTCTCCCCTTTTGTCTTCCATAAAACCAAAAGCCGCTCCTGTTGAGTTGATTCTGGCTCATGACGACCCTATAGGTCAGATTAGAACTGCCTTATAGAGTTTCCAAGAAGTGCCTGGAGGATTTGAACTACTGACCTTTTGGTTAGCAGATGAAGCACTTAACCACTATGCTACCAGCATTTCCATATCTCCCCTGGTGAACGACTATTCCTGTGACTATATAGAACCACAGCATGAGTGAGGTGGTCTACTAAAGTTTTCATCACTATGAGAAAATTAAAAGAAAGTATAAATAAATGCTAATGCATATTAATGCAAACTGTATAGAGGTTTAAAAACTGTCTATTAAGGAAAAATAAGCAACCATTTAAAATATGTTCATAACTCTGTTTCTCAAATATACTTAAAAGCTAGCTCCACTTATAGATTCCTTTCAAGAATGCTGAATATAAGTAATTGAATCATATTAATTCAATGTACCAACTTCTTGATAATGATAAATTTCTTACAAAGCAGGTTTTTGTCCAAGAATGTTGGACAGACATTTTCACCTGTATGAACTGTTTTTCATTTGGGAAACCCTGGTGGCATAGTGGGGAAGTATCCATCAGGTGCTCCTTGGAAACTCTATGGAGCAGTTCCACTGTATCCTATAGGGTTGCTATGAGCTGGCCTCGACTCGATGGCACTGGGCTGTTTTTTGTTTTTCATTTGTATAATAATGGGGACTTGTTTGATGAAGAATGGTATCTGATGCTCCATCAAACCAAATGAGCATTCTCTGGGTATTTGTTACATATCATTCAGCATGTTACCATTATCCATAATAAAATTGAAACATGAATATAAATATAAGAATTTTGCCACTTGATTTGGAATGAAGAGATATAAAAAAACTGATTCACATTAAAATATCTGAAGACAAACTTAAGAATTCAGTGAAAATGTTAAAGGGAGCTTGGAACATCACTAATAGCTTCATGAAAAAGACAAAAATTGAATTCCGACGAAGGGAAATTTAATAGAAATAGCACCGAATAATAGTTCAGTTACTAATCTTAGTTATTATTTAGAAGATGTTTACAACGTTGGACACTCTACCCATAGCCATGGATGTATGGAATGATGACTGAATATGATATTCATTCTCATTTTTTCATAGGCCAGTAAATTATAACTGCTTGCCAAGATTGTAGCCCAATGTTTGTGCTCCTTTGTGCAGAAAATTGATTACACTAATGATCCCAATCTTTTATGTTTGGTACATCAGTTGACCCTGCTGGTATTTGACATACTGGTGACATAGCTTCCAGCGTCACAGCAACATGCAAACCTCCATAGTTCATCAAGTTGACAGACAGTTGGTGGCTGCTTCTTGGATCCAGGAGTGAATCCTAATCATCAGTGGAGTGTTAGTTTGTTTTTTTCTATTGCCCATCTGTTATGGATTGAATTGTGTCCCCCTAAAAATGTGTGTAGAAATTTGCCTGGACCATGATTCCCAGCATTGTGTGATTGTCCTCCAGTCTATGATTTTCCTGTGCTGTAAATCCTGTTCTTTGCCTGTGAAAAATAGATAGGATTATGTTAAAAGGGGATGAGGGTAGGACTATAACACCCTTACTAGGGTAGTTTCCTTGGAATGTGGCTTGCACTACCTTTTATCCTAAAACCAATCAAAGGAAAGGAAAGCAAGCAGAAAAGGGGGAAACTCATACCATCAAGAAAGCAGCACCTGGAGGACCTCATAACTGAGGTTCCTGTACCAAGGTGCTCCCTGACCAAAGACTGCTGCAACACAAGGACCTTCCTCCCGAGATGATAAACAGGGAAAGAGCTGATACACAGGGGAACCTGCAGCGGACACCCTGAATTTGGACTTGTAGTCATCTGGACTATGTAAAAATAAACTTTTCTTTGTTAAAGCCATCTGGTCCTGTTAGAGTAGTACCAGATGACTATATCACCACCCCAAACAAAAGCAAATAAGCAAACTAACTAACTAACTAGTTGCTATCAAACTTATTCTAAGTCATGGTGAGCAGGTTTTAGAGCTCAAGAAGTACTGCTTAGAAAACTCCTCAGGGACTGGGTCATGATGTCCAGGAGTATCTTTTGTTCAGAAGCAGATAACTTTCTGGAAGAAGATTGCTGACCAAAATCCAGAAGATTAAAACAATCTATGTAGCACAGAAAGAAAGAGTAAGGGGAATACTCTTTTGAAAGTTCCTACATTTGAGCAAGAAACAAAATCCATTAGAGCCACTCAACTTTCACATTCTATGCAAGGATAAGTCAAGGAGTTTTTTAGTATAGACTAGTGTGGACCAAAGTCCTAAGGTGCCTCACTGAATGTCTGGAGCTGCTAAAAATCCTAGGCATTCTCATTTATTGGTCATGGAAAGCAATTCCTTCAAATTACTTGACTCCATTATTTACCAGTTAGGGATTTTGGAAACTCACTGTACCTGGAATAAATATGGTACAGACATTTTGGATAGAAATAATAAGTTCTATGAAGTTAAATATTACTATATTAACCAGCATTTGTACATCTAGATATTTACACCAATAGAAACCAAATCTGTTGCTTTTTGTCAGCTTGACTCACAGCGAACCCATATGTAACAGAATAGAACTAACTGCTCTAGTTTTCTTGGCTGTAATCTTTTTGGAAGCAGAGTGCCAGTCATTTCTTTCACGGTGTTGATGGGTGGGTTCAGACCTTCAACTTTCATGCTGGTAATTGAGCACAAACCATTTCTGGATAAATTTTTGTACATGAGTATTCATAGAGATTGTAATACCTGACAGGTATTAAGTATAAATGTAGGATCTTGAGTGGCATATTAGTTTGCTAAAGAACAAGCCATTCATGATCAGAAATGGTACAGCCCTTTCTACAAGGGTTGCTTGCACATTGTATACTGCAGACATTATTAAATGATGGCTGCTACAAGACAAAATATTAAATAATTACGTTAGGGGTAGAAAACAAGACAAAACAAAAATGAAACAAACAAAAACCAGAAATATTTGTGTGAGTAATTTGAATCTTGATGTTAATATCCTCTAAAGACAGAAGATGAACTTATACTCCATCCAAAGACTGCACCAAAAGAGTGAAAAGACAACCTACAGTTTGGGAAAAAGAAATCGGATATGACAAATCTGATCAATATGTAATTTCTAAGACCTACAAGATACTGCAGAACCTCAATGATAAAAATCCAACCTGATTAAAAATGAGTAAAGGGTATGACTAGGCACGTCACCAAAGAAAGTATTCAATTGGATAACAGATACATAAGGAAATGCTCATGATCATTAACCATTAGAGAAATGCAATCAAAACTACAATGAGATGCCATCTCATCCCAACAAGGCTGGCATTAATCCAAAAAAACACAAAATAATACATTTTAGAGAGGCTACGGAGAGACTGGAACACTTACGCACTCCTGATAGGGGTATAAAATGGAACCACCACTTTGAAAACCAATTTGACACTTCTTAAAAAGCTAGAGACAGAAGTACCAAATGGTCCAGCGATCCCACTCCTTGGAGCATACCCTAGAGAAGCGAGAGCTGTCACACAAGTAAATACGTGCACACCAATGTTTATGGCAGCCCTGTCCACAGCAGCAAAGAGGTGGAATCAGCCTAGGTGTCCATTAATGGATGAGGTGGTAAACTATGTTATAGTCACACTATGGAATACTACACAATGATAAAGAACATGTATTTGTGAAACATCTCGTAGCATGAGGGAGTCTGGAAGGCATTATGCTAAATGCAATAAGTCAATCACAAAAGGATAAATATTATATGAGATCACTGTTGTAAGCATTCACCCAAACCCACCATTTCTGAGTTGACTCTGACTCATAATGACTATATAGGACCCAGTAGAACAGCTCTGTAGTGTTTCTAAAGATTGCCTGTCAGATTTGAACTGATGACTTTCCGGTTAGCAGACATAGCACCTAACTATTATACAACCGGGGTTTCCGTAAGAACTCAAGTAAAGGTTTAAACATAGAAGAAGACAGTCTATGGTAGTTCTGTGGGTGGAGAAGGAAAGAGGAAGATATTCACTAATCATACAGTAGACGAAAAGTATTTTAGATGAAGGGAGGGAAAACACACAGTAGAGAAATCAGTACAGCTGGACTAAACCAAAAACTAATAAGTTTCCTAAATACAATCAAACACTCTGAGGGCCAAAGTAGCAGGGACAAGAGTCTGGGGACCATGGTTTAAAGAACACCTAGGTCAACTTGCATAACAAAGTTTATGAAGAATATGTTCTGTGTCTCACTTTGGGAAGTGGTGTCTGGAGTCTTAAAAGCTAGCACGTGCCTATTTAAGAAGCACCATTTGGTCCAAACCCACCTGGAGCAAAGGGGAAGGAAGAACAGCAAAGATGTTAGGAAGATATGAGCTTAAGAGGCAGTGAGGGCCACATAAATCAGAGACCACATCAGCAGGAGAGTGGAAGAGCTAGGTGGTACCTAACTCCCACCAATGCTGCCCTGAGAGGGAACTCAGGAAAGAGTCCCTGACATAGCAGGACAAATGTGTAGTGTAGAAATTGAATTCTTGATAAAAGACCAGACTTGATGGTTTGGCAGACCGGAGGCTCCCTGGACTCTCTCTTAGCCCAGAGTTGAAACCCTTCCAGATGCAAACTCCTCACACAAAGATTGAACTGGTCTACAAGGCACAAAATTTAATACTGGCGAAGGTTGTGCTTTCTGGCTTAAGCAGACACTGGGGACTAATTCAGCAGCACCCTCTGGGGGCGAAATGAAAAGGCAGAGAGTGATGGGAGTTGGCTGAATGGACATAGGACATATAGGGTATAGATGAGGAGTGTGCCCTCACAGCGTGAGGTGAGCATCCAGGGTCACATTAACAGTGTGTGTGTAAGCTTTTATATGAGAAACTGACTTGAATTGTCAACTTCCTCTTGAAACACAATAATCAGTATAAAATACGATGGAAGTTGACTTTGTCTTTGTAAATATGGAGTTTCACGTGATTCTGTGGCCCTCTGAAAGACTGAAATAAAGCAAGATTATTGCAACCATCCTTAGAAACAAGGAAGACTTCTAGGTGGAGAATTTTGTGCTGCAGTGACTTCAATTTTTCGTGTCCCTTCCTGGGATGGACCTTCCTTCTGCAGTTAGACGGCAAAGCTAATGCGGGCTTGTATGACTGTTCTGACAAGGTGGTGTCTCACAAGACATTAGTCATTTTTCTGTTTGACTTTTCCTGATTTTACGGTGATACTTTCCTGATTAATGAAGCATTTTTGAAGGCGACTTCTGATGTCTGTGAATTACTTCTGTGACTTCATCTTTGTCTTGTCTGCAGTGGTCAGGGACTTTTGACTTCACAACAGAATCTCAGTACTAAAGCTTTCCTGAACATTCTGCGGGGAGTTGTTAAGCTACTGTGAAACCTATGTCTTAGAGGAAGAAACAGGAATAGAATGTTCACACGAAAGTGCTAGGTTGGATAATAATCACATTTAGCACTTATACAGCAGCTTTCATTTCCCAGTTTACCAACAGCAACTAGATAAACCTTTCAACATCTCCATTAAGCAGATAAATAAACATTACTATCTTTGCACTCTGTTTGGTGGAGGAAAAAATATCTGCACTGGTTTATAACTGAAGGAGGAGAATATTTCAGAACAATGATTCCAAGTCCTGTGTCTGTAGGCTAGTCTCCAGCTCCACCTTTTCCAATTTTCTTTTCAAGGGAGCTGATTAATTGGTGCTAACGTCAGCCATTGTGAAAGTGCAGTCAAAGCCATTTCTCTCCCAGCAGTGTAAGTTCAAAGAGTTATTAAGAGATGAGTGTCTGGGAAGTTTCCATTAGAGGCCCAACTTGATAAAGAAAAAGTTAAAAAAAAAAATAAAATAAATAACAAAACAAAGCCCTGAAATCTAGAGAAGTAGTGAACTATCCAGGCTTGTCTCTGTTAGTCAGCTGGCTCTGGTTAACATTCACGGTGCCTTACGGCTGCGTAATTCGACCCTCACCAAAGCCTGGTGGAAGATGGCATACTGCTTGCATTTGGTGAGCTTTTGAGATCAGAACTCTCTCAGCTACAAGCAAGTTTATCCTTCCTCCCTGCCTCCCTGCCTTCCTTCCTTCCTTCCTTCCTTCTTCTCTCCCCTTCCCTTCATCCCCTTCCCTACCTCCTTTCTCTGTTTCTTTCTCTTTCTGTCTTTCCCTCCCTCCCTCCCTCTCTCCTTTTCCTTTTCATTTTAAAATTGTGTTTAGGTGAAAGTTTACATCTCAAGTTAATTTCTCAGTTAAAAAATTATTCACATATTGTTTTGTGACATTGGTTGCAATCCCCACAATGTGAGATACACTACTCTTTTCTACCCTGAGTTTTCTGTGTTCATTCATTCAGTTTCTGTCCCTTCTAGTCTTCTTGTCTTACTTTCAAGCAGGAACTGCTCACTTGGTCTCATATATTCGATTGAACAAAGAAGCACTTTCTTCATGTGAGTTATGATTTGTCTTATAGGTCTTCCTAATCTTTGTTTAAAAGGTGGGTTTCAGGAGTAGTCTAAGTTCTGGGTTAGCAGAGTATCTAGAGACCATAGTCTCCAGGATTCTTCTAGCCTCTACACCAGTAAGTCTGGTCTTTTTTCTTGAATGGGAATTTTGTTCTACATTCTTCTCTTGGTCTTTTTTTTTTTTTGATGGAGAAGTAAGAGTAATGACTGCTAGAGAAATGATCAGCAGTTCAAATCCACTAGCTGCTTCTTGGAAACTATGTAGGCCAGTTCTACTCTGTCCTGTGAATAGGAATCTGCTGTATGGCAAAGGGTGTTGTCCAAGACTCTGTTGTCATCCCTGTCAGAGTAGTGTTGGTGTTAGTTGGACGTGATCTAGTTCTTCAGGGCTCAGGCTTGTAGAGACTTTGGTTCTTGTAATCCTTTAGTCCTCTGGGCTAATATTTTCCTTGTGTATTTGGTTTTCATTATTCACCTTGACCTGAAATGAATGAGACCAATAGAAGTATCCTAGATCTCCCTTCCCAAGCTTTTAAGACCCTAGACAGTACTCACCAAAGTGGTATGTAGAACACTGTCTTTATGAACTGTATGTTGCCAATTGACCTACATGTCCTCTAAGACCGTGGTCTCTCACCCCAGTAACTCAGTCTCTCAAGGTGTTTGAATGTATCTAGGAAACTTCTATGGTCAAGTTGTGATGACTTCCCTTCTGTTGTTTGTTGTCTTTCCTTCACCAAAGTTGACACTTGTCTAATGTCTAGCTAATGATTTTTCCTCCTCCTCCTTCCTCCCAACCCTTGTAACCATCAAACAGTTTTTTTTTTTTTTTTTTTCAGATAGAAAATCAAGACTAAGAGGGAGCAAGTGAGTAACACAAAGCTTTTATGGAAACTGGAAATGATGCTGTCCAATTCTATGGAATGTCCAACATTCCCTAGCTGTGTTAGTGACTGAGTGAGCACATTTGTTGTATCAAATCGTAAGGATTCTAGGTACTTGGCGCATTCACAGATGATAACTAAAACAAAGAGTGAAAGGAATACTGAACTATGGACAAGGTCACTGAGGTGAAACAAATAGAGAAACTGGGAAACAATATAATGTTTGAATAAGAAGCTTCAAGAATTTTGAAATAAGTTTAAGAAAACTGAGGTTAAATACAAGACTTTAAATAATTAAAATGCAGCCTACTGGTATAATCATATGGCATAGGAAGGATACCACTAAGCTTAAGCAGGCTCATTTCAGTCTCCCATGCACCAAGAACAATTCTCCTGCTGTTGCCAGGAAACTGGGAAGATCGACACAAACTAATGAAAAGCATCTTGCATAAAATCTGTCATGTATTTAGCAATAAAGTATTAATCCTGCCTATATTAATTTAAAGGGGGCTGGTGACAAAAGTGGTTTGAATTTGACTGCTAACACAGAGGTAGACTGTTTGAACCCGTGCTGGATGAAACGGAAGAAATGCCTGGGGATCTGTTTCTGTAAACATTCCAAAAGGACCAAATCAATTGCCACTGAGTCAACCCCAATTCATAACAACCCTCTCGGACAGAACAGAACTGCCCCAGGGATTCTCCACAGGAGATGAGGCAGTCTGTGTCCATCGAGATTTACAGCAATAAAGATTATGCCCCCAAACTAAACCCCCTGCTGCTGAGTTCATTCCAACTCATAGTGACCCCAAATAGTCAATAAAATTCTGTAGGGCACAATTCTACTCTGTAGCACATGGAGTCATCATGAGTTGGAGGTCGATTACCCTGCAGCTAGCAACAACATACTATTTTAAGATCTGTTGCCTGTAGGTCTTCTTAGTCATGTAGCAGCCATGTGATCAGAGTAGGAGACAGTGGTGTCATCCAGTGACAGGTGAGAAAATTGAGGCATGGAAAAGGTAATCGCTTAGACCAGTCATGTTATTAATCAGTAGGAGATACAAGCATCTAATTTTAAGTTTGCTGACCCGCAATTCTGTATTCTTTTCAATATTTCTTCCTGCTAGACAAAAACTAAGGCTTTGAGTCAATTAATTAGTTTAAATATCTCAAAGGCCCTTTGAATGACCCCATTATTTCCTGTAGAACTGAGTTTATAAAATGTGGGTTAAGTTTACATCTCACCACAAGGGGATTAGTTATTCAAGTTCAAATAAGATCTAACTACAGAGCTTGTACCTGGAAGATATCTAACATCGTAGGTCACAGAAGAGTTAGCCTCACAAAGAAAGGGCTCCAGTAGAGAGAAAATGCCATGTTGTAGACAAAAGCAGAGTGTATGTCTAGTCCTCTCTTAGACGAGGTGGGGCTGCTAGATTTGCAAAATTTGCGGATTGTGGATTTTTTTTTTGTCTGACAGGATAGCTGTTTTAAATACTTAATTTTGTTTGTTCTGAGATTTTAGGTTTTTTATTAGATTTTTGGCAGTTGTACCTTCTGAAATAAATGCTGGTAGAAAATCCTATTGGAAAGGAAATTAGACTTGTACTTTTTTAAAGGCAATTTATTTTGGAGATGGTGAGTAGTTAATTCTCTGACATCACCGTCTATCTTTGCATATTTTTTCTAGGTTCCTATCCAATTCAAGGAGCCTTGGTGGTGTAGTGGTTAAGAGCTTAGCTAGTATCCAAAAGGTCAGCAGTTCAAATCCACCAGCCATTCCTTGGAAATCCTGTGGAACAGTTCTACTTGGTAATATATGGTTGGCATAAATCAGAATCAACACGACAGCAATGGGTTTGGTTTGGTTTACCTTCAGACCAGGGAAACCTTTTATAATTTTTAGTATCTTAAGCACTTTTTAACCTAGAGAGCCTCTACCTTTTTTATAAACAATATTTGCCTTTTGAAATGATTATATCATTGTTGTTGTTACTGTTGTTAGGTGCCACTGAGGCAATTTTGGCTAATGACAACCTTACCTAAAACACAATGAAACATTTCCCTGTCCTGAACCATCTGCACAATCTGACTGGCTAAATTAGAGACAAAAATTGGTTAAGTTTTACAAGACAGTAAGTCCATAATGTTTGGAAGTATCTTCACTACAAGACTGGTATTACTTGCACCTCTACACAACGCAAACTATAAGTAAACCTTAAAGAAGTTAGACCCTGGTCTACAGCAAATGGAAAATCAAATAAAGACAAAATCTCTTGTTATTAGGTGCCATCTAGTCAGTTCCCACTCACAACAACCCTATGTACAAAACAACAAAATACTTCCTGGTCCTGTGCCATCCTCATGATCATTGCTACGCTTCAGCCGTTGTCCCAGCTATTGTGTCTATCCATCCCATTGAAGATCTTCCTTTTTTTCACAGACCTGCTACTTTCCTAAGATGATGCCGTGCTCCAGGGGCTGGTCACTCCTGATAATACGCCTGAAGTGTCTGAAGAATGAAGTCTCACAATCCTCACTGCTAAGCAGCATTCTGCTTGTACTTCTTCTGGCAGTCCACGGCATAGTCAATACTTCTCTTTGGCATTGTAATTCAAAGGCATCAATTCTTCTTTGGTCTTCCTTATTTGCTGTCCAGTTTTTGCACAACTTTGAGGTGAATGAAAATACCATGGATTAGTCAAGCACACCTTAGTCCTTAAAGCGTCTTTTTTTTTTTTTGCTTTTTAACACCTTAAGGAAGTCTTCTGTGGTAGACTTGCCCAATGCAGTAAGTTCTTTGATTTCTTGACTGATGTTTCCATGGGTATTGACAGTGGACTTAAGTAAGATGACATTCCTGACAACTGCAATCTTCCCTCAGTTTATCATGGTGTTGCTCACTGGTCCAGTTGTGAAGATTTTTGTTTTCTTTATGCTGAGATGTAATTCATGCTGAAGGCTGTAGTTCTTTACCTTTATCAGTAAGTACTTCAAGTCCTCTTTGCTTTCAGCAAGCGAGACGATGTCATCTGCATAACACAAGTTGTTAATGAGTCTTCCTCTGATACTGATGCCCTGTTCTGTAGTCCAGTATTTCAGATTATTTGTTCAGCATGCAGATTGAATAAGTATTGTGAAAGGATACAACACCGACACACAGCAGTGCAGTGTTCTGTTTGAACAACTGCCTCTTGGTCTGTGTACAGGTTCTGCATAAGCACAGTGAAGTCTTCCAAAATTCCCCTTCTTTGCAGTGTTATCCATAATTTGTTATGATCCATAGAGTTGAATGCCTTTACATAATCAATAAGATGTAGATAAACATCTTTCTAATATTTTATGCTTTCAGCCAAGATCTACCTGTCATCAGCAATGCTATCCCTCATTTCAGGCTGGCAGTTTCCTGTTGATGTACTGCTGCAACCATTTTCAAACTGTCTTCAAAAGCATTTTAATTGCTTGTAATATTAATGATATCATTCAATAACTTCTGCATTCTATTGGATCACTTTTCTTTCGAAGGGACAAAAACATGAATCTCTTTCTGTCAGTTGAACAGGTCACTGTTTTCCAAATTTCTTAGCACAGATGAATGGGTGCTTCCAGCATTGTATCTGTTTGGTGAAACATCTCACTTGGTATTCCATCACTTCCTGGAATCTTGTTTTTCACCAACGTCTCCAGTACAGCTTGGATTTCTTCCTTCAGTATTATCAGTTCTTTATCATATGCTACCTCCTAAAACAGTTGAATGTCAACCATTCCCTTTTGATACAGTGACATTTCTTATGCTTTCCGTCTTCTTTTGATGCATCCTGCATCATTCAACATTTTGTCCATAGAATCCTTCAATATAGCAACTCTAGGCTTGAATTTTCTCTTCTGTTCTGTCAGCTTAAGGTTTTCAAACTGCAGGTCAGATGATTAGACCAGTTGTTCTATAATTTTTCCCCTTATATATTTGTCTAATTATTCCTTTGTCATGTCATGTAAATTTTTTCCCTATTTCCCTGAGTTTCTTGTACACTAGAAGTCACATTTATAGGCTTACTTGCATTCAGGTTAAATGGTTGAATGAAAATATCATGGAGGAAGTATTTTATGCATTATATCATATCAGTAGGCACTTCATGTCTGACTTTTTCACTGTTAGTGATGCTGTTTTTCATCCCTAGGTTGGAGTGGTGGTGACCTAGATCCACTCATTGTAAAATGGGGATCATGGATTGAATTGTGTTCCCCCAAAATGTGTGTCACAGTTTGGTTAGGTCATGATCCTTAGTATTGTGTGATGTTCCTATACATTGTAATCCCTGCCACCATGATGTTAATGAAGGAGAATGGGCAGTGGTTGTGTTATTGAGGAAGGACTCAATCTACAGTCTGTATTGTGCCTTGAGGAAAGCTCTTGAGACATAAAGGACAGGGAAGCAAACAGAGAGTTGGGGACCTCATGCCACCAAGAAAGTAGTTCTAGGAGCAGAAACTGTCCCTTTTTCTCATAAGTTCCCAATCCAGGAATATTGATGACAAAGACTTTCCTTCAGTGTCAAGAGAGAGAGTGCGTATCCCTGGAGTCAGCACCCTGAAGTTAGACTGTTAGCCTACTTTTCTGTGAGAAAATAAATTTCTCTTTGTTAAAGCCATTTGCTTATGGTATTTCTGTTATAGCAGCACTAGATGCCTAAGACAAAAGGTTTGCTGCTTCTTGGCAGGCAAGTAACGAGTCTTTTGCATGGCACAAATATTCACTTCTTCCTCAGCCTTTCATCTAAGGGTTTAACATCCACCAAATGAATAAATTATTTTATTAGAAATTGTAAAAGGGTGATATCCTAAGTTATTTCTTACTTCTACATTGCTGTCTGTCTTTCATCTGCTACGAAGAATGATTCTGTAGAAGGTAAATTAGATAATCGTCATTCTATTGTTGAAAATCTTCTAATGACTTCTATGTTACTCAAAGCTTCTAAACGTTCCTTCTTCTGGCCACTTAACTTCCTCAATGATTTCACCTCTTACTGCTCTCTTCCTTACCTTCACTCCCCAAGGATCCTTGCTGAAAGTTTTCCTGGCTCCTCGATGCTTCCTCCCCCTGGAATAGTTTCCCCTGGTTTCCTTCTACATTTATTTCAGGTTTCTCCTGAAACACTGACTTACCAACCACTCCTTTTCTTACAACTTTATTTACAAGAACAAGACTTCCACTGCATTCTCCTTTTCCCTCTTTAGTTTTCTGTATAACACTTATCCCCAGTTGTCATGTTATATATTTTACACAGTTGTAACCTCAATGATGGTAGAATTGCTGTCTTTTTTAAAAAAATGCCTTTATCCTCAGTCTATAGCAATTCATGGCATATAGTATGGCTTTAACAAATATTTAGTGAATGAATGACTTCAGTGAATATGGTGTCCTGTGGGACTAAATGATATGACCACCATTATTCACCAATTAGTACAGAGGAAGGAAAACACAGTCTTGACAGCTGTCAGCTGGGAACTGGCCTGGTATGAACAGCTAGCCCTCAGTGTTCTCCTGTTGAATACAAGCAATTTCACATAATATCTCAGACAAGATCATTCTGAGACCATGACAATGACAGGAAAAAAGTGACGTTCCTCTATAACAAAGTCTGAAGACAAGCAAAAAAATGAATACTGCGACAGCACAAAAATTATCAAACACTCTTCCTCCTTCCTCGTGGGAGTGACTGATCTTTGCAATTGCGGCTTGCATTCTACTCCATGCCTTCTGTCTCCTAGACATAAATTAGTGACATCTATATTGGCTTTCTTTCTATGGGTTCTGTAACAAATTTTCAAAACCTGACCGGTTTAAAACAATAAAAATGTATTTTCTTACAGTTCTGGGGGCCAAAATAATGAAATCAGTTTCAGTGGGCCAAAATCAGTGTGTCAGCAGGGCTGCAATCACTGAAGGCTCTACAAAAGAATTTTCTCCTTCTTTTTCCAGCTCCGGTGGCTGCCGGCATGACTTGGCCTACAGCTGCTTCCCTCTGATCTCTTTCTCTGTGGTCACATTGTCTTTTTCTTGTCTGTCTATGTCAAATCTTCCTTTTCTGCCTTCTTATAAAGACTGAATTTAGGCCTCATTCAAATGATACCAGATCATCTCCCCATCTGAAGATTCTTAAACACATCTACAAAGACATTATTATTATTTAATAGAGTAATAGTCTCAAGTTTCAGGAACTAGGACCTAGGGAAACCATTACCAAAAGTATAACTAGCACCCCATCTAGAGCAAAACACTGTTTCTTCAACCCTCTCCCAAAGTCATCTTCACAAAGCAAAAATTGGTGGCAACCTTATTTTCACATCCTCTTGCAAACATTCCACACAACTTGATGGTGTATTGATTAAGTGCTGCATCTGCTAACCAAAAGATTGGCAGTTTGAATCCACCAGGCACTTCTTGGAAACTCTATCAACAGTTCTACCCTGTCCTGTAGGGTCGCTATGAGTCAGAATTGACTCAGTGGCAGTGGGTTTGGTTTTGGTACATATCTTACATTTTTCAGGTGATGTGATTTCCTTCTTTTATAAGACAAAATAAAGCAAGCTTTGTTTAAGAGGTCTCCCAAGTCACAGTAGGTCTGTATTAACCTGGACTCTCAGAGGAAGAAAGAAAGTTGGGAATTGGAGCTGAAAGTGTTGTCTACATGAACATCTGCCTCCTATGCTATGAGACCAGAAGAATTGGCTACCAGTATTAAACATTTTGATCTAAGATTCTACAGAAGATTTCACATTAAATGGCGGGGGGGGGGGGGGAGAATAGAGCTAAAATTTTCGGTGGAATCCATACCTTTTGGAGCCATTGAAGTTGAATGAACACCTAGACTATCACCCTGACACACACTCTAAATCTCAAACTAAAATTTTCGTATAAAACAAAACCAATAGTTTCTCTTGATTAGTGAAGTTTATCCGTCTTGAATGTTTTGCTGTTTCGAAGAATTACCTACGTTGGATAAAATGGATAACAGCATCTCTAAAGGTTTGATGAGGAGCTCCAGGGACAGTGAACCTACCTTAAGGGTGATACAGTCTTTTGGAAAGGGAAGCGAGAACAACGACAAAACCCTGGAATAATGTAAACTATGCCACTGGATTATACATACGGAATGCACTGAAGTAATATATCCTTTGCTGTGTAAATCAAATGAAAAAATCAAATAAACCAAGCTTTGTTTGAATACAGTAAGGTCCTGGGGATCTGGGCCCCCGGCCGTGGTTTCTATTGTATGTGACTTGTTACCATCCATATGACACTAGAACTAAGAAATTATTGCTCCAGGTTTTCTTTCATCCCCTAAAACATCTAATAATCAGTGAGAACCCTAAGTCAGTGGTTTCCATGGAGCACAGGGTGGCGTTATCATTAAAAGAATCTTTGCAATTTATGTACAATTACAACATGTTTTATGGTATTTTATTCTTTTCAAGCATTACAAAGAGTCCTTCTGGTTTCCTATTATTAGGTGTAATTAAGTGTCCCTACATGCTTGGATCAGAAGAGAATATTTAACGATTTTGGAACTAGTTTTGGAAATTAAAGCTTATCTCCTTTAACGTTTTGCCTTGAATAAAGACCACAGGTCATCATTCTAAATGGCATTTTGTATGAAGTTATATGTTATTTCTGGTCTCTGTGTCTTTTTCTTTAAGCTTTTATCATCTGAAGTGACCTTTCAGTAAAGACTTTTGCAAACTATAAATCTCTGATGTGTATGTGTTAAATTCAATTATAGAAATATATTTTAAGAAAATAAATTGGTAGAGACATTTAAAAACATTGCATTAGTATGAAATTGAAGGTAAAGGCATTAAAAATAAAACACTGGACAAAGATTATGTTCTAGCAACTGTGTGATACTATCATGTATGAAAGATGAAAGATATAGAAGTGACAGCTTTTGGCAAAGACTATATATTGAAGAAGTACTCATTTCTTAATCATTACATGTGACAAATAAATAATTACAAGGCTATCCTAGGTGTCTTCCTGTGCTTTTATTCCAGGTTTATGGTGATGGTGGTGGTTTTGATCATCAGGGTCGCCATGAGTTGGATCCGACTCGACAGCACTTGTCGTATACTTGTTATATCATTTGTGTATCATACTTTAAAAATATATGAGGAAAAAAATATATGTGTGTGATGAATATATGCAGTTCAGGAGACACTGATTAAAAGCTCAGCTGCTAACCAAAAGGCCAGCAGGTTGAATCCACCTGATATTCCTTGGAAACCCCGTGGAGCAGTTTCACTCATTCTATTAAGATTGCTGTCAGTTAAAATTGACTAGATAGCAACAGGACTTGGTTTTTTTGGGTATACATGTATACACACTTTGAAGTGTGCTTTAATATTGGTTCTTATTTGGAGAATCCTAAACAAAATCCACTACTATTGACTATGCAAAGGAATTTGAGTCATAACAATTTGTGAATAACATTGTGAAAAAGGCATATTCCAGAATACTTTACTGAGACCAAAAGGCTGTTTCCCAAACAGACCAAGGGGTTACTGTGTGGTTTAAAGTCAGGAAAGGTGTGTGTTCAGCTTGTACCTTTTTGCCATAGTTATTTAATCTATATGCTGAGCAAACAGTCAAGAAGCTAGACTATATGAAGAGGAACAGAGCATCAAGATTGGAGAAAGATTCACTAACAACTTGCATTGCATAGAAGTCACAAGTCTTGTCTCCTGGATTTCAGACAGAACACCTGGGTGACTAAATATGTAAATGGTTAGATATGCTTTAGACTAGTTAAATCTGAGCATCTGAAAAGTAGGACTGGACATAGCTAGAGGCTTTCACCATGTTTCTGCCTAAATGGGTGTGTTGAGTAAAAGAAAACCCTGTACTACTTAAAAACAGACTCATTACTGATCCAACAGACTGGAGGAGCTCTCAAGACTGTGAGCCCTTGGACAACCTGCTAGATCAGAGCTGAACCTATTCTAAAAGTACACCTTTCATTGTTGCAGTTGTTAGGTGCTGTTGAGTCAGTACTGGCTCATAGCGACCCTATGCACAACAGAAGGAAATACTCCCAGGTTCTGCGTAATGTCCACAATTGTTTTTGTGCTGAAGTCCATCGTTACAGCCGCTGTATTAACCCATCGTGTTGAGGATCTTCTTTTTCACTGATTCTCTACTTTGCTAATCATGATATCCTTCTCCAGGGACTGATCCCTCCTGACAACATATCCAAAATACCTAAGATGCAGTCTCGCTACTCTTGCTTCCAAGGAACAAGGTTGCATTTCTCTCAGCTCAGCTTCTTTTGTTCTTTGGCAGTCCATGGTACCTTCAGTATTCTTCTCCAACAATGCAATGCAAAGGTGTGAATTCTTCTTCTGTCTTCTTACACATTATCCGGCTTTTGCTTGTATATGACTCAATTGAAAGCATCCAGACTTGGGCCAGGTGCACCTTAGTCTTCTAGGTGATGACATCTTTACTTTTCAGCACTTTAAACACTTTTCAAAGCTGGCAGCAGATTCTGTGAATGCAATGCTTCTTTTGATTTCTCAACTGTTGCTTCCATGGGCATTGACTGCAGAATCATGTAAAATGAAATCATTAACCACCTCAATACTTTCTCCATTTATGACAATGTTGCTTACTCGTCGAGTTGTGAGGATTTTCATTTTCTTGGTGTTGAAGTGCAATTCATACTGAAGACTATGGTCTTTGGTGTCTATCAGTAAGTGTTTCCAATCCCCGTCACTTCCAGCAAGCAAGGTTGCTTGCATAACACAGGTTGTTAATGAATCATCCTCTAAACCTGTTGCCTCATTCTTCTTCATGTAGTCTAGCTTTTCAGATTATTTGTGTGGCAAACAATTTGAATATGTATGGTGAAAGGATATAATCTTGACACATACCTTTCCTGACTTTAAACCAGGTAGTGTCCCAATTCTTCACATGACTGCCTCCTGATCCACGTACAGATTCTTTAAGAGCATGATTAAATGTTCTGAAATTCCCATTCTCTGCAATGTTCGCTACAATTTGGCGTGGTCTACACAGTCAAATGCCCTTGCACAGTCAGTGAAACTCAGGTAAACATCTTTCTGGTGTTCTTTGCTTTCAGCCAAGGTCCATGTGACACCAGAAATGGTAACCCTGCTGCTGTGTCCCCTTTTGTATCTGGCTTGAATTTCTGGTAGTCCCCTGTGAATGTACTATTAAAGTTGCTTTTGAATGATCCTTAGCAAAATTTTACTTGTGTGTGGTATTAACGATCTTGTTTGGTAATTTCTGCACTCTGTTGGATCACCATTCTTTAGAATGGGCATAGATACAGATCGCTTCCAGCCTGTTGTCCTGGTAGCTGTCCTCCAGATTTCTTGGCACAGACAAGTCATCACTTTCAGTGTTAGATCCATTTGCTGAAACATCCCAGTTGGTAGTCCATCATCCTGGAGTCTTGTTTTTCACCAATGTCTTCAATGCAACTTCAATTTCTTCCTTCAGTACCAGCAGTTCCTGACCATATGCTACTTCTTGAAATGCTGAACATCAAGCAGTTCTTTCTGGTGTAATGACTGTGTATTCTTTCCTTTTTTTTTTTTTTATGTTCCCTGAGTCATTTAATATTTTCCCTGTAGAATCCTTCACTATTACAACTTAGGACTGAACTTTTTCTTCAGTTCTTTCAGTCTGAGAAATGCAGAGTGTATTCTTCCCTTTTGGTTTTCTATTTCCAGCTATTTGCACAAGTCATTCTCATGCTTTACTTTGTCTTCTAAAGGTGCCCTTTGAAATTTTCAGTTCTAGCTGAAGATTAGGCAAATCTATAAAACAAATCATAGTACACAAAAAGAGCATGCTTTTGCAGTTCAGTCGAGTATAGGAGACAAAATGGACAATACCTGCCCAAATGGAAAGATGTTGAATCAGGAAAGGATGTGAAAACTGGACAGTTGGCCAGTGTAACACAAGGTACACATGGAAAGACGACACTGCAACACATTGCATGGATTGCAACCAATGTCACAAAACAATTTGGTTATCATTTTTTAAATAGGAAACTAATTGCACTGTCAACTTTCACCTAAAGTAGAGTACAATAAAATAAAAAGTTCCACCAAAAAGAAAAGCCTGAAGTTGACAAATAGAGTTGAAGTGTATGAATGTATATGCAAATATGTGTGTGTTTATGTGAAAAATAAGGATAAATGGGGGAGAGAAGAAAGACAAAAGAATATTTGCAAAACACACACAAAACAAACAGAAAAAAAACACCTCAGGGTAAATAAGAAGGTGGTGTCCTTACAAAAGATACTACTAGTAATGAGATAATTGGAAGGCACCTGCTTGTAACCCTAAACTGGGAAGTTCTAAGTAAGTAAAAAGAGCTGTAGTGCTGCAGTGGGGAAGTACTTGGCTGCTAACAGAAAGGTTGATTGTTTAAATTTACCAATGGCTCCGTGGGAGAGAGAACTGGTGATCTGCTCCTGTAAATATTACATCTAGCTTAGGAAACTCTCTGGGGCAGTTCTAACTTGTTACATAAGATCACTATGAGCTGGAATCAATTTGACAGAACGTTTTTATCTTTAAGGAGCCCTGGAGGTACAGTGGTTAAGCTCTGAGCTGCTAACTGAAAGGTCAGTAAGCTGAACCCACATGACATCTCCTCGGGAGAAAGTCCTGGCAGTCTACTCCCTTAAATATTACAACCTAAAACACTCTATGGAGAAATTCTACAGCCTCCTGTAAAAGTTGAATGTACAAATAAAGAAATTTATCTAATTACATGAGACAGTCGGTTGCTCAAGCAGAAAGAGGAAATGTTTGTTCCATGAACACAAGCAGTTTATTATAATTAAAAAAATATATATCATATACTGGTATTGAGTACCATTTGACATCTTGCTAATTTGGCAACTGGACAAGGTTTGAAGATTTGTGGAAGAGTCGTAAGCTTGTTTTTAACTGTCAGGACTATCAGAATCTAGAAAGGTAAATTTGATACAGCTTTATGGATGTTAACTAATTTTCTGGATTGAGACACTGAAAACATCAACACCTGCACTCAGCTGAACTCTGCAGACGTAGTTTCCATCTAACACACTTTGATTTTTAAATTACTGCTCTACGAAATGATGTTGTTAATGGAACAGTGAGCACACACAGACATAACCTTATAATGGGAAAGAGTTGTAGGAAAGAGTTTGGCCTTTGTTAAAAGCGACAGAAGTCCATGTTTGTTCATTGTCACTGACTCATATTGAGAGAAGGAATGCATTGGTTGCTAGCCTGCAATTTTTATCAGAATACAAAGGACTGGAAAAACTTATGTGTGAGATGTGAGATCTCCGAGACTGGAATTCAGACACAGGAATATATTGTAGAGTAAACTCTACGCTGGAATGGGCAAGCAACATGTACAGTCAATGGGATTTTACAACTAGTATCAAGTATCCCCGATTTTGGGAAGGTGAAATGGCTTATTAAAACCTAGGTCCTGGTGGTGGAGTGGTTAAGCACTGTGGCAGTCAACCAGAAGTTCAGTAGTTGAAATGCTCTAGGCACTCCTTGGAAACTCTATGGGGCAGGTCTATCCCATCTTTTGGATCACTATGAGTTGGAATCAACTCCTGGGAGTGTTTGTTTCATTTTAGGTCCTAAATTTAGTGACGAAGGGGCCACATGCTTTAATCTTATGTTGGATATTTAATGAAATATCACCAAGGGGATATAAATATGGATCTCTTATAGTCAATTGGCCAGGTAGCCGCCCTCCAAACTTCTTGGCGTAGATGAGTGACCACTGCAGCGCTGCGTCTGCTGGTTGAAACATCTCAACTGATTTACATCAATTCCTGGAGCCTTGTTTTTTGTCAATGCCTTCCATGCAGCTTTGACTTCTTCATTCAGTACCATCGATTTCTGATCATATGCTACCTCTTCAAATGTCTGAATATTGACCAGTTCTTTCTGATATAGCATCTCTGTACAGTCCTTCCATCTTCTTTTGAGGCTCCTGAGTTGTTGAATATTTTCCCTGCAGACACTTTCACTATCTCAACTCGAGGCTTGAAATTTTTCTTCAGTTCTTTTAACTTGAGAAATGCAGAATGCATTCTTCCCTTTTGTTTTTCTATTTCCATCTCTTTGCACATGTCATTATAATACTCTGTTTTGCCTTCTCGATCTGCCCTTTGAAATCTAGGCATGGATAGAAAGAAAAATTTACTGAAGGCATTCAAGGGTTGCCAAGCCATTTAAAAGGTGTTTTTGTCTCCAGCTGATATGGTTCAGTGTAATTTTTCCCAGCCAAATATGGGATACTCTGAGGAATTAATCATCCATTTGTTAAATTAAGTGACACTAACAGAATAGGAGAGCTATTTAGAATATCTTAAATACCGCTCTTTAGGGCAAGCCCAACCAGAGACAGTCTTCAACTTTGCTGGCACACTGATATGCAAAGTCACAGAAAAAGACTTGCCAAGGAAATTGAAGCAGTGGTGGAGACAGAAGCAGGAATATGATTCACTGACACCAGACAGCTTTCGAATGATGAAGATGAACAAGCCAAGGCTAAATGGACCTTAAGATAAAATGGATAAAATTCGCATTGTTGCGTCAGAATAATTTGAATACTGACTGGGGGACGGCTGCACTACCAATAGCACTTATTGACGGTCTTTGCAAACCCACTGGGAAATTCTCCATTTGCAATGAGTGAGACAAAGCAAAAAAGTTTGTGTTATGTGGGTTCCATTTCTGTGTTTGTGGGTATTCAGGCTGGTAGCTTTTGCTGTGACTGGCAATGTGACAACTGTTAAATTTGTGTGCATAAGCAGCTTCCATGTGCTCTGGTGATCCAGATACAGAGTGTTAATGACATCACAACTCTGATTCCTTCTACCTTTATCATAACAAGCCATGAATAACATCTAAAATGCAACTGGGCTCATGCAAACACAACAGCAGCTAGTTCTTCTATCCATTTTAGGAAAAAAAAAATCCTATATGTTAGAGAAAGCACTAAGATCATTTGTTATGAAGAATTTTCAAGGACATTCTACCAGTTTATTCCTTATTAACAACAGTTCCAGCCCCACAAGCAAATGTAACACCTTAGTCCTTTCTATTGGGAAGCAAATACCATTTTGCTTCTGATACTAGCTGGGCCACCAAATTTCATATACTCCGTAATTATAAGGTTAGCTCTGCTGGGATGCTAACTCTGCATCAAGATAGAAAACATCCAGGAGGTAGTTTTTGTACTATAGATGGAAAGGGCAGGCGTATTCTTACAACTAAGAACTCTACTGGATCGCCAACAGACCGAAAGTAAAAGAGACCTTATGATTTAAGATGAAGGCTAAAGAAGATCCAGCTGCTCTGAAAACAGATTCTAAAAGTCTCCATATTTTTTAAATGTAGAATGAAATCAGAAACACCTCACATCGGCATTAAGTGGATTTCAGGGCAAATGTGTTAAAGTTCTTCCCTGTTATGATAACCAGTAAAGTTATGTACCTGTGTTTACTCGTTTGATAATTTGTTTACTTGTCTAAAAAGTGTTATTGTGTGATTACCCACATGCCAGGCATATTCCTAGGCACAAGGAAAAAAACAGGCAATAAAAGAAGGTGAAAGCTCCTGCCCACATGGGAGGCTTCATTTTGGTAAATAAGAAAGACAGAAAATGCACACACAATTTTGTAAAATATAGGTTGCATCAGTTGGTGTGAGGTGCTTGAGGGTGGTGGTACAGGATGGAAATTGGAGCTCCACTTGTCTCCTTGAGGAGAGAATTGAGCAAAGATAAATTAGGTGCAGAAACATTTCACACAGAACATTCCTAATCATTAAATGGATCATGAGAATTTCAGCTGAACATATATAATGGAAATAAATGGAAAATTCCTTCAGAGATTGTGTTAAAAGATGATGGCTGTCGTGGTAGCTTAGCTAACAGTCAGCAGGTTAAGAGCAGGTTAAGATCACTGACAGATAGTAAGTGGTTCCCACTCCCCCCTCTCCCACTCATATAATGTTATTTGCAATGAGAAAAAATTAAAATAAGAGTAACATACTATTATTCCAGTGGCCCTCAACATGGGTAAGAAAAACCATTCCAAAATAAAGAAAGAAGTACCAAACTACAGGCTAACCCATTTATTAACTAGAAGGGGAAAAGAAACCTTTATTGGACTATTTCAAGGAATACACGACATTCGGCATTGAGTGGACTAAAGATCACATTTGGTGTTAAAATATCACGTATAGGATTACCACAGCAGAGGTTCATAGACTTGTATAACTACAGTGCAGGGAAAATCATTGGCACTTTTATTTCATTTATAGATTTCTGAATCTCCTGACAAAAAATCAGATGTCTAAATCGTATTTTGTAGTGATATTTAATTGCACATACATGTGGAACAATGAGTGGAAGTGTGATATGCTCAGGACTCCCTGGAAATTCCTGTTTCCTGCCAAGTTCCATCATTGGTATCTGAAGTGTTTGTTTATGAATATTCAGTAGTTTGTAATAATTTCATTACTAATGGAACCCGCCTATTGTACCACACTCAGTTTCCAGCATTTCATTGGTCTAGAGAGACCACATCATGTTACTTAGGTTTTCAACAAAACATCCAAAACCACAATGACAAGAACTAAAATACAACCCTCAAAATGATCAATTTTAAGACAGTTTTATAAAGGACCATCCTGAGGTTTTATGTGGATAGCTTTTTTTTTGTTTTTTAACCAGGTATATTATATCCCTCGTGTTCATGCTTTCATAAGCCTTGGTTGTTTGAAGCCATTTAGAAGAGTGTGAATTGACCTGTACAGATGCTCAGGGATGGCACCAGGGGTGACAAAGCACATTAGAGTTGAGTTTTGGGACTAGAATATTACAAACTTGTAGGAATCAATACAGCATCCAAAAAGAGATAGAATTGAAATATTCAACACATGGCTCAGTCTTACGACTGAGTGGTTTTCCGTTAGTTGAGTTCAATCTTAACATTGATGTGGATGAGATTCAGTAAAAAACAGTGACCTAGGATTTTACAGACACTAAGAGGGATTTTAATAACATCATGAAACAAATAACGGAGGTGATAAAACATAATTATTTTTTCCCAGAGTTATGACAAAACAAGCCCAGTGGGAATTTGAAATGGAACACTGTTGATTAGAGATGTGGGGTAAGACCTAAGTACATGACCGGCACTGAAAAATAAGTTTAGGGGGAATTAAAGGACATGAATTAAATCCTCTCCTTGCCATTTCAGTAGGTGCTGTGTTTCAGGGTAACTAAGTGGCCTTTGTCAAGAGGAAAAGTTCTGCTTCTTTGAAGTCTAAATATTAATATGGATGAAATAATATAAAAAAAATTCACTTTGCAGTCACTGACATACAGTGCTAAAAACCATTTAGCACACAAATTTTTACATGATCTCCAAATTGTAACAACCACTCACATTCAGGTTGAAGAGTAAAAGCTTGATTTCACAATGGCAGGATCAAGCTGCCGTAGCTTACAGCCAATGGCCAATGTTAAACTTAGTGTCAGAATGTAATTTTTCCAGGCATAATATAATGTGAAGAACAAAATGTCCTCTATAGTGTATTTCTAATAAAATCAGTCTAAATAACTTTCTGTGTACTTAACATATATTCATATTGTATATACTTAGTAGATAATTACATATTCAAGTTTTATTTTACAGGAGTCATAGGGAATAGAGATGTAAGCCCTGATACCAGCCCAGTGAGGGTTCCCAATGGCCCTCAGTTATTGGTGGTAATACTCTTGTTTTTTTGCCTTCCCTTGAGTACACACTGGCTTTGATGATTAACTTGCAGTAAACAGAGTATGGCAGAAATGATGAGCGATTACTTTTTAAAATTTAATTTTGTTGCATTTTTGGTGAAAGTTTATATCAAGTTAGTTTCCATTTGAAAATTTTCACAGAAATTGTTTGGTGACATTAGTTACATTTATTACAATATGTCACATTCTCTACGGTCACATTCTCTACGGTCACACTCTGTTGGTTCCATTTACAGTGGTCTAGTTTCTCTGCCCTCCTATCACCTTATCCTTACTTTTGAAAAATTGTTAATCTTTGAATTTCATAAGAAAAAATAAAACAAAATAAACCAAATTGGTTGCTACTGAATCGATTCCTACACATAGGGACCCTATAGGACAGAGTAGAACTGCTTTGTAAGGTCTCCAAGGAAAGCCTAATGGATTCAAACTACAAGCCTTTCAGTTACTAGCCATAACTCTTAACCACTATGCTACCAAGCTTTCCAAAAGCTGCTGGTTTTTAAGCAGAGCACTAATCTTAGGGGCAATGTCCTTTGTTATGAGTCACTGTGCTATTTTGCAATGAGTGATCTCAGAGGATAGGCTTAGTTCTGTTTAAAGATTATCTCAAGGTTCTAGTATCAGGGAATCCTTTGTTCTCTGCTGTTCCAGTTTTTTTGGCTTTTCTTTTCTTTTTTTTTTCAAGTAAAAATTTGAGTTCTACTCCACGTTTTTCTCCCCTTCTATCTGTGACTATCAATTGCTCCAATCAGAATGGTCAGTGGTGGTAGCTGGGCACTGTGTAACTCTTCTTGTCTCAGGGTAGACAAGACTGTGGCTTGTGTAGACTTGTTTATTCTCAGAGCTTTTGGTTCTCATTACTGTTTTGCTTCTGGGGGGCAGAGGCCTGTAGTTTTCTTTTAGGTGATCACTCACAAACTTTAAGATCCCAGATGCTATTCTCTTCACTAGGAGGCAGATTATGATTTTTGTGAACTGTTGTATGACAATTCACTTAATTGTCCTAAGAACATTTGATCCTAAGCTTTCCAACCAAAAAACCAATCTTGGAAGGTATTTGGTTATATCTGTGGAGTATTCCTATTTTTGTGTTCAATGAATGTATGTACCTATATATGTGAGTCGGATCTGACTCCACGGCACTTCGCATCCTCATATCTGTATTTACATGTATGCATATGAGTACCTCTATCAGATCTTACCTAAGTGCACACCAGTTCTTACTCATATACACAGGGTTGCTCTGAGTTGGAACCAACTCCATGGCATCTGAAAACAACTTCTCTTTCTGGTAACCACCCAGAAATGCAGGTTTCTGTGTCTCTATTTTTGTCTTCCTCTAAAAGAGGGATCGTGTTTGTTCTTGTATGTTTGACTTATTTCACTTAGTATTATGCCCTCCAGGGTCGTGCTTGTTGTGATTGGTTCCAAGCTCCATCTTTGTTTTGTTATTGTGTAATATTTCGTTGTATACATGTGCCACAATTTGTTTATCCATTCATTCACTGATGAGCAATTCAGTTATTTGTACTTACTGACTATTGCAAATAAAGCAGCAATGAGCATGGGTGTGCATATGTCTACTACTGTCACTATCTTGGGGTCCCTAGGGTACCCATGTAGAAATGGGCTTGCTGGATGATAGGGTAATTTTATTTATAGACTTTTTTTGAGAAAGTGTCGTACCATTTTTCACAATTAGTGGCACCATTTTACAGTCCCATTATCCATGGATAAGGGTTTCAAACTTCCCACATCTATGCCAATATTTGTTGTTTTATACACACACACATATACAACGATGGACAATTAAATTCCTGAACTCAACCTAAAAAAAAAGTGCTACATACCTCATTGATAATTATCACTATGGTCACCATTGCAGTTTCCCCATTGGGCAGCTGTACACTGATGCCAGCACCTAGTCTACCCTTCAAAGCAATTTTGGAACATTTTTCTGGAATGGCCATCAGAGCTGTCATTGGACGAGGTATGACAATTAAATTACTGAACTCATCCTAGAAAAAGTGCTTTGAAGTGTGGACTAGTCACTGGTGTCAGTGCATAGCTTTCCAAGCAGAGTACTTTGAAGGTGATCATAGTGATATTCAGCAATGACGTATATGGTACTTTTTCTAGAATGAGATCATGGACATAATTTTCAGGCCTTGTGTGTGTGTGTGTGTGTTTGTGTTTTATTGTTTTATATATAATGAAAACCTAGTGATGTAGTGGTTAATGCTAACCAAAAGCTTAGCAGTTCAAATCCACCAGGTGCTCCTTGGAAACTCTCTGAGGCAGTTCTAGTCAAAGTCCCATTGGGTCACTATGAGTCAGAATGTTCAATGACAATGGATTTGTTTATACATACACACATACATACATATGTATATATGTATAAACAAATCCATATGTATATATGTATATATGTATGTATGTGTGTATGTATTTAATCAATGTCATTTTAGCTGGGGTAAAATGGTATCTTATTGTAGTTCCGATTTGCTTCTCTTTAAAAGGTAATGATCCTGAACACTTTAGCATGTTTGTTGGTTGCCTGGATGTCCTCTTTGATGAAAGTTCTGTCAATGTCCTTTGTGCATTTTCTGACTGAATTGTCATTTTGTTGTTGAGTTGTGGCAGTTTCTACAGAGTTCACAAATTAGACTGTTGTAGGTTGTTTCCCAAGATTTATTCCCCAGTCTACAGGTTGTCTATTTACTGTTCGTTATAAATTCTTTTGATGAGCTTAAGTTTTTAATTTTTATGAGATCCTATCTATTTTTGTTGTTTTCTATCTACACATTTATCATTATGGTTGCTGTCCTGTTTTTACAAATGATTTTATGTCTCTTTTCTTCAGGAATTTCATGGTTTTAGGTTTAACATCTAGATTTCTGGTCTGTTTTAAGTTAATTTTTGCATAAGGTGTGAGCTATGCGTCCTGCCTCATTTTCTACAGTAGATATCCAATTTTGCCAGTATCATTTATTAGAGAGACTGTTTTTGCCTCACTGAATGAATGTTGGTCCCTTGTCAAAAATCAGTTGTTCATAGATGACTGGATTCAATTCTGAATTCTCAGTTCTATTTTGCTGGTCTATGAGTTTACCATTAAACCATTAAACCAACACCAGGCTGTATTGATTATTGTGTCTACATAAACGTTTTGATACTGGAATTGTGAGGCTTCCTACGCTGTTCTTTTTCTCCTCAATACCACTTTGGATCTTCAGGATTTTGTTCCTTTCCACGTGCAGTTGGTCACTGGTTTTCCCATTTCAATAAAGAATATCATTGGGCTGTGTATTGGGATTGCATTGTATGTATAGATTGCTTTAGTTACAGTTCACATTTTCACTATACTAGCCTTTCCAATTATTGATCACAGGATATCTTTCCATTTTTGTGTTTCTTTCAGTTTATTGCAGTAGTGTTTTATAATTTTCATGGTATAAATCTTTTTATGTTCTTGCATAAGTTAATTCTTAGATATTTTATAGACTTAGAAGCTATTTTTAGTGGTATTATTTTCTTCATTTCTTTTTGGAGTAGTCTTTGTTAGTGCAAAACAGATCAAATGATTTTTGGGTATTAGTCTTGAGCCCTGCAAAGTTGCTAAGTTCTTCTATTAGCTCCAACAATTTCCTTGTAGAATATTTGCATAGTGGTTAAGAGCTATAGCTACTAACCAAAGGATTGGCAGTTTAAATCTAACAGGTGATCCTTGGGAACCCTATGGGGCAGTTCTAGTCTGTTCTTTAGTGTTGCAGTAAATCACAATCAAGTCTACAGCAATGGTTTCGGAAACCCTGGTGGTACACTAGTTAAGTGCTACCACGGCTAACCAAAAGGTCGCCGGTTCAAATCCACCAGGTGCCCCTTGAAAACTCTATAGGGCAGTTCTACTGTGTCTGTTAGGGTCACTATAGTCAGCATAGACTCAACAGCACATTTTGTTTGTTTTTTGAGACTCCTTTACACATCTGTCAATTTGTCATGCTGCGGTACCTTGTGAGCTGTTGTGACGCTATGACACCAGTATTCTAATTCCACCAAGATCATCCACGGTGGATGGGCTTCAGACAAGCTTCCAGACTAACACAGACTAGGAAGAAAGACTTGAAAGTCTACTTCTAGGGAAAAAAAAAAGATTATGATTAGCAGTGTAAGACCAAGATTTCATTACAAATAGTTTCTCTCAACAACACAGTGACTACACCTGTAGATCTCACCCGGAATGCACAGGAATCATATCAACTACATCTGTGGAAACAGAACCTGGAAAAGTCAGTATCATCAGTTAGAACAAATTCAAGCTCTGACTGCAGAACACACCACCAATTTCTCCCAATGCAAGTTCAACCTGAAGGTGAAGAAAATTAGAACAATCCCATGAGAGCCAAAGTACAACCCTGACCACATCCCACTGAATTTAAAAATCATCTCAAGAGTAGATTTGACTCACTGAACACTAATTACAGAAGACCGGATGGGTTATGCAATGCCATCAAGTACATCATACACGAAGAAAGAAAAAGGTCTTTAAAAAGACCAGAAAGATTAAAAAAAAATAGATGTCAGAAGAGACTCTGTCTGAAACTTGCACTTGAACATAGAGTAGCTAAGACAAAAGGAAGCAGCGATGAAGAGGGATGAACAGAAGATTTCAAAGGACAGCTCAAGAAAAAAAGTAAAATATGTCAAGGAAATGTGCAAAGGTCTAGAGTTAGAAAACCAAAAGGGAAGAACATGCACCACATTCCTCAAGTTGAAAGAACTGAAGAAAAATTGAAGTCTTGAGTTGCAATAGTGAAGGATCCCATGACCAAAATATTGAACAATGCAGGAAGCATCAAAAGATGATGAAAGGAATACACAGAGTCACTGTACCAAAAATTATTAGGAAATATGCAATCATTTTGGGAAATAGTATATGATAAAAAAAATGAACAGGACTAAAGGAAGAAGTCTTGGCTGCACTTGCAAAAAGCAGGGCTCCAGGAACTGATGGAACACCAGTTGACACATTTGAACAAATGTGCTGGAAGTGCCCACTTGTTGACATCAAGAAATTTGGAAGACAGCTGCTTACACACCAACAGGAAGAGATCCATATGCATGCCTATTCCCAAGAGAGGTAATCCGACTGAATGTGGAAACTATCAAATAGTATCATTACTACCACAGGCAAGTAAAACTCTGCTGAAGATCATTCAATAGCAGTTGCAGCAGTGCATCGACAGGGAACTTCCAGAGATTCAAGCCGGATTCAGAAGAGCACATGGAATGAGCGATATCATTGCTGATCGAAGAAGGATTCTGGTTGAACACAGAGAATACCAAGGTTTGCCCAACTCAAGTCATGGTGCTTTCAATCACTTTGTAAGCATGTGAAAGCTGGGCAGTGAGTAAGGAAGCCAAAATAATAATTGATGCCTTTTGATTATGATGTTGGTGAAGACTACTGAATATTTCATGGACAGTCAGAAGAATTAACAAATCTGTCTTGGAAGAAATGTGGCTAGAATTACATATAAATGATAGCCAGACATGTTCACATTCTTTGGGCATGTTATCAGGTGAAACCACTCCTGGAGAAGGACATCATGCTTGGTCTCATGGATTGAACTGTGTCCCCCCAAAAATGTGTGTAGCCTTTTGGCTGGACCACTATTCCCTGATATTTTGTGATTTTCCTAGGCTATGAATCCTGATGTCTGCCTGTGGCTGATAGGATGATTATGTTAAACGAGGATTAGGGCAGGACTGCAAGACCCTTGCTAAGGGAGTTTCCCTGGAGTATGGCTTGCAACACCCTTTATCCTTTCTTCCTACAAGAAATAAAAACAAAAGGAAGCAAGCAAAGTGTTGGGAACCTCACACCTTCAAGAAAGCAGCACAGGGTAGAGTGTGTCTTTCAGACCTGAGGATCCTGTGCCAGGAGGCTCCCCGACCAAAGACTGGTGCAATGCAAGGACCTTCCTGCAGGGCTCGACAGAGGGAAAGCCTTCTCCTGGAGCAGAAACCCTGAACTCAGACTTGTAGTCTACTGTACTGTGTAAGAATAAACTTTCTTTGATTAAAACTATCCACTTTGTGGTATTTCTGTTAGAGTAGCATGGAATGACTAACACTTGGTTAAACATAGAGTCGGTGAAAAAGAGCAAGGCCCTCAACAAAATGGGCTGACACAGCAGCTGCAACAATGGGCTCAAGCAAAGTGATTGTGAAGATGGTGCAGGGTGGGGCAGTTTCACCAGGGGGACATAAGGTCCCTGTCAATTGGAATCGACTCATTTGTACCTACCAACAATAAAAACAATAGTTGAGCATTTTAACCATGGATTGTAGAACCCATGGGTGGTCCAAATGGCTAAGCACTAGGCTAGGAAGAGAAAGTTAAGGGGTTCAAATCCACCTAAAAATGCTTCAGAAGAAAGGCCTACAGATCTGCTTCTAAAAGATCACAGACAGCCGTTGAAAATGCTATGGAGCATAATTCTGCTCTAACACACACAGTCAGATTCGAGTCACCCACAACTGGATTGATTTAGTATGCGTTTGATCATACGTTTATTTATCCAACCATCCTTCTACACTCTATAATAAGATAAAAGCCATATAGCTCCATTAGCCTTTGTTTGTCAATGGGGATTTATTAAATACTCATCAGGACCGTGGTCCTGAGTCAAGCAAATGAGCTTTTGCTTGTCACTGGGGGTTTATTAAATGCTCATCAGGACCACGGTCCTGAGTAAGATAAATGTAAGTTTGAATACAGCTCTTCTGGTTACTTTGTCCCCGAGCTTCTCTAAAACTTACATTTTTTAGTTATGCAAGGCATTGTAACAGTTGCAAGAACTAACTGTGATAATACATATAACACTTCTACAACAGTGCAGGGCACAGAGTAGATACTTTGTAAATGTGTAACACCACTGACACTGTGTGTATTTCTTTATTGTTATTATCATCTTTGTTCCCCTAATATAATGCAGCACATGGTATATAACTGATGATCAGTAAACCTTAATGAATGAATCAATGGATGAGTGTATGAGTTTAGCTAACTAATTATTTCCCCACCAGCAAGCTACATTTAAGCTATTCTATCAGAGGAAAGTTAACTTAAAGCATGATAGAATCATATGACCCTTTTTAGGAAGAGGGTAAAAATTTAAAGTTCTTTAAAGTTCAGTTCTAACATTTTCTGGAGAGAATAGCTCAGGAACCATTTGAGGCTGCCCTGTATTATTGATTTAGCAATAATGGCACAGTTTTGTCTCAGCCTGGAAAACAATTTCTGGAAGTAATACTTTTCTTTGGAACCAGCCTGAAGTTCCTCCTCATGCCCTGAAAATGTGTTGGCTCTGTAACTTTCTGGTACGAGGATGACATGGATTGGATTGTATCCCCTCAAAAATGTGTATAATAGTTTGGCTGGGCCATATTCCCAGTATTTTGTAATTGTCTTCCATTCTGTGATTTCCTGATGCTGTAAATCCTAATCTCTGCCTATGGTTAATAGACTGGATTATGTTAAACAGGATTAAGGATGGATTGTAACACCCTTCCTATGATCACCTCCTTCCTCCAATGTAAAGAGAGTTTCCCTGGAGTATGTCTTGCACCACCTTTCATCCTATAAGAGACAAAAGGAAAGAGAAGCAAGCAAAGAGTGGGAACCTCCCACCATCAAGAAAGCAGCACTGAGATCAGAGACCATCTTTCATACCTCAGGTTCCTGTGCCAAGATGCTCCCAGACCAAAGACGGATGAAACACAAGAACCTTCCTCCACAGCTGACAAAGAGGAAAAGCTTTCCCCTGGACTAGACACTCTGAATTCAGACTTGTAGCACTCTGGACTGTGTAAGAATAAACTTTTCTTTATTAGAGCCATCCGCTCATGCTATTTCTGTTAGAGAAGTACCAGATGACTAAGACAGTGGGTTTATTTCAGTCTTTGCTCCAAAGGCCCTATTGTGAGTTTTCTGAAACCTATTAGATACTCTGGACAAATCCAACATATAACTGGTCACCCATGATGCAGTTCCCCCTAGCAATCAGCAAGAGGACAGCAGAAATGGAAATAAAAACTCTGAGGCCATCCTAGCCAACTCGCATGAGTCTATGCAGTGGATTCTAGCTACCCCTTCTTTACTGTCTTTATCTGGTAGTTGAATGAGACCAGCCCCAGTGCTTGACCACGTGGAACTTTTCTCCTTTACCTGCAAGACTCATTATTAGTGGGTACCAGACAGAGGTAGCTATCCAGTAAAAATTCATACTTTTTTCTCACAGAGTAGAGTTGTCGCCCAGCCAGAGACTTCATTCATTTCTCAGCCCTATGAAATCAAAGTGGGACCATGTAATTGGTTTATACCAGCAGAGCATGAATGAAAGTGACATACATTTCTTCTGGGTTGAGAGGAGTGAGCAGGTAGTTGGCAGGTTGCAGACATCAGTATGAAGTTGGAAGGCTTGTGTTTAAGATGATAGTCTATACTTTAGCCTAGGTCTCTGAGTTACTCCATGGAATAAACAACCCACCCTAACTCCAGTTACCGTGAATAATTCCATTTCATTGCTACAAGAGTGAGAAATAAACTATTGTGCTAACCGACTGAGATTAGGTGCTTTTTCTTTTCTAGCAACTAACGCACTCAGTTGCTCAGTTGGTTGTCCCTGAAGGGCCTTGGAAGAATGGCTTGGTGAAATATTTCTGAAAAATCAGGCACTGAAAACCTCATAGCACACAGTTCTACTTTGACACACATGGAATCTCCCATAGCTGAAAGGAACAAAGCAAAAACTTGGAGAAGTGTTTCCTTAATAAACAGCCCACTATATATATATATATTTTTTTTTTTGCTGATACAAAATATTGCATGACTTGAAATATGAACCACTACTGAATTGCTTATAAAGCTGTCTTTGAGTTGCCTACTGCACAAAGATGTCCTTCAGAGTCAGTTGGACCAGAGTTTGAAAATAATTTCTACTTTTTTCTCTGAAACTATAATAGGATAACACTAGCTTCTGTAATAAACACTTCAAATTTCAATAATTTTACTCAAAAAATTAAGTAAATAAACAAAAATAAGTGGGCCTATGTAAGGAAGACAGGTTAATTTTAAGATAAATAATTTTTGATATTTTTTAAAAAGCAACCAAGTGCTGTCGAGTTGGATCTGACTCATGGTGACCCTAGGGGCCAGGATAGAACTCACTCCCACAGTATTCAAGGAGTGCCTGGTGGATTTGAACTACTGACTTTGTGGTTAGCATTGGTAGCACTTAACCCACTACACCACCAGGGTTTCCCATATTTTAAAAAAGTAGTTAAAAATAATTAAAAAAAAATACTATTTAACAATCTCAATCTTACTAATCCAAGTAACACAAGAAAATAACATGACTGCCCCTGGATCTTAGCCTAACAGTTTGTTTCTGCCGAGAACTGCTTAGTGAAGCCTGTTGTAATGATAATCACCTGGGAAATCTGAAACACATTTTTTTGTGTGTTCTTTCTGTCTCTGAGAGGGTTCCTTGAAGCCTTTATACACCAAAGGGAAGAAAGAAAATGAGGAGGGATGTAGAACTAGTCCTCAGCAGTTCTGAAAGATTTCCCAGAGTTAAACATGAAACAAACAAGGCAGAATTAAAGAAATACCCAGTTTAGGTAGAGCTTTCAAGGATACTATCAGAATAATAAGACAAACACAAAACAAGTATCTAAAAATGAGTCCAGTAGCTTAAATACAATTTGCCACTGAGAGCGACAAATGGTCTTGGTGATAGAAATGACACCAGAGATCACATGACAGTTATGCAAACTCAACAATTTATCCATTGCAAATACCTTTTTTTTAAAATCAAAATAAACTTAAGGGTCACTATGGGTTGGAATTGATTCAATGGCAACAATGAGTTTAGTTTTTGGTGTACATATATACCTCAATAGACAGAACACAGGGGAATTAAATAGACTACATCTGTGTTGAAAGAAACTATAGGGAGGCTCAATATCATCAGTCAGAACAAGTCCAGGGGCCAGCTGTGGAATAGACCATCAGCTGTACATATGCAGTTCAAGCTGAAGGTGGAGAAAATTAAAACAAGTCCATGAGATACAAAGTACAATTTTCAGTATATCCTGTCTCGAGTTGGAGAACAAGTCAACAGTGGTTTTGATAGTTTGAGCAATAACGATGAAGGTCAGGTAAGTTGTGAAATAGCATCAAAGGCATTATATATGAAGAAAGAAAAAGGTCATTAAAAAGACAGGAAAGAAAGAAAAGACCAAAATTAATGTCAGAAGAAGCTTTGAAACTTACAGTTGAATTTAGAGTAGGTAAAGCCAATGGAAGAAGTGATGAAGTAGAAGGGCTGATCAGAAGATTTCAAAGGGTGTCTCCAGAAGACAAAGTAAATAACCATGCAAAGCCCTCAAGTTAGAAAACTAAAAACGAACACTCCTGAAAGAACTGAAGAACTAAAGAAAAACTTTTAAGTCTTGAGTTGAAATATTGCAAGATTCTTCAACAAAGTATTAAACTACACAGAAAGTATGAAATGAAGATTGAAGAAGTAAACAGAATCATTGTTCCAAAAAGAATAGACTGAATTCAGCCATTTTAGGAGGTAGCATATAATCAAGAACTAACGGTATTACAGGAAGAAATCCAAGTGGCAGTGAAGGCACTGGTGAAAAACAAGACTTCAGGAATTGAAAGTACACAGATTGAGATGTTTCAACAAACAAATGCAGCACTAGAAACACTCACTCATCAATACAAGAAATTTGGAGGACAGCTACCTGGCCTGCCAGATGCAAGAGATCCATATTTGTACCCATTACAAAGAAAAGTGAACCCTAAAATACAGAAATTATCAAGCTGTATCATTATTATCACACTCAAGTAACATTTTATTGTTGACTATTCAAAACTGGTTGCAGCGAAGTATCAACAAGGAACTTGCTAAAAAATGGAGATGGATTCAGAAGAGGATGTGGACCGAGGACATCACTGCTGATGACACATGGATCCTAGCTGAAAGCAGGGAATACCAGAAAGATGTTAACCTGTGTTTTACTGACTAAGCAAAGGCATTTGCCTTTGTGGATAATAACAAAGTATGGATAATGTTTCAAAGAATGGCAACTCAGGAACACTTACGTGTGCTAATGTCGAACCTGGGCCTAGAACAAGAGCCTGTCATTTGTACAGAACAGGAGAATACTGCATGGTTTAAAATCAAGAAAGATATACATTCAGGATTGTATCCTTTTAGCATACTCATCCAATTTGTGTGCTGTGCAAATAAAACAAGAAACTGGACTATATGAAGAAGAACATGGAATCAGGATTGGGGGAAGTTTTGTTAACAGACTGCAATGTGCAGATGATACAACCTTGTTTGTTGAAAGTAAGGAGAATTTGAAGCATTTGCCAGTGAAAATCCACCACCATAGCCTTTGCTGTGGATTGGACTTCAACCAAGAAAGAACAAAAATCTTCAGAACTGGGCCAATAAGGAACATCATGATAAACAGAGAAGATATTGATTTTGTCAAGGACTTCATTTTATTTGGTCCACAATCAACACCCATGTAAGTAGCAATCAGGAAATCAAATCACAGGGCAGAGTCAAGATGGCAGACTAAACACAGGTCTCCCTAAATCCCTCTGGAAACAAAGACCTGAAGTGGAAATTAAAAGGAGACTTCTGGACACCTAGTGAGCCCTAGGACACGCATAGGGCTGTTAATTTGGACTTCATATCACTGAATGCAAAACCTCCTCTCTTTTGCTGAACCCACTGTCAGCGAGTGCAGGCTTGCACGGACTGAAGGTAACTCACCATTTTAATGCTTTTTTCTCAGTCTTAGTCAGTGGGTGGAACTAGGACTTGACTAGCAATTAATCTCAGAAGCACTGCTGGTAGCATCTGCCAGTGAAATTGCAATATTTTGAGAGCCTGGCTTTGGACTCTGTGCATCTCAGCACCTTTGGCCTCTCTTTCTGCCTCCTCCATATAGTAGCTGGTACTGAGACAGTGGTGAGCTTGTGTGGGATGCCGTCTCGATCCACTGGGAGGTGGAAACACCCATACAGAGGCCCCAACTAGACTTAGTTTCTAGGCTGGGAGGCCGCACCGGCCTGGGGGAGAGTGCTTTTCTGGAAGAAAAGCAGTATTTTACACAGTGTCACCTACAGCTGGGGCCTGGCAACAGGAGCCATGGACTCTGCATCTCGGCACCTCTAGCCTCTCTTTCTACCTCTGCCGGAGTAGGGTGATCGCAGCCAGGTGGCGAACTTATGCAGAACACCATCTTCTTCGTCTGGGAGGTGGATTACCCACATGGAAGCCTCAGCTGGACCTAACTCCTGGGCTGGGAGGCAGTACCTGACTGGAGGAGAGAGTTTTTCCAGCAGAAAAGCAGTATTCTACATAGTGTCACCTATGGCTGGGGGCTGACAACAGAGGCCAGAAGGGCAGTAGCTGTTCTGTATTTTGAGCTAGTTTATAACATCTGGGGTTGAATGCAGAGGTGATTACTTTGCCAGCTGGGAAGAGGGACCTATACACCTGAAAACCTGACTGACTTTGGAAGCCGTCAGATACTTTCTACTTCACATCTTAAGAGGGCCTAGAGAAACAACTGCTGTCCATTCTCACAGCATCTTTCCCAGCCTCTGTTGACTCACAGGGAGTCCAAAAAGCAACAAACTCTGGAGAAAATGATAACCAAGAAATCAACGATTGCTTCAGAAGGCCCTGAAAGAAAGCACCTCAGAACTTCCTGGACGAAGACCTTTTCTAAAACTATCGAATGGTGAATGTGAAAGGATTATATATAGAGCCCTCCTAGACCTTATACAAAATGCAGCAGAGCAAAATGAAGAAATTAAGCAAGCTATTTGATCAGATAGGACACCAGTACTCTGAAATCCAACAGATCAAGAACAAAATCAAAGCGATAGAAACTTCAATTCAAAGCCAAGAAAACAGAATGGAACAAATGGAAAAGAGACTTTCTGATATGGAAGACAGAGCTACTGACTCCCAGCATCTATGAGGAGAAATCACAAAAAAGAAACAACAAAAATAAAGAAGCATTAAGAAGCATGTGGGATTGTATTAAGAGGAACAATCTATGATGAATTGGAGTTCCTGGACAGGGCAAGACACTGGAGAATACAGAGAGTTTTGTTGCTGAGCACTGACAGAAAACTTCCCAGAAATTATGAAGGAAGAGAATATAGATATCCAAGATATATATTGAATGCTATTCAATACAGATCTCAAAAGAAAGACTCCAAGACATATTATAATCAAGCTTAACAAAATAAACATAAGCAGAAACTCTTAAAGGCAGAAAGACTCAAAGCAAAATAACATTCAGAGAGAAGCCATGTAGGCTTTTGTTGGATTTCTCAGCGGAAGTAGTGCGACAATGAGCTAGAGCATAACAACTGTGAACATGGAACAGGACTGGGTTGTGATTTGCTCTGTTTATCACAGGGTTGTTGAGCCTGAACTGACTTGACAGCGTCTAGCTACAACAGCCACACATCACTAAGAAGTAGCACGCACCTCTTTTTTAAAAAATCTCCTGTTTTGTCTCCAGAGCACACACACTTGGTCACCTTTGACAAAACTCAATTTACCTAACTTTGTAAGGAGTGACTTCAGGATGTTATTTACCCAACTTTCTCTGAAGAAAAGTTTCAGCTAGCTAATCTGGAATTATACCTTTATGAAATTGTAGCTCCACCTTGGTGTCTATCACTTATTGACTTAAGCTGGACAGATCCCTGAGCCCTTGAACATTCCCCAGCCGTGGTACAAAGTGGCAGCTGTGGAATGCATGATGGTTTTCAATCCATCTTTAGAAGGTCTGCTTAAAAAGGCATAGTGTAAAAATAAACAAACAGCATGCTTCTAAACTTGGTGCTGTTTAACGTTCCAGATATCGTCTACTCTTGGTCACGTATGCGGCGTCTCCAAGCGGAGCTCCTCTACCACCAGCTTCTGAATAGATGGTGCCTAATAAAAGCAAAAAAAAAAAAAAAAAAAAAAAAAACCCCGTGGCACGGTGGTTAAGTGCTGCAGCTGCTAACTAAAAGGTAGGCAGTTTGAATCAGTCAGGTGCTCTTTGGCAATGCTATGGAGCAGTTCTATCCTGCCTACAGGGTAACTACGAGTCAGAATCAGCTCGATGGTACTGGTTTTCTTTTGTGTATTAGAAGCATGAATGCTTCAGTGTTTTTTTTTTTTTTTTTACTTACATCTTTGCTTAATTGTAAAAAGCAGAGGGGAAATAAAATACAGTCTTAATCCCTCCGCTGCCGTCCCTGCAGAAGAAAAACAAACAGATAACAAAAGAAAACACATAAAACCTTCTTACAAAATTTCACATAATGGAAATACTGATTATAAAATTTGACTTAGACTCTAACCTAATACTCGGCACTAGGTAGTACATCAGGAATTTAATGTGCTCTCCATGTATCATTTTTTAAATATCCCACTATTTTTATTCTTTTTTTTAAATTCATAAAAAATACTCATCACCTCATGTGAAGTCATATTTTACCCCTTTGTTAGTCTGTTGAATAAAACTAAGCATTATGCCACAGAAAAAAATGGATTATTCTTAAATACGCAGATTTTCACAGGTCTCATAACCCAATTTGGAAACTCTGCTGGTGCAGCAGTGAAGTGCTACATCTACTATTCCAAAGGTCACAGTTCAAATCTGCCAGGTGCTCCTTGGAAACTCTATGGAGCAGTTCTACTCTGTCCTATAGGGTTGCCATGAGTGGGAAATGGGCTTGATGGTAATGGGTTTGGTTTAGCTTTGGTTTTGTAACTTAGTTTTTTTTAAAAACTGACTTGGTAATTACAATTATCTGTCCAAGACAGGGAGCATGTGCTTCTCTTGTGATTAAGTAACACCTGGGAACTTGTGATGTATTTTCAAATACAAATGGGAATCAATGAAATCTTTCTTTCACTTTTGATGAAGAACTGTGGTATTCTTAAAAGCTGAGCTTAATTTGTTTATTTGGGGCAGTTTTTCTAAAAATTGTTTCCAACATTAGGAACTATGGATTCCTTACCTTTGTTCAGGAAAATGTGACTGGTCTACCAAGCTTTTAGCGTAAACAATGAGTGAGAGGGAGGTGCAGGACCTGAAGTGTTTGGTTAGCGTTACCACGAGTCAGGACCAACGTGAAGACACTTAACAACAACTGTGCCTCTGGACCTTAACTGATTATTTACACTGAATTCTACACAAGATTTAAGTTGGTTCCTTAGGTATGTTATATACACATAGATTATCTTCTGACTTTAGGGTCTTTAGGAAAAAAATGATGAATTTTGAAAAAATAGTTTCAAGTTAAAAAAAATTGTTAAAAGACCTCAGATGAGTGTGTGTGTTTGTGAAATGCTTAAAGCACAAGTGCAGAACTGAAGAGTGATTTACCTCACTTCTGAGGTGCCTAGGATGAGAAGGACAGTGTTTAGAGGTATTCTATCACAGTCTCTCTCTCTCTTTCTCTCTCCAAAAGGTTTTCTTCTCAAGTCAGTGCCCTCCGAGGCTGACGTGAGTTATTACACCAGAAGAAACATGTTTTATGTGCAGGGTGTTAAGTCTATTTCAGATCTAAGTCACCGTCTTCAAACCAGGCTTCTTGCAGACAGCTATTCAGTAGCTGTAATAATCGGATTTGATTCATCATCCTTACTGACATTAGGCTAATTATAAGACCCAGAAAGGACTGTGAATGAGGATTCTTTGCACTGCTAGTGACAAAGACTTAGTGCAAGCTAGCTAAAACCAAAGAGGGAATTTACAAGCTCGGCTACCCAGGAAGTTCAGGGTATGAAACTGGCTTCTAGGAAAGCTGAATTCACAGGGTTTCTGGTTTTCTCAGAACTATTTGCTTTGCTTCACTCTGGGTTGGATGGAATGCTCTCTCCACTATGTAGAAAAACAGCTTTTGGGAACATGGCACTGATGACCCAGAAGGAATGATTCTTCTTGAACAGACTAATTGGCTAAACTTGGGTCAAATGTTCACACATGAAGCTCTGTGGATATGCTGTCAATTCCAATTGAATCACAAGGTCATTTATGAGACAAAAGTGTCCCAAAAGACAGAGATGCTGTGTAACCGGAAAGAAAAAGTGGAAACAGGGCAATAGATTAACAGCTCCCGAGGGCTTATTGGGGAAAGGGTCTGTGATAAGCCCTTCACATGTGTTACTGCGTATAGCTCCCAATATCTCCTTCATGGTTAATATTATTATTGCTACTATTTCTGACTCGACGGCACTTGGCTTTTGGCTTATTTATTATCTCTGTTTTGTTATTTAGGAACCTGAAGTTGAGTGGGATTAAGAAACTTGTCTAAGTCACTAGTAAGCAGAAACACAGAATTTGACTTCTTTTTTGTTTCAAAGTCCAGAGTTAGGTAAACAACTTTCTATACAAAATAACTTAAACTTTCAGGTTCAGAGTTGTGTCTGATTTTATTTCCTTTTATTTTTCTTTCTTTTTTATTAAGAGTTCCTCCAAGGATCTTTCATTTCCTTTCCTCTATTTGCTTATTTTTACCCTTCCAAAAATATTTTTCAAAGAAAAATAGAGGCCAGAAGTATAATGTGCATTGAATTACTGTAAGAACTCTCTGTTTACTCATCATGATTTCTAGGGTCTTGAGGTATTGATATCATTTTTGTTTTACTTCTGGGCTAAAGAAAAAAGTTTGTAATTACTAACTTGTGTCAATCTGAGGATGTGAAAAAAGAGCTTGTCTCATGTTGTTGGCTAGTTTCTTCTACCATTGTTTTCTTTACTTACACATTTGACTGTTTCCTCTACGTAGTGTGTTTCTGGTTGCAATTACATGGTTATCTTAATGCCTTCACAATTCTGTACATCCTATGACTGAGAAATCGCTACATGGTAGATACAGAAGGAACTCTAAAAAGTTCATTGAATATAATTTCTTAAGACATGAAATTATAACTATAAATATATAAGATCAAAAGTATAAAATAGAGTTCTCTCTGAGAAAGGAAATCTGTTAAATGAGAGTTTTATATATCAGTGAGTTTTGTTAGAAAATTTGAATTTCTGGAAGGACATTCATATTTTCTCCTCCAACTACAAAATGAAAACTGATATACTGAAATTTCTTTATTATTCTAGCCATTGACCTGTTAAAAATATCCTGGGATGGTTTACTTCAGAAAGTGGCATTAATAGGAAAATGACAAGAAATCAGCTGCTAAACTACTTTTGCCAGAATTATAAAAATTGCATAGGTGTTTATTTAAGTTTCTCATTTTGAGTGGCACAGAAGAGCAGGCTAAAATCAAACGCATCTGAAATTCTTAAATGAGAATGCTGCGCTCCAGCTGGTTTGTCCCGGGAGGCGTGCATGGACAGGAGAGTGCCCGTTTCAAGACCGAATCATTTTCTTTTGATTTTCACTTTTGCGTCAGGTCTGATTTTAGATATGGTCTTAGTAAGGGCCAGTTGGGGTGATCTTTAGACTTCTCAAATAACCATCTTTATAAAGCTCATGATTGCAGGATTACTGTAGCTTCTCATTCCCTAGCCTTTTGACAGTCACTCTCTCAATCAATAAAGGTCAGAAGAAAATTCAAAAGCTACAGTGTTTTTTTTTTTCCAGACAGCACTTTTCAGAAGGAGAGAAAGAAAAGGAGAAAAAGAGAAAAGAAGGAATTAAAAGGGGAAGAAGAAAGAAGGTCAATTTCCAGTTTGTAAGCAAAGACAGAACAACATACAGTTTAGGAAGGACTATGTGTCTTTTATCATATTTCTCATATTAATCCTCCCAACATTTTCATGATGTCTGATGATAACATTAGTATTTATAACCAAAGCCAACCAAATCCATGCCATCAAGTCAATTCCAACTCATAGCAGCCCTACAGGACAGAACAGAACTGCCTCACACTGTTTCCAAGAACAAGCCGGTAGATTTGAACTGTTGATCTTTTGGTTAGCAGCCAAGCCCTTAACCCCTGTGACATTAGGACTCCTTGACATCTATATGTCAGGAATTGCGTGGTGAACCCCACCCCAAAATATGTGTATAAATTTGACTTGACTAGGAGTCCCAATGTGGTGCCCTTCCACCCATGTGTTGTGAATCGTGCCTCTGTGACATTGATGACAAAGAATAGACAGTAGTTGTGCTGGTGAAGCAGGACTCAAGTGACCAGCTGTAGCATACAAGGGAGAGAAGGGAGCACAGAGAGTTGGGAACTCCGGACCAGCAAGAGAGCAGCACCAAGAGCAGAGCATGTCCTTTGGACCTGAGGTTCCTGTGCTGAGATGCTCTGGTTGAATTTGGACTCTTGACCTACCGGACTGTGATGATTTCTCATATTGAATGGACTTGTAATTTGTAAACAGATTTGTGGCTTTACTGGACTGTGACAATAAAAGTTTCTCTTTATGAAACCATCCACTCATAGTATTTTCTGTTAGAGTAGTACTAGGTGATGACTAAAATACTATAGAAGGTTTTATTATTTTCCAACTCAAAAAAGAATGTGGAAGACATTGACTTATTTAATAAGATCTAATTAGCAATGGTAGTAAGCTTTTTTTTTTTTTTTTAATATAGGAGAAGAAATGGATCATGCAGTAAAAGAAACGACTTGAAAAAGGACATTCAATGAAGGAAGGACAGAGATGGAATTGGAAGGTTTTGTGATTTTATGATGTGTCCCACACATTAAACAGCTGTTTCCATGTTATATCTGAATCCCGTCTCACAGTCTGTGAAGTCCTTTCGTGGCCTAATTTCACAGTAGTGGTTTCCATATTTTAAGCTATATGGAAATGCTGCATTTTAGTCTTTTGTTCTAAACTTCTGTGGAACTTTCAGTCTATATCACACACGTTGCCTATTATTACCCCAGGTATTTCTCTGAATTCATCCTTGCCTGGTTGAGTTCTTTTGATTTTTTTTCTTCTAATTAAATGTGTACTTATGGAATCAACCCACTACCATCAAGTTGATTCCGACTCATAGTAACCCTATAGGACAAACTCCATAAGAGTTTGAGTCCCGATAGGTCACAGGGCCTATGACTCCGTGGTCACAGGGTTCTATAGGACCCTATGGTCTCAGGACCCTATAGGACCCTATGGTTGTAGGACCCTGTAGTACAAACTCCATAGAGTTTCCAAGGAGTGATTAGTAGATTTGAACTGCCAACGTTTTGGTTAGCAGAGATAACACTTAACTACTACACCACCAGAGTTTCTGTAAACTTTTGTAGCACTACTTTATTTCTTCCATATTCTCTCAAAATGTCAAGGAGAGAGTTAACCACATCAACGACCATAAAAAAAAAAAAAAAACTGTATGTACTTCGGTCTACCTTGTAACAAAAATGCTTATTTTTCTGAAATCTAACCATTATGGTCCCAGAGCATAGTTTTAACACATTTTCAAATAAAGAAAAAGTAAAAAAAAAAAATATTGCCCACTATTATTTCGAATGTACTAATACTGTTCTTAGCAACAAGTTCCAATTATTTTAAATGCAGCAAATGGAAAGACTTACTAAAAGGTAGTACAGGCTAATAAAAGGCAACATAAATGTCTCATAAAAATAAAGATGGCTCTAAAATGCCAACAGTTTTTTCAAGCACAATTTAATCAAAACAATAAAACATGGTATTAGTGTTTGCAATGAAAAACTTGGTATTATTATCTACTTGAATGGCACAGCTCAACCTCTAGTTGAAGAATATACCCACTTATACTTTTAAATAGCATCTGATATGGATTTCCTTAATCTACTCTGTTCACATTCTAGAGCACTGGAAACCTTTGATATTTAATGCAGGGTCTCCTTATCAAACAGACGCAGCTCAAGTTCAATGTCCTTTCTGAAGGTTTCTGTTCTGTGCCTCCCTTTCTCTTCATTTTATGGTTCTCTTTTTATCATACTAAGTATAAAGTCTTGGAGGGCTGTATGCCCTTACTTCTTCTTTCCTGAACCTTCTTTGTCTTCCTTCTGAAAGGCTACCTTCACAAATACCTCTATCCATAGTCACCACTTAAAAATGCTTCTTTAAATTCTTCTCCAGGCCTGAGATAGTTCATGGCATCAGAAAGAATCAAAGCATTTCACAAATCTTTACGAGTAGTGAAAATTCAAAGAGTAAACAGCAAGATAATCTGCCTGAGAGAACCCTCAGAATGAAGTCTGGATTACTGCACAATGTAAAAGGCTTATCACAAACATTTGTGTTTATATATTATGTTATGTTATATTTGCATATATAATGCATACAAACATATTTATTTATTTATAAGATAAACAACACGTTGCGAAAATCTACTGCAAAAGACATCCCTGAAGTTTTTAAAAGCAAAGGTGTTAGTTTGATGACTCAAGCCACAGTCTTTTTTGTTGCCTGATATTCATCTGAAAGTTGGACAATAAAAAGTTGGACAAAAGAATTAATGTACTTGAATTATGATGTTGACAAAGAATAACAAGTATGCCACAGACTATTGACTTGCCAAAAGTACAAATTAATCTCTCTTGAAGAAATACAGCCAGAATGTTTTCTTACAAGTAAGGTGATGAGACTTTGGCTTGACTACTTTAGACGTTGCAGGAAAGACTGGTCTCTAGAAAAGGATGCCATGTTTGATATAGCAGAAGGTCACAGGAGAAGGGAAACATTCAGTGAGATGAACTGGCGCAGTAGCCACAATGAGCTCAAGCATACCAATGACCATGGCGACAGTATAGGACAGGGCAATGTTTTGTTCTGTTATGTATAAGGTCACCAGGAGTTGGAGGCAGCTGCATGGCAGCCAATAACAAGAACAACAACAACAGACGTAGGTAGAAAGCTCAGGAGATCTGGAAAAAGAAGGCAGTCCCTTGTTTTATACATACACGAGGACTGTCAATTAATGTCATGAACTCATCCCAGAAAAAGTGCTACATACCTCACTGTTCAAGATCACCACAGTTGCCTTCAAATTACTCCCCTTGGGAATCTGTGCACTGATGTCAGCACCTAGCCCAACCTTCAAAGCAATTTTGGAACTCTTCTTCTGGAATGGCCAGAAGAGCTGCTGTTGTATTATACTTGATGTCCTGTGTGTCATTGAAATGTCGTCCTTTAAATATTTTCTTTATCTTTGGGTAAAGGAAAAAAGTCATTGAGGACCAGATCAGATATGAGCGGGGAGGGTGTTTCAATACAGTTATTTGTTTACCGGCTAAAAACTCCCTCACAGACAACTATACAGTTAAGTTCATGAACTTGCCACATTGCCACCGTGTGTAACAGCCATTCAAGCAAGAGTTCTAAAATTGCTTTGAAGGGTGAACTGGCCTCTGACATCAGTGCATAGCTTCCTAAGGGGACTACTTCAAAGGTGACCATAGTGATACTCAGCAGTGAGGTACGTAGCACTTAGAAAATTAAGTTCGCAAGCTTAATTGTCAGACATCGTATGCAATATGCATACATATAGATACGTTTGTGTATACACATAGATGTATATATATATCTAAATGTATACATATATGTATATAATTTACATGATTAATTTATCAACTATAATAAAATGATGTCTTGACCATTCATGATATAAAGAAAGAAGTATCAGATGGATCAGTGTGTTAAACGAAAAACAAACAAAAGCACCAAACAACTTGCAGCATACCCCCAAAATGCTTTGTCTGATAAGTGGTAACTTTGGTGACGCATTAGATGGTACACAATTCTGGAGAAGGAAGTACAACTTGCATAAGATGAGGTCATGAGAGCTCCACAGTGCTGAGGGGCTGAAATGCTCGATACAGAGCTGTGGAGACCGTAACCTTGGGGAACATCAAGCTGAATTAGCATAACATAGCTTATAAAGAAAACATTTGACACTATACTTTGGTGAGTAGTGTCTTGGGTTTTAAAAGCCTGTGAGCAGCCATTGAAGAATCTCCACTGGTCTTAGTACTTTAGGATCAAGGGAGAATGAAGAAAAATAAAGACACCAGGGAAGAACTAGAAATCCAAAGGGCTACTTTCCACAACTGTCACAGCCTGTACCAGCCTGAGTCTAGTACAACCAGATGGTGGCTAGCCACCACCACAGATCGCTCTGACAGGGACCACAATAGACGTTCCTGGGCAGAGTTGGAAAACAAATACAGAACAAAATTCTAACTCACAAAAAAGACCAGACTTCCTGGCCTAACAGAGACTGCAGAAACTGAGAGCATGGCCCCCAGAAACTGTGTTAGCTCAGTAATGAAGTCATGCCTGAGGTTCACCCTTCAGCTAAAGATTAGGCAGGCTCCTAAAACAAAATAGGACTAAAGGGGCATACCAGCTCAGGGACGTGGACTAGAAAGTGGGAGGGGACAGGAAAGCTGGTAATAGGGAACCTAAGACAGTGACCGGAGAGTGTCTGCATGTCACGGAGTTGTTAACCAATGTCACAAAACAATGTGAGTACTAACCATTTAATGAGAAACTAATTTGTTTTGTAAACCTTCATCTAACATACAACAAAGTAAATGAATAAATAAATACTCGACCTGATTTGGGACCACAAGTATCCTAAAAATAATGGATGAAATCACACATGGATTATTTGTTACTATAGCATTTTTAGCACATGAAAGGCGTTGTAAAATAATATTAAGAGATAAGCTTAGACAATTATTTGGGCTCAAACATTTTCTCCAATTAATAAGTGGATGTATTTTTGCAAGAAAGATCATTCCAGTAAGGACTAGAATGTGATACATAGGAGGTGACCAACAAAAAATGGAGACTAATAAAAAGAAGGGTAGACTTTAGTTTAAGGAAATAGGAGTGATGTACAATGAATCCAATCTATTCTGAGGGCAGTTTGCAATCTTCTGTCAAGTGTTGTTTCTATTTTCCAGGTGAGGCAAACTGAGGTTTGGAAAGCCTAGCTAGTTCTCCAGATGATTGGACTCTAAAACGTTTACTCTTTCCACTATATAATACTGCCTTCTCAGCCATCATTGCTACAATTGTGTCATTGTTTTTTTCACTTGTAATAGGCCTAATTACGATCATGTACTCATTTCATGGAATTATAAAGTTCTGTCTTAAAGAACTCTTTGAATTATTGTAGATTCAGATTTTCTGTCACCATTTTGATTTCTAGGATGAACAATCCACTTAAGCAAGCTAGCTGATGGCCTGGGCTCCCAGTTCAGCTGAGTCCCAGCTACAGGTGTGAAGGAGTGCGGGTGCATATTTTAAAAGTTCAGATTTGAGACATTAGAATGAGCTACTAAAAATACCTTCTCTGTATTCTTCTCTTTTGCCCTCATTAGTGTCCTTTTCCTCAAAATCTACACTCAAGGAAAAAGCTAGTTCCCTGGACTCTCCTAGGAAATGTCTTGGCATGGTTAGAGAAGCCCTTGATTTACAGATGAGAAAACCAAAATTCTAGAAGGTTAGAAGATTCTCGTTTAATGTGTAAAAAATCTGGGCATGTGACTGGGAGAGAACAATGGGAAACAGATTCATCTGAAAACAGGCACAAGCTATGCAACAACCCTTGGTGGAAGCCACATTTCAGTGATTCCTAAACACTGGTCTGGCTCATCAGAATCTCCTACAAGTCTTTGGGGCTTTGAGATTTCTGGGTCGTAATCTCAGAGAGTTTGAGTTAATCAAACTTTAGAATCTTTTTAAGAACTAGACTAGCAAAACCAGAACAACTCTTGGGATGTGAATTCTGATGGTCTGCCAGGTCAGGAACCACTTGCTGAAGATGACATAGATAAATAGTTACAAAGTCATGACTAAAACCAGCTTTTTCCTACCACCTTCTGACTTTTGAGTTCACCTGTGTAGAATAACTAGGCTCTGAAATGCAGTTCTGATGGCTAAAAGACTGCTCAGTAAAGGGTTAGGAATGTAGGCCTGGGTGCCTAGGGGCAGAGCAAAATGCACGTATCCAGGATGTGACCTCAGTAGAACACTTGAGCGTTTTGTGCCTTGGTTTCCTCATCTGTCACATGGAGCTGATGACATTAGTACCCAGATCACATGATTATGGAGAATAAGTAAAATTTTTGAAGACTGAGTCAAACACTGATCAGCATAGAGTAAGCACTGCAGAGAAAACTCTGGCGGCCTAGTGGTTAAAAGCTAGGACTACCAACCAAAATGTTGGCAGCTGAAATTCAGCAGCACTACTTGGAAACCCTACAGAGCAGTTCTGCTCTGTCCTGTAGGGTCACTAGGAATCAGAATCCACTCCACAGCAGTGGTTTAAGCACTATGGGAATATCTGTTTAATAAAAAGGATTACATATACCTCTTTTAATCCAAAAAATCAAACCCAGTTGCCATCAAGTCAATTCCTACTCATACAAAACCCTATAGGGCAGAGTAGAACTGTCCCATAGGGCTTCCAAGGAGTGTCTGGAGGAATCAAACTGCCAGCTTTTGGGTTAGCACTTAACCACTATGCAACCAGGTTTTCTTCTTTTAATACTAGAACCCTCAAAATATGATAATTTACTTTCTATCCATTCCTTTTTTAAAAAATTCTTCTTTATCTAGTTGCAATAACTTACAGTAGCCAAGGGTATTAATTTTCTCAAAAGGACTGCAAAATTTCCTTCTCCTACTTCTCTACATCAGTGTTGTTTCAGACAGCTTGAGTTTTCTCATTGCGATGAAACAAATAGAGTGCAGAGTTACAGCAAACACTGCCACATCCTAGAGCATTGCATGTCCCATCAATCAAGTTCAGAGCCACTGTAGTACCTGGATTTCCCCCCTCAACAGTTTAAGCCTTTCTGCTAGCTTACTAACACAAGCTCCATAACACCCTGGGTGACTGAATCAACCAAATGCAACCACATTAGGATTTTATTGGGACCTTAGGTTTTGAACACAGAATGCCTGTAATACCCTTATCCCAATTTAATAAGACACTAATACTCAGAGAGGATTTCGTTGTGCTTTTTAAGGGCCCAAAGTGGTTTACCACTGATTTTTCCGTCAGTGGCCCAAAGCCTCCAGAATGTGAGCAGGTAGACTGGGCCGGCTCTGCAGGGCAAGACCTGTCATTGTCGCGTTTGACTTCACTGCGTGGTGAGGGTTGTTCAAATGCAATCTGCTCATTCAGATTCAATGAGAAGAAATTAAAACTCAAAAGCAAAATCAATACTTATTGTGCCTACTCAGTAGACGGCAGCTTTCATGGGTAATAGATTCAGCATGACTGAATGCTGAAATTTATGGACTTCTCTATAGTCGTTAATTAATAGCGTGCACACACAGAAAAATAACCAGGCGGAACACTTAGAAATGAAATTATTGCTGAAGCACTGACTGCGTAGTTTTCAAGTGGTCAGTCAGGTGAATAAAATGAATTATTGAATATGCTTTACAGGCATACAATTAGGACAAGCAACTCAACAGGTTTTTAATTCTTTCTGAAGAATGTACATTTTATATGGAGATCTGTATTGATTTTATTCTCATCTACTGCCAAGACTATTTGGTTGTTGCATGTTCTCTGTCTGGTTTAGAAGAGTCCCTTCATCATAGTGTGTGATCATATAAAGGGTGTTTGGGGAGTCCTTCACAGTAAGCAGCTGAGAACTTAATTTCATTCTGGGGAACTGCAGAGAAGAACAATAGAATACGACTTTAGTAGTCATGGAAATTATTCTCTTCCCTAGCCCCTTAATAAGTGTTGCAGAATAATTTCCAGAAGAAACATCTCGTAGTAAGTGTGTGTCTTGTTGGCAGTGTCCATTATTAACTGGAACCATCCTGCTTTTTGAAAATACAGGCAAAATTGATTCTGAAATTAGGTTCCATCTTGAAGCCGATTTCTCTCTCTTTTTTATTGTTCTTTTCCTTTTATTTATCAACAAACTTCCCCTATTTGTCAGAGAGCAAATAATTTAGGATTTGAAGAACATCCCTGTCTTTGTTTCCATTACTCATCTCTGCCGTTGTTGTCTGCAAGCAGCCACAGACAATAACTACATAAAGAAATGGGCATGGCTGTGTTCCAACACAACTTCATTTAAAACGCTGGGTAGTGGGTTGGATTTGAACCATGGGATTTAAACCTGATCCCATGTTCCACAGTGTCAGTGACTAACAAAAGCTTGGAAGGTTGACATGCTCAGGTAAAGCAGTGGACGCTTATTGAGAAAGATGAAGTGCAAACAGCCTTCTCCTTTTATCTCTTTTCCCAGATAGCGTTCTTTTCCTTCCAGCGGTGGGTAGGTTGACTTCAGCTCTGCAGGTCTACAGCTGACCAGAGGAGGGCAGCGAAGTTGTTTTCATGTCCCGTATTTTGAAATGGAAAGCCTTAGCTCTCTTCAGTGTCTACAGGAACTCCCAGTAGAGAGAATTAAAGCCAGAGTTCATATTCCCTGATGTTTTAATGATGTTGTTTCTCCTTTATTTCCCTTAACTGTCAAAATCATTAGCCTGAAGCCCCTACATTAGGGGTGAAAAGGACGCAGTCTGCTGACTGACTACTGTCACACCTCAAAGGAGCCATGAGGAAGAAGAGGGGAAGGACTGACTTTCCCCGAGGACAACCTGACTAAACAGAAGGAAATGTTTTCTTCAGATGGAGATCCAAGGCTGTGGTGAGTCCAGACATGAGAATTGTTGAGAAAGCATGCCAAAAGCCTCTGCTGAAAACATTTGGATTGTGCTGGTTTGGCAGGACTTAATGCTAATTAGGACCAGACAGAAAGAAGCTCAGCATTCCACAGCTTGGCTATGCACCATAAGGTACTGCTTCTTTGATGTCTGAGAGCAGCCCATTGTTTATTTAAACTGCAGCTCTCACCTTTTTTCCAGAAGGATTTGAAGGAGCTTAAACATTAATCAAAATACAAATTAAGACTATGAGAAATGAGCCAACACAAGCCTATCCAAATGAAGAAAATGGAATAGATGCTGCCTTAGGTAGATCAACTGATTGCTTCACTTGGGTGCTAGATCTGGTACAAGTGTGAGAATATTGCCTGAAATCATCCATAAGGAATGGCAGAACCAAGAAATACAGCTAGTGAAAAAAAACAAAAACAAAAACCTTTGGTCAAAAAGACAATAGCACCAACAAAGCACCCTGCCGTTGGGTTGATTCTGACTTACATAGACAGAATAGAACTGCCCCATAGAGTTTCCAGGGAGCACTTGGGAGATTTGTAATGACAATCTTTTGTTAGCAGCCATAGCGTATAACTACTACACCAACTAGTAACAGGGTGGATAAATTACAGGATTCAGTAATTTTTTTTTCCCCTCAACTTCTGACACCTAGGATTATTTTTTAGTTTAAGGGATATTTGATTTAAATAAGCATCACCTTCAGAAAGCGGTGGTGGAAACAAACCAGAAATACCTGCTGATGTTGTATGACAGTAAGTCAAAAAGCATTTCTACAAAATAGTAGAAATGTTTATTAAACCAAAATATAAAAATGTGAAGCTACTGTTTCTTCGTATATCCTCCATCTAGGTCTATACCTTCTGGAGGCCGTATTTTTATCTCTCTAACCTTCCCTGAAGAATTCTGCACTCCCTGAGTTACAACATGTCAAATGGCAGTTACAGCATCCTCGAGGGACTCAAATCGTGTTCCTTTTAAAAGTTCTTTAGTTTGGGTTAGCAAAAAGAAGTCTGAGGACAAGATCAGGGTTGTAGGTGAATGGGGTAAGGTTTCCCAGGAAAATTGTCATAGCACAGCACTCGTAATTCTCAAAGAATGTCGGAGTGCATTGTCATGATGGAAAAAAAAAGACCTCAGGAAGACTTTCCTGAACGTTTTCTCACCAATGCAGTTTTTGTTTTTCTTAAAACTTCTTCATAATAAGCCCCTGTGATTGTCCTGTGTCCTTCAAGAAAGTCTATCAAGATTATCCTTTTGGAATCCACCAAAACAGTCATTATAACCTTCTTAGGGGTATTCCTCCTTTTGACTTATTTTTGAGGTCATCCTGATCTTCTTTTAAACATTTGATCCATCTAGAAACTGTTGTTTTACGTGGGGCAGCATTCCTGTAAATTTGTTGTATTTTGTATAAGGTCTAGGAGGGCTCTATATATTATCCTTTTGTGTACATCTGATAGTTTCAGAAAAGCTTCTTCGTCTGGGAAGTTCTGAGGTGGTTTCTTTGGGAGCCTTTTGATGCCATGGGTGATTTCTGAGTTACAGTCTTCTCAAAAGTTTGTTGCTTTTGGGGCTTCATGTGGGTCAGCAGAGGCTGGGAGAGATGCTGTGAAGATGGACCACAGTTGTTTCTCTAGGGTGTCTTAAAATTAGAAGTGAAAAGTATTTGAAAACTTCCAAAATCAGTCAGGTTTTCAGGTGTATAGCTCCATCTTCCCAGCTCACAAGGTAAGTACCTCTATATTGAATCCCAGGTGTTATAAACTAGCTCAAAATACAAAAAGGCTACTGGCCTGCTCGCCTCTGCTGTCGGGCCCCAGCTGTAGGCGATACTGTGTAGAATTCTGCTTTTCTGCTGGACAAGAGGTCTCTTCTAGTAGGCACTGCCTCCCAGCCCAGGAATTAGGTCCAGCTCAGGCTTCCTTACACATCAATGACTCTGCCTCCCAGTGAAACAAGATGGCATACTGCAAAGGTTGCCAGCTGTCTGGGACCAGGATCCCGGTGGAAAGAGAGGCCAGGAGTGCTGAAATGCCCAGAGTCCACAGCCTCCGCTGCTGGGCCCCAGCCCCAGGTTTCATTGTGCAAAACAGCACCTCCCTGCCAGAAAACACTCTCCCCCTGGCAGGTGCCACCTCCCAGCCTAGGAACCAAGTCCAGCTGGGGCCTCTTCCTGGGCTTCTCCGTTTCCCAGTGGATCAAGATGGCATCCCACACAAGTGCATCTCTATGGCTACCGCATGGTGGAGGCAGAAAGATAGGCCAGAGGAGCCGAGGTGCATAGAATCCAAAGCCAGGCTCTCAGAACCTGGCAATTACGCTTGCCAGTCCCACCAGCAGTGCATCCAAGACCAGCAGCTAGTCAAGTCCCAGCTCTGCCAACCAGCCAAGACACAGGAAAAAAAAAATCAAAATGATAAGTTACCTTCAGACTGTGCAAGCCTGTGCTCGCCAAGAGTGGGGTCAGTGAAAGAGAGAAGGTTTTGCATTCAGTGGTTTGAAGTCCAGATTAACAGCCCTGTGCCACATCCCAGGGTTCACTAGGTGTCCAGAAGGCTCTATTTAATTATCTTTTCAGGTCTTGATTTCCAGAGGGATTTAGGTAGACGTGCGTTTAGTCTGCCATACTGACTCCACTCCTAAATTTGTTGTAAAGCTTCAATGATTTGTCAAGATGTCCATTTGTTAAAATGTTGATATTAGCCTGGACCTCAAAATCACTTTTTTTTTGTACAAAAAGTATCATTTTTTTTGAAGAGGGCCCTAGTGAGACTGAGAGTACTGGTTTGCAGCTGTCCACTGACTGCAGAGACATGGTTAAACATGTTTTGCTTTGAATAAACCCATGCATGCATGAACTGGAACCCTAATAGCAATACATTTTGACTTACTGTCCTATATTGCAGGGTAAGACTGTTTAACATCACAACTCCGGCTTGTTTATTACCAAACCAGGATATAAGAGACCTTCCCAAGACCAAGGATACAAGTGAAGGATGAGGTTCTGTCACATCTCAGGGAAGCTGTAGACGTCAACTGTTGCCACAATATTGCTGTGTTCCACCCCAGCTTCTACCCAGTGGCTCATTACAAAAATGTAGTTCTTATTCATACAGGTCTGGGCCAGCTAGTTTTCAATGATCTGGTCTGGGTTCCACTGAGTCTAGACTGTAGATTGAGGTCAGGAATTCTCCATAAGCCTCCCATTCTCTGTAATTAGTAGGCAATAATAAAAGTACATGAAGACAATTTCAGTTTCACTTGTACATATCAGATGTCCTATCTTTTCCTTATGCCAGACTAGTTGTTGTTAGGTGCCATCAAGTCACTTCCAACTCATAGCAATTGTACATACGAAAGAGCAAAATACTGCCCAGTTCTGTGCCCTTTCCACAATCATTTTTATGCTTAAGCCCATTGTTGCAGCCACTGTGACCATCTATACTCCTTGAGGGTCTTTTTCATTTTCACTGACCCTCTGTCAAGCGTGATGTCCTTCTCCAGGGATTGATCCCTCCTGACATGTTCAAAATACACGAGATGTAGCCTCACTACCCTTGCTTCCAAGGAGCACTCTGGTTGTACTTCTTCCAGAACAGATCTGTTTGTTTTTTTGGCGGCCCATGGTACATTCAATATTCTTTTCCAATGCTATAATTAGAAGGCATCAATTCTTCTTCTGTCTTCCTTATGCATTTTCTAGCTTTCACATGCATATGATGCAATTGAAAATACCATGCCTTGGGTTAGGTGTCCCTTAGTCTTCAAGGTGACGTCTTTACTTTTCAATATTTTAAAGAGATCCTTTGCAGCAGATTTTCCCAATGCAATGCGTGGTTTGATTTCTTGACTGCTGCTTCCGTGGTTGTTGATCACGGACCCAAGTAAAATGAAGTCCTTGGCAACCTCATTCCTTTCTCCATCTATGACAACATTGCTTACTGGTCCCGTTGCAGGATTTTTGTTTTCTTGATGTTGAGGTGTAATCCATACTGAAAGTTGTGGTCTTTGATCTTCATCAGTAAGTGTTTGAAATCCTCTTCATATTCATCAAGGAGGGTTGTATCATCTGTATAAAGCAGGCTGTCAATGAGTTTCCCTCCAATCCTGATGCCTGGTTCTTCTTCATTTGCTCAGCATACAGTTTGAAAAGGCATGGTGAAAGAATACAATCCTGACACACACCTTTCCTGACTTTAAGCCGTGCAGTATCCTCTTGTTTTGTTTTTTTTCCACGTGATTACCTCTTGATCCATACACAGATTCCTTGGGAACACAATTAAGTATTCCGGAATTCCCTTTCTCCACAGTACTGGCAGTAATTTATTATGATCCACACAGTGGAATGCCTTTGCATAGTCAGTGAAACACAGGTAAACATCTCTCTGGTGTTCCCTGCTTTCAGCGAGATCCCATCTGATATCAGCAACGATATCTCTGGTTCCATGACCTCTTCTGAATCCAACTTGAATTTCTGGAAGATCCCTGTCAATATACTGTTGCAGTCACTCTTCAATGGTCTTTAGCAAAATTTTACTTGTGTGTGATATTAATGATGTATGTACATATACAGATTTACTGTAAGATAGACTCTACTGATTTGACTTATGTGTATATATATATTTATTATGCATTGATCAAGAGGCAGTCTTTTGAACAGAACAAGGAGATACTCCGTGATTTAAAGTCAAGAAAGTTGTATATCACAGTTGTATCTTTTTACCATGTCTATTCAGTCTGCTTTCTGAGTAAGTAATCTGAGAAGCTGGACTGCGCAAAGAAGAACAAGGCATCAGGATTGGAGGGTCGCTCATTAATGACTGCATTACGCAGATCACACAACCTTGCTTGCTGAAAGTGACGAGAACCTGAAGCACTTACTGATGAAAATCAAAGACCACAACCTTCAGTAAGGGTTATACCTCGACATAAAGAAAACAAGAATTTGTGTAACTGGAGCACTAGAAAACTGCTGAGGCTATCGAGGCTGTCAAGGACTTCATTTTCTTAGATACACAATCAACATCCATGAAAGCAGCAGTCAAGAGATCAAAAACACATTGCATTGGGCAAATCTGCTGCAAAAGTCTTCTTTAAAGTGTTGAGAAGTGAAGACAACACCTTGAAGACTAAGCTGAACCTGACCCAATCCATGGTGTGTTCTATTACCTTATTTGCATGGGAAAGCTGGACTACATAAATAAGGAAACTTGAAGAAGAATTGACACCTTTGAATTGTGGTGTTGGAGAAGAATATTGAATATACCATGGATGACCAATAAAACAAATAAATCTGTCTTAGAAGAAATAGAAACAGAATGCTCCTTAGAAACCAGGATGATGAAAATACATTGCACATACTGAAGACACATTGTCAGGAGGGATCAGTCCCCAGAGAAGGACATCACGCTTGGTAAAGTACAGGGTCACTGAAAAAGAGTAAGGTCCTCAATGAGATGGACTGACACAGTGGCTGCAACAATGGCTTCAAGCATAACAACAATTGGGACAACAACACAGGACCAGGCAGTGTTTTACTCTGTTGTACACAGTGTTCCTGTGAGTCAGAACTGACTCAGTAGCAGCAAACAATAGCATTATAAATTTATGTAAATTTTCATTTCTCTCATGAATATTTTGTTTCATAAAGCTAAGGCCTGGTAACTTTTCCTTCTGTTACTAAAGCTTGCATATTTCTTTCTGCAGAAAAGTTTTGCCTGTAGATCATTTATTTCCTTCCTTGTTCAGCTTTGCAGGATGCTAACAGACAGTTCTTGCACTTACGTGATGTGTATTTTCTCAGACATGATTGTTCAGATAGAAATTTTCTTTTTTTCTCTTCACGTTGGGACTTTTATCCTCGACTAGAATGTTTTTAGTTTTACTGCCACTGAACTTTCATTGCAGACTACTTTGATTCATTCTTGAAAGCAGAAGGGAAAAGGAAGGAAGGTTAGAAAGAGGATGCTAGGAAGGAAGGAAAGGAATGAAGAAAGGTGGATGGAATGGAGGGTGTGGAGGCAGGAACAGTGGAAACAAGGAAGGAATTAAATAAGAGAAAAGCAGAACTTAATTTCCTGCTGCTGTATTAAACAATACTGGCAAACTCATATTTGTCTGTCCCTAACGTTAAACAAGGAAGCCCTGGTTGCAGAGTGGTTAAATGCCAGGACTGCTAACCGAAATGTTGACAGTTCAAATCCACCAGGTGCTCCCTTGAAACTCTACGAGGAGGTTCTGTCCTATCGGGTTGATATGAGTCAGAACTGACTCCACAGCAACGGTTTGGTTTTTTGTTTGTTTTTAATATTACACAGTACTGATAATAAGCAACAGCATCTTACTTCCTTGAAGATACCAGCTCTTGGAAGACACTGACACACAAATAAAACAAATTAGTCATCACTACTAACAGTTTGCTCACCGAAACTTGCCTCCAGATCCTCAGGTTCTTGTTGTCAACAATCCAAAACTATTATATCATAAACTCTGCCCTGATTTTGTATCATAAAACCACCCAGCCTGGGCCCTAAAACCTTGTAAATATCCTTCCTTATTTATACTTTTAGTTCTGTTGAGGTAATATTCTCCCTTATGGCAACAAATCTAATCAACTTCACTTTAATCAAAAGATTCCAGTTCTTCAGGGAAGTCATTCATTAGCTAACAGATGAAAAATGTTTTTATTTACAATATGATTATTTGTCTGACATATTTACATACTTGAGTGTGCATAAGAAAGCACACTAGCAACAACTTAAAATGCTGCCAATTGTAATTTTGTCAAATACATTAGATGCCTGTGCTTCTTGATAGGAAAATATAAACAGATTCCATTTCTATGAGATATCTAGAGTTGGAAAGTTATTGCAATAGAAAGTAGATGAGAGGTTTTTAGGAGCTAGGGGGAGAGAGAGACCAGTTAAACGATGTTGTATTTCTGTTTGGGACGATGGAAATGTTTTGGAACTAGGAAGTGTTGATAATTGTACAATTTGGGGAACATAATGAATGATGCTAGAATGCATTACATAAAATAGTTAAAGTGGTAACTTGGTCATATATATTTTATCACAATAAAATTAAAAAGGCAGAATAGGAAAAGAACAAGAAAAACTAATCAGAACCTGTGATGATTCTTAATATTTTTAAGTTATATTTGTATAATAGTTGGAAATATCTGACCTGTAAAGTATGAGTTGAACAACCTTAATCAAGAGCTCCTGTCATAACAGTCTTTACCATTGAGTTAAAGAGCTTGGCAGCCAACTGTACCTGAGATGGTCTTCCCTCCCCCTCCAGGGGCTTCGTCCCATGGACCATACTTGTCCAACACCTGTTGACTTCCCTCTGCCTCCACGCATTACATTCAAGCTACACAGAGACTTTGGCAGGTTATATGACAGATTACCTGGACTGCCAGCCCTGTTTGGGTTGGCAAGATTATTTATATGTTGATATCTGCTCACCCACCACTGCCTTTGGCTTCAGATGAAACAACAGTCAAATGAGGAAATTTTCAGGTAACCAGCTTACCAGGTAGTGAGATTATCAGGTAACAGGAGCTCCCAAAGCCCCTTTTCAAGTTTACTTTTCAGAGGTGAGGGGTATTTGATACTGTCCTTGGTGACGGTTTGAAAAGGGCTCTACAATGCTATTTCCTAAATTAATTTTCCACATTTATCATTTCAACAAGTTGTGCTGTGAGAGAATTCTTTATTGCAGGTGCTCTTTATTAATGATGGTTTTGGTGTTTCAGTTTCCACCTTCCCATCTATCTAACGTCTAACTGTCAAGAGCCTGTTATGATATGAAAAATGTGGCTGTGGCTTTTAGCATCAAGTGTTTTGAAATACAGAAAGTTAGAGAGCTCTGTTTAATATGGGAAATGCTGGTGGCATAGTAGTTAAGTGCTACGTCTGCTAATCAGAAGCTTGGCAGTTCAAATCCTCCAGGTGCTACTTGGAAACTCTATCAGGTCGCTGGGAGTCAGAATTGACTCAATGGTAGTGGGTTTTGTTTTTGGCTTATTTTAATATGAGGAACCTTGGCAGTGTAGAGGTAAAGTGCTCCACTGTTAACTGAAAGGTCAGCGGTTTGAAGCCACCCGCTGTTCAGAAGACAATGACCCCGTAAAGACTATAGCTTGGCAGCCTTCTAGGGTAGTTCCACTCTATCCTGAATCAACTTGATGGCAATTGATTTGGCTTTTGGTTATTTTAAAATGGTAAAAGCACTACAATCTATTGATGAAAATATGTAAATTTAACCACTAAAGAGATAAACAAACAAAAAACAATGTATATGGTAGACAATGTTTGGATACAGATATTCTTAGGTGCTGTTGAATCAGCGCTGATTCATAGCGACCAGATGCACAACACAAGGAAACACTGCCCAGTCTTCACCATCCTCATAACAGTAGCCGTGTCTGAGCCCGTTGTTACAGCCACTGTGTCAATCCACCGTGTAACAGTTCTTCCTTTATTGTCACCGACCTTCACTGTCCTTCTCCAAGGACTGGTCCCTTCTGACAATATGTCCAGAGGATATGAAACAAAGCTTCACCATTCTTGCTTCTAAGAGGAATTCAGGCTAGACTTCTTCCAAAACTGATTTGTTTGTTCTTCTGGAAGTCCATGATATAGTCAACATTCTTCACAGATAGACCCTTTAAAAAAATATGAATAAGTAACTGGCAGGGAAGGAATATTCCTATTTAACTTTTGGATAAAAGTGGCAGAGACTCATCTTTCATAATGAAGATTGATCATTCAGTAACTAAACATTTATGAAGTTGTGCGTGTGGCTAACACCGAGAAGTTTGTCAGGATTTCCAATAGAAAAAGCAAACTAAGTCTGAAGGTGATCTGGACTTAGGAAGAAGATTGAATGGTTTTATTCAACATCTGAACTGTATACAAAACATTGATTGTCCATCCACTCTTCTACTGAGTATAAGGAACTGAACCATTAGTTTAATATTGCCCTTTTTTTTTAAGTCTGATAGTTCCCATCAATGAACATTAAAAAAAAAAACTGTCTGTTCTGACCCATGGTGGCCCCATGTATGTCACAGAAGAACTATGCTCCATAGGGTTTTTAACGGCCTTTACTTCTGAGATACCTTGAGTGGACTTGAATCTCTAACCTCGTGGTGAGCAGCTGGGCAAATTAACCATGTACCTCATTCAGCGACTCCTCTGTAAGCACTTATTCACTTATTGGATAGTTATTATGGGGCTGGGAATCTGACAACTTCTGGGACACAGAAGAGTGGTTGGAATTACATAAATACACAAGTATATATACTCATAAAAAGAATTAAACAGTGATCTGTAAAAATACAAAATAGCTTTAGAGAATTTCACAAATTAATAAAAACATAATATGCATAGTTAGAGAATATCCAAATGAAAGAGGAAAGTTGGAAAAGGTCAATAATAGGCAAATTTAAACATTACTCCATATGTGTTTATAGACATTCAACACTGTGGGTAATAATAACAAATTATAGCTATCACTGTGAAGAAGGGGAATTCTAGAACACCTTATTGTGTTTATGTGAAATCTGTAGATAGACCAAGGAAGAGCCATTGGAACATAACAAGGGTGTACACAATGGTTTAAAAGCAGAAAAGGTGTGCATCAGGATTACATCCTGTCCCCACACTTACTCAACATGTGTTCTAAGCAAATAATCTGAAAAGTCAGATTACATGAAGAAGAATGGGGCATAAGGATTGAAGGAATACTGATTAACAACTTGTGAAGTGCAGACAGTACAACCTGGCATGCTGAAAGTGAAGAGAACTGAAAGCATCAGTGAAGATCAAAGACCACAGTCCTCACTGTGGATCACACGTCAACATAAAAGAAAACAAAAATACACCTGGGCAACTAGAAACATTATGATAAACAGAGAAAATATTCAGGTTGTTAAGGATTTTGTTTTACTTGGATCCACAATCGATGACCATGGAAGCAGAAGTTGATACATCAAATGGAATATTGTATTAGGCATACCTGCTGCAAAAAATCTCTAAAGTGTTAATAGCAAAGATGCCACTTTGAGGACTAAGGTGTGCCTTAACAAAGCCATCACCTTTTTAGTCACTTCGTGCGCATGTCAAAACAAGATAATGAATAAGGAAGACTGAAGAAGAATTGATGCCTTTGAATTATGGTATTGGTGAAGAGTGTTGAATGGAGAGCCGAATGCAGGATCAAGTTTGTCTCAAAAGTAGAGTAGGAATGTTCGTTAGAAGCAAAGATTTCCAGACCTCATCTCACTTACTTTGAACACGCTATCAGGAGAAACCAGTCTGTGGAAAAGAACATCATGCTTGGTAAAGTAGAGGGTCAGTAAAAGAAGGAGATCCTTAATGAGATGAATTGACACAGGCTTATGAGGAGTGTGCCCGGCTGGGCATTGCTTTGTTCTGTTGCACATAGGGTTCCTATGAATTGGAGCAGACTCACCAGCACCTAGCAACAACACGCGTTTATGAGTTCTCTATTTCGTTTGACATTTGGTGAATAACCAGAACGTTTAAATTCTTTATTATTTCTAATTATGATTGTGTATTTTAGTTACAGTGCCTTTACTTTCTTCCATTAGTGCCCAATATCCACTGATGTCTGCTGCATGGAATATTCTACTTTCAGTAAGTTGTAGAACTCTTCTTCAGAACAGTAGTATCAATGACATTGAACTTTCTCCTTATACTTCAGGATTAACTAAGACTTTGCTTACACGTTAGCTTATTGTATGCTAATAAATGCAAGGTAAAACTTTGAACTCAGGACTTTTGATTTCAAATTTAGTTTACTCCTAACTATATCATATAAATCTATTTATTCATGAGTAGTAAGTCAACAAATTCCATAAACACATAATCCCAGTGACATGGTTCTTAGGAAGTGTTTTAGTCAGCTACTGCTGCCCTAACAGAAATACCACAAAGTGGATGGCTTTACAATGAAAAGTTGATTCTTACACAATCCGGTAGTCTACAAGTTCTAATTCAGGATGCCCACTCTAAGGGAAGGCTTTCTGTCTTTTAGCTCTGGAGGAAAGTCCTTGTGTGGCATCAGTCTTTGGTTAGGGAGCATCTTGGCATGGGAACCTCAGGTCTGAAGAAGGCACTCTTCTCCTGGTGCTGCGTTCATGATGGTATGAGGTTCCCAACTCTTTGCTTGCTTCTCTCTCCTTTTGTCTTGTGTAAGATGAAAGGATAACAGGTGGTTCAAGCAAATGGGGGCAGGGAGGAGACCTTTGCGAGGGATCTACAGTCCCACCCTAATCCTCTTTAACATACAGCACAGGGAAATCACAAAATGGAGAGGACAATCACTAAATATCAGGAATCATGGCCTAGCCAAATGGCTACACACATTTCTGGGGGAACACAGTTCAATCCATGACAGGAGAGGAAATAAAACACTAACTTTTTGGATTGTATACTTGATGTCTCCTCCATCTACACAATAGTTCCTGAGAGCTTTCTTACTTCTCTCCTGTTCTTGTCTCTACTTCCACACTTCACCTTCACAGGCTTCCACTTATCTGTCTAAACTCAATTCAATAAGTACTCTTCCAGACAGCCACCTCTGACTATGCTTCTCACCAACCACACTCAGGAAGGTAATTGCTTATGTTACATCTTGTGGATGTCTCTTTTATTTTGCTCTTGTTATTTTTACCTGCCATCAAGTTAGCTCCAACACATAGCATCCTCGTGTACAACATACTTCTGCTCCATCTTTACAGTTGTTGATATTCCTAAATCCACTGTTGTATCCACTGTGTATTATTTTTCCTGAAGTTTATTGTTGTTGAGGACATACTCAGCTAAGTGCACACCAATTCAGCAGTTTCTACATGTACAGTTTAATGATGTTGATTATGTTTTTCAAGTTGTACAACCATTCTCACCATCCTTTCTATGAATTACGCTTCCCTTATTAACATAAACTGATGACCACTTAAGATTCCTATCTAATCTTTCCAGCTGTTGTCAATTTGGTGCATAATTCTCGAGAACTAGTTATCTAAACTACTGTTCAGTTTTAAGAAGATTCCAGGGGGTATCTTTGGTTTCAGATTTAAGTATTCTCTCAGGCAAATAGTTTCAGGAGCTCATCACCTTCCAGGGCTCTAGAAATTCTAGAGTCAGTGAGAATTTGAAATTCTAGGCCATATTTTCTCCCTTTTGATCAGGATTCTTCTTCTGAATCCTTTATCAAAATGTTCAGTAATGGTACCCAGTTGCCATCCAATTCTTGTGGTCTCATTTCAAGTGAGGCTATTGTTCTTGGAGGCAATTAGCCACACATCTCATATCCTTCTCCTGTTCCTGACTCAAATTCTCCCTTTCTTGCTCTAAGTGAGTAGAGAGAGACCAGTTGTTAGACCCCGATGGCTACTTGCAAGCATTTTACATGCCAGATACTATGCAACGAACTAGGAGATAGAACAGAATCATTAAACATATTATCGTTGTTCATGAAACGGGTTCTGACTCATAATAACCCCATGCACAACATAATAAAATAATGCCCAGTCCTGAACCATCCTCATAATCTTTGTCACACTTGAGCCCATTGTGCAGTCACCATGTCAGTCCACCCTAGTTGACGGCCTTCCTGGTCAGTATTCTTCACCACCAGCACACTTGAAAGGCTTCAGTTCTTCAGGTTTCCTCATTCATTATCCAGCTTTCACACATATATGAGGTAATTAAAAGTACCATGGTTGAGTTAGCCATACTTTAGTCTTGAGGGTGATATCTTTGCTTTCCAGCACTTTTAAGAGACACTTTGCAGCAGATTTACCCAATGCAATTAGTCTTTTGATTTCTAACTTCTTCTTCTGTGGGTATGGACTACGGATCCAAGCAAAATGAAATCCCTGACAATACCACATTTTTCTCCATTTATCATGATATTGCTTGTTGGTTGTTAGGATTTTTGCTTTCTTTATATTGAGATATAATCCATACTGAAGACTGTGGTCTGTGATCTTCATCAGTAAGTGTCTGAAGATCCCTTTGCTGAGAGAACTTCAAGCGAGCAAGATAGTGTCATCTACATAATGCAGATTGTTAATGAGTGTTCTTCCAATTCTGATACCTTTCTTCATACAGCTACTTGGATTACTTGCTTAGCATAGAGATTGAATAGATGTAGTGAAAGGGTATAACCCTGATGCACAACTTTTCTGCTTTTGAACCCAGCAGTGTTCCCTTGTTCTGCCTGACCAACTGTCTCTTTATGTATGTACAAGTTCCTCATGAGTACAATTAAGGGTTCTGGAATTCCCATTCTATGCAATGTTATCCATAATTTGTTATGATCCATACAGTTAAATGCCTTTGCATAGTCAATAGAACACAGGTAAACATCTTTCTGGGATTTTCTGCTTTCAGCCAGGATCCTTCTGACATCAGGAATGACATCTCTTATGTATCCGGATTGAATTTCTTGCCATTCCCTGTTGATGCACTGTTGCAGCTGTTTCTGAATGACCTTCAGTAAAATTTTACTTATGTGTGATACTAAAGACCAAACCGATTGCCGTAGAGTCAATTTCTACTCACAGTGACCCTACACGACAGAGTAGAACTGCCTCATAGAGTTTCCAAGGAGCAGCTGGTGGAGCTGAACTGCCAATATTTTGTTTAGCAGCCATAGCACTTAACCATTCTACAACCAGGGTTTCCTACAGTAATGACATTGTTCAATAATTTCCTCATTGAGTTGGATCACCTTTTGTGGGAAGAGGCATAAATGTGGATCTTTTTCAGTCTGCTGGATAGTTAATTGTTGTGTAAATTTCTTGGTATAGCTGTGTGAGCACTTCTAGTGCTGCTTCTGTTTCTTGAAACATCTCGGTTGGTATTCTGTCAATTCCTGGAGCTTTGCTGTCTGTGCAGCTTGGGCTTTTTCCTTCAGTATCTGGTTCCTAGTCATATGCTCCTTTTTGAAATGGTTGAGCACTGACTAATTCTTTTTGGCATAATGACTGCTTATATTACTGCTGTCTCCTTTTGATGTTTCCTCTGTCATTTAATTATTTTCACTATAGAATCCTTCACTAGTGTAAATTGAGGCTTGATTTTTTTTTCCTTCAATTCTTTCAACTTGAGAAATCCTGAGCATGTTCTTCTCTTTGGGTTTTCTATCTCCAGCTGTTTGTATATGTCCTTATGATACTTTACTTTCTTTTTTCGAACAACAGTTTGAAGTGTTTCGTTCAATTCTTTTGCTTCATCATTTGTTCCTTTTGCTTTAGCTACTTGACATTGAAAGGAAATTTCCAGAGTCTCTTCTGTTACCCATTTTGGTCTTTTCATTCTGTCTGTCTTTTAATGACCTCTTGCTTTTTTCATTTATGATGTCCCTGATGCCATCCCATAACTTCTCTGGTCTTTAGATGTCAGTGTTCAACATGTCAAATCTGTCCTTGAGATGATCTCTAAATTCAGATGGAATATACTCAAGGTAGTACTTTGATTTTCCTAGAGCTTTTCTAATTTTCTTCAGTTTCAGCTTGAATTTGCATATGAGTAATTGATGGTTGGTCCTGAAATTGACCCCTGGCTTTGTTCTGACTGACACCATTGAGCTTCTCCATCATCTCTTTCCACAGATGTGGTTGAGTTGATTCCTGTATATTCTATCAGGTGAGTTCCATGTGTATAGTTGCTACTTATACTGGTAAAAAAGGGATTAACAGTGAAGAAGTTGTTGGTCTTGCAAAAATCTGCCATTTTTGAGAATTTCCAATTAGCATAGATTCATACTTCATACTTTCCAAATTCTGATTATCAGTGGATACCTGCTGATGTTTCTTTTCATTTTGAGACTTGCCTCATCAGCAAATGAATGTGCCGAAAGCTTGACTCCACTCACATCATTAACGTTGACTCTGCTTTAAAGAGGCAGCTCTTCCCCAGTTGTCTTCTGAATGCCTTCCAACCTGGAAAGGTCATCTTCTAACACTGTACCAAACAAAATTTTCACTGCCTTTCTTTTCTTTTCTTTTTTTTATGACTGAATGAAAGTGTACATTCCCATATAAATTCACATGCTTACCTATATGCAGCTTCCACTGCTATCCCTGCCCGGTGACAGGCCATCCCTTTTCTCTGCTCCATACATCTCTTATCCTCCCAACAGTCTCTTATCCCCTCCTCTCTACCCACTCCCCTTCCTCCAGCAAGAGGTCAGCAGGATGACATCCTATAGATGCATAGAAATGTAAAATTCCCACAAGATGTGGTCACACTGCATCTCCAAGTCTAATCCTTTGCTGTCTGAAAAGTTGACCTTCATTATGATTTATGAACAAGAGCAGCATCAGGGCCAGGGGCCATGCTCCCAGGGGAATCCCGAAGCCCCTGGACCATCAATTGTGGTCTTTTATTGGAGATCTCATGGTGCACCCCTATTTATTCTCTTGTTGCCAGTGAGACTCAACTTTGTGAGCTCCATTTTGGCTATCACTTGTAGTGGCCAGGCACCATCCAGTTCTTCTGATCAGGAGTCAATGTAGAGACCCACTCACGTGGGTCTCTGTCTTCTGGGTTCTCTTTTCCCCATGTTGTTCTTGTCCTCCGTGATCATCCGTTCCTGTTGAGTTGGGACCATTTGCTGTACCCTCAGATGGCAGCTTGGCAGCTTTTAAGACCCCAGACGCTACTCACCGATGAGGGATGCAGAGAGTCCTCATTAGCAAAACACTAGCAGTGTCAGCTGGCCTTGACTTTGCCTGACAGCATGGTCTCCGGTCCCCCTCCCCAACTACTCTGTCCTTGCAATATCGGGTTAAGATGGGAGGAGTACTCAAATTGTGCTGAAGTCCAGTTATTACTGATCTTTCTAATGTGTGTTGTCACCGATTTCACCCAACCAAATTTCTATTAACTATCTAATCTAAACCCTTCTCCCCTCACCCTCCCTCTCTTTCCTCCCTTGCAGCCATCAAAGAGTCTTTTCTTCTATGCATGAGTCTGTTTTAAAGTTCTTATACTAGGGGTCTTATACAATATCTGTCCTTTTGTCACTGACTACTTTCACTCAACATAATGAATGTCCTGCAGTTGAAGCAGGTTAAGAGATGTTTCCTGCTATCATAGTTGTTCTTTGTCATTGCATAGTGTTCCGTTGAGTATATATACCATGGTTTACCTATCCGTTCCTCTGTTTTTGGGTATCTGATTTGATTCCATCTTTTTGCTGTTGTGGACTATGCTGCGATGAACGTTCGTGTGCATGTATCAGTTGATGTGAATGGCCTTGATTCTGTAGGATGTATTCCAAACAGTGGAAATATTGGATCAAATGGTATATCTATATTCTTTTTTTTTTTTTAAGGGAGCACCAGATTGCTTTCCAAAGAGGTTGCACCATTTTTCAATCCCACCAACAGTGTAGGAGAGTCCCAGTCTCCCCACAGCCTCTCCAGCATTTGTTGCTTTGCATTTTTAGGATCATGGCCCACCTTGTTGGGGTGAGGTGGCATCTCATTATCATTTTGATTTGAATTTCTTTAATAGCTAGTGATCATGAGCATGTCTACATGTGTTTTTTGGCTACCTGGATCTCCTCTTTAGAGAAGTGTCTGTCCATCTCCTTTGCCCATCACTTAATTGTATGATTTATCTTTTTCTTATTGATATTTTGTAGTACCTTATAGATTGTGGAGATCAGGCATCAATCTGACATAGAGTTGCCAAATATTTTTTAGCATTCTGTAGTTGGCCTTTTAATTCTATTAGTAAAGTCTTTGAGTGAGAAAAAGTGACTGATTCTTAGTAGTTCCCATTTATCTGTTTTCTCTTCGGATTATTGCGGTTTGTTTGACAGATTTTGAAGTCTGTCTACATTGTGTATTAAACCTTCCATTGTTGTTCCTACTTTCTCTTGGATGAGCTTTATCATTTTAGATTTGATATTTAGGTCTTTTATCCAGGTGGACTTGGGTTTTGTATAAGGTATAAGATATGTGACTTGTTTTAATTTAGTGCAGATGGATATCCAATTTTGCCAGCATCATTTGTTGAAAAGATTGTTCTCATCCCAGTTTAACATCTTAGGGCCTTTGTCGAATATTAACTGTTCTTAGGCAGATGATGTCATTTCTGGAGTCTTGATTCTGTTCCAGTGATCTATCTGTTTGCTTTTGTACCAGTAATAAGTTGCTTTGACTACTGTGGCAGAGTAATAAGTTCTAAGGTGGGATAATGAGAAGCCTCCAGTGTGTTCTTCTTCTTTAGTAATGCTTTGCTTATCTGGGACTTCTTCCCTTTCCAAAGTTGGTAATTTGTTCCTCCATCTCATTAAAAAAATGTCACTGGAACTTGTATTGGGATTGCATTATATAAGTAGATTGCTTTGAATAAAATAGACATTTTCACAATGTTAAATCTTCCTATCCATGAGCAGGGTAGGTTTCTTCATTTATGTAAATCTTTCCTAGTTTCTTGTAGTAAGGGTTTGTAGTTCTCTTTGTGAAAGTCTGTTATTTCTCTGGTTAGATTTATTCCTAGGTACTTTATCTTCTTAGGGGCTATGGTAAATGGTATTGACTTGGTGATTTCTTCCTTAACGATCTCCTTGTTGGTATAAAGGAGTCCTACTGATTTACTTATGTTTATCCTGTATCCTGAGACTTGGCTGAACTCTTCTATCAGTTTGAGTAGTTCCTTATGGATTCTTTGGCATTCTCTGCATATGCAAGCATATGCTCTGCAAATAGGGAGATTTTTAGTTCTTCTTTGCCTATGCAGATGCCCTTTATTCCTTGGTCTTGTCTAATTGCTCTGGCTAGAACTTCTAGTACAGTGTTGAATAGGAGAGGTGACAGTGGGCATCCTTGTCTAGTTCCTGTTCTCAAGGGAAAGTCTTTCAGTCTCTCTCCATTCAGGATGAGATGTGGGCAATTGGCTTTATATAAATGGCCCTTATTGTGTTGAGAAATTTGCCATCTATGCCTATTTTTCTAAGAGTTTTTAGCATGAATGGGTGTTAGACTTTATCAAACGCCTTTTCTGCATCAATGGACAAAATCAGGTGATTCTTGTCTTTTGTGTTATTTATGTGGTTGATCACATTAATTGTTTTTCTGATGCTGAACCAGCCTTGCATCCCTACTATGAATCAAATGTGGTCATGATGGATTATTTTTTGGATATGCTGGTGTATTCTATTGACAAGAATTTTGTTGAAGATTTTTACATCTAGATTCATGAGTGATACCAGTCTGTAGTTTACCTTTTTGATTGAGTCTTTCCCTGGCTTTGGTATCAGGATTATGCTGGCTTCATAGAATGAATTTGGGAGTAATCCATCTCTTTCTATACTGTGATAGTCACAGTAGTATTGGAGATAACTCTTCTCTAAAAGCTTGGTGGAATTCTGTGGTGAAGCCAGCTGGGCCTGGGCTATTTTTGGTTGGCAGTTTTTTGATGACTTTTTCAATCTCTTCCTTTGTGATGAGTTTATTAACTTGTTCTGCTTCACCTTTTGATAATATTGGTAGGTGATATGAATCAAGGAACTTTCCATTTCATATAGGTTTCAAATTTGTTAGAATACAGTCTTTCACAGGATTCAGCCATGATATTTTTTATTTCTGTTGAATCTGTTGTGAAAACTCCCCTGTCATTTCTTATTTGGGTTATTTGTTTCCTTTCCTGTTTTCCTTTAGTAAGTTTAGCCAATGGTTTGTCAATTTGGTTGATCTTTTCAAAAAACCAGGTTTTGGTCTTTTTAACTTTTTCAATTGTTCTTCTATTCTCTAATTCGTTTAGTTCTGCTCTAATGTTTATGATCTGTTTTCTTCTGGTGCCTGAGGGGACTGGCTAATTATTTTCAGAAGTAGACTACCAGTTCTTTCTTCCTAGTCTTAGTCTGGAAGCTGAGCTGAAATCTGTCTGCCAAGTGTTACTCTGCTTTTATCTGAATACTGGTGGCATAGCTTCCAACACCACAACATGCAAGCCCTTACAATACAACAAACTGACAGACATGTGTGGAAAACATGTTATTAGAACCATTAATTTGGATGTTTCCTGAAGTCATGATACTAAACCTCCAAACCAAAGAATTAAATTCCATAAGGTGTTTGGTTGTACATAAGCAGTCTCAACAGCTACTCTTGTTTTTGTGGTTGTAGATACACCTATCACATAACTTTAGACAATTCATCTTTTTCCAGATGTAAAAGTTATTAGCAGCAACTGTAATAATCAGCTGTGCAACCTAACCCTTAATCAATGGTATTTTTACATCATCTTTAACTCCCTGATCTCCTTTAACTCCCTGATCTCTGCCTCTGCTCACTCAGTATGTTTCGAGTGGGGCTCCTCTTCCAACATTATGTCAGGTGATATTTTGTTTTGATTCATGATTTTTCATAAGCTAATTTTCAATACAAGATTGTCAGGCCTTTCTTCCTAGCCTTAGTCTGGAAGCTTCTCTAAAACTTGTTCACCATGAGTTACCTCATTAGTAATTTGAAATACCCAAGGCATAGCTTTCAGCATCATAACATGCAAGCCACCACACTATGACAGACTGAGAGACAGTTGGTGAATCTTTATTGTAGTACTGCATAACCTTGTTTGCATATATCCCATGAGCATCTTGAAGATCTTGAAGACTCATAGAGTTGTTGTTGTTGCTGTTAGATGGCTTGAGTCAGTTCTGACACAGAGTGACCCTATATACCATAGAATGAAACATTTCTGGTCCTACACCATACCCACGATCATTGCTATGCTTGAACTCATTGCCGGCATAATCCATCTCATAACGAATCTCACCCAGTAACCCATCCAAAGTATGTGAGAGACAGTTTCTCAATCCCTGCTTCCAAGGTGCAATCTGGCCGTACCTCTTCTAAGACATATGTGTCTGTTTTTTTGATATAGTCAGTGTTCTTTGCAACACCATAATTCAAAGGAAGCAAGTTTTTGATGGTTTTCCTTATTCATTGTCCAGCTTTTGCATGCATATGAGGTGACTGGGAACACCATGGCTTGGGCCAGGAGCACCTTAGTCCTCACAATAACATATTTATTTTTTAACACTTTCAAGAGGTCTGTTACAGCAGATTAGCCGAATGTAATGAATCTTTTTATTTATTTTTTTATTCTCCCCCCCCCTTTTCTTTGCTGCTATGAACAGTGCTGCAAGAAACATGGGTGTACTTATATCTATTTGTGTGACAGCTCTTATTTCTCTATGTATTCCAAGGAGTAGGATTGTTAGATTGTACGGCACTTCTATTTCCAGCTTTTTAAAAAATTGTACTTTAGATGAAGTTTTACAGAATGAACTAGCCTCTCATTAAATAGTACCAGTATTGTTTCATGACATTGGTTAACAACCTCACAACATGTCAACCCTCTGTCTTCTCAACTGGGTTCCCCATTACCAGCTTTCCTGTTCCTTCCTGCCATGTAGTCCCTGTTCTTGGGGTGATATGCTTCTTTCGTCTTGTTTTGTTTTATGGATCTGTTTAATCTTTGGATAAAGGGTAAATTTTAAGAGTGACTTCATTACTGAAGCTAAAAGGTAAGTAGGGACCATACTCTAGGTTTCTCCAGTCTCTGTCAGGCCAGTGAGTCTGGCCTTCTTTTGTGAACTACAGTTTTGTTCTTTTGGTTTCTTAACTGCTGCTTCTATGAGTTTTGAATGTGTATTCCACGGAAAAGACATCCCTGACAACTTTAATCTTTTCTCCATTTATCATGATGTTGCATATTGTTCTGGTTGTGAGGAATTTTGTTTTCTTTATACTGATATGCAATACATACCGAAGGCTATAGTCTTTGATTTTTATTGGTAGTTGTCTCCAGTCCTCATCACTTTCAGCAAGCAAGGTTGTGTCACATGGCATATGGCAGGTCATTAATGAGCCTTCCTCTGATTCTGATGCCCCCTTCTTCTTCATATAGTCCAGTTTCCTAGAGTATTTGCTTAACATGTATACTCAATACGTACGGTGAAAGGAGACAACTCCAGTACCCATCGTTCTTGATTTTAAACCATGCAGTATACTCCTGTTGTGTTCAAAGGTCTGCATCTTGGTCTATGTACAGATTCCTCATGAGCACAATCAAGTGTTGTGGTACTCCTATTTTTCACAATATTGTCCACAGTTTGTTACGATCCACAGAGCTGAATAGCTTAGCATAGTCAATAAAACACAGGTAAACGTCTTTCTGCTATTCTCAGCTTTCAGTCAGGGTTCATCCAACATCAGCAGTGATGTCTCTAGTTCTGCATACTTTTTGAATCTGGCTTGAATTTTTGACAGTTTCCTGTGAATGTACTGCTGCAGCTACTTTTGAATTATCTTCAAGAAAATTTTACTAGTGTGTGATACTGATGATATTGTTTGATAGTTTTCCTGTAAGTTGGACAACCTTTCTTTGGAGTAGGCGTAAACGTGGATCTCTTCCAGTCGTTGTCCAGGTAGCTGTCTTCCCAATTTCTTGACATACGTGAGTGAGAACTTCCAGCTCTACATCCATTTGTTGAAACATCTCGATTTGTATTTCATCAGTTCCTGCAGCCTTTTTTTTTGCCAATATCTTCACTGCAGCTTGGACTTCTTCCTACAGTACCATTGGTTCTTGATAGTATGCTACCTCCTGACATGGTTGAATGTCCACCAATTCTTTTGTTGTACAGTGACTCTGTACTTCTTCCATCTTCTTTCAGTACTTCCTGTAGCATCTAACATTTTGCTCATACAAGTAGAATCTCTGCCTATTTCAACTCCTGACTTGATTTTTTTTTCCCTTCAATTCTTTCATCTGAAGAAATGCTGACTGTGTTCTTTCCTTTTAGTTTTGTGACTCCAAGTCTTTGCAAATTTCATTGTTAAAACTTTACTTAGTGTTTCTGAGCCAAGCGTTGAATTCTTCCGTTTAGCTCTCTATCTTTTCTTTCTTTTGCCTTAGGGTTGCTATGAGTTTGAATCAACTCAAGGGCATTGGGTTTGGTATGGTTACCATACATTCAAGAGCAAGTTTCAGTTTCTCTGGACATTCATTTTGGCATTTTCTTTCTTTCCTGTCTTTTCTAAACAATCTCTTGCTTCGTGTGTGATATCCTTGATCTCTTTCCACAACTTGTCTGCTCTTTTTTCTGCTATTATTGTGCATCAGACCTATTCCTGAGATGGTCTCTCAATTCAGGTGGAATAGATTCAAAGTCAACCTTTGGCTCTCATCAACTTGTTCTAATTTTCTTCAGCTTCAACTTGGACTTGTCTATGAGTCTTCTTCATAGATGACCCTCGGCATGTTCTGGCTGATAATACTGATCTTTTCTATCATCTCCTTCCACAGATGTAGTTAATTTGATTTCTGTGTGCTCTGCTTGACAAAGTCCACAGGTAAAGTTGTCATTTATATTGTTGAAAAAAGATACTTGAAATGAAGTAAGACACAATCTCTTACATCATTTTAAACACCATGACTATTTTCCAATCACTGTTTCATCTTCTTTGCTTCCAACTTTCATGTTCCAATCACCAGTAATTATTAATGCATCCTGATTTTGTATTTGATCAAATTCAGACTGCAGAAGTTGGTAAAAATCTAGTTTCTTCATCTTTAGCCTCAGTGGTTGGTGAGGAAATTTGAATAATAGTCGTATTAACTGATTTTCCTTGTAGGCATACAAATATTATCCTATCACTGATAGTGTTATGCTTTAGGACAGGTTCTCTGTGTATATAAAGCTATTCCCTCTCACACATACACACAGTTAACATGTATTTACAAATTTAAAATAGACAAAACAACAGCAAAGTTTTATGTATCCTGTTTCAGTTTCCACTCACAAATAATATGTTTTCTTTAGATCCTGCAAATTAGGAGTTAGGCTTTGCCATTTGTTATTTGCACCACCTGTTGGGATGCAATCTGACTTACTAAGTCATTTGAACCTGAGAGCATAGCCATATATGCTGCAAGGAGAAAAACCTAGAAGTCAGGAAAATGCTACAGAATGTCATCCCAAGAAGGATACTATTAATTACTTCCTAACGACTTTTTTTCTCCTCAGCAAAGACGTGCAATTGCTCTGTGAAGGAGGGCCAAAAATAAAAGGAAATACCTGACTAACGGAGAAGCAGGTAGCTCTAAGGTAAGGAGCTGGTCAAACGAAAGACCTCAGGCCCAATGACTAGCTCCCCCTAACAGTCAGTGGCCTTCTTTTCTTCGTATTTTCACTATCAGGCTGGTCTTCAGTGTATTTCCGTATCGAAGTGTTCACAATAAATGTGAAATAGTGAGCCTCCCATCTCCATAGTGTAAAGAGCTATTTGTGTTCAGTTTGATCAGTGGACTTAAGCGGAAGCTTTGCTAGCTATCCTTTAGTGAACCTGACAGCCGCTGTCTCTGTGAGGCCACTAAACAAAAAAAAAAAACACATGCAAGAAAGCCTGACTCAGAAGTCATTTAAAATGGAATGAAATGAAAGAGGAGACTGTTTCCTCATGTTACTCAATATTTAACTTGTACATATTAAACAGAAGGTGCCTGTACATGTTTTCAGAAACCCTGGTGGTGTAGTGGTTAAGTGTTGTGGTCGCTAACCAGGAGGCTGGCAGTTCATGTCCACCAGGGACTCACTGAAAACTCTGTGGGACACTTCTACTCTGTCTATAGGGTTGCTGTGATTCAGAATCAACTCAACTGCAGAGGACAGGGTAAACATGTATACATATATACATGTGTAGACTTGATTATGACAGACGGGAGCAGCTGAAGTGGACCTGTTGATGTGAATCAGAAAACTGAAAGATCGCTTGCATGTTGTCCGTTAAAGAAAAAAAAAATCTAACCTTGAGATTAAGTTCCAATTTCACAAGTTTCACTGCTCATTGTCACTTCTTTTATACCACGTAGTCTCTATTTTCAATTTCTTTTTATGTCTGTTTCATTTCTCAGATGGCTGGGAACATCAAGCAATATTTTGGGAAGGGTACATGTGTGAGTGGGATTATGACTTTTTTCTTGTTTGAATGTTTTCATTTTTCCACAGTAAAGATAGATTATTTTCAAGAATAACTGAGGGTGCCAGCATGATTTCTGTCAAAATCACAGAAGCAGAACTTTTTGCCTTTGGAGTATAAAAGGGCTTTAGAGATAGTGGTGATTGTTTCTTCTTTCTTTGATTGAAAGGACTGATCCCCCAAAAGGTTAAATGACTAGTCCAAGGTTTCACACTTATGGTGAGGACCAGAAAGAACACAAGTGAATGGACGAGATCAATACAGATCAAACAAATGCTACTTCTTACGGCTTCCATATTCAGTTCAATGCTTGTACGCAAATTTACTTTCAGAAATGCATTTGAGTAGTTTCTGAAAGCACTGAGTTTAGAAGTCAGTTTGACCTCCAACCTTGCTGTCTCATTGATCAAATGCTCTTCTCTTCCACTGACCTTTGCAAATGTCATCTGCTTCTCATATGAAAGAAACAAAACAGAAAAACAAACAAATAACACGGGTCTCAGCATGAACCAAAGTGTGAAAATACAAAAATACATTTTAAGAATATTACTGCTTTATTCTAAAGAGTGTTTCTTGGAAGACTTTTTTTTTTTGCTTGGATTTCCACTAATAATATTGGTAGCACTGAGTGAATTCATACCAACCAAATCATGGAAAAAATATCAGTCATTGTTGTGAGGTGGCTTTGAGTCCATTATGACTCATAGTGACCATATGTACAATAGACTGAAACACCACCCAGTCCTGTGCCATGTCCAAAGTCGTTTTTGTGCTTAAGCCCATTGTTGCAGCGGCTGTGTCAATCTGTCTCCTTGACCGCCTTCCTCTTTTTCACTGATCTAGCATGTGTGTGTATATACACATGTACCCTACTCTCTGCAGTTGAGTTGATTCTGACTCATAACAACCCTACAGTCAGAGTAGAACTACTTCATAGAGTTTGGATCAGTCCAAAGACTGATCCTTCCTGACAATATATCCAAAATAGCAGAACCAGAATGAAAACTCTTGTGTTAAGATCTCAGTTGTTCTTATGCTATTAGTGTGTGTTTCAGTCAGCTAGGGCCGCTCTAACAGAAATACCACAGAGTGGATGGCTTCAACAAAGGAAGGTTTATTCTTACACAGTCCGGTAGGTTGCAAGTCCATATTCAGGGTGTCTGCTCCAGGGGAAGGCTTTCCCCTTGTTGGCTCTGGAGGCAAGTCTGGTATTGCATCAGTCTTTGTCCAGGGAGCGTCTTGGCACAGGAACCTCAGGTCTCAAGGATGCGCTCTTCTCCCGGTGCACATTTCTTGATGGTGCGAGGCTCCCAGTTCTCCTTGTTTTCTCTTTCCTTTTATCTCTTGAAAGCTGAAAGCATTAAGAGTGGGGCAAGCCACACTCCAGGGAAACTCCCCCTACTGCAGAGCAAGGAAGTGATCCTATGCAGGAATTTGCAGCCCCTTTAGCATACAGTTTAGTGAAACCACAGAATGGAGGACAGTCCCAAGATACTGGGAATCATGTCCCAGTCACACGGCTGCACGTATTTTTGGGGGGACACAATTCAACCCATGACAATGTGAATCTGGAAAGGCCTTGGAGTGTTGGTTATTTTGTATGTACATGGGAAAAGGTTATCCTTAACTCACAGTGTTGGTGTTCTGACTACTATTTGGCATCCAATAAGTATTCAGTAAATGTTTGTGTTTTTTCATGTTCTCGAAGCGTCTTGGTTATCTAGTGCTGTTATAACAGAAATGCCACAAGGGAATGACTTTAAACAGAGATTCATTCTCTCACAGTCTAGGAGAGACAGATTTTAGTTCTGTCTTGCAAGACCACTGAAATGGCCATTGAAAATGGCAACTCTGCTCTTTTATTTTCAGGCAGCCCCACACTTCTATTTGAGTTGAGTGATGCCTCCACCCCATGAGCTCTAGCAGACCCCCATTCTGCTGCCTCTTGGGCATGGCATCTTCACCCCCCTCAGCTTTGTATAGCAGATTCATCTCCATTTCCTCGGCACTTGTGAATGGCAGTTCCCTACTCTGAAACCAAGTTCGTGAACATCTAACTCTTTGAAACCCAGGAGGCCCTGGTCCTACACTTTGAAACCAGAGATACCTCCAAAGTCTGTAGATTCACCCTTTGAGAATGAGGCAGCTCTGTTTCCTGCATTGTTTATCTTTTTAGCTTCTGCTTCCTGGTTCCTTGGTCTCTTGGCCCCTAGGCAGCTTAGGTGTCTGCCCAGTTTAAGAAAGCGTTCTGAAGCTCTTAAGCTCCATTGATATGTCCTCAGAGGCACCCTATGTGCCAGTAAACCTGGGCAGGAAGTCATTTGGCTCTTTCACTCTGTGGGTCAGCCAGTCTGTCTTTACCAGTAAGTGTCTGGAGGTCTCTGACTCTACTAGGAAGCCTGCTTTACAAAGGCATCAGCTATCTCACTCCACCAGTCAGCTTCCAACCTGCCTGCAGCTGCCATTTCTCTGCTACTGCTTCTCACAGCTGCACTGTTACAGCTCTTCTCCCTCACTTTTCAGTCTTCCAGGAATTATCTTTGATGTCTGTAATTCCACCAAAAATCTCTGCAAGGCAGTCTAGGTTTTTAATAATAGACACTTTAAAATTCTTCCAGTCTCTACTCACAGTTTCAAAACCATGTCATCTTTCAGTATCTGCTAGAATAGCACTCTACTCTACTGGTACCAAATTCTGTCTGAGTTATTGAGTGCTGCCGTAACAGAGACACCACAAGGTGGATGAACTTAGCAACCAATTATTCTTTCACTGTGTTGGAGCTACAAGTGTGAATTCAGGGTGCTGACTTGAAGAGAAGTCTTTTTTTTCCCTGTTGGCCTTGTCATCAGTCTTTCCTTAGTCTAGAACTTTCTAAGTGCAGGTATTCTAGGTCCAACGGATACTTCTACTGGTAGTGTTTCTTTCTTATAGTATGAAATCTGTTTTCTGTTCCCTGTACTACCTTTTATATTTCAAAAGATATTGACTCAAGATCAGACCTGCTTCTGTGTGTGAGTCCTGCTTCATTAATACAACTGCTTGTAATCATGCCTCAGTAACATCACAGAGGTTAGATTTACATAGAGGTTAGCTCTCAAAATGCTAGACAGACACACAACACTGGGAATCATGACCTAGTCAAGTTGACACACGTTTTTGGAGGACGTAATTTCACCTATAACATAAAAATACTCCAAGAAATAATTATTTTGTCCCAGTTCTTAGACATCAGATGGCGTTCAGACAGACTTATGTTATACCCCAATTTTGCCTTTTTTTTTTTTTAATATCAAATCTGCCTCTTTTTAAATATGTGACATTGGGCACATTTCTCTAATCTTTTGGTGTCTACTTACTTGAAAGTAGTAAGAAAAATAATCTCTATCTTTATGATAAGAGTGACAGTATCCATAATCGATATAAAGTGCTTAGTGTGGGATGCCTGGCTCTTAGCAGTAGCTCAATTTGTTATAGTTACTATCATTGTTATTATTATCTGCTAACTCTGTACTAAACTGAGACTTTTCTACTTTGAAAGTTTTTATTTTATTCAAGACATTATTTCTCAAAGCTGTAAGTGATTCCACTTATTCTCTCTTATCTTCCATTAACAATGAGTCAAAGTAGTTTTTCAACAAGTTTTCAGGTTTGAAATCTCAAATAGATGCTGAGGAAAATCATAACAGATGCTGAAAAAATATTTTAACCTCGGTACCTACCATACCTACCTTTTGTAATCAGGTATTTAGCACAAATTGAATGGAGATTGGATGGCTTGATTACTACACAAGAAGAAAAGTCTACATCATTCACATTATTCTTCTTGAACTGAATTACCCTGTTTTGGAATCTTCTGCTCAAGATCTTCAAGGTCTCTATCTTTTGATCATTAATATAACAACAGTAATGATAATAATTATTAGTATTAACATATCTTGTAGAATAATTAAATGTTGATATTCATGATTCATGTTGATATCCATGTTGACATTCATGTATTCATGGAAATGCAAGTTGTAAAACATGCTAATACTTTTCTATAAACCAGCTGCTAAAAAGATACCTTCCAAAGTCGTATTATACAATCATTAGAATAAGAAGGAGAAGTAAAAGGAGAAGAGAAGGAAAAATACACATCTAATGAGGGCATTTAATGTTATGGCTGGCAATCAAAAGTTTGGTGGTTCAAATCCACAAGGCACTCCTTGGAAATTCTGTGGGACAATTCTGTCCTATGGGGTCACTATGAGTAACAGTTGACTTGATGACGGTGAGTTTTAACACCTCAAACACAGTATTGAGCAGATGAGTTCAAATACATATTGATTTACTCTTTGTAACTTCTGAGAGGTATTATGATGACGACTATCTAGTTCTTGGAAAAAGTGAAACACAGAGTAGAGAAAACCGCTGAAGGGGACACTGCTAGTCAGTAGAGACTTGAGTTCTGTCCTCGTCAAGGTGGTGGACTGAGTACACCAGTGTTTACTTTCCTGTTTTCCTCAAATCCCCAATGCAATTTAAAACTACACTGAGATAGCTTTGTTATTTTCCCCCATAACATATTATTCAGAAAAATAAAGGCATTGTCTTAGGATGTAGATACAAATATACTTTTGGATGGATGATCTGTAAATTTTGTTAAATTATAATGTGTAAACTACCAATCCCAGCAATATTACCTTGAGAAATATATATTTTTCAAGAATCATATTTATGAGCATATAAAAATTTATTTTAATCATCAAAATTCAAATTTGTCTTTCTTATCTATTTTTATTCTTCCCTCAAAATCGTGCTGTCTTACTATTGCTCTTGATCACCTACACATGGTCGACTGAGTTTAATAGGCAAACAATCATTGTATAACATTCTCCATTTTAACCAAAAAGAAGAGCCTTCCAAGTTATTCAAGACATTTTACAAATTTAATTATTTTTCAGGTTGTCTTATATATGAGAGGCAATTATGCAGTTTTCCTTTAACTTTGAACTCTTGGATTCACATCCTCTCAAATTAGGGTTACCATATTTAGCAAATAAAAATACAGATGGGCAGTTATTTGAATGTAATGCAATCAGTGAATAATATCTCAGTGTAAGCATGTTTCATGCAGTATTTGGGACATAGGGTGGCTATGAGAATCAATTCAATGTGACAATAGGTTTTTTTTTTTTTAATACTTAAAGATACTTGTTATGCAGACATTCAAATTCAGCCAGGCATTATATATTTTAATCTGATAATTCTATCAAATGCATATCATAGAAGTATTCTTGATAATTATCTGTTCCTCCAGATACACTAGTTAAAAAGAAAACCAGGTATTTCAATCTTTAGATCTTGAAAATTTCTAACTTTCATGTCAACCTAAACATCATAATTTCATGTCAACCTAAACATCATACTGTAGGATAGTGCTGAAGTCTTCTTGTAGCCTATCTTTAGAGCAACCCATGCAGTGACTGGGAAGAATTTATACCTTTTTGTTTGATGGAGAGGGTATTAGCATTAAGTGACTCATATATTATTTATATTTGATGAATGTAAAATCTGAATCTCAGTTTGGCCTTCCTTCTACAACAGAACTCTATATTACTGAAGGAAGCTCAAACATCTATGGAACTAACACCAAGAAATGTTATAAATGAAGGTATATTTGGGAAGATTCTTAGTTGCAAGCAATAATCAACTCTAACTTAAGCACACTATGATTTATTGAAAGGTTTTTGGAGTTCATAGAACTGACAGAATTCTGGGAGACCAGACTTGTGGATAGAAGGTAACTGATGACTCTCCAAAGGATCAAGAAATAGGAGTTAGAAAATATAACCACATCCTGAGGCTGAAACAACTCAGTCAGCTTCCACAATCATCCCTATGTCTGTCTGTCCTGTAAATGGCTCCAACTATTGTGCCTTGGTTGCATTAGAGACTCAGAAGTCAAATGTCATAGGAAAGGTTCCCTTTTGGCTGAGATAAGGTCAGACTTCCATACCTTACCTGTACTGCAGAACTACATGAGAGATTCTTAACTTTTCAGTTTATGAAGATATAAATAGCATCTTCTATGTCTGTGAATGATCAGGAGGAGAATATTCTGTAGTAGAAATAAAGACAAGAAAACAGATGCTTGATAGCAAATAATCAAAAAATAATCTGCTAAAATTTTAAATCTAATAAGGCCTTTTTCTATTTTTTCTAATCCTCTGGAGAATGAGGAAGCAAAAGACAACTTGGGAATTAAAGTACTACATCCAGTGCCAGGAAGTCATCCTTAACATAAGAAGTCATTCTCTTTTGAAGCTCCTTCCACAGTTTTAGCCTATTCTTGGTCTTCAGGAATGTAATCTCCCTTTAGTCTGCCTACACAAAACTCTATTTTAATCTAGTGGGGGGCTGACACTGGATTTGAAGACTGTGAGTTTTATGCTGGTGCTTATTATAACCAGTTATTTGGGGTAACAATTCCAAGACCTTCTTTATGTAAATATATAATCACTGTCACCTGGATGGGTTATAACTTGTGATGCATAGATGGGTTTTAAGGAGTCTGAGAATACCCTGTAGTTTATAGCAATTTTTGTATAAGGTGTTATGTGCATGTTCCAGTAGACAGAGTTCACGTTTCTAACAATTCATACCCTCTAAGGGTTATATTAAGGAAACCAGGGTTCAGTGACATAAATGAAACCAGATACATCAAATGCACTTGCCAATTTCAAATAACTTATCAGAGGTAGATTCAAGACATCTATTCTCAATGTGGTTCAAGACACTGATTGAGTTTTGGGCCAATTATATGTGCATTTTTTAAGGTAAAAACAAAACCAAACAACAAGACAGACATGTATTTTCACTAAATCTATCCTTTATCTGGCAATTCCCATAGTGACAAATGCCAGCTTGCTTACTTCTGTGGTGTGATCTTGCAGAGAACAAGCTGGCCAAAAATATAATTAGGAAGGACCCTGCCTCAAAGATATACTGCTGTTGATGGTTTGCTGGTATTTTATACTTGTATATTATCATGGGTGCAGGTAAGATTTCTTCTTAAATCTTGATTCATTTTGTGGTCTCTATGCAGGGTTTAAATACAGAGAAAAGAGGGCTTACTTCTGACAGCTTTCTAGGAAGTCGTCTGAAACATCTTAAACTTAAAAAATAAGAAATAAAAAAACCCTCAGTGCTGTCAAGTGGGATCCAACTCATGGTGACCATAGAGATCAAAGTAGAACTGCCCCATGGAGTATCCAACAAGTGCCTGGTAGATTTGAACTGCTGACTTTTTGGTAAGGAGTTAAATATTTTGTGTCTCTTCAAAGTAACTTCCAAGTTTAAAACAATACCTAAAATGTACCTTGAAGTAAAATTAATAGTGAACTTGACACGATTTTCTAGAAAACAAAATCTGAGGAAGGCTTAATAAGGTGATGCTTTAGGAAAATGAAAATCTGGAGCAGCAAGGGATCAAGGTGAAGAAAGGTGAGGAAGGAGGGATACCAAATAATGTAAAGCAATGAATTATCTAGCTGGCTACTACTTCGTGACAAACCACAGCCAGACATAGCAAGTTCTGTAGCAGATGAACCTCCTGGACAATTGGACTACCCAGGTAGGAGTCATGCACAAAATATAGCAGACTTCATGGGAAAGAAGAAGGAGAGAAGGTATATGTACCCATATTCCATCTCTCTGATATTTCCTATTGAACAGATGTTGCTCCATGAGAAGCTGATGCCCCACACTGCCATCTAATCCCTTTGGCAGCCACTCTCCTGATGGTAGACTCAAGTTCTGTGGTGTGGCTTTCATCCAGGTCTAGAAATGATGAAAGGAGAGCAGATACTTTACATTGACCTAATCTTGGCTGTTCAATGAAAGTCAAGTGGGAAGATATGGGACTGTCAGGGCCAGGATGGCAGAATCTCCAGGTCAGGAAAGTGGCTGAGCAAGACCAGGAGGTTAGGTAGTGCCAACGGAGTCTGAGGAGCTTATGCCTGGTGCGCATGGCTTGTGTTCGACACAAACAGTATTTATAGAACACTTGTTTCAGGCGCAAGCTGTTTGTAGGGTGTTGGGGAAGCTATTTGTCCTCTTTGAATTTCAGACTTATCTATAAAATGGAGGAATGAACAAGACCTTAAAAGCCTAACATTTTATGATTGCATTAGCCAAATGTGGAGCACTTTGAATCTGGGATTTATACTCTCTGAGAAATGAATTCCCCATGTGGATGTGGGGAGAATACCCATTTATGCTTCTGCAGAACTTGACATTTATCTTTAATTGTATTGAACAAGAACAATAAGACCCTATAACGACCCCCTTCAATAGGTTTCTACCTATTGAAGAAACATGGACCACAACCCTTTTTGTTTTCTGTTCAAACTAATTAAGACACGGATACTGAAAACACGAGCCAAAAAATCCTAAGTAGCTCATGCACACATTCACTAGTACATGTCCCCGTGCTGACCCTTTCACATAAAATAGATTATTACAATATCCACTGGGTGGGAACACACCTTACAGTTGCTGATGTCTGTAACAACAGATGTGAGTGGCAACATATCATCCCACCCCTATTGGACAGTCAACCTAACCCTGATGAACATACGACACACTCCTCTGGGCCAGAGCCAGTATGACCCGGGGGAGGGGGCATCCATAAAAAACCCAGCTGCCCCTACCATTGCGTGGTTAATAGCCTGTCCAGCCAACCACCACTGGATGCAGCACTGCTGTTCTGGTTCGTAAGTTTCCCTTTTGATGAACAAATTCACCTCTCTTGGATGGTCTCCCGGTCAGTTTTTTTGGTCTCTTGGCCACATATTCAGAACTATTCACATTGTTGAGAATAAATACTAACATCCAATCATTAATATAACTCTCAGTGTCTGCCAGCTGATTATTAATGAGAAGCTTTAATATTATTAACATATAGTAGGCAGAAAATGCACTAAAACATTTAGGACTGTTGTATAAAGTATGAATTCATATAGATATGTCACTTGTTCTGAGAAAAGTCCTTTGATATAATATGAAGTTAATCGGAATATCCTGATTTAGCTGATTAAAGTTGTTACTCTTTAGCAGTAGACTACAATCTTACACTGCTGGGTGGGTTTGTATAGACAGACAAATCAAGTCTCCCCATGACTCAACATAATACATTCATCTAGAGGCAATGCCAGGCATGAGATGGCTAATCTTTGCAAAAGTGATGGTTCCTACCTTCTGGTGTTATTTGATATCTATTACCTGAGTAATACAAACCAGAGAAGTTTCTTAAAAGAGAAGTTATCCATGTTAAATTCTTGTACTTCTTCTCATGGAGGATTGTAGTTTATGGTAACATGGAGAGAAGACCGTATCTTTATTCAACAGAATCTCAAAGCTTTGTTCCTATGATTTGGGGGAACATGCTTGGTTGCAGAACTGTGTTTTCTATAACTTATATTTATAGCCTTCCTACTATAAGCCTCGATGGCACCAGACTTTGGCTTTATTATAAGCCTTACTTCAAGAAACTTTCCTTCTAATTGGGATTTGTCTATTACTATATACCTGCCAGGTCTTAAATGTTGCTCCATAATTCTTGGATACTGATGAAATGGTAAACAGTTTATCATAATCTTGGAGATAGAGTTAAGCCCTACAATTTGGGTTTTTGTTCACATACCTGGAGGAAGGGGAGTTATCTATGATGGAGGACATACATCTCCCTCAGGGAGACACTACAGTGTGTGGTAAAGAACACAGGCTCTGAAGACAGAGCGATTCCAATCTGTTTATTCAGTCATTGAGTCATCTCACAAATATCTACTGAATTGCTGCTACATTTCAAGTATTATTCTAGGTGCTGGGATGTTACACATGAAAAAAATAAAAAGAAAAATACCCCACAAATTATTTCCCCATGTGTCCTCCATTTGCACGGTGAATTTATCAATAAACATATAATTAAATTAAAATAAATATAAATAATAAGATAAAATGAATAAATAATATGTTAATAAAATATTAGATTGTGATGGGTGCTAAGGAAGACAAAATTATGGAGAGATGGAAAAGTTGAATTTTTATAGTAGCTTGAGTGTTTTGTTTAGGAGTAGATGTATGTTTTGTGTTGCCTTAGGTTGATACGACACACTGCAGATTTTATCATCTCCATGTGAACTATTTTATGGGGCACTGCCAATCTTTTGAAAGGTTCTGTGCAAGTAAGGGATCTTAAGCTTCATAGACTTCACTGTAAATCCAATCCTGGATCAGGCAGTAACTGGACGAAACTGGCCAAGTAACCCCATCTCTCAAAGAACTTTTCCCAACTTCAAAATGAGATAATAAAGATTAGACAATAATGATCTAGTCTGCTACATTGAAATAGTATAAGACTCAAAACAAAATAGTAATTTACCCAAGGCATGCATCATTCTGCTGCATACATAATAATAACATAATAAATGTTAAATTCTTCAAAACTTAAATTTGCTATTTTTGTGTCATGGTGGTTTTACTTGCTTATTAATAAATCAGTTGATTGATTGGTTGACTTACTTGCTAAGCAGAATGTATGAACAGATCAAAATATACTAGGTTAGCTGAGGTTTTCTAATGCTCAGAGCCAGAAAGATGAAAGAAATGAGCACCTGTTGAAAGCATTTTACATGTATTTATATATTTAAACTCCTAATAAGCTACAAACATATGAGATATATATTACTATACTGTTCTTCTAGATGGAGACATAGAACCAAAGGAAGATTCAGGAAATTGCCCAAACTTACTCAGTTACACAGAAGAAGAATAGAAGTCAGTCACAGATACATTTACTTAAAAGTTAATACTGTTTAATGGTCTGAATGAATAAAGATCTTCAGCAGAAATGAATTATTCATAAAATGAAGGTAACATCTATATCTTTCAGTCTGGATCTTAAGAAAATTAATTATCAAAACAAGGTATGATGTTTACATATTTGTACTTGGCCCATTAAGGACTCAGGATTAGATTCTAACTGCCAATCCTTGAGGAGAACCTGACACAAATGAGTGGAAAGAAATGCACCAATAGGGGAAATAATCGCTGCAATGCCTGGCAGTAAAGGTCCATACACTTCGCTGGGTGGAAGAGTTACACGGTGTGATGGGTTCCTTTTGTGTGGTCTTTCTAGTCACGGTCTTGCAATTCCTTCTTAAGTGATGAAGTGGGACTGTGCAAATAAGGTAATTGTAGGCCACCAAATGGATTGATTGATTTTACCATCCCACTGGGCTTAAAATGGGTCACCTCAGAGGCGGGAAAGAGAAGATTCCTACCACCACCAAGGAGGAACAGCCAGGAGCCAGCATGTCCTTTTAACCTGGGATCCCTGTGCTGCCAAGTTCTTAGAAACAGAAGGCCAAGAAATGCTGAGCTATAACCCTGAAGATAGCAAGAAATAGCAGCAGAGACACAGCAACAGAGACCCCACAGCAGGAGACAGAGAGGTAGGCTTCCTGGTCCACAGGGAGAGAACACTGAATGCCTTTGAGCGGAGGTAGGGGGCTGGGGAGAAGAGTGCTTCTGAAAAGAGTTGAGAAGAGGCTGTCCTGGTGGAATCACTATATCTGTGAGCCTGAAGTGTAACCTGTTACTTCCCTAATAAGTCATATAATCATTAGTATGCTCTGTGAGTTCTATGTGGCCATTGCAGTGAATTATCAAATTCAGCAGAAAAGCACAGAGTTCTACGGAAGGAATGGTTGGTGTCACAATTTGTAAAGATGGCAGAGATTTCTGAGCTCCCTCTGCCTCAGGAAACAGTCTTGGGCTGTTGATCCTGATTCTCCTACCCCCTTATGTAGTTAGAGGATGTCAGAATGCACTCCTAAACTATTTTTGTAAGTTAATTCATACCTTTTTTTTTTTTAAACCAAAGACACGTAAGAATCAAAGAGTATCCTGCCAGAAGGATAAATAAAAACTATGATGTGCATAGTCAAAAGAGAAACATTTTTAAAGGTTGGTACAGAGTTTATGAAGCAGACCCATGGATCGCAAGACCATCAAGGGTTCTCATCATACTGAAGCACAAAAAAATAATTTATGCTAATAACGATCATTCTGAGTTAGCAACAAGAACTTTTGTTACATGTTCAGGTTTATTGAGATGCAGAAGTAATAGAAAATATGGAGTTTCATTGCCTTTTTTAGACAATTGTGGTCACCTGAAGAATTCATTTTTTTTTGCCAGTAACTCTGCTTGCATGAGCACAAACTGTAGACTCTGAGTGCTTTGAATCTAAACCCTGGGTCACATAGCTAAGGAATGTTGGGCAATGGCGAACGTGATTATTACTAATGGTACTACATTGGAGAAGACTTATACATTTAATGTACTCCCTCACCACCCATCTCCCCAAAAGCCAGTAGTTCGAATCCACTAGGCATTCCTTGGAAACTCTAAGAAGCAGTTCTACCCTGTTCTATAGGGTCGCTGTGAGTGGGAATCAACTCAGTGTTGGTGGATTTGGTTTTTGGTTTTATGTATTTAAATACTAGGACTTACTAATTTATATAGCTGGGAGAAAGAGAAACTTGCCTATCATAGTCAAATTGTCATACCAAGGAATAGACAGTTAAATCAACTGTTCTTCGGCATAATCGGAAACCCTGGCGGTGTGATGGTTAAGTGCAATGACCAGAAGTTTGGCAGTTCAAATCTGCTTAGTGCTGCTTGGAAACTCTATGGGGGTAGTTCTACTTTGTCTATACGGTCACTATGAGTCCGAATCACTTGACAGCAGTGGGTTTTTGGTGTGGTATAACCACCTATAGAATGGAGCAGATGCCCTTACAGACAGTGCGTTGTAAGGATTAAATACGGTGTAATTGTTGTATGTTGAAGACATAGAGTGCTAATTCCATTCTTCTGCCTATTTTCTTTATTGTTCATAATGTGGAGATTATTTAGTCCAAATTGAAATTTGGCATGTGAATGGCAGTGTCTTTTGCCTCTCAGTCCAACCATCAGGCTCCAGCATAGCTTGGCCTGATGTTTTCATGAATTTTCTGGGCATTATCAATTCAATTGTGTTCTCCCAAAATATGTGTTAGAATTTAACACCCTATACCTGCAGATGGAGGCCCCTTTGGAAATAGATTTTTCTCTGTTACAATAGTTTTTTTTTTTTTTCTGTTACAATAATGAGGCTATATCAGTGTAAAGTGTATCTTGTAACTAACAGTGTTTGTGATATAAAGACAGCATGCTAGACCCAGGGACAAGCCAGCGCAAATGATAAGAAATATAGATGCCACCTGGAGACCTACAGCAAAGCAAGGAAAGCCAGTACTAGAGGTGAGACAAGAAATTTCCTCTAGAGATGACAGCGAAACAACATCTCCCTAGAGCAAATGCCCTGAACTTTGGGAAAGTAGATTTCTGTTCTTTAGAACCATACCCTCGTTGTATTTCTGTGACAGCAGCATTAGCGAATGGAGATGCTGGGGGCAATTTAAAAAAAAAAAAAATCTTGTGTTTTTGTTGTTTTCCTGTTACATGCCAACACCTGTCATTCACAGCTGTCAGCTAATCAGCATTAGACCAGCACTTTTGCCCTAAGGGATCTTGTGGGCAAATGGGATGATTAGGGCACTAATGAAACACACAGAAGAATTTGCATGGACCATGACAGCATAGCTATCTACCATTTAAAGAGAAACTGAGCAGGTCTACCCAGGCAGTCAGTCGTGTTGTGATTAAGAGGCTGGGATACTGGCCAATTAGCAAATTTAATTCAGCAAATGATCAATTTATCAAATGACTAATCAACAAAAATTAGAGGTTTTCTCCAATGTTTAATTTCACTGGGGTTTGGCTGCAGCCAAGACTTTTTATCAGACTAGCATGGGTGTCTTCTACAGTGCTCATCATTTTGAGAATGGACAGGCTATCCCTTAAAGTCTTACTCTCAAGTTCGGGTGCTGCATCTGTTTCAGTCCTGATCCTGCACTGTTTGTGTTTGAGAGTCTTTGAAAGCTGGATCTAATGATGAGTTGATAAACTGATGAAGATTGAAGAGTTCAAGTTTGACGACTTCTGGACTCCTTTCTCCAGCTTCATTACTTGCCATCAGGGTAAGCTTGGTGAATGAACTTTGTAACCTTCGATCTGCTTCCATAAAATAGGAATGATGAGGATACCTTTACACAGGATGTGTGGAGACCGTACGATATCCCATACAATGTGCTGAGCACTGCGAAACATACAGTGAGAGCTCAAAACACTGTGGGCTGTGATTATCTTGCAAATTTCGGGTCACTTTTTGCTCATATTATTGAGGATAGAGGAGCAAGATGTGGTGATAACAGTTATAAATATTCTCCATTGCTTAATTCTTACAAGTGCTTAACATGATACACCAACAAACAAAAGAAAATTAAGCCTGAGAAATCTGCAAAATTGCTCATTTCTGTGTAATTCTAAAACTCTCCTAATGCATTATGTTGTGATTACTGCATATCATTTCTGAGTTGTTTGATTTTTTTTTTTCAATCAATAAACCTGTCCTTTGCCTCCATTCATCACAGTGTGCTGATTTTTAACACATTGATTTCCATTTAACCACGTGATGGTTTCTTAAAACTGGATGGCTTGACAATTGATGTGCACATTTAATGCTCTTACTGATTCCTTTTTTATTGCTTCTGAAAAGCTCTTATTAATATGATAGTACTTTGGAAATAAAGACACACATACTTGGAAAAAAGTATCATCCATAGATTAATATTTGCAGTGACAGAAAATTAAAAAGAATTCCATGAGGGTCACAGTATAGCTTTGAGTAAATTTCATCTGAATTTAGAGACCATGTCCAGAATATATTTGAAGTAATGAACACTAATGAGTAAAGACCAGATAGGTCAGGGGGAAAAAAAAGAAGACCAAAACAGATGTCAGGTAAGACTCTGAGATAGAGAGTAGCTAAAGTGAAGGGAAGAAATGATATGGAAGTGATGATGTGAGATGGCTCTTGGCTGAAAGCAGAGACTACCAGAAAGTTATTTTTTTTTACCTGTGTTTTATTGACTATGCAAAGATATTTGTGTGGATCATGAAAAATTATGGATAACATTGCGGAGAATGGGAATTCCAGAACACTTAATTGTGCTTGTGAGGAACCTGTACATAGATCAAGAGGCAGTCTTTCAAACAGAACAAGGGGGTACTGCTTTTTTAAAGTAAGAAAAGATGTCCATGAGGATTGTATTCTTTCACCATACTTATTCAGACTGTATGATGGGTGAATAATCTGAGAATGCGGACTATATAATAGAAGAATGTAGCATCAGAATTGGGGGAAGACTCTTTGACAACCTGTAATATGTAGATGATACAATCATGCTTGCTAATGGTGAAGAAGACTTGAAGCACTTACTGATGAAGATCACAGATCACAACCTTCAGTATGGATTACAACTCAACATCGAGAAAACTAAAATCCTCCTGATGGACAAATAAGCAGCATTGTGATACACAGAGAAAAGAGGGAAATTATAAAGGACTTCATTTGATCTGATCCACAATCAACACCCATGGACGCAACAGTCAAGAGATTGAACAATGTTGTTGTGGGCAAGTATACTGGAAAACATTTCTTTCAAGCATTAAAAAGCAAATATATCACCTTTAAGACTAAGGTGAGCCTGACCCAAGTCATGGTGTTTTCAGTCAACACATATGCATGCAAGAGCTGGATGATGAATAAAAAAGACTGAAGAAGAATTGATGCCTTTGAGTTATGCTGCTGGTGAGGAATACTGAATGAATATACTACAGACTGCCAGAAGAACAAACAAATCTGTGTTGGAGAAGTACAGCCAGAAGCAAGGATGGTGTTATGGATTGTTTTATGCCCCCTCCCCTGAAATGTGACTATCAGTTTGGCTGGGCCATGATTCCCAGTATTGTATGGTTGTTCTCTATTTTGTGATTATAATTTTAAGTTAAAGAAGGTTATGGTGGGATTGTTAATACCCTTAATAAAGTCACATCCTTGATTCTATTTAAAGCAAGTTTCACTGGGATATTATCTGCACTACCTTTTATCTTAAAATATCTTTAAACCCCAAAATGAAACCAATTGCCACCAAGTCAACTATGTCTCATAGCAATCCCATTTGACAGAAAAAACTGCCCCACAGAGTTTCCATGGAGCACCCAGTAGATTTGAACTGATGACTCTGTGGTTGGCAGCCATAGGACTTAACCACCAGGGTTGGAAAAAGAAGTAAGCTGAGAGCTGAGGGATGTCATACCATCCAGAAAGCAAGTGCTGTGAACACAGTGTATGCTTTGGCCCTCTGGTGATCAGAAAGCTGAGAGACACAGAGACAGAGACAGACAGAGTGAGAGAAAGAGAATGTCTTCCTATGGAGCTGATATCTTGAATTTAGACTTAAAGCCTACTTCACTGTGATGAAATAAATTTTTCTTTGTTAAAGCCATTCACTGTGATAGATCTGTCTGCACTAGATAATATCTGTCTGCACTAGATATTAAAGACACATAAAAAGACTTCATCTCACATACTGTGGACATGGTATCAACTAGGATCAGTTACTGGCAAAGTAAAGGGTCAGAGAAAAAGAGGAAGACCCTAGATGAGCTAGACTGACACAGTTGCTGCAACAGTGGGTTTGCGCATTACGATTGTGAGGATAGTTCAGGACTGGACACCTGTACGTAGGGTCACTGTGAGTCAGAAACAACTGGAGAGCTCCTGACAACTGCGACATTGCAGGTATCCCCCCTGAGTAACAAAATATGCATATTAAGGCCTGAAAACCCAGCCAAGACCTCAAGATCAGAAACCCAACACGACTCCCTTTGCCACAGTTGGAAAGGGTGGGAGAGGCTTGTAGTTATGACCTGTGTTGGGAGGGGGGCCAATGCAGCATCCAGGAGCGAGGCTAACTCAGTCACCAGAGCCCATGCTGGCAAGTGTCCCGACTCTTGAGGTGCCAGATGCTGCCCAGACTGATAAGGAAGCTGCAATTTGATGCCATGGGAAACGAGATGGTTGACACGTTGAGGAGATTCTTGGAAACACACAGAGGTGTACTGTGTCTTTATTGACCCACATTGTTCATATTCACCAATATTGTCAATATCATTTCTTATTGACCATCAGCTCCTTTCTTAACAATGTTTTATGGCTCTACCCATGGTGGAGAAAAGAACTTCAAAGAAAGTTAAAACCATCTGGAAGAAAATGGTGTTCATTGTTTGTTTCTTTTTCCTTTTCTTTTCCTGGGTTGTTTATTTTGCCTTAAAAGAGATTTCACACCAGGACCATTTGGTTTGTAGGCACTACAAAGAATGTCATTTGTAGCTGTGATTCCATTGTCTTCAAAGAAACTTTCTAAAGTTAGTCACAGAATACTCTTCACTGTAAGAAAATGTCGTAATTACAGCAGTCAAGTGCGCCTTGTGTGTGCACGTGTGTACACACACACACATACACACACAGTGTATTTTCCACTGTACTTCATAATGGACAAAAACAACTTATAAGCTCAATCATCTTGCATCTTTAGGATTAGTCATTGTATCTGGTCACTGCATTTTTTACATATTAGTTTTACGTATTATGTATTAGTTATCTTTTTTATTTTTAGAAACTAAATGACATGATAATTTTAGAATTATGCAAAATTTTTAAACATTGTTCCCATACACTCTACTCATATTTCTCCCTGTTATTAACGTCTTGCATAACTATGGTATGTTTGTCACAGTTAGTGCCCCAGTATCGATATTTCATTATTATATAATTTGTTCATTATTCCTTATTTTTACCTATTTTCTTTTTCTGTTCCAAGATCACATCTAGCATACTACACTACACACAGTTGTTTTGTCTCCTTAGATGTCTCTTGGCTATGATAGTTTCTCAGAATTTCTATACTTTTGATGACCTTGGCTGTTTTGAGGAGTACTGACTGGTGTGTCTCAGAATGTCCTTCAGTTGGAATTTGTCTAATGTTTTACTTCTGATTAGACTGGGGTCGTGGGCTTTTGGGGAGAATACCACAGAGACGAAGTACCTTCTTATCACATAATATCAAGGGAAGATAATGTGAGCATAACTTATCATGATAACATTAACTTGATCACCTGATTGATGCAACATTTGTCATGTTTCATTACTGTAAAGTTACTCAGATATTAATTTTGTCAAGCTGAGTGCCGTCGAGTTGGATCCGACTCTTAATTTTAACGATTAATTAAAAATATATCTTATTGTGCTTTAAGTGAAAGTTTAGAATCCAAGTCAATTTGTCACATAAAAATTTACATACATACACTACTATGTAACTCTAGCTGCTCTTGCCTTCACCCTGTGACAGCACAGTCCTTTGTAGAATGTATTTCCTCTGTCCATTCAACCAGCTCCTGTCCCCCTCTATCCTCTCATCTGGCTTTTGGGCAAGAGCTGCACAGTTAGCCTTATGTGTATACTTAAGGTAAGAAGCACACTCTTTGCCAATATCCTTTTATGTTTTATAATATAGTCCAATCTTTGTCTGAAGAGTGAGCTTTGGAAATGTTTTCAGTTCTGGGGTAACAGTCCTGTGTCTTTTGGGGACCATCCAGTCTATTAGACCATCAAATCTTATCTTCCTAATAGAGTTTGAGCTCTGCACACCCATTTTTCCCCACTATGTTAAGGACTCTATGTTGTATTCCTTGTCAGGGTAGTCATTCATGGTGGCTGGGCACCATCTAGTTCTTCTGGTCTCATATTGATGCAGTCTCTGTCTGATACGGCCGTATCTGTCTCTTGGGCTCATATTTTTCTATGTCTTTAATGGCTTTCATTGTCCTCTGTTCCAGGTGGGTTGGGAACAATTGATGTTACTTAGATGGCAGCTTGCTAGCTTCTAAGACCCCAGATGCCAGTCACCAAAGCAGGATTCAGAACATTTTCATAAAAATACTTTGCCAAGCCAATCGATGTAGATGTCCCTGAAACCATGGTCCCCAGACACCCTGTCCCTGCAACTGTATTCTTCGAACTGTTAGGTTATTTTTAGGAATCCTCTTAGCTTTTGGTTTATTCCAGCTGTTCTGACCACCCTTCTACTGTGTGCTGTCTCTCCCTTCATCTAACCTAATTCTTACCTGCAATCTAATCAAGGAATACCGCTCTCCCTTCTTTCTCACTCTTGTAACCATTGAAGAATGTCTTCTGTGTTTAAACTTTTTCTTGAGTCCTTTAACAGTGGTCTCATACAATACTTGCCTTTTGCAACTGACTGATTTCGCTCAGCTAATGTCGTCCAGATCTTTCTGTGTTAAGTTTCCCGAGAACACCGTTGTTCTTTATCATTGCATAATATTCCATTGTGTAAACATACCATAGTTTGTTTATCCATTTATCCATTGCTAGCCACCTAGTTTGATTCCATGTTTTTTCTACTGTAATCAATGCTGTGATAAACATTGGTGTGCATGTGTTTGTGTGATAGCCCTTGTTTCTCTAGATGTTTCCAAGAAGTGAGATTTCTGAATTGTATGGTATTTCTATTTCTAGCTTTTGAGAAAGCACTAAATTGATTTCCAAAGCAGCAGTGCCATTTTATATTCTCAGAAGAGGGGCATAAGTGTTCCAGTCTCTCTATAACCTTTCCAACATTTGTTGTTTTGTGTTTTTTGATTAATGCCAGTCTTGGTGAGATGGTATCTCATTGTCATTTTTATTTGGATTTGTCTAATGATTAATGACTGTGAGTATTTCTTCATGTAGCTGTTCTCTGCCTGGATGTTTTCTTTGGTGAAGTGCGTATTCGTATTATTTCCCACTTTTTAAATTGGATTATTTGTCTTTTTGTCATTGAGTTATTAGAGCCTAGATGCTGACTGCATTCTGATATTTTCCCCCGGCCCTGTAGCTGTCTTTGTACTCTTTTGGAGAAGTCATTAGATAAGTATTAAGTGTGTGATTTTCAGGAGTTCCTAGTTATCTGTTTTCTCTTCTGGTGTTTGTGCATCATTAGCAATATTTTGTAGTCTGTTTATGCTGTGTACTAGGGTTCCCAGCATTGTCTCTATTTTTTCTTCCATGAGCATATCATTTTAGATTTGATGTTTTTGTCTTTGGTCTGTTTTGAGTTAGTTTTTGTGCCTGGTGTAATATATGCATTACGAGTTAGTTTTACATCCCTCCTCATTCCGAAAATAAGCAAAGGTATTCTTATATAAATATATGTGCTATGAATGGACAAAAGTAGATGAAACAAATAGGAGGAATAGGGAAATGTGGGCAAGAAAGTAAGAAAAAGCAGTGACAAAGTAAATTCATAGCAATGTCCACTAGAATCAAGGCTTACAACTGATTTGGAAAGATTCAGTAACTGCCAAGATAAACAAAGGAAACTTACTGTTGCATAGCAACTAAATGTGTTGTTATGGGATTTTTACCTGAATAGGAAACTAACAGTAGTGCCCCAATCGAAGAGGACAGCAACCACATTGCTTTGAATGTGTGCTACTCTGCATAATCAGTCCTACCACTAATTGAATCTCCCACATAAAGCTCCTGAAACATCTGGGATCCATGATCACAGCCGTTCAGTCAGCCATAAACTTATTAGGGCACTGCTCTTTGTTTCTTGCTTGGGTCAAAATCCCATGGTTACAGAGTTAGTTGCTGTGCAATGAACCACTGCCCTTGTTTACCTCAGCAGTTACTGAACCATTCATGGACCATTCCAAACCAGTTTAAAACCCTGGCCAGATGGGTTGCACCCACCAGAGACAGATGAAAAATTTAGCTCTAAACTTCTCATAAGCCAGAGTGTAAAAAATAGAAAGACAGTGTGTCAGGAGACTGGTATTTGTTCACAGGTTTTTGTCCCAGTTTTGTCCTAATGCTGGGGTCCACTAAAATGTCTAATATTACTCCCCTAGAAAATGATAGTGTGATGTGATGGCTATTCTTATTGTTAGTTTCCCTCATGTTGATTCTGACTTACGGTGATCTAATATGTGCAGAGTAGAATTTCTTCACAGTGTGTTCAAAGGTGTGACATTTTCAAAGTGGACTGTGAGACCTTCTTTTCAGAGGAACTGCTAGGTGGATTTAAACCTCCAAAGTTTCTGCTGAGTTGTGTGCTTAGCCATTTTCACCACCCTGGAAGTGATACATACTTGCTATGTAAGAAAGGAAGATAAGACATCATAATTAAGCAGAGTTCAATCATGGTAGTAAGTGAGATGGTAAATCTATTTGGTCAATTTATGCAGTTCTTTAAATACGGCCAATCCAAGGTTTAAATTTATGATGTTTTTAGTAATGAATGGGTTGCTTATTTTTCAGACAATTGCCCTCAACATCGTTCTCCTTAAGTGAGCTTTCCATAAGGATTGAGTCATCCAAGTTATATAGAAGAAACAAACAAGCAAACAATGATAAAGATGTATCTATGTGGCTATGATGTATTTTCAAAAGTAAGTCAGAGTTTATACTATCTTAGAAGTAACAGTGACAGATTAGAAACCTATACACAAACAGTATTTTATAGATTAAAAAAAACAAAACAGAAGGGCACATTGAAGTACTCAATAACAGGCAAGGTCAGGACTCAGAGATTAAATCTCTGTCCCCAGAGTTCTCCGTAGGATATATTGGTACATCAGGGCAGACCAGCAGACTTCATCCTGCCTGTTATTTTAGCAGTGGCTTCAACACCAGCAGCTCACAACTTATTTTTATTAGATTTGTCAAGGCATGGTTTTGGGACCCCAGCTTTGGGGTCATTCAAGTCTGGTTCCAGTCCGGGGTCATTATTGTCCACTGTCCTTTCTACCATGCCTAGCACAGTGGCTGGCCCATAAACAGCACTCAACATTTTTGTGTTACAACACTTCAGTGATGTCTACAAGATGTACTCAAAGTAAGTGTTGACTGACTGGATAAGTGGATGAATACCTGAATAAATTCAAATTTTAACATTTCCTTACTCTGTACTATTGGGCCAAGTGGCAACAATAATATCTGATCATCCATTTGTCGGGGGAGAGTATGTGAGATCAGAGATATATATGCAAGTGAAAACATTCGGTACTTCATTTGACTTGTGATGAAACCAATTGCCATCGAGTTGATTCTAAGCATGGGCCCAATTTATGTGTGTCAGACAACTTGCACCGAAGGGCTTTCAACACCTGATTTTTTTGGAAGCTGACCTTCAGGTCTTTCTTCTGAGATGCCCCTGGGTGGCCTTGAACTTCTAGCATTTTGGTTAACAGTCCTATTGAGTTAACTGTTTGCACTACCCATGAACATGTAATAAAGCACACGAGGTCTGACAACGAAGTCTGAGAACTTAATTGTTCTAAGTGCTATGTACCTCGTTGACAAATATCACTGTGGTCACCTTCAAAGTACTCCCCTTGGGAAGCTATACTGTACCAATGCCAGCACCTTCAAAGCAATTTTGGAACTCTTCCTGGAATGGCCATTGTGCATGGTAGCAAGGTGACAAGTTAGCAAACTTAAATTGTATAGTCTGTGATGGAGTTTTCAGCCAGTAAACAAGTAATTGTATTGGAACGCCCTCCTTACTCACCAGATCTGTTCCCAGTGACTTTTTTTTTTTAACCCAAAGATAAAGGAAATATTGAAAGGAAGATATTTTGGTAACATTCAGGGTATCCATGGTAATACAACGACAACTCTGATGACTATTCCAGAAAAAGAGTTCCAAAATTGCTTTGAAGGGTGGACTAGGCACTGGCATCAGTGCATAGTTTCCCAAGGAGAGTACTCGGAAGGTGGCCACGGTGATATTCAGCAATGAAATATGTAGCACTTTTTCTAGGATGAGTTTGCAAACTTGATTGTCAGAATCTAATTGTATATAAGAACAAGTTAGCCGCCTCCCCAGATAGGCTCCGTGTCTTTCAGGCACTGTGTTTTTTCCTCTCTAAGATTTCACCCACTTTAATTCGCATCAATTTGTTCTCCTTATCTTTGGAAGGAAGTAGAAAAGAAATTATGTCTTATCAAATTTACATATCAATTATAAGACACATTCCAATTTTAGAATTGTTGAAACATGGGGAAGAACATGCTGATTGAATGCAAGAAAATATGGATTTTTTATCTGTGAATTATTAAGCTGAACTGCTGAGACAATGGCGTTTAAATGCATTTTTCTCAGGGACAGATTACCCTTGAGCACACCTCCTGGTTTCAGCTCTAAGAGTTGGAAAACTCAGTTTCTGCTCTCCAGAGAAGGAGCAGTCCTCGGGACCTTGCCCAGTAGTCAGCGCGTCCCTGGTTACAGCAGAAGGCACAGGAGGCGCAGACACGAGGAACACCCGGAAGCTCCATGTAAGAATCACTCACTCCCAAGGGCAGACGTGCACAGCCTGGCCCATCTGTGCTAAATGTATGTGAAAGTCACTGCTAAATGTGCAGTTTGCTTAGTGATGGAATAAAGACGACTTAAATTAATGGATATTTGAAATCCATCCTTCTAACACAATTATTGGAGCAAGAGATGTAAATTATTTCCATTAGTTTGTTCCCTCCCCTCCCAACAGACTGCTCCTTTGACTCTGCAGTGCTGCTGTCTGCTTTGTTCCCAGTGAACTTAATTCATCAGGTGAGTCTGCTTCCAAGCTCTTAGTGCCTCGCATATAACACTTCAATTAAACTGAGAAGAGTAATTACTTAAAGTGACAAACAGAAGAATGCTGATTAACTACAAAGTTCATTTCAGGGCACTTAAACCAGACTAGTGCAAAGTAAAGAGGTCACGATTTAATGTATTTGCTTGACTTGCTTTTGTAAAACACTGTTCTTCATTATAATAATGCCAAAGAGTGAAAACGTGTTATATTAACAAAGAATTAATGACTCTTGGTTACTGAAGAGATCTGAGTTCTGTGCTTCTTGTTCATGAAGTGTGGAAGATTCACGATAGAGAATAAAGTTAATGATCTCAGATTTTACTCTTGTTATAAATATTTCAAATATATCTTTGCATTACTAATGTTCAGGGTAGAAAACCAAACAGTATATTTGTATTTAAAACATCTTAAATCTTGACTGATTAAAATCCAATTGTATAAATATTTAGGAAAATTTTCACTAGGATTACATGTTAGATACGTAGTTATTGTTAGATGTTGTCCAGTTGTTTCTGATTCACAGTGACCCTACTTACAACAGAATGAATATGACATATTAAGACATAGCATATACCTATTCTAGGTGACTATATGAAAGTGCCATGCTATGTGTTAAAAATATTCAACATTGGATTTTTGCCGTGTGGGTCTTAAACTTAGTAAGTGACTCAAATAAGAAGAGAAGCCACTAATAAAACAAAAATAGTGATTGCTGAAAAATGGAGTCAAAAGATAAATAGTCTATCTCCTTGCCAAAACTTATTAATCATGCCATATGCTTTGTATTTACATTTGTCTCAATATTTTCACAAGAATCTGTAAGTATTAGAATTCTTAGAATAAAACAGCTGAGAAAATTAGAAGTTGAATCAGTTAAAGACACAAGTTGAACTTGCTGTTGTTTGAGGAGCGCCTGGCAGATTTGAACTGTCCTGGTAATCACAGATTTTTTATATTAAAATATAAACTGAGATCCAATTTTTGCAAAAAATTGGGTGTCTGGAAACAGGGTCAGTACTTTATGTTGTTGGAATTAAAGAATGATCATAACTGAAGAACAGTAAAAGTGAAAATGGATTTGGAACGTGTTTGGAAAAGAACTCTAGATATATTTTTAAGTATCAGAGGTAGTACGTTCTACTGGAAATGATAGGAGGTATTTTCCTGTTGTCATAGTTACTGGGCAACAACAGGTATGTAAACTTCAAGTAGCTCAATTTTTCTAGACAACGATTCCTTGATTCCCCACCACCCTGTCCCAGGAATCTGCTCTGTCAGTTACCCTTTTCTCATTTCAGACTTCTCTTTCTCCCAGTCTAATCACTTCTTCCTTCCATATACTTCTATACTTCTTTTGATAAAAAAAAGAAATACACCCCCCAAACTTATTATATTTATTAAAAAACTTCCCTAAACTCTTTCTCTAGTTACTATACTACTTTTGACTCTCCCTTCTCCATCAAATGTGTATCTGAGTGTCTTCATTCGCTGTTCCCATTTGCTCCCATCCTGATCACTCTAAAAAGCTCTATAATCGTGACTGTGGTTGTATCACTTCATTAAGAACACACAGAAAATTTGACTAGCGGCTCTCCCAAAGGCAAATTCAATAGACAGTTGTGAGTTTTAATCTTGTATGACTCCTTCACGGAGTGGTACTGTGCTGACTCTTTCCTATATCTTGAAACCCTCTTCCTTAGTTTCCATAATGTTTTTCTCTTGGGATTTTTTTTAACTCTTCTCAGTCCTTTATTCACTCTGACTCTCCTCCTGATGAGAGTCTTCTTCTTCTAGATCTTAAACAGTGGTATTACTCAGGTTTTCTTCTTAGTTGCACTTTTTTCCAGATTCTACCTTGCATCTTGTGATGATACCATCCCTGCCTTTTATTGTACAATCATCCATGCTTTGATGAAGAACAATTTATATCTTTAGGCCACATTTCAGATCTTTACTTTTTACTGTCTTCTGTATGCCTTATTTTATCCATGTTTGTTGTAATAGTTTTTAAGCAAAGCACATCTTTTTTTCCTTTCTTTCATTTTTTTTTTTTTTTTTTTTTTTTAAATCTTGTCATCTTGACAAGAATTTATGATCTACTCTGATTAGGGGATCTTTTTCTTTCCCTTCAGGAAAATGCATATAATCATTTCTTAATTGTGGGTGACAAAAATAGACAAAAGTAACAATCCTAATCACTGTCCATTTAAATAAAGGAATGCAAACAAACAAACCAAAAAAGTTGACAAAAAAAATTACCATTGCTAGTATCCAAATCAGAGTCAGACAGTTATATCCTAATGTTTTAACCAACTTAGGGCCTCTTGAATAATCATTTTTGTGTAATTCCTTCAGGGTGTTTCTTAGAGTACAGTTTGGGGAAGGGATAAGAAGTTACATCCTTGATGATCACACGGTGTATGAAGAGTTTCTAGACCTGATGATTTCAAAGAAAAATTATTGATCCCTGAAGAAGGATACTGTACTTGGTAAAGGTAAAGTAGAGGGTCAGTGCAAAAGAACAAAAACCTCAGCAAGTTGGTTTGACACAGTGCCTGCAACAACGGGCTCAAAGACAGCAACGCTTCTGAGGATGGGGCAGTACTGAGCAACTTTTGGTTCTGTTAGACGATGGACGGCCATAAGTCATCACTGACTCAGCGGTACCCAACAACATTTTTGTGCGTTTTGTAGAATTTGAAGTTCTTTGTCAAAATGATTACTTCCCATCTGACCATGCAGTATAATGGGTGTGTGTGGCTGATTCTCCAGCTGCTGGTGAATAAGAGGGGGCTAGGAAGTCAGTTAAGGAGTAGAATCTGGTATTTATCGCTGTAAATATTAAAGATGAGAAAGATTTCAAGCATATACACCAAAGAGTCAGGCAAGTTAATAAATCATGATCCCCTGTTTTCTGGAGTCATGCATTTACGGAGTTGTGTTGAAAACAATGCATTATGGTAGTTAGAAAAGAGTGAGTTGCAGGAAACCATTTATTTGGGTTCTTGATCTTTCCTGTTGACAGTTCCTCACAGGAAAGGATTCATTACGGGATCAAATCATTAGGTATCTGTGCAAAGCTAGGCATTTAACACCAAAAAAGACATACACGCAGGTGCTAAGATTACTCTCCTATACCATCAATTTATGTCTCAAAATCAGAATACATGTAGCTAACTCTTTATCTTTCTTCCCAAACCTGCTCTCACAAACAGACTTATTTCCTGGTTTGTAGTGTTACTATTCACTAGCTGGCCAAGCCTGAAGCCATGACTCAAACTCAGTGTCTCAGTATCTCCATCATCCCACATGCTGATTCTGATTTCTGAATATCTCTTCAGTTCCTGCTGTTTTCCTCACCATCCTTACCTGGGTTGTGGTCTCCAGCACAGCTCTCATAGGGACCATCGGTCTCAGTATCCACCCCTCCCACCACTTTGTGATCAAAATAATGATTCAAACAATTAAATGTTATGCAGACTGTGGAGTCTCTAGATGGTGCAAACAGTCAGCACACTCAGTTGCTAGCAGAAAGATTGTAGGTTCAAGGCCATCTAGAGCTGCTTCAAATGAAGCCTGACATTCTGCGTCTGAAAAAGTCAGCCATAACAATTCCATAGAATACATGCCTACTCTGACACTCGTGGGCTTACTGTCAATCAGCATCCACCGGATTTTTTTTTTAAGTACAGCTTTCATTTCACTTGACGAACATTTTTTACTGCCCAAACCAAAACAAATAAACAAACAGAAGAAAGCATTGGGTTGGATAACCCCAAATGTTCCTCCTAGGCCATCCATTCAAAGGTTCTAAGATGAATGTCCATATCAGGAACAAGGAAAATGACATCCCATGTTTAATGTAATTATGAGTTCTCAGTTGGAAACTGGTGGCTTAGTGGGTAAGTGCTACTTCTGCTAACCAGAAAGACTGTAGTTCAAACCCTTCAGGGCCTCTTTGGAAACTCTATGAGGCAGTTCTGCTAGACTCATAGAGTCGCTATGAATCAGAATTGACTTGATAGCTACAGGTTTTAGCGGGGCCTAACACAGATTGTAAGACTATCAAACTCTTCCCTTTCCCTGTTAAGCTTTTTCATGTTTCAGAAACTTGTCTGAGATTAGCATATAACATCATCACCATCCAATCTGAAAACAAGAATCCCTGATTTTTACTATGTGGGAGGCATTATGGTGGACTCTCTTGGGTATATAGACATCTATACAAAATGGCAAGTAGTTTAAGGAGCTATATTCTGTCAGAACTTGAGTCAGCCACACTCTTTACCGGTAATAGTAACAATGTTTGTGTGAATATTCAAGATGGTACCACAAAGCCGTGCATTGACAACGTGTCTCCTGTTCTTGTAACATATTCTTAATTCATTCCTCCTACGAGAGAGTGGGTGCTTTGAAGTGCTTATTATACAACTGAAAGGGTTATGCAAGTTTTCGTTGTTAAATTGATTTATTTTTTTAAACTCAAGTCAAATTTTTTATATTCTTTCCGGCAAAATCTATTAACATGTAAATATTATACGAGGCAATAGCTCATATCTTACATAACAAATGTGAAATTTCACAAATAGTTAATAAATATGGTCATTGTTGTTAGGTGCCGTTGAGTTGGTTCTGGCTCATAGCAGTCCAGAAATATACAGCAGAATGAAAAACTGCCCAGTTGCACACTGTCCTCCAGTTATTGCTATGTTGGAGCTCACTGATATATTCGCTTTGTCAATCCATCTCCTTGAAAGCTGTCCTTGTCGCTGACTTCTCTTTTACCAAGCATGATGTCTTCTCCAGGATCTGGACCCTCCTGATAACTGTCTATGGCACATGAGACAAAGTCTCACCATCATTGCTTCTAAGGAGAATTCTGACTATACTTCTTCTGAGACAGATTTATTTGTTCTGCTGGAAGTCCATGGTACACTCAGTATTCTTCACTGATACCATAATTCATGTTGGTGAAAATCTTCAATATTTTCATCTTTGGCATTAATGATTGGTGTGTAAATTGAATAAGAGTCATGTTAACGGGTCTTCCTTGCAAGCCTAAGGATATTGTCCCATCACGTACTGCATTGGGCTTCAGGTAGATCTTGAAATGTTCTTTTTGAGGATGGATGTAACACCATTCCTCTTCAATTTGTTGTTCCTAGCACAGTAGACCATACCAGTTTTCAACTGAAAAGGGCCAGTACAAGTCCATTTGAGCTTGTCAAAGCCTACTATGTTGATATTTACCATTCCTGCTACTTCTTGACAACTTTGAATTTGTCTTGTTTCACATTTTGTACATTTCATGTTCCAAATGTTGGTGGATATTTGAATCTATTTTTCTCATTTTGAGACACCACACATCAGTAAATGAAGGCCCCAAATGCTTTATTCCATCTACATTACTAGTGCTGACTCTACTTTCAGAAGGCAGATTTTCTCCAGTTGTATTTTGAGTGTTTATAATCTAAGGGGCTCATCTTCTGCCAATATTATCTCTGTATCAGATAGTTTCCCACTGCTGTTCATAAAGTTTTCATTGGCCTTTTTTTTTTTTAAATGATTAAGTGAAAGTATACAATCCAAATCAATTTTGCATATCTGCCTCTCTACAACTCTATCTTCTCTCCTCCCCCAGGGACAGCACACTCCTCTTTTTCACTCTTTACTTCTAGCATCCTTCCAGTGAAAACCTGTCCTCTCCTCTCTTCTCCCTCCCCTACCCAGAAGGAAACCAGTAGGACACCTTCTAGAAATGTATAAATCACAAAGTACACACACCACATGCTCACTCTGTGTCCCCGAGTCCAGTCCATTCTTTATCTGAAGTGTCCACCTCAGTACCAGTTTCAGGTGTGGGCCATCAGCAGGTCTAGGATCCATGTTTCCTGGGAACCCTTCAGGCTATCAGACCGTCAGATATGGTCTTTTAGTGAAGTTCTTGATCTGTGCCCCTCTTTTTCTTGAGCTCCATTGGGGACTCTACTTTGTGTTCCCTATAAAGGCTGTCTTTGGTGGTAGCTGGGTGCCATCTGGTTCTTCTGGTCTCAGACTGATGTGGTCTCCCAATAATATGGGTCCTTCTGTATCCTGGGTTCATTCTTCCTAGTGTCATTAATGTTCTTGGTCATCATCTGTTCCAAGTAGATTGGGACCAGTTGATGTTCCTCAGATGGCATCTTGCTGGCTTTTAAGACCTCAGACCCTAGACACCACTCACCAACATGGGGTCCAGAAGACTTTCATAGCAAAAGGCTAGTTATGCCAGTTGGCCTCCATGTCCCCTGAAAACACAGTCCCCAGACCCCTGTCACTGCTACTTTAACCTTTGAAATGTTAGGTTGAATTTAGAAAACCTTTTGGTTTATGGTGTAGTCCAGTTATGCTGACCTTTCTTCCACTGAGTGCTGTCACACCCTTCACTTAACCAAATTTCTATCCACTGTCTAGTCTATGAATAACCCTCTCTCTCCCTCCTCACCCTTGTAGCCATCAGAGTCTTTTCACTTATGCGTAAGTCCTTTTTTAAGTCCTTACAGTAGTAGTCTCATACAATACTTGTCTTTTTGAAGCTGACTCGTTTCATTCAGCATAATGTCTTCTAGTCGATACTAGTTTATGAGATGCTTCCTAGAATCATCATTGCTGTTTATCATTGCATAGTGTTCCATTGTGTGTATATACCATAGTTTATCCGTTCATCTGTTGGTGACACCTAGGCTGAGTCCATCTTTTTGCCATTATTGACTGTGATGCAGTGAACATTTGTGTGCATGTATCTGCTCATGTGACAGCCCTTATTTCTGTAGGATACATTCCAAGCAGTGGGATTGCTGGATCATGTGCTTTTTCTATTTCTAGCTTGTTAAGAAAATACAAATTGTTTTCCAAAGAGGTTATACAATTTTGCATTCCTACCAGCAGTGTAAGGGAGTTCCAATCTCTCCACAGCCTCTCAGTATTTGTTGTTGTGTGTCTTTTTTGGATTATTGCCAACATCATTGGGGTGAGATGGCAACTCCTTGTAGTCTTGATTTGGGTTTCTCTAACAACTAATGATCTTGAACATTTCCTACTGTATCCTTTGGCTGAATATCTTTGGTGAAGTGTCTGTTCCATGTCCTTTGCTCATTGTTTAATTGGGTTATTTGTCTTTTTCTTGTGGATACTTACAGTATCTTGGTGATTATGGAAATTAGACATCAATCCTATATGGAGTTGCCAAATAATTTTTCCCCATTCTGTGAGTGGTCTTGCATCACAGCAACATGAAAGCCACTACGGTATAACAAACTAGCAGTAGTTATAAATCCACATGAGGAAATGAGTTTGAGAAAAATTAAACAGCTAATCATTAAGAGGGGAAGCAGTAAAGTGGGAGAATTGCTCATTCTTTTTTGTACTCTTATTTTTGAGATTAAAAAAGGATGAAGCCCAAAACTAAAAAAAGTCCAAAGTAAAACAAATAGAAACAAAGCCATCCTGGCACCTAGTGTGTCCTGAAATGACTGTTGCTCTTTTTGAGTCTTCTCAAAAAAAGAGTAAGAGTAATCTGATAGAATTTTTACAGCAGTGAAGGCAAGACCTATTCACCTTGAACTTGCTCATTTTTATTTCCTGCTTTTAGTGATGCATGGAATCCTGGGAAGGCAGGATGAATAATAGTCAGCTGCAGAGCCGATATATTCGTGGTTTCAGATCCTGACAGGCTTTCACAAGCTGTGTCATCTTGGAGAAATTAGTACTAACTCTTTTCCTTAAGTGTGTCATGTGAGGCTGTGCTTCCAGAAGGCAAAGAGTTAGTGTCTCTGCCTCCATGGAGGCCTTTTTCAGAAGGCTGGACTTTCCAGCCTCTGCTTGCTTTGTGATTTCTTTTTCTCCAGACTGATGCCCTAGCACCTATGGGCCTTGAGCAATGGTCTATAGTGTTTGGAAGGTAAGAAAGACATGTAGGATAATATGGCAGGAATTGCACATGCCTAGATAACAAGTATTGCGCTTATATTTTTAAAGGAGAATATCTCTTTATAGGGCTGTCAGATATATTTCATGTGAAGAGTGAACATACTTTGAAGGTTTGAATTCTATAGACCAATTAAATAAGAAAAATTACAGTTGCAAAAGATGATGATACTCAGTTCTCTCAAGAAAATCAGAGTTATTAGCTGTATGTGCATATACACACAATGTATATACATACACAAAATGTATGTTTGTATGTATGTGAACATGTATGTTGTTGTTAGGTGCTGTCAAGTCAGTTCTGACTCACTGAGGCCCTATGCACAATGAAGTGAGGTACTGCCCAGTCCTGTGCCATGTCCACAATTGTTTTTATGCTTAAGCACATTGTTACAAACACTGTGTCAGTCTATCTTGTTGAGGATCTTCCTCTTTTTCTCTGACCCTCATTCTACCAAGAATGATGTCCTTCTCCAGTGATTGATTCCTCCTGCCAACACGTCCAAAGTTTGTAAGATGCAGTCTTGATATCCTTTCTTGCTTTCAAGGAACACTCTGATTGTAGTTCTGCCAGGAAGGGTCTGTTTGTTCTTTTGACAGTCCATGGTACATTCAATATTCTTCTCCAACACCACAATTCAAAGGAGTCAATTTTTCTTCTGTCTTCCTTATTCATTGTCTGGCTTTTGCAGGTATACAATATGACTGAAAATACCATGGCTTAGATCAGGCGTCTTCAAGGTGACATCCTTACTTTTCAACACTTTAAAGACGTCTTTTGCAGCAGATTTTTCCCAATGAAATGCATTTTCTGATTTCTTGACTGTTGCTTATATGTGTGTATGGATATATGTATATATCCATACACACATGTATGTGTAAACCAAAAACCAGTCCTGCTGCTGTAGAGTCAATTCTAACTGAGAGCAACCTGACAAACAGAGTAGAACTGCCCCATAGAATTTCCAAGGAGTGCCTGGTGGACGTGAACTGCAAACCTCTCGGTTAGCAGCCGTAGCACTTAAGCACGAAGCCCCCAGGGTTTTCATATACATGCACATAGGTGTGTGTGTGTGTGTGTGTGTGTGTATTCATCAGTTTTCAGGTTTGGGTGTGGGTGTGTGTTTTCATCATCTTAGTTTTGGGGCAAATTTTGTATCTTTCAGATATATGGTTTCCTTTGCTTTGTATGAAATAAATTTGTTAATATGTTTTGAAGAAAACTTAGTAGCTTCTGAACAAACTACATATCCTGCTTTTCATAGAAAGCCCACATCTATAAATTTCACAGAGAAGAGCTGATAACCAGATTTTGTAGTTTTGATTTATTTCAAAACACTTTCTTGTAGAGATTGTGATGCTATGTGTGTGTCAGTCTCAGTCCGTACATGTTAGAACCAGCCAGTTGCCCTCACTGAGCTTTCATACCCCCTTAATGTCACTTTGATACAGTAGGGTGAGCTGGATCCCAGAAATGCTAATTCAACTGCATGCAAAACCTAGACAATGAAAAAGGAAGACTAAAGAATAATTGCTGCATTCAAATTGTGGTGTTGGTGAAGAATATTAATTACATGATGACCTGCCAGGACAAGGAAGTCATCTGTCTTAGAGGAGCCAGAGGAAGCACAGCCAAAATGCTTCTTAAATGGGAGGATGGAGAGACTGGGTTCACTTATGTTTATTTTGGACATGTCCAATCACTGGAGAAAGAAATCAAGCTTGTTAAAGTACAGGAACAGGAAAGAAGAAGGAGACTCTCATTAAGATGGGTTGACGCACTGGCTGTAAAATGAGCTCAAACATAGCAATGACGGTAAGGATGGCACAAGGCCAAGAAACTTTGTTTTTTATATATAAGGTCACTATAATTTGGAGCTGACTTGATGGCAGCTAACTTCAGAAACCAAAGTCTTATATCATTAATCAGAATAACTACCCTTACAAGTCTTATATCATTAATCAGAATAACTACCCTTACAAGTAACTACTCTGCAAGAACTATTTGGAATTCTTGTATCCCAGATCATCACCAGGGACTTTAATAATCAAAACAGAGAATGCTAGAAAAAGAACCATCACTGAAAATAGTGGTATTCTAAATAGTGAATTGTGAAAAATATCTTGAACACACTCCCTGTCCTTACGTTCTTACGGAAGGTGTAAAATCTGGCTGGCCATTTATCCCTAGAGTTTAGGAACTAGTATCAGGCTTTGTTTCCTAAATGATTCTGTACCCCATCACATGTGTGGAGAGCTCTTCATTGCCCAACTCTGAGAAGAGTTTACCTTGATCATGTGTTTGAAACAGAGCTTCAGAAACCTTCACTGAGTTGACAAAAGAGATTTGTAACTAATTTTTCTTACTTGCAAAAAAAAAAAAAAAAATGCTGGATATATTGCAGACTCTTTTCTGAGTTTTTCTTTCATTGAAACCAGATAACAGGTCACATGGTCTTAGGCTAGGTTCTCTAGAGAAGCATATAAGTATATAGAGAGACTGATACCAAGGAAATGGCTCACCCAACTGTAGAGGCTGGAATATCTCAAGACTGTGGATCAGGATACAGGCTTCTCCTGATCCAGGTACCCATGGGGGCTGGTAAACTCAGGATCAGCAGGACACAGAGCAAGGCTCTTGTTGACAACCTGCAAAGACCAACTGTTTTAGTCAGCTAGTGTTGCTCTAACAGAAATATCATAAGAGGATAGATTTTGGAAAGAAACGTTTATTCTTATCCAGTCTGGTAGGCTACAAATCCGAATTCAGAATGTCCACTCCAAGGAAGGCTTTCTCTCTGTCACCTCTGGAGGAAAGTCCTGTGTCGCGTTAGTCTTTGGTCTGGGAGCATCTTGGTGCAGGAACCTCAGGTTTGAATGATGTGGTCCTCTCCTCCTGCTGCTTTCTTGATGGTGTGAGGTTCCCCCTCTCCACTTGCTTCCTTTTTCTCTTTTTTTAAAAATCTATTGTAAGATATAAGGATAAAAGGTGGTTGTCATGGATTGAATTGTGTCCCCTAAAAAATATGTGTAGCTGTGTGGCTGGTACATGATTCCGTGTATTCTATAACTGTCCTCCATCCTGTGATTTTCCTATGCTGTATGTTAAAGGATTAGAGTGGGACTGTAAATCCCTCCATAGGATTACATCCCTACTCTGCTGTAAAGGGAGCTTCCCCAGAATAAGGCTGCACCACCCTCAACCATTTCATCTTATGAGAGACAAAAGAAGAGGGAAGCAAGCAGAGAATTGAGAACCTCACATCATCAAGCAAGCAGCACCAGGAGAAGAGTTTGTCCTTCAGACCTGAGGTTCCTGTGTCAAGATGCTCCCTGGACAAAGACTGATGTAATACTGGATTTTCCTCCAGAGCCGACCATGGGGAAAGCCTTCCCCTTCAGCGAACACCCTGAATATGGACTTGTAGCCTACCAGACTGTGTAAGAATAAACCTTCCTTCGTTAAAGCCCCACTCTGGTATTTCTGTTAGAGCAGCCCTAGCTGACTGAAACATAGCCCTACAGCAAAACTGCAAGAGAATTATTAAAGATGGAGGTTCAGAAAGTATTTTTCTCAAGAGTTTTTGATCTTGTTAGCTGCCACGGAGTTGGCCTTTGATTCATGACCCTGTGAACAATGGAACAAAATGCTACCTACTCCTGTGGCATTCCCGTGATCAAATAATTATAATTCACAGAACTTTTTTTTGGCTGAGCTTTGAAAGTAGGTCACCAGGCTTTCCCTCCTAGTCTGTCTTAGTTTGGAAGCTCTGCTACAACCTGGTCATTTTCATGGAAACACACAATCCACCACTGATGGATGAATGGTAGCTACATAGGAAGTGCATTGATGAGGAATCAGACCTGTGTCTCCAACATGGAAAGTGAGAATACTACCACCGAATCACCAGTGTCTTATTGCTGAAAAGTAGACAACGAGTGCTCATAATGATGAAGCTGGACTGGCTTCATGAGTGTGCAACTTGTCCAGCTGGACTAATGTGATATTTAGAAAGAGTCCTAACCCTGGGAGTTAAATTCTCTGTAGCTGACATAAATTGTTAATAATTTAATATTTGAATTTATGTTTTGCAGGTGAAGTCTGATGGAATGACGGATCATGTGCAAAGAACTTAGACCCTCTGCCCATTCAAGGTCTTCCTTCTTGTCACTTCTTCACCTCTCCAGGATGGATCCTCAGCCTCTGTTTGCTTTGCTTCCACTCAGTGACTTTTGCAGCCCTCTACACCTGGCAGAGTTCCAGTTACAGGTAGGTACAAGGGAGGATCTAGATTGGGGGTGTGGCCCACTTGTGCTACATTGCAGAATGGAGCTCTGGGTGTCTGTAAGAGTCTGCATTCTCCCTGGGGGGATCAAGGTGCTCAATATAGTGAAATACTAAATAGATCTACCTCTGTTAAACATATTAACAAAAAGCAAACAAACAAAAACACCCCCAAACCACACCAAGTCAAGTGAGAGGCAAGAGAAGAAAGGAAAAAGATTTTTTGAACTAGGAACTCCTGATTTCCATTTTGCACTAGTCCCTACAAATTACTTAGCTGATACCCATGAAGATCTTCTACCAGCAAGGTCAATGTTCTTTCCAATACGTCATACTTTAAGATTGCTAAAGAAAGAGAGCTACAATTATACTGTGCATTTCTGTTGTATCATCTCATTTGGTAAACGGTAAAATGAAACAGAAGCAGAGCAGGTTGCAAGGTTAATGCAGAAATAGAACATTTAGGCAGGAAAAGGAGTTAAAGGGCAAGGGAAGTGCTTGGTTAGAGCTAACAAAATTAATATGTTCAGAAGGATTTAAACACTTTATGGAAATATAAAAATGTTATGAAAGTAGGGCCAGCATAAGCTTGTGTTTGAAAGCAACTGAATTAAATTGGGAATGGAATAGAGTCAGGAGTTTACAACATTTTTGTTGCTGATGAATCTGCATTATGGGAAAACTTGTGGAAAGAGTCCATATATAAAAAGTCTCACTTGTGTCTTGGACTTTTGGGATTCAGTGAGAAAAAAAATCAAAAGAATGAAAACAAACTATAATTAAGGCCACATCTGTATTCATAACAATTCTTCACTGTGAGGTGAGGTTGGTCATGAAGTTAGGGTTTCAGTCATTCAACAAACACTGATTATTTATTTATGTATTGCTATAAGCTGATGCTTATAGTGAAACTGCCAAAGGGGAAAAAAACGAGGGTATGTTTTGCTTTGTGACTTTGTAGGGAGGCAGTCTTAGAAATAAATAATTAAGATGCAAGTATGAGATGGAGTCTGGCAGACTGTGGTCAAAGGCACGACGGAGGGAAGAGTTAACACATCCTGAGGCTGACGCTTCAGCAGGTTAGGGAACAGCTACGGCTTCAGGTAGCCAGGACTTGCAGGGGTCGCAGGAGAGCAGTAGTGCTATGGATTGAATTGTGTCCCCTGAAAAAGAGACACTGAAGTTGTGACCACTGTCTCTGCTGTGAATGTGAGCTTATCTGAGAAAACAGACTGCTTCTTTGCGGATATTATTATTTAAGGAAGTCATACAGTGGAGGGGTCCTAATCCTAACCTCTTTGGAGTGGCTTCTTATAAAAATGGACAGATATGGAAACAGAGGCACAAACACAGGAAGCAAGCAGCAGGAGAGGATCCTTGCACAGTGGAGCAATGCCAAGAAATGCCCAGTGCTGTAGAAATTGAAAGAGATGAGGAAGTATCTTTCCCTTAGATCCAACAAAGAGACAGAAGGCATAGCTCTACTGAAGTCCTGAATTCATACCTTCAACCTCTATAATTGTCAGAAAATGAGTTTATGTTCCTTAAAGTGGCTCTCTTTGTGGTGTTTTGTTACGGCAGCCTGAGAGACCCAGACACAAGTGCAGAGTTGCGAGAGGCCGCCGAGGGTCTGCATAGGTAGCCTGGCGGCCAGTGATTAGCTGCTGAACTCGTGGGCCTGCTATTTACTTCGGCTGATGAAATTTTCTTGTTCACTTTTACTGAAGTTAATCTAAGGAGCTGGACTTGGCAACTCTGAAGACACTTCAGGAGTGTTTTCGGAAAGAGATGGTTGTGCTCAGAGCGACCACCAAGCAGAGTCTGGAAGGTCTTGAAGTGGCAGAAGATTAAAGAGTGGGAAACTAGGAGGGACAAGAGTCAGCGCTGATGATGACACACTTTATCACTGACGGTGACTGCGTGCTCAGAGATAGACTTTGTATGAGAAATATTTAATCATCAGTGATCATCTTACTCCTCAGTATCACTTTTACCAATAATGACTTTATAATAACCTATACAGCACACTCCTCTTTCCTAAAGGATAACTTACCTTATTCAATTCTTACAAACTCTTGTGATAAATGGTAAATAAAGCAGTGTTTTATTATTGTCACTAAAGTTAAGGAAGAAGTGTGAGGTGACAAAATCAGTGTTGTGAGCGAGAATTCTAGAACCAGTGATTGTCCTGAGGCTTTACTATCTAGCATTTCATATTCTACACAATAACAACCTGTCCAGTGTCCTCTCACTCCACATTCCATGCAACATTCAATACAATGAAATGGTAAACAGTGCTACTACCCGTTACCAACAACAACACCCTCACCGTTGTGGTCCTTCACCGTCTTCTCCAAATTCTCAAAAAAGGCAGATATAAGGAAGGCTTTCTCCCATTTCAGCGTCTAGTTCTGAAAGTAGAAGTCCAGAGAGATGACACTTAATTCAAAAGGCTGTGAACTAGACACTTAAGCAAGATTAGATGAATGTTTGAACTTTTTCCTTGTTTATAGCTGTTGTAAGTACTACGAGGTCCAACAATTAAGTTGGCGAACTGAATTGTTCTAAGTGCTACATACCTCACTGTTAAATATCACTATAGTCACCTTAGAAGTACTCCCCTGGAGAAGTCATGCACCGACACCAGAGCCTAATCCACCCTTCAAAGCAATTCTGGGACTGTTTCTGGAATGGCCATTGTGCATGGTGGCAAGATGGCAAGTTTGCGAACTTAATTGCGTAGTTGTCTGTGAGGGAGTTTTTAGCCACTAAATAAATAACTGTATTGGAGTGCCCTCCCTGCTCACCTGCTCTGGCCCTACTGATGCTTATCTGAAGATAAAAGAAATATTAAAAGGATGACATTTTGATGGCATTCAGGACATCAAGGGTAGTATCCACACATAGCTTCTCAAGAGGAGCACTTCGAAGGTAACCTTAGTGATATTCACCAATGAGGTATGTAGCACTTTGTCTAGGATGAGTTTGCAAACTTTATTGGCGGTCCTGTGTGGAGGGCAAAATTTGGTTTTGTTTTCTTTTTGGCTGAGTGGACAGGTTCTCAGGGCCCAACTTTAATCAGTGTTTTAAGCACTCTCAGTAGGTCTTAAGTCGGAAACAGTACAAGCCTGCAAAGGGAAAAGTAATCTAGCCCCAGGTAGTTCTGCTTGCAAGCGAGAACCTAGCCGTGTGGACAGGCGATTGAAGCGAAATCGCAAAACACTTGCTCACCTTCCAAATTGTCTGCCCTACAAAATCAGCTTAAATGCATTTAGACAAATCACATGGTTTTCTGTTTTCTCTTCTTAAGGAAGTTCATTGCTTTGTGTTAGTTATTGTAAGGCAACACACATTGAATTATGGTGCTTCTTGCTCTGCCGGTTGCTGGTGAGTATAATTTTGCACCTGTTAGTCAAGAAATCTCAGACAGAAAACTGCTCTGCAAAGCAGGCGTCCTCAGATGGACATAGGACCTTCAGCACGTGCTGGCTGAATTAGACAAGATTTTCTAGTTTCTGGTCCTTAAAGGCAGTGTGATAAAGCAGCTGCTGCTGTGTAGGATGTTGGCAAATACCAGTGCAAAGAATGGAGATGATTGCATGGCATCATTCACCACATTATGAGATGCTTTGTACTGTCATTCTCTCCAATAAATCCTTCTTTTGATCAGGTTATAATTTGCCAGAGTAAATAGTTGCTCTGGGCATCACCATGCAGTTAGAGGCCTAAAGGAAGACAAATGTCGAAAATGTCTTTTTGTATTCTTCTTTTTTTCCTTCTCTATGGAGTTTCAGAAAAAAAGACTTGAAAGCTGTGCTGCAATCAGGCATCTGATTTTTCAGTTAAAAAAACTGGCACAGGGCTACCTCTCATAAAGGATTCAGTTCCATTTGTATTTCGTCTATTAGCCAGTGTGAATTGGATTGAATGAGTTCACATCTGGGTGCAGAAAGAAACTGGCTAAAATGGACACTGAAAAGATGACAATCTTTTCTGTTTCACTCATAACACCTGTCTGGAATTTCCAAGATTATTTTTGTTATGTGATGTGTGAGGGTCGGGAGGAGAACAACAATTATGAGCACCTTGGGAGAAGCATTACCCAGCTGTGGGCATACCTGGTGCTGGGGGATCCAGGGGGGTGGTGGCAGCGTACTCAATAAACAGTGACTGAGGGCAGCGATGCTGGAGCAAATATTTGAACACCTCTGAGGTGAGAACAGTGCGCAGAGGTAAATGTTTATTGATGTAAAAAAGTCAAATGCAAAGAGCAAGTTTGGCGCCATGGAAACCTGAGGGGAAAGCTGAAGAATAAATATCATATTCCTGCAAAGTGGTCATTGTTACCAGTAGATACCCAAGGTACGGCATTGACAGATTTTTTATTTTTGAAGTGACTGGATTTCAGCTTTTGTGTCTTTATGTGCATTAACAAAATACATGATCCTGTGAAATAATGAAAATATGTGTTTCCCAAGAAATTTGATTTATGTACAAATGACAAGAATGATTTTTCCTTGAAGGGGTGCACAAAGACATAAAGTATTTCCTATTGTCAATAAAGTCTAACTCCAGATTTATGCTTCACAGGTTTTCAGGCTAACTGAAAAATAGGCTTCAGAGCAAGTAATTTATAGATAATATTTTGGTTTGTTAAAACATAGAACCTTAGGCACATCTTAGGAGAAAGCTATGCTTAAAAATTTACCCCACTTTAAAAGAAGCAAGGGTTTGCAGTTTCGAAACAAAGTGATTTCCTATTTATTTGATGGCCTATTTTGAGTAAGACTGTATAGTCCTTCAAATGTCTTAGTGGAAGGTGGAGGATATCTGTCCGTAATACTTTAATCCTTTCAATATTGCCATATGTCTCTCTTTTACAGGTTAAGCCATGTCTTATTAAATCGAATTCCTTTTTTCGTGAATATTATACCTTATACACTGGAGGTACTCAGTAAACCTTTATCTAACGACTAGATGAAGAAGATGAGGAAAAAAAAGGAGAAGTTCCAAGTGGAGGGTTACTACATGCAAATGCAGAGATATAACACTCATCACTGGATCATGGAAAATACAAAATGAAAAGATCTAAGAAGAAAACATGTTTCCTTTAATGTTGGACACTATCACAGATTGAATTGTGTCTTCCTCAAAACACATGTTGCTATTTGGCTAGGCCATGATTCCTGGTATTGTGTGATGTTCCTGTATGTTGTAAATGCTGTGTCTGTAATGTTTATGAGGGAGAAGGGTGGGCAGTGGTTGTGTTGACGAGGGAAGACTCACTCTATAAGATCATGTTGTGCTTTGAGGCAATCTCTTGGGGTCCAAATGCAAGGGAAGCAGGCGGAGAGCTGAATACCTCATACTTCCAAGAAAATAGCTTAATGAGTAGAGTTTATTCTTTGGACCTCAGTCCAGAAGAAGGTTGAAGACAAGGACTTTCCTCCACAGCCAACAGAGAAAGACTTCCCCCAGAGCTGACAACCAGAATTTGGACTCTCAGCTTACCTTATTATGAAGAAGTAAATCTCCCTTTGTTAAAGTCATCTGCTTGTGGTATTTCTGTTGTAACAGTACTAGATGACTGAGACATACATGTCACCCAACTGGCTGCCCTGGCAACTCAGGTGCTTGATCCATCTTTTGCTGTGTAGGAACATAACATCTGTGAAAATCTAGCTTAATCATAAATGTATGGGAAACATGGCTAATATTACAATCTAACCTGATTCTAGATCTTTCAATCTATTCTACTTCATATAAATTTTCATGAATTTTTTGGAAGAAATATCACTGCACTTTGTTACTAGATACACTGCTAGTCACCATCTGAGGATGCTATTTTATATAGACTGTATATTTTAACTTACATATTTATATAGCATCTCTAAAATATGGGAAAAAATCAAATTCAAAAATGTGTCTCACTCAAGGTTTTTGTAAAAGAAATTGTGGACACAAGAGAGTTTACAAAGCAATCATGACATCAAGTTAACTTGAAAAGTTGTTTTAATCACTTTTTATGATCAAGCAACTCTTCAGTTACAGACCTGGTGTTTGAATCTAAGTCTTTCTGACTTTACAGGTGAGTCTCTTCCCTCTCTTGAAAACAATTATAACAACAAAAGAGAAAGAAGTCAAGATACAGATGGTTGCTTTGTTAATATTTATTGAGTGCTACCTTGATGCTAGACATTGTTCTAACTAAATTTACTCATTTAATTTTCTCTATAATCTTGTGATGTAGAAATTATTTTTATCCTAGTTGTACACGTGAACGAGAACCCAGAGAACTTAAACAACTTGTAGTAAATATCAGACTTGAAGTTATGAAGCCTGACACTCTAGTTCTACTTTTGACCCTGAGTACCACAGCACTTTGAGGAATGAGACAAGAACACTGAGTGTAACTGAATTACTGAGTGTAACTGATACCCTGGTGATGTAGTGGTTAAATGCTACATGCACTAACCAAAATATCGGCAGTTCAAATCCCCAGGTGCTCCTTGGAAACTCTGTGGAGCAGTTCAACTTTGTCCTATAGGGTTGCTATGAGCCAGAATCAACTCAACAGCACTATTTTTTTTATTTTCATTTTTATTTTTACTTTTTTAACTGATTGACTAGGAAATGCAATCCCAGGAGGTAGAAGAGAAAGACCAAGGAAGTGAATTAGGGAAGGAGGAAGAACCAATTAGAAGACATGGCTGATTACTGGATCATAAGAACTGTCTGCCAAAAAGTCACTTTATCTCAATTGAGTGGGGTAGGTGCAGGGAGAAGTAAAACACTGTTTCATGTCTTCCATTGTCAAAACTTCACACCACTGGTCATCAGACTCTTAGCCAGGCAGTTTCTCCCTCGTTCAGTGCTTTACATCAACAGGGAGACCCTGGAAGGGAGGAGAAGTTGTGTTTGCAGCCTGAGCACAAGCTGAGGAGGTGCTGGCTTACATCTGCCTGAAGCTGGTTGGAGCCCATGCAGACCAGGGCACACAACAGCAGCAGAAATCCCAGACAAGTGAGAGAAAGGGTTCTGAAGGGGCAGGTACAAGGAGTCTGCTACAGTGATCTTCAGGGTTATCAAATAATGCTTAGCCTTTAGTGGTACTTTGCAGACTGTGAGCTACAAAATTACTGTTAGTTGTCACATGGTTTGTTGTCCACAGGTTGTACATGACAGCCCCATATATAACAGAAAACAAACAAAAAAGCTCTGTAGGTTACCACAACATCCTCCTGGCTGCCATATGCTTGAGTCCATCGTTGGCTTCCAACCTAGCAGGCTCATCCTCCAGCACTCTCTGAGACAGTATTCTGTTGTGATCAAGAAGGTTTCCACTGACTCATTTTCAGCAGGAGAACACCAGGCCTCTCTTCCTATTTTGTCTTTGGAAGACATGCTGGAACCTGTCCACTGTAGTTGACTCTGCTGGTGTTTGGGTACCAGTGGCACAGCTTTCAGTATCACAGCCACAAGCAAAGCAACATCTGTGGCAAACTGACATGCGTGGTGGAGTTACAGTGCTGGAGCAGTTGCAGAAGTACTTTGAGACTGTACAATCCTCACCTAGGCTCTTTCAAATAAATAGCTGCTTGTTCTGTATAACTTTTAGCTAATTTAGATAAAATTGCTTTTTCTCCTGAAGTAATATGAACCGGCAAAACCTTATTTTATAAACTCTATAAATAAAATAGATTCAGAATGGGTTTTCAGAACAGAATCTATCCTTTATTTTTCTATTTCTTGACTTTTTTTTTTTTAACATTTTGTTCACTTCATTGTTTCTTAAGAAATGCCTGTAATAAATCAAAGGAAAATAAGAAGTATCTTGAAAAGATATGGAAACTATAAATAGCCAATAATCAGTACTTACTGCTTTAGTGCTGTGGTCGGATGTCATCCTCTAATAGTGACTACTTCTCTTGGATCTTGATTTCTTTTATGGTGATTTAACTATTTGTCACCCTACTAAGGCAAGGAAATTGAAGATTGGTTATCATTTCAATGCCTGAAAATAAATGTTTGCATATATGTATACATATAACTCACTGCTGTCAAGTTGATTGTGACTCATGGCGACCCTATAGACACAGTAGAACTGCCCCCATAGAGTTTCTAAGGAGCACTTGGCAGACTTGAACTGCTAACCTTCCGGTTAGCAGCCATAGCACTTAACTACTACACCATCAGAGTTTCTGTGTGTGTGTGTGGAAACCTTGGTGGCATAGTGGGTTAAGAGCTACGTCTGCTAACCAGACAGTCAGCAGTTCAAATCCACTAGATGCTCCTTGGAAACACTATGGGGTAGTTCTACCCTGACCTACAGGGTCTCTATGAGTCGGACCCGACTAGATGGCAGTGGGTTTGGGATTTTTTTTATATATACATATACATATATATATATGTATTTACACATACATATTTTTCCCAATAAAAGAAACCTCACTGCTGTCAAGTTGATTCCAACTCATAGTGACCTTACAGGACAGAACAGCACTGTCGTGCAGGGTTTCTAAGGAGCAGCTGGTGGATGCCAACCGCAGACCTTTCGGTTAGCGGTGGAGCTCTTAACCACTGTGCCACCAGAGCTCTTGCCACCGAAATATAATGAACTCTAGGGCATCACTTTGAACCCATTGCCGTGTGAGAACCTGCGGTGGTTCACATTGCTGAGCTCCAACCAGCAGTCCTAGCAAAGAGCTCTGACTCACTAGAGTGGAACATACAGAAGCTGCAACAAATACATACTGGAGTATGTTTGCAAAAGTCCAAATAACACATTTGCTATTGGAAAAAAAAAAAAAAAAAACACACACACAACTCCATTTGTGCTGATGCTGAGATTAGAAACAGTACTATAACCTAACAAACGCCATTGGTGTGTTTTATCAGTTGTTGTAAAGACCTCCAGATGTAGATTTTTTTGTTGTCTATAAGCCACAGTACCCTGGTGCTGCAGTGGCTAACTAACCACTACAGGTGCTGGCCAAAAGGTTGGCAGCTGGAATCCACCAGGAACTCCTTGGAAACCCTGGTTTCACTCTGTCCTATAGGGTCACTGTGAGTTGGAAATGACTTGATGGGTTTGGGTATGTGGTAAACAGAGGAGTTAAGGTCAGGTGGGCCTAGAACATGGTGTTTAAGATCGTAGGCTTTGTTGTCAGACACAGCTGAATTTGAATCTCAGCTTTCCCTGTTTGGTCCCTCTTCATCTTGGGCAAATGACTTAATCCCCACAGACCCCTGTTACTGAATTATACTTTTATGATGTATCTACCTTCCAGAGTTGCAGAGAGGGTAAATGTGATAACATATTTAAAATTCCTCCTTGCCTTCAACAAATAGTTGTGAGCATAAAATTGTTATACTTCAGGAACAAACCCCAAACTCCTGCCTTTAGCAGTTTTTAAGCTTTGGTTCAATTTGTTCCTTCTTAGCAAAAATTAACAAACAACAGGGAGACAACGTTGCTGTAAAACAAGCAATGACATTAGCTTCATAACCTCAAAACATGCTTTTTAATTTACCATTTCCCAGTTGAATTGAGAATGTGTTTATGTGATGAAAGAGAAAGTTAAAAAAAAAATCATTTGCTAATGAGAAAATAGCTAGTTCCCAAAGTAAGCTTCCCTCTGGACACCTGCTGGCAACATTTTCTTCTACCTCAGTGAACCTCTAAGTTTACTCTAAATGAGAGCTATTTGATACTCTCAAATTATTATTTTGCAATACAGCCCACATTGCTTCCTCTTTCCTTCTCAGGTGGATTCCAAAAACCACTCAATAGATTTCCCTTGCCCTTGGAATCAGTTTCTAACTTATTTGCATGCATTCCAAGGCTGTCCCAGCAGCATCCTCCCCATGTTGTCCACCTTAGATTATAACAGAGGGCTTGATACGTAGTAGGTGTTCAGTTAAGTATTTGTTGACTGAATCACAGTCTTTCTGTTATTAAACCCTAATCCACTCATTGCTTCGCACTTTAGTCACAATAAACTCCTTTCTGACTCTAAAGTTCCATAACATGCTCTTGAGTCCACATTGCGCCATGTGCTGTAAATTTGATCTTCTCTCTAACCATACGCCACCCACCTTTGCTACCTGATTAGTCCTTAGGACTCTGTTTAACATCATTTCAAGGAAGCGTTTTCCTGTCCCTGGCTTAGATTACATCTGTGTTTTACAATTCCCTACAGAATCCCCTGCCGTTCTCACCATTTTACTTTTTTGATAACTACCCATGTATTATCTGACTTTATACCAGGCAGCAAAATCCGTCCTCACAGAAACTGAATCTCCTTTGTTCACCGCTGATTTTCCAGCCTCCAGTTTGGTATCTAGTATGTAGTAAATGGTCAATTTATTTATTTAGTTATTTTTAGGTAGATGGCGAAATTTGAATATTTTGATATCACTTTAGGGGTATGGGAACCCTGGTGGTGTGTTGGTTAAGTGCTAGGGTTGCTAACTGAAAGGTTGGCTGATCAAATCCCCCAGGTACTCCTTAGGAATTCTATAGGGCAGTTCTAATCTGTCCTGTAGGGTCACAGTGAGCTGGGATGCACTCAACAGCAATGGGTTTGGTTTTAGGAACACGCTATCAGAATCTGTTTCTCTCTGTTTCATTTGTCTTGGTTATTAAAGAATGATATATAGAATAGCTTATTAGACAGTCAAGTTAAATATTTGCATTTGCTTCTAAATTGTACACTTTCAAGTTGTGTTTCGCATATTTCCTAGTTAAACACTTATTTTTCTATACTTCTTAATTCGATTGCTCTTAAGAGCGTCGTTCTTTGAGAAAACGTTTGGTTGCAAATAAAATGTATTTCACACTGACATGTCTTTCCAAATACTGTTCATTATGATTGTATCTAAATATAATTAGGTAACACTTCAACTGTCTTCTGATCTGACATAGTTGTGGGGGATTTACATTAAAATACCTTAGGAGATGGAAAGTGGCAAGGAAGCTCTATTCTGGACATGTGAGTGCTGGTCCCACCTGCTCTATGCTGCTCTTTCTCAGCCAACTGTTTTGCTTTCGCAGAGTGACTTCCAGGCAGGAGACATCACCTCCCACTTCTGGATCTGAGAAGTGCTTGTGTTTGCATATTAAGTAGTTTGCTTCTTCCCGAAGCATCTCAAACGCTGCTTTTTGGAGGATTCAAAATATCTCTTTCTGAGGTTTTTGAAATATTCATCATTCAAACCACGCACCCAGCTGCCAAAAAGCAAGTTTCTTTGTTCCTTCAAATCTCTCTGTTATACGGATCTCTCTATTATACAACCCTGAGAAAGGTTGGCATGGGGAAAAGTGTGGTTAGAGTTGTTTTGTTAAACACAGTGTAACTTTAAAGACCCTATTGTAATAGAACTACAGCGTTTACCTGGTAAACGCTGTAAAGCCAGACATAGAAGGAAGGTAAGTTTGGTTGAAAGCAGTTAGAGGTAAGGATAAGGGAATGATATTGAGCTACTTCTGCTCTTAGCTCATTTTTTAACCCAAATATTGACAATCACCTGGTTTCTCCCAAAGCTAAAGACTGAAGCTTTTGTTGCATACATTATTATCATTATTCTGGCTCACTGGAATGATTCTCCTTGAGCCTTTTCTTTTTCACTGTAACTTTCATTCTCTCATTCTCATTTCCTCATTATGTTTCCCAGCTTCTTTCTGCTTGATGCTTGCTAACAAAAAGAGAGTAAACCCTCTAAAATTTTAGCTACTTGTGGTAATCAAAACAAAAAAACTTTTAGGACTAGAGACAGTATGAAAATACAATTAATATTTTCAATGTATACTATTGAAATGATGAGGAAGGCTGACACAGATAAGAGTCACCAAGCTAATCAGATGTTTCAAGTCCTACCTGGTGGTGCAGAGGTGAAGTATTTGGTGGCTAACTACACTGGCAGCTTTAATCCATTTGGCACCTCTTGGAAACCCTTTGGAGCAATTCTACTCTGTTCTATAGGATAGCTATGAATGCTGTGTATATAATACTGCTCCAGTTTGGGACTTAGTTCATCCAAGTGTCTGACATCCCTTTGGAATAAATGTGCACTAGCTATGCAACCAAATAGAATAATGTATGGCAAGATTAAGTAGCTTAGAACTTTACTCTTTCTGGACTTTGCCTTGCTATGCTGGCAGAAAAGTGACTTTTCCATTCAGGCCTATGACAGAGATGGCTAAAGACCATAAGGTGCTATTAGTTGGAATTGACTTGAAGGTAATGGCTTTTTGTTGCTGTTATTAGGCACTGTCAGGTCAGTTCTGACTCACAGTGACCCTATGAGCAACAGAATGAAATGCTGCCCACAATTGTTTTTATGCTTTAAGCCTATTGTTGAGGCCACTGTGTCAATCCATCTCATCCAGGGTCTTCCACTTTTTAGCTGACCCTCTGCTCTACCAAGCATGATGCCCTTCTCTAGGGACTGATCCTTCCGGACAACATAACCAAAGTATGTAAGATACAGTCTTGCCATCTTTGCTTCCAAAGTACTCTGCTTGTATTTCTTCCAGAACAGATCTGTTTGTTCTTTTGGCAGTTCATGGTACATTCAGCATTCTTCTCCAACACCACAGTTCAAAGGTATTAATTCTCCTTCCGTCTTCTTTGTTTATTGTTGAGCTTTCACATGCGTATGATGTGATTGCAAATACCATGTCTTGGGTCAGGAGCACCTCAGTCTTCAAGGTGACTACTTTTCAGGTCATGGCTTAATAGTATTTTCTTTTTCCTTGCCTTTGTAGCAGAGCCAAAAATTTCTCTGATGAGGTGATGAACCCTGAAGAACAAACAAATTCCTCAGAATCTCTTGAAACAGATTTGCTGCATGACTAAATCCTGGCCAATGACATATAAGTGGAAGTCTCTTGAGGTTTAGAAGGTTACCAGATCTAGGAAGTGAACCGTTTCACATTTCCCAGCTTTATTTTTCCTGCTGTTTGTATTGTAGATATAATGGCTGGAACCCTTGCAGCTACTTGGGGCTATGAGATAATCTGGTTAATGGAAACTGTGTGCGCAGCAGTGGAAAAACACATGAAGTCTAGGCCTTGGGGGAACCGTGGTAAGTCCCCTAAATTGCCTTGGACTACTGCTCTCGGAACATCCTTCCATGTGAGAATACAAGCTTGTGCTTTTAAAGTATTGTGATAAATTCTCTGTTATTAATAGTTGAAAGCCAACTCCAACTGATAAAAACCCTGATGTGTAAATTTTTTTGTAGCTAAATAGTCTAGGTTTACATTAAAAACAGTGTTCAAGGATCACCTTCTTTTCTCCACACCCCACTTTTGCCTGCACCCAGATCACTGTCTTGTACCTTTCAGAAGGAAGTTGTGGCTTTCTCTTCACGTATACAGTTTAGAGAGTCAGAAAGACATAAAGTCAAATTTCTGAGTTATTGGGAGCAATTGTTTAACGTCTTTTGCTTTAGTTCTATTATTTGCAGAATGTGAGAGGATTAGATGAAACAATGTTGTAAGGAACTTAAACAAGCACCTGACACATGCAAGTGCTCCCTGAACTGTACTACTATTACTACTTTTTGAAAGATTAGCACTCTCACTGTAAAAAACAACAACAATAAAAACAAATCCCTTTCTGTTGAGTTGATTCCAACTCATTGAGACCCCTCTAGGACAGAGTAGAACTGCCCCATAGGGCTTCCAAGGAGCATCTAGTGGATTCAGACAGCTGATCTTTTGATTAGCAGCAGAGCTACACCAAAGTTACATTAAAAAAACTTTAAGTATGAACCAGAAGTGGTTTTACTGACTAGGCTGTGACCTATTAGCCCTAAATCTCCACTGAGGTCCATATGAATTCAAGTTCTGTGCCTTGAAGGATTACTATATGTTACTTTGTTGCTACTTGCAACAGTTCCAACTCATAGCACTCCCATATGTGCAGAGTAGACTGTGTGCAGTAGAATTTTCAAGGTTGTGACACTTTGAAAGGATATAGCCAGGCCTGTCTTCTGATGAGGCTTGATTGGGTTCTAACTGCCAGCATTTCAACTAGTAGTATCATCCAGGGATTTCCAACACTGTATTAATTGCTTCTGGTATTCGATCCTAGAAACTGTCAAGCTTTTCTTCTCTTTTAAGATCACCAACACAATTAGAATGGTAAACATTGTTAAGGCAAGCCATTTGAAGAAGGCAGAAGAAACAGAGGCTTCTATTCCATCATTGGAAACCCTGGTGATACAGTTATGTGCTACATCTGCTAACCAAAATGTTGGCAGTTCTGATCTGCCAAGTGTTCCTTGGAAACTCCATAGGGTACTTCTACTCTGTCTACAGAGTTGCTAGGAGTTGGCATTGACTTGGGGGAAGTCAGTGAGTTTTGAGTCTACCCTTGTTGAGATGGATAGACAACAATGGCCACAATAATGAGCTCAAACATACCATTGACCTTGAAGATGGGGATAGACTGGGCACTGTTTCCTTCTGTTGTGCATAAAGCTACCGTGAGTCTACGACGACTCAACAGCAACTAACAACAAAAAGCCACCTAAGGGGCAGGGAAAGCTGGGGAGGCACAGACTCAAGGAGGGCTTAGTGTGTGTTTTCAAGCACTAGAAGAATTGAATAGTGTGTCTCTGACACACAGCACACACTCAGTGAAAATGGAGTAATAGTTTTATGGTACTAAAAATAGTGAAAATAAATAACTGCACTTCACTGAAGGGTGGTAGTTTAGTTATCAAGTTCAGATTTTCTGTGAAACGAAATAAAAAAACATAAGAAATTGAGAAAAAAGGGAATGTGAACAGTATTGTATAAACAAACCTTTAAACAGAGAAACGGGAATTCAAGTCTTAGTTAGCACTGCAGAATCTTAAGCATTTCTCTGTTTTCTTCTTGCACACTCCGCTCTAGATTGATACATATCAGCTTTGAGGAGAAATGGCTTTGAAGGACTTTTAAAGGCAATAAATAGAAAGATCAATAGACTCAGAGAGATAGAGGATGATTAAAAAAGGTATAAAAATGTAGTTGAAATGATATGAACCTGACTTGCCGAGGAGAAAAGAGGGCATTATGGCTTTGTTTGACTTATTGGGAGGAAAGTAGGCTGGAAAGAGGGGCTAGCTACACTAAAAACTCTTAGAGGACACAGCAGAAGCCTTGACTAAGTCTAAAAGGATAAGCGGGTCAAATCTACAGAGGTGGTTGAAGATGACTGTAAAACTGAAAAAACAGTGCTCCAAAGAGAAGATGGAGGCAAAGCTCCACAAACCCTATTTTAAATACCTGGTAAAGATAAATTTAAGTAAGAAAATTCTTAAAGACTCTTTCCACAGTGAAACTTTCAGAAGGGAAGGCTCTGCTTCTTGCAAAGCTGTGTGGGGTTTGGGATTCCCACATGGCATAGCAGGCTGACAAGACAGCCTTCAAGGAAGGGTCTAGTGATGCCCGGAGAAACAGAGTGGATGCTGAGAATCAGAACAATACTTGAGAAGAGATGTGGTCTCAAGTGGAGCCACTCCAGCCTAATGCAGGCAAGAAAAGCTTTAAATATCTTGACAAAATTTAGAGAACAAAGAAATGGTACTTGGAAACAATGGCATAAGAAACCTGTACAGGACGATGGCTACTGCGAATCTGCCTCTTCTCCAAGACTAGCAGGCTGCTGTCCTGTGACCTGCCAAACCAAAGGTGATACATTATTAGGGACATTGAGAAGAAGATGAAAATGGCACTTGATGGGATTAGTTCTAACCTTTATCGTGGTATCATTTTCAACTGTTTATTCTGAAAAATAGAAAGTAGAATACATTTCATGTATCTGTCATGTAGCATCAACATTCTTCCATCCTTGGTTCATCTATTTTGTTCTGCCTTTATTTTTACTTTTTTCAGATTATTTTGAGAGGAATCCAAGGCAGCCTGCCAATTTATCCTCAAAGACTTCAGTTTGCATATTTTATATTTCTCTATATAATACTTACAAGCCTATATTATACATAGATTTTGCATATATGTACAACATAACCACCATGTTGTTATCACACCTAACAAATTTAAAAATTTTTCTTTAATATTAGCTAGCACTGTGTATTCAAATAGTTCCAACTACCTAAAAGTTTCATTTTACGATTTGATTGGTTGAATTAGAATCCAAAAAATATTCACTCACTGTATTGGGTTGTTACACATCTTGAATCTCTGTCATACAAGATCTGCTGAAGGAATTGAGTGACTTATCCCCTGGGTTGCTTCCTGGTGGTATTGTTTAACTTGTCCCTCTCTCAACTGTGTTTCTTTATTATTATTGCTCTTAACTGCCTTGAATATGTTTATGGAGTGCCTAGGTGGTACAAATGGATAATATTCTCTGCTGCTAAACAAAATGTTGGAAGTTCAAGTGTACTTAGAGTCACTTCAGAAGAAAGGACAACTTTCAAAAATTCAGCTTTTAAAAACTCTATGGAGCACAGCTCTACTCTGGTACACCTAGAAGTCACCATGTGTCAGTCAACTCAATAGCAACTTTTTAAAATGGTTTTCTGAGTGTGTGTGAGTATACAGATAACAAAATATTTACCATTACAACTTTTTGATATACACAGAATTCAGTGACATCAATTTTATGCATCATGCTGTACAGTACTCTCTACTATCAGCTATATTTTGTTGCCTAGAAATTATACTTAATGCATGCTCTTTTTTTCACAGGGCCTTATAATTTATATTTATTCACAGGGCCTTATAATGCCTGGCAGTTTGCATTTCAGTGTGTTCAGGTGAGTGACAGTCTGTTCCTTTTGTTAGTGACTTCCCAATCAACTTTAATCTTGTAGTGTTGCCATGTGGTTATGACTATTGCCTAAATCTGATATCTAAAGATCCCAACAGGGTTTTCTTTTATACTAATTTTAGAATTCCTTTGTAACCGCTAGCGGGAGTCCTGTGTAGAAGGATCTCCTCCATCCACTAGACTATCTGTTGTTGTTGTTGTTGTTAGGTGCTGTCAAGTTGGTTCTGACTCATGGCAAGCCTGTGGACAACAGAATGAAACACTTCCCAGTCCTGTGCCATGCTGATAATTATTTTTATGCTTAAACCCATTTTTGCAGCCACTGTGTCAATCCATCTTGTTGAGGGTCTTCCTCTTTTTCACTGACTTTCCACTCTACCAAGCATGATGTTCTTCCCTAGGGGTTGATCCCCACTGACATGTCCAAAGTATGTAAGACATAGTCTCACCATCTTTACTTCCAAGGAGCATTCTGATTATGCTACTAGAATAGAGCTGTTGGTTGTTTTGGCAGTCCATGGTATATTCACAATTCTTCTCCAGCACCACAATAGAGAGACATCAATTCTTCTGTCTTCCTTATTCACTGTCCAGCTTACACATGCATATGATGTGATTGAAAATACCATGGTTTGGGTCTGGCACATCTTAGTTTTCAAGGTGGCATTTTTAGTTTTCAGTCCTTTCAAGAGGTCATTTGCAGCAGATTTTCCCAATGCAATATGTCTTTTGATTTCTTGACTGCTGCTTCCATGGGTGCTGATTGTGGAATCAAGTAAAATGAAATCCTTGACAACCTCAATTCTTTCTGCATTTATCAATGTTGTGTATTAGTCCAGTTGTGAAGATTTTTGTGTTCTTGATGTTGAGGTGCAATCCATAAAGCAGACTGTGGTCTTTGATCTTTATCAGTAAGTGTTTGAAATCCTCTTCACTTTCAGCAAGCAGGGTTGTGTCATCCGCATAATGCAGGTTGTTAATGAATCATCCTCCAAGCTTGATGCCTTGTTTTTCTTCATGTAGCTCGGTTTCTCAGATCTGTTTGGTATACAGATTGAAAAGATATGGTGGAAGGATACAACCCTGATGTATACCTTTCCTGACTTTAAACCATGTAATGTCCCCTTGTTCTGTTTGCACAATTGCCTCTTAATTCATATACAGATTCCTTATGAGCACAATCAAATGTTCTGGGATTCTCATTCTCTGCAATGTTATCCATACTTTGTTATGATCCACACAGTAGAATACCTTTGCATAGTCAATGAAACACAGGTAAACATCCTCCTGGTATTCTCTGCTTTCAGTCAAGATCTCACATCAGGAATGGTATCCCTGATTCCTCCTCCTCTTCTGAATCTGGCTTGAATTTCTTCAGGTTTCTTGTCAATATACTGTTGCAGCAGCTTTTGAAAAATCTTTAGCAAAATATGAACTGTTGTGACACTAATGACACTGATACTTTCTGCATTCAGTTGGATCGCCTTTCTTGGGAATAGGCATAAACATGTATCTCTTCCATCTGGGTGGCCAGGTAGCTGTCCTCCAAATTTCTTAGCATTGATGAATAAGCACTTCCAGCGCTGCACCCATTTGTTGAAATACTTCAATTGATAGCCCGTCAGTCCCTGGTACCTTGTTTTTTGCCAATGCCTCAGTGCGCTTTTGACTTCTTCCTTCAGTACTTCCTTCAGTCCTAATCATGTGCTAACTCTGATATGGTTTATCATCAACAAGTTCTTTCTGGTATAATGATTCTGTGTATCGCTTCCGTCTTCTTTTGCTGCTTCCTGAGTCGTTTAATATTTTCCCTGTAGAATCCTTCATTATTGCAAGTTGAGGCTTGATTTTTTTTTCTTCAGTTCTTTCAACTTGGGAAGTGCACAGTGTTATCTTGAAATACAGTTCACACCAGAAAATGACAGTAAATTAATATTTTAAATCCTTTTTCATTAATTCATAAATTCATAAAATTCTAGAGTATTGAGTGAGTGCACTAGAAGTCTTCAATAACATCCAAAGAGTTTTATTTTGTTTCTTTCTCTGTTTTCTTTTTTGGTATTATATAAACGCTAGGGTTCTAACACATTTTGTGTATTTACTTCAATTGTAATTACATTTTTAATACGAAAACTTGAAACCTATAAAAGGTAGAGTGAATACTATAATAATCACTCACATACCCATTTTCAACAATTATAGACACATTAAAAAACAAAATAGAAAAACAAACCTACTGTTGTTAAGTTACTTCCTACTCATACCTACCCTATAGAACAGAGCAGAACCACCCATGGAGTTTCCACAGAGCACCCAGTAGATATGAATTGCTTGATCTTTGGGTTAGCAGCTTTGGCTCCTAACCACTGTGCAACCAGGATAGATACCTAGCTGATCGTATAACTGCTGTCCTCTCCTCACAACTCCAGTTGAGGAATTCCAAGGCATCATGACGTCATTTCTAAAATAGAAGGCCTCTTTAAAAAATCATAGCAACAATATCACTATTCTACCTTAAAAATTAATTGTTGTTCCTTAGTAATATAAAATAATATATTTAGTGTCAAATACTTCAAGTATCTTATAATCTTGCTTGTTTCTTTTGTTTTAGACAATTTGTTTGAATCAAGTACCAAGTAGGCCTCATGTAAGTCATTGATGAATGTGTTTCTCAAATGCCTAATTTGTAAGTTTACAGGGTTCTTACTCTTCTGTCTCTTCTTTAGTTTTCCTTTCAACTTATTTTGTCAAAAGTATAGCCACTTATCCCCCCACAAAAAAAACAAAAAAAAACTCCAGAGTCTAAATTTTGTGGTCTGCATCCACATTGAGGCTAAAGTTGTAAGTCATCTTGACTAGGTGATGATTCTCAGCAGTTGGGCACTTGTGTGATGTTGAGATAATATCCGTGATGAGATCTGCTATGAGTAACAGATAGTTGGAAAGTTTTCTTGGGCATGTAGCGTGCATCCTATGTAAGCGGACATACTAACTGGCCTGCATCATATGCAAGTGGACATTCTGACAAGGCTTGGTGGCTTTTGCTCACTCTGGATCTGCTTTGGATTCTGTTTGTCTGACCTCTAGTTCTCCAGATTTGAGCTACTAGTTACCTGCAGCCCTGCGTGCCACTCTTGGAATTCATCAGTCTTCACAGTCTGTGAGCAAGAGCCATGTCTCTGATCTGCCAATTTTGGGTTCACCAGCTCTGCAAAGACATGAATCAGGAGGTGCTCTGTCTTGACCCATGGACTTGGAACGTTCCACCTTTTACCACCATGTGAGCAATTTCCTTGATATAGTTCTCATTTACATATATGTATATAAAATTTATTATTATTATAATTACTTTTACTGGTTTTACTTCTCTACAGAACCCAGGTTAAGATTGATACTGTCTTTTTAAATTGAGGTTGCACCCACTCACAACTGACATTATTATATCTAAGATAATTTAAAATAGTACTTAAATATCATCCAATATTCAGACGTTGTTTACATTTTCTAGATAGCATACAGTTTTTATATTTTTAGAAACAAGATTCAAAAGATGTTATATTCATTTCTATACACTAGTATGTCTCTTTCATTTCTTTTTCTCTTTCTAACTCTTTGTTGAGGATGCAAAATTGCTGTTCTGTAGTGTTTCTCACAAGAAGCTGTGATTTCACAGTGGTTAGAGTGGTCAGCCAAAAAAAAAAAAAAATCCATGATTCAGGCCACTCTGTAGGAGAAAGACATGATTGTCTGCTTCAGTAAAGATTACAATCTTGGAACCATATGGCACAGTGCTATTCTGTCCTATAGCATCACTGTGAATCCGATCCAATGACAGTTACTTTTTTAATGTTTTCCAGTCTACATATGGATGATTGCTGGTCTGGTGCCAGCTAACATTTCCTCTTGTCTTTGATATGTCCTGTGAAGAAGTGATTAGTTCTGTAGGTTTGATCAGATTCAGTGATTTGCTTATTTTCTTTTGGTAAGAATATTCCCATAGTGACACCGTGTACTTCTATTTGAAAGCTCATGGTATCTGACTATTTCTGTTTTCGTTGTGTTAAAATACATACACACACAGTATTAACATCTATTTGCCTATTAAAGCTAAAGAAACAGAACTTTCTACCTTTAAGTCAGTTCTAACTCATTGCTACCCTATAGGACAGAGTAGAATCACCCCACAGGTTATCCAAGGAGCAGCTGGTGGATCAGAACTGCCAACCTTTTGGTTACTGGCCAAATGTTTAACCACTCTGCCATCAGGGCTTCAGTTTGTCCATCAGGGTTATAAATTGGCAATATTTTAATTTTATCATTCCTTCTTTATTTATCATGTGAAACACATACTATTCAGAGAGACATTTCCTCTCATTAACTATTGAATACCTTGAGACTATTCAAATAAAAAAGAAAGAAATATGCTTGATACTCTTCATTTATTTGCTGTTTTTCAAAATGAGATTTCCTAACATTATGATAAATTCTGCTTATTTTTCTACTGGTTTATTGACCTTTTTCTATTGACATTTAGAAGTTCTTTATGCATTAGGAATATTATCTCTTATATAGTGTAACTTTAGACTATGTTTATTTTTAAGTTTCTCTTTTGTGATGTGTTTTATCATCAGTTATGTGCTCTCCCAATTTTCCTCAGCTACAGTGAGTTCTGTATGGATGTCATTGACTGAATTGTAGCTCCTCCAAAGTGTGTAGCAATTTGGCTAGCAGGATTCCAAGTACTGTCTGGTTGTCCTGCATTTGTGACTACAATCTTCATGTGTTGTAAATCCTGATCCCTGCCTGTGGTTGATGGGGCAAAACTGGATTACATTAGGGAGAATTAGGATGGGACAGTAGCACCCTTACTAAAGCCACATTCATGACCCTCTGTAAGGATGTTCCCGTGGGGTGTGGCCTGGACCACCTTCCATCTCTCAAGAAAGAAAAAGAAGGAGAAAATGAGAAGAGAGTTGGAGGACCTCAAGCCACAAAGAAGAAGCTGCCATCAGCAAAGCACATCCTTTAGATGTAGGTTCCTGTGCTGGGATGCTCCCGACTGAAGTAAGACTGATGCGTGACAAGGACTTTCTTCAAGAGCTCACAGAGGGAAAGCCTTTCCCCGGTGCCTGTGCCCTAACTTTGGACTTCTGGCCTACTGGACTATGAAAAAATGAACTTCTCTTTGTTAAATCAGTCAACTTGTGATATTTTTGTTTTAGCAGTAGTAGATAACCAAGAAAATGAGAAAGGTGTCTCTCTGTGACCCTACTATGTCCCCAAGCCTAGCTTGGAGCCTGGCACATGGTGGGTACTCTGTGAATAAATGGATGCGATAGTAGGAAACTGTCTACCTGCGGGGGCAAAACGGTTCATTCTTCTCTTGTAGCATGTTGATGATTCATCTCACCACTTTGTAACAGTACCGTTTCCAGGCACATGCTCTTATGTTCTCAAGGTGGCTTGCCTACAGCTTTTTTTTTTCCCTGAGTGGCAGTCTTGTTCTGTTGTTGTTTTCCCTGCCTTTCCTTTCTTTGTTTAACTGAGTAGTTCTTGAGGATGGTGAGTAAAGCTAAAGAGATCTATCTATTTGCCTTTCTCCCTAAGAGCACTGAGCTTTTCCACTTCTGATCCTAGTAAACCACCTGCCTTCAAAATTCAGTGACTAAATCTGGTTCAAGAACCATGCTCATCTTCTCCACAACTCTCAAGCTAGTGTACAGCCTGTTCTTGCACACTGGTCTTATTATCATTTTCACAATATTTCAAGTGCAAACCCAAGCTTTCCCATGGTTTATAATTATAAAAAGGAGATACTAGAAAGTAGAGAATGGCATTTGTTTAACAAGGTAACAGAATTTTAAATGCTTACATTAATGTTTTTAACAATTTCTAGTAATCTTATGATTAAGAGGCAGGAGAAAGTATGGCAGTCTGCTTCTATTAAGCCTTAGAAAGTCTATGGGGCAGTTCTACTCTGTCCTACAGAGTTGCTATGAGTTGAAGTAGACTCAGTAATAATAGATTTGGTGACTAGGAGATTTTTCTTCATATACATGTAAGAACTGAGGGAGCTATAAATGATTGGCAAACCCTGGTGGTATAGTGCTTGAGTGCTACATCTATAAAACAAAAGGTTGGCGGTTCAAACGCTTGGATACTCTATGCATCAGTTCTACCCTGATGTATAGGGTCATCATGAGTCAGACTCGACTTGACAGCAGTGTGTGGGTGGTGGATGGTATAAACCATTGAACTGTTCTGTATCATCCTTTTCTGAAACTACTGAGTCTGTTCAATACAGAAAAATAATTCATCTGACGAATGCACAGTTTAAAATAATTTGAATTATTAGAGAGGTAACATTCATTTCAAAAGTATGTTATGGAAAACTTATAATATGCTGGGAATTTTGTTTAAAAGCTAGGCATACCAAGATAGAGAATTAATTAAAGGACCACTGATATTGAACTGGTTCATCGGTGGTTCAAACCCACTGGACATTTTGTGGGAGAAAGACGTTGACAGATTGCTTCCGTAAAGACTACATCCTTGGAAATCCTTTGGGGCAGTTCTACTCTGTCCTGTAGGATTGCTGTAAGTCAGAATCAACTCAATGGCAGTGGACTTTTTAAGGTTTGGCTTTCACATAAGTATTATTCTGGTAAAGGAGATAGATGAGAAAAATATATTTTCAATATAACAAAGCAATATTATATCATAAATTTGGACTGGGTGCTGTGAGGTTGCAGAAAGGAAAAAGTACATAAAAGTCAAACTACAAAAAAAGGTGGGAAAAGCTTCCTGAACAGCAAAGTGATCATGAGTTGCTAAGGTAAAGATCAGGGACAATGGGGAAGCCACCCCAAAACCAAACCCACTGCTGTCAAGTTGGGACTGAGTCATGCCAAGGGAAGATAAAAACACGAGCAGATCCCAGAGGAATGAAACAGCATGAGAAGTGGGAAAGCTGCAAGTTTTTCTTATCTGGTCCATGCTTCTTGTCTACCTTCTGATGGTGGCTTGTAGCCTTTGGTGTTTATTGATTTGCAGCAGCATAATTCCAATCTCTGCCTCCGTCTGCACACGGTCTTCTCCTCACTGTGTCTCCTGTTCTTAGGAGACCATCAGTCATCAGATTTAGGGTCCTCCCTGATTCAGTATGATTTGGTATTGGTCCTTATCTTCATTGTATGTGCAAAGAACTTGCTTCCAAATAATACTGCATTCTTTGACTCCAGGTAAACATGAATTTTTGGAAAACACTCTTCATTTACTACAGGCATTTTTCCTAGTGATGCAGATAATATCCATTGTTTTAAAAAATATCTGAAATCTATGATTCTTTTGAGTGTATTTTGGAATTTAACCAGTTTCGTGGTGTCTTAGAATTTGCAATATCATCCATTACTCAAGTTAAACAATTTTTTCCCTCTCTTTAGTTTTTTAATTAAGTGTATTTTCTGATAGTGTCAGAAATGAGCAATTCCTTCTCCCACAGATTAACTAAACCTTATTTCACGTTCTAAGTGGTTAAACTTATTTCAGTTCTTATAAATTCTGATCCTCAAAGAAGATAGAGGGACTAGGAAAAGATTTATCATTTGAGTTTCATCCTTTAGTAATTATTTTAATCATTCACAGTGCTTATTGGACAAAATCTAACTTGCCTGAAATAAAATTGTTTTCAAGTATTGTTTTTCCTTATTTTATAGTGCTTTGTCCTCAGACTCTGGATATTCTGTGGCCTTGTACTAGAAGGCAACTTACTACCCAGTGTGACTGCACTATGACAGCCAGCCCCTAACACTTAGGTGTCAATGTCACTTGTTTGTGTGTCTGTGTGTCTGTCATTGCATTTTCTGGACCATTGTATGAAATTTGTATTAAGACTGGAGAAAGCATTTCTGAAAATAGCCTATTGATCCACTTTGAGTAAAGGTATGTAAAAATATGAAAAAGCCCCATCAGCCAGATTCGTGGTCAAACTACAGTCAAACTAGTTGTAACTTTTGTAAACAATTTGAAGAGCTGAAGGAAAGATTTTCCAAGGAAGAATCATTGGAATTATGACTGTGTGTGTGTGTATACATGTATATATATATATATATATATATATATATACATGTATAAATGGCTATGTTTGGAAGCTTTCCTTCACTTTTAACTCTGAAGTAATAAACAAACTTCTTTTTAAGGTTAGGAACAAAACTTAAGATTTCTTTACTACAGAAAAGACCCAACACTCCCAAAATGTAACACACATTCTTATCATGTCTTAGAAACCAGGGGTCAAGTGTGGCCACTGAGAGGAGATATGTTATTCTAGAGATACGACTCCAAAAGTACACATATTAGAGGAGAAAAACATTCCACTGTTCATCTTTTCCCTGCTTACAGTGAGCATTTCTTAAGTCAAAGGTCAAAATAAAATTACCAAAGGAAAACTTGCATACAAGAGTTATCATAAATAAGTTCTTATGATGTATAATTCTGAACATCTGCTTAGTTCAGCCCATGTGACTGACAAGAAATTTGTGAGCTTGAGATTGGTACCTTATTGTACTTGTAATTCTTATTCCATCACAGAAGATAGTAGATATGCCATTCTACTTCTGGTGGGAATATTCCCACCATGTATTGGCTTGGGCAGAAAACTACACAGAACATAGATACCATGTCAAGATACTTTTACAAATGTGCACAATTCTGTGCCAAATGTCAGGAAGACTATTTCCAAGCTATAGGCAACAAATACTGTCAAATGATTACATAAGAGAATGAATAAGCACTTGTTGTATTAACAAATTTAGATACCATTGTTTCAACATTTTTGTTAACTGTGGTGCATAATAAAATTAGAATTCATGGATGTGGCATATTCCTAAGATTTTCTGATCTGCATACTTAAATCATAAATTATTGGGAGTTTTACAACATTTGTGACAGTTATCATGTCATCCCACCCACCCCAAATTCAGCCCTGGCTGATTCTTACTCAACTACTATGTGTATACATGAAATACAGAACAAGAAAAACAGCCTTACAGAGGCTGAGTCCCCTTTGTGGTCCCTACAGAGATTCCCCGTGGTCAGGAAGTATGAACAGTGTTTCCCTTATCATTAGTAACTTGTTGTTAATAATAGTTAGAATGCCAAAATCACATGTTTGTCTTTCATTTAAATATCTTGCTTTTTTATAAAGGAGAGAATGGGATTTGCATATTTAGGAGACAAGGACACAAGTTGGGACAGATTATGAAACAGAAGTTTTGAATCTATGTGTATAAATGCTAAATTTCATATTTTAATTAAAATAGAAATAAGATTCCCACATCATCACGTCCAAATAATTAATACTCTACGTCTGCACACAGCCAGGAAGACACAAGTCGAAAATCTATTTCACTAAACATTTTCCTTTTGACATAGCAATAATCTGGATCCCCTGTATCTGACTAGGCTCTGTGTCAGAAACATAAGCACCATAGAAGGCATCACTGCCGCCTTTAATAAGACCAATAAACATAATAACATCGAAGAGAATATGATGCATTTAACACACAAAATTGAATGGTACCAACACTATGACAAAAAATAATCAAAGAATAAAGAGATTACCGAAGACCTGAGGAATCAACCACAAGAAAAGGAAGAAACATCTTTCACAGAAGCAGAGAGGATGGGATGAAATTGGATTCGAGAGAATTAGAGAACAGGGAGCAGCTGATTATCTTAAGCAGAGACTTTGTGTGGAAACTAACAGAGCAGATCTCCAAATAGATAGTCATCTTGTAAACTTTCCTAATACACATGAAGGCCTGTATAGGTAGAGAGACAGTAGTTGTCAGTTGCTGTAGAATGTATGCCAACACATGGCGATCTCAGGTGTCTTAACCATCTAGTGCTGCTGTAACAGAAATACTACAGGTGAATGCCTCTAACAAAAGAAAAGTTTATTCTCTCACAGCCCAATAGGCTACAAGTCCAAATTCAAGATGCCAGCTCTGGGGGAACAGACTCTCTGTCTGTTGGTTCTGGAGAAAAGTTTTTATATTGCATAAGTCTTTCTTTGGTCTGGGAAAATCTAGGGGCAGGATCCTCAAGTCTGAAGGACACACTCTGCTCCTGGTGTAATTTTCTTAATGGTATGATGTCCCCAACTCTCTACTTCCTTCTCCTTCATTTATATCCCAAGAGATTGCCGTAAGGCACAATAGGATCTTACAGATGGAGTCCTATCTCACGAACATAACCGTAGCCTATATTCCCTCCTTACTATCATAGAGGAAGTGTTTACAGCATATAAGAACATCATACAATACTGGGAATCATGACCTAGCCAGATAGCTACACACATTTTTGGAGGGACACAATTCAACCTATAAAGTTGGATGTGTCAGTGTAGAACTGTATTTCATAGAGTTTTCCATGACTAATTTTTCTGAAGTAGATCACCAAACTTTTTTCTGAGGTGCCTCTAGTCAAGCCAAGTGCCGTCGAGTCAGAGCCGACTCATGGCTCTAGGTAGACTCAAACTGCTAGCTTTTGGTTAGCAACTAAATGCCTTAACTGTTTATAACACTTAGACACCTTAAATAGATGGATAACTAGATGGATACTTAGATATAGATAATTTAAAAATTGTTGTCAAGTAGATTCTGAATCATAGTGACTCTATAGGACAAGGTAGACCTGCACCACAGAATTTCCAAGAAGCGGCTGTTGGGTTGAAACTACTGATGTTTTGTTTAGTAGCTGATCTCTTAACCATGACACCACCAGGGCTCCAGATATACATATGAGGTATGACAATTAGGTTCGCAAACTTATCCTGGTAAAAGTATTACATACGTCATGGCTAAATATCACTATGGTCACCTTCAAAGTATTCCCCTTGAGAAGCTATGCACTGACACCAGTGCCTAGTCCACACTTCACAGCAATTTTCACATTCATTTTCTGGAATGGTCATCAGAGCTGTTGTCATACTACCCCTGATAACCTGAATATCATCAAAATTTCTTCTTTTCAATATTTCTTTTATTTTGAGGGTAAAGAAAAAAGTCATTGGGGGCCAGATGAGTTGAGTAGGGACGGTATTCCAATACTTATTTGTTTACTGGCTAAAAAACTCCCTCATAGACAATACCGTGTGAGCTGGTACACTGTCCTGATGCAAGAGCTATGAGCTGTTGGTGAAAAGAAGAGGTCATTTTCATCTAAATTTTTCATGCAGCCTTCTCAGCCCATCCAAATAGCAAACTTTGTTAACTGTTTGTCCAGTTGGTGCGAATTTTTCAATGTTTTCATCAGTTCTGCTCATTACTGGTCACCTTGACCTCTCCATCACTGATGCTTTATGTCACCTCAGAAAAACATTTAATTCACTTGTACACTTCTATTTTCTTCATGGTATTATCCCCATAAACTTGGACTAACATGTTCCTGATTTCACTTGCCAAGTTTAACAAGAAATTTAACGGTTTTTCATTGCTGTAATTCAAGCTCTGACATTCTCTTGACGGCACACAAAAACACACAGTAATGAAGCCCACTCAGCAAGCCACCACCACATGTGAACACAAACACAGCTGTAAGACACTGATAAACCACAGTTATGAAACCTTACCGAGTTGTTTGTACAGTGTTGCCAATGTAAGTGCAGTGTGGCAAGTTCGTGAACTTGACAGACATATTGATGCACATACAATGTATACTAGGAACACTTAGTAATATTCTGACTCTAATGACAGAAAAATCCTCACAACTGGACTAATAAGCAATGTCATGACAAAGGGCAAGAAATACTGAAGTTGTCAAGGATTTTATCTTGCTTGTATCCATAACCAACATGCATAGAAGGAATAGTCAACAAAGGAAATGACACGTTGCATTGGACAAATCTGCTGCTAGAGACCTATTTGAAAAGTGTTAACACTCTGAGAACTCCACTAAAAAGTGCCATTGATGGTCACAACGCCTAGGGATTCCACTGGAAGCGTGGCCCCTAGACCTGATGCTCATCCTGCTTATAAAACATTACTGAGATCAACTCTTTGGACAGGAATGGGTTGGACTCCGGGACACAGAGTGACCGTATTTTGTGTGCACTTTATGGTTCTACGCATCTATAGGATGTCGTCCTACTGGCCTCTTACCGGAGGGGAGTGGAGGAGGTAGAAATGAGGGGACAGGAGATTGTTAAGAGGATATAACATGTATAGAACAGAAAGGAGAGCAGAAGGAGTTGCGTATAGGTGGGCATATGAATTTAAACTGGATTGTACACTTATACTCAATCACAATAAATAATAATAATAGTGTATTCTAAAAAAAATACCAAAATTTTTATTCTAAAATTAAAATTAAAAAGCAAAGTTGCCCCTCTGAGGACTGAAGGGAAGCTGATCCACACCACGGAGTTTTCCGTCACCTCCTGCACATGCAACAGCTGGACAGTGAATGAATTAAAGCCTTTGAAGTACAGTTTTGGCAAAGAATATTGACTATAGAGTGTCTTGGAAAAAGTACTGTTAGAATGCTCCTTACAAATAAAGGTGGCAAGCCATGTCTCACACACTTCGGGCGTGTTATCAGGAGAGACGAGTCCCTGGGGAAGAACATTATGCTTGGTAAACTAGTGGCTGTTGTTATCGTTGTTAAGAGCCATCAAGTCATTTCAGACTTGTAGTGACTCTATGTACCATAGCATGAAACGCTGTCCAGTCTTGTGCCATGTTCACAGTCACTGTTACGCCTCAGCCCGTTCCTGCAGCCCCTGGGTCAATCTATCTCATTGTAGGTCTTCCTCTTTTCCATTGACCCTGTACTTTACCAAGTGTGATGTCCTCTCCTGAAAACATGTCCAAACTACGCAAGATGTAGTCTCACCATCCCTGGTAAAGCAGAGGGTCATCAAAAAAGAAGAGGACCCCAGTGAGGTGGATTGACACAACATCTGCAACAATAGGCTCAAGCATAATAATTACGAGGATGGCCCAGAACTGGGCAGTGTTTGGTTCTCTTTTACATACAGTCACTACGAGACAGAACCATCTCAACAGCTCCTAACAATAGTAATGACATAAATATAAGTACTCCAGAAGGAAATACAAATGTCAAGATGACAACAGTCTTGGTGTTCTGGGGGCATTTCACTTTAGCTTTGAGCACAGAGAAGCTCATTCTTGAGTTCTTTTGCTGTTGTTGTTGTTTCCCATTGCTGGATCCAGATGCAGCTGTAGGCCCTGGAGGGAGTCGGGTGAAATCAATAGCTTCCGTGAAATGAACGTGAACGCGCATAAGAGCCACATGGAAAAACCAGCAGAAAGAATGTCAAAGTCCTCACTGTAAGAGGTAGGAAGTGTCCTGTGTATGCAGTGGGACTCTGTCCTGGAAAACGTCTCATGAAAACACTCTGAATTAAATAATATCCTGTGAAATCAGCAGCAGCCAAAAAATGATGTCTGTAAAGTGCTTTAGCTGAATTATCAGAATGGATAAAATTTTATTTATTAAATTTGAAGGAAAACATCAATGAGCAATTATATGTATATTTTTTATGGATTTACACTTTATCATTAAAAATGAAAGGAAAACTTACTTGATACCTTTCAAACTAAAGGCCAGTTAAGGAGAACATCATACGTTACAGGAAGTAGAATCTTTCTGCTTCTTAAGCATTCCAACAAATAAATGCCAGAATAAAAGTTCTAGGGTACTATGAATCTTGAGCAGAAGCAATCATTTTCGTAAGGCTGAGATTTGGAACGGTGCTTTAAGGAAGGCCTCTTTGGTACACCAAAATGGAAACTTGACAAGGACTCGTGAGAACAGAGGCCAAATCTTTTCCATCAGTGGATCAGAAAAACAAGCACTCAGTCATATACATAAAGAGCAAGACATTTAACTGGAATATTTTTCCTTCTCATAGAATTCTAATTTGTCATCAATTGTAACAGAATACCAAAATTGGGAGGGGAAAAATATGTTCACTCTATGGTTAATGAGCAAGTGAGCAAGGTCAGCTCCTCGTGAGTTTGACAGTGACGACAGAGACAGACTAACTCTTGCTGCAGCCTCGGTCTCTTTTTGCCCATTCCTTTCATCTGAGATAAAAAACAGATACAAAAGCTTCTATGCAATAACTCCACATATTAATTATCCAACTTTCTTACTATATATGTAATGTTAAAAGCCATCTGAAAATCACCACATTGAGGTTTTTCTTAGGGGTTCTTCCAGTGGAAACAGAGCTACACTAATTTAACCTTGGTCTGACTTTCTGCTTAAAGGGTATTTGTACAATTGTGAGGCTTAGGCTTGCTAAGCCAGAATCATTTGCTCTTTGGTGATTCTAGTGATGGACAAAACCCCACAAGCATTCTCACGTGCTATTGCTGGTCAGGTTAAGTGTTAAGGGGGTTATGTAGGGGGTTGGAACTTGGCCTTAGGTTTTATTGTGGTCCTGGAGAGACCTGGGGCAGTAATTTGTAGGCTGCAGTGATCATTCTAACCACATGGAAAGGAAAGAGGATAATTATTGATTTCCTAGTCCCTAAAACCAAAGATTCTGCTTCAGCAGGTCTAGCATGAGGCTTTGGGAAATGTGCCTTTTCTATTCAAGTGCCCTGAGATTATCCTAATGCACTCACTTTATGCAATTTGCTTGGAAAGAAAGGCTATGAGAGTGGTACTCTTCATGACAGTGTGGGAGATTGTACATTATTAGAGCAAGACTTTTGGAACAATAAAGGAATCTCTCAGGTTTAAATGTGGTGATGGGGGAATAGTGCTGATTTTATTTTTTTCTTTTACATTCTAATACTTTTTTTAGCTCAAAGAAATGTAACCACAGAATAAACCAAGTAATTTCAGTAAACAGTATCTCCACCTTTCCAGTTACTCAGGCCAAGAGTAGTCATCCTTGGCATCTCTCCTTCTCTGAGTCCTCACATTCAGTTCCTTAGGTAATTCTGTTGGCTTTGACCTCCAGATATGAAGTCCGCCAATTGTCTGTGAACTCATCCTAAAATAAGTGCTACGTGTCTCATCACTGAATATCACTATGGTCACCTTCAAAGTAGTCCCCTTGGGCAGCTGTGCACTGATGCCTGCACATGCTCCACCCTTCAAAGTGGTTTTGGAGCTCTTTTTTCTGGAATGGCCATCAGAGCTGTTGATGTATTGTATCTGATGTCCTGAATGTCATCAAAGTGCCTTCCTTTTAATATTTCCTTTATCTTCAGGTAAAGAAAACAGTCACTGGGGGACAGATCATGCGAGTTATTCGTTTACTTGCTAAAAACTCCCTCATAGACACGTACACAGTTAAATTTTCAAACTTGCCACCTTGCCACTGTGCACAAAGGCCATTCCAGAAAGAGTTCCAAAATTTCTTTGAAGGTTGGACTGTGCATAGCTTCCCAAGAAGAATACTTTGAAGGTGACTGTAGTGACATTTGGCAATGAGGCATATAGCACTTAAAACAATTAAGTTCACAGACTTAATTGTCAGACCCTGTATTTAGACACCAACTAAAATTATTGGATTCACTTGATACATTTAGGTCATGATCCAGGACAATTTACATCATGATCTAGTAATTTATCCCCCACTCAACTGTCTGTGACAGGTGACCATAGAGTTTCAGCTTGAACACTTCTGATAGCAGGACACTCAGAGCCTTGTAAGTAGTCTGTTTCATTCTATATTATGCTATTTCCTTTGCAATCATTTGCTCACTAATGTAACAAACATTATCAAGCACAGACAATGTCTCAGGCATTGGAGGAGACATAATTGCAAAGTATTTTTTTATTCTTATTGAGTTCATCAATCATTAAAAATATAAGGCACTTCACATAAACACATATAAATCAAAATAGGATGCTTGTAATCAAAGTTTTGAATGCATCGATTCTTTTCAAGTAGTGAAATAATGAACGAAGTGGAAAAATACTTGATTAACCACATAGACTTTGAAACAGCACAGATCTGAGTTAGAAGATGTGACTTTGCTAAGCTACTTACTTCTACTAACTAGAAAATGAACAGAACCATCCACTTGGCCTCAGAGAGCGACGGTGGCTATTCACCAAGATAATGCCTGGGAAGCACTACTGTAGTAGCTGATATATAACGAGTGTTTCATAAACAACCATTAAAAATTCATGAGAAAATTGCAATTTTCTAGTGTTATGGGTAAAGAAAAAGAAAAATGAACATTTAGAGTTTATTATACTCCATCCATTGCACAAGGCATTGTATGTACATCAATCAAAGTAGGTGTACCATTTATGCTACCCTCCAAAAGGCATTAGAAATAAGCTTTCTTCTAGATTGAGAGGGGAGAAAATTGCATTGGGCTTTCTGACAGATTTCCATGAGCATGTTGAAATGTACTGGAGGTTTCTTAATCTACCACAATTACTTTATCACACAGAATAACAGAGTGATGGTCACAAGCCCATTTTTACGGCATTGATTTCCTACTTTTCAGAATAACAGCAAACTAAACTATCTTGGAACTGTCCCCAGGCTGTGATGAAGTGCTGTGAGCTGTCTTTCCTAGGAACAGGGTTACTTTGCTGTAAACCACCTGTCTCCCCAGGTACCACTTGTAGTGGAGAATATCAGACTTGCAAGAGTACAGAGAAAGTATAGGCTTATGCAACTGACTGATGTTACCGGGGCTAAAAAATTCCAACTTACACTTTCAACATTAGAGAAACCATCTGCTTGTTAATTTAAATCCCCAACTAGAGACTCTACTCCCTGACTAATAAATATTAATTAGAACCTGCCAGACCCAAAGCAAGAATCATCTTCTTGCTTGCATTTTTCATTATTTGATTCACAACTCAGAGAAAAATCCCTTGATTCTATGCATAATATCACACTTAAGTATATATTCATTCATGTAATCATCTAATCATTCAAACATCTATGCCCAAAATAATACTATTCATTTATTATATCCAAAAGAGTGTGAGAGACTGAAAGAGTCTGTTGTTTAGCAGTGCTCACTACATTGCCTAAAAAAACTCACGGCCATTGAGTCAATTCTGACTCATACAGACCCTCATAGGTCAGCGCAGAACTGCGCCACAGAGTTTCCAAGGAGCGCCTGGCAGATCTGAACTGCTGACCTTTTAATCAGCAGATGTAGCCCTTAACTACTAGGTGACCAGGGTTTCCATATTGCCTAAAGAGCACAATGTTCCAATATTTATTTTCATGTGTAATGAGCATCTATGTTCTCAAAAGGCAGAAGAAAACCAGATTAAGTAGATCAGACAAAGGCTTTTCTCTCAGTTTCTTCGTGTCTACCTTTCCTTCAGTGCATCCTATCTACTGACAGTTTAATAAGGAGTGACTCAACAGAAAGCTGTAGGTAAGATGTTTCACCTTCTCATTCATTTATCCATTTGACAAATAATTACTGAGTGCTTCGGAGCCCTGATGGTACAGGGGTGAAGAACTCAGCTGCTAACCAATGTTTGGCAGTTTGAATCTACCAGCTACTCCTTAGAAACCCTGTAGGGCAGTTCTGTTCTGTCCTACAGGGTCACTATGGATCATAATTGACTCGTGGCAATGAGTTCAATTGCTTTTTTTTTTTTTTTTTTAATGGACCAGGTACTTTTCTGGGCACTGGGTATACAAACTGGTCAACCAGGGAGACATGACCACTCAGTACTCTGAATTAACAGCCTAGACAGTCAGGCAGGAAATAAACAAGGAGAGAAGTTGATAAACAGATGTCTTTTGATAAGTATCTGAGGGGAAGAAACAGAATGCTTTGATGGGAAACAACTGACCCACATTTTCTAGATAGATCAGGCCAGGCCTCTGTGAGAAGATGATATTTAAACTAAGACTTTCAAAGTGGAAAGAAGGTAGCATTGTGAAGGGACACTGAGTAACAGATACTAGAGATGGGGTGAAAGGTGTATTTGTGGGGTGGTACATTGCAGGGAAAGGGGGAAAGAAGTGGACATAATCAGAAGGAAGAATATATGAAAAGGCTAAGTGGAAACGAATGATCTCTGAAAGTAAATGCAATTATCCTTCTGTAACCATCCTCAGACTTGTTTATAATTGCTGAATCAATGAGCAATGATTTTCCAATAAAAAGGATGCTTGTGTTAAATAAGTTCATGAAAAAAAATGGCATCTCACGTTGATGGTACTGGATGTCTATGCTCATCTCATAGGCCCAACTAGAGATACTGTTTTCCTGCTGACCACCTGATGTTGATAGAATTAAATGACACAACTTTAGCAAGCAGTCTTGGTTTAAAGTTCACTTTGCAATTCTCTATTGAAGCCTTAATCTTGGCTGCACTTCAGAAGGGAGCATTATTCTTTTAGCTTCAAGGCCATTGACAATGTTCTTAGAAGGTCAAAGTCGTTGTAAATGGAACTCGCCTGATGCAACAAAATACAGACTTTGAGTTTGTTTGGATTTCAGACCTCACAGCACTGATTTTCACCCAAAGCTTTCAGTGCTCTTTAATAACCAGCTTTCTGCTCTCTGGGTCGATCGTGTCCTGGAGAGCACAACTTAGCTGGAGGTGTAGCTCCCTTCCCCTGCTTGCTCTGTGCTGATCACCACAGGCTTGGTGTTCAGTCCTTGCACCTTCTGCCAGAAAACAGATTGCTTTAAAGTGACAGAGTGGGCAGCTGCTCCCTGAGCCCTGCAACTGACTGTTATTCTGACTACTGCATTTTGGTTTCTAGTTACAGTCCAGTAACTATTTGTCCAATTCTTTTGTTTCCTTAATGTAGTTATTATTAGGGGTCATTGAGTAGGTTCTGACTCAGAGACCCTATGTATAACAGAGGGAAATACTACCAGTTCTGAGCCATCCCACCACTCACTGCTCTGTTTGAGCCTACTACTGCAGCTACGGTGTGAATTCGTCTTGTTGAGGGTCTTCCTCTTTTTCAGTGATCCTCTACTTTCCCAAGCATGTCTTTCTCCAGACATTGATCCCTTCTGACAACATGTCCAAATACATAAGAAGGCTCACCATCCTTGCTTCTAAGTACAATTCCAATATGGATTTGCTTCTTCTTCTTGCAGTCTATGATACATTGAATAATTCTTTGCAAATACCATAAATCAAGTACATCAATTCTTCTTTCGTCTTCCTTGTTCGTTTTCCAGCCTTTGCATGTGTATGCGGTGATTGTGAATACCTTCACTTGGGTCAGAAACCTTTGATGTCCAACACTTTAAAGAAGTCTTTTGCAATATATTTGCTCAGTGGAAATTTGATTTCTTGGCTATTGCTTTCATGGGAGCCAATTGCAGTTTCAAGTAAAAGGAAACACCTGACAACTTCAGTAACTTTTCTGTTTATCGTGATGCTACTCATCAGTCCAGTTGTGAGGACTTTTATTTTCTTGATGTTGAGGGGTAATCCAAAACGAAGGCTGTGGTTTTTGATCTTTATCAGTAAGTGTTTTGAATCTCCCTCACTTTCACCAAGCAAGGTGGCGCTGTCTGGATAATGTACGTTGTTAACGAGTCTGCCACTAATCTTGATGTTTCCTCATACTGTCCAGTTTCTTGGATTACTTGCTCAGCATACAGACTAAATAAGTATGGTGAAAGAGTGCAAGCCTGACATAAAGCTTTTCTGATTTGAAATCATGCAGTATCCCCTTGTTCAGTGTGGATAACTGCTTCTCGGTCTTTGTACACGTTCTGCCTAAACACAATTAACTGTTCCAGAACTCCCATTCTTCTTTATGTTGTCCATACATGTATATTTTTTAATGATTCATACAGTTAGATAAAACACTGGTAAACATCTTTCTGATATTCTCTGCTTTCTCCTGAAATTCACATGACATCAGCAATAACTCTCATTGCATGTCCTCTTCTGAATCCAGTCTGCAATTCCCAGCAGTTCCCTGCTGCAATCTTTTCTAAAAATTAGCTTCAGCATAATTGTACTTATGTGTGATATTAATAACATTGTTCAATATTTTCTACATTCCATTGGATCACCTTTGTTTGGAGTGGGCACATATATGAATTTCTTCTAGTTGGTTGGCCATGTAGCACTCTCCCAAGTTTCTTGGCACAGACCAATGAATGTTTCCTGTGCTTCATCCTTCACGATGCCCTGAAATTAATTCAGAAAGTCATTCTGTGTTACAATGTGATGGATTTGTGCAGTGTCTACCTCTATTTTAGCATAACCAGCTCACCTCTTGTCTGAAACGTCATCCTCTTCATATCCACATCTCAGCTACACTGCTTGTCAAGTTTCATTGAACATTCCAACTCATAGTGTCACTGTCCAACCTTATATGTCCGTAACTCTTATTATCACTAATGCTCACTTGGTATAGATAAAACCAGGCATTAGTAAACATTTTTTTTTAAATATGGCCTGTACTCAAAGTGTAAAAATATAGCGAACATTCTGTCTTGCTCAACATTATCTTGTATAGAGTAGACGATCAATATGAAACCTATACGCTCTAATTAATATAAAAATCATGTACTTTCTATAATTAAATTTGCTGTAAAATATATCACCTCTGAGTTATTCAGGTCCTGATGGAGTGAGTAAGAGGGTTTAGACTGAGACAGAACTGTGCCTGAAAAACCACAGCTTTGCTCATTAGCTAAGTCATTTTGCGAACAACGTCTAATTGCACACCAGTGGACGTCTGCCATTCTTCCTCACTTGGGGAGAACATCCAGGTCTCAGAGTTCATGTGAGGATCTGGAACCTGCTCCCTACTGGGAGCTAAAAACCACATGTTCTTTGCTTCCTGCTCTTGTCTATCTATTAGGGCACAGATTGTGGGAAGCGCTGACCCAGAACTTTGAGTCTTCAGTGAGTGTCATCAAGATGAAGTGTTAATAATCAATTTGTTGCAGGGCGTCCAGTGGCAGCTGCGGTGACTGTCCAGATCCTAGGGGTTAAGCACTGAACAGAGGCATACTGGCATACTATTTCTGTGAGGTAGCTTTTGCTATGGTTCCTCCATCTAGACTCTCTCGCTTCCTGTCAGTTTTCTGAGGTAATGTCTTCAGCTTCCTTTGTCAATTCCTTCGCTGGTTAAGTTAACCAGAGTCACTTTCTCAGATTGTTAACTGGCAATTGTGACTGACAGATTCTTTTATAAAAATAAGATAATAATACTTAATTCATTTGCACTTAAATGAAATAGTATTTATGTAGTACCTAATGGGGTACTTGGAAACCCTGGTGAAGCAGTGGTTAAGTGCTGTCTGCTAACCAGAAGGTCAGGGTTTCAATCTGCCAGGTGCACCTTGGAAACTCAGCAGAGCAGTTCTGCTCTGTCCCATAGGGTTGCTATGAGTGGGCTTTGACTTAACAGCAGTGGATTTGGGGTAACCAGCTGCTGTCAGCACAATAAAAAATAAGTAGTAACGGATATTTTAAATTATATGCATAGTTTTGTTACCATTTGCCACTCTTCATGCATGCATTTTTTAAAAATAACTAATCTCTGAAGCACCAACCTGCTCTTCCAGAATCTCAGACATAAGTTGTATTTTTTAAATTATTTACTCATTGCTTTAAAAGGTTTCAACTGGTCCTGTTCACACTGGGCTGGAGTCAGCCTGTCTGATGGCGGATGCTTGGTTACACTTGCTGTTGGCTCCCGTTCATTCACTTTCCCAGACCAGCAGGGCCAGGCAGCCTCACCTTCACGGCAGTGTTGCTGCTGCCCTGTCTGTAATGTTCATCACAGCCTAGAAATAGTGCTAATGAAACGGTTCACCCTGGCTGTGTGACTCCTATAGGAAATCCATGTTAAAGAATTCCTGATGTCCTCCTGGAACCCTGGCGTCATGGTTGTTAAGGAGCTGGGCTGCAAACTAAATGGCTGATGGTTCAAATCTACCAGCTACTCCTTGGAAACCCTATGAGGCAGTTTTACTCTGTCCTATAGAGTTGCTCTGAGTTAGAATTGACTCAGTTGCCTGTTTTTTTTTTTTTTTGGTTGGCTGTCTTCTCTTGCACCTTGGTTGACTGGCATCTATCTTTCCTCTGAGCTATCTCTATGCCACTCCACTGTCATGGAGTAACTCCTGCTTTTCAAGTAATTCTTTCAGGAGCCTATGTTACCCATTTTGATTGAACAATAAGCTCCTTTAAGGTAGGGACTCTGACTGTATCACACTATAATGCATCCAGTGTTCAGCAAGTGAGGATTGAATGAATAAATTGATGATTATTTACCAATGGCTGTGATTAGAAACTACAGGAGGTTATTTTGAAGTGCTGATAGAATATTCAGCAATTTTCCCGGTTTTTTCCCCTTTAATTCTATATTGTACAGAAACTTAGACATGTCTCTCCATGGGCTAACACATTGGAAAAGCACCAGTCTGATGATTGCTTTTCCATGATTTGGTAACTTAATGAGTCTATAAATGCAATTGTCCCCACCCTCATTTGTTTGCTATCTCAGAGAACCATGCCGTCGTCTTCCAAAGTGCATACATGAGAGACTTGTATGTCTTTCATGACTCTTGTCACATACTCTCCCTCCTCACATTCTTTACATCATCTCTCTGTTCCTTTACAGCTGCTTAATATCTTTTGAGCTAGGGCAGCGGTGATTCAGCCATAGAAATCTTGTCTTACATGAAGGAGGCCTGGATCTGCTTCCCAGCCAAGGAACCTCAAACACCCCTCTGTTGGTTGTGTGTTGCTGTGATGCTGAATAAATTTCAGCAAAGCTTCCAGGCTAAGATAGACCAGGAAGACAAACATGGTCATCTACTTCTAAAAATCAGGCAATTAACTGTGTGGATCCCAATCTTCTTGTTAAAGAGGCCACCATGAAGGGGTGCTGAATTGACAAGAGTCAACAACAGCATTTTTTGAATCTGTTTTTCTCCGTCCTCATTGCTCATTCCCTTGGTAAGGCAACTGTCACATTTAACTTCCTGGATTATTGCAATGTAGCGTCTACCCATCCTTTTCTTCCCCTTACATTCACCCCCAACAAAGGAAAAAAAATTTTTTTCTTCATATTATATCCATCAGTTACTGTCGAGCTAATTCTGACCCATGACCCTATTGGACAGTGTAGAACTGGGCTTTCCGTGGGGTTTCCAGTGATATAATCTTTACGGAAGCACATTGCCACATCTTTCTCCTGTGGAGCAGTTGGTGGATTTGAACATGCAACGTTTTGGTTAGCACTGAGGGTTTAACCACTGTTTGCCCCAAACACAGGTCATGTTGCTGTTCTCCTGAGAAAGAGAAGGTGTTCTGTTGGCTCCAGGATAAAATTAAACTACCTAAAAGCACCTCAGACAATCTTACTTGTCTACTGAGCTCTTGTGTACACCAGGACTCGTCTGTCAGTATTACTCTTTTATTACCTCCCAGTTATTATAATCTTCTGACTCCTCCCATGTTCCCTTGTGCTTACCAATGTGGAATGTGCCAAGAACACCCTTTTCCAAATTCCTGACTGCTTACTCCTGTCTCTTTAGCCAAAGCCAAGCCAAGGGCGGTCGAGTCGGTGTCTCCTTAGACGGCAGCTTAATTCATCTCAAAATGATGGCCTTCCATGACCTGGCTAGACTGGTTACATGTTTCTCCTATGTGTAAGTCAGCCTGTGTTTGTTCTTATCACATACTTAGATCTACATTCAGACTTCATGTCCTGAGCACTAAAAGGTCTATGGTTCCCACCCTAACCAGCTATGTGTAATTCAAAATGAAAATGACCCGGGGCCATAAAATAAGTATACAAAATTAACAGAGCACTTCATTTTCAGACTACGGCAATGTCCTGCTTGTGTTGGAAAACCAGCTACAAGACTGAAAAAAAACAATTGTGTCCCCACATTACAGTGACCCTAATGGAATGTCGTCTTTGTGATGAGTCAGTCACTACTGTGTGTATTGACTGTGGTGTTTGAAATTCCCTGTCCTCTTATATCTCTCTACCATGTGGGCACAGATTACGCCTTGTTAACAGATCCCCAGTGCCTTTCCCAGAATAGCTGCTCCATTAACAAAAGCTGCATTGGTTAACAAAAGGAAGAGGCAAATGAATAAACAGCAGCAGAATGTCGTTCTTCTTGCCTTGTTGATAATTGCAAAAAGAGGCCTTCAGCTTTCTCACTTCACCCTTAGCCTTCTTAATCATATGTTTCATTTATTAGAACTGAGCTACCGAACTAAATGAGTACACAATTGCTCCATCACTGCTTTTTAAGTACTCTTGAGATAGAAATCTCCTAAGTGGTGTTTGTTTCAGCCATTAGTTAAAAAAAAAAAAATGACTCTTACTTCTCTAAAATTATCCCAAATCATCAGAAATGGAAAAGCATAAAAACCCAAATATGCTTTACCTTTCTGAAACTTTAGTGTCCAGAGAAAACCTAGTCATTATTTTTCTATTTACTATGAAGATCATTTGTCTATCCTCACTGCATTAAAATTTTCACCAAAATTAGCATCATAAAACAACAAAGTCCTTATTTCGTAGTCTCTTTGAGCTAGGAATCTGGAGCAGTTTAGTCGGGGGTGAGGGGGTTCTGGCTCTGACTCTCTCATGAGGCAGCGATTGGTGCATCAACAAGGCTGCAGTCATCTGGTACTCGAGTGGGTTAGAAAAGGATCAGTTTCTAGTCTTATTTGTGTAGCTATTGGCAGAAGGCTTTGGTTTTTACTCCACAAGGAGAAGATGTGTACGACATAGCTTTGTCAAGAGTGAGTGATCTGAGACCAACAGAAAGAGAGAGACAGAGAAAGAAGATACCCAAGACAGAAGCTACAGTCTTTGATAACTTTGTCATGAAAGGAGCTTTACATTAGAAATATTCATTTGGTTAAAGACCAACCCTGTGTAGCACGGGAAGGCACTTACTACACAAGAGTGTGAAAACCAGGAAGGAGGCTCGCTGATGACTATCATGGAGAGTATTTCCAGAAGATTTTTGAGCAAGTATACATGATCTGACTTATGTTTTAAAAGTATCATTCTGGCTGCTTGGTGGAAAACCTAATGTATGGGATCAAGGGTACAAACAGAGACGAGGTATGATGCTACTGAAATAGTTGAAGAAATCGACAATGGATGCACGCTGAGACAAAGAGCTATGGCTGCTAACCAAAAGGTGAGCAATTTGAATCTACCAGGTGCTCCTTGGAAACCATAGAGGGTTGCTATGAGTTGGAATCAAGTCAACTACAATGGGTTTGGTTTTTGGATTTAGTACATTTTAAAGATTGAATTGAAATGATTTACAGATGGATTGGGTGGGAAATTTGAGAGAAACAGAGATGTTAAACACCTTCCCAGAATTTAGCCTATGAAGCTGGCTAAATAGCATTGAAATCTATGAAGAAGGGGAAGGTTAGTATAGAAACAATTTGGGGAGAAATCAATAATTCTGGTCAAACGCATTAAGTTTGAAATGCCTATTAGATATCCAGTGAAGAGGTTAAGTAGGCTCTTGAATTTACAGTTTCAGGGGAGAAGTTGGGTGGAGACATGCACACTCAATCATCAGTTAATAAATGGAGCCATCACAGTAAAAATAGCATTTAGTGACAAGGGATGGGTAAAATAACTAGAAAGCCATGTTGAAATGATGATGTTAAAGGATATTTCATAGAAATGGAATTTTACCACTGTGGTCTTGTGTGTCTGGCTTCTTTCGTTTTAACGTAATGTGTTTGAAGTTCATCGATGTGGTAGCGCAAGTCCGTACTTCGTCCCCTTTCACTGCTGACCACTATTCCATCACGTGGATATATTCCCCCTACCTATCTGTCATTTGGTTGTGTTGTGGTGGCTCATGTGTTGCTGTGATGCTGGAAGCTATGCCACTGTTATTTCAAATACCAGCAGGGTCAGCTACTGTGGGCAGGTTTCAGGGGATCTTTCAGAAAAAGACAGATGAGTAAGAAAGGCCTGGTGATATTCCTGAAGACAAACGGCCAATGAAACCTTCTGGGACATAACAGGATATTGTTCAGTATAGTGATAGAAGATAAGCCCCCTAGGTTGGAAGGCACTTAATGTATTCAATGGCTGTGAGAAAGGATTGAAGCAGAGCAATGGTTGAGCAGATGATGCACCAACTGTAAATGCTTCCTTCAGCTGTACGTAGGGTGGCCCCAAGCTGAAGCCAACTTGACCGTAACTAACAACAACATGGACATCTTTATTTATCCACTGAAACGTTAATGGATATTTGTGTTGCCTCACGTAGCGTAGGTAGTCCCCAGCTTTATGATGGGATTCTGTTCCGACAACTCCGTCATAAGTTGGTCCCAACTTGCATTGAGTACTGTTTTCATTATTATTGTATTTTATGCGTCTGATCTTTGAAGATCTACAAGTGAACATTGACAATGATTAACATCAGCAAATTACATGCTGCTGTACTGTAATATCTGTCATTCATGATAAGATGTATACAAAAAAACAAAAGCAGAAAACAAATGGTCATCAGTGTGCTTTGTGGTAACTGAGATTAAATAGTGGATTGAGGATTGCCTGTACTATAACATCCTTTGCTTTCAGTAGTATTTTACTTCCACTTCTTTCTATTGTGTGACAGATTACAGTTGTGTACAGAAGAGGAGATGTATCTGATTCATTTTGCCGTGTCTACCATTTATACCTGTATCGGGTGAAATGCAGTACGGAATGAGTGTCAGTCACAATTTGGCTCAGGTTCTTATGTGACTCAGGCTGCCAGTTCTGCCCAAAGTATCCTTGGTGCTTTGGCAATTAGATAATGGTGACTATTCAGCTTTCTAGAAACCTCAGTGGTGCAGTGGTTGTGTGCTACAGCTGAGAACCAAGAGGTTGGCAGTTCAAATCCGCCAGACACTCCATGAAAACTATACAGGCAGTTTGACTCTGTCTGCAAGGCTAGTATGAGTTGGAACTGACTCAACAGCAGAGCATTTGGCTTTGATATTTATCCAAATTTTACATAAATATTTCCATTTCCAGCATTGCCTCTGTTTCACCATTTTACATTCCTGTTGATGTAGAGCTATTTCTTGGCAGTTATCTAAGCCTCAGGTTGCTCAAAATCTCCTTTTACATTTTCTTGGACAAAAGGCAATGCACTTTGCAGAGTCAAGATGTGCATACTGCTTTGGGAGAAAGAGTAGTTACTTGAACAATAAAAAAAGTAAACTGTCTTGGTTGTGTTCTTTGGCCAGACCACGTTGTAAGGTAAGTATACTAACGGTGAAATATAGAAATAAATGAAAACCTGTCTGTCTCAAATCTCTCACCATTTTAAGAAGACAAAAATACAAATCTTTGTGAGGTAAAGTGAAATTCCTGTGGATGTTTCCGATGTTCAGCTTTGAATCTCAATAATCAACAGAGAATATTGGAAGTTGATTCCTGGGAGCCGTCTATGAATACCTCTTTTTAAGGGTTTCGTTTCTCTTTCAGAACATTTTGATAATCACTCATGCTTCTATGAAAAGCCAATAGTTGTCCACAGCAGTACATCCTGGGTTGAAAAAGAACATAATGGGAAATAAAGTAAGAAGCCTTGCAACACATAGGTTTTATCAATTTACGCTCAATCAGGCTTTGCGGGTGGAATCAGTCTTAATTCACAGACTCCTCTCCTCAGAGATTGAGGCAAGTGATATTTTTCTTTGTTGCCTTCCAGAGCTTTTCATTTCACACAATCATAGCATAAACCAAGTTTGAAAGCAGAGCTTTCGAAACCATGTAACAGGACATTGAAATGAGAAAAGAGGGAGAGAAAAAGATGCTTTATTGAAAAGCATATTGTAGAGCTTAGCTTAAAATTGGTCGCTTGCCTTTGATGGGTCTGCTTTTAAAATAGGAAACTGATTTTCAGTTAACTAGCTGAAAGAAAGAAAGAAAAGAAAAGTATGGCTACATATAACTCCAATTCGGCAAGCTGGCCTTCCATCTAACTGAATTTCCTTGCAAAGGCATTTGATTACTTTGCAAATAGGAAGTGCTTAGGGTTTGGGCATTCTGTGTCCTGAGCTGTTCAGTGCAAATTGGTGTTACTGAGCCTCCTATTTTCCCCAGGACTGGAGAAAGCATGTTTCTACAAGGCAGACAGCAGCTTAGAAGAAATTCCGTGTGCAAGGCAGGCAACTCTTTTGAAAGGTGACTACATAGTAAGTGAATTACTGTCTGGTACACAATATATGACACATGCAAATTAATTACTGATACTAACTTGATTGACATTAAATTGCCAGTGATTTGTCATTTTAAATTACCTAAGAAAAAATTATTTTGGTTTATGAGCCATTTCAAATGAGGAACTTGAAATAAGCAAGCCAGTGTTGCGGAGTGGAAATACCCAAGAGGTTTTCGGTTGTTTGCTTCATTTTGCTGTTATCATCTCTGTAATCACAGGAACAATGTCTTTCTTCTTAATTTCCCTAGTGCCTAGCACAGTGCCTGTGTTACACGCTCACAAAGTATTTGTTTTATGAGTCATTGAAGAGTACCTGTCAACTGAGACTTGATTTCCCAAGGCTTTTGTTTCTGTATCTTTAAAAATGTGTGATAGCATTGTTTCCTTTCACTCTAAGATGCCCCAATAATTATAAAATACAGAAATAATAAGTCAGCTTGTTGAAACTTTCAATGCCTATTGTGACATTCAAAGAAGTATTTCTCATGGGGCTGTTTAAACACTGCAAGTTACGGGGCACTCACCGCCTTCGAAGAAAGTCAATGCCGTATTTGATTACCTTTCATTCTTAAAACATTTCACACCTTAGATTAAATTGAAACCTACCTGCTTTACACCCACTACCATTCTTCTCTCTGGGGATACTACTATATGTAGCAAGATGTTAACTGAAAATTTTCTTATTGTATTGAGAGCTTTAACCAACCCCCCCCAAAACCTCATTTTTGTCAAGTTAATTAAGACCCATTGTGACCCTCTGTGTTACAGAGCACAACTGCTCCATAGGCTTTTCTTGGCTGTAATCTTTATAAGCAGATCCTCAAGTCTTTCTTCAGTTTTAACAATGCATAGTAAGATAGCACAAGGTGTGCTTATATTTTAAGGTAGGGTGCTTGTTAGAACATCTCTTCAGGACTTGCAATAATGTTGATTTTAAGCTAGTTCTTTCTACTTTGGCCACCATCCACAAACTGGAGGCTGAAAATGCATTGATGGAGGTTAAAAAGATTACAGAGAGAGAATTCTTAGCCATGAGATTTCGTTAAACTGCAGATGCTGGTTTCTTCTCACCACCTCAGATCAAGGGGAGGTTTCATGAGAATCAGCTGTTTGATGGGACAGAGCAGCCAGATGTTTTACTCGAGAAGTATAAGGTAGATGTGTGGCTGTGGTAGCCTGTCTGGAAACAAAACAGAGAAAAGGGAACAGCACATACATTGTGCTTCCTGGTTTTCAGTGAGCCAGATGTACCATCACAGAAAATAGTCTGTTTCTGGGAAGAGAGTCTCCCTGAAAGAATGCAAGGGCATTGGGATGACTTGTAAATGAGGACTAGACCTCTGAAAAGCAAGAGCTGCAGAAATTACAAGAAATTAGTTGTAGGTGGCATGGTTCCCATCACAGGTTGCACATTGAAACACACCATGCCTTCAAGGCGCCGTTACCTGATTCCAGCTCTAAGTAGTAGAGTAAGTATACATCTCTTCCTTTTAGCTCCCCTTGCTACCACTTGGCAAAGCTCAAATCATCAGCTACTCCATGCAATAAAAGGAGGAGCAGGAACTAGAAATAAATCTGAACATCCTGGCTTTCCAGGTGCATTTTTTTCCCATGGTAAAATCAATGTCACTTCAAGGGAAGTAGAGTCGTTTTTAAATTGGGGAGGTTTTTAAATTGTTCAGAGGCTTTATGTTGCCCCAAACTAGATTTGGGGAAAAATGACACTTCATGCTGTAACTGTTTTCATCCACAGCTGGGAAGGGCAAATTGAATGAGTGGATTTAAAGAGGTTGTTGTAGAAAAGAATCAAATTGTTTCCTGCTAATATTCTGCTACCAGTGTCTGTTGCGATCAAGTCTGTTCTGATTCATCGTGACTGCACAGGACAGAGTAGAATTGCCTATACTCGTTCCAAGGCCGTGATCTTTAAGGAAGCAGACTGCCACATCTTTACACAGGGGAGCAGCTGATGGGTTCGAACCACCAACCTTTTGACTAGCAGCCAACAACTTAACCACCATACCATCACGTTGCCTAGGCCAATTTACAAATTATTAAGTCCAATTTGCTCAAAGATATGTTTAGATATAGAATATAACATTCCACTTCTTTGTATCCAGAGCCTTAGGGCACAGGGATTGAGATCTGAGCTGCTAACCAAGAGATGAACAGTTCAAACCTACCAGCTGCTACCTGGAAACCCTAAAGGGCAGTTCTACTATGTCCTATAGAGTTGCTGAGGGTAGGAGTCAGCTTGGCACAATGGGTTTAGTTTTGGGGGGGATTTTCTTTGTATCTATTCTTCAATAATAGTTTGCACGTAATTTTTTCCCCCACTATCCTGAGTCGTTCTTTTTTTTGGGCAGGAAGATGACTTTAATGAAAAGAGTTGTTGTTAGATGCTGTCCAGTCAGTTCCAACTCATAGCAACCCTGTGTACAACAGAGTGACAAACTGCCCAGTCCTGCACTGTCCCCCTCACTGTCATTGCTACACTGGAGTCCATGCTAGCAGCCACTGTGTCAGCCCATTTCGTCAAGAGTCTTCCTGTTTTCACTGACTCTTCACTTTACAAAGTGCAATCTCCTTCTCCGGTAACTCATCTCTCTTGGTAACATGTCCAACGTATGTGAAATGAAACCTTGTCATGCTTTCTTCTAAAGAGCATTCTGGCTGAATGTCTTCCAAAAAAGATTTGTTCATTCTTCTGAAAACACACTGTGTAATAATATTCTTTACCAACACCATAATTCAAAGGCTTTATGTTTTTGTTGGTTTTCCTTATTCATATCCAGTCTTTGTGTAAAAATCAGGTAGTTAAATACACTAGGGCATGGATTAGGCACACCTAAGTGATCAGGGCTACAGTTTTGCTTTTTAACACTTTAAAGAGGTCTTTCCCATCGAATATGCCCAATGAAATGCATTGTTTGATTTCTTGGAGCTTCTTTCATGGGCATTGATTTGTGGATTTCCAAGTAAAATGAATCATTGACAACTTCAATCTTTTCTTAATTTATTAAAATGTTGCTTATTGGTCCAGTTGTGAGGATTTCTGTTTTCTCTATCTTAAGTATAATCCATACTAAAAGCTGTGGTCTTTGAAATTCATCAATAAGTGCTTCAAATTCTCTTCACTTTCAGCAAGCAAGGTTGTATTATCTGCATAATACAGGTTGTTAATGAGTCTTCCTCCAGTCCTGATGCCCTGTTCTTCTTCATGGAGTCCAGCTTCTTGTGTTAACTGGCCAGCACACAGGTTGAATAAGTACAGTGAAAACATACAATCCTGACACAAACCTTTCCTGATTTTAAACAATGCCCTATCTCCTTGTTCTGTTTGAATGACTGCCTCTTGGTTTACATACCAGTTCCTTATGAGCATAATTATAGTGTTTTGGAATTCCTATTCTTTGCAAGGGTATCCATAATTTATTATGACTCACAAAGTCAAATGACTTTGCATAGTCAATAAAACACAGGTAAACACCTTTCTAGTATTCTCTGGTTTTAGCCAGGCTCCGTCTGACACTGATATCCCTGGTTCCACATCTTCTTCTGAATCTGGCTTGAATTTCTGGCAGTTTCCTGTTGAAGGAGTAGCAGCAACGACTTTGAAATAAGCAAGAGAGATTATTGGATCTCCTTTCAGTGAAACACTTGTGCAAAAAGTATCTGATTTTATAATGATGTTTGTCTTTAAATGTCTGATTAAGCTACTAGATGCCTTTGTAGGGTTGGATGTTAACTAATAATAAATTGATAGTAATATAAAAGTGGTAGGTTTCCTGTACATAGCTATGCAAATCATTTCCGTTAATACCAATTTAAAGAGTTATTTTCCAGGAGACAGTATGCATTTTTATAAGTCTACTTCTCATTTAAACAGCTTGTAACATCCTATTAAGGCTTTTATTAATTAATAAATTATATGAAATTTTGACAGATGTTTTCTATTTATATGAAAGTTATGACTATACTTTGTTTTTTTATGATGTATCATTTAAGAGATGTCTAGGAGAGCTTGCAGGACCCTGGTAGAATAGTAGTTAAAAACTCTGCTGCTAACCAAATGGTTCACAGTTCTAATCTATCAGCTGCTTCTTTGAAACCCTATTGGCCATTTTATTCTGTCCTATGGGGCTACTATGAGAGAGAAATGACTTGATGGCAATGGTGATTTTTTTTAATTAAATTTTTGTTTGTTTAGGGGAGTTGGTGAAAGGTATAACCCATTCTGAGCTTTGGATTCACCAGTTATTACAGGTAACATTTTCATTATGTTTAGTCAGTACCTGGGATGCTTTTAAAACTTACTTTCTTTCAAATTCATTCCTAACCTTTCAGCCAATGATATATATTTTAGTATTTTTCTGGCATTGATTCCTGTATTGATGAAGATAGACTAGGCCATGTTGTGGTAATAAACAGCTCCAAGATCTCAGTGACTTAATACAAAAATATTTATCTCTTGTTCATGCTAATTTCCCTAGTGGGCAGTGTGGCTCTCTAGAGACTTCTGTGACCAGATGGATCAATTTACGTTGCTTCAATATTTTGGCTTTGTCCTTTCAACATGAAGTTTCCTCCAAATCACTGCAGCAGTGAATGAGAGGACTCCACTGGTAATGAATTTCTTTGTCTCAGCAGTGATTTAGGTAACTACCATTCATAGCCTATTGACTAGAAATAGGAGCATGCTTCACTCAGCTGGTGTTTACCAAGACCGAGGCTTTCAGAGGCTGACTTCTTGAACAATGCTCAGACTTCCAGACCAGCAGGTGCTTCCTACAGATGGTACTTCAGGAGCTCAAGAGAGAGACCTGTGAAGCCTGTGCTCAGGTCTGCGGAGGGGGCCTCATCTGACTTGCTCTGGTGTCATTTGGTCACACAGTGAGGTGATTTTGAAGCACCAAAGGAAGTGGTGGTTGAATCCAGTAACCAGTAATGGAGAATCACTAATAGGAACAGAAACAAAGCAAAACATTTAAAAGGAGGAAAAGTTCTTTTCCTTCGTAGCCTCTCTTTCAATTTTCTTTAATGATTACTGCAGGGGGGACCTGAAAGGAATCCAGTTAGCTAGAGAGTGTGATAAACATCATTTGCGGAATTATCTTCTTATTTTACAAAGGAGATTCAAGAAGGATGAACTTGCACCTGAAAGAAAGTAATAGGTAAATAAACCAGCACAATCCACCCCTTGACTACCCACAAGCTTTATCAGTATTCTAGGAGGGCAACAAAACAATTACCTCCTTCTGCCGGACAAGAAGCAATTCCATTTTTTTTTTTTTTTTTGCAAATGAAAATACTCTTACTGATCCTTAAAATAGGGTGGATGCAAAGTCACAAGGAGAAGCAAATCCTTCTTTTAGTTCAGTCACAAAATTACTTGACTATTCTTTAGCCTAAAGACAAAATGAAACTAATAGCTACAAACAATTCATTATAATGTAAGCAAAAAAGCTGAAAAAGAAAAAAAAGAAAGTAATCAACATGAAGCTTCCTCCACAATTTCTGCAGTAATTATAGTGTGTGTGTGTTTGTGTGTGTGTATGATTACTGCTGCAGTCTTCATTTATGCATCACTTCTCTAACTGATCATTAAAAAAACAACCAACCAACCAACAAAAGCCCATTACCACTGAGTTGATGCTGACTCACAGCGACCTTATAGTGACAGAGTAGAGCTGTCCCCTAGGGTTTCCAAGGAGTGGTTGGTGAATTCAAACTGCCAGCCAAATTGTACTTAATAGCCAAACATTTAACTACTCTAACACCAGGGATCCAGCTGGTTATTACGCTGTAGTTTATTTTTAACATTATAATTATTATTATTTTTTACTATCTATTCCATATTTCTTTCATCCTGAGTCTGTGCCTCAGTTTGTCAGGTTTTTTTTTTAATCTGGTGTAATGATACAAACCATCATTCCTGAAGTGTCTAAATTAACAATGGATTTGTTTTATTGAGTTACTTCACTCTTCCGTTAACTTTTATATTGAGACATGGCAAAAATAAGGAAGACTGTAGAGAATGTCCTGGACTCCAGACGTGACTTCCCTCCCCACTAAGTTTAATACCAACTCTATTTACCCTTGATAAGGAGAGTCAGTGTCCCTTCTAGTATAGTAACTTCTGTTAGTATAGTCACAAAAATCATCAGATGACAGTCTCAACTATCAAATCCAAAGGGACGGTTTTTGTCTCCTGCTGGTAGTATTTCTCCCTTAGCAACTAAGGGAAACCTATCCAGCACAGTATAAGTTTTCCAGAAAAGAAATAAAAAAATTTCAAATGGATTATTAGAAGAGTGAGAGATACTACTAATACATCTAGCCCTTACTACAGGGGGCACCTGTAGTATTGAGGCTATTCAAAAATACCACCACACTTTGATTACTGATTCAAAACATTTATCCTATCCTCTGAGATAGAATCTTAACATTTCAGGGTCTTTTATTCTTACTGGTATTGTATATAAGGAGCCCTAGTAGTGCTGTGTATAGTGCTTGGCTACTAACCAAAAGGTCAGCAGGTGGAACCTGCCAGTTGCTCTATAAGAGAAGGATGTGGCTTTATGCATCTCCAGAGACTGCTGCTTTGGAAACTCCATGGGGCAATTCTACTCTGTCCTACAGGGTTGCTATGAGTCAAAGACTCACTGTATCTGTGTCTTCAATAAGCCTTTTTGCTTATTCAGCTGCTTCTGGATGGTGAGGTAGGCTATGATATCAGCAACTTTTATGGGTATAAGCCTACTGACTCTTTTTTTCCTGTGAAGTGGATTGTTATTCAGAAACAATGTCACAAAGAGTATCATAATACTAGGAAAATATTCTTGTAGTCTATAATCTATCCGAAGGGTTGTAGGCAAGAAAGGCAAATCCAGGTCCAGACTATATACACCTGTTCTCATGAAATGAAGTTGCTGCTATCTTCACCGTGAAAAGATCCAGCAACCAACCTGCCATCAAGTGACTAACAGATCTCTTGGGGAAATGGAGCTGTAAAGGGGTCTCAACATTGATCTTGGTCGTGGTCAGCCAAGGAAGTAACTTGAGCCACTAGTTAAACTAGCTTTGGTGAGGACCAGTAGATGTTTTTACCCTTTTACACCGCAAGCATTTTTCCATATGTTTTAATTTTTAGTAACCAAATTAATTGAGAAATATTTTAATGGGAATTTATTTTGTTTTCTGTCCCATTTCAAAACAGCATGTTTTCTTTGTGAGCAAGCAGCAACATCAGATTGGATTAGCTCTAAATGTGAGTCCTGATCAAATGAGTTTATCTTAGAAACTTTGAATTAAATATAAAACAACTGATAACTCTTAATATCTGGGCTTCTAAAGATACAAGTAGTATTAATAGTCTTAATTATTGACTATTGTGTTGTATCTCATATAACTTTGTTCACTTGTGTTGAATTGGGTTTGCAATTTTTATTCTGTTTTGCCTCTTTCAGGAGAAACACCATGAGTGAAGTTTAACTAAAGTAGCTTCAGGCTATACTAGGCAAACTGAATTGACTTTGCCCAGCTTGATTTCTTCAAGTCTTTGGATAATTAGCTATAAACAGCCAGTCTGGGGCTTGCGGTTCATCAGACCATTTTTAAAAGCACGTTGTGTCAAAGGAAAACACCATGGTGCATAGTCCAGGCATTGGCTTCCACCACATTGTGTTCCTCCAGGCTTTTAAAATAAACTCCAAACCCATTGCCTATAGAAATACTTTATAAAAAACCCTCCCCATAACTTATGGCATTTTCTTGGCATAACTAATCTAGGATCTTTGTACGTATCTAATATATACCTTTTTTTTTTTGTTGGTCATTTTTATTATGCCATTTTGATTATCCTATAACTCTATTTAATTCTTAATTCTTTACCCATATAGTTTTTCCATATGTTCACTATGCAAACAGTCAAAGATAAGGCTTGGCTAAATAAACTCAATATTGAAGCAACTGTCCTGGGCTTTAGAGCCTATTGTATCTAAGTTTAGATCCTCATTTCTATTATATCAGATGATTAGCTATCAAAAGAAATAAACCTTTAATGATAGACTGTCATACACTTGGATTTCCCATACTGAGAGGGTAGAATTTTTAAAGGGACCCACCAGTACTTTTTCACAGCAGAAAAGTCAGTGGTTTGAAACCACCGGCAGCTCTACAGGAGAAAAGATGGGGCAGTTGAATTCTACAAAGATTTATAGCCTTAGAAACCCTGGGGAGTGGTTCTACTCTGTCCTATAGGTTCTCTATGAGTTGGAATTGATTGAACGGCACATGACACCACTACCACCACATACAATTAATAGGCTTCAAGGTTGTTGCTCATATTTGATATTTTATTTCCCTACTTGTTGTCCTTTGTATTTCTCCTCAACACCTAGCAAAGATGCTTTGTTTTCGATGATTAGTACTCAATTTTTGTCAAATGCAAAGTTACTTGTTACAGTTTTCTTAGGTTTCATTGAATCGCAACTTTAAACCATAATTACACTAGGAAACTTCATACTACTTTCGATTGACTTCCAATCCTCTCAGACCAAAAACCATGAAAATCTCCTTTGAGCGCATTATTGGTGAAGAAGAATCAAAAAGAATCATTGCAGTTCCAAGGAAGGAACTATATCTGGAGATAAAAATTGCCCACTATCTGGAGGTGATATGAAAATTCCAGTCAAAGGACAATGGCTGCCCAAATTCTGAACTCATATCCCTCTGGGCAACTGCTAACAATATGCTGATAGCCTTTATTGGGATGATCCTACCCAAGGAGGCTCCCGGGAGCCTTGCCTGTTACTTAGATACGATGGGCTCTAAAGCCCAGGATAGCTATATGTAAGATAAAATGCCAGAAGTTGTATGGTGTAAAAATGCTTGACCAATGTAGCCAGGTAAGGTCTCAAGGATAAAGTTTAGAAGACCAAGTGTAATGGATTTCCACCTGTAGGTTCCATTTACAGGTTGAAATGTGTCCATCAAAAATGCATCAAAGTCCTAACCTCTGAACCTGTGATATGCCCTGGTTGAAGGAAATCAGGTTTTTCTCTGCAAGATGGTATCAATTAGGTTTAGAAAGTCATATTAGTGGTGAGTAGGTCCAGTTCTACGTTGTCAGTGTTTTATAAGAGAAGAGAAGAGATACAGAGAGTCACACACACAAAGTAGACAAATGTTATGTGAAGATACAAGCCAATTAGTGCCTGATGCTACCAGAAGCTGGGGAAGACAAAGAGGATCTTCTGTAAGAAGGAACACAGAGAGAGCATGCCCTAAACTTAGACTTCTAGCCTCTAGAATTGTGAGAAAATTGATTCCTGACCTTTACCCTCTTTGTGGTATTATTACTATTTTTTAATGGCAGTCCTTGGAAACTAAGTCACTGTCTTGCAGCATATGATTGTATTGCATCAACTCTTACAAATCTATTTTGTCTCCCACTGCTGGAAATCGTGTCAGCTGGACCCAGAAATTAGACAAAAACTTTCTGATAACAGATATCATTCTATGCCATGTGTTTCTGTATTGATCTTATTTAATGGCGCACTTGATCAGACTTGGCTGTTGTTTTATTTTGTTGTGAGTGAAACTGCAGGCTGATTGAATGCACAAACACAGGTTTATACATCTTTTATCTGACTCCTGTCTTTGCATCCCAGATTTCTGGGTTGTTATGAGCTAGTTTGAATTGCAATGACAAGCCAAGCAAAGCAAGTTTAGTCATTTTCTCCAGACTAGTAGCTGCTTAAGGGGAAATGTTATGTTTTATTTATTTTTATATCTCCAATGTCTATCACAATTAGTGGAAATGTGCTTTGAATAAAAGAAAAAATACATAAGTAGATGAATGAACAGAATACTATTGTGGATCAGTACTACTAGTATTATTGTAGATTAACCAAGATGGCTTAAAAAATGACAACAAAATTGAAGTCTAGGGTAGCAGTGCTGAAGGATTCTATGGAAAACATGTTAAACAATTGAAGGAACACTGAAAAGAAGGTAGAAGGATTGGAGGGTCCTCAGAGAACTTGGCCTCTGGATTTGCTGCTAGCCCAGAGCTGAAACTAGTACTGAAGCCAACACTTCAGACAAAGAATGGACTGGGCTCGGGAACACAGAGGGCTGCATGGGTTATGTGTCCCTTATGGTTTAATACGTATATGCGGCTGTACTACTGGTTTCTTTCTAGGGTGGAAAGGAGAGGATAGAGAGGAGGGGAGAGTGTTGGTTGAGTGGATAACGGAAGTAAAGAGTGAAAAAGAAGAGTGTGTCACAGGGTGAGGAGAGCAGACAGAGTTGCGGAGATACAAGTACTTGAAGTTTTATATGGAAAACAGACTTGGATTGCAAACTTTCATTTAATCACAATAAAAAAGAAAAATTACTGAAAAAATGGAAGATAAAAGGAAAACAGAGTGACTATAACAAAAATAACTGGTCGACTTTCAAGACGAAGCATGTGATCATGGATCAACGGTGCTAAAGGAAGAAATCCAAGCTATGCTGAAGGCACTGGAGAAAAATAGGGCTCTAGGAACTGGCCAAATATTGATTGACGTGTTCTACCTAACAGGTGCACTGCACGAAGTGCTCCCTGGTCTATGCCAAGAGGTTTGGAAGACAGTTACCTGGCCATCTTACTATTCCCAAGAGAGGTGATCCGAGAGAATATGGAAATTACCAAACAGTATCATATGCATATAAAATTTTGCTGAAGATCATTCAAAAGCAGCCGCAGCAGTATATTGACAGGAAACTGCTAGAAATTCAGGCTGAATTTGAAAGAGGATGTGGAACAAGGGATATCATTGCTGGTGTTAGAAGGATCCTGGCTAAAAGCAGAGAATACCAGAAGGATGCTTACCTGTGTTTTATTGACTATGTAAAGGCGTTCAACTGAGTGCATAATAACAAATCATGGATAACGCTGTGGATAATGGGAATTCCAGAACACTTAGCTATGCTCCTGAGGAGTCTCCACGTAGATAAAGAGATGCTGGTCAGACAGAACAAGCAGTTACTTTCGGTTTAATGTCAGGAAAGGTGCGTGGCAGGGTCATAGCCCACAACCATACCTATTCAATCTGCATGCTAAGTAAATAATGTGAGAAGCTGGACTATAGGATGAAAAATGGGATCATGGTTGGAGGAAGTCTCATCAACATCTTACGTTACACAGATAATAACGACCTTACTTGCTGAAAGTAAAGAGGACTTCAAGCACTTAATTAACAAAGAGTACACTTTGAATTGTGGTGTTGGTGAAGAAGACAATATACTATGGACTGCCAAAAGAAGGAACACTGTGTCTTGGAAGAAGTACAACCAGGGTGCTCCTTAAGGGGTGGCATGACTGTGTCTTACATAGTTCGAGCACGTTGTCAGGGGAGATCAGTCCCTGGAGAAGGACATGCTTGGTAAAGTACAGGGTCAGTGGAAAACAAGAAGATCCTGAATAAGATGAGTTTTCACAGTGGCTACAAGAATGGACTCAAGCTTAACACTGATTATGAACACGGCGGAGGACTGGGCAGTGTTTCGCTCTGTGGTTGCTGTGAGTCAGAACCAGCTTGATGGCACCTAGTAATAACAACAAAGACGGTCGTGAAAATAAACATATGGCAGTGACAATTCAGTGGTAGAATTCTAGCTTTCCAAGTGGCAGACTAGGAAGAAAGGCATGGTGATGTACTCCTGAAAATCAATTCAAGAAAGCCCTACTATCCAGCATCTGATCCATAACCAATCATGGAGATGACACAGGACCTGGAGCAGTTGGTTCTCTCGCACATGGGATGGCCGTGAGTCAGGGGCCAATGTGACAGCAGCTAACAACAACAACAACAACAAAGCTTTCGGGACAGTGCAATGCCAAAGTCGAATCTTGGTCTTTTTGTTCCTCTACTGGCTGCCTTCAGTGAATGGGCCATGTTTCCAAACTGCATTATTATAATATTAACATTGGAATAACAAAGGCAGAGAAGAGTAGAAAAGATTTTGACTTAAACAAAAGAAAGATAGATTGGATATAAGATGCATAGTGAAGGACATGGCCATGCATAAATTGAAATCATGGGGCAGACGAACAACTGCCTCTCCTGTGCATAGAGCAATGGACTTAAGTAGCTCACAGAGAATTACAGCAAGCAGTGGTGCAGCTTTATAATGAGCAATATGCTGGCATAATGTTGACCTAGGGGCTTTGCTCCTGTCCTTCGGAAGTGGAGTTCTAAATCCCAATGAGTTCCTCAGTATTTAAGAGCACCGTGTTACAGGGGAGTAATTACCAGTGAATCCTCTGGTGACACTGATAGCAGTGACAAGGGTCCCTGGTTCCCTGTGCCCTGTTTTAAGACTGTATGTTCATCCTTACAAATGTCTAAGAAATTCTGACATCGGGCAACCCCTAGACAGGTGACCGTGTTAATACAGAATACTTGTAGTGTAGTGGTTTGGGGAAGTTACATTAAGTGACATACTCAGTGGCACTGTAAGATGCTGAGCTTTTACAGTGTCCATTCTGAATTTTGGATTGTCTGCATGTAGTATTCGATGGACAAATACAGAAGTTTATTCCAGTGGACAGCACTAGAAAATGTGTCTGACAACAATTTTAGTATTTACTGCATTTTGTTTTCCTCATTTGTTTTCCTTGTGTTATATAGAGTTGTAATCTCCAACAAGCAGCCCTGGCCTCCCGTATTATTTATTGTTTCAATATAGGGGACAATTACGTATAATTAGCTGGCTGACATTCATTTGCTGGTGAAATTTGCTATGAATGCATTTACTTCTTTGGGGAGTTGCTTTCTATTTCCTGTGTCACTGCTCTGATGCTGTTTAGAGACAGCCACTTTTTTTTTTTATCCTTATTTATTGCTTCATTGATCCAAGGAAGGAAGAAAGCATATGAAAGTCAGTATGCAACAGCCTGTGAATAACCATCATGGCAGGCAGAGAGAGAGTTGCATACCAATGAGCAAACACCCAAATAGGCACCAGGTAGGCTTTAAATAACATGTCCATCTGTGGAAGAAGAAATTGAGGGGAATTTGTCAGTGTCTTGTAATTTTTTTGTGTGTCTGTGTAGAAGCCATCACTTGATGCCGGAAAAGGCAATTAGCATAGTATCTTACTTCTCCATCGTACTGTGTTCCACATAAGATGATTTTCCAGATGGCTGAAGGTCACAAATTTGTTATCAAACCTCTAAATATTTAATATATATAAAAAATTTCTAAATCCTGTTGTTCTTTCTCTGACCTTCTTAAATAGGCTATAGGGAACAAAGTGGAACCTACCACAGAGTTCTCTTGATGGTGGCCCTTGACCAGGTTATGTTTGAAGGATAGACTTTGCCCCACTGAGTCCTGAGGAGCTGGGATAAATGACCTAGTAGTCTTGGAATGCGGTCCATGGGACAGGCTCTGTACAAGGAAGCCCGTTTCAAAGTTGAAGACAGCACACATCAGAGATTGGCTGTTTCAGTCCATAGTCTGCTTTAGGCTGTTGCTGCCTGTCTTGAAGTTCTGGCTGTGCCAGCATGCAATCTCATTCACATGAAGTCTCCCAAGTGTTTAACTGCGTGCCCTACCTGACATCTTTCGATCCCAGATCTCCCTCTCTTTGGCTTTCCTTCTCTGTAACTCCTTTAAACTGTGGTCATGTTCATCTATGGCCTCCTGGACTGACTTCCTGACGAAGACACCCTAAGCTCATGTTGAGTGAGACCAGGATAGATCTCATGAGGTATACAGTTCATGGTCAAAATAGAAAATTAAATGATATCCCTGCCAGAAATTATATTTGTGATAGTCCCCAGCAGCTGTGAATTGGAAGTGAAATAAGGAAAAAGCAGTAAGTAGATCAATTATGACAAGTAATATTGTCCTAGTAAGAAGCTGAACTCAATATAATAAATGTCAAATGTTTCTTAGTTCCATTAAAAAAAGAAATAGTAGGAAAATGTAGAAATGCTTGTTTTAAGTACCTTAAAATAGATTCATGTTATTCATTTATTATATTTCCCCATCATGCTTTGCACATCATCATCTCTTATGGCATCAAATTGAATCAAGGCCTCATTATTTTTGAAGCATTATCTGAGATATGTCACTTTAAGAAACATAACAGTAAACCAAATAAAGGCTGCTGTTTTTTATCCTCCTGACAAGGACTGTGTGAAGAGCTTTATGTGTATTTCCTCAGCTAATTCCTACAATAAATTAGGTTCTCTCGTTGTCAACATTTTATATTTTGACCACAAACTGTATGCCTTATTCTTGGCCAGTTGTCTTAGTCCTGTATCTGTTCCTGGGAAGAAGGAGAAGGCCATGGATAGGACAGGACAAGCCTTCAGTTCTAATAGTAATGGACGAACCTACTGCCATCTAATTGTAAAACAATTTAAAGTTGCTGTACTCTTAATGACTCTGACTCGACGGCACTTGGCTTTGGCGACTCTTAATGACAAATCCACATGGTCCTTTAGTACTGGTTATTAAGGACAGCCCTTTACTCAACGCTGGGGCAGAGCAATATATTCAATAATGCATTTCCTGTGCCCCTGAATATCAATCTGAAAGCAGAAGGGAGTTAAACACTTTGCTCAGTCATTTATTAAAATGAAAGTAGCACCCTGGGGCTACAAGAACTGGGGGAGCCACTGCCAGGTTCAATTTATTTTTAGCTGCTGTAAGTGGAACATGAAAGGACCCCAGTGTGCAGTCCCATCCTGCTGACATTTCCACCAGGTAATTTACCTTTGGTCCTATTCTCTCTGGAAAGCCCTCCAGTTATTTTGGGAGGTAAACAATAGATGGCTTTGCTTCAGTGAACTTCCGCTTGAGTACAATGACCTGCTCCAACTGGAAGCAGTCTCCTCACTCCTATGTAAAAGAGGCTGTTATTGTGAACATCCCTTTGCTTAGCGATTGCTTCTCAATACTCAGTTGATTTTAGTTTTAGCATCAGGGTGATTCTAATGAATTTGCTTCTCAAATTTTCCCTCTCAGTGCATCATAGATTCCCGGATTGGAAAAGGCATTAGGATAAGGCTGTGTAGCTTGGTGGATGAGCTCAAGGAATGCAGCATAGATCCGTCTATATTTTAATCTAAACTCTACTGCCTGTTAGATTTATGATCCAGAGCGAGTAACTTCCCGAGCTGAAGACTCAGTCTCTCCACTTGGAAAAGAGAAAAATAATTACACTCACGTTTACATGATTTTGGAGAAAAGTAAACAATTTGAGTAAAAGATTTGACTTTAGTATTAGCACATACTAAATACTAAGTATTAACTGGTTCCGAAATTGTTAAAAATGAATAGTAGTGATTTTCCTTTATTATTATGAATAGTATAGTGCTCTCATGCTGGAATTTTGCCATAAATGAGGTTGTTAACTTCAGTCTTTCCTTCTGCAGGGATTTTTCTGCCAGAAATTGGAGAAGGAAGGATCTGGAATTTGGGCTCTATGTGTGTGTGTGTGTGTGTGTAAATTTTCACTGATGTACAGGTGGTCCCCAATTTATGACGCATTTGAGTCACAATGAGTCACACTTAATGATAATGCTTTTTAAAGTATCTTATCATTAGAAATACATACTACATACAGTGTCGCTGCATATAATCTGCTACTGTCATTACTCTCATGCCAACCCCAATCACATATGTAAAGATACTGATGATAAAAGGCAGTAACAATGAAAACTTAGAGAAATCAAGTGTGGGGATTCAACTTACCTCAGAACAGACTTACAGTGGAGTCATTGGAATGGAACCATGTCAACTGGGACTACCTGCATGGCACAAATACTTGTCATGGAGTCACCTTCAACTCATGGTGACCCCATGAGTGTCAGAATAGAGCTGTACTTCCTCAGTGAGTTTTCAGCGGCTGATTTTTCAGAAGTAGATCACCAGGCCTTGCTTGCAAGGTTCATCTGGGTGAATGTATGACTTCCAACCCGTTGGTTAACAATTGACCATATCGATCGTTTTTACACCATAAAGAGACTCTGAAGTATAATACAACCAGAGAGTCAAACAAGTCATTATGGGACAACTTAATGAGTCATCACAAGGAGAACAGGTCTGTGTAACCCTGACCAAGTCAAGAACTCGAAATGTCAACATGCCCTTACCTAGTCACTAACACTGCCATCTTCCTTGAGGGTAGCATAACCCTAACTCCTTGAACCGTGTATTCTATTTGCTTGACTTTGAATCATGCATAGATGTGATCATAAAAATATATATGTACATTACTCTGTTTGTAGCCATTATTCTTCCATGATGATAGCGAGATTCATCCATGCCTTTCTAAGATGTAGTAGTTTAATCCTATTGCTATATAGTACTCCTCTGTATCAGTCATTCATTCTAATGCTGATGGACAGTTGGTCTGCTTCCAGGTTTTAGCTGTTTCATATGTTTCACAAACGTTCTTACATTTATTTTTAGGTAAAAATATGCTTATGTTTCTGTTGCATCTATACTAAGACTAAAACAGGATAGCTTATGTTCAATTTCAGTAAACACCACCAACCTTTTTTTCCAAAGTGGTTTTGCCAATTTACTGTTTCACTAGTAATGTACAGAATTTTTCCTTGCTCCACATGCTTGTATATACTTATCTGTTATTGTTTATAGTTTTAACATTCCAGAGAATGTATTTCCTTACAGCTTTAATTTGCATTTTCCTGATAACTAATTAAGTGAAAAACTATTCCACATGTTTATTGGCCAGTGGGTAACTTGTTATTTGAAATGACTCTTTGTGTGTCTTTGATATGACTTTAGTTGCCTTACAATTATTATTTTGCATCCATAAGAGTTCTTTCCTAGTTTGATGAATGTTATCTCTCCTGGCACAGCAAATAGCATGATTTTTATGTTTGTGTCATTTCCTCATGTCCTAGATGTTGTGGGGTGACTCAGAGGGACACCAATAGAGGTTGGTCAGTGGTAGGTTTGTTTTACATCTGAGAAATTCCAAGTTTAGGAATCCAAATCATTTTAAACATGCTCCAAGCAAGTCTGCTGTCAACTGAGTTGTGTCAACTGAGTTGTGTCCTCCCCAAAATGCATGTAGCTGTGTGGCTGGACCATGATTCCCAATATTTAGTGATTTTCCTCTGCTGTATGTTAAAAGATTAGGAGGAAGAGACTGTAGATACCGTCACAGGATCCCCTCCTTGCTCCACTGTAAAGGGAGTTTCCCTGGAGTATGGCTTGCCCCACCCTTAATCCTTTCAACCTACAAGAGATAACAGGAAAGAGAAGCAAGCAGAAAATTGGAAACCTCACACCACCAAGAAAGCAGCATGGAGAGAAGAGCGCGTCCTTCAGACCTGAGGTTCCTGCTCCAAGATGCTCCCTGGACAAAGACTGGTGCAATACTGGATGTTCCTCCAGAGCCGATAAAGAGAAAGCCTTCTCCTGGAGCACACATCCTGAATTTGGACTTGTAACCTACCGAACTGTGTAAGAATAAATTTTCCTTCATTAAAGCCATCCACTCTGTGGTATTTCTGTTGGAGCAGCCCTAGGTGACTAAAACAGAATTTGGTATCATGAGAGTGGGGTGCTGCTCTAGCAAATACCTAAAATGTGGGAGCCATTTTGAAACTGTGAATGGACAGAAGATTCAGAGGGAAAGAAGAAGGCACAGATGGTGAGAAGCATCAGTGGACCGGTGGCAGCAGCAGCACCGTAACCAGAGGCAGCGCTGGAACTGACCCATCCAGCAAGACAGCTGAGTGCCTGTGCACAATTTTCCTCATGGAATGAGGTGCTTCTGGGCACTTGAATTGGTGGAACTAACCTTGCTGATCCACAGAGTGAGAGAGCCAAGTGCCTTTGGGCAGGATGCTTTCCAGCAAGAGTGGGGTGCCTCCAGGCCCTTGAATCAGTGGTGCTACAGAGCTCTGGAATACTTGCCCCAGCAGGGAAGACGTGGGCCTGAGGCCTGGGCCATGCAACCATAGGAAGCAGAAGCTGAAGAGACAAACAGCTTGATAAACTGAGCTACCTCAGTCTCAGAAGGTATGGCTGTGACCTAAGGGGTTTGAAAGGGTGGAGCCAGGGCTTTCTGTGTTTGTAAGGGTGGAATTGCCACTCACTTGGGCTTAGTGTGCACCTAAAGCTGATGGGGCAGAGTTTCTGTCCAAGTGGGCCTTGAAGGCAGAGTTGTAGCACAGAGCTGTGGGTCTCCACTCAGAATCCAGAGAGTGTGGCCAATACCTAGAGTCTGGGGGGCAGGCTCATTCTGTAAAATGTCTCAGAAAGTGGAAGACTATTTGCAGAACCTTGAGGGCCAATGTAATGTGTTCTGCTGACTTGCCTGTTGCTTGTTAATGCCTTCTTTCCATGCAGTTTCTCCTATTTGTAATGGAATGTTGAACTTGTTCCTGTTCTGCCGTTGTACGTTTGGAAGCAGAAGGCTTACATTCCAGGTTTCACAGATGTAGAAGACTTTTTGTATTTTAGACTTGGAACTAATTTAAGATTTCTATCATATGGGGTGAATGTGTTACATGTTTCAAAGATGTGAGTTTTGGGGTGCCAAAGTAGGGTGTCATGGATTGAATTGTGTCCCCCCAAAATATATGTAGCTGTGTGGTTGGACCATGATTCCCAATATTTTGTGATTTTCCTCTGCTGTATTTTAAACAGTTAGGGTGGGACTGTAAATCCCTTCATAGCATCACCTCCCTGCTCCACTGTAAAGGGAGTTTCCCTGGAGTGACTTGCCCCACCCTTAGTCCTACAAGAGATAATAGGAAAGAGAAGCAAGCAGAGAATTGGGAACCTCACGCCATCAAGAAAGCAATACGGGGAGAAGAGCGTGTCCTCCTTACCTGAGATTCCTGCTCTAAGATGCTCCCTGGATGAAGACTGGTGCAATACCGGACTTTCCTCCAGAGCCGACAAGGGGGAAAGCCTTCCCCTTGAGCAGACATCTTGAATTTGGACTTATAACCTACTGGACTTTGTGAGAATAAACCTTCCTTTATTAAAGCCATCTACTGTGTGATATTTCTGTTAGAGCAGCCCTAGCTGACTAAAACACCTACCCTTTACACCAGGGAGAGACTTTCCACTAAACAGCAAACAAATCTTTCCCTTCCTTTATCCAGAGCAACATGCCATTTCTTTTATCTAGTGCTGTGGGCTGTGCTAACATGCTTAAAAAGATGGTCCAGACCCAAAAGACAGGACTTTACTTTAAAGTTGTGAAGAACTGTAGCAGACACAGGAGGATTTACCTCTCGAAAATATCCAATTCTTCTTTCTTGATCTTTTTGGCTGGTAGCAAAAGTTCTCACGAGTATAGTACTCTATCAGAAACTTGAATTAATCTGGCCAACCAAGGTGTGGAGCCAATGTTTTAAACTTGTCTCATGCTCTGTTTTAATTAAGGCTACCATCAACCAGACAGCAGGACAAGACCAATCTGAAGTATTGACCTCAGCCATACCCAGGATCCTGGACTCAGTCTGTGTCTCTCACCAAGTCAAGAGATGTTCTCTGTAAATTTTTATACTGACTTTTCAATTTGGCATGAGACACTAACCCAGGTACAGTAGAATATATTAGTGATTACCCAGATTCCATAGTAGCCTGAAAGGAAGACACCCAAGGCCATGTTTTCATCCTAGCCACTAAGCTGAAACTGACTTGAGTGCTCTCCAGGAAGAAGTTTCAAAGGTGTCATAGAAAGTCTAAGATAAATTTTGCACCACGTTTTTAAGGTGATGATGCCTACTGTAGAAAAAAATTCATACAGAGTACTCATAAATAAAATGGTCATTTAAAACTAGATATAAAATATTAAAAAATCAATTTGTTGACAGTTATTGAAGCAGTCACTGGACTTGAATATGATATTACCTCTTCGCAACACACATTTGGATGAATGCCTTTATCGCTGTGTTTGTATATCATTGTGTTTGTATGTAATTAGCCTGTGAAGGTTAAGCTTCTCTTTTGACGTTTCTCAGCTCTTCACTGATGGCATAGTGTTTAAGTGTTAAACGGCTGCTAACCAAAAGGTTGGCAGTTCAAATCTGCCAGGTGCTCCTCGGAGACTCCATGGTGCAGTTTTACTCTATCTATAGGGTTACTATGAGTCGGAATCAATCGACTCAATGGCAGTGGGTTTGATTTTGAGTTACATATTGTGAGCATATTGTGAGTCTGATGAACTGCATGCACAGCTCTCACAAGGAAGCTGAGCTAACTGGATATAGGAACAATATGGAGCATACCTATTTCTTTCCAGCATTTTCTTTTGTAAGGTGAGGGAACTCACCTTTGGCATTTCCAAGAGGCAGACTGCAAAATCTCAAAAATAGTTTGGGTGCAAAGATATCAGTATTACTGTTGATTGGGAGTCTGTATTTGGATAAGACCATATAAAAAATAATTGTTAAAAGAAAGCAGATTAGAGTCTAAGTTATAGGTGTGTAAAGACAAGACTTTTCCTTTTAGATAAAACACTATCAAATAACAAAGATTTTTATGAACCTTAGCTTTTTCAAAAGTCATTTTTCTAAAATAATTCAGGATGGTGCAAAAACAGTCACAAAAATTTAATAGACTCTCATGATATAGAGAATATTTGCTATCCAGGCAAAATATGCAGACACACAGGAATGCTTTTTTTCTTTACTTCTCTTCAACAGAAAGTAAACCAAATTCTAGTTTTACCTGTTTTTATACTACCGATATAACATTTTGCAATGTTAACAAACAGTTTTTTATTGTAGGAATAAAGCCATAAAATTGAACCAATTTTGTAAAAATTTTACACACATTAGTGCCTTTTTTAAATTCATTATTTGTGAGTATTTTAAACCAAGACCTTACCCTTCAAATCTTCTTCAACTTAACTGTCTTTTTTTACTCTCCTTTTTTTTTTTTTTGCTTTCTGCCACCAAAAAAGCAATCTTACTTTAAGATGAGATTACTCTTTTCTCCTCCATAAACAAACACAATGTGTCCATTACTTATTCAAATATGTATGCATGTGTATATATATATATACATACACACAAATGCTTTCATATACACATGCACAGATACATGTATACGCACAACTATTGTACTTAGTTTTATTTAGCAACAATAGCTATAACTTTTCATCCAGGTAATTAACTTCTGTCCTGCCACAGACACACACCCTGAGCCAAGCAGACGAGTCCCACTGAAAACTATTTGTGACCCAAGAGCACATATCATATATTTCTATTTAATCACATGTATTTGTTTTACTTAAAGTGACAAATAGGACCCAATGATGTCTGTATATCTTTCCCATTGTTGTCTGACAGCCAGTCTAGAGTGGCTGGTGGTAGAGTGGTTAAGTCCTACACTGGCTGACTGAAAGGCTGGCAGTTCTGACCGGCCAGGCATTCCCTGGAAACTACTGAGCGGATCTACTCTGTCCTATGGCCAGTAAACTTGATGGCAGTGGGTTCTAGAGTGTATACAAAAAGAAGCCAAGGCACACGTGTACTAAAAGTCTGCTAGTGACCCAGGGTAGTCTGTAAGTGATACAAACAGTTAAACATTCAAATACTGACTTAAAAGTTAGTTGTCTGAACCCAGCTAGAGGCCTCTCAGAAGAAAGACCTCTCAGTCTGCTTCCAAAATGTGAAAGCATTCAAGTACTGTTCTGCTCTATAACTAACAGGTTTGCCTTCAGTCAGAATTGATTCAGTGGCAACTAACTGCTTGTTTGGCTTTACTGATTCAGTGCTGATCACAGGCTTGACACTGACAGAATCCTGTGATGGGTCTGTGTAACGTGAATTGGGCCAGAATTAAATCCTATTATATGCAGAGAAGGAGAATTCTACCGAATCACCAAGCATGCTGCTGAGTAGCATTTCATTGTATGATTCATCCTATTGATGGACACTGAGGTGTTGGTTTTTGTTTGTTTTTGTTTTCGGCTAATACAAAAAAAAAAAAAAAAAATCCATGAAAATACAGCTTTTAGACTTTTGTTTTCATTTCTGTCAGGTAAATAAATACCTAAAATTGAAGCCAGCCAAGGGGTGAGTCATATGTGTTTTTTCATTTGTTTGGATGTATGTTTATTTTTTTCTATTTTATTTTCATTGTTGTTATCGAGGGTATCCATAGCAGAACACGCACCAACTCAACAGCTTCTATGTGTATAAATCAGTAACATGATTACATTGTCTAATCTCTTCATTCTGTGTGTTTTCCTTTGAAGAAAGCTGACAAACTGTTTTCCAAAATCACCATACTGTCTTACATTCTTACCAGCAATGGATGGAGGACAGTTTGAATTCCTCATCCTGCAAAAATTTGGTGTGGTCAACTTCTCAATTTTAGCTGTTCTAGTGGATCTGTACTGCTTTCTAACCCTGGAGTTCGTTTGCATTTCCTGCTGTGTGAGTATCTTTTCACCTGCTGGTTCGCAGGTCTTCTTTAAAGAAGTGTCTACTTCTTTCTTTTGCTTGTCAGTAAATGGGTTGTTCGTTTCCTTATTTAGTTTTGAGACTTCCTTAGATACTTTGGAAACAAGTCTTTAATCGGTATTTAAAACTTGCTTCCAGTTTATGCTTCTTTAAACAGTATGTTTCAAAGATTGACATTCCTAATTTTGAAGGAGTACGAAGTTGACAGCTTCTAGTGATGTCGCATAGTCACACACACATTTAGTATACAAAATGAAGTCACATAAGCTCAACTCAGCTTCTTCAAGTATCTGGTAAAGTGATGCTAGCAGCTGGGACGTTCTTCAGTCAGACTGAAATTGGAGGTAGAGAGCATGATTATTGACCACTGATCCCAGTGAAATGGACAAACACCCTGCCATCCCCAGGTCCTTCTGGAACAAGACCCACGTTAGGGAAAACGATTGTTGGTAAAATACATTGTTCCCCTGGAGGCCATTTCAAACTTCTTTTTTTGTTGTCGTTGCTGTTTTTTTGTTTTCCTCCTTAAGCCATAGGCTGAGCCCTTTCTAAACGGTGGTTCGTTTTCCTGTTTCATAATAAAATTTCCACCTGGGCATCACTATCATAGTTCTAGGGATTCACAGAGTACCCCAGCTCAGTCCTCACACTTAAGTGTGTGTCAAAGTCTGTTGGATATATTTTCAAAATGCAGATTCTGATTTAGTAGGTCTAGGATGGGGCTTGAGAGTCTGTGTTTCCAAGAAGCTCCTAAGAGCCCTAGGCACAGTGGTTAAAGTGCTCAGCTGCTAACCAAAGAGTCAGAGGTTTGAACCCACCAGCTGCTCTGTGGAAGAAAGATGTGACCACCTGCTTCTGCAAGGATTACGGCCTTGGAAACCCTGTGGGTTAGTGCTGCTCTGTACTCTAGGCTGACTACGAGTTGGAATCAACTCAGTGGCAGTGGATTCAGCTTCTGGTTTGGAACAAGCTCCTGACTAATGCTGATACTGCCAACATATGAGTAGTCAGGTTCACTTCCAAATCTGACTCATTCCTAGGGTCGCCTGGGGACATTTTGGGACTCTGTAGATTTGGGGTAACATGTCCAGACCTCTGAAATGGAATCCTCCAGCAGAGTAGAATCTGGGGATCTGTTTTTTTAAAAAGCTCTTTCCTTTGCAATCTATGGGAACACAAGATGATGCTAAAAATAACACAGTGTGACATGTTCACTGATAATCAGAAAAGGTGTCAAAGATAGAAATAGGAACCCAAAGACCCCTGCACTCCCACACTGAAATGAAACACTGCCATCAAGTCAAGTTTGACTTGATGACCCTATAGGTCAGAATAGCACTGCCCTGTAGAGTTTCCAAGAAGCAGCTGGTGAATTTGAACTAGCAATCTTTTGGTTAGCATCCTGAGCTCTTAACTACTCTTCCAGGTGTTACTGTCTTATTTTGGGGAATATGGGAGGTAGAGGTCTCTCAAGATAGGATTTGGGGAGACCAGAGTGGCCCTTTGGCAGTGACTTTGACATTACCAACTTAAAATGTTATAGAGGATGGAGAAGAGAAAGAATTATACAAGGAAGGTACACAAGGTTATTTTCTCAATTGATTTCAATTTTCACTTATATCTTTTTTTATCAGTATAATTCATGTAGAATTGTAATACAGGTTTTTGTGTTCTGTATAACCCAACAAATGGCCCTTTTCTCATTTTTACTGCTCAGTTTCTGCACTGATTGGCAATGGTATACTTAAATCTTATTTTTGCATTAGAGAGCAAGAAAGGGCACTGACAAACCTGATGTTTGCAATGACGTGTAGACAATGACTTTAATACTCTTCGAGGCATTTTATGTGCTTCTAAGTGTCTTCAAACTTTCAGCCACATCATTGCCCTTCCTGAATCCCCTATCACTCCTCCCATCATATCTTGTGATAGTATTGTAACTTCACACATTGCATTTAGGAATTTACTCTGAATTCTTTCCTACGTCCAAGGGAAAAAGCTGTACATTCTCTTTGGACCGACACACCATGCGTCTATTCTTTTTTCTCCAAGTTTGGTTAAGGAAATGCCGGTATAAAGGTAAAAGGAAGTATTTGGAAAGAAAAAACAACAGCAAATTCCTGCTGCCATTTAAATCAAAATCTCAGGGGGTTGGGGCTGTGAATCTACATTTCAGCAAGAATTACGTGCAGATATTGTACCCATGGCTGTTGGTGAACCCTTAACTTAGCTCTGTGCCATGTTGCTTCTATCACTTGCACCCTGCACCGCCTTCTCTCCTGAAATTTCTCTGGCCAGAGGCTTATGAAATCCAGTGGCACCCTTCATACACCTTCACACAAACTCTCCCTACAAACACTGTCTTTCTTGGCCACCTTGAACACAATGGCTTGGCTCGTATTTGTGTGTTACACAATTGAAAGGGAAGGAGGAAGGAAGTGAGTTGGATCCGACTCGATGGCACTTGGCTTGGCAAGCTTTAGGATTCCTAGAAAAGACCCACTTACTATTCTCTTTAAATTATACTCGCACGCATACTGCTTGGTCATTGAATCAGTTCTTTAACTACTCAGCTTCATTTGGTGGGTCTTTTCTGAGGCCTTCCTAACTGCAGGCCTTCCTCACAATTCAGCTCTTAGCTTCTTTTTCCCTATACAGCTCCTTGCTCAGAGACACTCCCCACTCTTGTGTATTCAACACTCAAGATACAGGAAAGTTTCAGAATCAAGTCTCAGGCCTGCATGGAGTTACTGCTAATGATTTTTGTTCTGTTTGTTTCACACTTCCCAGAGTTTTGTACACTGTCATGTTTCTCTACAAATTCATCATGGACTCTTAGAGTTTAACTCCAAAGAACCTAAATTTGTCCTCTGTCTTAGTTATTTAGGGCTGCTATAACTGAAACGTCATGATGGGTGGCCTTAACAAAGAGAAATTTATTCTTTCACAGTTTAGGAAACGGGGTCCAAGTCAGGATGTCAGCTCCAGATGAATGTTTTTTTTTCCCTAGGCAAAGGTCCTTGTTATCAGTCTTCTCTGGTCAAGGAGCTTCTCAGTGACCCGGGGTCCAAAGGAAGTACCATTCTCCTGGCTTCCGTTTCTTGGTGGTATAATGTCTGTGTCTCTCTGCTTGCATCTCTTTTTTTTGTATCTCAAAAGAGACTGATTTAACCCATAACCTAATCTTTTAGATCAAGTCCTGCCTCATTAACATAACTGCCTCTAAGCCTGCCTCATTAACATCATAGAAGTAAGATTTACAGCACATAGGAAAATCACATCAGATGACAAAGTGGTGGACAATCTGGGACTCTGCTTAAATACTGAGAATCATGTTCTAGTCAAGATGACACATTTTTGGAGGGCACAATTTGACTCATGACATCCTCCTAGAAGACTCAGGAAATGGAGGAATAATTCTTATCTTTCCAGAATTCTCTCTCTGTAGCCATCCTCTCATTAATATTTCTTTCCTCTCTCCAGATTCCAAGCACAAGTCTGATCCCAGAAATGATCTCTTATTTCCTGTCAGACAAATGGTTCCACCTGCTGTTTCTCACCATCACTGGGCCCACCTAATGTGACTCTGACCCTTGAACTTTAACCAAGCACCTGCACCCTCACTAGCTTCTTATTTCCTGATTGTTGTCCGAGTCCAGCTGTGTTTCCCTCTCTTAGTTAAATGGTCGAGAGGGTAGCCCACATTCAATGAAATCCCTCATCCTTGCCCATTTTTATTATTTAAAAAGATTTTGTCTTATGAAATTCTCTGAAATACTGTTTTAAAGTCATCTTCAGGCCACGTATCAATTTTCTATTTTTCGGTATTGCTTTTTGCTCCTTTCTATCCCTTTCTAATTCCTCTGGCTTTCCAATATCCCACTTTCCCTGAGCACATTCTACAAAGGAATCAATGACTTTATGATTAAAGCCAAAATGGTTTCAGATCTCCCCAGAATATTCTAAATATGTGCATTTTATCTTGCTGCGAGATCTGGGATTTGCTCAAGTGCTCAGTTACTTATTTTGAGGTCTTTGTGATTTCTTCAGGTCTGCTTCTGCTGTGTTCCCTTCCTCTTTGTATTCTTATTTGCATTGCCTAAAAAATGTCTTCCTAGCCCAGAACAAAGAGAAACACTGATTCTCTACCTGAGGGAGGAGATAGAACTTTCATCAGGCTGAGAGTTAATTACCTTTGAGCGTACCTCCGCCTAGCAATGGAGTCAGAAGCAAACGGCCATCCTGTATTGCTATAACTAAACGACTCGCCAGCAGTTTTTTGGTATGCAATGACAACTGAATGTTAACTCCTTGGAAAAGTCTGTATAAAGTCTGCTGCAGCAGTTCTTACTGGAGAAAGAGGTTTTTGCCTGCAGGTTTGTGGATAAGCTTAACTTCTCAGAGAATCATTCTTAAGCACCTCAATGATATGTAGCAGAAAATCAAGAAATCATGGTCTATGAAAACCAGGAAAAGTCTCAAAACTAATACTGCACAGCTGCTGCACCCCGTAAAATGATAACACTGCAGCCTGGTCAGGGAACAGAATTGCCCATAATGCAGTTTCTCAGCTCCTTAAATGAAAAGCACAAAATCTGAATATTTTCCAGGTAAGTTGACAGATTCTGAAATGGATTATTTTTCTCGTGTGGAGAGGTGGCTGGGAGGTAGAGGCAGGAAACAGCTCTTTGTCTAGTTTTCTATTCATTTTAAGGGTATTTTTCATCATGTGGTTTAAGGTTTATAACATAATATCCTTTCACTTTTTCTAAAACTTATCTAACTCTACTCTTAAAGGGCAGCATAAGAAATCTTAGAAACATTTTAATTCCCAGACTGCATTGCCTTTTACTTTAATTTTGAAGAATGAAGAGATCTCAGCTAGGAAGCACCTGGAGGTTTCTGGAAGATTCTTCAAGCAGAATAGTATTTAACATAATGCTCTTTTTACACACTCGACATGCTTTTCTGGCATAAGAAAATATTACCACTGAGAGGTCACTTGAGCTGAGCACACTCCCACAGCAGCTTCCCATTGGGCAGTCACAAGATTTGGAGGCTGCAATTTGCTATTTATACCATCAAGATTGGGCTTTGAATATGCCGTTTCCAGCCCGAAGTGTAGGGCAAAGAACACAGAATCCAAGGAGACATGAGCGTGCAGTCAATCGGTATCTCATAACCTTGACCTGCCTTGTCCTTCATGGCCAGTCCCTGTGTTTTGTCCGTGGGATCTTCTCATCTCTAACTTGTCTCTTCTTTTTCATTTCTATTGTCACCACGTTTATCAATAGTCACCCACACATTTCATTTCGACTGCTTGCGGAATCACTGTAAAGTGACTTGGTCCTGATTATGGCACTCCTGCATTCAGAAGTTTTGTCTGGCTCCCAGTTACTTCCAATCTGAGTACAAATGCCTCCTGACTTCATCGCTAACAACTCCCATGACTTGTTTTCCTAACATTGCCAGCTATTCTTCAATGAGTTCAAATGACGCCGTGTGACTGGTAGACTCATGACATGTGCTGCCTCTGGGCTTAACTAATCCTGCCATTATTAAAAGCTTCCTTTAGCTCTGAAAGTGTCCTTATTTGGAAAATGACTTACATAGTCACTGTATGAATCATTCCAGGAGCTAATCAGATGCTGTTTTCTTCACGAACTATATTCTAGAAACAGTCTTTTTTTTTTTTTTTTCTCTCTGAACATCCTCAGTAGTTTGCTTGTATGTTTCATATTATTCTTTTTCATCCTTTTCTTTTCCTCCTTCTAAACTGCAGTGGCCCTCTCCCTTTTTTAAAATAATTGTTAAGTTACAGGAGAGATGAAGTATTGTCGTGTTATAGTCTTAAACAGTTTTATACTTAAAATGTTAAGGACCATGGCCAAGCTGTTACCATGCACAAAGTAAGCCCAAGAGAAACACACACACACACACTTGATCAAATTACAAGAATTTCAGTTAGCTTTAGTAAAACCACTATATATTAATGAATCCAGTTAGATGAATTATATTTAACCCTTTCATTCTCTGCACTGATAAAAGAGTTTTATTTTAGGCAGTGATAGTTGAAATTTATATCCTTAAGTAGAAGTGGGATTACAATTTCTTAAGATAAAAATATATGCATTTACAAGTACATGCATATTTCCAGAATCACTCATACTTGTGTAAAATAGAAACATTCTGTTTTTCTTAACAATTACTACTTTTTATCTTAAAGCTGTAAATATGTAAAAGCCACTAAAAGCCTAGGTTCTCCTCTTCATTAAACCTCAGAGGGATTTAGCCTGGTTTGAGTTGAGGTCACAGATTTTGCTGTCCCTGAAACGGCTTATGCTTGGCCTGCTACTAAACCATTATTGACATCCCATCAAGATCTTATTGCTGCATGTGATGACCAGAGAAATTTGTGAAGCCACCTTAGACATCAATTAACTTCATTGGCACACATTGCAGGTGCTGCTAGCAGGCCAGATAAAGAAGTTTTAAAGTCACCTGTATGTCCCAGAAATCAAACATTTAATTCTTAGGTTCCTTATCATATGCTGTCCCTTGTATAGTGGGCTCAGTTCACAAAGTCTATTTCCCTGAGTGGTCTAAATCCTTCAGTGTTCTACTACTAGCTGAAAGGCTGGCAGTTCAAACCCAGCCACAGGCATCTTGGAAGACAAGCCTGGTGTTCTGCTTTAGAAAGTTTCCAACCTTAGAAGCAGACTGGAGCCGTTGTAATCTGATGTAGACAGCAGTGCCACAAGTTGGAATCCACTTAACAGTAACTAACAACAACAATCTCCACCAGTGGAAGAGCCAGGATATCAAATATTCACTGCTACTGTTTGTATCCAACTTCTGCATTTTTAATATAATAGAGTGACTGAACTTTTAACACGGAATAAGAGATATAAACCCAATCATTTCAAACATGCATGATTCCTGAATTATTAATTAGCAATGGATTAATGCACTGTGAATTTACTGTTGAAACAGATCATACTTGTAAAACACTCTTTGATTACTGGGAAGTCACTTGAGTGGCATCTAATCGTCTCCAGATCATTGTTTTGAAAGTCTTTTCACCTATGTTATAGACATGGAGCTTCATTTTCCTGTTAATATGGAGCTTTTCCTAGCACAGTCTGTGTAACTTTATAGACACTCACCAGGATTATATGCTCCCAAATGTCGTTCTATCACTAATGCCTGATATGCTATCTAATTGATGAGCAGAAGAAAGTCACTTTTAGTACAGTAAGAATATTTCCCCCAAGTAATTCTATCTACATCTGGCCTAATATGAACTATATAACTTTGGGATTACTACAAAAGGCTATAGTAACCTTTCTTTAAAATGGTCTTTGCATTTCCATGTAGTTTTGCACCGGCAGTTTCTTGGCCCAGATTCAAAACGTCAAAACTCTCCTTGTGTTTCCATACTAAACTGAAGCAAAATTGTTTCTTAAAGATCCAAGATTATTTTGGTTTAAGTTCTGATCACTGGAGTATGATTTGAAGTGAAATGTAAAGACTATCAGTTTATTGACTCAAGTCATCTTTTCTTAATCACCCAGAATCTCAAGGCTGTGGTTAGGGTGCTATTACAATGTGTTTAAATTTAAACTTATTATATTTATCTCTGAAATAATTAGTCTAATTTGTAAAACTGTATTATTACCAAAGAAAACACTTTGGTATTTTCTGGGTGCCATCTGTTATTCTGGCAAAAATGTAATTCTCTGGGAATTCCTAGAAGAGTCACATGAACACAGGGATGGTTAGTAATCTTTTAAATTATTCCGCTCAGTGAAACAGATAAAACCTATTGAGAAGAATGAATGAGCCAGGTGATAACAGCTTGAATGTGTCTCTAGCAATAAAAACAGGACAGAAGAAAGGTAAACTTCATCATGAAAAGACATTTTCACAAAGCTCCTGAATTAACACCCCCAAAATCAAACCCGCTGTCATTGAGTTGCTTCCAACTTTTAGAGACCTTGTAAGACATGGGTAGAACTGCTCCACTGAGTTCCCAAAGAGTGCCTGGTGGATTTGAAATGCTGACCTGTTGGTTAGCAGACGGAGCACTTAACTACTATGTCACCAGGGTTTCCATCTGAATTGACAAGGCTAAGGTTTTTGGAAGAGTCCTTTCTCAACATACGAAGACTGAGAAATGCTACCAGATGGCAAAGACTCACCCTGTTCTTGTTTCTTAAGGTGAAAAATCTACTTATTGCAACCAAAATTGAACAATAACTAATTCTAGGGTTCTCTTGGCTCAGTGACAGTATGGTATCAAGATGGATCTTATAAGCAAAAGTAAAGCATTGATTACATTATATTTTCAATTTATAGCAAGTAATTTGTCTCTACAATAAAATTTTCATTTTGTGCCTATTTCATTAAGATATTTAGACCAATTTCCTAGCCTCACTAGCAAGAGAAGAGCTACTTTAACGTGAGAGATTTAATTTAATCTGTCTTGTCAAACCATGCTTAACACTGAAATAATAGCCCCTGAGATCCTTTTCCCTTGATGCCATAGAGAGCTTTTTATTTTCCTAGGTGGTGGTGAGCCAGAAATAATGTTCTCCAGGCAGTCTTTCTTTATAAATGTCTTTTCTCACAGGCTAATTAAGGAAATGCACTTAAAGCAAAACCAGCAACATAGATTACAAATTAATTGCTGAGAAACTTCCAGAAAAATGATGGAGTGAGTTAAAGTGCCAGAGACATTCCCTTCAGAGTTACTTATTGACATGTTCATAAAATCATCTAAAATATAAAAACAATGTATTCCAACATCCAATTAATGAAAAGAACAAAATGTATGTTAAAAATTGATAGACCTCTCTGCAGCTTCCTAGAGCACCACCCCGGGATTACCAGATAAGACCGTGTTAGAAATATGAGCCCTGTTTTGTCAGGACTCAATTAAAAAGTAACAAGAGTTTTCCAAAGGATATCTTTTGACCTTGACAATGGGAGAAGTACTCCATAGAATCTGCCCTTAAATAAAGAGCCAAATGTACTTCTAAACATCTGTACTTTGCAGGGGAGAAACACTTGTGGCTCAGAGTTGTAGTAGTGTTTGCAGGGTCATTCTACTAATAATGCTTTAAAAAGCACAAGGCTTTTGTTAAAAGCTCAGTAACTCTCCTCTGATCAGCAGTGTAAATAAAACACATAAATAAAATGCATTTTTCCATTCTGCGTATAATACAAAGTAGAAAGTTAAACATTATTCATTTCAAAGATGCCCAAGATAGAGAGCTAAAAATGTCTTCAGAACACTCAGCCAGGCTCTCCAAGGCTAAGGTGAAGAGTGATTAATAACAAAAAATGATGTGAGCATGAAGTGACTGTAGTCTGATATGTCAAAGGACATATCTGATATGTTAAGGAACATATCAGATTGTAGTATGATATGTCAAAGAACATCTGCTTTGAACTGAACTGATTTCATTCATATCCCATCCTTGTCCTTTTACAAGCTGAGTGGCATGAGGGCAATTTATTGAATCTCTTTGAGCCTCAGGTTTTATACTTGTAAAATAGCAAATCACTTAAAACTGTGATCAATAGCAAAACACATACGTACAGTATCCAGTTCAGTGCCTGGACATACTGGGTACTCTACCAATGTGGCTGTTAGCCTTTGAATGAGCATTTTCAATTGTCTAGACAAAAGCTCCTTTAAACCCCTTCATAAATTTGTTATGTACAGTTAGATGTTAGCAGTCCTTAAACCTCTTTTATAGTGATTATCTAAGGCAAATAAAAGTCTTCCAGCCTCATACATCACAAAGGCTCTGGAATGGTGATGACAAGTGTAACTTTCTCTTTCTGGAGTAAACACGTTTTCATCCAGGTCTTGGAACCAGCACTTTCCCGATCAGTCATGACTGACACAGTAAAATCAGAAGAGATCTGAAGTTTTAAAATTTGGATAAACTGGAACAGTAACCAGACTGAGAAAAGTTACAAGTCAAAAACCTGTTAGAAATTTAATTTCTCTCTTGGGAAGCAAGGGCAGCATGAGTGTTGCGTAGCAACCAAATCTCTTGGCTTGAATTTTTAGCAGGGGAAGAAACAACTGTGCTTCACTCAAAGGTGGCAGCAGGCCATACAGCTTTTAATGTGTGTTCTCCACAGTCCTGAAAAGAATTCAACTTTATGAATCAGAATCCAGAAAGGGCTCATTAAGCCTCTTCCAACTGTCCCCTTTCAGGACTTCTATCCATAACTTTTCCTGTTTCATTTATTGTTCTGCTTCATTCAAGTTTTAAACTTTGGGTGTGCTCTAGTTTCACTTCATCAACCATGACTGAACTGACTTGAACTGGCTTGAAGCCTTGTTTTCATTTTAATCTCATATTTAATATATTCAGTCATTCCAATATTTTCTCTTTGATTTAAGGAAAAAGAAAATCCTCAAGCAATGTAGCTACTTCTCCTCCCCAATTTCTTATTGGTGAGGCATTAAATTTGAGAAGAAAAAGGCCATTTAGCATTCTTATATTGAAAGACGTCTTGCCTGGAATTACTTCATGCCAATATTTTCAGAAATAATTTGTCTCTGGTTATGTGATTTTTATATCCACTGACAAGGAACACCCCAGGTCTGTTAACTCTTGGTGCTCTGTCTGCAACATTCTGGTCACAGGGGCAACATGGGTGGCAATTCATACTGCTCCAGCTTGTACAAGAACTTATGGCTGCTGAAGCCACCATCCCAGAATGTCCCCTACTGCCATCTCAGTGATGCTAATCCAGATAGGGAGAAGGCATGGTCTCTCCAATCTTTAACCCCCAAATATCTACTGGAGTTCTAATCTTCCCCCTGAGGTAGGAGCTGGCTGCAACATCCTCATTGGGTCTAGCAGTAGCATCTAATGATTTTGCTTCTCCTCTAAATCATCCTTTTCTTCCTTCACTTCAAATGGACTTGTCCAACCTGATTGGTTGTGATAAAACTGAATCAAGTATTCTTGAACATGTACTTACACCTGAGCCTTGGCCTAAACATATGAACACAAGAAATTCACGCCATTAATAGTTCTATTTGGAGAAGATTTCCTTGAAGCAAACTAAGGTGTCTTGTCTCTTGAACCAAAATAGAGAAGAAATTATGTCAAAGTGAAAAGAACTGGGGACAGAGAGTACAATATGCATGAATTAATATGCCATGTATTACACTTGTCCATTTCTCTTCTTAGTAAATAAATAAAATATGCTTTGAATTAGGGAAGCTTTTATTAACTTATCATTGTCTGGAAAAGACTCAGCCAATTGAATTAGATACACAAAGCTAGTCTTAACCTTCTATTTATCTCTGATGAGTAGATACCCAAATTGGAGAACTGCTCTGCCACTGTCATCGAGTCAGTTCTGACCCATAGTGACACTATAGGACAGGGCAGAGTTGCCCCATAGAGTATCAAGGAGTAGCTGGCGGATTTGAACTGATAGCCTTTTGGTTAACAAACGCAGCACCTAACCACTGTGCCATCAGGTTTTCCAGACTGGAGAAGAGACTTGCTAATTGGAAATAACAGATTTCTAAAGGGTTGATTTGGCAAATTAAAAGCTGTCAGCGAGAAAAAAATCATGTTGCCATCGAGCAAGAGGATAGGGTCCAAATAGCACGAATTCAAGTTAATGTATAAAGCAACTATAAATTTTCAGTGTATAAATAGTCAACTATTTGTACATGGGGGATTATATCAGATCTCAATTCATGGGAGATAATCTTTGTATTCACATACGAGAGGTAGTAATAGCCAACGGTAACTGAGTACTCCCTTTGTGTTGGACATAATTCTAAGCACTTAAAATGTATTAATTCATTTCATCATCACAAGTCCTTGTTATTTCCATTTGTGTTTTGCTAGATTTAGCAAATAAAAATACAGATTACTTAGTTAAATTTAAATTTCAGATAAATAATGAATTATTTTAATATAATGATATTACAAATTGTAATAAAGCATATCCATTTTTATCTGAAATTCATATTTAACTGGGTGTTTGTATTTTTTATGGCAACCCTACCCTTATTTCGCTAGTGAGAAATCAAAAGCACATACAAAACATTTATCATTCTATGTATATCTAAAAGAGCCCTGGTGGTTCAGTGGTTAAGCACTCAGTTGGAAATGGAAAGTTCAGTGGTTTAAATCCAGCCAGAGGCTCTGCGGCAGTAGACTTCATGACAGATGTATGCAAAGATTACAATTAAGCAAGTGACAGAGTGACGAAGGTGGAGTGTGCACTTTTTGGTAGTGTGTGTGTGTGTGTGTGTGTGTGTGTGTGTGTGTGTGTGTGTGTGTGTGTGTGTGTGTGTGTGTAAGACTGTCCTACCAGTCTCTTTGCAGAGGGCAGAGGAGAGGGTGGAGAGGAAGGGACAAATTTTGGTTGAGTGGTTACTGGTAGTCAGGCACAGAGGGGATGAGTGCACTGTCACAGGATAAGGAGAGTAGATGGAGTTGCATAGAGGCAGGTACTCAGGGTTTTATGTGGCAAATTGACTTGGATTGTAAATTTTCACTTAATCACAATTAAAAAAATTAAAAAAAGGAATAGACAAAACTAAAAAGAAAAAAGTAAAATAAAGAAATCCTGAACAGTTCCACTCTGTCACCTGTATTCATCATGACTCAGAATGGAAACCAAAGCACCCCATAGTAAGAAGAGCATCCATATCTAAAAGCTGCAGCCTTTCCAGATATACTTCCTGCTCAAATAAAATCCCTGGTCATATCCTACTCAACTTTATGCTCTTTCTGTTGTCTTCAAGAAAAGTGACTAATCCCAACTTATATTTCCTGGGAATCTTTTCAATTTGCTGCTGCAGTCCAGTTGCTTTGCCTTGCACAGAATGTAAAACATCTTTTCAAGACTTCTCCCTCTCACTTTGAGGCTTGGGTCCTATATAGGTTACCATTGGTGGACTTGCAGGTATCACATGTGTTTATCATTTCTTGATCAATTCACCCAAATGTCTCTTATTTGGGTATTATCTTTCACTCAAATCATTACAAAACATTTCAGTAAGGACAGTCTGCAGTCTAATCCACCTACAGAAATGTCGCTTCTCACCCAACCTATTTTGTAGTGCTAGGCAGATGTTGCTCAGACTCTAAAGGCTACTCTTGGTAACATACGGAAAATCAGTTGTGTTTATCACTCACTGAAGTCTTCGGATCTGCAAACTAATTTTTAGCCACTCAATCTCCAGGTTTCCCTTCTCACTGCCACAACTTTCCTGAAACTGTTTTCTACAACACTCCATCTGCAATAAATCGTGATTAAGTTCAGTTATTTTCAGTTATCGTTGAGTTCAAATTCCAAGTTCTTATTAATGTTAGATCTTCTACATGGTTGAGGAATTTCTACTTAATGAATTTTGCACCCGACTTACTTTATATAAGAGTTTGGGAGCACCCATCTGTCATAACCAGTGCAGTATACTTCAGGAAATTTTCAAAAAATAGAGACATCTGCAGCAGATAGTTGATGCTCTTCCAAATGCTTTACCCAAATATTAGGGTATATTTTAAATGAGGGCACTTCTTTCAGATAGATTGTTAATAATGACAATGAACATAATAACCCTTTACCAGTAATAGTTTATTACTATCAATGTGCTATGACTCTTTAAAACATGTAATTTCTACACATAACCTCATTGAAGACTTACAAACATTCTCTTGGGTTGATTGTAATTATTCTGCTTTGTGTATGAGGAAGCTGAGTGCCAGGCAAAAAACACAGCTCGTCAATAGTACAGCCCAAACTTCCGAATCTTAGCTACTCTGTTATGAAGCCAGTGGCTACTGAGTCGATTCTGACTCACGGGGATCCCCTATGTGTCAGAGTAGAACTGCGCTCCACAGACTTTTCAGTGGCTGATTTTTCAGAATCAGTTTGCCAGGTCTTTCTTCTGAGGCACCTTTAGGTGGACTGGAACGATCAATCTTTGATTAGCAGCTGAGAGTATTAACTGTTCATGTCACTCAGGGACTCTTAAAAGTACCAGGAATGACAACTAATTTTGAAAACTTATCCTGGGAAAAGTGCTACATACCTCATTGTTGAATATTACTACAGTCACGATCAGAGTTCTCTCCGTGGGATGCTCTGTGCTGACTCTGGCTCCTGGTCCACCCTGAAAAGCAATTTTGAAACTTTTTCTGGAATGGCTATCAGAACTGTCGTCATTTTACCTTTGATGTCCTAAATGTCACCCAAATGTCTTCCTTTCTCTTCACGTTGAGAAAAAAGTATTCGGGAGCCACATGCAGTGAGTAAGGAGGGTGTTTCAATGTAATTATTTTACTGGGTAAAAATTCCCTCACAGACAACTACACAATTAAGTTCGCTAACTTGCCACCATGCCACAGTACAGCAGTGGCCATTCCAGTAAGAGAGTTCCCAAGTTACTTTGAAGGGTGGCCTAGGCACTGTTGTCAGTGCATAGCTTCCCAAGGGGAGTACTTCAAAGGTGACCATGGTGATAATCAACAGTGAGGTTTGCGACACTTAGAACAATTAAATTTGCGGAGTTAATGGTCAGACTGCGTATATCAGTATTACACAGAGTGTACCCACTCTGCTTATCACCCAGCAACATCCATAAAACCATTCTCAAGCGAGAAAACTAGTAGGCAGAATGATTAAAGGATTCTGTTGGGAGGATGAGACATGTATGGAGCAGAGAGGAATAGTGTGCTTGTCACCGGGCAGGGAGAGCAGTGGAAGTTGCATATAGGTGGGCATGCAAATTTATATGGGAAATGTACATTTTCACTTAGTCATAATAAAAAAAAAAGAAAAGATTGTCCAAGGCCACACAGAAGTGAAAGGTGAAATCTAGTTTTTGAAACACTCCAGTGCTCTGCTATGTTTCTAGCCTAATCTTTGTAAACTCTAAATTTCATTTTTGAGCCTGCTTGTTCCTTTGAACAATAATAAACCCCTAAAACATATCAGGAAAATAAATGGTGTTGACCTGGCTCCCAGGACCAGCTGCGCTTCTTCCACATGTGCAGATACCTCAGTGGGTCCTTGGGCAAGACTGGTCCCAGGCGGGGCACAAGGGACATGGCATGGTCAGCCACTACCCACAATGGTGAGCAGTGAACCCACAAGCACCCACTTACCTTGGCTGACCTTTTGGTCAGAAACCAAGTTCTTAACCAGTGTACCAAGAGGGCTTCTAGCTATGCTAAGATCTCCCCCACCAAAAACCACCACCAAAGTGGTTGTTGTCAAGTCACTTCTAACTTACAGAGATCCTGTAGGACAGAGTAAAATTGTCCCACAGTTTCCAAGAAGGCTTAGTAGACTGGAACTGCTGACCTTTTAGTTAGCAGACATAGCTCTTAATTACTATGCCACCTCTGCTAAGAAGGATTCAGAACCCAGCAGAAATGCAGCATGCAGATACAGTGTGAATGTTTTAGATGCAAGTCTGATAGCCTAAAATCAAGTTATCTCACTGGTCTCAAAGATTTTACAGACTAGAATCATCTGTGTATTTTGAGTAATGTTTGCCCTATAGACATCTCTTCAACTGTAGAGAAGGTGCATATCATGATTCATAATAATAAATGGGTGATTCTTTGAGACTAGCATCAAAACAGTATCCTTATTATTATTGTATTATTGCATTAAACATGTTTTAGCGTATGTGGAAGTGTTTCTTTAACGTTTTTATGCATAGGGAGGTACACTATGTATCATATGCTAAGATAAACACTTGAGTAACTGACCTTACATATAAACCAAGCCATACCTAATTGTTGTGATTTATCTACAAGTTAGACTTAAAGATTTAGGAACTGAACTGTCCTCAGTCGAGGGAATAGCTAGTACTTGAAACATATGGTATCAAAAACAACTTTCTGTAGCAAGACTGCAGTGTAGTTTAGTTTTGTTGCATTATAGAATCTCCACAAGTAGTTCTCCTTCTAGAATGACCAGAAGGACTATTTTAAGAATATAATGTGGCCTCTAACTTTATACTTTATTTAAAAAAAAAATCATGAACAACAAAAACAACATCACACTGAGACATCACAATATTTAATTAAAGGGAACTTCTAGTAGATGATAATTTTTCAGTATTTGCAACAGTCGGAAGGGTTCTTAAAGATATTTTAAGGGTCTGGAGTTCAGCTGAATCCTAAACACTGTAAACTGCTGTTTCTTTGAAGTTGCGGTAAAATAAAATTTTCTTTACAGTGGCAATATTATAGAAAGCCATTTTCTTTAGCTGTAGCTAGGTATCCAACAAGGTATGGAACTCTGATCAGTATGTTTTAACATTATTAACATTAGCAATTTTTCTGAAAGCTCTTTTTATCCACTTCAGCCACGTGCTTTTGACATACACAATCAAGTGTTTTATTTGTAAATAAAGAGCTATTTTAAAAGGCAGGTTGCAAATACATTTAAATACACAAAATCTTCACTTACTCTCTTCTTTCAACCCTTAGTGAAACATGATTAAATAACGAGTGTTGCAGGTAACGTTCACCAGTTTTGAAGTACAGCTAACAGAAATCAGCCCTTTAAACTCAGTGAACAGATACACATAGCAGTTAGAAGTGTATCTGAGGCTTTTTTCCTTGTTTTATGTAGCCAGCCATAAAATGAACAATTTGTATTTAAAAATTTATTTGAGTTTAAATCTCAGCTATGGTATTGTGCATAACCAATCCCTCCCGTCTGACTTATTGAGCAAGGAGTTATCTATTTGAGGTCTATGATAACTGCATTTGGAAGGGAGTTAAAAACACTTCTAATTGAAATAAAATCAGTAAAAGAGCTGTCAAAGATCTGTTGCAGTTCATTTCACCCAAATCCTCTGAAGTCCTGTTCGTAGAGTCTTTTCCCTTAGATTGTAAATAGATTGACTGTTCAAGGCTTTCAAAGATATTTCTGACTCATCATTAACTGACCACCAAGCAAGGGCGTCAGTGACCACATTCTACGAAGAATATGTACTTTACATTACGTGTTCAGGTCACTGAAACAACAGACAGCAACAAGTACAACAGAAAGCAGTGAAAACAAACCTTAGTGGGGCATTCTCATATTTGCCAGTTGCCACACGATATTACTGAAAGTCTTCAGTATTTTATTAAAAAACTGTGAGATATTAAAAAAAGGAAAAGAAAATATGTGCCAGATACAGAAAAGAGCAAAGAATCAAAACTTGTTCTGATAAAACATACATGGAATTTACTAAACAGTTTAAATTAGTTAAAATTAAATACTTTCAAAGAACTAAAAGAATTCATGTCTAGAAACCAAAAGAATGACTAAAAGCAACATTTCACCAAATAGCAAATATCAATGAAGAGACACAAGTTATATATAATTAAGTGTAGTGTCTGCTAACCAAAAGGTCAGTAGTTTAAATCTTCCAGGTGCTCCCTGGGAACTCTGTGGAGCAGTCCTACTTTGCACTAGAGTGTCACTGTAAGTTGGAATCTACTCAACAGCACTGGGTTTGGTTTGGTTTGGTTTATCTGTCTATCTATCTATATAGACTTATGTATATAAGCAAACAGCAATTCTTGGAGTTGAAAAGTATAATAACTGAAATAAAAAGTAGGCTAGAGAGGCTTAAGAGCAGATCTTAGCTGTCAGAGAAGTCACCAAAAAACTCAAGAAATGTCAATAAGAGTATTCAGCATAAGAAACAGAAAGAAAAAAAGAATGAAGAAAAATGAACAGTGCGTTATAGACATGTGGGATGCAACCAACTATATCATTATGTGCATAACAGGAATCCCAGAAAGAGAGAAGACAGAGAAAAGGAGAGAGAGTATCTGAACAAACAATGGCCAAAAACTTCTCAAATTTCATTAGCACACAGTAGTCTATGAGGTCCTACAATTAAGTCTTCAAACTTGTTTTAAGTGTTACATATCTCACTGCTGAATATCAGTATGGTCACTTTCGAAGTATGCCCCTTGGAAAGCTATGCGCCGATGCCAGCACCTATTCGACCCTTCAAAACAAATTTGGAATTGTTTCCAGAATGGCCATTGCCACATGGTGGTACAGTGGCGGGTTCGTGAGCTTATGGTTGTCTGTGAGGGAGTCTTTAGCCAGTAAACAAATAATTGTATTGGAACACCCTCCCTACTCACCTGATCTGGCCCCCAACGATTTTTTTTCTGTACCCAAAGACAAAGGAAATATTGAAAGGAAGACATGTGGATGACATTCAGGACACCAAAGGTAATATAATGACAGCTCTGATGGCCATTCTAGAAAAAAATTTCCCAAATTGCTTTGAAGGGTCGACAAAGTGTAGGCATCAATGCATAGCTTCCAAAGGAGAATACTTCGATGGTGATCATAGCGATATTCAGCAATGAGGTATGTAGCACTTTTTCTAGGATGAATTCAGAAACTTCATTGCCAGTCCTTGTACATCCAAGCTTGACAAACTTTAAGCAGGATAAATTCAAATAAATCCATCCACACGTAACAAAGAAAAAACCTGTTGTCAAGTCAATTGAGAATCAGTGACTCTATAGGACAGAGTAGAACTGTCCCATAGGGTTTCCAAGAAGCTGCTGGTGGATTCAAACTGCCAATCTTTGGGTTAGCAGCCAAGCTCTTAACTGCTATACCACCAAATCTAGAGACACTATAATCAAACTGCCAATGGGATACAGAATCTTGAAAGCAGAAAGAAGGAAGTGACTCCTAATGCACAACATCCCTTGGTAAGACTGAAATCTGATTTCTGCATCAAAATCATGGAGACCCCCAGACAGTAGGATGGCATAGTCTGAGTACTGAAAGCAAAAAGGCTGACAAGTGAAAATGACCACTAAGAGAATTTGTGGCTAACAGATCTGCCCCAAATTTATGCTAAGAAGAGTCCTTCCAGACGAAGCTAACAGATCCTAGACAGGAACTTTACATCCATAGAAGGAGATAAAAGCATACCAGTAAACTAATTTGGCCAGTTGCTGTTGAGTCTGTTCTGACTCATGGTGACCCTGTGGATGTTAGAGTAGAACTGTGCTCCATACAAGCTTTTGATGGTTGATTTTTCCAAAGTAGATCACTAGGTCTTTCTAAGGTATTGCTGAGTAGACTCAAACCACCAACCTTTCAGTTATTACCTGAGCCCTTGAACAATTTGCACCATGCAGGGACTCTTCATAAGATGACCGAATAGGTAAAAATAAGAGACAGTTTAAACCCCAGACAACCAAACCCATTCCATTTCAGAGGGACCCTACAGGACATAGAACTGCCCCATAGAGATTCCAAGGAGTGCCTAGCAGATTTAAACTGCTGATGTTTTGGTTGGCAGCTATAGCTTTTAACTACTACGTCATCAGGGTTTTCAGTCGACACGTTCTGGGACCATATTAACATATGAGATCAGTAAATAATGAATGTGGTTCACACAAAAGATAGCAGAAGGAGCCATCTCCTTTATATTCACGAAATTAGATAGCCTATGTAACCCTTTTATGGAACTGATGCCTCATATTCACAGATTCCATGTTTGTTTAACAAAGCAATGCTGGATAACTAGGTTTAACTTTCTGAAAATCATGTGCTAGTTAAGGACTCTCCTACTATGAAATGCTCACAAGAAATAGTTCTGCCCTTACCATGTGTGCAAAGCCATTAGGCCATATCACTTCTTTTTGGTTATAGGGACATTTTTGCCATACTTCCTACAGGAAAAAATGGTTTGTAGGGTTGTTACTAAATCACTTAAGTTCTGAGTCACTCTCTGCTGATGTAATCAATGTCTCTCTAGTCCCCTCATACTACGACTTGGAAATGTAAGTATTGTACGTACTGGAGTGTGTTAAGAAGAATAAGTAGTCAACAAAAGTTCTTCCTCAGTTTAGGGTAGCTGTAGCTAGCAATAAATCACAGATGCAGTAACCAATACAGTGATGAGAGCAATAACACTAATTTTATGTTGTTGTTATTGTCAGGTGCCATTGAATTGGTTCCAGTTCATAGCCACCCTGCCTTTGTACAACAAATTGAAACACTGTCCAGTCCCCCACCATTCTCACAATTGTTTTTATACTTGATCGCGTTATTGCAGCCACCGTATTAATCCATCTCGTTATGTGTCTTCCTCTTTTTTGAAGACTCATGCCAGGCATAAAGTCTTTCTCCAGTGACTGGTCCTTCCTGACAATAGGTCTGAAGTACGTGAGGTGAAAGTTTACCATCCTTGCTTCTAAGGAGCATTCTGGTTTTACTTCTTCTGAGATATTTGTTCACTCTTTTATATAATTTTATAAATAATGATAATAGAATAGATAACATTTACAAAGCCCAGCACTTTTTTAATAACAGTTTTACAAAGTATTTTGTTTAGTCTTCATAGCGCTATATGAAATAGTGAGTGGTTTGTCTATTAGCTCCATTTTAAAGATGAGAAACTAAGACCGAGGGACATTGCTAACAGTTAACAGCTAGGAAACAACAAAGGTTAGATTTGAACACTCATTCTCAGAAATACATTTCCTTTCATAAGTGAACCTTGTATGAGACACTTATATTCAGTAGTGAGTAGGAATGAATAGTAAAAATTGAGTAATGTTTACTACTAATCACATGGGGCCTTGGTGGCACAGTGGTTAAGAGCTCAGCTGCTAAACAAAAAAGTCAGCTGTTAAAATCCACCAGCTACTCCCTGGAAATCCTACAGGGACAATTCTACTGTCACCTACAGGGTCACCATGAGTCAAATTTGACTTGACAGAAATGAGTTATTAATCACATAATGTATTATTCTAACATTGCATGTTTGTATGTGTATGTGTGTAATACATATATATGTATACATATATAATGACATACCCTCAGATATCCACACATGTCTAGTTCTGTACAAAAAACACATAAGACTGGTAAAGCTCACAAGGCCATAACACATTACACACTACAAATAAACAAGTGAAGGCTTAAGAAGTTACAAAAATTGAAAATAGTGTTGAAAGTGGTATCACCAACTGGGTCAGAACAAAGCAGTCTACTGTAGGCTTAGACGTACTAATAGGATGAGAGTTTACTTGCTTCCCACCTGGGAAATTTGGAGAAGAAAAAGCATTGACTTTTTCTCCTTTTTGAAATAACTGTCCTATAGTATCATAAAGTATAATTTATAACCTTTCTTCAGGAAAGAAAAAAAAAGATGTGTACTGAACTCGTCTCAGATTGAGTTGATGGCTTCACTTTCTTTGTCCTGTCAGTCAATCTCTTATCTTTTCTCATTTTGGACAGTGTTTTAGTGATCTAGAGCCACAATAACAGAAATGCCATGAGTGGATGGCTTTTTCTGTCACAGTCCAGTAAGCTAAAAGCCCCACATCAGAGTGTCAACTCCAGGAGAAGGCTTTCTCTGTTGGCTCTGGAGGAAGGTCCTTGTCATCAATCTTCCCAGGACTGGAAGCACCTTAGGCGCAGGGTCCCCAGTTGTTTCCAAAGGGCACACTCTGCTTCTGACACTACTTCTTTCTTGATGATAGGAGGCCCCAAATCTCCACTTGCCTGCCTTTTCTTTAGATCCCAGAAGATTGCCTCAAGGTGCAAAATAATCTTACTCCTTGAGTCCTGCCCCGCCAACACAAATGCTGCCCGTCTTCCCTCCTATATCATAGAGGTGGGGTTGAGAACCTGGAAAAACATCACAGAATACTGGATTCATTTTGGTTTAATCCATGATGGATGATTTGGGATTGGAGGCTAGTCTGTTGTGATGGACATTTAATTTTTGGCCTACTCAATATCTTTCTCCATTTCTGTTCAAAGCAGCACACTGATAGCCCTTTAGAAAAGTGAGTTTCTCTTCAGTGCCTGTCTTTGTCAGCCTGGGTGTCCTGTCCTCTCTGAGAGGCATAAAAGAAGTTTAAATGATGGTCTTTTGTCCCTTCTGCAGATCAGTGGAGGGACTGGTCACCCACCTGTCCCTAATGTCCAGCCCCTCATAACTGGATTCTGTTCTGTTGAAGCCCTGATTCTTCTACATATCCTTTGAGGTTTCTCAGCTTCTTTGTGTCATTCCAGAAAATTCCTTCTTTCTGCTAAATTTACCAGATAAGTGTTTCTGTTGCTTCAATTATGTTATTTCTCTTCAATTTAGATTTTTAGGAACTAGTTCTCTGTCCAAGCTTAGCTACCTGTAATGAGAGATGAGAAACTTACTCCACTGTCCAGGATGTTAATCTACAATTGATATTGTTATTTCAGAATTTCCTTCTACTGTTATCTGCATCCTCAGTGCATGCAGTTAGAGAGCAGAAGATGTATAGGGCATTCTTTCACCAAATTCTTTATTTCTTGAGGAGTGTTTTTATCCTTTCATTGGTTTAGTAAACAGAAACCAACTATCTATGTGAAATAACTCCCAAAAACCACTGCAGTTGCGTCAATTTTGACTCATAAAGACTTTGTAGGACAGGATAGACATGCTCCATAGGGTTTCTAAGGCTGTGAATCTTTATACAAGCAGAATGCCACAACTTTCTTCCACTGAATGGCTAGTAGATTTGAACCGCCGAACTTCTGATCAGCAGCCAAACACTTTAACTACTGTACCATCAACACATATGCATAGGTGTTACCAGGGGCATCTCTGAAGCCCTTCAAGCATTCTTGACAGATCCAAGAGAAAGAATTACTCAGAGAGACTTGGCTAGCCCATGAGAGAAATCTTTATGGGAAAATGAAACCACTCCAAAGCAGGGAAACAGCAGAGCATATAGCACTCCAGCAGGCTGCATCCCACCAAGTTCAAGGCTGGATTTTTATAGCCTGTGTAAACCCACTGCTGTGCAGTCTACTCCAACTCATAGAGACCCTGTAGAACAGAGTAGAACTTCTCCACAGAGTTTCTAAGGAGGCCTGGAGGATTTGAACTGCTGACTTTTTGGTTAGCAGACAGAACACTTAACCACTATACCACCAGGTTTTCCATAGCTTGTCAACATCCAGGGTATAGCTGGAAACAAGAAATCAGTCACAGCGATCTAAAGTATTTCCTCTTTGCGCAGGCGGCTGCTTAACCCTTTGCTGTGCGCTCGTGTGGACTTCAGGATGGTTCCTTCCACTGGGCCTTCTGGAACTCGTGGCAGGACTTAGGAAGAAGTGTTGCACATGCACAGTGTCTTGCTCCTTTGGTTCAATTCTCTGGTCCTGATTGTAGCTCATTGGTGCCCCCTTTGGAAGAATGTGTAGCAATCAAAGTGGGACTTTCTGAGCTTGTCCTGGAGTTGATTCCATCTGATTCCTTCTGAAAAAAACCTTGAGAAATTTTGCAAAAGTGTTTGGAGAACTTATCCCAGTAATCCAGAATTTAGTTAATCATTGGCTCTTTTTGTCCCTTCTTGCTTGTCGATAGTTTTGGTCACACTATTTACAGAGATCCTCAGGCTTCATGTCTTACTTCCAACTACTGGCTCAAAAGGGGTACTGCATTTTCCAAAAGATTTCCATTGTACATTTCCCCACAGACTACTCTGCCTATCTTATACATATATCCCATTCGTATAATTCTGTGTCATTTTCCAGAAAATTTTGACAACCACTTTCCCTTGTTAAATTAAAAAACAAAGTAATTGTTCTGGTATCAGTTCTAATTCATGTTTGCCAGATCTGTGCTCCACAGATATAGCACCACTAAACTAGTCTCCTTTTGTTAATCTAATATGCTCGTTAGTTACTGTAAATTTTTGATATTGACATAAAGGAATTCCTAATGATTAATAGAGAAATGTAGATTATTTCTGTTATTCAGAAAAATTACAATTTTCTATTAAGATTGTTTGCAGTGGAAGACTTTGATGTAGCAGGAATATTAAAAAAGACAAAATACAGTGAGAGAAGAAATGCAACTGTGGAATGATGAGTGCACTTAACGAGAACAGAATTATTTTATGGCTTTTATTATGGCAACCAAGAAAGTGTGAAATATGTTGTATTATCTAATTTTAGTTTCATTAATAAAGAAAGAATATGTTCAACATGGAAGAAGCATTTCTTACTGGCTCTGAAGAATTTTCATACCAAGTCTACAAAAGGAACAATGGACCACATAGTCAAAATCCATATGATGACAACTAATAACAGAAAGTTGGCCATCAGCAGAACAGCTGATGGTATGAGAAATGAGATTTTATAAATTAACATACTTTTTAAACAAGTAAGACCGGGCTTGAGAAACTAAGTCAATATATCAATCTTGTCTCCTTTTCTTCAGTTGAAATTTGTTGATAGTTATGTATTAGTTGATTCCAACTCATGGCATATCTGTGTTCACACAATAGAACTATTTCTTGTGGATTTCAAGGTTCTAATCTTTCAGAAATAGATTGTCAGGCCTATTTTCTGAAGTGCCTTTGGATAGGTTTGGACTATCAATATTTCAACTGGTAGCAAGTGTTTAACAGCTGGTGCTATGCAGGCTGCCAGTTGATATTTAGTCATAAAATATTAAATCTGATTAACCAGCTAAACCTCATTGACACATACAGAACTTTCTATCTATCAGCAGATAATTACATCTTCTTCTCCAGTGCACATGGAACATTTTCCAGAATAGACCATGTGTTAGCACATAAAGCAAATCTCAACAAGATCTAAACCTTTGAATTATTGCAAAGCATATTTTCAGACCATAAAGCCATAAAAGTCAAAATTAATAGCAAAAAAAAAAAAAAGATAGATATTAGAACTCATGGAAACTGAATAGCTTCTTGCTCAAAGAGCCATGGGTTATAGAAGAAATCAAGGATGAAATAAAGAAATTTTTTCATTCAAATGAGAATGAAAATACTTCCTACCAGAACCCGAGGATACAGCCACAGCAGTGCTCAGACGTAGGTTTATCTCTGTAAATGCACACATCAGGAAGGAAGAAAGAACTCAAACCAAAGAATTAACCCTATAGCTTGAACAAGTAGCAAGAGAGCAATGGAGGAACCCCTCAGACACCAGAAGAAAACAGATTATAAAGATTAGAGCAGAACTAAACCAATTAAAGAACAGAAGAACAATTGAAAAAATTGAAAAAACCAAAAGCTGTTTTTTTGAAAAGATCAACAAAATTGACAAAGCATTGGCTAAACTTACTAAAGAAAAACAGGAGAGGAAAAAAATAATCCAAATAAGAAATGAGCTGAGAGATGTAACAACAGATCCAACAGAAATCAAAACTACCATAAGAGAATACTACAAAAGGCTATACTCTAGCAGGTTTGAAAACCTAGAGGAAATGGACAAATTCCTAGATTCATATCACCTACCAAATTATCACCAGGTGAAGCAGAACAACTTCATAAACCTATCACAAAGGAAGAGATTGAAGAAGTCATCCCCAAACTTCCCACTAAATAATGCCCTGGCCCTGATGGCTTGCTTCTCCTCTGAATTCAACCAAGCTTTTAGGGAAGAGTTAACTCCAATGCTACTGAGACAATTTTGCAGCATAGAAAGGGATGGAATACTCCCAAATTCATTCTACGAAGCTGGCATAACCCTGATATCAAAACCATGGAAAGATCCAACAAAAAAGGAGAACTACAGACCAACGTCACTCATTACCCCAGATGCAAAAATCTTCAACAAAATATTTACCAACAGAATTCAACAACATATCAAAAAAAATAATTAATCACAACCAAGTTGGATTCATACCAGGGATGCAAGTCTGGTTGAACATCAGAAAAACAATGTCATCAACCACATAAATAACACAAAAGGCAAAAATCACCTGATTTTGTCAACTGATGCAGAAAAGGCATCTGATAAAGTCCAACACCCATTCATGCTAAAAACTCTCAGCAAAATAGGAATAGAAGGCAAATTCCTCAATGCAATAAGGGCCATTTATACAAAGCCAACTGCCTACATCATCTTGAATGGAGAAAGACTGAAACAATTGAGATTGGGAACCAGACAAGGATGCCCACTCTCACCTCTCCTAATTCAACATTGTACTAGAAGTTTTGGCCAGAGCAATCAGACAAGACAAAGAAATAAAATGCATCTGCATCGGCAAAGAAGTAAAAATCTCCCTACTTGCAGATGATACGATTTTATATGGAGAGAATTCCAAAGAGTTCGTAAGTAAACTACTCAAACTGATACAAGAGTTCAGCAAGGTATCAGGATACAAGATAAACATAAGTAAATCAGTAGGATTCCTTTATACCAACAAAGAGATTATTAAAGAAGAAATCACCAAATCGATAACATTTGCTATAGCTCCAAGAAGATAAAATACCTAGGAATAAATCCAACCAGAGAAATAAGAGACGTTTACAAAGAGAACTACAAGACGTTACTACAAGAAACTAAGAGAGAGCTACATAAATGGAGAAACCTACCCTGCTCATGGGTTGCAAGACTTTACATTGTGATAATGTCTATTTTACTCAAAGCAATCTACACGTACAATGCAATCCCAATACAAATCCCAGTAACATTTTTTTAATGAGATGGAGAAACAAATCACCAACTTTGAAAGGGAAGAAGCCTGGGATAAGTAAAGCACTACTGAAGAAGAAGAACACACTGGGAAGCCTCTCACTACCCAACTTTAGAATCTATTACACTGCCACAGTAGTCTAAACAGCCTGGTACGGGAACAAAAAGTCACAGAAAGAACAGTGGAACAGAATCGAGACCCCAGAGATGACACCATCTGCCTATGAACAGCTGATATTTGACAAAAGCCCTGAGACATTAAACTGGGGTAAAAACAATCTCTTCAACAAATGGTGCTGGCAAGATTGGATATCCTTCTGCAATAAATTGAAACAAGACCGATGTCTTACATCTTATACAAAAACCAGCTCAAGCTGGATAAAAGATCTAAATATCAAGCCTAAAATTATAAAGCTCATCCAAGAAAAAATAGGATCACCATTGGAAGTTTTAATACACAGCATAGACTTCAAAAACTGACACACAAAGCATAATCAACAGAAGAGAAAATAGATAAAGGGGAACTACTAAGAATCAAACACCTTTGCTCATCCAAAGACTTTATCAATAGAATTAAAAGACCATCTACAGAATAGGAAAAAATATTTGGCAACTATATGTTAGCCTGACATCTCATCTCCATAATCTACCAGGTACTACAAAATATCAACAAGAAAAGGATAAATAATCCAATTAAGCAATGAGCAAAGGAGATGGATGGACACTTATCTAAAAATGACACCCAGGCAGCCAAAAAATACATGCAGAAACGCTCACAGTCATTAGCTATTAAAGAAATTCAAATAAAAACAACACCCCAACAAGGTTGGCCACGATCCACAAAACACAAAACAATAAATGCTGGAGAGGCTGTGGATAAATTGGAACTCTCATACATCCCTGATGGGACTGCAAAATGGTACAACCTCTTTGGAAACAATCTGGTGCTTCCTTAAAAAGATGGAAATAGATATACTATTTGACCCAGTAATCCCACTGCTTGGTATATATCCTACCAGAAGCAAGGGCATTCACATGAACAGATACATGCACATGAGTGTTTACTGTAGCACAATCCACAATAGAAAAAAGACAGAATCAACCTAGATGCCCAACAACAGATGAATGGATAAATAAACTATGGTATATATACTCAACTGAACACTATGCAATGATAAAGACCAGTGATGATTTTAGGAAGCATCTCGTAACTGTGTTTCAATTGGAAGACATTATGTCGAATGAAATTAGCCAGCAGCACAAGGACAAATATTGTATGAGACTCCTACATAAGGACTTAGAAACAGACTCACGTACAGAAGAAAAGACTCTGATGGCTGCAAGGAAGGGTAGGGAGGGAGGAAGAAGGTTGGTTACAGATTAGATAGTTGATACAAATTGGATTGGGTGAAATCAGTCACAGCACACATTAGAAAGAAGATCAGTTCAACTGGACTTCAACATAACCTGAAAACTCTTCCAGTCCTAACCCGATATGGCAAGGACGGAGTAGCAGCAGCAGGGGTCTGGTGATCATGCTCCAAAGGAACATTGAGGTTAATTGGCATAACTAGCCTATTGCTAAGAGAGTCTTCTCCATCCCATATTGATGAGTGGCATCTGGGGTGTTAAAAGTTAGCAAGCTGCCATCTGAGGCACACCAAATGGTCCCAACTCAGCAGGAAAAGATGATCACCAAGGACAAAAATAGCAGGGGGGTAAGAGAACGCAGAAGACAGAAAGACCCACATGAATGGGTGACTACATCAACATGTGACCAGAAGAACCAGATGGTGCCCAGCCACCTCCAGTGACAGCTGTGATGGGGCTCACAAAGTTGAGTCCCAGTGACATAATAAGGGATGCACACTAAGAACCCCCCTAAAAGACCACAATTGGTAGTCCAGTGGCCTTGGGGTTCCCCTGGAAGCATGGCCCCTAGACCTGATGTTGCCCCTGATCATAAATCATTACTGAGGTCACCTTCTCAGACAGGAATGGATTGGACTTGGTGATGCAGACTGACCCCGTCAAGTGTGCACTTTATGGGCCTATGCATTTATAGGATGTTGTCCTACTGGCCTCTTACTAGAGGGGAGTGGAAAGGTGAGGACAAGATGGGTACGAGGGTATAACATATATAGAACAGAAAGGAGTGTGTTGTCACCATGCAAGAGAGCAGCAGAGGCTGAACATAGGCGGGCATGGGAATTTAAACCAGATGGTATGCTTTCAGCCAATCTCAATTAAAAAAGAAAGGAAAAGAAAATGAGGGACAAAAAAATTAAATGTGGATAAAATATAATCCCAAATAATAAAACATATTTACCCACAAATTCATCTTACTGTAGTGCAAAATAAGGACTGACAATTAAGTTTGTGAGCTCATCCTAGAAAAAGTGCACTGAGGAATATCGCTACCGTTACCTTTGAAGTATTCCCCTTGAGGGGCTATGCAAAAATGCCAGCACCTTGTCCACTCTTCAAAGCAATTTTGGAACTCTTTCCGGAATGGCCATCAGAGCTGACATCGTATTATCCTGATGTTCTTAATGTCTTCAAAATGTCTTCCTTTCAATATTTATTTTATCTTCAGGTAAATAATAAAGTCATTGGCGGCCAGATCATGTGAGTCGGGAGGATATTCTAATATAGTTGCTTGTTTACTGGCTAAACACTCCCTCACAGACAACTATCCAATTCATTTCATGAACCTGCTACTGTGCCACCAAGTGCAATGGCCATGCCAGAAGGACCTCCAAAATTGCTTTGAAGAGTGGACTAGACACTGGCACGGATGCCTAGCTTCCCAAGGGGAGGACTTCGAGGGTGACCATAGTGATACTCAGCAGTGAGGTATGTAGCACTTAGAACAGTTAAGTTAGCAGACTAAATTGTCAGATGCTGCATCTATACATTAAAAGTGAATGTCAAAAATCAATCATCATAATTCACCACATAAATAAAAGAAACGACAGGAATTACATGCCAACTACTATAACACACTCAATCCTACAAACTGTAGGAGGGTTATGGGAATACTTACACATGTATATATAGGTTTTACTGTGGATATTTCTACACATATTTGTGTATGTTGCATGTATATTCATACGTATAATAGAATACATAGGAGACACAGTCATGGAAACTTCCCATACTTAACCAAATGCCTATAAGACTGAGTCACTGGCTAAGAATCACAGGCTGCTGGGACATCTAGATCACTGGCATAACATGACTCATAAAGACAGCATTCTACATACTACTTCATGGAGTAGTGTGTGAGTTCTTAAAAGATTGCAAGCAGCCATATAAGATACAGCTATTGGTCTATTTCCATCCAGAGCAAAGGAGAGTGAAGAAAATCGAAGGATTAAAACACAGCACTTGCCCGACACAAGAAGAGCTAGATGTCACCTGACTACCACTTCTGACTGCTCTGACCAGTATCACAATACAAGTCCCAGTTAGAGTGAGGAAAAATATAGAACAAAACTCAAATTCATAAAAATAAAAAATAAAATAAAAACAAAAAAAAGGCCAAACTTACTGATCCGGGGGAGACTGAAAGAATGCCTGAGATGGTGACCCTTACCTTCTAACTTAGAACTGAAACCACTCCCAGAGATCACCTTTGGTCTGCAGTATAGAAAGTCTTGTGAAATAAAAAAATAATACCCATAAGGCAAGTGTGCCTTAAAACAATCATCTGTATAAGACCAAAAGGGCAACAAAACCAAAAAACAAAACCATTGCTGTTGAATCGATTCTGACTCATAGAAACCACATAGATAGAGTAGAATTTCCCCATGGAGTTTCCAGGGAGCTCCTGGAATATTTGAACTGTGGATCTTCTGGTTAGCAGTCATAGCACTTAACTACTATGCCAGCAGGGTTTCCGAAAGGGCAACATCTTTCTAAAATCAAAGATGAGAAGGCAGGAGTGGACAGGAAAAACTGATGGGTGGAAATATGGAACGCAAAGTGGGAACAGGGACTGTGTTGAAACATTGCAGAGATTGAGACTAATGTTATGGAACAATTTGTATTTAAATTATTGAATGGGAAATTGATTTGCTCTATAAGCCTTCCCCTAATCACAATGTATGTTTTTTAAGTGGATTTAGCTGAATTGAATCTCAAATATAATTATTTGTTGAAGTACTACATAATATTATTAAAAGGTGGTTGCATCAATAGGATGCAGATATATTGGAAGCTCTGACCTCAATATATATGTAAATGTGAAAGTTAAGTTCTTAAATACAGCTATCAGATCTGATGGAACTCAAGGCTACCACAGAAAGAATGTAACTACTTATGAGAATGTTGGTCCTAGATTTTCTATAATTATGTAATACAAACTAGGCTTATTTTAGTATATGATTCCCATAGTTTCTACCAAAAGATCTCTTACATCTATTTCTGTTGGCAGCTGTTCCCTTTTAGTTTTTAAAATCAATACATGATTTGTGATACCCTTAAGAGATACAAATACCAGCTCTTTAGCCTATTGATATTTTTGCTTTGTATTGAGAACTCAGAGAATGCGGGGTCCACATCTGTATATCTAACCCATAATCAATGGCTTGAACAATGCAATAAATGACTTTGACCTCAACAGAGAAAGTAAGCGAGCAGTCAGAGACCTGTTACTGGCATTTCATGCATAATAATTGCATAAGCCCATTTCTTCTCATTGTTATTTTGGTACTTGATGCCTCTTGTATGTTCTTAAAAAAATCAATTAATGATTTGTGATACCTTTAATGGATGCTAAACTAATAAAAAAGTTTTTACCTTATCAAAAAATCAGGGCTTGATGTGAAATACTCCCTTAATAAACGTTTATTGAATTAATAGATTTCAAAGTCACCTTAGATCTGGAACAATCATTAGTGTTTTTTTTTCAAATTCCTGGATATAAACAAATCAGAAATAAAATATAGATTCAAAAATTTAGAATCTTATCTATAGTCAAAATTCTGAAAATACCCAAACACAAACCAGGTCACGTGCATTGCTATAAATTCAAGTCATGTTTTAATGTAATTTAAAAGAAGGTCTTCTTCAAGTAGAATCTTAGGCTGGGTTCTCTAAAGAAGCAAAATGAGTGAAGTGTAAACAAATACACACATGCACACACACACACACACACACGCCTATAGAACGACAGAGTTGACTGCATAGGTCTAAACAAATTATGGATAACGTGATGAAGAATAGGAATTTCAGAACACTTAACTGTGGCCTTGAGGAATCTGTACAAAGATTTCTCTTGAACAGAACAAAGGGATACTATGTGGTTTAAAGTCAAGAAAGGTGTGTATCAGGGTTGTATCCTTTCACTATACCTCTTCAGTCTGTTTGCTGAGCAAATAATTCAAGAAACTGGACTACATAAAGAAGAATGGAACATTGGGATGGGTGGAAGTCTCCTTAACAACCTGTGTTACACAAATGGCACAACTTGCTTGATGAATGTGAAAGGAACTTGAAGAATTAACTGAATGTGATCAAAGACCACAGTCTTTAGTATGGATTATACCTCAACATAAAGAAAAAACATCCTCACAGCTGGACCAATAAGCAGCATCATGATAATTGGAGAAAAGATTGAAGTTGTCCGGGGTTTTATTTTACTTGGATCCATAGTCAACACCCATAGAAGCAGAAGTCTAGAAATCAAAAGACATTGCATTGGACGAATCTGCTGCTGAAGATCTCTTTAAAGCCCTGAAGACATGTCACTTTGAGGACTGCGGTGTACCTAGCTCAAGTCTCGGTGTTTTCAGTTACCTCAGATGCATGTGAAACCTGAATAACGAATAAGACAGAAGAAGAACCAGCATCTCTGAATTGTGACGTTGGTGCAGAACGCTGCATCTACTGATGATTGCCAAAAGAGGGAGCTAATCTGTCTTGGAAGAAGTAAAACCACAGTACTCCTAAGAAACAAAGATGGCAAATCTGTATTTCACATACTTGGAACAGTTATCAGGTGGACCAATCCCTGGCGAATGACATCATGCTTGATAAAGTAGAGGGTCTTTGAAAAAGAGGAAGACCCTCAACCAGATGGACTGACATAGTGGTCGAAACAATGGGCTCACGCATAACAATGATTGTGAGAACAGTGTAGAACCAAGCAGTGTTCTGTTGTGTTTTAATAAGGTTGCTCTGAGTTGGAAGCATTTCAATGGCAGTTAACAACAACACCAAAAAAGAGACAGAGAGATTTATCTGAAAGTAATGGCTCAGGTGGTTTTAGAGGCAGTGAAGTTCCAACTCTGTGTGTCAGGCATCAGTTTGGAGGCTTCTCCTGACTCGCTTGGCTTCATGGGCTGACAAACCTAGGACTGGCAGGTAAGAGGGCAGCCTGCAGACTCAGTTTCTATGAACCAGAGTCCAGATGATGATTAGCTAGATGCCAGATTCTGAGTAAGTAAAAGCCAGCAAGCTTTATGATCTACATATACTAGATACAGACCACAACACCGAGGAAACTCCCCTTACAACTGATTGACTGACCACAGCAGATCACATCATGAATAAAATCACATTGTATCTTATTTTGTCACAAACTGGAGGCTGACTACATCATTGTATGACTGCCAAATCACATCATTACGTAACTACCAAACCACTGAGAAAAAAGACCCAACTGATGTTGACAGGCAACCTTACTCATCACACTCAGATAGGCTGTATTATGAGGCAGCTTTTGCCCTTATAAAAAATACTAAGCTTGTGGGTCCAGCGAGTGTATGGGGAGGATGAATTATCAAATAATTTACCCCTAGGTTCCTTTACAAACAAAGCTAGCGTTATATACAAATTTTTTCATTTTACAAAAATACATTTGAGTCTAGCGTCTTCTGAAATTTTGTTTTGGTTAATAGAGCATTTCTGCTAAACCATTGGTTCCCAAGCATAATACATCATCAAAAACATTGGGAGCACTTACCAAAAATATAGATCCCCTTATCTTGTTTCCAGAGATCCTTTTCTGGTAGGTCTGGGTGGACTTTGAAGTTCCTTATGATGAGAAGGGTGATGGGGTGAGAATTACTGATATGGGTGCCATATGTATGTTAATTTATGAGCCAAGAGCACCCTGCCCAAGATTAGACAAGTTTAGAGTTCAAAGACTGAATTTCTACCTGGGTTCGCTAGAAATCAGCTGTCATAATTTTTCATTGGAAAAGTTTGCTTCTGAGATATTTTTGTTCAAATTGTGTAACTCTCTGATCAAGTAGAAAATTTCGTGTTCTCTCATCTCAATCCTTAATAATGTGTTTTATAACTATACATAAAATATTGACATTGCAGTGGAGGCTACAACCCAGTAAAGTCTCTTTACTTAATGTACCCAGGAAATTTGGACTGTATTACTGGAACAAAAAAAAAAAATGCATTTAGAATTATTTATCACAATGTTCATCTCAAAGGAAAGTAAAGCTTACATGTTATTTATTTCTGTACAAACAACACATTTTATTTTTCTATACTGAAATGCATGAATTATTAGCAAGCAGGGAACTGGACCTTTGTTAAAATATCACAGAGGATGCAAATAATCTTGTTTCAAATGCCAAATGCCATTATAACCAGATGTACTGAAGCTATTTCCTGTGTTTGGCTCATTTGTATAATGGCAAAGGGGACCTCCCCTGACGATCGTTGTAATCCAGTTTTATTTCAGTGAATTTCTATTCAACCACATCAAACTCCCAACACCAGCAAAGTATTCAGTAATTACTTAAGAAAGGACACTATTGCCTTGAACAATTATAAATACATGCATACTGCAATGATTCCATCTTTTGCTTTTTGTATTCGTGTCAACTTGTGATTTAAAAAATGAAGCAAATATTCTCCAATGCTCAATACATCAAATTCTTCATCATCCCTTTGCCCCAAGCACCAGTGGAGGTAGGTTTGCATTTCTTTATTGTCTGACCTTTCACATTGTGGCTCTTTAACCTCAAATCACATATGGGGGAAAATAACCCAGCTCTGAATTCAGCCTAGCACTTTAAGCTTTGATAGAGTAAAGGACTGTGTGAACCAAAACGCATGCCCATTTCCTCATGTGAAATAATGAAGCATTGGAACAAAAGCACATTTAAGGGCCTTCACCTTCTGAGGTTTTCTGTTCCATGATTTTGCAGGCTGATAGAAGTCTTCAAGTTGATAGAGGACTTACAACAGGAAGACTTAAATAAAGTGCTATTCTTATAAAATCAGTTAGGTGGCAAAATAATAACTTGCTCTACATCTTTGACATTATTACTTTCCTCATGTTGTTTTTCTTTCTTTTGTGCCTTATTCTTGTTTTAGGTTTTTTTCCTCTGGTATTTCATTAAGGCATTTTACCTTCCTTCAAGAAATATGATTTATTCGTAACACGTACACAGCGGGTTTTCACTAACTACGCATTCTAAACCCATCTTGTTACTACTACTTAAAATCAGTTCCCATATGCATTTCATTATTTTAATGTTCCAAGTATTATTAAAGTATTGCTCTAAATAACTGAATTTATTTCATTTTGTTTTTATTTGTATACAAGACTTCATAGCAGAGGGACTGAATCAGGGAATCAAGAGAATTTGTACCAGTATGAAATAGATTCCTTTGTGAACTGTATTATTTTTATTCTATTCTTGCTCTCTTTTTAATTGTTTCTCCCACAGTTACCAAATCCTTGAGCAAAGGAGCTACCAGATTCTGAATTATGTCTGGCAGAGGATCTTGAGTTTAGGGAAGTACTAAACACAGCCAAGCCAAAATACAAGGGTTGTAACAAATGAATGAAGACAATTTGAAAGATGACAGAATCTTAAGTTTTCATAAGAATAGTTAGAATCTTAAGTTTTCATAAGAATAGAGGAAATGATAAGTTTCGGGGAAAAAATATTTCAGAGTGCTATCAACTTAGAAGTATCTATAGTTAGCAAAATGGTTCTCTTCATTTCCTGGAAGTGGCTTGGGAAAATTTATATCATTAAGTAATATATCACCCTGTCATCACAGTTTATAACAAAAAAGAGACCAAAGTGGAATGATGTTTCTATGTTACCTGAGTCATGGAGTGACGGAAATTATGTTTATGAGAAGTTTCAGGAAGAAATATCACAAGGTAGTTCAAATGAATTGCTCTTCAGGTTGCCTCCTCAGGTTAATATCATCTTTCGCTCAAATACTTTTCATGTCTTTCTTTATTTTTACTAAGACTTTAAATTATAACTCTTGGAACAGAATATGCTTACCTCTTGTCTTAGGCATCTGGTACTGATCTCACAGAAATGCCACGAGTGGATAGCTTTAACAAAGAACAAGTTAATTCTCACACAGTCCACTAGGCTGGAGGCTCTATTTCAGCATGTCAGCTCCAGGGGAGTACAGTTTCTCTCTGTTGGTTCTGAAGAAAGGTCCTGTGTTGCATCCATCTTTCTTTGGGCTGAGAGCTTCTTGGTGCAGGAATCTCAGGTCAGAAGGATGTGCTCTGCTCTCAGTACTGCTTTTGGATGGTGTGAGGTCCGCAACTTTGCTTGCTTCCCTTTCCTTTTATTTCCTGTAGGATAAAAGGCTTTGCAAGCCACCTTGTGAGAAATCTCCCCTTTGTTGTAGTGTACCCTAATCCTCTTTTAACGTAATCCTATCTACTAATAGGAAATCCAGGTGTCGTAGTGGTTAAGGTTATTGTTGTTGTTAAGTGCCATTTAGTTGGTTCTGACTCATAGCGACCCTGGGAACAGCAGGAGGAAACACTGCTCAGTCTTCTGCCATGCCCACAATCTTTTTTACTCTTAAGCCCATTGTTGTGGCCAGTGTATCAGTTCACCTTGTTGAGGGTCTTCCTCTTGTTCACTGACCCTCTACTCTACCAAGCATGATGTCCATCTCTAGGAACTGATCTTTCCTGACAACATGTCCAAAGTATGAAAAATACAGTCTAGCCTTCATTGCTTCCAAGGAGCACTCTGGTTGTACTTTTTCCGGAACAGATCTGTTGGTTCTTTTGGCGGTTCTTGGTACATTCAGCGTTCTTCTCTAACACCACAATGCAAAGGCATCAATTCTTCTGTCTTCTTTGTTCATGGTCCAGCTTTTACATGCATATGAGATGCAACTGAAAATACAGTGATTAAGACAGGCAGTTCAAATCTGCCAGGTACTCCTATGAAACCCTATGGGGCAGTTCTACTCTGTCTACAGGGTGCTATGAGTCAGAATTGACTCAACAGCAGTGGGTTTGGTTTTGGTTATCTGGTAAACACAGGCAGAGATTAGGATTCACAGCATAGAAAAATCATAAAATGGCCAGTCACACAATACTGGGAGTCATGGCCCAGGCAAATCACCACACAGGTTTTCCGAGGGACGCAACTCAATGCACGACACATTTCATAATGGGATTGTTCCTCAGAATCAACATAGACCACATAAAACAAAGTATCAGGACAGAAAAAAAAAAGTTTCACTCTCCCTAAATAATCTGTTGATCAGATGAACTACTTAAGTTGTTTCAGAGCAAAATATTTTAAGTTTTGTTATTCCAATAGAGTATATACCAATGGGCTCCCAAAATCTTTGAAATGCCTGAAAACCGTGTCTCTTCCAAATAGTACCACATCCTTTCCTTACACTTCCGTCTCTTCCATTAGCACTTGCAATGTACCAGTAAGTTCTTTCTGATGAGAAGAATGTCCATGGACTTTTGCACTGCTAGTGATACAAGGTCACTTTGTCACTTTGCTTTCTTAATGTATTATACACACGGCTTTTACCTACATAATCTATTTTGGGAGCAGGAGGATAACTTTCATGCAATTTCTTGCCCAGTAAGAAGGGGTCTGTGCTTAGGAGAAGCTAGTTGATATTTTCCTGTTTTTTTATATGGCAACTATTCAAACTTGAAAGCAGGTTTTATCTCATAAAGCTACAGACCACTGGCTCCCATCTGCATGATCCGACAATACGGTGGTCTTTGCATTGCCCTCCTCAGCTTTAGTTGTATAAAAATGTCTCCGGGTGATAGCTGTCTGCTAAAGTTGTGACTGAATAATACCGTTCTGGAACTCTGTGCAGAGGTGTCAGCCAACACAAAATGGCTCGTTTACCTAATCTTTGAGCCAAGCACTGAAATCATATTTTACGCCTTAAACTGACTGCCTTCTTATTATTAGATTCCATAAAACATGCTTTTCTATTCAGATAGAAGCAATATACTTTATAACCAAAACTGGAAATTACTTATTTTTGAGTGCAATCACCATTTCAGCACAGAAAGGGCTGGTTGAAAGTCGTGAAGGCAAATCTAAATGTGAGTCTTCCTGTACTTTTCATCCTGCATTCCAACTCGTGGATTCATCTGTTCAGAAGTTTAGACAGCACTCATTCATTGACTATGCAAAGATATTATTTCCTTCTGCTGTACATAGGGTAGCTGTGAGTTGGAACTGACTTAACAACAATAAAATAGTGCAAGTATATGGAAATCCATCTTAGAAGATTCACATACAAATCATTGTTGAAGAATCTTCAGGACGAATCATCACTCAGGGAGCAATACTCCCTAAAACTGTGGGAGTGATATTCTCTCATTAGCTATGAGAAACCATTAACCACACAGTCAGTCTTTTTTGAATAACCGTTCATCATTTAAAATCATTAGTGTTCTCAAGGAACTGTTAGGAAAGCAAAATTGTTTTTTGAAAAAATCGTTCGTTACAGGGCATTGTGTTATAAAAAGCATAGGCCTATTACTCTATCCTTTTCTGCGTTAAAAATGTGTCAGATATGCGAGATCATTTATGTTGATAAATAACTTTTTAACTAGGCTTATTGTCTCATAGTTAGGCTGGTTTTTGTTCTTCCATTTCAACAGTGATTTTTTTATGCTATGGCCATTTTTTAGTTATAAAAGTCCTAAAATGAATGAATACAACCATCACTTTTCATGTAGGTGAAAACGTTTTATAACTCAGCTTTACTGTGTATAATCTGTGGCTTGAGGCTGACTAGAGGCAGCTGCTTTCCTTTGCTTACCAGCATTTTATCATTGCTTGGATTCCCCTGGTGGCATAGTGGTTAAGTGCTACAGCTGCTAGCCACTAGGTCAGTAGTTCAAATCCACCATGCAGTCCTTGGAAACTCTATGGGCAGTTCTATTCTATACTATGGGTCACTATGAGTCAGAATTGACTCAATGGCACTAGGTTTGGTTTTTGATTTGGTTGGATTCTATTCATTGAAGATTTTGGCTTCCTTCCCTCCCATCTATGACTTCTTTTTTTAAAAAACGTAAAACAAGTGTTACAGCCCCCTGAGAGAACTGTCAAGAGTACTGACTACTAAGTTTCACCCAAGCCATCTTATTACAAAAGCTGAATGTTACACCTTCCATTGTCCTCAGAAATGAGCTATAAAATGCCATTTATTCTTTTCCTCCCATTTCTCTAAATTCGTAAGGCTTTGGAATGGTGTGAAGTAAATGTTGAGAAGTTAGATTGCACACTACTGTCTCTTTTAACCGGTCATTTCTTAGTATGAGAAAGCACAGTTTATTATATTTTTATAAAATGATCACTGTGCTCTACAATGAGGTTACTATTTCACTTATTTCTATGATGCTTATTGATAACCTATACTACCAAGCATGTCTCTTCTAGTAGCAAACTTAAGAAAACTTGCCCAAACTGATTTAGAGATAAAAAAGGAATTTATAGTCCCATGTAGAAGAAAAGGTGGCAATGGGGAAGAAGGTGGCTGGTGAGTACAGAGTCAAGTTCAGACATTTCTAGTTCCTACTGCAGAGGATTTAAATATTGTCTCCAGGATCCCATTTGCTCTCTTTTATTTCACCGGCTTTGCTTTTAGAGTTCTTATTGTAGCACAACAGGGGAAGAGAGCTACAAGCTTCCTCCATAGCAACAATGCCCAGTCCTTCATTTTCACTAGTCACTCAGCTGTCCCAGCAAGGTCTATTTCATTGGCTTTGATTGACCACATGTTCATCTAGAAGCCAAACATTGTATCTGAGCCACAGTACCTTTCTGACTGGATGAGATTGCACTGGAGCACAGAAATGGATTCCAGAGTGGGCTAACTTCTTCTTTGTCTTTAAAAGTTTGCAAAGGTTTTGTTTTTTGTTTTTTAACATTTTATTGTGCTTTAAGTGAAAGGTTACAATCCAAGTCACGTTGTCATATAAAAACTTACACACACACTGCTATGTAATTCTAGCTGTTCTCCCCACCTTATGACAACACACTCCTTCTTTCCACTCTGTTTCTTGTGTCCATTCAACCAGCTCCTGAAACCTTCTGTCCTCTCATTTCACCTCTGGATGTGAGCTTCTCAGTTAGCCTCATGTTCCTATGAAAGCCAAGAAGTGCAGTATTCTCCAGTATCATTTCTTGTCTTATAGCATAGGCCAATCTTTGTCTGAAGAGTTGGCTTTGGAAATGGTTTCAGCCCTGGGCTGACAGAGATTCCAGGAGCCATGTCTTTCAGGGACCCTGCATTCTGTCAGATCCAGTCTGGTCTTTATAACAGAGTTCTAGTTAGTTACATCCATTTTTATTCAGAGTGGGCTAACTCCTATGTGAAATACAAAGATTGAGTTAAGGAGGGAGTAGCTTTTCAGAAGAATGGTGACTACATGCTGCTGGGCAAAAATAATAGCTGTTCACTTCTTCTGCTGTCTACATTTACACCAAAAACTGTTCCAAATAAACAAAGGAAGAGATAAAATCTGACGCCACATGAAAAGAGAGGCATCTTGCTTTCAGTTGAAAAACTGGGGAGACAATCAGTTACATGAACTAAAAATGCATATTTGTAAGACCTCTAAAGTGTAAATACTTTAATGTAGGCATTCAAGGGATTCCCCCCCACCCTTGGCTTAATTAAAATTCTCAGAGAAGATTTTTAAAGAACGTGGCTTTTGGAATGTATCTTAAATAGGACATGGGCTTGCAAAAATAAAGAGAATGGCATGAACAAATACAGGAAAATCATGATAGAGCAAATAAACCAGTTCATCTACAGCAAAGGTCAGCCTACAGGCCAAAACTGGTCTGCTATTTGGTTTTGTAAATAAATTTTCTTTGGAGCACTGCCATGACAATTTATTTACATATTGTCTATGGCTGCATTACAGAAAGTAGTTGTGACTCAAATTGTATGGCCTGCCAAGCCTAACATATTCATTATCTGGACATTTACAAGAAAAGTTTGCTTACTCCTGAACTGTAGAATAAATTATGGAAATAACATGTAATAAACCTTAAAAACAATATTAGGCACATAATAATAGAACTCTTGACCAGTAATTGGGACGTGCGGGTGGGGGTGGTGGTGGTGGTGGTAGAGGATCTGTATTGAATGTTTAGAGCAATGGAGACCTGTTATAAGATGTTGAGAAGCCAATGATTAATCCAGCAGAAGGTAAACACTACAGTTGAGGGAGGAAGTGCTTTACCACAAACTCCAATATGCAGAATAATCATGAAGGAGCTGGTGACACAGAATAGTTCTAGTCCGACCCCAGAGATGCTGTTTCAAAGGTTAGGAATCTGCTTGTTTAGTGTGCCCCACATCATTCTCCTTCAGCTGATTCCTAGTGTCTAGGCTTTTTACAAAGGTTGAACCAAATTTCTAGGTAAGGGATAATAAGTTTTAAGATTATACATTAGCTCACACGAAAGTTGGCAACATCTCATGAGGGTGGTGGTCGGACTTGTTCCTAATAATTGAAGAATCTGGGCTAGAGTTTAAGTGAAGGCACGTAGCCTAGAGTACACTCTTCTGCCTGCAGAATTCATCATCTACTACAAAAAGCCTCTTAAAAACAAAAAGTAAAAACAAACCCAGTGCCCTTGAGTCAATCCAACTCACAGCAACCCTATAGGGCAGAGAGAGTAGAACTGCTCCATAGAGTTTCCAAGGAGTGCCTGGTGGATTTAAACTGCTGATGTTTTAGGTAACAGCCATGATACTTAACCACTACACCATCAAGGTTAAACATGGGAATATTCAAGTCAGCTCCTTGCCCTTTCTCCATAAACATTCCTTCTCCTAAGCAGCACAGTCTGTCCTGGGAAGGAAAACCCAAGCAAGTGGACTTGGGTTATTTGGGTGAGGAAATACAAGGTATTGGGTACCTTCAGGATGATTTTGAAGGGAAGTGTGAACTCGAGGTGGGTAAACTCTATCGGTATTTCAAACTTCACACCTCATGGCAAAGAATACCTACAGGGAACAGTTGTATTCTTTCATCTTACTTTTTCAATTGGTATGTTGAACAAGTAATCCAAGAAAGTGAACTATATGAAGAAGAACATGGCACTGGAATTGGAGGAAGACTCATTAACAACCTATGACATGCAGATTACACAATGTTGCTTGAAGAAAGCAAAATGGACTTTAGTCACTGTCACGGATTGAATTGTGTCCCCCAAAAAATATGTGTAGCCATGTGGCTGGGCCGTGATTCCCAGTATCTTGTGACTGTCCTCCTTCTGTTTTGCGGTTTTCCTACGTTGTATGTTAAAGGATTAGGGTGGAGCTGTAACTCCCTTCAGAAGATCAACTCCCTACTCCAGATAAAGGGAATTTCCCTTGAGTGTGGCTTGTCCCACCCTTAATCCTTTCATCATGCAAGAGACAAAAGGAAAGGGAAGCAGGCAGAGAATTGGGAACCTCACACCATCAAGCAAGCAGCACCTGGAAAAGAGCGCGTCCTTCACACCTGAGGTTCCTGTGTCAAGATGTTCCTTGGACAAAGACTGATGCAATGCTGGACCTTCCTCCAGGGATGACTAGGGGGAAAGCTTTCCCCTGGAGCAGACATCCTGAATTTGGACTTGTAGACTACTGGACTGTGTAAGAATAAATCTTCCTTTGTTAAAGTCATCCACTCTATGGTATTTCTGTTACAGCAGCACTAGCTGACTAGAACAATCACTGTCAATAAAGATCAAAGACTATAACCTTCAGTATGGATTACACCACCACACGAGAAAACAAAAATCCTCATGACTCTGCTAACAAGCAACATCATGACAAATGGAGAAAATCTGAAGCTGTCATAGATTTCATCTTACTTGGGTCCGCAATCAACATCAATAGATTTAGCTATCAGGAAACCAAATGACAGATTGCATTGGCCAGATTTGCTGCAAAAGACCTCTCTGAAGGGCTGAAAAAGCAAAGATGTCACTTTGAGGATTATAGTGCACCTGACCCAAGACATGCTGTTTTCAACCAAAACATTTGCACGAGAAAGCTGGACAATGAATAAAGAAGATCAAAGAAGAACTGATGTTTCAACAAATGGATACAACACTGGAAGCATTCATTCATTCAAGAAATTAAGAAGAAGCTATCTAGCCAACCAACTAGAAGAGATCCATATTTATGATCATTCCAAAGAAATATTTTCTAACAGAATGTAGACATTTTCAAATCATATTATTAATATTGCACAGAATTAAAGTTTTGGTGAGGGTAATTCAAAAATGATTTCAGCAGTGCATCCTTAGGAAACTTCCAGAAATTCCAGAGAGACTCAGAAGAGGATATGGAGCAACAGATACCATTGTGAGATTTCGGCTAAATGCAGAGAATAGCGGAAAGATGTTTATCTGTGTTTTATTGACTATGCCAGGGCATTTGACTGTGTGGGTCATAATAAATTGTGGACAATGTTTCAGAGAATGAGAATTCAAGAACAATAAATTATCTCGTGTGGAATCTGTACAGAGACTGAGACGCAATCATTTGAACAAAACAAGGAGCTACTGTGTGGTTTAAAAACAAGAAAGGCATGGGTCAGGGTTATACCCTTGCACCGTACCTATTCAGTGTGTATCCTGAACAAATAATCCAAGCAGCCAAACTATATGAAGAAGAATGTGGCATCAGGGTTGGAGGAAGAATCATCAATAACTTGCAATATGCAGATGGTACAACCCTCTTTTTGGAAAGCAAAGAGGTCTTAAAGCTCTTATTGATGAATATAAAAGATAACAGAAGAAGAAATGATGCCTCTGAATTGTGATGCTGAAAAAGAGTGTTGGGTATACAACAGATTGCCAAGAGAACAAATAAATCTGTTCTGGAGGACATATAGACAAGAGTGCTTCTTAGAAGCAAAGATAGTGAGTGAGACTGCATCTCACATACTTTGGACATACTTTGGACACATTATCGGGAGGGATCAGTCCTTGGAGAAGGACGTCATGCTGGGTTACGTAGATGGTCATTGAAAAAGAAGACTCTCAATGAGATGCACTGACAGTAGTTGCCACAATGTGATCTAGCATCACAATGATTGTGAGGATGACAGAAGACCGGTCAACGTTATTTTCTGTTTTATGTAAAGTAGCTGTGAGACAGAACGGACTGGATGGCACCCAATGACAGGTGTTAAGTCTTCTATATGCCTATAGCCTGTCAAAAGTGAATTTTGTAAATCTTTTGTATTTCTTCCAATCAGAATGATGAGAAAGCATATCTAACTGAAGATTTAATTTGCTTTTCCCTAACTTTGAATGAAGAGTCTCTTCCTGTATTTATGAATTGTTTAGTTTTCTGTATCTGTAGATTATCTATTCTTTGGTCCAGTGTTTCAAATGTTGTGATTTCTGATCTGCTAATTGGATTATCCACTTTCATGTATAACTTTATAGCCTTGCAGACACTAATTTTAGCCGCTCAAATGTGCTGGTCATTACCTGAGTGAGAGAGCCTTCTTTGTACTTATCTGTTTGTAAGCATACATATTCTACCCTACACTATAGGGTAACTGATAGCACAGTATAGATTCTTTCTCTGTGTTTTTCCCTCATATTTGTAGCTTTCAGCTTTTGTCCATGACCTCCTTTTTGCTCAATCTGTTCCTCCCAGGTCACCCCTAGGAAACCTGTTCTTTTCCTTAAAAATCAGCTCCATAAAAATGGCCTGTAAGTATTTACATGGTGCTCTTTAAAACTATCTGCCTCTGAAGAGTTGAGCAGGAGTGGAGGACTCCTTTTTTTTTTTTAATTTTGTACATTTTCTGTATTGTTTCAAACTTGTAATAAACACACACTTCTTTAATAATGTAAACAAACAGGAACAACATCTAAAATTTCCTTTTCTAACTGTTCTAGTCAGCCATTCATAGGTTTAGACAATCCATCTGATTTCATAGTACTGTCTGTCTGTCTATCATTCAGCCATCCAATCATCAACCATGTAATTGTTTAGGTTTAATGGACTGATCACACTGAATGAAACTGCCTGTTTAATTTTCTCTTTCACTTTTCTAAGTTTGCCTACTGTCAGTGTAGCATTTGTATCTTCATCATTTCTTTGAGTCCCTAAAACTTTGCACCTAATAACAAAAAAAAAAGAAGATGAAGTAGAAACCAAACCCGCTTCCATCAAGTCAGTTCTGACTCAGAGTTACAGCACAGGATGGAGTAGAACAGTTCCTCAGGGTTTCCAAGGCTGTAAATATTTACAGTAGAAGACTATCACATCTTTTTCCTGTAGAGCACATGGTAGGCTCTACCCAACAACCTTTTGGTTAGTAGCCACGTACTTCAATCACCATGTCACAAGGGCACCTGAGCACATAATAGATTCTCCTAACAAGCAAAAAAAAAAAAAAACCAACAGCGACTGAGATATGTGTTGAATAATGGTTCAGCACTGACTTTTATGCATGTTTAATGTAAATATATTTTATATTTCTGTATATTCCTTTAAACCCTGGTGGTGTAGTGGGTTAAGTGCTAAGTCTATTAACCACAAGGTTTGCAGTTCAAATCCTCCAGGTGCTCCTAGGAAACTCCATGGGTCGATTCTACCTTGACCTCTGGACTCACTATGAGTTGGACCCGACTTGATGGCAGTGGTACATTCCTTTAAATTTTTAGTATCACGCAGTCACCACAGAACTTTTCTTTATGACACAACTAAGCAATGCAAGCATAAAAACTAAACGAAATTTTCAAAAAGCAAACAGCAGTTAAAGTCGTCATAAATTTTAAAAGTGTGAATATATGATGATTTTCAGTAACAGTTTCCTATCAGTTAACTGGGAAGTTTAAAATTCTGTAACTATATTAAGATATTACAGTTTATAAAATAATCACTTTTATTGCTTTCATCGTGTTGTTTACATGCTGCTAGGAAAATATACAGAGAACTGAAGTGTTTATAATGTATGAGCAATTCCAATTTCCTTAAATTTATTGAACTGTTTACCTGGGCTATTAAACCTGGCATAGGATATGAATGACATACTCAGCAGCCTGGTATTTTGTGCTCTAATTCACCAGGCTGCAAAGGGAGGTTGCTCTCTAACCCTTCTTTTCTTTTCAGAAGCTAGAAGGGCAGTGCTAACTCATTAAATGAGACACTGCCACTTGTAGCCCCAACAATCAAGGCAGCTGCCTGGAACCAGAAAGCTGTCCATCAGTGATGGGAAATAATGAATGCAGAGCAGGGACAGTTTTCAGGGACAGCCCTCAGTTCCTCCATGGATAGGGTGATCTGTGGATTATTTCAAATTTTTCAGTTTTCATAGCGTATGACCTGGATGAAAGATACAAGTTCTAGGATAGTTTTAATATTCATTTGTGAAATATTACATGTGTAAGCCTAACATCTCACATACATTGGGCTTACTATTAACAGGGATTGGTCCTTGGAGAAGGACGCACTTGGTAAAGTAGAGGGTCAGCGAAAGAGAGGAAGACCTACAGCTAGATGAACTGATACAGTGGCTGCAACAATAAGTTCAAACATAACAAGTACTGGAGGATGGCACAGGATTGGGAAACATTTTATTTTGTGTTATATAGGATAACTGTGAGTTGGAACTGACTTCATAGCACCCCACAGGAACAAGAAGACTAATGTCCCGGAGATAGGGGAGCTTGTTGTTTTACATGTTCCCCAAGCCCTTAGGAAGATCTTACTATTTTTTTTTTTTTAAGAAAGGTAAATGAATAGACATCTTCTTAACCCTGAGTCCCAGAGGACAACAATATGCCTGGCCTGTGCTCTGTCCGTAGGGTGGTCCCATTGAAATGAAGATAACACGGATTTTGAAACACAGCCAACTTTGGACTCACACAACATACATGCCACCACCAGCCATGAATCCTTGGGCCATTTAATCTTTTTGAAGAAAAATATGGTACAAATACCTATTTTCAATAATATGCAATTAATTAAATGAGATCACATATGTGAAGAATGCTACAGAGAGCCTCGTTAAACAGTAAAGGTACTTATATCTTCCTTCATCCATTACCTTTCACGTATTTATAGTACTTCTCCCCAGTACAAGTTGGAATACTTTCATATGTGGCTATCTTTTTCTGTCATGTATCTTTTCCAGAACTTTGCAAACCTGCGGATACATTTGTGTGAGACCGTTACATCATTAACTGACTGTCCTCCTGAATTTGTTTCTGGATGTTCTTTGTATCTTCTTGTGCCTTTCTCCATATTTTCAAATGCTCTTAGACACTGAAAACGTGGTCAGTGTCTGTTAATCAGTTTAGTGTAACTGAAGGACAGGGACAAGAGTTCCACCACTTCCTGGTTATGTGAACAGGCTTCTTTGAACTATTTATTGGTTAGTTATCATTTTTAATGGGGACCTCCATCACTTTAGGCCAGGATTTTCACAAGTTTCTTTTCCTGGTGGACTAGTCCTCAGTCAGCTTGCCTTCAAGCCCACTCACCCCATGAGGCGAACACATGGATGCATCCATAAGCTCAACTATCCAAGATGTTTAGTCCTTGTAATGTCCCTTCTTGTTCAACACTTGTTCCCATGTTGATTGTTTCTGCTTGACTTCCAGCTCTTTGCCTGATTGTTTGGATTTGGCAGTTGTAAACTGCTTTTCCATGTCTGGACTCTCAGCTTTGCCTTTAAGATTCTGACTTGGGCATGACTCATCACTTTTTCCAAAGACTTAACCTGTTGCTAGGCAGCATAAAGAGGAAGTTTGAACTTCAGCTCTGATGCATATCTTCTATATGAATTTTACCAAATGACTTATGAACTCTTTTGGCCATAGATGCTTCTTCTTTGGTAAAATAGAAATAACAAATTGCAACTCCTACATTTACAGTGATGATTATAGGGCCTTAGCCTAGTACTTGACACATAATAAGTACCTAATAAATGCCAGCTATACTTCTAATTATTATTTATCAGTTCCTTTTATAACTTGAAGTGTTGGTGGCACAGTGGTTAAGAAATATAGCTTCTAACCAAAAGGTCAGCAGTTAGAGTCCACCAGCTGCTCCTTTGTAACTTGGTGTCTTTGATCATGCTTTTCCATCTATTGATTCCTATTCTCTATTACTTCATGTGAGAAACTTCTTCAGGATTCAACCCAATGTTGGTTACTCTATAAAGTCTGCCTAGAAGCCCCTCAGGCTCAGTTATTTGTATTGATGACACAATATTGCAGTATACTGTATCTATTTGAATACAGTCTTCAAGAAAAGGTTGCAAATGTCTCAAGGTCCTGAAGGTCAAATGCTTCCATTTTTATCAATTTATCATGGAACTTAAATTCTGCTGATGCATAATTCTCAGTAAATAGTCACTGAATGACTGATAGAATTCTCTACTTGTGGCTTTTTGTCAAATCCATGTTTCACTGTGTTAAGTAGGCAGATGTATTCAGTCATGAAACATTTATCAAATGTCTGTCATAGGCAAGGGGAGTGGCAGTTGCTTCAGTTTCAGTTCTCAGGATACATATGGTTTACTGCTGGGAGTGGGACAGATATAGAAACAAGTGTTCCATAGAGTGAAAACTTCTTTTAGGAAGGCATGATAAAATGATATTGCAATCCAGAGAAGAAAGTAATGCTTTCTGCCTGGGTGAATCAGGGACAAGCTCTCCTAGGAAATACTGTATGAATTCAGCCTTACAGAAAAAGCAAGAGTTGAACCAGTATAAATGGAGGAGGAAATCATTCCAGGTATAAGAAGCAGAAGACAAAATGCACAGGAAAATTTGAAGAATGCTAAGTGGTCTGTGTTGGCTATACTTTAAGGGAAGTGCACAAGGGTAGCAGGAAATACTGGATAGAAAAAGTGAGGCCGCTTTTTTAAGAGCTGTGACTATTAGGGCCATAGCCTAGGAAGTCAAAACTCCATTCATGGTTAATGAAAGCTCACTTGCGGTATTTCAGCACATTTTGTAAGTGGATGACATATGCTTATGCAAATGATGACTATTCACATTTTTAACAGGAACTATCATCTTGAAGATGAGAATATAAGAATTTGTGAATTGAGAGATAAGACAGTGGTTGGGTTGGAAAAACGAGTTCACTGTGAAAGGCTGTTTTGTCATGACATGAATCAGCATGCAGGGAAATAAAAGTTCATCCCATACTCCCAAATTAGTCATTTTAGATTCGCAAACAGTATTTACCACCTTATGCATTTACTGTGTGCCAGAAAGTGTTCTGAGTGCTTTACATGTATTAAGTCATCTATTCCTCAATAATAATGATTTAGGTGGGTAGGGTCAAGATGGCAAACTAGACACAAGTCTCCTTGATTCCCTCTGAGAACAAAGGCCTGGAATGATAAGTGAACTGAGCAGCATGGACATCTGGGGAGCCCTAGGGTCTAGCATAGGGTAGTCTGGTTGAACCGGGTGCCAGGGAAGGGGCAATGACCTCTCTTTAACATGAGGCAGCTGCATGCCGAGTCCTGCTTCTTCTGACTCACTGTTTAGGAGGACTGCAGATACTGATGTCTTCTTTGTTTTTCTGGAGGCAGGGAACTGGGCATGAGCTGGTGGAAATGCCAACTGCAGTGCTTGAGTAAATAGCATATAGTACAGCAGAGAGACTGTGCTTAGGATAGCCACATTTCGAGAACCTGGCTGCAGCCTGAGAGTACCACTACCCCTCCACCCTCTCATCTCTGAGCTGTACCATGGATTCTGCTGTTTCTCAGCAGGAAGGGCAGTTCTGGCAGGACATCATCCTGGACAACTGGGAGGCAGAGTCGCCAACCTGGTGGTCTTAGCTGGGGCTAATATTCTTGCAGAGAGACAGGACATGTGTGGAAAGTGCTTCTCCAACATAAAAGCTGTTTTTAGGACAGTGGTGCCTAGAGTTATGCGTGGGGCCTGGCAGAAGATGGTGGCAAAGCTGTAGCACCTCCCTACTCTGAACCACGTCATAGCATCTGGGGACAGCCTATGAGGTACTTCTGTTGCCACCCAGAAGATGGGCCTGCCACCCCTGAGGGCCTGACTGATTTTGGCAGATGTTGAACAGCTCTTCTCTTAGTGGCAAAGTACCTTTTTAAAATAAGATCACCTGGAGAACTGACTGCTGAGCAGCCTGGCATCACCTCCTCCACCCTTCACTGATCCACATCTGACAACCCACTAGTGACTCCATAAGTAGGGTACTGCCTGTCTCAGCCAGGAGGTAGACCCTGTGACCCCAGAGTACACCTGGGGCCAATCACTAGAGTACACAGAGGTGGCTAGTGACTAACTCCCCTCTTAGAACTGTGCCTCAGTTCCTGTTGAGGTAAAACCAAAGAAACTGAAGAGCTTCTGGATGGCAAAAAGGCAACAATTAATAACTAACCATTTAAGGAAGCAGTCCCCAATGGCTCCAGAAAACTCTCAAAATAAAAAATAAAAAAACTTCCCAGATGAAGAAGCCTTTCTGAAGCTATCAGAGGTTGAGTACAAAAAGAATTCTGTATAGAGCCCTCCTGGTGACTGAACAAAATGCAGCAGAACAAAATGAAAAAGTATGGACGCTATCTGAACTAGCGGAACATCAATGATCTGAAATCCAGCAGATCAATAATGAAATTACAGAATTAGACAATTTAATCCGAACCAGAAAGAGCAGAGTTGAGGAACTAGAAGCCAGAGTTAGTGAGCTTGAGGACAGAGTCACTGACATCAGCATTTATGAGGAGAAATTAGAGAAAAGAAATAAGATAAATGAAGAAGCATTAAGAAACATGTGGGACTCTATTAAGAGGCATAATCTATGAATAACTGGAGTTCCTGATGGTGGAGGAATAGTTGAAAATACAGAAAGCATTGTTGTAGAGATACTGACAGACAACTTCCCTGAAATTATGAAAGAAGAGAACATAGGTATCCAAGATGCTTACCAAATGCCAGAAAAATTAGACTCCAAAAGAAAGGCAACAAGATGTACTATAGTCAAGCTTAATAAAATGAAACATAACCAGATTCTCTTAAAGGCAGCGAAACTTAAAGCAAAGCTAAGATATAGAGGGAAGCTCTGCAGGCTTCTGTCTGACTTCTCAGCAGACATGATATTGGCAAGAAGATAGTGGGGTGACACCTTCAAAGCCTTGAAGGAGAAAAACTTCCAATCAAGAATTATATAACCTGAAAAATTGTGTCTCAAATATGATAGTGAAATTAAGACATTTTCAGATAACCAGAAGCTACGAGAAATACCGAAAGAAGCTCTTTGCTGAGAAAAACAAAAAACAGCAAGTGCATACTTAAAGAGGCAATGCAGGATGCAGCACTCAGAATCCTACTCAGTTAGGGATGTTACAAAGCTAAATCAAAGTCACAGTATTGAAAGAAAGGAACTGGTGATCAGAACATGAAAACTATGACACCATCACACTGAAAAGAGGAATATACTACAGCAGTTATAACCCTTTCAGGTGGAGAGGAAATTAATAAGAAATAGAGATGCTGAAGTCTGGTCTAAACTTAGAATAATAAGGGGGATCATAGGGATAGCCACAAAGACAAACAACAATGCAAGATATCAAATAAGAAACATAACACAGGAGTCTCAACAAACATAAAACCAACAATGAAAAAGATGAGAAGTCAACCTACAAGGAACGATCCAGAACAGAATGTTAAGAGTAACACAGAAACGTCAACAATACAAACATAAATGCATCAAATTGACAACGCTAAACACATACCTCTCAATAATTACACTGACTATAAATGGACTGAATGCTCCAATAAAGAGACAGAAAATGATATCCTGGATCAAAAGACATGATCTGTCTGTATACTGCTTACAAGAAACACAACTTATACTCAAAGGTATGAACAAACTGAAAATAAAAGGATAGAAAAATATATACCAAGCCAACAACATACGAAGATGAACAGGAGTGGCAATACTAATCTCAGATAAAACAGACTTTTATGTAAAATCCATCATCATTCACAAGGATAGTCACTGTTCATTGTTGAAATGTTCAATACATAAACAGGACATAACAATATTAAATTTTTATGCACCCAATACCAGAACATCTAAATACATGAAAGAAACATTGACAACATTGAAAAATGAGATGGATCACTCCATAATAATAGTGGGAGACTTCAACACTCCATTTTTGATAATGGACACATCATCCAGCTCAGTACAGAAGATCTTATTGCCACAATTAACCAACCAGACCTCAGTGACATATACATAACTTTTTACCCATCAACAGATAAGTACACCTTCTTCTCCAATGTACATGGGACATTTTCCAGAGTAGAACATGTGTTAGTACGTAAAGTAAGTCTCAACAAAATCCAAACCACTGAATTATTGCAAAGCATCTTCTCAGACTATGAAGCCATGTAAGTAAAAATCAATAGTAGAAAAAACATAGACAGAAACTGGAAATCATAGAAACTGAAGAACACCTTGCTCAAAAAAGCCGTGGGTTATAGAAGAAATCAAGAATGAAATAAAGAAATTTATGGAATCGAATGAGAATGAAAACACCTCCTACCAGGCCCTATAGGATACAGTAAAAGCAGTGCTCAGAGGTCAGTTTGTGTCTATGAATGCATGCATCTGGAAGGAAGAAAGAACTCAAACTAAATAATTAACCCTACAGCTTGAGCAAATAGAGAGCAATAGAGGTATCACTCAGGTCTCAGAAGGAAACACATCGTAAAGATTAGAGTAGAACTAATCGAATTAGAGAATACAAGAATAATTGAAAAAATTAACAATACCAAAAGCTGGTTCTTTGAAAAGATCAACAAAATTGAGAAACCATTGTTTAAACTTACTAAAGAAAAACAGGAGAGGAAACAAATAACCTGAATAAGAAATAAGATGAGGGATGTCGTAACAGACTCAACTGAAATAAAAAATATCATAACCGAATACTACAAAAGACTGTACTCTAACAGATTTGAAAACTTAGAGGAAATGGACAAATTCTAGATTCCTATCACCTACCAGAATTATCACAAGGAAAAGCAGAACAACTTCACGAAGGAAGAGACTGAAAAGATTATGAAAAATCTACCAACCAAAACATGCACTGGCCCAGATGGCTTCACCATGGAATTCTACCAGGCTTTTAGATACGAGTTAACTCCAATACTGCCGAGGCTATTTCACAGCATAGAAAGTGACGGAATACACCCAAATTCATTCTATGAAGCCAGCATAACTCTGATAACCAAAGACAGGGAAAGGTCCCACAAAAAAGAAAATTACAGACCACTATCACTCATGAACCTGGATGCAAAAATCTTCAACAAAATCCTATCCAACAGACTTCAGCAACATGTCCAAAAAATAATTCATCATAACCAAGGTGGATTCATACCTGGGCTGTAACACTGGTTCAACATCAGAAAAACAATTAATGTGATCAATCACACAAATAGCACAAAAGGTAAGAATCACTTGATTTTTTTCAATTGATGCAGAAAAGACACTTGATAAAAACCAACACCTATTCATGCTAAAAACTCTCAACAGAATAGGATAGAGGATAAATTCCTCAATGCAGTAAGGGTAATCTAAGCAAAGCAACCACCTACATCAACCTGAATGGAGAGAGACTAAGAATGGAAACTAGACAAGGATGTCCACTCTCACCACTGCTATTCAACACTGTACTAGAGGTTCTAGCCAGAGCAATTACACAGGACAAAGAAATAAAGGGCATCCACACTGGCAAAGAAGAAGTAAAAATCTATTTGTGGATGATATGATAACATGTGCAGAGAATCCTGAAGAATCCATAAGTAAACTCAAAGTAGTAGACGAGTTCAACAAAGTATCAGGATATAATATGAATGTAAGTAAATCAGTATGATTCCTTTATAACAACAAAGAGGTCATCAAAGAAGAAATCAGCAAATCAATACCATTTACTGTAACCACAAGAAGATAAAATGCTAGGAATAAATCTAGCTAGAGAAATAAGAGACCCACACAGAGAGAATTATAAGACCTTACTGCAAAAAAACAAATGAGACCTACATAAATGGAGAAACCTACCCTGCTCACAGATAGGAAGACTTAACACTGTGAAAATGTCTATTTTACCGAGCAAGCTACATATGCAGTGCAATCCCAATACAAATTCCAGTGTCTTTTTTTAACAGAGATGAAGAAACAAATCACCAAGTTTGTTCGGAAGGAGGAGAAACCCCGGATAAGTAAAGCACTACTGAATGAGAGGAACACAAAGAGAGGCCTCACACTACCCGACCTTAGAACCTACTATACTGCCACAGAAGTCAAAGCTGCCTGTTACTGGTACAAAAAGAGACATATTGACTAATGGAACAGAGTTGAGACCCCAGAGATACCACCATCCTCCTATGAATAATTGATATTTGACAAAGGCCCTAAGATTGTAAACTGGAATAAAAACAGTCTCTTTAACAAATAGTGCTGGCAAAATCACATATCTATCTGCAAAAAATTGAAACAAGACCCATATCCCACACTTTACACAGAAACTAACTCAAAATGGATCAAAGACATAAATATCAAACCTAAAACGATAAAGATCATGTAAGAAAAAATAGGGTCAACAACGAAAGTTCTAATATATAGTTTAGACAAACTTCAAAATCTGACAAAGCACTATCAACAGAAGAGAAAACAGATAAATGGGAACTACTAAGAATCAAACACTTTTGCTCATCCAGAGACTTTATTAAAAGAGTTAAAATACCACATAATGGGAAAAAAGTATTTGGCAACTACATGTCAGATCGATGTCTGATCTCCATAATCTGCAAGGTACTGCAAAATATCAACAAAAAAGAGGTTAATAACCCAATTAAGCAATGGACAAAGGAGATGGACAGACACTTCACTAAAGAGGACATCCAGGCAGCCAAAAGACACATGAAGAAATGCTCACAATCATTAGCTATTAGAGAAATCCAAATCAAAACTACAGTGAGATACCATCTCACCCCAACAAGGTTGGCATGATTCAAAAAACACAAAACAACAAATGCTGGAGAGGCTGTGGAGAGATGGGAACTCTTCTATACTGCTGGTGGGATTGCACAATGATACACCCTCTTTGGAAAGCAATTTGTCATTTCCTTAAAAAGCTGGAAATATGCAATTTGATCAAGTAATCCCACTGCTCAGGATATATTTTACAGAAACAAAGGCCGTCACACAAACACGCACATGAATATTCGTTGCAGCACAGTCCACAACAGCAAAAAAATGGAATCAGCCTAGATGCCCATCAACAAATGAATGGATAAGCAAACTATGGTACATATACTCAATGGAACACTATGCAATGATAAGGAACAATGATGATTTTAGGAAGCATCTCATAATCTGGTTTTAATTGGAAGACAGGCTGAGTGAAATCAGTCAGTGGCAAAATGACAAACATTGCATGAGACCCCTACTACAAGGACTTAAAAACAGACTTATTTACAGAAGAAAAGAGTCTTTGATGGCTACAGGTGTGAGGAGGGAGGGAGTTCATTGGTTATAGATAGTTGATAGAAATTTTGTTATGTGAAAGCAGTGACAGCGTGCTGTAGAAAGTAACTGATCTTCACCATAAACTGAAAGCTCTTGTAATTTCAACCCAATATTGCAAGGATAGAGTAGCAGGGTCGGAGTCTGGTCACCATGCTCTCAGGGGACATTGAGGTCAATTGGCATAACTACACTGTTGCTGAGGGTCTTCTGCACCACATATTCGTGAGTGGCACTTGAGGTTTTAAAAGCCAGCAAGCTGCCATCTGAGGTACACCAAATGGTCCCAGCTAGTCCAGGACAGATGATCACTGAGAACAGCAAAGACACAAGGAAAAAGAGCCCAGGATACAGAAAGACCTGTGTGAATGGGAGACTATACCAACGTAAGACCAGAAGAATCAGATGGAACACAGCTACCACCAAAAACAGCCATGAGGGGGCACAAAATGTTGCATCCCAGTGGCAACATGAGACAAAGAGGGGTACATCTCATGACCTCTACTAAAAGACCACGATTGATGGTCTGATGGCCTGGGGGAATCCCTGAGAGCCTGGCTCCTAGACCTCCTATTGACGCTATCCAGAAAACTTAAGTAGTTCAATTCTTCGGACAAAAGTGGACTGAACTCTGTGACAAAATGTGACCATATGTTGTGTGTACTTTATGGTTCTACACATTTATAGGATGCTATCCTACTGGTCTCTTTCTAGATGAGAGAGAAATGGCTGAAGAAGAGGAGACAGGAGATTGTTAAGTGGATACAACAAGTATAGAATGAAAAGGAGGAGTGTGCTGTCAAGGGGCAAGGAGAGCAGAAGGAGCTGTAAAGAAGGTTGGCATGCAAAATTAATTTGGATTGTACTTTCACTTAATCACAGTAATAAAAAAAAAATTTAGAAGGCACTGATGGTTCAGTGGCAGAATTTTTGCCTTCCGTAGTGGTTAAGTGCTACAACTGCAAGTCAAAAGGTCGGCAATTCAAATTTGCCAGGTATTCCTTGGAAACCCTACGGAACAGTTCTATTCTGACCTATAGCGTTGCCATGAGTCAGACTTGCCTCAATGACAGCGAGTGAGTATGTGAGTGAGTGATGTGAGCAACCAGTGTTTGATTCCCAGACAAAGCACCTCATTAAGATGCTTGGGTGTTGCTATGATGCTGACCAGGTTTCAGTGGACCTTCCATATTAAAATGGACTAGGAAGAAAAGCCTGGTAATCTACCTGTGAGAATCAGTGAATGAAAACCCTAAGAATCACAACTGTCTTGTCTGTACCCAGGTATGAGGATGGCCACAACTAGGCCGAATTTTGAGCCATTGTTCAGGGGTCACCATGAGTTGGGGTGCACTCTATGGTGGTAAACAAAAACTGCATAAGCATTTCATTGTCTCCATAACAGATGAGACATCAGAAAAGTTAGGTAACTTGCCTGTGGTTACCCAGAGTGTGAGACTGCTGCTACAGGATAATGCTGGGCCCTTTGCCACCTGTGAGGCTAAGTTGTGTGGGACTAGGACTTGCCTCTTTAATTACAGTCACTTTAAAATAGAAAAGTAGATGGCACTATAACATTTATATATATATATATATATATACATGTTATATATATAACATTTCCTTTTCCTTTTTTTATACTTCTTGGTTGGTGTTATAGATTGAATTGTGTGTCCCCAAAATATGTGTCAACTTGACTAGACATAGTTCCCAGGATTGTGTGGTTGTCCTCCACTTTGTGATCTGATGTAATTATTCTCCATTTTGTGATGAGTTGTAAATTCTAGCCTCTATACTGTAGTTATGGTTCCACTGGGGAGTGAGTTGTTCATTCTTTAGTGAGGCAGGACTAGAGTGGTGTGTGTTTTGAGTTACTATTACCTAAAGGAGGTCCTTTGAGGATAATGCAAAGGTGATGGTAGGTTCCACTTGGTCTGAGCAGTTGCTAATTGAGTGCTATCCAATGCTATTTTGTTTGACAATAGACAGGAGGAAGAGATCTTTTGTGAGAATGCCTAACTAGCTCTTGGATGCTTTGGCTATCATCATCACTTTACCAGAGTCCCCACACCTACCACCCTTGTTCTAGTCACACTCTTATGTGAATCACACTTTTTATCTTACCAGAGATAAAAGAAGAGAGCAGAGATACCAAAAAAATTAAACCAGATCCATTACTGTACAATCAATTCTGACTCATAGGGAACTTATGACCCCCAAAATCCATTGTTGTAGAGTCAACTCCAACTCATAGTGAGCCTATAAGACAGGGTACAACTGCCCCATAGATTTTCCAAGTTGCAGATGATGGACTTGAATTGCCAACCTTTGGATTAGCAGCCATAGATAGCCCTTAACCATTACACTACCGGGGAGTTTCCAGGGAGTGCCTGGCGGATTTGAACTGCTGACCTTTTCCTTGGCAGATGTAACTGTTATGCATGATGCCATTAGGTTTTCCAAGGACCTCCATACCACCAAGAAAGAAGAGACAAGAACAGAGAATGGAGAACCTCGTAGAATGCACACAGAGAGCTGTAACACTGGAAATGGCTTAAGACAGAGAGAAGTGACAGAGACAGGATGGCAGCAAAATCAGAGGACTGGCTTGAAAAGAGGTGGTACACGACCCGCAGAGCAAGAGAACTCAACTACCTTCAGGCAGGAGGCTTCCTGGAGAAAGAAGGTACCTCTGGGAGCTCATTGGCAGAGCCAAAAAGCTTTGTTAACACTTGCCCAGGCAGAGGCCGAGCCCAGGGCCCACTGGCCAGGGAAAGGCCCGCCTGCAGACAGAGCTAAGAAGAGGCTGTCCTGATTGACAGGGATGATTCTTCGGAGCCAACAGAGAAGTAGAGCTTTCTCCTCCAGCTGGTGCTCTGAATTCTGACTTCTAGCCTCCTAAATTGTGAGAACATAAATTTTTGTTCATTAAAACCACTCATTTCTGGCATTTCTGTTATAGAAGCCCTAGATAACTAAAACAGTTGAAAACAAGTGTTTTTTTTTCCTCCCTCCTTTAAATAGCACACCTTGGAAACATGTTGGAAACTATAGGGACAAGTTAAATTTGTACCACCAAGGGAAGAGTGCCTGCCTTCAATTCTTTACAATCCTCCAGCAAGCTCTCTTGAACACACGAATTACTCCAGAGTACAAAACAGCTGAACTGCCCCTTCCATGTGACTCTTGTTTTGGCATACCAAAGAGACAGAATTCAATACATCTTGCATATCTGCTAACCCAAACGTCAGCAGTTCAAATCTACCAGGTGCTCCTTGGAAACTCTGTGGAGTAGTTCTACTCTGTCCTAGAGGATCACTATGAGCTGACATTGACTTGATGGCAGTGGATTTGGTTTCGTTTTTGGTATCAGGTTATTACAAAGGAAAACTGCTGGTCCTTAGGATCTTCATATGGAAGCCGACACTACATCTTAAACACAAACAAAAAAATGCATCCTTTGTTTTTTAGTAAGAAGACCTTTTCTTGCAGTATTTTTTTATTTTATTTGATACGACTGAGTGAAAATGTACATTCCTGTATAAATTTACATGCCCACCTATATGCAGCTTCCACTGCTCTTCCTGCCTGGTGACAGCACACTATTCCTCTCTGCTCCATACATGTCTCATTCTCCCAACAGCCTCCTTTCCCCTCCTCTCCAACCACTCTCCCTCCTCCAACCAGAGGTCAGCAGGCTGATATCCTATAGATGTATAGAACCATAAAGGGCATCCAATATATGGTCACTCTGCATGGCCAAGTCCAATCCATTTTTGTCCAAAGAGTGGATCTTCGTTATGATTTATGGGCAAGGGCAGCATCAGGGCCAGGGGCCATGCTCCCAGGGGAACCCCGAAACCGCTTTTGACATTAGGCTACACGTATGTCTACCACTACTCATTTGACTTTGAGACCCTACTGGTTCAAACATGGCTTTTCTTCAACCCAAAGAAAAGTGCTAAATATGGAAGATTTGGAACAAGGAATCGTTCCAAATAAACTGGAATGATCAAATAACACAAACCCAATGAAGTCATGTCCACTTGGAACAGGGAATGCCTTATTCCTTTTTGGAATCATTTAGAAGAAAGAATACTTTTATTTATTTATTTTTTAATTATGGTTGAAAATGTACATTCCCATATAAATTTTCATGCCCTCCTATGTGCAGCTCCTTCTGCTCTGCCTGCCCTGTGACAGCACACTCTTCCTCTCCATTCTATACATGTCATATCCTCCTAACAACCTCCTGTCCCCTCCTCTCCACTCTCTCCCTCACCTCCAGTAAGAGATCATCAGAATGACATTCTACAGATGCATAGACTCATAAAGTTCACACACGATATGATCTCTCTGTGTTACCAAGTCCAATCCGTTCCTGTCTAAAGAGTCGACCTCCATTATGATTTATGAACAGGGGCAGCATCAGGGCCAGGGGCCATGCTCCCAGGAGAATCCCGAGGCCCCTGGACCATCAGTTGCGGTCTTTTAGTAGAGATCTCAGGGTGTACCCTTTTATTGTTGTGTTGCCAGTGAAACTCAACTTTCTGAGCCCCATCACAGCTATTGCTGGCAGTGGCCAGGCACCGTCTTCATTTAGAAGAAAGAATACTTTTAGTCTTTAGTTTGTCCAGAGGTTGAAATTACTACAATATGACTCAAAGCCTTCATTGTAGGTTGTCTGGTAACCTAAGCCTCCAGGCTAAAAAGGACCTTTCCGTTAAGCAAGGTGTTCCAGGAGCCTAGTGACCACCTCCAGTACCTGTTGGCAAGGGCCGTATCCTTTATAAAAAGACAAATTCCTGTCACTAAGTCAATTCTGACTGACTCACAGTGACCTATAGGACAGAGTAGAACTGTCCCATAGTTTCCAACTGCCAAGCATTTGGTTAGCAGCTAATCACTTAACCATTGTATCACCAGGGTTCTTGGGTAAGGTTAATTCTTCACTGCATATGTTTTATTCCATTTTGTTTTAAAACCACTGATTAGTCTTCTGTTTTCAGCAGTGTTTATTGATGGCAATGCCTCTCATTCATGAATGAAGCACACTGTAAGCAGAGCATTGCATTCATACCTTTTGGCTCTTCACTCATTTGTTCCAAATCAAAACCCACATCCACTGCTGTCAAGTCAAATGAGACTTATAGCGACCCTATAGGGCAGGGTAGAACTCCTCTGTGGAGTTTCCAAGAAGTGGCTGGCAGATTCGAACTGCCAATCTTTAGGTTAGCAGTTGTAGCACTTAATCACTGTGCCACCAGGGTTCCCACACATTCATTCACCGTGTTTATTCAACAGTTGTTGCCAAGTCGATTCTGACTCAGGGTGACCTTTTGTGTGTCAGAATAGAATTGTACTCCATAAGTTTGTCAGTGGCTGCTTTTTCAGAAACAAATCAACAGAACTCTTTTTCAAGGTGCCTCTGGGTAGACTCAGACCTTCAACCTTTTTGTTGCAAGGTTGAACACTTCAAGCATTAGTACCATTTTATGCACTTTTAAGGAGCAGTACGAATCAGGGTATAGACACTAGTGGGATGGTCCCTGAGACAGTTATGTAATGGTCAGCCTAAAAGTGCCTTGGAACATTCCAGAGTGATAAGCAACTTATTTATCAGCCACACCTGGGGACTAGGTCCTTAAATTATCCTTAAGGTTGTTTTTTAGAGAAGCCAGTTTAGACCCAATTCAGAGGCATGTGCAGATGAGACAGGTAATTGCTATATGTCCTTTCAACAAAGGCACCAGAGTGCCACAATCAGGACAGGGGAATTGAAGCAAAGTTGCAAGAAACTGCACATGTGTAACCCCCTGTAACAAGTCCTGTTACCTGTCCCAGAAGCCCATGGCAGAAACCATCTTGAAGTCTGCGTGTATTGACACCCAAGGGACAATCAGCTATCTGCCATCCAAAAGAGGAAATTCTTTAGCTATTTATCTCTGATTTGCTGTCCTTAGCAGTACCAGGGACACAGGTGGGCTGTAAAAACTCAACCCCAAGCTCCCTTAGTGACTCAGCCTACTGGAGTATCAGCATCTGGGACTTAATCAAGGTTACGTAGACTGCTCAACTACATTCATTTCCTGTTTTATCACTGTCCTGAACTGCATCAGCAGACTTGCATCCCTTTCCCTGTCTCCAGGGTAGTAAATCAATTACTACAAAACCTTCTGGGAGGTAACGATATTTTGGGTAATTTATAATTGTTCAATAAGATCTAATGGAATCTTGTGACTCCCTGTTCTGTCCTGTGACAAAGCTTGTCGTTTTCCAGATGCAAATCCCTTTACAATCTGGCTGTGAAAGCTGTTGGGATTGTAACCCAAGTGAGACAGTCTTGGAGAAGCTATTCTCACTGTTTCCTGGGCTTGTATGCTTGTCTGTTAATAAAGCATGTTTGAACCTTTTTCCTGCCTCTCAGATAGGCTACAGTGACAGGTGAAATGAACTTGCTTTTGGCTTAGCAACAAGAGTGCTACACACTCTACTGCTGCCCCACTTTGAAGTGCTTTCATTTTCCAATGAAGATTTTTCTTGTGGGCCAGCCAAGTCTCCCCAAGTAATTCTTTTCTTTCTAGCAGGTCTAACACAGACCCTTGAGGGTCTTCAGAGACCCCAGTAACAGTTCCTTCCCTAAGGGACTTTCTAGTCTCCTAGATGAAAGAGTTGTATCCTTTAACACAAAGAGAACTACGATTATGTATCTTAAGGAGAATAGAAACAAGTTTTTTGTTTATATATTTTTTGTCTACTTGGCTGGCTTGGCATTTGAAAGAGAAAGATGAAAAGGAACTGTGCCTTTAGGTGAGCTGAAGATGCATCTAAGTAGGGGATGTATCACTCCATAGGAAGCTCTTGAGAACTGTCTCTGAGTATTTGACAGACATGTATGTATGTCCTTGTTTGTAAAGCTTCATTTTCCTCCACTTTTTTCAACACTGTCTTTGCCGGTAGCTTGCATTCTAACACAGCCCAACAGATTCTGAGAAGAGCAACCTGCTGAATAAGGGCAAGGCTTAGATCAGATGCAAATTTCTTAATACTTCCTTTCTACTTATATTTTGCCATTGGTATGCAAATATCTGTGTCCTCTCTGGTCTCATCCCAACACTTTGTCCCTTCAGCTTTGCCCTCACTCCATTTTGGGTAATGCAGAGCTTTGTGTTTGCAAAATCTAGATGCATATTTAACTATTTGTCCACTCAGTCATTAGAGAACCAAACATCTGTGATCACAATTCTTCATGAAATAGCTCTCTATAAAAAAGCATATCATAGTCTGTGTGATAATGTCATCACCACCATGGGTATTAGCCAAAGTGCTTAAAGATAAATTTCCTGGCTGTGTTCCTGCATCCATGAAAGATGATCATTTTTTAAAATCTTAGGTTCAGCAATCTGATATCTCTGGCAGAAATGGGCACTAGTGGATTATTACAAACTTATTTAGCACACACAAAAACCAATCAGGGTGTTTCTATAATGTATGTGTCTGCAATGATTTTGGTGTTTTTCTTAAATGCTTAATTCTGATGAAACCTGTCCTGCCTGCTGGGAGGAGAGAAGCTGAGGTCTGCATTATTCCTAGCAGCTTAGGGTGAAATAAATGCTTGTCTAACTCTGTATGGCTCAGTGGCCCTGTGTCATATCTATGCATGCCATAAAAGCAGTGATAAATATGATATATTTTTATGACTCAGAATGCTCTATGTGTCAATAAAATATTTTTTAAACTGGCTGATGGCTGCAGTGAACCTGTCTCCCCACTGAAACTGGAGTCCCAGGGTCCCAGGCCTGAGCCAGGTTGGATGGCAGGCTCATCAATCCTCTGTGATGAAATTAGGTGCCTAGGGCTGGTGGCATATGCAGTGTTTTAGTCCTAATGATCTAAGAGGTTTTTCCTCCTCTTTCCCCTGATACACATTGAGAAATGCTTCCCTTGCTTCTCACTGGGGAAATGGATCACAGCTATAATCGACCAGATGAGCTGAATGACCTTTCCTTATTTGCAGTGCCTGGGATTTTACAAGAGGAAAAAGATCCATATTTGCAAGAGAAATTGCAGTGTAAACTTTTCAAAGCACTTTAAGAGGCACTTTTGGAAATAGAATTTGAATGTTTAGGGATCCCTTTACAGAGTAGCTGCACTATCAGTAGGCAAGATGCCCATCAAGCTTTGAAGGCACAGCATTGTTTATTCTGTAGTGAACAATAAATGAGATGATGCTGTCAATAACGTTACAGCTACATGGTATTTTATATTTGAAAAAGCTTTTTGTGTTTAATTCTTGCAGTATTCTTTAGAAGATTGAGATGTCTTATTTCATTTTATAGAATACAGAAAGTGTTAGGAACTTTTGCACAATAAGCAATAGTGCTGGAACTAGTGTGTGTTAGGATGGGTCAGACCAGGATGGGTTTTTCTGGTACTCAACATTTGTCTTTCCAGTATTATGTCAAGGGTAATAGGGCATAATTCTATACTGAAACATTTAGGCATAAAGACAATAAATAGAAAAGCAAACTTTAAGTTGCATTTGATTTATAGAAGCCACTATGCTCTTGCTTCTTTTCAGCAAATGTAGTGTCTCTTTTTTAAATACCTGGTGAGGAGGGGATGTTCCTGTCTGAATCTTGCAAGTTTCTTTAAAAGAAAGAGTGAATAAGAACACTTTCCTTGCACTGGACGTTAAACACACGTTTTATATTTGTCTCATAGCATTCTCTATATTTCTGTTGTGTTGCTTTGGGGATTTGATTTGTTTAATTTGTTCTATTATCATTTGGAGGTACTTATGGGCTCAAAGAGGAACCAAATTTCACTATTTTCCTAGTTTTGATTCTAGGCTCTGATATAGGGACATTCTATCTCATAACAACTGAGACTCTCCCAACAACTTCAGAATTTGAACTATTTTCCAATTTTCTAATTCACATTTGAAAGGGAAAGGAAGACTTCCAGGAACTTGAGATATTGCTCATTAGCATAGGGCTCTCCATCGCTAATCTCCCCAGAATTGCTGGTATTTGCTTACTGATCTGACATACATTAGAATTTTAAGTGTCTGCAGGCCTACAGTGTTAGCCCACAGAGCACATGGACCGGCACCAAATGCCTAAAGTTAACATTGCTTTCCCACTCAGTTACATAAGGTTTTGGTCAAAAGTTAAGTTGACACCTACCTGCCAATTTTCTTTTTTATGGCAGCCAAATGCCAAGTTGGCTTCTCGTGAACACTGGCATAGGATGGATCAATAAGAAATCAGTGTTAATGAGCCCTTTATGAAGGACTAGATTACATATCTAGATAAGAATAAATGATCAGGTCAGGGCAGATTTTAGATTCTGGCTGTCTGGTTTCCTCTTAGGTGGTATAGTGCTTTCATTCTGCTGTGTGATAACATTACTGGACAAAACTCTGGGTTCATACCACCTGTTGTGAAGCCAGTCTCAGAGACAGGAGGTTGGGATAAAATAATCAAAAGCTTTTTGCTTGTAAGTCAGCTTTACAAAGAGACAGGGGGCATTCTCGTCCTCAGATCCTGTCTGCCTTTGTCAGGCAAGGCCAGGGTTTTTAAATAGAGGGGCTATGTGCTGGTATAAGGGTTCAAAGCTGGCTTGAGGAGGGAGCTGTGTTCCTTCAATCCTTGGTCTCTCTAGGTCACCCAGGCAATAAGGGCACCACCTGCTTCACAGTCTCGCAGGCCATCACTGATCATCAAGGAAAATACAGCGGTGATAGATGCTATCTGGCCAGCAACCTGAAAGACGAATGCTCAGAGATAAGTTATTTTCCTGTCCTCCCTGGCTTCCTGTTTAATTCTTTTATCATTTGTTAGAGCCCAATTATCAAGACAAGAGGAGTTATTCATAGCCTGTGGTTTACTAAATCTATGATGGTGGCTCTGAGAGCCCTGCCCTAGCATCACCACCCAGAGCTTGTAGAATGTGGAAATCATGTTTTCCATGCAGGTTGAGAATGGTGGGTCTGAAACAATGCCTCTTAGGCCCTCAGTCTTAGGTCCACTCTGGTACTTTTCAGCCTCCAGTTTCAATAATACTGTTTAGGAAAGCAGTAATAGCATCCGCTACACAAACATGTCTCAGCTTCTCAAAGCTGTAATATACTTAATGTCATCTGCAGATGCCCTCTAATGGAAGTTTAATATGCTTCTTCACTGAAAACAAGGTAGAAGTATAGAAGAATCAAATGACTTGACATAGTCCTCAAAGAAAATTACCAACTGAGTCAGATCAGTGAAAAAATTACAGAACTAAGGTCTTTTTAATTTTAGGTTCTACCTGCTATCATTGATCTTCCAAATGTTGGGATTTTTGCAAATCTCATGTGACTGAACATGTCTGTAATATTCCAAGTATTTATTTTCAATGTAACAGAGACAGAAACAGGAGGAGAGTCTAAAAGCATGGTGTAGTTTAGAAAGTCTTCAACTACAAGCTTAATAACCTTGATCAAGTTTGTTGTTTGATTTGAATTGTCTGAGAATATTTCTGCAGATAGGGGAAGCAAAGCATTTATCACATTCCTTGGCACATGTCAGGATGTCTGGTATGTGTTGACCATCGAAGAGATGATACCATTTATTCTTCCTTTGCTTCTTCTTTATCATCACCACTGTGGAACACTGACAGTGTTGTGGACCTTTTTATTTGAACACTTCATTATGTTTCAGGTGGAAATTCACTCAGCAAATTAGATTTCCATTCAACATTTCATATACGAATTATTGTATCAATTGACATTGATTACAATCCCTACAAAGTATCAGCACTCTCACTAACTCCCCCATGCCTTCTCTGCTTCCACCCACCCAGTTTTCCTGCCTCTCCTTGCCTTCTTGTCTTTGCTTCTGGGTGTGTCAACCATTTGGTCTCAAGCTGTTGTTGTTAGGAGCTGTCAAGTTGGTTCCAACTCATAGTGACCCTATGAACAACAGAAGGAAACACTGCCTGATCTTGTGCCATGTCCACAATCATTTTTATACTTAAGTCTGTTGTTGCAGCCACTATGTCGATCCATCTCATCGAGGGTCTTACTCTTTTTCTCTGACCTTTCACTCTACCAAGCATGACATCCTTCTCCAGGGACTGATCTTTCCTGACAACATGTCCAAAGTGTTTAAGACTCAGTCTTGCCATCTTTGCTTCCAAGGAGCACTCTGGTTGTACTTCTTCCTGAACAGACCTGTTTGTTCTTTTGGCAGTCCATCGTATATTCAACATTCACAGTTCAAAGGCACGAATTCTTCTTCTGTCTTCTTTGTTCATGGTCTAGCTTTCACATGCATATAATGTGATTCAAAATACCGTGGCTTGGGTCAGGGGCATTTTAGTCTTCAAGGTGACATCCTTACTTTTGAATACTTTGAAGAGGTCCTTTGCAGCTGATTGCCCCAATGCAATGCATCTTTTGATTTCTTGATTGCTGCTTCCAAGGGCGTTGACTGTGGACCCAAGCAAAATGAAATTCTTGACAACCTCAGTCCTTTCTCCATTTATGATAATGTTGCTTACTGACCCAGTTGTGAAGATTTTTGTTTCCTGATGTTGAGGTACAATCCATACTGAAGGCTGTGGTCCTTGATCTTTATCAGTAAGTGTCTCAAATCTTCTTCATTTCCAGCAAGTAAGGTGGTGTTATCTGCATAAAATAGGTTGTTATATTTGGTCTCATATAGGTAATTTTTTAAAGGAGCACATTCTTTGTGAGTATCTTTGTTTATTTTATTGGCAAATCTGTTATTTGTCTCTGGAAATCCCTGTGTCATGGTGATTAAGAGCTATGACTGCTAACCAAAAGGTTGGCTGTTCTAATCCACCAGATGCTCCTTGGGAACTTTGCGGGCCAGTTGTACTCTTTCCTACAGGGTTACTATGAGTTAGAATTGACTTGACAGCAATGGGTTTAGCTTAGATTTTGGTTATTGTTTGGCTGAAAGGTGACCTTTGGGAGTGGCTTCAGTTTCAGGTTAGTGGGTATCTTAGAGTGATAGTCTTGGAGGATCCTCTAGTCTCTACCAGTCCGTTAATCTAGTCTTTCTAATTTTTTTTATAAGTTTGAGTTTTGCTTTACATTTTTCTCCCTTTCTAGCTTGTCTTCTTGGACTTCCTATTGTGGCCCTCTTCAAAATGGTCAGTTGTAGTAGCTGTACACCATTTAGTTCTTCTGGTCTCAGGCTAGAAAACGTTGTGGTTCACATGGATGATTATTCCTGTGGACTAATTTCTTCCTTGAGTCTTTGTTCCTTCATTCTCCTTTGCTACAATCAGGAGGAGACTAATTACTTGTATCTTAGATGGCCATTTGCGAGATCTTAAGACTCAGATGCCACTCACCAAACTAGGATACAGAACATTATCTTTATGAACTGACTTACACCAAAGAACCTAGTTGTCCTACAGCGCTATAACCCTGAGACTTCAAAACCAGTAAATCAATCCCTAAGGTGTTTGAGCATGTCTAGGAAATATCCCTAACTGCATTCTATGTGCTTTATTACATGTATGAACATACAAGTTCCGACAATTAAATTCACTAACTCATCCTAGAAAAAATGCTATGTACTTCATAGCCGAATATCACCACAGTCACCTTTGAAGCACTCCCCTTGGGAAGCTATGCAAGGATACGAGTGCCTAGTTCACCCTTCAAAGCAATTTTGGAACTCTGTTTTGGGAATGACCATCAGCGCTGTCATCGTATTATCCTTGATGCCCTGAATGTCATCAAAATGTCTTCTATTCAATATTTTCTTTATCTTTGGGTAGAGAAAAAAGTCATTGGTGAAAAGATCAGTGAATAGGGTGGGCATTCCAATACAGTTATTTGTTAACTGGCTAAAATCTCCCTCTCAGACAACTATACTATTAAGTTGGCAGGATTGTTTCTGTGTCATCTTGTGCGATGGCCATTCCAGAAAGAGTTCCAAAATTGCTTTGAAGATTGGACTAGGCACTGGTACATAGCTTCCCAAGTGGAGTATTGCAAAGGTGACTGTTGTGATAATCAGCAATGAGGTGTGCAGCACATATGACAGTTAAGTTCATAAACTTAATTGGTGGACCTGGTATGTGCAAGCACATACAAACAAATATATGCATATATCTATAAACACACTGATAGACACACTCACATGTACTCCCATATGCTTTCCTGTGCCCATATAATATGTATGTCTCCCTTTGTAACCACCTGCAGATTTTTTTGCTTGCTATTACTGTTATTGGAAACACTGGTGGCATACTGGTTAATTGCTATGGCTGTTAATCAAAAGGCTAGTGTTTCAAATCCACCATGGGCTTCTTGAGACTCTACAGGGTAGTTCTAATTTGTCCTATTGGTGGCTACGAGCCAGAATCAACTCGATGGCAGCAGGTTTGGTTTGGTTTACTACTGTTAATGCAAAGTAGTATATGATAAAGCATTTACTGTAGTTGTCTTTTATTCTTGCATACCTCTCAGTGTCTTCATTTATCTTGGTCAGGTTGTGCTGTCTTCCCCATATTGTGTATTGTCTTTCCTATCAATGTAACTATTACATAACTACTATCAAGTAAGGAATTCTCTGACCCTGCTCCCCAATCTCCATCTCTGGTAACAATCAAACAATGTTGCTTTCAGTGTATCATGCATTCTCGAATTTTCATAAAGATGGTATCATGCAATATTTGTCTTCTTGTGTTTGACTTACATCACAGGTCATGGGCCTCTTTGTCAGAGACAAAGATTCACATGGCTGCTTTTCCCTTACTGTGTGTGCCTCTGGAAAAATTACTTGTATTCCAAACATTTCTGTGCTCTCTTTCTTAAAATGATAATAAATTGTAGATGAGCAAAATTAAAGAATTTGTGTAAGATCTCAACAGATGACATACATGCAATAAAAATGGAACCCATAATAATATTTGTTATTTTTATATAACTGTGTTTTTGTTACCACACACAGTCAAGAAAATTCTGACTCACAGCAATCCCACATGACAGAGTAGAGCTGTCCCATATGGTATTCTAGCCTGTAATTTTCATGGGGGTTGGTTTGAAATACTCCCCTTCCTGTTAGCAGCCAGGGACCTAACAGTTGCACCACCAGGGACACTTCATATAACAGCATATGTATATAAAACCTGTTGCCATAGAGTTGATTCTAACTGCTAGTGACTGTCATGGATTGAATTGTGTTCCCTATAAAGTCTGTAGGAATTTGGCTGGGCCATAGTTCCTGACATTGTATAATGTTTGCTCCATGTTGTAATTCTTGCCTCTACAATGCTAATAAGGGTGAATGGGCTGCAGCTGGGTTGGTAGGTCAAGATTTTATGTATAAATTTGTTTTGCGACTTGAGGGTGGCTCTTGAAATATAAAGGATAGGAGGAGCAGAGACATTCAGGAAGTCATACTACCATACTACCTACCATACTACCATACTGGGAGCTGAGTGCATCCTTTTGAAAGGACCGCGGCCCCTGCACCTCAGAAGCTCCAGTCCGGAGGAAGATTGATGAAAAGGACCTTCCTCCAGTACCAGCAGAGAAGCCTTCCTCTGGAGCTGGCACCCAAAATTTGGACTTTTACTGGACTGTGACAAATAACATTCTTTTTAAGGCCATCCACTGGTGGTATTTCTGTTAGAGCAGTACCAGATAATTAAAACAATGATCCTACAGGACAGAGCAGAACTGCCCCATTGGGTTTCCAAGGATCACCTGGTAGATTTGAACTGCTGATCTTTTGGTTAATGGCCATAGCTCTTAACCATCACACCACCAGGGTTCATTTGTAAATACAATATATACAATGTTGTTGCTGGTAGATAGGGTCAAATCAGTTCTGATTCATAGGTACCCTATGTATAGCAAAAAGACACACTGTCAGGTCCTGTGCCATCCTCACAATCATTGCTAGGCTTGAATCCATTGTTGCAGCCTCTGTGTCTGTCCCTCGCACTGAGGGTCTTCTCCTCTCTTGCTACGTTACTAAGCGTGATGTCCTTCTCTAGTGGGTAGACCCACCTGATAACATGTTCAAAAATATGTGAGATGAGGTCTTGCCAGCCTCGCTTCTAAGGAACATTTGCACTATACTTTTTCCAAGACAGAATTATTTGTTCTTTTGACAGTCCATGGCACATTTAATATTCTTGGCCCACACTATAATGCAAAGGCATCAATTCTTTTTCAGGCTTCCGTATTCACTGTCCAGCTTTCACGTGCATACGAGACAACTGAAAATACCATGGCTTGGATCATGAGTACCTTAGTTCTCAAAGTGATGAAGTTAAGTAGGTTGCATAAAAATCATAGAGCAAATGCTTGCCATGGCCAGAATTTATGCTCAAGGATTCTTAATTTTTACAATGATTTGTGGCTGGGAACTGATTTAGTAAGAGATGATAATTTTATACAATTCTACTTCTCTGAGCCAGGAGCTCCGCAGCTAATCAAAAATTCAGCACTTTGAATTCATCAGCCACTCCTTGGAAAGACTATGGGGCAGAGTCTACTCTGTCCTATAGGGTCTTAAGAGTCAGAATTGACTCCGGAGAAACTGGTGTTTTGGTTTGGATGTAAGTACGAGCTGAAGTGATTGCTCACCACTGATATCACTTGCTGTTGTTTCCCTTTCAAACACGTGGTTTAGCAATTAGCACTTTATAGTCCTGATGTTTCACTTCTGCTGACATCTGAGCTTTTCCTCAACTTAATACTGTAAAAATCTGCCAAACATATAACTAGCTTCAAGAGATGAAACACAGAGCTTGGAGTGACAGCTCACAAGATGATCATATCTGGTCTGTGTGTGTATGTGTGTAGTGTGTGTGAGTGTTTGTGAGCTTTGTCTCAAGTCTGTTGTAGCAACTTCCTTTGTTCCATGAAGTTAAGGTTACTTGTATAACTGGCAAAACACTCTCACCACTGTAACTGACCGTATTTTCTTCACAAGGTGATGCGTGGGTAATTCAGGTCCTGTGTAGTAAAGAACTCAATCTTGTTTTAAGACAGATCAGGTCTTCAAACTCAACTTCCAGGAGGTAATCTATGTCAAGCTGAGGTGAGGTCCCCTGATTGGCAATACTTCATTCATTTTGTCATGCATCCATACTGTAAAAATAACTCATTCTGTTTCCACAGCAGAGAGCAACACAAATGTTGTTTTTAAAAATCATCCAGACTCTGAACTATATGCCTCTCTTCATTGTAATTTGTGTCCTTAGCCTACAATAAACTATAACCAATCCTGGAGGCATAGTGGTTATGTGCTATGCCTCGTAACCAAAAAGTCAGCAGTTTGAATCCACCAAGCACTCCTTGGAAACTCTATGGGACAATTCTACTCTATCCTGTAGGGTTGCTATGAGTCAGAATCTACTTGACCACAATTTTTCTTTTCTTTTAACATTGTCTAAGAGGAGACCTGGTTGCTCAATGGGTAAGCATTTAGCTGATTATGGAAAAGCTGACAATTTAAATCTACCAATTGCTCCAGGATAGAAAGATATTGTGGCATGGTTCTATAGACATTACCGCTTGGAAACTCTGTGGGTTCTACTCTGTCCTACCGGGTTGCCATGAATTGAAGCAGACTCAAAGTCAATGCTTTTTTTTTTTTTAATATTCCCTTTTCATTTCATTTTATATATGTTAATTTAATCCTATTTCAATGCAATGTTTCCAAATTGGACAAAATATGTCCAACAGACATCTGAGGAAGTGTACAAGAAAAAAGTAATAAAAAACGATTTCTTCACTGAGACCTTAAAAAAAAAATTATAAAGTGACTGTAGTAGAATGCGCCACAAGACCTAAGGGATAGAGAACAGATTGGTATCCTAAGAACAGCTGCCCTAAAATAATTCTTGAAATACATTCACTGGCATCTGATATGATTATAGAACCATCATAAACCATTAGTAAAGTGATAAATTATTCATTAAATTGTACTGGGAAATTTTGCTAATGGGAAAAAAAAATTAAGTTAGGGCCTGGCCATACATCATGAACCAAAATATTTTTCTGGATAAATTATTTAAATAGAACATCAGAATTCATAAAAATGAGAAAAAAAAATCATGAGTTTGTATTTCGAAAATCTTGGAACAGAAATTACTTTTAATATCTTTAGCTAAAATACAAATTAAAAAAATGAACATATTCAAACATAATAAAGCCTTCCCTCCTGTAAATATGTATGCAGCCCTAGTTAAGAACTTGGCTGCTGAACCAAGAAATCAACTGTTCAAATTCACCAGCCTCTCCTTGGAAACCTTAAAGAGCAGTTCTACTCTGTCTTAGAGGGTCACTATGAGTTAGAACCAACTTGATGGCACTTAACAACAACAGATACCTATAGTGAATACTTTTTAATCAAATAAGGAAAACAAAATTAGTCAAAAGGGAAAGAGTTTATATCCAAGGCAGAAGCCTGTTGGAATTGCTTTGAAATCTGATCATATAAAAATAAAGTTTTAGTTGTTACAATTGTTAAGTTTAACATTAGGCAGAGTGAATCTGTGTGACAATACTATTTTCAAATAATGCTTCCCCATACAAGAAATTGAAGAGTTTAAACAAGCTTCAGAAAAGAATCATATTGTTCAGACACCTGTACCTATTATGAACGACACTCCCCGTCCATTACAATATTTCTGGGGACTGTGATAGCATCCCCCTCCACAAAAGGAGACTTCTGAGAACATTTGGATTCCCGTTCCAAAGCAGGATGCCTTATTTTCCCCTCCATTTCACTCACAATCAGAAACACGTGGAATATTTTATTTGCAGCCTGCAAAACAAATCCAACAGGCAAGCCTCTGCTGGGAAGAATTCCCGCCTTCTGTGCATCAGAAGTCTCCCTCTGTATCTAGATTTCCAAGCCCCATTACTTGCTCTCCAAAGTCATCGAGGTTAATGGCCACTTCTGTGCTCTCTGCTGTTGCTTCCACTCTCGGTGGTGTCATCAGCTCTGGCCTCATTTTCCCTCTTCATGTTCATTATTCTGCCATCTTCTGTTTCTTGGAAATGTTATTTTTTTAGCTGATTATTGCCGGTTACTCTGTCAGAATGGCTGCTCGGAAGGTTTTGTTGATGTTGTAGTTACTGCTGAGTCAATATCAACTAATGGCCCCTGGGTGGCGCAGCTGGTTAAGCACTGCAACACTAACGGAAAGGTTGGAAGTTCAAACCCATCCAGTAGGTATCTGGCCATCTGCTTCCAAATAACTCCAGCTTTCAAAACTGTATAGCAGATGGAAACCCTGATGGTGTAGTGGTTAAGTGCAATGTCTGCTAACCAAAAGGTTGACCGTTTGAATTCACCAGGTGCTGCTTGGAAACTCTATGGGGTAGTTCTATTCTGTCCTGTAGGGTCGCCATGAGTCAGAAGTGAGTTGAAGGCAGTGGGTTTGGTTTTATTCTCCATCCCTAAGCAATCTTTAATCCTAGCTTCCTCATCCCTATAGGGTTTTGATAAGGAATCTATTAGCAGGCACAGAAAGGGGCATCCCTATGTAGTCCCTAGACTTCTCCCTTCTGTCAAACACAGTAAAGGCGGTTCTGAGAAGGACAATAATCATGTCACTTCATCTCGTGAGTTACATCTTTCACGGTTGGAATACATTTTTCTGCAATAGGACATTATGATCAAAAGCAGTGACAATAGTTGCTTTTGAGACTTGTTGTGTTGGATCCATTTCATCTCAGGAGACTCCTTGTGAGCCTACTAGGACTGCTCCGCAGGCTTTTCAAGGGTTTTGCCCTTTACTTTATTAGGCTTTACTTCTGAGATGCCACTGGCTGGGTTTGAACTGGTAACCTTTCTGTTAGTAGTCCAGTGTTTGAAGCCATTTAAACAACCTAGGATTTGCTATATAAGCTTCTGCTATTCAAATGAATATGCTTACACATTTTTGCTGTGTTCTAAGCATAAACTCTCTTTAGAGCTGCATTTCCTAGCTGACCAAAACTATTTGAATAACTTGAACTTGGCTGATACTTTTGCCTTTTTCTCTTCTCTCTTGGAATCACTTCTTTTTGGGCTTCATTTCTACCTGATGACTGAAAAAAAGACTCCCATCATAGCTCCTTTAACTAGCTTTTCCATCTTAGTGTTTTATTATAGTGACATCCAAATACATTATTGGGAGGTAAGAAACAATGATTGAGAACCACAGAAAAGTGAACAAAGAATGTATTGGTGAGAAATATGTGGATTACTATGTGAAATAGCAATTATTTCAGCCAAGGGCACTCTTGTTCTAGACAGAGGTGCATTGGGTGTGTTGAACGAAAACTTGTTTAATGAAACGATATTTTTACAATAGGAAAAGGTATAAAAATAACCTGATCTGTCAACAGCACTTGGCTTTGGCAAACTGTGGTCTGCAGAAGTTTATTTGTTAGGGCACAGAAAGAAAACATAATTATCTACAAAACTTTAAAAACAAACACACTGCCGTCAAGTCAATTCTCACTTGCATCCACTCTACAGGACAGGGTAGGATTGCCCTATAGAGTTTCCAAGGAGTGCCTGGTGGATTCGAACTGTCAACGTTTTGGTTAGCAGCTGTAGTACTTAACCACTACATCATCTGAGTACAATTATTTACCTGAAAGAACTGGCATAACTTAACAATACACAACTAAGCAGAGAGCATACAAATGCAGAAAGAGTGCTTTTTCTGCAACAGTGGAATTTCAGGGACTAGGTACACTCTTAGTGTTATATTGACATGGACCGATGCAGCTGCTATCAGAAGTAAGAAATAATTGAGCTGGACATAGTTCAAAACTTCTGGAGCCCAATCAGACTGATTAGAGTGCTGGACTTTCTCCAGCATATCCTTGCCTTATATGGTACTTACAGAGAAACTTGACTTTTTTTTTCCTTAACACAAAAAGTTTTCATTCTTTTCCCAACAAAATTTTCTAATCTCAAATGAACAAAAAATTCACAAGTTGCAAATTTGCAGCTGCAGTCTGTTAGGAGAGAACTCTACCCCCCAAATCTGCAAAAGACACCAGTGTGTAGAAAAATCAATTGATTGGCAGCTGTGAATATTTACAACTCTCTTTAATTGCTTAAAATCAGTGAGCTGGGAGGCTTCAGTCAACTTGGCAGCAATTCAAGTTGAGTGCACTTCCTATTTCCATAGGGGGCTGAGAAAGCTGTCATGTGTGTGATACCTTGAAAAGGGATGGAGACAAAGAAACTCGGGGAGATAAAGGAAATGATAACCAAAACCAAACCCACTGCCATCGAGTCACTTCCAACTCTTAGTGACCCTACAGACAAGGTTAGAGGTGCCCCAAAGAGTTTATAAGGAGTGCTTAGATGGATTTGAACTGCTAACCTTTTGGATAGCAGACATAGAACTTGACCTCTATGCCACCACTACAGCCAGTGAATCTGGAAGAGGGTCAGAGTCATAGCAGCAGGGAAAAAAAGGAGGCAGCAAGCTTGGGGACACAGAGGACTGTCATTACCAAATGCAGAGAGGTAAATGCCATAGACTGAATTATCTGCAAATTATCTGCAAAACATGAAAGACAAAGCTGTTGCCATCGAGTCAATTTTGACTCATACCAAAGCTATGGGACATGAGAGAACCGTCCTATAGAGTTTTCCAATGACAAATAAAGTTCATTTGAACAAAAGTCAAGTGAACAAGCTATTCTAGTTGAAACACAGCAGGTTTCAAAAATATTGAACATATTTTCAATTCTGAAAAGAAGTGATATTACCAGCAACTTGCCCCAAATTATACTCTTTACAGTGTTTAACCAAGAAGTTTGTTAATATATCAGCAAAGTGGGTCATGCAGGGATAATTAAGTACCATGAGTCATTTTTTTTCTTTCTGAGATATCCAGTTATTACCTTTAGTTCTCTTACAATCGTCGAGAAAAACTAACAACAGAAAAACCACTAAATAATGTAATTATGTGATCAATTTATGGGATTATCATGATTCTTTTTGTGAGTGTGCCTGTAGTTGTGTGTGTTTGGGACAGCGGGAAGAATTCTTTTATGGTTACATTCAATGAACATTTCATAAACAATTACTCTGAACCAGGCTCTATGCTAACAGCACAGAGAAGAAAACACTTCTCAGAACGCAGAGATATACATTACAATGTTGGGATACCCCACTGGTCAGTATTTCATGAAGAAACACAAACTTCTTTTGCTGTTGTATTTCATCATTTCTAGAATTTGCTCTGTTTCAGCTTTATCACTTTGAAAATCATGACTTATCTTAAAAATTGGTGTAAGCAGTTCCTGTCAAGTTGATTTTGACTTGGGCGACTCCATGTATATCAGAATAGAAAGATGCTCGTTTGCATTTCCAGTCTGCTGATTTTTTGGAAGTGGATCACCAGACCTTTCTTTCAAGGCATCTCTGGATAGACTGAAACCTCCAACGTTAGCAGCTGAGTGCTTTTACCATTGTAGACCAGACCAGACCAGACCAGACCAAAAACCAAACCAGACCAAAAACCAACCCGGACCGAAAACCAAACCGGACCGAAAACCAAACCGGAACAAAAACCAAACCAGACCAAACCAAACCAAGTCACCTCTGAATCATAGTGACTCTATAGGACACAGTTACTCCACAGGGTTTCCCAGGAGCACTGGAGGATTCAAACTGCTGACCTTTTGGTGAACAATCAAGCTCTTACCCACCGTTCTATCAGTTGCATCACCTAGTGACTCCTGAATTGACATACAATAGTTTACTTGGATGCTTTCAAAATCAGGATAGTACAGACCGTGGAAAATCACTTGTAGTTTTAAGAAGTAAGAATTCTTGGGACCACAGAAAGCTACCTCTGTGGGTTCTTAGCTGCAGTACAGAAAGTGGCCTAAGGGGAAGTCAAGGGACACCACCTTATATTTGCCCCTGCCCATGCATCTACCCGTTCTGTAGGGGAAAACAAATCCTTCCTTCTCTTTTGTCTTCAAAATTTCACAGGATGGCTCTCACTGGTAGAATTTAAAACAAAATCCTCCTGTCAGTAGCATTGACTATATAGTTTCGAGGCTTTTAGTCCCCTGAATACAGGCAAATGCAGCTGTAGTAGCACAGTGTTAAGAATTACAGCTCCTAATCAAAAGGTCAGCAGTTCAAATTCATGATCAGCTCTTTGTGGGACCATTATACTCTGCCCTGTAGGGTCACTGTGGGTAGTTGGAATCAAATGGATGACAGTGGGTTTGGTTTGTACTTTTTTCTTAATACAAAAAACAACTATAAGTGGCAGGATAAGTGCTGAGTATCAGCTGAGAATGTTGGCCACAGACGCATGTGAAATGAGTAAGGAATTTAAACCAGGGTTTTGAGCTGGTTCAAGTATTGGTAAATTCCCTAATATACTGAATAAGAATCCACATTTTAACAAGATCCCAGGTGATTCTCACCCCTGCCCACTGGCATCAAGTAGCTTCCAACTCATGAAGACCCTATAGGACAGAGTAGAACTGCTCCACAGAGTTTCCAACGACAACCTGATGGATTGAAAAATTTTAAGAACCACTCCTCTCTTAGTTGCTCACAGAACTGGTCCTTAACCAGCAGTATTAGCAACAACTGGGAATCTGTTGTTAGGTGCTGTTGAGTGGATTCTGACCCACTGTGACTCTGTGTACAACAGAATGAAACCCTAGCCAATCCTGTGTGGTGCTCACAACCATGGTGATGCATGAGTCGGTTGTGGTAGCCCCCGTGTCCACCCGCATCATTGAGGGTCTTCCTCTTTTCACTGACTCTCTACTTTGCCAAGCATGATGTCCTGCTCTAGGTCCCACTGATAATTAATCTGAAGTACAGGAGAATTTTTGCTGTCCTGGCTTCTTTGTCAGAAATATGAATTCTCAGCAGAGATTTGAACTGGAATAAACCAGTTTGAAGCCCTGACTTAAACAAATCAGAGGCAGAACATTCAAATTAGTAATTACAAAGCACTGAAGGTAAGTTGAAATTAGCACATTTTGCTGGTTTTTAAAATGCATGTTACGTTGTATATACTCTTAAGTATACATAATTATCATAATTCTGCTAATGAGGAACTTGAAGCTAAGAAATATTAACATAATTTTCCTAAGGTGACATATATACAAAATGTTATAATCAGGAATTGGATCCAGGCTTTGAAAGACTCAGTAGCATGAGCTTTGACCATGTTACTGCCCACTAGGAAGCCTGGGAACTAAGGCTGCCTCACTGAAGATTTATGTTCAACACGCACAGCAAAATCTGTAATTACAAGAGTGATTACAAAGACACTTTTTGGAATCCTGTCTCATGTGGTCTTTGCTATTGTCAGTGGCTGTTGAATTGCTTGTGACTCGCAGTGTGAAGAGCAGAAAGGATCTCTATGGAGTTTTCAAGGCTGTGACTTTTCGGAAGTAGCATCACCGGTCCTGTCCCCAGAGGTGTCTCTGGGTAAGTTGGAACTGCCACCTTCTAGGCTAGTAGCTGAGCACATGGATGATTTTTCCAAGTATCAAAAATTGTCTCTGCGTTTTTGTATAGGTAGGCATATATTTTTAAAATAAATCATTTTTATACTTGTTTTTCTAACAATAGATTTGCTTTTCAACACTGCAGCCCCTAGTTTAAAATACTTTAGTGCTTTAAATTTTTATATGTTCTTGAATCACTGTTTTTTCCTCCGAATCCTTTAGCCCTTTATTCTATTGATGGTACCATAGCCTTTTCATTGTCTAGTCCCCTAGATCTCTCCTATTGGTTTTGTTTTCTAAATTGATGCAGAAACATTTACTTTTTGTTGTTATTTTGTTTTATTTTTCACTTAGGTTAAGTTTCGGAAACCACTGTCACAGTCTACCCCGCAAAACACCATTTGTCAGGGATTGAATTATGTCCCCCCCCAACAGGATGTGTAGCAATTTGGCTGGGCCATGATTTCAGTATCGCATGCTTTTCCTCTATTCTGTGATTGCAATTTTTGTATCTGATGCAAATTCAAACCTCTGCCTGTGGTTAATAGGGTGAGACTGGATTATGTTACAGTGGAAACACTCTTGCTAAGGTCACATTTCATTGATCCAGTGTAAGGAAAGTGTCCCTGGGTATGGCTTCTAAAACTTGGGATCCCCATCACCAGTTTTACTGCCCCCTCCTGCCTTCTGTCCTTGCTCTTGGGTTGGTTGTGTCCATCTTTGGCTAAAGGATGAACCCTAGGAGTACCTTCAGTACTGAGTTAAAAGGAGGCCCAAGGGCCACACTCTCCATGTTTCTACAGTCTTTGTCAGACCAATTAGTCTGCTCTTTTTTGGGAGACAGAATTCTGTTCTACTTTTTTCTCCAGCTATATCAGAGAAGTCAGTGGGGGTAGCTGTGCACCGTTTCATAGTGCTTGTGTCATTCCGGTAGAGAGGCGGTAGTTGTGGCCTGTGACTGCTTTGAATTAATCTTTCCCATGTTCCTCTTGTTTTCACCATTCTCCTTTGCTCCAGATGGGACAGGACTAGTAAAGTATCTTAGGTGGGCACTCGCAAGCTTTTGAAATCCCCAAACATTTTCTTTATGAACTATGTTATTCCAATTGAGCTACGTGTCCCCAAGACCATGGTCACCAGCTCTCAGCCCATCAATACAGTCCCTCAGGGAGTCTGGATGTGTCTCTGAAGCTTTCATGAACTTGCCTTGGTCAAATTGTGCTGGCTTCCCAGAGTCCTATACTGTGTTATCCTTCACCAGAATTATCACTTATCTATTGACTCGGCATTGTCTAGTTAGTGTTTTTCCTTCTAATTTTTCACTTTTGATCCAATGATGTAATGACCTATATTATTAGAGTTTCTAATATTGAACAACCATTATATTTCTGTAACTAGCCCTATTTATTTTTAGTGCATTATTTTTAATGTCATGCTGGATTTGATTTGTTAGTATTTTCTTTATATTTCGCATCTATACTCCAAAGTGAGAGTTTTCTTAGTTTTATTTTGGTGCCCTATTTATCAGATATAGGTATCAAGGTTATATGAGGTTTGAAAACAGATTGGGATTTTTTTTTTTTTTTACTTTATGTATCTTTAAAGCTGTATTAAGTTTTATAACCATATGTCTAAATTGTATGTTTAACTGGTTTCATTACTTAACACTAATCATTTTACACCTTCATTTTTACAGTCTTTAGCTATTTTATTCATCTCTTATTAAGAATTACTTAAATCCCAGGTCTCTGTGTTTCTACTTGCCAGAATGTTACATAACTTATTTACTTTCTGACCCCTTATTTTTTAAATTATCATTCATTCATCTTCACATAAGAATGACAACTTCAGTGGCTAATTGTTTTCTCACAAAACTTTATTTCAGACTTTTGTCATTTGGAGTTGATAAAACTGTGATGTTAAACTGTATCAGACTATGCTTTTACTGACACAGAAAAAACAAAACAAAACACCTCTTTCTGGCTAGGTGTGTTTTTATTTTATTTTATTTTATTTTTTCATTGTCTTTCAAATTCCATGATATTCCTATCGATTTTCCTGGTGAATGGAAAACACTGGTTTTTCTCCATAAGCGACAGCTATTTCATCCTCTGCTTCTTCCTTGTCCCCTTGTTTTCTCCTGCTTCTTTTCCTCTTTCTCCTCATCATTTCTTTTTCATGTCTCTCCTTCTCCCCTCCTTATTCTTTTTTTCTTCTATAGCCCACTTAAGTTTTTTTCTGTAGTTAGTTTTAATATTCTTCCATATTTCATTTTATTTCTGTTCTGTGTATTGTGATGAAGTTTTATGGGATACCTGCTTACCTGGATCCCTCCAAGCTTCTTTCAAGACAACCACTCTGCCGTAGAAGTGGGTAGGGACTGTGGACTCATCTCCCATGCTTCCCGCAAATAGATTTCACCACCCATATTGACCCCAGAAGAAATGTGTCCATGTTTATGTGTAAAGGGCATCTCTTTTAGCTTTTAGAATTTTCATATTGCTCTAAATTCTGGTTTTTCAAGGGAGTTTGAAAAGAATAGGATGTAGAAAGCATCACTTACATCTCTATTTTACTCAGAATTCCTGGATCTGTTGTTTTCTTATGAGTCTGACATAATGTTTTGTGAATTAGAAATGATCACATCAAGAAGTAAATGAGAATGAATTAATAAGACCGTTACTGAAATGATATTTCTTAGATTACACTTTAGGAAACCAAGAAATGTCCTAGGCATTACCTTCAGAGCATCTAGAAAGATCTGTGAGGATACATCCATTACCTTTAGATGACACAAAGGAAAAAAAAAAAAGGAAGAGACAGAGTCACTTTCTTGCGTTTAAGATGCACAGATTTTCTTCTAAGAGTAGCATCCATAGTCATCTAATGTCAGTCATCTGCTCAAGACCATCACCAGCTTCCTGTTTTAGTCAGAACAAAAATAAAAGACTCCATTAAGCCATTTAAGGCATCCACACTCTCTCCTTCAAATCATCTCTCTTTATCCCTCACAGGTGTACACTTTTTGGCTTCTCTTGTTGTGCTAGGATGCTAACACTGTTCTTATCTCAGAGGAAGAGCATTTTAGCACTGCTTGGAATATTCTCCCTTCAACCAAATGAACAGCTGGATGTCTCATCTTTTTGCAAGTCTTTGTTCCAAACTTACACTATCGGTAATGCCATTGAGTCTAAAAATTATAATCTCCTAATGACATTTCTTATAGTTTTTACCTAGCTTATTTCTTGTTCATATTTCTGCCTAAAGCTCCTTGAATTTTACTTACCTATCTTGTTCATATCGTGAAATGGAATGTGTGAAGATAGATATCCTAGGTATTAGTGGGTTGAAATGAAGCAGGATGGGACATTTTGAATCAGAAAATTGCATTGTCTACTATGGCCAGCAAGACAAATTGAAGAGGAACAACATCAAATTCATTGTCAAAAAGAACATTTCATGATAGATATATCCCAGAATACTATGCTATCAATGATAAGATAAAATCCACATACCTACAAGGAAGACCAGTTAATACAACAATTGTTCAAATTTATATACCTACTACCAATGCCAAAGATGGAGAAATTGAAGATTTTCACCAACTTCGGCAGTTTGATCAAACATACAATAAATGTGCATTGATATTTACCGGTGATTAGGAAGCAAAAGTTGGAAACAAAGAAGAATTAGTAGCTGAAAATATAGCCTTGGTGACAGAAATAATATTGGAGATCACATAACAGAATTTTGCAAGGATAATGAGCTACTTGTTGGAAATAAATTTTTTCAACATTGCAAATGGAATCTATACACGTGGACCTCACCAGATGGAACACATAGGACTAAATTTGACTATATCTATGGCAAGAGGCAATGGATAAAACCCAATGTCATTAGTCAGAACAAGGGCAGGGGCCAAGTGTGGAGCAAATCATTAATTGCTCATACGTAGGTTCGAGTCGAAGCTGATGAAAACTAAAATAAGTACACAAGACTCAGAGTACAACCTTAAGTACATCTCACCTAAATTTAGCCACTCTTTCACTGAATATATTTGATACACTGAACCCTGATGAGCAAAGGCCAGATGAATTATGGAATGACATCATACATGAAGAAAGCAAAAGATTATTAAAAAGACAGGAAAGAGATAAAAGATCAAAATGGGTGTCAGAAGTCTCTGAAACTTGAATGTTGAGTCGCTACAATAAAGGATGACGTGAAAGAGCTGAATGTAAGATTTCAAAGGTTGGGTAGAGAAGACCAGGTATTATAATGAAGTGTACAAAGACCTGGAATTAGAAAACCAGAAGGGAAGAATACACTTGGTATTTCTCAACCGAAAGAACCAAAGAAAACATTGAAGCTTCAAGATGAAATATTGAAGGATTCTGTAGGCAAGACATTGAATGATATGGGAAGCACCAAAAGAAGATAGAAGGAATATAAAGGGTCATTGTACTAGACAAATTTGGTGAATGTTCAGTCACTTCAGGAGGCAGCATATGACTGAGAACCGGTAGTATGGAAGGAAGAAATCCAAGCTGTGATTGTCATTGAGACACTGAAAGCACTAGTGAAAAATAAGTTTCCAGGAATTGATGGAATACCAACTGAAATGTTTCTACAAATTAATGCTGTACTGGAAGAACTATCACAAATAAGTAAAATTTTGCTAAAGATAATTCAAAATAATTGCAGCAGTACATCCATGGGGAACTGTCAGAAATTCAAGCCAGATTCTGAAGACTATGAGAAATGAGGGCCATCACTGCTGATGTGACATGGATCATAGGTGAAAGCAGAGAATACCAGAAAGATGTATGTATGTGTTTTTTTAACTATACAAAGGCTTTTGACTGTCTGAATAATAATAAATTAAGCCTAACATTGCAAAGAGTAGGAATTCCAGAACACTTAATTGTGTTCCTGAGTAATCTATGTATAGATCAAGAGGCATTCATTTAAGCAAAACACAGGGATACTGACTGCTTCAAAATCAAGAAAGATTTGGGTCAGCATTGCATCCCTTCACCATACTAGTTCAATGTATCCTGAAGAAATAATCTGAGAAATTAGACTATACGCAAAAGAATGCATCATCAGGACTGGAGAGAGACTGTTTAACCAACTGCAGTATGCAGATGACACAACCTTGCTTTCTTAAAGTGAAGAGAATTTAAAGAACTCACAGATAAAGATCAAAGATTAGAGTATTCAGTACGGATTACACCTCAACTTAAAGAAAACAAAAATTCCCACAACTGGACCAATAAGGAACACCATGGTAAACAGAGAAAAGGCTGATGTTCTCAAGAATTTCATGTTATCTGGATCCACAATCAGCACCCAAGAAAGCAGTAGGCAAGAGATCAAAGGCCATATTACACTGGACAAACCTTCTGCAAAAGACTCAAGTATCAAAAATCAAAGATGTCACTTTGAATAGTAAGGTGTGCCAGGCCCTAGCCATGTTACCTTTAGTCATCTCATTTATCTGGAAAAGCTGCACAATGAATAAGGAAGCCTGAAGAACTAATGGCCGTGAATTAGGGTGTTGGCGAAGAACGTTGAGTATACCATAGATGGTAAGAAAAATGAACAAGTCTGTCTTGGAAGAAGCACAGCCAGAAAGCTTCTTAGAAGTGAAGATGAAGAGACTTCATCTCACATACTTTAGACAGATTGTCAGGAGGGATAACAAATTCCCTTGGGCAAGCTGAAGGCCAAAGGGAAGAAAGGAAGACCCTCAATGAGATGTATTTACACAAAATGGGCTCAACTATAGCAATCATTGTAAGGATGGTGCAGGACTGGCATTGCTTCATTCTGTTGCACATAGTGTTGCTATGAGTAGGAACCAACTTTGATGGCACCTAACAACATCTTTTTTGTTGTTGCCCTGTTGTGACCAGCTGTGCCTTAATCAGCCTTAGTCTCATAGTGCCTCCATCTACAACAGAATAAAATGCTGGCTGATCTCATATCACCACCACGACAGTTTTGGATCATATCACTGTGATCCATAGGGTTTTCAGTGGCTGGTTTTCGGAGGTGGATTACCAAGCCTTTCCTCCTACTTTGTCTTAGCCTGAAAGATTCAGTGAGAGCCATTTAGCATCATAGCAACATGCAAACTACCATTGAAAAAGAGGTGGTGGCTGTCGGGAATTGAATGGGGTATCCCACACGGAAGGCAAGAATTCTAGTACTGAGCCACCACCCTTCACACTGTTGATCTACCTCATTAGAAGATAAGCCTCACAAAGCAAAGACTTTAAATCTGTTTTATTGACTAAACTGGCCTAACATGTTGCTGTCAAATTGATTGTGACTCATAGGAACCCTATCGTGAACTATAGAACAGAGTACAGCTGCCTCATAGAGTTTCCAAGGAGCACCAGGTAGATCTGAATGGCTGACTTTTATTTTTATTTTTTAGCAACCGTAGCTCTTAAGCACTATGTTACCAGTGTTTCCTGTTGTAGACACTACAGCAACCTTATTTCCTTGAACAGAGTCTAATGCTTAGTAGGAATTCAATAAATACCTATTCAGTGTACACAGTACTATTAGAATTTCTCTGTGAAACTGCTGTTGGGTTTGGGATGTAGCACTGTGTGCACAGGCAGATGGGAAACATTTAGATTTGCTTGTGTCATAGACGTCTTCGCACTTTATGGCAATGAATAATGTAAATTACAAAGTTGTATGAACATGATGGTGCTGATGTTAGAGGCTTGGATCCTGATAAAGAAACATCATTATTCTTTTGCAGAGCTATTTGTACACAATGCCCTCTTTACTTACTGATGTTTACAAACATTCTGCAGGGATAGCCTAGAGCTGACTTCCAAACATCATCTCCTCTGGTGTTTCATCTGGTTTGCCATTAAATCTTTTGTATACCGTCCCTGATAAGAGATTAAGAAATATTTTCAGTACTGGAATTCTTTCATGAAAAGTAACTCTATACTATTTGTCAAAATGTTTTAGTTTCTCATTTATTTTATCTCCATCAATGTAATTATTTTTTCATCTTCACTTGTGATAATGGAAACTTTCTGGAAAATTCACAATAATGTAGGAGTAGAACTCTCAAAAATTTGACTGGTGATTTCACATTTGCTGTTTCCCTCTGTCTACCTGGACTTCCCCTTTATCTTACATGATGAGTTTTTTTTGACATTTGTATCTCAGATCAAAAGTTACCTTTACAGAGAAATCTTTTTTAACCAGACAATCTAATATGGCTCCTCCCAACATTCTCTGCTATTTGACCTTATTTATATTTCTTCATAGCACTTGCCACTAGCCAAAGTTTATATATTTAATTTTCTGTTCTGCCCTTTTATCAAAATACTGGTTTCATAAGAGCAGATCATTGTCTGTCTTGTTCAATACTATACCCTCAGCACCTAGAATGGTGTCTGGTACACATCGGACAATTAGTACATATTTTTTAATAATATAAATGACTATCTCTAATAATGTTAGTCAATACCTAAGTTTGAAGGTATTTCAACTAAAATATGGGACAGGTGTTACAGATAGTAAAAACAGAAGGCATAAAAAGTAGCTCCCAGGACACAATCTAAAATTAAAGGGCACCCAGTTGCCTTGTGTGTTATTTTGTCATTTGTGGCATCTGGAAGCTCTGCTCTTACCAGCTCTATTTTTATATTGTCAATAAGCTGCTGCTACATCCGTAAAGAGTGATGCATTTATGCACCCAGGCAAGAGAGTTACTTTTGATTTTTTTTTTGTTTGTTTGTTTCTGTTGTACAGCACTCAAAAATAAAATTCTAAAAGATAAAATGTCTGGGGGTGGACAGGTGGGAGAATTATGTGATTCAAAAGAGAAACTTATGAAGGATAGAATTTTGCCCTTAACATTAATGTGGTATGAATTTTAGAAAACTGAAATTCTGGTGCTTGACTGAGCTCTTGGAGCAGTCTCAATAGCGTCATATGATTGGATTGGAATAGAAAAGTCAGTCTAGCTGAATTCTTACACTAGTGCCTGTGTCCACTATCACTGATAAATTTTATGCTCTGTAATATATTTTACAGAGAATATTTCTATAGCAAAACTGGATGCTGCATAATTTATTCCTTTTATTCACTCTCTCAGTAAATGCTTGTTAAATGTAAAACATGTGCCAAGCACTGTGGTAGGGTCTATAGATTCAACACGAAAGAAACCAGTCTGTGGTTTCTAGTATCTATTGTATAAAAGTTACTCTTTTGGCTACTAGAGATATGTAAAGCTAGAGCATTATTGAAGAGTATTCTGAAAGCAGTAAAGCCATCATAAATTTGCATGACTATATGACTGACACCCAATAGACACTCAAGCAACAATCTTCCAAAAAGCTGCCTATGTGGGTAGGGAATTGTCTTTGTGTGGTATAAAGTAAATTGAATTGCAATGTAGCTGGTGGGCTGAAGGATAAATCCACAAATAATGCAAAGAGCAGATGCTCAGTGATGCTGACTGTATCTTTGGTAAGTGCTCCTGGCATTCTAAGGACAGAGATGATCACTATTGTTAGCTACAAATGCAGAATGTTTTATCCTACCTGAAATAGGTCTTGAGGGATTAATAAGAATTTAATATGCAGAAAAGGGAAGAAAAGAAATCATTGTAGGTGATGGGATCAGGACTCGGTGAAGGCTGTTCTGACTTATCTTTAAGGTCTCTTTTGCTCAGAAATTATCTTTTAGGGCATGTTATGGATTGAATTGTGTTCTCCAGAGTATGTGTTGTAAATTCTGATCTCTATACCTGTGTGAGTAATCCTATCTGAGAGTAGAATTTTCTTTTGTTATGTTGAGAAGCTCATATCAGTATAAACCACTGCCATCAAGTTGATTCCGACCAATAGTGACCCTACAGGGCAGAGTAGAATTGTTCCATAGAGTTTCCAAGAAGCACCTGGCAAATTCAAACTGCTGAACTTTTAGTCAGCAGATGTAGCACTTAACCACTATGCACCAGGCTTTCCCATATCAGTATAGAGTATGTTTTAAATGAATCACGTTTGACATGTAAAAAGAGCAGATTTGGCATAGAAGTAAGGAAGCATAGATGGGAGAAGATAGACGGAATGCTATGCTATGCGAAGATCACCAAGCAATCAAGGAACGGAAGCTGAAACAGACAGGGACATTCCCTCTAGCAGCAACACAGAGAGACAGCCTTCCCTGAGGGCAGGTTATCCTGGACTTGAACTTTTAGTCATCTAAACTGTGATAAAGTATGTTTCTGTTCATTAAAGGCACCTACTGTGGTATGCCTTTTATAGTAGCACCTGCAGACTAAGACAGGTCAAAAAGATAAGGTAGAGATAGAAGCATAATGAAAGTGAAACTGGAGGCTGAAATAGCTTCCATGTCAGGGGTGCTCAAAACTAAGAGGATCTGGGTGACATTGTGTCAGATCACCTCTAACACACAGAGAGAGACACGACCTCCACACTGCACAAGCCCCAGGCGGAAACGCTAGGGTGGGGCCCTCTCTAGGCTCCACTGCAGATTCAGTGAACTATAGAAAATCAGTGACTCCTTTTGTCTTGATAAAACCAATGATGAAAGAATCAAACAAGAGGCCTGGAGGATGAAGAAGTAAGCTTGTGTTTGAGCTTTATTCTTCTAGGTAACTGGCCTGAAAGAATCTAACATCATTCTGTTTTCCTTGATCGCTGGAGAGGTTGTCAAGCAGACCTCCACCCAATTGACAGCCTCCACCCAAATGATAGCCTCCACCCAGTGGACCTCCACTCAGTTGACCCCCTGCATGTCCCAGCCTGCCCACATTTTTCCCACATCTGCATGTAGTTTTTCCCTTTAAATACTCAGAGTTTTCCTGACCAATTTGGACAGGATCTGAGGATGAGAATATGTCCTTGTCCCTTTGCAATGCTGGCTTGCAAATAAAATCCTTTGATCTCACTCCAAAAGCTCCTGTCTCAGTGAATTGGCTTCTTGCAGCAGGTAGCCAAACACCCCCGCTGTTCCGGTAACAAAAACAAAGACCACTTTTCTGGGCAGTGGTTCTCAAAGTGTTGTTCCTAGATCGGCAGCATCAGCATAACCTGAAAACTTGGTAAGAAATATGTACCTTTAGGACTCACCACAAATCTACCAACTCAGAATATCTGGAGGTGGGGCTAGTAATCCGTGTTTTCATCAGACATGCGGATGATTCCAAAGGTGGTATTCTACTTCCTTGCTTTCTTGGTGGTATAAAATCCCCCTTATCTGCTGGTTTCCCTTTCCTTTCATCTGTTGTAAGATAGAAGGTGGTGGAGGCCATATTCCAGGGAAACTCCCTTTATGTTGAATCAGGGATGTGACATTGCTAAGGGTGTTCCAGTCCCACCCTAATCCTTTTTAACAGAAAATTGCCATCACAACATGGAAGACAATCGTATAACATTGAGAGCACAGCCTAACTAAGTTGACACATATTTTAGGGAGACTCAGTTCCACCCATGACACATTGTCTTGTTGAAATATCAGTGCTAAAATCATGCTGTAATTAGCAAACTTCTGAAGAACACTAGCTCTTAGAGATTGCAGTTTGATGGAAGAAATGAACAATTTCGTTATGTACTACCAGTGTGCACAGGGCAAATGTGCTGCAAAAGATTTCTTTATGCATTAAAAAGCAAAGATGTCACTTAAGGGATTAAAGTGTGCCTGACTAAGCCATGGTGTTCTGAACCCTCTCACATGCATGTGAAGGCTGGAAGATGAATAAGAAAAACAGAGAAGTCAATGTCTTTTAATTACAATGTTGGTAAAGAATATTGAATATACTATAGACTACCAGAAAAAGGAGAAACTCTGTCTGGGAAGTAGTACAGCCAGAATGCTCATTAGAAGAAAGGATGGTAGACTTTACCTCATATACTTTGAACGTGTTATCAGGAGGGACCAGTCCCTGGAGAAGGGTACCATGCTTGGTAAAGTAGAGGGTCAGTGAAAAAGAAGAAGCTCTTAAAGAGGATGGATTGACACAGTAGCTGCGACAAGAGACTCTGGTATAACGACTGTGAGGATGGCCCACAAGACTGGACAGTGCTTCATTTGGTTGTACATGAGATCACCGTGCATCAAAACCTACTTGATGGCACCTAACAACTACTACTACCATTTTCAGGGTGGGCAAAGGCAGCTCAAACAAAACTCCTGTGCAAAGCTGCTTTATCAGCAAAGCTGCTAGAGATCTCCGTCTCATCTTTCTTTGTCTTTGATGTTTACATTTGGAATTACTCCTCTTTCCTTTTCCTGAATACAGAAGTCCTTGTGTGGCACAATTGGTTAACTATTTTATTACCAGACAAAATGTTGGTGGTTTGAACCCACCCAGAAACTCCATGAGTTGGAACTGACTTTATGGCAACTGGGATTTTTGTTTGTTTCCTGAACCAGCTGACTTGAGAATGTGTCTTCATTATCAAAGGGTTACCCGACTTTGTCCTCACATTCTCCAACTTTCAGCGTCACTCCCTTGACATACACTGCCCTCCTTCTTCCTCCACTATACGCAGCTAAACTCTCCCAGTATAAACAGCACAGTTGCTGTCTGGTCGTCGTTGGCTCACAGCAGCCAATGTGTGTCATAGGTGTACTGTGTTCCACGGAATTTGCAGTGATGTAATTTTTTTCCTATGTTGATTGCCAGCTCTTTCGTCTGAGGTGCCTCTGTATGGACTCAAATCACCACTCTCTTAGTTCATAGCCAAGCACGTTAGCTCTGCACCACCCAGGCACTTTTCTTCTGGCATGAAGTAGCCGGTAATTCTCCATCTCTCTGGAGCCCTAGTTTACTCCATGCAGTAAGGCTTGTGTAATTATTTATCTTCTCTGTGATGTATATCTGTTACAATCTACAGCATGAAATCCAAGAGAACAGCAATTCCTGTCTTGGAAATCGTTGTCCTCTGACACATAGAACAGGGCTTGATATTGAATATGCTCAGTGAATATGTGTTTGAAGCAATAAATAGTAAGAAATCAACATTTCAATAGGAGGATTCCCATGGACTGAATTGTGTCCCCCCAAAAAACACGTGGAGCTGTGTGATTGGGCCACGAGTCCCAATATCCTCCATGCTGTGATTTTTCCATGCTGTGTGTTAGAAGATTAGAGTGGGACTATAAATCCCTTCATAAGATTACCTCCTTTCTCCACTGTAAAGGGAGTTTCCCTGGAGTATGGCTTGCCAAGTGCTGTCGGCTTGCACAACCCTTTATCCTTTTATCTTACAAGAGATAAAATGAAAGGGAAGTAAACAGAGAGTTGGGAACTTCACATCATCAAGAAAGCAGCACTGGGAGGAAAGCTTGTCCTTCTGACACGAGGTTCCTGTGCCAAGATGTTCCCTCAACAAAGACTGATGCAACACGAGGACTTTCCTCCAGAGCTGACAGAGGACAGCCTTCCCTTGGAGCAGACATCCTGAATTAGGACTTGTAACCCACTGGACTGTACAAAAATCAACTTTCCTTTGTTAAGGCCACCCACTCTGGGGTCTTGCTGTTAGAGCAGCACTAGCTGACTAAAACAGGGATTTTTGCATTTGGAATCCCTGGTGTGCCAATGACTGTTTGACCAGTGAAGTCATTAGCTTTCCTGTGCCTCAGTTTGCTCCTTTATAAAATCGAGAGTGGAAAATATCAAAGGTCTTAGACTCCAAGCTATAAATGAACTAGAAATGATAACATGAATTACATAATGTATAGCGATTATGGCAAACAGGCTTCTTGGAGCAGCCTTGGTTTATTTCAAGCAGATTGTTACAAAGGGAAAGTGCAGGTCTAATATTGTTTCAGATTGTAGTGTTGTTAAAAGCACTGAAATGCCAGCCTTTTCTTCAGTGAAACACTTATAGAATGGAAACATTGTTGGTTGAAGGTAACCTATAATCTAACTCTTGGTATTCTTGAGGTATAACCAACAACGCATTTGAGAATACAACTCACCAGATTTCTCAAGGTTCCCTAATACAAGCAGAAACTAGAAATTCCAGTGGCACAGTGGTTAAGAGCAATGGCTGCTAAGTAAGAGGACAGCAGTTCAAATCCAGCTGGTGCTCCTTAGAAATCATATAGGACAGTTCCACCTTATCCTATAGGGCCACTATGAGTCAGAAGGTACCGGACAGTAATAAGTTTGTTTTTTGGTTTTAATTAGAAACTTGCAATGTGATTCATATTTCTGAAAGAATGGAAGTCACAGTCTTTCTTTTAAAAAAGTCTTTCTCCCTATGTGTATACATCTGTATAATAGCTTTTTAAAATCAGAACAGTTCAATTCCCTCTGGTAACAATGAGATGATCGTATAAATTTAAGTGACCATTTTTTTTTTCCTCAGAATTCCAAATCAAATAAGGCTAGTATGGTAGAACAGTGGTAGTAGTTAAGTGCTACGTTTGCTAATCACAAGGTCGGCTGAAGTTCAAATCCACCAGGCGCTTCTTGGAAACTCTATTGGGCAGTTCTAGTCTGTTCTGTAGGGTCACTATGAGTCAGAATTGACTCGAAAGCACTGGGTTGGGGATTTTGTAAGAAAGTGTACTCTTACAGAGGTTATTTATGCACATAACTTTAACTAGGAAGCAGGAAGTTTAGAACAGAAGCTTGCTGGTAGAAAACCTGAAAGCTATTTAGATACAAAGCAACAGTATTAAACAGCGATTGAGCAAAATATAACCTATACAGTTGATGACATGTTAGGTGGTTGGAGAGTTGTTGAGACTCTTTCACAAATTGAAAAAAATAAATAATATCTAATGTTAAGTGGAAAAGCAGACTAAGGAAGATTTGGAATACGAAGAGAATTATTTTTAATAATTTATTTGGCTTGAGCATTGTGCCTTTTAAAGAACTATGTATGCGTGATCAAACTGGCAAGAGCAAGTCAAAAGTTTAAACAGCAGCTTAGGCTGAGTGAGGTTATATTAACGGGAGAGGAATGATTAGGAGAAGGAGGGTGAAAAGGACTGTACAACTAGAAGGAGGTAATCAAAGTCCCTGAAACGTACATGTAGCTGACTGTTGAACTGGAGTATGTTTGCCTGTGTATATTCTCAACCACAATAACACAAATAAAATAATTTGAAAAAATTGAATGAGAAACACTCAAAGTCAGTACTGCTGAGTTGATTCTGACTCATAGCAGCCCTATAGGACGGGGTAGAACCGCATCCTAGAGTTTCCAAGGAGCACCTGGTAGATTTGAACAGCTGACTTTTTGGTTAGCAGCCATAGTAATTCACCACAAAGCCATCAGCGTTTCCCAAAAGCACCGGTAGGAAAAAATCAAAACGAAAAACCCCAAAAGGCTAAGAATAGATGAATTAGAAAGGAAAATTAGATGATCCTTGTCTCAATTTTCAGCATTGTGACAATCTCAATTAAAAATTTTATTTACATATAAGTATGTGAGTGTGTGGAGGTATATGCCTGTGTGTGTTATATGTTCTACCTAATTAACTACATGATATAGAGCACTTGTTTATTAATGGAGCAAAGTGAAAACCAGCTGTAATTTCTGACTGGGTCTGACCCTGATATGGTCATGATTTTTATTTTGAACTTCTCCTTGCGATTTCATTCTGTCTATAAGAATGCCTTCTCTGAAAATTCTGTTGAAAGATATGAAATGAGACCAGATGCTCATTTCCTTAGCATCTTCTCTTAGACAAATAACCAGATGCTCCCTCAGCGGGGAAAACAAGCTGCCGTAGTAATCACAGAGATTTGAAGAAACACCTAACAAAACACCTGCCAGAGCACGGAAGGATAAAACATCCTTTGGACAAAGCCCTCAGGGCTGGTCTGGAGCCTTCACTCTGGCACTCTGAGGCCTGTGCCTCTGTGCCGTGTGTGTTTGATACCCTGAGAAAACAGAGGCTTAGAAAGAAATGTCAGGATCAGGCAGGGGAATTCAGCTGCTGGCACAGGTCTGTTACACTGTCCCACGGAGCACCAGAAAAAGTGCATTGCTCGGAGGTCCTGGTTAGAGTTTAAAGCACATTAAAGAAATATTAAAATGTCTTGTTTGATCAGTTTTTACACTTCCAGACTCATCTGAAAGTGAAGGAAAGGGCATGGATTCATAGAAGAGTGTTTCTATTTTGGGAACATGAATAAGAGAGATTCATGGGATGGAAGAAGAGATCTGTTAGCGAGGAGGGGAGAAAGACAGAGAGACAGAGGGAGAGAGGCAGAGCAGAAGTCCCTTGGCAGTGTTAAGTGCTAGGCTGATGGTAAAAACATCTGAAGCCCTAATGACAAAACATAGAGTCCTGGTGCACAGAGGCTAAGAACTTGGCTGCTAACCCAAAAGCCAACAGTTCAAATCCACTAGCAGCTTCTTGGAAACCAAATGGGGTGCTTCTACTCTGTCCTACAGGTTGTTAGAAACAACTCATGGGCAATAGTTTTTTTAAATGACAAAATCAAATCCCCATGAGAAAATCATTTGAGAGAGCAGTCTAGGCAGAAGAAATGCCATGTGGGTGATAAAGTAGCAATGATCTTGGCAGAGGCAAGACCAGATAATTCCCTGAGGATCTGGAGGGTGAAGAGTGAGACCTGGAGAACACGGCCTTGGAAGAGAGGCAGTTGCCAAAGCATGTGGGACCTTTACATCCAGGTTGAAGGCTATTTTCTCAAGTGCATAGGAAGCTACAGACGGTTTTTACACTGAGAATTGAACTAATGTGATTATCATTTTTTAAGAATCACTCTGGCTTATGATGACATACTTTTCAATATTTTCTACTTATAGTCTTGCCTTTGAACATCCAGGCTCTAATCCAAGGCAGCAGACACAGAACGGTGACACAAATTAAGAAGAGGCTTTTTTTATAGTAGCCATTCTGGACTAATCTGTAGCATTTATGTGCACATTACCGTTGGACCTGAGCTGTAATGGGTCCGAAATTGAAGGCAGCATACCACATGAGTCATCGTCCAAACCACTTCATGAAGCCATCCTCTATATAGATCCCAAGAGGCTCATTCAATTAGTTTAAGGCCCAACTTTTTTTCTGCTCATGAGAAATATCAAATCGCGGATATGAGTGTTTATATTAACCCCAGTTGGACTAATTCTGTTTTCATAAATGATCACAAAAAGATTCCTCCAAACACTAAACATAATAAATAGAGCAAAGCTACAGACAGTTCTGAAATTTAATAAAGCCTTTATTTTTATTTTTCACTTAATTTTACCTAACTCTTCACTAGCTTGGAATAAAGCAAATGGAGTTTGCCAGAATGGTGTGATTTCAAGCAGAAAAGAATGGCCATAAAGGCAGGAATAGGTCTTAGGGGAACAAGGGATTTTTTTTTTTTTTAAGCTAAACTTCCTCAATATCAAACCTAATTTGTGTATAAATGTTCTCAGTCATCTCCGACTCAACGGCACTTGGCTTTGACATCTTCTTCCCAGAGCCTGTATCTAGAGAATTCTCTTTCTCCTCAATTTCCTAGCCCTTTAAAGATGGTCTAATCATTGCTAGAGAAGTTTCTGGATATTTATGATAGAGAAATGGAAAAGGGGAAGAAGAAGTGGAGTAACCAAAGATGGTGGAGAAAGTCCTAGCATATGAGGTCTGGCAATTAAGTCTGCAGACTTAATTGTTCTAAGTGCTACATACCTCATTGTTGAGTATCACTATGGTCACCTTCCAAGTACTGCCCTTAGAAAGCTGTGCACTGATGCCAGTGCCTAGGCCACCCTTCAAAGCAATTTTGCAGCTCTTTATGGAATGACCATTGTGCACGGTGGCATGGTGGCTAGTCTGTGAACTTCATTGCATAGTTGTTTGTAAGGGAGGTTTTAGCCAGTAAACAAATGACTGCACACCCTCCCTACACACCTGATCTGGTAGGTTCATGTCCAACATTAAGACCACTGAACCAATCTATCAATCCCTTGCTAGCGTTTTACTTCATCACATATTACATCCTCCTGTAAGGATGGTGCTGGCCTGATGTGTTCATAGGAAGCAAATTAGGCAGTGTTCTCTTGCGATTCATTAAGTTTTTTACCTGTTAATTGCTGGGAGTAGATTACCAACTCTTTCTTCCTAGTTCATATTATTCTGGAACTTTTGCTGAAACCTGTTCACCGTGAGTGACTCTGCTGATATTTGAAATGCCAGTGGCAAACCTTCCAGCGTCACAGCTACACCCAAGTCACCACAGTAAGATAAATTGAGAGATGAATGGTTTGAGAAGGGGTCAGCTATATATCAATCACTCCAAAGCATTAATTAGAGGTTCCATTAAAGGATTGTTTTAACAATTAGTTATTTTCTAGTGACAGAAACGGCTTACAAATAAACAGTTTAGCCCAAGACCACACATAATAGACTGGATTAACCAACTGGGAATTAATTAGCTGGAAGAAATCTTCAGTTTACAAACCAGTCAGTTATTTCAAAAGAAAAAAAAAAGGCACAGAAGGATTGACATCATAAGAGATCCTGGTATATGCCTCTTTCATCTCACAGCAGTGTTGTGACAGAAGGAAGATTTTAAAATTTACTCTGAATTTTATAAACATGTTTCTAGACCTTTATGTTAGCATTTTCAGTACAATTATATTTGGGAAATGGGATTATTATGTCTTATTTGAGTAAAGACTAACAAAATCATTACCATATGTATGCAAACAATGAATGATCTCACAGAAAAAAAGAACAATCTATATAAAAAAACAGAGAAAAGTAAAATAACCTTACTGTCTAATTGATTGTAACGTACAACAAATCTATAGGACGGAGTACAACTGCCTCACAGGGATTCTCGGGAGTAGTTCACGTATTCTGTCTGCTGACCCTTTTCTGGACCACCAGGACTCCTGTGTTTATGAAAAGAGATGGAAAAAAAGAAACTATCACAAATTCATCTAATAGAAATGATAATAAATCGTGTATAGAAACTCAGTGATTTACGTCAACTATTACGAGCTGAACAAAAGGTCGGCAGTTCAAACCCACCTGGGGCTCCTTGGAAACTCTATGGGGCATTCTACTCTGACCAAGAAGGTTGAGTCAGGAGCAACTCAACAGAAATGGGTTTGGTTTTTGGTTTTTTTAGGAGTTGAGTGTGCACAGCACCAAAAAGTAATGTAAGAAAAATAAATTAAGAACAATGCATAACTGTTTTTTTTTGTTTCAGTGAGAAAGGACAAACTTTCGTTATTTTAAATCTAATAGTCTAAAGAACCATTACAATTTTAGCTGCTTAGAGAGTGCCTAAAATAAGAACTTCAATGGAAGCAAAAGACTTCAGGATTATGCAACCAGTTTTTGAAAAAGTATAAGTCATAACTCACAAGGTGAAAATCTGAGATGCAGTGGAGAAAGAAATACGGTAACGCAACCTGTATGCAATCTTTTCAACAACAGCCTTCCTCTGCTCGCGATGTATCCTAAGGAAGAACCTTCCTTCTATTACAGACTCCTCTTTCCACTGATGCCTGGAAGACTAACTACAAAACCCAACCAGTTGTTTTGGAGCTGGCTGCAACTCACGGTGATCCCCTGTGCGTCAGGATAGTATGTATCACACGGGGTTTCAGTGGCTGATTTTAGGGGAAGTAGAGGACTCAAATCTCCAACCTTCAGGTTATCAGCCAGACATGGTAACTGTTGGCACTACCCATGGATGGCAATACCACTAAGAGTATAAACAATGGACAGAAGCAACCCATGGCATGGAGACTGCTTCTCGCCAGCGTAGGCCAACTTCCAGAGTCTGGTGGTGTGTTCAAAGGGTCAGTCTTCACCATTCAAAGCAAGGTGGCTGTTGGCTGAAAACGACGCTGGTGAGGTTATTCAGATTTGGCAGACGTTCTCAAATGTATGTAATCTTTAAAAATCACATTATCGTTTATATTTCCTTTCTCTTCCAGTATTCTTAATTCTCCAAAATTTCAGGAAAATAAAACTCAGGTTTTCTGAAGAGTCAGTAGAATTTGTTTATAAACAAATGCACAGAGTACTCCATCATATTTCCTTGGCTCCACCCTTAGCGTCTTTTATTTTTTTATTACCTTGTGCACCACGCCTTTCTACAAAGAAAATTTGCAGTTATTCACTCTTTTATATATTGCTGATTCACTTACTATACCATCGGTAGAAGGAGGATGGTTACTAAAAGAAGTGATGGAATTCTCTTGTAGAAACATACTCTATCAATATCAAAAAACTATCAATAACACATAAGATAAGTGTAAAACTATAAAATATAAGGAAACTCTGCTTGCATAGTTAAGTAGTTAAGTGCTACAGCTGCTAACCAAAAGGGCTGGCAGCTGGAATCTGCCAGGTGCTCGTTAGAATCTCTATGGGGCAGTTCTACTCTGTCCTACAGGGTTGCCAGGACTCGATGGCAGTGGGTTTGTTTTATGTTATAAAACATAAAAGTAATACAAAATACTAACATACAATACCTGTCATTTCTCTCCAAGTTGATGTTACTTTACACAACATTTTCCTGAAGCATATTATGTAAACTATTCAATGTAAATTTTTTCATAAATTTATACCAACTTTAACCATGGGATATGAAAACAAGTTATCTAAAGAATATGATGTTCATGTTTCATAAAATCAAGCCTCTTTTAAAGTTTGAATTGGCACTAAAATATGCCTTATTTGCTTTTATGTAATGTGACCATTACAATATTTTCATAAAGCAAAACACACCTACTTCCGTACCTGTTGCTGTGGAGTTGGTTTTGACTTATGGTGACCCTGTAGAACAGAGGACAGCTGTCCCGCAGGATTGCCAAGGACTGGCTGGTAGATTTGAACTGCTGACCTTTTGATTAGCGTCCAAGCTCTTAATTACAGAGCAACCAGGCCTCCCAAATCACACCTAGATAATCAAAATTAAACAGGATATTGACTGACTGTCTGGTGGATTTATTTAACAGAGACAATCTAGCAGATAGCAATTTACAGTTTGACTTAATAATCTCCCTTGGCTTTTTTAGGCAGGGGTAGGGAGTAGACGGAATCTGATGGAGCATTTAAGAGCTGCCACTTATCTTGGCCACAGAGGCACTGTGTACAGGACAAGCATTTTTTGCTGGAACTGCACGAGCTCTTTATTATGTTGGAATATGACACAGACAGTGTGAGCTAGCCCCATGGGCATGGCTGATGTTCACTGTGGAGCTCCTTCCAGGGTTGTTGCTGCCTTGCATCACATCTAGCCAGTGTGGTTTTAAAATCACTCCTCTTCTTTCCAAATAATTCCTAACACTTGCCTTGCCCAGGAAACCCTGATGGTGTAGTGGTTAAGTGCTACAACTGTTAACCAAAAGGTCAGCAATTTGAATCTCCCGGGAATTCCTTGGAAACTCTATGGGGCAGTTCTACTCGGTCCTATAGGGTCACTATCTATGAGTTGGAATCGATCCGAACACACTGGGTTTGGTTTGGTTTGGGACTTACTGCAAAAGAAATTACTCACTGCTCTTTTAATTTTTTTCATGCATATATTTAATAAGAGCCTGTGTGTTTTACTCTAAATCCAAAATTCCAGAACACTTGATGTTCCATGAAGGCCATGAGCAATTTCCATTTCCCAAAATAGCAAGGCATACTTCTGAGACGTTGTTAAATTCTGGTTTAATATAGAATGTGTTTATTTAAACTCAGTGCCAAATAGCTCCTTGGTAGTAGTTTCTGATTATAGCCAAAAGTTGGATAGCCTACAGAGAATTAAGAGCTAAGGAAGCTGATCTGTAACAAGGTCAAGGCCCCTTAGGAAAGAAAACCCATTCTTTCTCTTTCAGGAGTGAGCATCTTGCCTGCATCTTGCATCCTTGGGCCATGAGACTTATCAAATTTTAATATATTGTTAAGGTTGCATAGAAACCTGGCAATTAATGTCCCATTTCTCCTTGCTGTGATTGAAAAAATGTACATAGTCATATTTATTATTATGTAAGGTGGCAGCTAGCTAGAAATAGGGCCCAACACAAGCACAAAGACCAGAAGGTAAGTTTGTTTTTCTATTACCGTATGACATGCAAATAATTCAATATTCCTACTTAAACAGTACAGAGAACACAACCTCTTAAAACTATAGAAGTGATCCCAGAATACACAGTACAAATAAGGTTTTTAAAAGCACACAGCACAGTTGCCTAGAATAAAAATGAAGAAAAGAGATTTTGCAAAGTCTTTTTGAAAAGACTCAAAATGTGTGACTTAGGAATTAAGAGTGTCCAGCAATGCATAATGGCAATGGTGGGTGAAATTTTTTTCTCTTTTCTTACTAGTGTGTATGTGTGTGTGTATGTTTTATATGTGTGTGTGTGTGTATCTCAAATTGATTGTATGCTTTTATTTAAATGTGTTATCAAAGCTTAGGACTCCTGACAGTATCTAGGCAAACCCACCTGCCTTCAGCGGTGAAGGAGGTGCTTTGCTCTGCCCCCTGACTGATTTGTGTGCTGTCCCTGGTGCCCCCAGCAACAGGTGTCTCATTAGCACCTGAGCGATGCCAGCTTCTGAAGAAGGCTGTGAACTTATTAAACACATGCTCCATTTTTATCTCTTTATGAGTCATTACTTAGAGGTTTTATCACCAGATTGCCACACTTAATTACATGGAGCCATAATTAAATATGAGCGTTCTTAGGACTGCTTTTGCAAATTTTAGTTTAAACATCAGTGACATGTTTTGCTGTTTGCTAATTTAATACTTTCTTTAAAAAGAGCTGTAGGAGGTGCTTTTCTGAAGATGGTAGAGGGGACAGGGTTTTTATTTTTCCTTACATTAGGTTTTTTTAAAAATATGAAAAAAGACAAAAAAAAGCCATAGAGTGTATTAAGAGTCCTAGAGAGCTTCAGAAATAGATGCAACCAAACTAAAGTGAGCTAAGTTTGTTTTTATAGGGTACAGGGAACGAGGATATTGCTTGTCTTATGGATTAGCATTTAACTAGGATATTGGCAAATCTCAGGCAAAATCATAGAAGCAGTTTTATATTACCCTGTCACTGTGCTCTGAAAATATCCATTGATTTGGTGAGGCCATTATAAAGTGAAATTTTCCATGTTAATAAGGACAGTATAAGCAATGGAGTTTTCTTTTTCCCCTGAAACATCTGTATCATCCTTTGAAAGTAAAATTATAAAGTTAAGGTTCATTTATGTTTTATATGCTCTGATATCCTTAAAAGTATACCTTAAGAACAACTTTCTGTCCAAATTCAATTTACTAGCACTTGAGTGTAGTCAGATGGTGGGTTTACTGTCACACTCATCTGTGGCCACCCTAGGTCACTGTTTAAGATCACGAGTCTTTCAATATTCTCTGAATTCTTTTTCTATAATAGCTATTTTTCTTTAATAAATGTATTTCTAGACTTCTGTATGGGAGAACGTTAACTTCCCAACCCAATCCTTGGGGGCCACGAGGAGAAAGAGCCTCCCAACTTCTTCCTGCCCGTAATGAGGAAACATGATTATGTAGGATATCCCAATCATGAAAATTACTTTCCCAGAGATTTGGGGCAAACTCATAAGAGAAAGAGTAAAAGGAAAGCACAGACTTTCTCTTTGAACATGAACGAGCCTTTCTAAAAACTGAGGACATTGCGCAAAAAGGTTACCTTTAGAAGACTTTCCTGCCCTTTAATTAGCATCCTTTTCTCTCAAACACCAACTCCTTCAAGGGTCATAGCTTGAAACTGTTCTTTTAGTGGGAAATCTTCTTCCCTTGTCTCTGGAAGAGATTTGTCTGCATTCCTCCAGGCTCCTCTAGTCTTTGCAAGTGTCCTGGGCATCAGCCAGATGGAGTCAATGTTTCTTCTGGCATATTCTTACAAGTGACCAGATAAGACAGATACAATAATGGTAGGGGATGGGAGTTGGACCTGTAAGCAAGGATGCAGATAGATTCTCAAGTTCCTTGCAAGACAACACTGCTGCTCTGTGGTTCCTTTACTAGTAGATCAATTGCTAAAATGGATGCTTTGTGTTGGAAATATAAAGAAAAAATAAAATATATAAAAGGCTCTCAACCCAAGATAGATTTCATAGAAAGGAAATAGATTGCAAACAGAGTAGGGGTAGTTCTGGCTTCAGCCGTGATTTGGTGGCAGAGTATGTTATCATTAGGACTGGACATTTCTCTATTTCTCAGTCTCCTTTTAGTTCAGTTCAGAAAGTTTGAATTAAAAATAGGGTAAGGAGATACCTTAGTCATCTACTGCTGCCATGAGAAAAATACTACAAGTGGATAGCTTTAAAAAGAGAAATTTTATTTTGTTACAATGCCGTGGACTAAAAGTCCAAGTTCAAGGTGTCAGTTCCAAGAAAAGACTTTCTCTGCTGGCTTTGGAGAAAGGTCCTAGTCAATTGTTCCCCCTCCCCAGAATGGAAGCTTTGAAGGTACAGAGACCCCGGGGTCCTTTCCAAGGACTTGCTGGACTTTGGGCACTGAATTCTTTGTAGTATGAGGTTCCCAAATCTCTGCTTGCCTCCCTTTCCTTTATATCCAAAAATCTGCCCCAAGGCACAGTACAGTTGCACACAGTGAGTCCTGCCCCACGGACATAATTGCTGGCCATCCTCTCTTCTTAACATCATAGAGGCAGGGTTTACAACATAAAGGAATGTTATGCAATACACAGGAATCATAGTCTACTCAACTAAGACACCTTCTGGGGGGAGGGGGGGTGGTTAGTAGGAGGATACAATTCAGTCCGTGACAGAAGACTTCTCAGATGAGAATCAGAAGCTGTTCTGGTTAATGTTATATGTCAACTTGGCAAGGCCTCAATTTCTGGCATTGTATAATTGTCCTTCATTTTGTGATTTAAAGTAATTTTCCTTCATTTTGTGGTATTGTGCAATTTTCCTCTATTTTCAGTGTTTTAAGTGCTAAATCTTTATCTGTTAACGAGGTGGAATTACTGTGGGAGAGTATCTTGAGTCACAATCTTACTAAAGGGTATGACTCAGTGATTGCCTTTACTTGACTAAGACTCTTACTGAACTAACTGTCCTAGAGGGTGTTGCCTATATCCAGTATATATGTGAGTTCTCTGTCAAAATTTTCTCTCATTCTGGATTCTACATCCAACTTGTTGTTGTCTGACCACAGGTTCTTGACACTTGAGCTAACAAGCCGTCTCTGACTTGTCACTTATGGGATTTGACAGCTTCTCCAAGCATGTGAGCCAACATCCTGTTACTTGACCTGAAAATCGTAGGTTTATAAGCCCTTGCAATGGCATGAGTTGGGAGAAGCCTCCAGTATGATGTCTGACCCATAAATTTGGAGCTTTCCAGCCTCCGCAGCCATGTGAGATATTGTATTTGAGATAAATCTCTCTCTCTCTCTCCTCACCCCATATATGTATAATAAACACACACTTATGTATATATATGTTTCACCAGCTTTGCTTCCCTGAGACACATTGTACTGAGACTGATTCAAGGGCAAAAATAATTCCAAGAGTGAGTTTTCTAAACTGGTGCTCAGGTCTTAATAGCCTTAAAGACATTGATATCTCTGCCTCCAGTAGTAAAGGGCTAGTTCATGGTGTGAAGTGGAATAGAAATAAGCAACATGTTACCACTAGTAGGTCAAACATTTGTGGGGAATGAGGCTCTGGGTAATTGCATATTGTATATTTTTTCTACAATTTTGTCAGAATGAGAACTATCAAGGAGTTGGTTGGTTGATCCTCTTTTTTGCAAGACAAAGTGGTGATAGAAAGATGAGTTTGGGGCTTCAGAACTACAGCTTAAATGCAGCATAAGTGTCTAATTTTGTCCTGATAGAAAGCCTTATTTCTTGTCAAAAACCAAGCCTCATTTCTTGCCAAAAATCAAGCCTAGAGTCTTATTGTAAACAAAACAAAGCCTGTTGTCATCAAGTCTATTATGACTCACAGTGACCTGATAGGTCAGAATAGAACTGCCCCATAACGTTTCCAAGGACCACCCAGTGGGTTCATACTGCTGCCCTTTTAGTTAGTAGCTGTAGCACTTAACCACTATTACCAACTGGTAGAACCCCTACATTTGGTTCCTCACGTATGGTATAAGGGACACTATGCATCAGAATCGAATCTATGGCAGTGTTTTTTTTTTTTTTTTTTTAATGGTAGGGAAAATCAAATGGAAGCCATGTGAATTGTCTTTACCTAGGAAGATAGTAAACCAAAAGCAATAGTGTATCCCTGGAGTGATGCAGAGATTAGCACCACCATAAAGAACTTGAAGGATTCAAAGGTTGTGATTTACACCACATCACCAGTTGGCACACCTTTTTGGTGACCAGTTGTGCCCACAAGAGTTTGGAGCAAAACCCAGTCATCATCTGTAGATAGCTACTCTCCCTTTTGAGAAATATGTTTTGGCTTATTCCTGGGCCTTAGCAGAGACTGAACACTTCATCACAGGCCACCAAGTCATCACTATGGGGCCTCAGTTGCCCATCAGGAAATTGGTATTTTCAGATCTGTACAGTCAAAAGCGCATAGCGACAATCCATCATTAAATGGAAATGGGTGTTTCTTACCATGAGTTGACTAAGGAAAAGAAAACCTGTGCCTGATTTATAGATGGTTCTGTACAATATGCTGGAACTTCTTGAAGGTGAATGGTGCGAGCATTACAGCCCCCTTTCTAAGACCTCTCTGAAGTATAGTAGTAACGCAAAATCCTCCCAAACGACAGGACTTCAAGCAGGACACCTGGTTGTTCACTCTGTGAAGGAGAAATGGCAAGATGTGTCACTGTATACTGTATTATGGGTTATGGACAGTGGTTTGGCTGAATGGTCAGGGACTTGCAAGGAACGTGATTGCCAATGGGTAGTATGCGGATAGACCTTTCTGAACAGGCCCAAAAGTGTCTTATGCTAATGCCTACCAAAGGATGACATCTGCCAGCAGCAGAGACCAACACTGATTCTCCAACACAGCACCATTCTTGGAGATGATCAACTAACAACCAGGTGGCAGGTTGATTACATTGGACTGCTTCCATCATGGGATAGCTGTTTACTTTGAATAAGAATCTGCCTTCCCTGAACACAATGCAGCTGTTAAAACTACCGTCCATGGGCTGACAGAATGTATCATCCACCATCAGAGTATCCTACACAGCATCACTTAGGATCAAGGGAATCACTTTATAGCAAATGAAATATAACAACGGCACATGAACATGGAATTCACTGGTCTTGCTATGTTCCCTATCATCCTGAAGCAGCTAGTTGGATAGAATGGTGGCATGGCCTTCTAAAGAAACCATTATGGAGTCAGCTAGGGGTAATACTTTGCAGGGTTGGGGGAATGCTCTCTAGGTAATTGTAGGTGCTCTTAACCAGCACAGTGGCTATTTCCAGAATAAAAAAGAACTTATGCTAAGGACAGAAACAATCAATAACTAGATGACTCGACGGCACTTGGCTGGCAATCACACCTTCCACAGTCTAAAACCAAAGAGCAAGACACTGTTTATGTCCATAAAAGCAATGATTTTCCATTGCTGCATTGGGTGCATTTGGTTTCTTCTTATTTCAAGTTGAAGCTGGCAGCGTCACATTCCAGAACAAGACAGGAATGACATGCTTTTGCTCTATTGTTCTCAGATGACAGAAACATCACACTAAGTGACAATGACAAAAATAAAACAAATTTGTTTGTCTTAGAGACATTCTTTATGGGTAGTGTTGTGAAGGATGAGAGATTAGATCACTTAACTGTGTTGATGCAGAACTGTACACAGACAAAGAGGTAGATGCTGAACAGAAAAAGAACGTACTGCATTGTCCAAATCAGGAAAGGTGTATGTCAGGGTTATAGCCTTTTACCATACTTATTCAATCTGTGATCTGAGCAAATATTCTGAGAAGCTGGACTACATGAAGAAGAACGATACACTACATGAAGAAGAATATGGCATCAGAATTAGAGGAAACGTTATTAATGGCTTGCAATATGCAGATGACCCAACCTTACTGGCTAAAAGTGAAGAAGGCTTGAAACACTGATGAAGAGCAAACACAAACTATAACCTTTAGAATGGATTACATCTCAACATTGATAAAACAAAAATTCTGACAATTGGACCGATAAGCAACATGATGATAAATTGAGAAAATCCTGAAGCTGTGAAGGATTTTTTTTTTTTTTTTAACTTGGATTCGCAATCAAAGCCCAAGTGAAGCATCAGTCAAGAAATCAAATAACACACTGCATTTGGGAAAATTGGCTGCGAAAGTCCTCCCTAAAGTGTTAAAAAAAAAAAAAAAAGGTATCACTTTGAGGACTTAGGCATCCTTGACACATGATATTTTTACTTACCTCATACATATGGAAAAGCTAGACAGTGTAGAAGGAAGATCAAAGGACTGACGTGTTGGAATTAGGGAACTGGTAAACAATACTGAGTATACTGTGCAGTCAGAAGAATGAACAAATCTGTCTTCTAAGAAGTACAGCCAGAGTGTCCTTTAGAAGCTAGGATGGTGAGCCTTCCTCTCATGTACTTTATTTTCAGGAGGGACTAGACTCTGAAGAAGGACGTCATGTTTAGTAAAACGCAAGGTCAGCAAAAGGTACGACTCTATGAGACGACTTAACATCGTGGTTGCCTTAATGGGCTGAGGCACAGCAAGGATTATGATTATGGCGCTGGACCAGATAGTATTTCGTTCTGTTGTTCATAAGGCTGATGTGAGTTGGAACTGACTGGATAGCACCTAACGAGAAATAACATTCTTTAGTTGAGTGAGGCCCAAATATTTCAGAAAGGGTCTGTGGTCTTCTGTACATTGTGGGTGCTTTGCTCTGTGCTCTTGATCCATAGCAATCACTATCTATTAATCAAGGTTCCCAAGACACAGTGCTAAAATTGCAACCTCCTAAGGTCCATTCGTCAGGTGGGATATAGGTCCCTGCTACTTAAGAAATTGCTTCCTCTAAAAATACCACTTTTTCTGTCTTTGGGAAGTTGTTTTTCTCCATTTTTATCACTGCTGTCCTATTCTGGCATACTAAAAGCTTTTTTCCTGCTATTATGAGGATGCTCCAGTTTAATTTCTCAAAGATACCTCCGTGGCAAACAAAAAAATTAATACTTAGCCCTTCTGCTTGGAGTGGGAAAAGACTTGATCTTCAAACTCTAAAATTCAGTTCCTTTCTAGCTAGAGAAAGAAGAGAAACATGTTACATATTCAGTTCCATGTAAGGTTCCTTTAACGGTGAGAATAGGACGGAAATTAAAAGTTCTGTGAGTTGTCTTGCTATACCTGTTTTTAACATCTTCTCTTTCTTGTGGACACACTGGTGGCTTAGCTGAAATTTTAGCACTACATCTTGCGAGGCTTGACTGAAGTCTTTGAGTCTCAAGTTGGCACAGAAAATGAAGACAGATGATTCTAATAGGCCATGATTACTACACAGCTACTAATCAAAAAAGTCTGGTAGTTCAAATCCACCAGGTGCTCCTTGGAGACTCTATGGGGCAGTTCCACTTTGTTTTATAGGGTTTTGTGAGTCGTCATTGACTTGATATCAACAGCTTTGTTTTGTTTTTTAATTTTCTTTCTGTTACACAGAAGATAACTCTGGCCTCATTTAAATTGTTTTCATTCATATTTACTAATAGAAGTAGTTGTGATGAAGTATGGATGGTGAGACATTTTCCCTTCCTTTTTCATAAATGTGATTGTGCACAATTATTTTTATTTTTTCCACTGGGTTTTAGGTGAAAATGTACACACATACATTTATTTTTGCATCTGAATGTAAGTAGGGACATTTCATCTTGATATAGCCCCTTTCTGTGAATTTAATTTTTCTTGCACAGACTTAGTGGCTTGGCAAAGGAATAAAATTAGAGTTAATCTGATGGAGTTCTAACACTGCCTAATTCTTTTTGAGAGGTTTTGTTTTCAAGCTTCAGAGAGATGTGCAAGAAAAAATTTAATAAAATAATCAGTAGGGATTAAACAACGAGGGGGAAAATTTGGGAAATAAAATCATAACACCAAATAGGAAATGTTCCAAAAGTTTTGATGAAAAAGCAGAATAATTATTCAAAGGCCTTTTTTTTTTTTTTTTTTTTTTTTTTAAATATGGACTAACACTCAAATATGGGAAAACAATGAGTTCAAAAAAAGAGATATTTTTGTGTGTTTCAAAAAAGGAAACTCATAAGATTATATATAGGATGAGTTAGACTATCCTTTCTCTGTATTTATAACCCATCAGCTAGACTTTTATTGTGAGTATATCATAATTCAACTGCACGTCACTCTTTCTGATCCACTGTCCGTGCCCAGTCAATGCCGGTGAAATAGGAGGTATTTTCTAACTCATCTTTTGTTTTTAGTCCTTGTTAATGGATTTGGAAAATGTCACATCTCACCCTCTAAAGTCATCTTCATTATACTTTGGCTTGTAGTAGACATGGCTAACTTTGACATCTTAGAAAATACACAGGAAGTGTAATTTTGATAAGACATTATGTCTTTAAAGAAACCCAGGTGGTACTATGTCTGATAGCTAAAAGGTCAGAAGTTCAAAGCTGCCAGATGCAGCTTGGAAACCTTATGGAGCAGTTCTACTCTGTTCTATAGGGTCGCTGTAAGTTGGAATCAACTCAGTAGCAGTGGGCCATGAGTTTAAAGAGCGTTTGGTGTTCATGGTAGCTTTGAGCTGAATTCCTGAAGCATCCGGCTGCCGATTGTTGGCTTTGAAAGTTCTTTTTTTTCTTATTCTTGTATTCTACGACTTTTTGATCTTAGAAGGAACAGTATGGGAATTCAAATTCTAGTGTTTATTCATTAAAGATGTTTATAAAAAAAGAACTCTCAGAAATTCAAATCACCTTGCCTTAATTCAAATAGGGACAGCATGGATCCTTGAGAAACATTTCGGAATTTTAAAAGAGAATCAACTTAGTCCTAAAAATGCCCAGAGGCTACAGGGAGCAAATTCCTGTTTAATCGAAAATTTTTTCATATTCTGGTTTAAATGTTTAATGTAGCATTTTTATTGTGTCTGCAGCAATCTCTTCCCCCATAATATTTCATATTCTGTGGGCTTCTGTTGTATTTCTGTTTCTATGCAGAAAATTTTTCCAGTGAGTATTTAATTGTCAATACATTATCTTTGAAAGGTACTGAAAATAATCTACCATCTATGTTTTTCAAATGGTTAGTAGGAAGTAGTGATACACAATGGATATTTTAAGGTTGAAGGATTATAATAGTACAACTTTCCCAGCTTTGAAGAATTTAGATAACATATAAAGCTGTGATCACTAGTAAATATGTTGGGAGTTGGAAGCCACTGGGAATTCCTTGGAAAATCTATGAGACAGTTCCGCTCTGTCCAGTAGGATTGCTATAGGTCAGGACTGACTTGATAGCAATGGTTTTTTCTTTCTTTCTTTTTTTTAAATGGGTCTCATTTTGATATAGTTCTATAAAGACTTTTCTGTTCATTGTTTTTCAGAGGGAATTATTTAGAGGGAATTAAGATAAGTAATGTCAGAATTTTGTTCCTCAAAAGCATTACAGTTTGTGACAGAGCTGGGCAAACAAAGAAATAAGCACAATAGACTAAGTGACTCCTATTGGATTGATTTTCCTACAGATAAGAATTACAAACTTGAACAAAATTAAAAATAAAAACAAAGACAAAATTTGAAGGTGCCAGACAGCAGATAAACACAAGCAGATGGAAAAGAGACTTGACTTAGAGGAAAAAATAACCTAGGAGTTTCTTATTTTCCTGATTTCTACCCTGCCAGCAGACTCCAAGAACACCCTGGTGGAGGTGTAGTTCAGTGCTATGGCTGCAGTATCTTACGGGGTTGTTATGAGTTACAGTTGACTCCAGGACACAGGGTTTTTAGTAGAACTTACCCCACACTCACTGCTGCTGAGTCAATTCCAACTCATAGGAGCATCTGATGGGTTCGAACTGCTGCCCTTTCCATTAGCAGCTGTGGCACTTACCCGCTACACCACCAATCTGCCCTAAGTCTCCCATAGAAAACACATTGTGTTTGGGGCTGGTAAAATCAGAATGTTTAGGAGCAGTCATCGCAAAGTAAGGATAAAAATGCCTGAGAAGAGAGATCTAGAGAGGTGGAGCCCAATGAGCTTGCTTTAATCAGTCCCACTAAGTGTAACTGAAATGAAATTTATGTTTCTGATGTTGTTATTTTCAAGAGCCATGCAGGTAAGTTCTGTTTAATATATAAGCTTGAATTCCAGGCCTTGGAAGAGTGCCTGGCACATAGCGAGTCCTAATCGCAGTCCAAATTCTAGTGCTCTTACCAACGCTATACCAATACTAAATGAAGGTAATGTGATAACTAATTAAAAATGTTGTGGTCAGGTCTTTCTGACTCATAGTGATTCCATTTGTGTGAGGTGAGTGCTGTGCTCTGCAGGGTTTAGAACAGCTGAATTTTGGGGGGAAATAGATTGCCAAGCCTTTCTTTTGCAGTGCCTTTGAGTAGAATTGAACCTTCAATCTTTTGGTTAGCAGCTGGGCGTATTCACTGTTTGCATACTAGATAACATAATAAATACATACTATGTCTTTACAATGAAAAATAGATCAATAGACATTATCCATCTGACCAAAAGGAAAGCAAAAAAACATTTTAACAACAAAAAGAAAATAACAGAATAACATATCAGCTCTATAATAGAGTGCTGTGTAGACATGGATATGGATCCAAGCAACTTTACTGGAGGCTGGGTGAAAAGTGACTTTTGGGCTGGACTTCTAAGGAGGAGTAGACTTATACCTGGCAAAGTGAGAATTCTAAAAGAGAAAGAAGGATTGATGCAAAAAGAGATGTAGTGTGCAGTGGCTAGAGTTCAGGGGAAGTTCAAGAGTAGGAGGCAAGAGAGAAGCACACCTCTATTTGTGATAAGGAGTTTGGAGAAAGTAAGAATTTTAGTGAAACAAAGGTCCCAGAAAGATGACTTCACCAGGAGTAGATGTGAAGAGAAATACTGAATCTGTGGTTGTGTATATGCTTCAGGGGCTTTTCCTGTGTTTCTTTTGATATAACAATTATGCAATCCCAAACCAAACCAAACTAAACTTGTTGCTGCTAGATGATTCTGACTCATAGTAGCCCTACAGGACAAAGCAGAACTATCTTATGAGGCCTCTGAGGAGTGGCTGGTGGATTGGAACTGCTGATCTTCTGGCTAGCAGCCATAGCTCTTAACTACTATACCATCAGGGCTCCAAATAGTGCTGTCTAAAGTATATGTCTCTTTCTCTTATCAAATACACTCAAAACGTTATGCCAACTTTTTTTTGTTTTGTTTTGTTTAACTATTAAAGAACTCTACATCTCATTTATTCTTCTTTTTTTTCCCCCACTTCTCTCTGACTACCCTGGTCCAAGCAAGCTATGATTTGGTTATAATTCATGGGATCACTGCAGGAGCGTCTATACATCTGTTCTGACGCTACTCTAATGCCTTATCCCTATAGAAGTCAGAGTAGCTTTTAAAAATGTATATATGCTCATATTACTTTTCTCTTAAACTCTCTGATGACCTGTCTTCATTTATGGAGTAGTGAATTATCTAGAAATCACTAGCACAGCCTTAAATAAAGAAAAACAGAGAATCAAAACCGCTATGTATTTTCACTGTAGAATCCTACGGAGTTGGTTTCAGCAAATAAATAGTATCTACCAGTATCAATGGGGAGATGTCGTGAAAACAATGTTGAATGAAAAAAGAAACAAGTTGTGAAAAGATACTTATGTTGATGTAGATTAAAAATATATAAAAGCGTTACTGGGTATTATTTATATACTTACCCATCGACTAAACAAACTGAAAACTGGTTAAAAAGATAGTGTGTCTTTGTCAGAAAAGGACATTAATTTGTTTTTAACTTTTTTAGCAAAATACACAAAACATGTGGCAAAATATTAATACTCATTCTATGTGATCAATAGCTGTATAAATGTTATGTTAGTTTCTGTTTTTAATTGCTTTGAAATAGCTTACAAGTAAACAATGAGACAGAATTAAACAAAAGAAAACATGACTAATAGACAACACTGTGAGAAACTATTATTTCTATGAAAATCAATCAGTGCTGTGATGCCAGGTAAGAAAGTGGAGGAAAGAGCAATCCTTATGGAAATGTCAAGTGGTACACATACTTTATAGAGAACTTGGTTATATTACAAAGCTTTCCTGTGTTACAAAACCACTTCTCTCAGTGGTTCTCAAAGCTGTGGTCTTTGGGCCACTTTGCCATCTCAAAAATCCAATACCCCGAAGACTTTCCATCTATGTGGATTTTATATGTTAATATTTTCCACATTATTAAATAAGAATACCCCCGAGCACACATTCTATTAGCCATCAGGACAGTGATATCATCACGTGTCTGGTAAAACAAACAAACAAACAAACCAACCTACTGCTGTTGAGTCGGGTTCAACTCACAGCAACCTTAGAGGTCAAAGTAGAATAGCCCCACAGTTTCCAAGGAGCACCTGGAGGATTTGAACCGCTGGTCTCTTGGTTAGCAGATGTAGCACTTAATCCACTATGCAACCAAGCCTCTGAAAAACTCTGCTAGCCTCTCCTAAGTGAGAACCAAAAGGCAGATAATGCCTCAACATTATTATGAAAAGAGTTTTGATCTTTCAAACTTCCTGAAAAGCCATCAGCCTCTCCCCCACCCCCCGTGTCTGTGTGTCACACTTTGAGATCCAATGAGCTAGAGAACATCTTGCATGGATGCATCAGGCTACATGTGTGAGAGTATCATTGGAGAACTGTTTGCAGAAGCAGACATTTGAGCAAAGCTAAAATATTCAATGATATGTGAAAGGATAAATAAATTATAGCATATTTTATATTAAAAGCTTATGCAGGAATTGAAATGCATTTCTTACAGTTCTATGGAAACCCTGATGATATAGTAGTTAAGTGCTACATCTGCTAACCAAAAGGTGGGCAGTTCAAATCCTCCAGGTGCTCCTGGGAAACTCTGTGGAGCAGTCCTATTCTGCCCTATGGGATTGCTATGACTCAGAATTGATTTGATGGCCCTGGCTTTTGGTTTGGTGTCGTTCTATATACCAGTTGTTTACCACTTTACAAGTTTCAAAAGTGAAAAGTTTCAAAAAGTGAAAAGTTTCAAAAGTGAAAAAAAAATCACTTGCCAAGGACTGATATATATTACATATTTTATATACATTACATATTATATATATAATGTTACATATATATGAAAATATAACATATATTACATAAATATTACAGAATATATTATCCTTCACATAAAATTTTAAAATTATACCAAACTATACTTTGGACATGTTATCAGGAGGGTTCAGTCCCTGGAATGACGGTCCAGCCAAATTGCTACAACGATTTCTGGGGGAACACAACTCAATACATCACAGAAGCATTGATGGAAAGAAGGATGTAGCACTCAGTGGCTAGAGTTCAAGGGAAAATCAAGGACGGGAGGAAGGAGAAAGGCCAATCTGTATCTGTGATAAGGTCAGAGAGTAAGTAGCGAAGTAGAGGGTCAGAGAAAAAGAGGGAGACCCTCAGCAAGACAGATTGATGCAGTGGCATTGTGAGCATGGCACAGGACAGGTAGGGCTTTGTTCTGTTGTCACGGGGGGTTGCTGTGACCTGAAATGCACTAGACGGGGACCTAGCAACAGCAACACAGTGTATATAGCGTATATTTATGGGCATATGTATGTGTGTATACATATGTATATCTATGTGTGTAGGGGTGTGTGTGTGTGTGTGTACACATTTAAACACCTGGAAGGGTAGATATCAAATTGTGTTTGCCAGTTTGTGTTTACTAGGCTGAGAGAAAAATAAGAAATGGTGGTGGGAGGCTAGTTTAAATTCAAATGTAAAAACATCATTTTATTGTCAAAAATTCAAAGGAGAATAAAAGCTGTCAATTTGCCAGTAGGAGTTGTGTATCTATTTCCAGTAAGAAGTCTAAGAAAACAGCCTTGTATTTTTACAGCATTGCCAAGCCATTAGGTAAATACATATATACTGCATCTTCCTGCAACTTTGGAATACCATTTTTCAATGGAAACATTATTATAATGAAAAATTAATTCAAAGTATTTTCCAGAGGTTGCTTAAAATTTTATATCTGATGTAATAAACCTTTAACTTCTTGATTTTCTTTGTAAAAATTTCATAGGTAATTTGTGATGCTTTTCCTGGGAAAGAATGCAACAGATCAAGCTCACCATCTTATTGAGTTGATATTAAAAACATTTATCTTAAAAGTAACCTTTCGTCTGTTTACCCAATGAGCTGCTAATCTGAAGAAAATCAGATTAGCTCCATCCAGAGTTAGGGTCAGTTTAGTGGAGACCAAGTTTGTTTTTCACTGAATAGGCAGAACTGCTTCTCTCTTTATTACACTTAAGTTCTTTCTCTCATTCTTTATATACTCCAGGTCCAATGTAATCAGTTTAATGAGATTGATCTTAAAATGAATGGCAGGGATGGTGAGAGCCACTATTGTAGAGTAGATCATATCCCCTTATGAAATATTTATTTCACTGGTTACCAATACCTCTCACTTGTCACATGTTTGAACAAAACTGGCAATTAGTGAAACCATTGCAATCCTTCAGCAATAATGCTAACAATAGGGAGAACCCACATAGACGGAATTAGCTTAAAACATGTGACATGACATTGGAGATAAAGTAAACGTATATTAAAGACTTTCCAAAGACTAGTTATTATTACTTTTTTTCTTGTGGAAAAGTAAACAGTTCAAGCCTCTCATCCCTGTGAAAGCCAATCTTTCTGTTTGTCAGGGGCACCGAGAGGAATTATAAGCATGTTTTAGACATTCATTTTAAAAACTCAGTTCATCTCTGACAGACAAATTGCTTGTTGAGTGCAGAGAAATCCACGTGACAAATAATGACCCCTTGAGTTTCACAGTCCCTCTTCTGCCGATCTCACTGTGCTACTCTTAGAAGGAGTTTCTGAAAAATGCTTTGCACTTAAAGGATATTTTTCTTGTGATGGAAACATTGATTTGCTTCCCTGATCACCATTAAAAAATAGTAAAATAAATACACATTGAAAGTCCTTTAAGGATGGCTACACCATTGGTACGTATCATCTATTTCAGAACCCTGCTTGCTCCATTTGTATTCCTTACTTTAACTAAGCGTCAGCAGGCATCCGTCTACCAGTGGCCCAGCAGTATAACCAAAAGAGCTGTTTCTCTTGGTTGGTTTGCTTTCTGTCTTGTGGCATTTGCTTTCTGAAGGATTATTAAAAGGAAAAAAAAAAAAAAAAGAAGGAAAGAAATCAGATTGCAGGACATACAATCAGAAAAAATGGATTAAACAAACAAGCTTTATGGTTCCGGAGGCTTTCTTATGTTTGATGTAAAGAAATTTCACCTTCCTCTCAGTACTGGCAATGACTTCAGTGATGACACGCCATGAATATGTTTTACTTGGTGGTCAGGCCTCGTATGACATTTCATGGGGTCATGCTACAAAGATTAGTCATAACATTTAAAGCATCTAAGAAGAGAGCAACCAGAAAAGTAAGGGGTTCAGAATTCACATCCTGTTTGCATCCTGTAATGGTTCTAGGCATAGGTACTGCAAGGGAGAAAGATATCCCCCTGGTAAAAACCCAGTGCCGCCAAGTCAGGTCTGACTCATGGCAACCCCAGAGGCCAGAGTAGAACCGCCCCAATGTGATATAGTGAAATTAAGATTTAGAGGTTAAATGTGGGATACAGGGACACACCAATGTCAGTCAATTTCAGAGCATGGGTTACCTTCATGTATGCAGGAAAACAAACAACAGTTGCCTCAGAACTGATTCTGACTCACTGGACTATGTGTGTCAGAGTAGAATCGTGCTCCGTTGTGTTTTCACTGCCTGATTGTTTGGAAGTAAATCACCAGACCTTTCCACTGAGGCACCTCTTTGTGGAATGGAACCTCAACTCCATCAGTTATTATCTGAACACATTAACCATTTACACCACCCAGGGACTCCTCCTGCATGTATCCCAGATAAAAACTGGTTCCAAGGATCCTAAAAGAGACCTCTGTAGTAGCCAGCACTGTATTATTACCTGGATGATCATTTTAAGAGTAGATACCTGCAAAATCCTTTTATTGTACTTCTGTTATTGCATATCTAGTCTTTCATTACTTCATGTATTTTATCATTTATTGAACAAATATTAACATACAAGTCCCTATAATCTAATTGTTGAAAAGCTGCAGAAATAGAGGATAACATATTTGAAAAGTTAGTTCTCTTTTCATAAAGACTCTCCTGAACTGCATGTGGAGGCCTGGTGTTACAGTGCTTAAGATTCAGGCTTCTAAACCACAAAGTAGACAGTCTGAATCTACCAACTTCTCCTTGGAAGCCCTAGGGGTCAGTTCCACTCTGTTCTATACGGTTGCTATGAGTTGGAATCCACTGAAAGGCAGTGAGTTTTGTAGTGTGTGTTGGGGGTGGCTAACTAGAAAATTAATAAGTAAAAATAAGCATATAAGGTGGTTTATGATTGTAACAGGTGTTATGATGAAACTTCTATAAAAATTCAAAAAATTATGTGATAGGTCCTGACTACTATTAACAGACAGGAAATAAATGCTGTGGACAGAACATTTAAGTTAAAATGTGAATGCAGACAATATGAGGGCAAAGGATTTCTGGAAGCAGAAAGAGTAAGTGTAAGTGATGCTTTGTGTTTTAGAAACAAACATATTCCCAGCATCACTGAATACAGCAGGTAAGGAAGAAACTGATAAAGTGTAGCAGTGGACAGGGGCAAAATTATGTAAGGTGACGGTTTGAATCTTTGCCTGTTAGAATTATATGTGGAGATTTTCAAATCTCTGGGGTGTAGGACCAACACACTGCGAAGATCTCTATATAATTCACTGAGCAGGTGAGGTTAAAAAGCACTCAGGTAGGCCATATGCTGAGATTTCATTCCTGGTAGAGATATGAAAGGGAAGTTTTAAGAAGAGAAGGTGACATAACACATTTCACATTCAAACAACATTATGGAAGAGTTCAAGTTTCATTATTGGCAGGATTTACCCTTCAGCAGTAATCAGAAATCTGGACAAAATATTTTAATAAATAGATAAAGGCACTGAAGAGAACAACAAAAGCAAGTATACAATAGACACAATGTGACTAAATATATATAGATAAGAGGACTGCCAATTAAGTTCATGAACTCATCCTAGAAAAAGTGCTACATACTTCACCACCGAATATCACTGAGATCACATTGCAAGTACTCCTCTTGGAAAGCTATGCATCAATGCCAGTGCTTGGTCCACCCTTCAAAGCAATTTTGGAGCTATTTCTGGAATGGCCATTGTGCATGGCTGCAAGTTCACAAACTTAATTGTACAGTTGTCTGTGAGGGAGTTTTTAGGCAGTAAACAAATAGCTGTATTGGAACACACTCCCTGCTCAGCTGATCTGGTCCCCAATGGCTTTTTTCTTTATGTGGAGATAAAGTAAATATGGAAAGAAAGACATTTGGATGACATTCAGGACATCAAGGGTAATCTGATGGAGGCTCTGATGGCCATTCCAGAGAAAGAATTCTAAAATTGCTTTGAAGGGTGGTCTAGGCACAGGTGTCAATGCAGAGCTTCCCAAGGGGAGGACTTCGAAGTGATATTCAGCAGTGAGATACATGGTACTTTTTCTAGGATTAATTCGCCAACTTAACTGTCAGACACATATACTGACAAATTTTTTCTCTTCTGTTCTTGTGTAAAACTGGAAGATATCATTGCCTATTTGTCAGGCATTATTTGAAAATTAAATGATCCAAATTCTAGCATACATCTGGCCACACATTGAAAATTGATTAATTCCACTATCCTTGCTAACATCTTTACCAATGCTGTCTAAAAAAAATATAATAAAAGCCACACGTGCAATTTTAGTTTTTCTCATAGTCTTGTGGACAAAATAAAATAAAAAGAAACAAGTAAAGTTAATGTTAATAATGTATTTTATTTAGTCTAACATATTTATGTTACTTCAAAAAGTGATCAACATAAATATTAACAAGGTTTTTATATTTGTATTAAATTTAAATCAACTAAAATGAAACAAAACTGAAAATTTAGTTAATTTAATTCAAAATTTAATTCAAAATGCCCTCTAGAGGGCAGTCCTCCTTTGGCCTCTAGGGTCGCCATGAGTCGGATCTGACTTGACAGCACTTGGCTGGCTGGCTGGCTAAGTCTAGCTCATCATGTTCTCAGCATTTGACAATTCCATGTAGCTGTGATTTTAGATAGTGAAGATCTAGAAGAATATCATTTATGAAAGAAAAATAGATTGATACAGAGAGAAGAAAGTTAGACTGATGCTTAGAGGCTATTGAGAAAGAAAAACATGAGATGGATTTATCAAAAATGATACTGAATGCGGTGTGCAGAGCATAGCATTGCCAATCTGTAGAAGGAGGTGTGTGGGAAAAGTTTGGGGGAACAGGCAGATTAGAGATTAAATATTTAACTGTGTAAACGCTGGGTTTAAGGGATGGTCTCAGAGTAACTCAACATGTATCCTTACCAAGAGAGGACTTATGCTTTTAATAATTATTGTCCTCAGTCCAAACATATATAACAATCTACCCTTTAATTACAACCAGTGATTCTAAATATAACCACAGAGATTAATTGTACCTAATCATATTTCTCCTATAAAAAGATAATGTGTTTTAATCTTATATTTGTATGATATTGACTAGGATTTCCATTTGCTGTCACAGAATTAATAATGAGAAGCCAGATTTTTTAGGATGTCCTTTATGCCAGGCTCTCTGCTCAACGAATTTTCTCATTTGTTCTTTACAATAATTCTCTCAGATTGAATTATATCCCTCCCCTGCTTGGACCACAGGTACAAACATTGCTTGATTTTTCCTCTATGTTGTAAATTGTCTCTCTGCGATACCAGTGAGGGAGGATGGATACCAGCTGTGTTGGTGAGACAGGACACAGTCTAAATGATTGAATTGTATTTTGGGGCAATTCTTAAGATTTAAAAGTGATAAGTGAGCAGAGAGACAGGGGAGTTCATACCACCAAGAAAGTGGCACTGTGAGCAGAGTGTGTCTTTTGGACCTGGGGTCACTGTGCCTGAGAAGCTCCTGGACCAGGGGAAGACTGAGAATAAAGATCTTACTCCAAAGCCTATGGAGAGAGAAAGGTTTACCCTGGATCTGACAGCCTGAATTTGAACTTTTAACCTATTTTACTATGAGGGAATCCATTTCTCTTTGCTAAAGCCGTCCACTTGTGGCATTTTGTGTTAGACTAGCGCTAGATAACTGAGGCAATAACCCATTAAAGTTATTTGAGAGGAAAACTTGGTGTGTTCACCAGCCTGACAGTAGGCTCTCCTCAGATCTGAGGCTGAGCATCCTTTCTCCCCTGCTGTCTGTCAATTATCAGGTTCAATCTTGCTGTAATCATTGTTTTGTTTGCTCTTCTAGATGCAACATCCTCCCTGCCATGATGACCATACTGCATCAATCTTTCATTTTTGGAAAAGCAATTTGGAGTTACCTAGAATGCTGCTAAAAGTCACAGTAAGCATGTATGTGAATGCTTGTCACGTGCACTGGGCCTCACTAGGCGTGCTGAGGATAGTATTCCTCCCACATGTCAGAATTTCTAAAGTTATAGTTGTGGTCATAGTATGACATGATCCATACATCCTTCTGGAAAATAAAGTGTAGCTTTTGATTTTAGAACTACCAAACTTCGAGTTTGAAAAGCATTGCCCAGGACTTTACCTATTGTAAAAAAATGTATAAAAATGATTACAAGGGTAAATGGATGTAATTAACTCCTTTCTATTGAGAATAAGCTGAAAGCCAGTGAGTGATACCAGCTAAGCAGCAACCTATAATCAAGGTAGATTTGAGGAATTCATATTTAAACACAAATTAGGGAAAGCAAATAAATGTCAAATGCATGGCATGTGACTAAAGAAATCTGACGTGGGTTAGCAGAAATAACTGAAAAGCAGTGATAACATTATAATCAGGATGTCAACAGAGATAAGTGCCATTTATGCAGGTAAGAGGAAGCGAGATGACAGGTGGCAAAAATATTCACGTGCCTAAATGTCATTTGGTAATGAGCAGTTTTTGACATCTTTACTCAGAATCAGAGCTAAGATTTTGTTCAGTGCACTTTATGAAATTTAAAAATAACATGGATACATCTCTCTTGTGATCCAACTTTTTTCACATATTTATCTTTTCTTCTTAAGTGGTTTGTGCTTTCCAATGGACTCGGGATACTCTGCAGTCTGTTTTTTGTTCCTCATAGCAGTGACTAAAAGATGTTGATTTCAGGGCCTTGAGGAAAAAGACAGTGACTATAATGGTGTAAACTATACATACTAATAACTTCCTATCACCATGGATGACCACTACTATAAATAGTATATGGTCCAAAAAGCCAAACCAAACTCATGGTCACTGAGTGGATTCAAACTCCTATCAACCGTACAAGACAGAGTACAACTACCTCATAGTATTTCCAAGGAGTGGTTGGTGGGCTTGAACTGCCTTCTTGTTTTTTGGTTAACAACCTATTATAAACCACTTTACCACAAGGACTCTGGTGTATGATGAATGAAACCAAACTTTTTGTCATTGAGGCAATTTCTATTCAGAGTAATGGAACCAAACTCCAAAAAACCCAAACCTATTGCTGTCGAGTTGATCTTGACTCATGGCAACAGAGTAAAACTGCCCAACAGAGTTTCCAAGGAGCACCTGGCGGACTTGACTGCTGACCTTTTGGTTAGCAGCCAAAGCACGTGACCACCATGCCACCAGGGTTTCTAGTGGTGGAAAAGGCTGAGTAAAATAGTGACCACAGCTTGAGCATAACTTGCACTGTTTGTTTCGTAATTCTGCCTCCAAGCAGGGGTCCATTGTCTCCTTCAGTTTCTCTCAAGTTTGAGAATTAATCTATGCTCTCATTAGGACTGTGGAAAAACAAGTGATAATAACCTAGAAAACCATAAAAGAAAAACAGAGTAATCCACCTTGGTCCAGCAACTTATATGGTGGCCAGATCACCTCTGGGCCCATAATATCAGTTAAGACATCGACACATCTGGGAGGAGACCACTGTGACGACAAAAAAGGAGAATTAACCTTCTACAGATTCCCAGGACTCATAAAACCTTATCTCCTTTTCCTATAAAACCTCCATGTGGCTTCCATTTGAGAGAGGCATATTTTTAGAATAATGAGCCCGTCAGTAGGCTAGGCACTGGTGGAGGTGTGCAGAGCCCCAAGGGGAGTACTGCGAAGGTGAATGATATTCAGCAATGAGGCATACAGCACTTTTTCTAGGATGAGTTCTCAAACTTAATTGTCAGAACTTGTCCCACAACAACTCTGGTGGACATTCTAGAAAAAGAGTTCCAAAATTGCTTTGAAGGGTGGTCTAGGAGAGGATGCCAGTGCCCAGCTTCCTAAAGGGAGTACTTTGAAGGTGACCACAGCGATATTTAGCAGTTAGGTATGTAGCACTTTTTCTAGGACAAGTTTGCCTACCAGTAGGCAACATTTTGCTTCTTGTCTCCCCACTGTCTCAAAGGTTGGCTGTCTCCGGCAGGCTGTATGAACTCCGCTTATGTTTGTGTTCACAGCAATGCTACAGGACCGAGTAGAACTGCCCTGTAGGATTTCCAGGGAGTGCCTGGTGGATTTAAATCTTTCGGTTAGCAGCTGTGTCTTTTAACCACTGTACCACCAGGTTTTTTACAAGTATTAGCACCTTGAAACCTCACCACTAGCCTATGAAGTGGATGTTATTATTAAGTCTGTTTTTGAGATGAGGGAAATCAGGTGAAATGAAGTTAAGTTTTCTGTTGAATGCTGTATCTTCAGTGAATGGGCTATGTACTCAGGTAGGCTGTGCCAGGATACTGAATTTTTATTACTACCACACATCACTTTACATACTTATCACGAGGTTTCAAGATGCTGATACATGTAAGTAAAAAAAAAAAGGAAAACTTAGAACATATTTGGTTGATAGTAAACACTCAAGGGAGCCCTAGTGGAGCAGTGGTTAAGAGCTATGGCTGCGAAACAAAAGGTTGGCAGTTTGAACTCACCAGCCACTCCTTGGACTGTTCTACTCTGTCCTGTCGAGTCTGTGACTCAGAATCAACTCAACAGCAACTGGCTTTAAACATCCCCAAACTGTTAATTGTTGTTACTATTATTTGCATTGTCACTGTTTAAGTGGGAAATAGAAAGCCAAAATTTACTCATAAACCGGTATCCTAAGGCTATACAGCCTACAGTGGTTTATATGGTCTGCAGAAGTAATTAAGAGAGCTAGCCTTACTTCAGGCAGACCTGGGATCCAGTTCTGGCTCCTTTCCTCTTTCTGTATGGGATTCTATTTATAACCCTTGGATCCTATCTGGAAAGAGATGATCCATAGACTGGAAGAACCAAGGAAGGTTTCATAAAGAGATTTTTCAAAGGCTTGGGCTGGGTTAGGGCAAGCCAAAGAGAGGGAGTTAAGTACTTGGGAGCATTATGGGCTTTAGCTATAGAGGAAAAGGGAATGAATGGTCAGTGGATGAGAAAGGGAAAGAGGAACTCCACAGTACTGGAACAGCAACAACAAAAAATGCTGGAGAGAATGCAGGAGAAATCGAATTCTTGTGCCCCATTTGTGGGAATATATAACGGTACAAACATCCTCAAAAATGGTACAGTACTTCGTTAGAAAGCTAGAAATAAAAATACCATGTGATCTAGCAATCCAGCTCCGAGGAATATGTCCTAGAGAAATAAGGGATGTCACATTAATAAACATATGTGTATCCATGTTCACTGCAGCATTATTCACAGTGACCAAAAGATGAAAAAAACCCTAAGTGCTCATCATCAGATTAACGGATAAAAAATCTATGGTACATACTGAGGTCTGACAGTTAAGTTCGCAAACTCATCCTAGAAAAAGTGCTGCATACCTCATTGCTGAATACCACTAAGCTCACCATCAGTGTGCTCCCTGTGGGAAGCTGTGCACCAACGCCAGGGCTAATCTACCTTTCAAAGCAATTTTGGAACTCTTTTTCTGGAATGTCCATCAGAGCTGTGTTGAACGTGCTCTGACAATTAATTTGTAGAACTCAAACTAGGAGAAATGCTTTGAAGGGTAGACTAGGCACTGACAGAAGTGGGTAGTGCCCCAAAGGGAGTACTTCGAAAGTGAATGATATTCAGCAATGAGATATATAGCACTTTTTCTAGGATGAGTTCTCAAACTTAATTGTCAGAACTTGTCCCACAACGACTCTGGTGGACATTCTAGAAAAAGAGTTCCAAAATTGCTTTGAAGGGTGGTCTAGGAGAGGGTGTCAGTGCCCAGCTTCCTAAGCGGGGTACTTTGAAGGTGACCACAGTGATAGGTAGCACTGAGGTATGTAGCACTTTTTCTAGGATGAGTTTGCAAGCTTAATTGTACGATGTTGTATACACAACAGAACACTACATAATGATAAAGAACAATGATGAATCTGTGAAGCATCTCATAATATGAATCGTTCTGAAACATAACAATGAATGAAGGGCATTAAGGTGAGTGAAAATGTCAGTCACAGAAGGACAAATATTATATGAGACCACACTCACAAAAAGGTTTACACATAAAAGAAAACCAATCTTGGATGATTACAGGGAGGGAGGATTGGGCAGAGCAAACGCTAAATAGATAATAGATAAGTCATAACTTTGGTGAAGGGTAATACTGTAAGAAGTCAGTACAACTTGACTGAAACAATGTCGTGAAAGCCCCCCAGACACATCTGAGCTCCTCAAGGGACCAGATTGCTGTGTTAGGGGCTGAGGAACATAGATCAGTTGGCATAACATAGTTTATGAAGAAAAAGTCCTACATCCTACTTTGGGGAGTAGCATCTGTGGTCTTAGAAGCTTGTGAACAGCCATCTAAGATACCCCACTGATCTTACCTCATCTGGAGCAAGGGAGACAGATGAAACCAAAGACATAAGGAAATAGTAGTCTAAAGGACTATTGAGCTGCAACTACCACAGCCTTCACCAGACTGAGTCCAGCACAACCAGATGACACCCAGTTACCGTAACACCACTTCTCTGACAGGGATCACGATAGAGTGTCCCAGACAGAGCTAGAGAAAAACGTAGAAAAAAATTCTAACCACAAAAAAGATCAGACTTACTGTTCTGACAGAGATTGGAGAAACTCCAAGAGCCCAGCTCTTAACCCACTTAACCCAGTGCTGAAGTCACTTCTGAGGTTCAGCCTTCAGCAAAAGATTAGACAGGCCTATCAAATAAAACAAGACGAAATGGACACACCAGTCCAGAGGCAAGCACTAGAAGGCAGGAGGGGGCAAGAGAACTGGTAATGGGGAGCCCAGGGTTAAGAAAGTGAGAATGTTGACATATGAGGGGGGCAACCAATGTCACCAAACAGTATGTGTATTAATTATTTAATAACAAAATAATTTCCTTATAAACCTTCATCTAAAGTACAATTAAAAAGAAAAGTAAAATACAGACAGAAAGAAAACACTGCCAGCTCTCTACCAGGACCTCACTTTCCTCCTCACTCCAGACTCCTACCTCCTAACTCCACATCCTACCAATGTCTTTCATTGGTGAGCCCAGGCAGAAGTCAGAAGGAATGAAAGTTTTTTTAAATAATTCTACACTTCTTCCCTGGGCAGAAAACAGAGCACAAAAGGTGGAGTATGAATCTACAAGGACTCAAATCCCAAATCCACTGCTGTTAAATCAGGTTTGACTTATAGTGACCCTTAGAGGTCTAAATAGAACTGCCACATAGAGTTTCCAAGGAGCACCTGGAGAATTGGAACTGCCAACCTCTTGGTTAGCAGATACAGCACTTAACCCAGCATGCTCCAGGGTTTCCTTCTATGAGGACAGACAGAGACTATTCAGCACATTGCTGGAAATCTCAGATCCCCGTATGCACTCAGTCCCTGGACTGGGTCAGCTTTAAGGATGTTTCCAAGACTGATTCTAGTCTTAAACCACAGTGGAGTTTACCTGCTCAGTTAGGTAAGTAATAGTCTGTGAATCCTCACAAAAGAGGAATACAGGATGGATGCTTGAACTCCTGTGAGAAAATCATACTAAATTTAAGTAAGGCATTATAGGCACAATCAAACAATGGTATATATGAATAGAACCCAGTCACAGCCTTTCCAAAAATACATTTTATTGAACATATAAAAAGCAACATAAAAAGCAAACAATCAAAAAAGCAAACAAAGGAAATATCACAAGGAAGCCAAAGAAACAGTTAAGATTTATGGTGAAATTTGGAAATTTCTGCATTCAACAAAGTAGTTCCTTTACTGAGGGATCTCTCAGATCTTTTAGCATGCTAATATCATAAATTCCAGGGTGGTTGAGTGGACATAGTTCTCTAAGTGTAATATATATGACAACAACAACGCATCTTGAGATGTACATGTCTGTCAAATTTCCCTGTGTTGTAGTCTGATGCTCTTGAGTTGGTACCAACGCATAGTGATGCCATACACAACGGACTGAAACACTGCCTAGTCCTGCACCGTCCTCACAATCACTGCGATTCTTGAGCCCACCTTGCAGCCATTATGTCAGTCCATCTCATTAAGGGTCAACTTCTTTTTCTCTAATCCTCTGCTTTACCAAGTTTGATGTCCTCTTCAGGGACTGGTCCCTCCTAATAACATACCCAAAGTAGATGAGATGAAGTCTTACCATCCTCAGTTCTAACGAACATTCTGGTTGTACTTCTTCCAAAGCAGATCTGCTTGTGCTTCCAGCAGTCCATGGTGTATATAATATATTTTTTGTGAACATCACAGTTGAAAGCCATCAGTTCTTTCCTGGTTTTCCTTGTTCATTGTCTAGCTTTGACATCAAATGAGATGTGTGAAAGCACTGTGGCTCAATCAGACTGCACCTTAGTACTTAGAGACATCTTAGTTTTTAACACTGTAAAAAGATCTTTAAGATCTTTTACCACAGATTTGCCCAATGACCTGCATTGTTTGACTTGTTAACTGTTGCTTCCATGGACATTGATTGAAAAAACAACTAAGATGAAATCCTTGGTCCAGGTGTGAAGATTTTTGTTTTCCTTATGTTGAGCTATAATGCGTAATGACAGCTGTAGTCTTTGATATTTATCAGTAAGTGTTTCAAGTCTTCTGCACGTTCACAAATACGTTTGTGCCATCTGCATAGCATAGGTTGTTAACAAGACTTCCTCCAATCCTGACGCAATGTTCTTCTTCATATAGTTCAGTTTTTCAGACTGTTTCTTAAACGTAAAGATTGAATAGGTATGGTGAAAGGATGCAGCCATGAAAGGTAAACTTTCCTTATTTTAACATATGCACTGTCTCCTTGTTCTGTTCAAACAACTACCTTTTGGAGTATGTACAGGGTCCTCACGAATATAAATACACATTTTGGAATTTGCAGTCTTCACAATGTTATTTAAAATTTGTTACAATCCACACAGTCATATATATTTGCATAGCCCGTAAAACACAGGAAAACATCTTCCTGGATGTTCTCTGCTTTCAGCCAGGGTCCATCTGACATCATCAGTGAGACCTCTTGTTCAATGTCCTTTTCTAATGCTGCCTTGAACTTATGGCAGTTCTCCATGACGTACTGTTGTGACAACTTTTCAATTATCTTCAGCAAAATTTTACAAGTGTATGATATTAGTTCAATAACTTCTGCATTCTGTGGGATCATGTTTGCATGGACTGGGTAAAAATATGGATTTCTTCCAGTCTGCATCCTTTCACCATTTCTTCCAAATTTCTTGGCACAGATTAGTGAGCAATTCCAGCACTGCATCTGTTTATTGAAACATCTCAATTGGTATTCTGTAAATTTCTGGAGCTATGTTTTTAGCCAGTACCTTCAGTGCAGGTTAGACGTCCTCCTTCAGTACCATGCTTTGGTTGTATGGAAACTTCCGAAGTGATTGAACATTGACTAATTATTTTTATACAATGACTCTGCATCCTTCTTCCGTCTTCTCTTCTTTTGATGCTTCTCTGCATTTTTCATTAATTTCACCAGAGAAAATTTCAATATTGCCATGCAAGCCTTGAATTATTTTCTTGGTTCTTTTGGCTTGAGAAATGCCACACATGTTCTTCCCTTTTAGTTTTGTAACTACAGATATTTGCACATTTCATTGTATTACTTTACTTTGTCATCTCTAGCTGCACTTTCAAGTCTTCTGTTCAGCTCTTTTAATTCCTCATTCATTTCTGCAATTTCCACTAGCTGCTCTACATTCAAGAGAAAGTTTCACAGTTTTCTCTGACATACCTTTTGGGTTTTTCTCTGTTTTCTGCATTTTTAGTGACATTTTGCTTTCTTTACATACAGCGTGCTTGATGTCATCCCACAGTTCATCTGGTATTCTGTCATTACTGTTCAGTGCATCAAATCTATTCTCAAAATAGTCTCTAAATGCAGATGGGATATATTCAAGGTCATATTTTGGCTCTGATGGACTTGGTTTCATTATCTTTAGCTTTAACTTGAGCGTGCATACTTACGTATTGATGGTCTGTTCTACAGTTCACCCCCGGCTTTGTTCTTAGTGATGATGTTCATCTTCTCCATCACCTCTTTCCTCTGAAGTAGTTGATTTGATTCCTATGTATTCCATCTGGCATCATCTATATGGATAGTCACCATTTATGTGGTTGAGAAAAGGTACTTGCAGTAAATAAGTCACTGGACATGCAAAATTCTATCATAGGATATCCAGGGTTGTTTCTATTACCATGGCCATATTTTCCAACTACCTATCCTTCTTCAATTTTCTCTTTTCAATCATCAATGCACCTTGATTGAATGATCAATTTCAAGCTGCAGATGTTGGTTAAAATCTTTCATTTCTTTGTCTTTGGTACAGTGCTCATGCATAAATTTGAATTGTCATATTAACTCTTCTTCCTTGTAGGAATATTGTATTATGCTCTCACTGTCAGCAGTATACTTCAAGATAGATCCTCAAATGCTCCTTTTGATGACGAATGTGACAACATTCCTCTTTAATCTTTCATTTCTAATATAGTACAACATATGATTGCCTAGTTCAAAATGGCCAATTCTAGTCCATTTCAGCTCAGTGATGCCTAGGATATCTGTCCTTGTGTGTTCCACTTCATTTTTGATGACTCACAATTTTCCTAGTCATACATTGCCCATTCCATGTTATTAATGAATATTGAGAATATCCTATTACTAATGGGTATTTGCAATTGCTCTCATATTGACTCACACCACATCAGCAAAAGAAGGCCTGTGAGCTTGTCTTCATCTACATCATTAAGGTAGACTCTACTTTGAGGAGACAACTCTTAGTCATATTTTCAGTAATTTCCAAATTGAGAGACTAATCTTCTGGCACTATGTTGTAAAATGTTCCACTGCTATTCATAAAGTTTTCAGTGGTTAATTTTTTGTAAGTGAAAGCAGAAAAAGTATCCCACCAGGTGCTTCCTCCTAGTATCTTTTAGTCTGGCAGTTCTACTGAAACCTGTCTGCCATGGGTGACTGTGATGGCATTTGAATACTGGTGGCATGGGTTTCAACATTAAAGCAACATGCAAACCACCACAGGACAGCAAACTAACAGATGCCAAGACAGCCAAGTGCCATTGAGTTGGTTAGGTGGTTGAAATTTCTCTTAAAAGCAAAGATGAGATTTTCTCAAAAATACGATTCATGTGTCAATTATAATGAAATAGAGCCTTCACCTACACTTGACAATTTTGAATGTTTATAAAATAAAATATACTGTATAAAATAATATCTATTATTATGTATAATAATCTGTTATTATGTATAAGACATCATAATAAATTATATATCAAGTAGTTATTCTTACCACGAGTCAATTACTCATAATTCAATATAGTTAGATTTTGTTAGAGCTACCTTACTGACTCAACTGTATGCCAGGAGTCACATAGAGTTAAATAGTGATACTATTAGTACTAATTTACAGTGTCATAAAATAAATATTAATATATGAAAGGGAAAGAAAGAAGTGATTTCAAAATAAATCCAAATAGCCAAACATAACTGATGAAAAGTAAAGATAAAGTGAGCTTATTTTTACAGGAAAAAATAAAGTCGGTCATGTTTAGTTGGTCAATGGCATTCGTTCATTTATTTACTCATTCAGTGAATCGGTCAATCATTCAGTTAGCCAGTTAGTCAATGTATTTAAAAAAACAAAAAGGGAATGTTCATTACATGTCAGGGATTTCTAGATGTTAGAACACCGCAAAGAGTGACAGAAAATTGTTCTTGCTCTTAAAAATCTTAACTTACAGGGGTCGTGTGGGAGAGCCGAGCTATACACAATAAACTCTGATAGTTCATCCAGTGGTAAGAGCTCTGAGAAAGGCTGAGGTAGATAAGGAACTGAACCCTACAAGACCGGAAGTACTCTTTTAGGTGTGATGATCACAGAGGACATCTGGAGAGGTTGTGTTCAAGCAGAGGTCTTAGTTACAGAAGCATGTGTGAATGTGAGGCAATAATGTGTACTGGACCCCAGGGCCATACAAAGTACCAGAGACCTAAGGGAGGAGTCTGTTCAGAGACCTTGAGAAAAACAAAGACTGACAATTAAGTTTGCAAATTCATCCTAGAAAAAGTGCTACATACCTGATTGATGGATGTCACTACAGTCACCTTTAAAGTACTCCCTTTGGGAAGCTATGCACTAATGCTAGTGCCTAGTCCACCCTTGAAAGCAATTTTGGAACTCTTTTTCTAGAATGGCCTTCAGAGCTGTTGTTTTATCACCCTTGGTGTTCTGAATGTCATCAAAATGTCTTGTTTTCAATACTTCCTTTATCTTTGAGAAAAGAAAAAAGTCACTGGGGGCCAGAACAGGTAAGTAGGTAGGATGTTCCAATACAGTTATTTGTTTACTGGCTAAAAACTCCCTCACAGACAACTATACAGTTAAGTTTACCAATTAAAATTTCTTTTAATGATATTCTGTCAGTGTTAAACCAACCTAAATAAGTATTTTTTGGATGGTGAATGTGGTTCTTTTTCATTCTTACATATTCTACAATTTTGTCAAACATATTCTCCAATTGTTAGTCATTGCTTAATGTTTTGCAAGAATTCATACCGTGGGCTATATCATGGATTGAATTGTGTCCCCCCCAAGGTAATGTAGCCATGTGGCTGGGCCATGATTCCCAGTATCTTGTGACTGTCCTCCATTTTGTGATTTTGCTGTGCTGTATGGTAACTTATTGAGGTGGGACTGTAAATCCCTTTATAAGATCACCTTCCTGCTCCACTGTAAAGGGAGTTTCCCTGAAGTGTGGCTTGCCCCGCCCTTAATCCTTTCATCCTGCAAGAGATAAAATGAAAGGGAAGCAGGCTGAGAATTGGGAACCTCCTACCATGAAGAAAGCTGCACTGGAGGAAGAGCACGTCCTTCAGACCTGAGGTTCCTGCACCAAAATTCTCCCTGGACAAAGACTGATACAATACTGAACTTTCCTCCAGAGCCGACAAGGGGAAATGCCTTCCTGTGGAGCTGACATCCTGAATTTGGACTTGTAGCCTACCGGACTGTGTAAGAATAAACCTTCCTTTGTTAAAGCTATCCACTCTGTGGTATTTCTGTTAGAGCAGCCTAGCCGACTGAAACAGACTACAAGTCATGCATGTTGACATTTTGTTAGTCATTATCCAAGTACTGTACCACAGTCTTTGACTTTTCCAGAGGTCATCTAGTTTCCTTAGTGAGTAGGATTAGAATCTTACTTTTTGCCCTTAACATGACGGATGTGACAGTTTCCTAACATGGCCCAATTCATCACCTTGCACCTGTATCTTTGACATGTGACATAAGTAGAATCTTGAATAACTCCTGTATGATTGAGCTTGTCTGTTCTTGCTTGTGTCTGTACCATGAGAACCTGCCTGAGTTTACCTCCTGGAGGGTGAGGAATAAGCGGAGCAGAGCTGAATCACTCATGTCACCCAGCCAATGTCAACCTTAATGAAACAACATCCAGCTGCGCCCATTAGTATGAGTGAGCCCAACCAATGTCAACAGAATTACCTAGAAAATGACCACAGACATGTGAGCAGTAAGGACACATTGTTCCATATGATAGAGGTCTTGATGGCTGGTTCTTTGACATGCAGTGATATTTCGAATGGTGCAGGACGGGGTGGTGATTGGTTCTTTTGCACATAGGGTTGCCATGAATCAGAAAAGACTTGGCAACACCTAATAACAACACCTCTTACAATGAACTACACAAAGCAGATATTTATTTGCTTAAGCTGCTTGATACTAAAGCACAACTGAATTAAGTATTACAAACACCCTTTGTATTTTGCAAATGCCAAAAAAGAAAAATTCATTGCTGTTGTAGCTTCTGGGGTGTGTCTACATTTCTTAGGTACCTCTTGCTTAACCAAAAAAGTGGAATAATTTACTTATCTAGAGTACAGATTTATGACAGCTTCAGCCTTCTAGACACAGACTCAAGTTCAGAGGTGAATGTAAAAGGATCCCCCAAACACCTGAAAGAGACAGTTCAAGGAAATAGTGATGACGGTATAAATGTGGATAAAAGCCATGACATCTTTAGATCAACTTGGTTAATACATGTGTTTTGGACGTTTTGGTATATAGATAAAATAGTGGATATTTACTGTGTATCATTAATAAATAAGGAAATAAGTCTTAAGTATGAAATGTGGAGAGAAAAAAATGCAATCTTTATTCAACCCAGTGAGTTAAGAAGGGTGTGTGTGGCAGGGGAGCTAGTGTTCACACAGTTAAGGAACATTATCTATTGGTTCTGTGACTGAGTTTGTTTTTGTTCGTGTCATTTTGAAAACTTAGTATGGTTAATTTTACATATGGAATTTCGGTTTTTGTATAGAGAACTATAACTCCATTTACTCCAGCTAATAGCAAGCCAATAGGACAGGGTAGAAATGTGCCATAAGATTTCAAAGAGGCAGCTGATGGATTCTAACTGCCAATGTTTGTGTTGGTAGGCAGATTCTTCAACTGTATGCTACCAGGTGACTATGAGGTGGAAGTTACTGCAGTAGGTTTTGGTTTGGTCTTTACTTCTGGCCTATGAAATGGAAGAGTGAGTATCCTGTTTTGCAGAAGGAAATGATAGGGAAAACTTTCAGAAAGCAGAGACAAAAATTATACTTTTACTGGGAAAAAGAGCTTTCTTTACATTGTGACAATTTTTTTTTTTTCCTTATGGAAATGATATCTCTCCCTTCTATGAGACAGTTTAAGCAGAGGAGTTAGCCTTGGCCAGAAGAAAGATTATACTTTTCTTCCGACAATAGTCCAGGGCTTTCTTTGCCTGAAAGTGTCTGATCCTTCCATAAACTTCAGGCTTTTGAAGTTGAGTCTTCTTGGTATTTTAAAAGGAATCTGGTTTCATTCTTCAAGGAGAGCTTAGGCTCACAGGGGCTCTTATCTGGTCTGCCCCACACCTCTTTGCATTCAAATGTTACTGTACCAAAAAAAAAGACTAAAGATGAATCCTGCTTCCTCTTGCTTCCCATAGGTGCACAGACTTACCGGTGTGAATCAAATTACCGACATGAGACAGGCAAAAAGACTCAAAGTCAGAACCCAGGAATAAAATGTTACTATTCTGTCCTGTGATTCTGAGATCAGTGATGGAGAGGCAAAAAAGAAGCAAAATGACAGCAATTGCAAACCCAGTCCGATGAAGCTAGAGGTAGCCACTTCAACACCCTGGTGACTTGCTTGTGAAGAGCAGTTCCCCTTTCTCCATCCAGCCCAGGAACTCATCCGGCCTTTGTGTGTGCCAACAGCCTCCTGGGCTAGGTTTCACAAACACAGAGGTCAGGTGTCTGTGGGATAGGTGATGTCTCTCCTGAAAATGTCGATGAGCTGTAGTTAATGTTCTGTTCATTAGTGTGGCTAGTGGTTAAGAACTTTCCGGGATCACTCTCTCTGGGTTTGCATTTTGACTTTGCCACATCTGGAAAACGTAAAGGGAATCACTTCAAGTTGTCTGTGTTGTAGCTTCCTCATCTGCAAGTAATACTGAAAATACCCACTGCAAAGTGTGGTCGTAGAGATTAAAACTATTAACATATCTAAGGCAACTAGGCCAGCGTCTGGCACGTGGTCAATGTACTAAAAACTGTAGTTTTTGCTCTAATTAACTTTGAGAAAACATTTTGCTATTGTTGCCTTTGCATCCATTTGCTGCTAGTAAATGTTTTGGTCATACTGATTTGGGAATCCACTGACTCATCTAAAAACTGAAGGTTCTGTACATTTGAAGCTAAGACCGTGGCTCTAAACATCTGCCATTCTAAGATGCACAAATACAAATATTCATATTTTTATTATTTATATTTATGATTCAGAAACATTTATATAACAATTCAACTGTAAGAGGTAACGATTTTAGTTACTCAATAAAATATATTAAATATTTTATTCATCCATGAATATTTACTGAGCACCTATTAGATGCTGGACTAGATGATGGAGAGCGTTGTGTTCTGCCATTGAATCAACTTGGACTCATGGCAATCTCATATGCAACAGAACGATATATTACCCCAGCCTCTCTTTTCTTCATGATTGTCAGCCTGTTTAAGACCACTGTGTGGCTACTGAGCAATGCATCTCCCTAAGGGTCACCCATGTTCTCACTGATCCTCTACTTGACCAAGCAAGGTGTTCTTATCTGGGTGCTGCTCCGGGGGGAGAGAGGAGGAGAGCTTACCTAATAGGCAATGTGAGCACAGTGTCTACTTTGCCTAGATCACCTGTAGTAAACAATTTCACATTTTTTCACCACATTAAAGATTCTGCTTCTTGGTGTGGCAGTCACTTGTTTCTCTCCCAACCCAACAGCATCATTCCTAATGATTCAAGCATTCAGAATCATTCCTAATGATTCAAAGCCTGCTGTTAATTTTATAATTCTTGATAGGGTCGGATGATTGAGTAAGCAAGGTAAGCCCAGGCTTCCTTGTGCTTACCTATTGATCTGTAGTGAACAATTTCACATGGGTTTCACCATTCCAGATCCTGGTAAGCAAGGCAAGCAATGCACTTACCCTGCTTGTTGGATAATCTGAGCCCAGATTGATCTCTCCAAGGCAAATGTACTGAACAATGTTCTGTTGTGTTCCATGGGGATCCCGGTGGCTAATTTTCAGAAGTAGACCACCAGACCTTACTTCCTTGTCTGTTAGTCCTGAAGCTACACAGAAACCTGTCCACCGTGGGTAACTCCGCTAATATTTGAAATACTAGTGGTATAGTTTCCAACATCACAGCAACATACAAGCTATTGAAATACAACAAACTAACATGTGGCAGAATGTTGGGAACCTAGTGATAAAAAAATTAACAAATATCCATGTATTCATATGGTGTTTTCATTCTATTATTTTTCCTCAGTATGAAGCTGTGTCAATTGCTTGGCTTAACTGTAAATAAGAAACTATGGAACTAGGAACTGGGGTCCCAATTCTAGCACTATGTTTAAGCTATGTAAGGTAATTTAATATGAGGCTGCATGAAGTTTTATAGGTACCACAAAATGGAAAACGTAAAGTCCAAGTGTCCCATAAAATTGCTAAATTTACTTTTCTTTTTTTCCTACAATAGACACCACATTTATAATTTTTATACCAGAAAAGCCAAGTTCATGCTTGCCAAGAGCTCTTTAGGAAGGCTAAGTACATGTATTAAATTTTAAAAAAAGAAAAAGCAAAAAGAAAGAAATAGAGAGATCCAGGTGCAAACATCCCCAATGCAGGCTAGTTTGCTTAAAACTTCAACCTCAGGACATATTTATTGTTTCACAGAAAATACTCTGTGGATTTGTAAAAGATCAATTTATGAATCTCACTTGGAAATTGCTCACAGTGTTTTTCTGTATGAAATCGAGTGAAAATGTAAGTCACATTTTAGTTTATTTTAAGTCTAGCTGGCTATCGTTTAGGGTAAGGCAAGTATAAGAAATTTCCTCTTGAATATGTTGTGTTTGAAATGACAGATGGATACCTAGGAGATGTTTGATTAAGCCACATTGTATTGCCTAAATTTTATTTTATTTTATTTTTTATTTTTTGCTAATGGTTTAGAATGAAAGTGTATTTATCTTCCATAGTGATGGAAATGTTCTCTATCTGCATTTTTCAATGCGGTAGCCACTAGCCCCTAGCCATCAGTGGCTCTTACACCCTTGAAATGTGGTTAGGGTGATAGAGGAGCTGAACTTCTAATTTCATTTAATTAAAATTTAGGTAGTCACATGTGACTAATGGCTACCTTACGGGACAGCAGAGTTTAGACATAAATGGGAGAATTACCCTCAACAATAAGAACTAGACTACATCATGGGGACAATGAATAATATTATCTTACATATTCCTATGGCAACCTTGAAAAAACTGTTATTGTTCCTATATTAAAGATGAGGAAACCAAGACTGAGAGGCAATTTGTCATTTGCCCAATTTACTCACTGTTTGAAAGGGTACGTAAACACGAAGCTTCAGATTAGCATGTGTTAGATCACTGAACTGTACTCAGAAGACTGTGGCCAAACAATGAAGAAGTACGTGTAGCTGGAGGAGTGACATATTCTGATTCAGATATTAGAAAACTTGCATATGCATGCAAAAGCTGGATGATGAAAAAGGAAGACTGAAGAAGAATTGATAAGTCTGAAATATAGTGCTTGCAAAAAAATACTGAATATACCATGGACTATTAAAAAAATGAACAAATCTGTCTTGAAAGATGTACAGCAAGCATCTTCCTTAGAAGCAAGAATGATAGGATGTTATTTCATGTACTTTGGACACCTTATCAGGAGGGACCAGTCCTTTGTGAAAGAAATCATGTTTGGTAAAGTAGAAGGGTCAGCAAAATAGAAGACCCTCAATGAGATGGACTGACACAGTGGCTGCAACAATATTCTGAAACACAGCAGTGCTTGTGAGGATGGTGCTGGACTGAGTAGTGTTTTGTTCTGTACATAAAGTCTCTGAGAGCAGGGACCAACTCACTGGCATCTAACAAAAACAACAATTTCAGTGATGGATTTGTCAAATGGCTTGGGAGGTATGGCAGTCACCAAAAGATGTCATGTCCTAACAATGCCTGGAACCTGTAAATATGTTGACTTCTATGGTAAAAGGGATTATGGGACTATGAAAGTGTGGCTAAGAAACTTTAAGTGGGGGATTATACAGGTAGACTCAACGCTATCGTGAGTATACAAGTAGAAGAAGGAAGTAGAAGAGAGAGAACCAGGCAGGTGGCAGAATGGGAAAGACTTAGACATGTATTGTTGGCTTTGAAAACAGGATCATGAGCCGGGGGTTAGGAACTGCCAGTATGAGTTAGAAAATTCAAGGAAACAAATTTTCTGCTAGCGCCTCCTTAACAGAACACAACGCTCCTTTTGACATCTTGGTTTTAGCTCGGTGAGACCATTTTGGAATTTTACCCTTGAGAAATGTAAAATACTAAAATTGTGTTATCTTAATACCTTTGCATTAATTTGTTACAGAAATCACAGGAAACTAACACAGATATGTATCTACACAGGAAATGGGAGAGATACGAGTTTTCTGAACTTCACAGGCAATGGGGATGGAAGGAGAGGATAGGAGACGTGAGAACCCTGTAATCAGTCAAATTGAAATCAAAGAGTAGTTTAATGAAAAAATAAGGTACCGTTCCTTGAGACCCAGAGCTTTTCTTCTCAGGAAATACTCCTTCCTAAAATCTCTGTAAATAGTGAAATAAAGCGGCTCAATATGTTGAGTAAAGAGCTGAGACTTAGAAACCTCTTTCACCATCGACTCATGCAAGTCTTTAAAAATCTCAGAAAGTCAAGTTGCCCACATCTAACCCAGCTTCCTAACTGTTGACTTTGTTCTGCATGCCCCATATAAAGTGGCAGCTGCTGACTGAATCAACATTGCCATATAATGAAAATGATGGGGGATGCAATTTCTTTTTTTTATGTTACTTGGCAATACATTTCTGCCCAGGTGTTTGAGAAACTCAGGCCGTAATTATGCCAAAGCAAGAGGAGATGAGGAGTTCAGTAAAGGAAATCAATTTGTTTTTTGTCAAGAGTACTGTCAAGAGAAGTAGCCTGGTCTGGTAGAAAGATGCTGTTTTGTAGAAAATGCTGAATTTGAATACTGACTTCACCACTTACTTTTTATGAGAAAGTGTACAAAGGATTTTAAGCTTTTGAAGCTCATTTTTGTCATTTGTTTAGCACAAGTATAATCACACATATTGAAAAAGAGTTCTTTAAAGAGTTGAAAGGCTAAGATGTCACTTTAAAGACTAAGGTGAGCCCTACCCAAGTCCTGATGTTTTCAATCATCTCACACGCATGTGAAATTTTCATGATAAAGAAGGAGGACCAAAGAAGAATTGAAGTCTTTGAATTATGGCATTGTCAAAGAATGTTGATTATACCATGGACTGCCAGAGGAACCAACAAATCAGTCTTGAAAGAAGTACAACCAGAATGTTCCTTTGAAGCAAGGATGGTAAGACATCTCACATACTCAGGACATGTCAGAAGGGATCAGTCCCTGGAGAAAAGATCTCATGCTTGGTGAAGTACAGGATCAGCAGAATAGTGGAAGACTCTCAATGAGATGGGTTGCAATAAAGGGCTCGACCACTAGCAACAATTATGAAGTTGGTGCAGGACCGGGCAGTGTTTTGTTCCTTTGTACAGGTGGTCACTATGAGTGAAAACCAACTTAGTGGCACCTAACAACAACAAAAGCATAATTATAACTGGCTTGTAAAAACCTACATGCCGTAAATGAGTTGATAAATTTGATCTATTGTCCAGAGTAGATGCTTAACCCAAACCCAAACCAAAACCATTGGCACTGAGTTGATTCCAATTCATAACAACTCTATGGGACTTGGTAGAACTTCCCATAGGGTTTCCAAGGAACAACTTGTAAAGTAAAACTGTCAACTTTTTGCTTACTAGCTGAGCTTTTAACCACTGTAGCACCAGGAGTGGATGGTTAGTAAACACAGTCTACAAAAGAAGGACCTACAGGAGCCTGGGAACCAGTTAGTGATCATATTTTTTAGGGTTCATTTCTTCCTATCTTACAAAATGAAAAATTAATTTTATGGATCAAAAATACAGCCCAGCAACCTATATGCAAGGAATGAAATAGACCACAAGATTGTACCATGAGCTTGTATATCTGGGACCTGAAAGTGGAAACCAAAGATGGCCTAATACATTACACAGATGGTGAAAATAAGTTTTATATTTAACATTTCTTCTCCTTACTAGGGTACTGTATTTGATGTTTCGTTTTTTTTTTACTGAAAAACTAATTTGAAAGATAGTGGGAATAAATGAAGAGAATTTTAGTAGATGATAGAAGGAAAGGAAGAAAGAAGACAGAAAAGAGGAAAAAGGAAGAGAATGAGAGGGGGACACAGGAGGGAACAAAGGAAATAAATGTAGTAGAAAGTAATTAAAGAGTCTGGGTGTAAAAGAATGTTATAAAAATCAGAAAAATGAATAATTACAAATAATTTTTGTAATTCATTTATGAGATCAGATAAGTCTGCAAAGTTAATTGTTCTTAAGTGCTACATACCTCACTGCTGAATATGACTATGGCCACCTTCTAGATACTCCCCTTAGGAGCTATACACTGACACCAGCACCTAGTTCACTCTTCAGAGCAATTTTGGAATTCTTTCTAGGATGGCCATTTTACTCAGTGGCACAGTGGCAAGTTCGTAAACTTGACTGTATGGTTGTCTGTGAGATAGTTTTTAGCTAGTAAACAAATAACTGTATTGGCACATCCTTCCTACTCACCTGATCTGGCCTCCGATGACCTTTTTGTTTGCCAGAAGATAAAGGAAATATTGAAAGGAAGATGTTTTGATGACATTCAGGACATAAAAGGTAATACAACAACAGCTCTGATGGCCATTCCAGAAAGAGTTTGCAAATTGCTTGGAAGGGTGGACTAGGCCCTGGTGTTGGTGCATAGCTTCCCAAGGGGAGTACTTCAAACATGACTGTAGGGATATTCAGCAATGAGGTATGTAGTACTTTTTCTAGGATGAGTTTCTTGAACTTAATTGGCAGTCCTCTTGTAATTCTTCTTCGCCAAGCTCAGCGCTATGCAGTACATATAATGTGTTAATTAATCTTCTCATTTATTCATGGAATGGATATTTATTAAGTGCCTACTAGGAGCAAGAAGGAGCCCTGGTAGCAAAACGATTAAGAGTTCGGCTGCTAACCAAGAAGTTAGCAATTTGAATCTATCAGTTACTCTTTGGAAAGCTTACGGGACACATCTATTCTGTCCTATAGGGCTGCTCTGTGTTGTAATTGACTCAATGTCAACAGATTTGTTTTGGTTTTGGAGTAGCAAGAAATTTAGAAGTGAATACTAGACTTGGTATTTGTCATCAGAATTTACAACAAAGAGGAACATTAGCCCCAAGTTTTATTTATTTAGTCTTGGTGACTGCCCAGTCAAGTTTGTGTTATTGCCACTATTGTTTTAAAATCATTTGTTTTGTCAGATGTAGGAGGTTAATTCTGGTTAGTCAGTCAGGGACAGACCAGGATTTCAACCCTGGTCTGCTTGACCACCAGTTATGTGTTCAGTGTGTTTCCATACAGTGCCCTATTGGCTGAGCAGAAGAGAACTAAGCAGGATAAATGGATGTATGTGGCACTAGCCAAGTGCCAAGTGTCGTCGAGTCGGATCCGACTCATGGCGACCCTAGGGGCCATAAAAGATATTATAAAAGGAGTGGCCGGTGGATTCAAACCGCCAACCTCTTGGTGAGCAGCCAAGCTCTTAACCACTTTGCTACCAGGGCTCCTCTATGTTCCTAGTAGGTACTTCACAAATATCCATTCTGTGAATAAATGAGAAGATTAACAAGTTATATGTGCTACATAATGCTGAGCTTGGCAAAGAAGAATTATAGGACTGCCAGTTAAGTTGAAGAAACTCATTCTAGAAACACATTTTTGGAACATGATGAAGAAGTCATTAAGCCAGTTTCATGGTACTTAAAATACTTGCGGCAATTTCTGCTTTCTTCAGTGAGAGGAATATTACCAAGAGGTAAGTGAATCACGTGATATTAGGGACTGAGCACCTTTCTGAGTTGTGCTTAGTAGGCACTCATTAAATGTGTGTGCAGTTAGAATTTAGTAAAACAAAATCTATTACTCATACTCAAATGTTTTTCCATTTTCTTACACAATGGGCACTACAGAATGCTACAATTTATTCTATAAATATTCAGCTGAACAGACACACTCTACAAACCACTCTGATGGGGGGGGAAAAAAACGCAAAGTTACAAGGCCAAGAATCTGCCCTATAGTGGCTGACAATTAGAAAAAGGATGGAAAAGAGATGTTGAGAAATGCATGTGTGGCCAATTGTAACACCATAGGATACTGAGAAAACAATACCCAAACTTACTTGTATTAAGGGAGGAAGAAAATAGCCCGTAAGCTTTTACTTGGTTAGAGACTAGGAGAAGAAGCCGGGAGATGCTTCAGCAAAGAAGCAAAGTTGACAGAATTCAAGGTATGACAAAATGTTCATTGTATTTAGAAGTTGCCCTTATGGAGGGAAAATACTTAGAGAGGAATTAAGGAAGAAATGGGTTCCTGGTTTTCAGGATTGTTGCATGTATGCTGGGGCACGTGGATTTCATTCTGCAATGCTGTGAATAAGGTACCTAAAATGCTTTAAACGATAGGACAGTATAGATAATTCATATACTCGTGGTCTTTTCCAATTAAAATACAACAGACTGGAAACATATGCTTAGCTCCCATATGAAACTCCACTAAAATGACAACAAAGGAATTCTTTTTAAAAAGCCATACACACACAAGCTCAAAAAGTGTGGTGACAGCACTTTGGACACTGGAAAGCAGATGGACTTGTATTCACTGATCTGAAAGAATGCATATCTAAGCATTGGTTGGAGACCTACTGATCTCACCTGTGTAAGGCGTGAAGACAAAGAACTAGCTAAATTACATCACAACCTCCCCATGACACTAAAAGTCAGCACGAAGTAGGACCCTAACTAAAGAATTGTTAAATGTGGGATCAGAAAGACATCAGAAAAATCCAGAATTTATTTCTGGTTCTGTGCAGACAGCCCAATATTCTTCTGTCGGTATTGCATAAAGTGAGATTTTACCCTGGAGAGAGTAAAAGTGTTGGCATGTGTCCTGGGGTACACCAGGCACAGTTGTGGGCAGAGTATAACAGCAAATGAAGCAGATTTAAATGAATATTTCACAGAGATTCAGGGATTTTTAGTCTTTGTAATAGGATTCTAGAACACAAGAAGACTTGAAACATTCAGTCAAGAAAATGGAAAGCGTCTTAGTCATCTGATTAGCCTAACAGAAAGTCCTAAGTTAAGAGTGATGAAAGTTCTAAGCATGGCTGTCACTGGTGGTGGCTGGGCACCATCTGGTTCTTCTGGTCACACGTTGATGTAGTCACCCACTCACATGGGTCTTTCTGCCTTCTGGGTTCTCTTTCCCTCATGTCGTTTCGCTCCTTGGTGATCTTGCTGAGTTGGGACAATTTGGTGTACCTCAGAAAGGGGAGTGGAGAAGATGGAAAAGAGGGGACAGGAGATTGTTAAGAGGATATTGCATATGTAGAACAAAAAGGAGTATGCTGTCACCAGGCAAGGAGAGCAGTAGGAACTGCACACAGGCGGGCATGCAAATTTAAACTGGATTGTACACTTTCACTCAATCCAAATAAATTAAAAAAAAAAAAAAAAAGTTCTAAGCAAAACAAAAAAATACCACCAACGAACACAGCTTCTTGTAGCTCTTTTGTGCCAATTCTCAATGTTGGGCAGATGACTAACGATTGCCAGACATTTTAGAAAGATCTCTGTTCCGAAATTATTCATTGTTGATGTTAGCTACTGTGGACTCATAACTAACGGTGCCCCCATGTGGTGCAGTGTAGAGCTGCTCCATAGGGTTTCCTTGTGTAACTTTTATGGAAGTAGATCTCCTGTCCTGTCTTCTTCCATACAGCTGCTGGTAAGTTCTAGCTCCCAGTTTCTAAGTTAGCAGCCAATTAAAACCAGTTGTGCTATCCAGACTTAGAGATTTTTAACTGACTTTAAATTCAGTTCTTCTCTTCTTCCATAAAAATAGAACTTAAATTCACTCATGATTAATTTCACAGCTAGCAGTGACCATGTACTATGTTTTTGTAATGAAATGTGCATGCAAGTGAGGCATTCAACGTAGGCTTCGTTTGTTTCAAAGGAAATTACCAACAACCAACTACTTACCATTGAGTCGACTCCAACTCACAGACATCCCACATGTGTCAGAGAAAAACTTTCCTCTGTAAGGTTTTCAATGGCTAAGTTTTTAAAAGTAGATTGCCAAACTTTCCTTCTGAGGCACCTGTGGGTGAATTCAAACCTCCAACAGTTTGGCTACAGCTAAGTGCATTCCTCTTTCTGCAAGCTGGGGAATAGAAACCTGACACAAGTTATTGAGATTCAACTACACAAGCAAAGAAATATTCTTTAGGCTAGCAAAGCAAAACATGGAAAAAACGTAGGTCTCTGAGTAGAGAGCTGGAATGAAATTATGCCACTAACTCAGATTTTATACTCCATGAGTACTTTTCTCTATGCTGTTTTCTTAAAGCCACATGTTTTGGTGTGTTTATGTTTTAGTAGCTACTTCTTTACTTTCGCTAACACAACTTCTAGTTAAAAATAAACAAATAAAATAAGAAGAGTGAGAGAATCAATGAAATGTAAAAAAGGTACCTTGGAAGAAACAGGCTATGAAATTGGGAGAAAATTAAAATCAACAACAAAAACTACTTGCAATATCCACAGAGAGATAAGAAGCTGTATTGAAAAAAGGAGTATTCACAGAACAGGTGACAGCTATTAAAAATATGAAAACTGAAATAATGTGAAATTTTCTTTTTAATTTAATATTTCTTACAAAGGTGGAATTCCATGGTGGCACAAATAATTAAGCTCTGAATTACCAGCTAGAAGGCTGGTTGTTAGATCCATCCAGAGGCTCCTTAGAAGACGGGACTGGTGAATTGCTTTCCAAAAAGCTCAAGTCTATGGACCAATTGTAGTCCGTACATGTAGAGTTGTTATGAGTTAGAATTGACTTGAGAGCAACTAACAGTAATAACAACATTCGCAAAGATAAGCAGAGTTAGAGCAGAAGATGAAGAAATCTTACAGAATGGATAGCAAGGAGACACTGTAATGGATGTAACTGAGTAAACATGAGAAAAGGAAAAGATTTTCTTCAGGAGGTTCAATATCCAAATAATAGGACTTCTGGAAGGAGAGAGCAGAGAAAACAGAGTAAGGGAAATCACTGGAGAAACAATCATTCAGATCTGAAAGACAAGTGTTTTGAGACTGAAAAGATCCAGTTAGTGTCAAAAATTTTATCCTAGCAAGACAAAAAGAAATTCTGTATGCTTCCAAGGGGCAAAGAAAGGCAGAACCAAAATGAAATATATACAGAATCAAAAATTACATTCCAATGGAATTTTTTAGTAACAACTCTGCAAGCCAGAATACAATGAAGAAATATGTGCAGAGCTTTGAGAGAAACTGATTTTCTATTTGAAATTCCTTAGCCAAACAATTATTGCGGTGTAAAGGTAGAATTTTAACCATTTTCATTTGTGAAAGACTCCACAGTTGGTCTTCATATATCACTTTTCAAGAAGATATAAGAGGATCTTGTCTATCAAAATAAGAAAGCAAACTGACAAAAAAGAAAGAAAAAGGATATAAAGGGTATGAGAGATAACGCAAGAGAGATGTGGTTATGAAGGAAATCTTAGGACGATCCTGTAGGATTTATTTAGCTTGTTCTGATTGGAGCAATTTAGCAAGCCCCACATACTCTGTCCTCCTGAAGATCTGATTAATAGAATCCTTGATGTGTTTGAACACACTGAGAGGAGATTCATGTGAATAATAGAGAGCTGAATGGCAAGAACAGAAGAAATTAAGAATGCAACATAAAAAATATATAACTCTAAAAAAAAAAAACAAAACAGTGCCTTCAAGTCAATACTGACCCACAGCAACCCTGTAGGACAGAGTAGAACTGGTCCACAGTTTCCAAGGAGTGTCTGGCAGATTTGCATTGCTGACCTTTTGGTTAGCAGCCATAGAACTTAACAACTATGCTGCCAGGGTTTCCATACATAACTCTAGAGAAAACAAAACATTGTACAGGAAAGGAATTTTATCAACTGCCTTTCTTTACTCTGAATTACATCTACCAAAAAAACAAAACAAAAGAAAATACCACTACCGTTGAGTCAGTTTCTACACAGAGTACCCTATAGACAAAGCAGAACTGCCCCATGGAGTTTCCAAGGAAGGTCTGGTGGATTTGAACTGATGACTTCTATTTAGCAGCTGCAGCAAATTAACTATTACCCCACATAAATGTGGTAATAATGTGAACACTATTCGTCTAAGCAAGTTGCAATATAAGTTTATTGAGAGTCTGGTGGACAGGGAAAGGTTTTTGTGTGGTTGACATAAAGAGGATCAGACTGGTAGATCGAGATATTACAATTTCATGTTCCTTAAACCCCAAACCAAACCCACTACTGTTGAGTAAATTCCAACCCATAAGTACCCTGTAGGAGAGAGTAGCACTGCCCAATAGGGTTTCCAAGGGGCACCTGATGGAATCAAACAGCTGACTTTTTGGTTAACAGCTGTAGCTCTTAACCACTACACCACCAAGGTTTTCTCATGTTTCTTAGCAGAAGCCAAAAGATGATGACAAAAACTGAAAAATCTGGAAGGAGCAGCATAAACACATTACTAAATTTATGGAGGCAAACAACAAAGAATCAGAAAAGAATCATAAATAACTACCATTAGGGAGTGAATTTAAGATGTGAGATAGAGGGATGATTTTTTTTTTTTATAGTTTATTATTTTATAAACCCATCCCACTGCCACTGAGTCGGGTCCAACTCATAGTGACCTTAGAATTCAGAGTAGAACTGCCCCGTAATGTTTCCAAGGAGCACCTGGTGGATTTGAACTGTTGACCTTTTGGTTAGCAGACATAGCACTTAACCCACTATGCTACCAGGGTTTCTAAATCTTGTAGAGATATATAGACTTAGTATTTTAAATATAAATTATATACTCAAAAGTTCAATTCTGGCAGAAGTGCTTAGAAAGGAGAAAGAAAGGTCACTGTGAGAAGTAAGGTAGAGATGTAAGCATTGATTCCATTTAGGATGCAGAGAAAGAGAAGGGTATTTGACAGACAAAACAGTGAAGACATAGCTTTGTAAGATTTCTACTTATCACAGTATTGCTGAAGAAATTTCAAGCACGGTTGTGAGAAGTAAAAATATTTATTTCTAAAGTGGAACAAACAGGGAGCTATTTTAACGACAAATTACCGATATCCTAAATTTTTATGTTATTTCTTATTCTTCTCAAGAAGTTCACAGTAAGATTTCTCATTAATCCTGACTGAAGCTCTGTGAGTCTGGCAGGACAGAACTGGTTTACATCTGTTTTTCAGATGAACAAATCTGTTGATGAGACAACTGAAGGTATTCTAACTATTGAAGATTTTCTGCTCACCATATTTGCTATCAATATGCAATTATTTTTTCTAGCTTTTACCTTGTAGGAGAAATACTACTTCCATTTGAGAATCTCTTAAAAATTCTGCGTAATAAACATCATAGCCATCATAGAAGAGTTTTAATATTCTTATTCTACTTTCAGAATTTTGCTTTTCTACTTTACTTCATTTAAATACCTTCTTTTAGTAGAAGCAGTCTTCTCTGTGCAAGGGAAGCTTAGACTACTGATTTAATTGTATAGGTTTGTGTGTTAGTTCTTGATTTGCCACACTGTAAACTGGTTGTGGCACATTTATTTACAGAATTAGATTATTTTTGCCTAGGATTTTCCACTGGAGGTACTGCCCAAGGTAGAAATAAGAGCTATATATTTTAAGTCATTCTTTTAATTTCTGGTTAACCAAAGTGTGTGTCACGTGGGAAGGTCTCCTATGAAATGCCATTGGACAACCCATCAGCAAGAAGTAAAATTCAACATAATGGTTTTAACAGATATCAAGCAAGAAGACCTTGGAACCTAAATTATTGGTAGGCTGAGATGGAGGCCTTTGCAAGTATAGCAAAAGATTAACAGGAAAACTTGAGAGTAAGTAAATATTTGCAAGGTAGTTGGTTATTTAGTGAATGAGTAACAAATGAGAGTGTCACAAATAAGCATGCAGTGGGCTGACAAAGCCTCTCTTGTATCAATGTATTTTCTATACTGACATTATAGGATTTGCTAAATTAACGTTACTATGTTTATTCACCACAATTATATTCATCTGTATTTGTGAATGCAACAGACTTATATCTTACCCAAGCATATTTGTGCAGAAGCTGAATAATGAATAAAGAAGACTGAGGAAGAACTGATGAATTTGAATTGTAATATTGTCAAAGAATACTGAGTATACCCTGAACTGCCTTGGAAGAAGCGCAGCCAGAATGATTCTTAGGATCAAGGATAACAAGATTTCATCTCACTTTGAACATGTTATCAGCAGGGACCAGTCCCTGGAAAAGGACATCATGCTTGGTAAAGTAGAGGGACAACAAAAAGAGGAAAACCCCAAATAAAAAGGAAATGGATTGACAGAGTGGCTGCCCCAAAAGAGTCGACGTAACGGTCATTGTGAGGTAGTGCAGGACCTGGCAACAACTTGTTGTGCTGTACACATGGATCACTGTGAAGTGGGGCTAACTTGAATGTGCATAACAGCAGCACCAACAACAGCCATGGAAGTATGCACACACCATAACCGTGGGTGATTATCCGAAGGCAGGGATTAAATTGTCTCCATTTTTGTTTTCCCGGAAGTTTGAAATTTCCTAACACATGGTAGACCCTATCAGTTAATAATGAGAAAGTCAATTAACATATAATAGGCTTTTCAGTAGTCTATTTTTCATTTGGCATGTACTAATTATATGCAAAGCTCTGAGAGGTTAATACAATAGACCCTTATGTGGAATGGAAAACAATTTAAATCAGTGACATTAAGTGAGCCATTTTAATTCTTATTGGACTGTAGGGAATGCGATTAACTGATAATTCTACCTATATCCAAAGATACATAAAACTTCTTTTACCTAGAATATTTTATAGTTGGGAAATAGAACTCTTGTCTACCTCTGGGAGTTTCAGGTGACTAAGAAATACCTGCTATTTATTGTCTGTGGTGCCTCATTCCTTCTGGAGTGTAGAATCATCCCTTGCCTTATGGCAAGAGTACAAGTTCACAACTAACATAATTTAACAGTGTATTTTGTCACTTGCCCTAGAATTCATACAATGTCCAACTTGTCCACAATATTTCACCTCCTTAAAGAAAGATTGTGAACACATGTATTGATTAATAATTGATTAATTCATTTATTGTACCTGCCCCAGAATTCTCTGTATTTTTAGAATAGCTTGTAAGTGAATAATGTTAACATAGGCTTGTTTTTTTCTTAAATATTACTATTTTTTTTTAGAAGTAGGTGTGGTTTATGTGGTACATTAGAGCAATATAATAAGGCCAAGAATAAGCTTTAGAAAAGAACTAGGCTTTTTACTGATTAAAATATACCCAGTTGCCCACGTCTTTATTACTACTAAGCCAGGCTGAGTTTTCACTTAGTTGTAGGCAAGATACTTTTAAAATTTAAATGTATGTAATCTAGACTTTCCCCCATGAGCCAAGGATATGGATTTAATTCAACAAGTTTATGCTGAAGATCAAAAAAATTGGAGAGCTGATATAAGTCTTTTTTTTTCAGACATTAAGTAAATTAAAACTAATACACAGGTATATACAGGGTCACTCTGAGTTGGAATCAACTCAATGAAAACAAGTTTGGTTTTTCTATGTATGAAGATCAAAGACTATAATCTTCTGTATGGATTATACTATAACATAAAGAAAACAAAAATCTTTGCAACTGGACTAACAAGCAACATCATGGTAAACTGAGAAAAGATAGAAGTTGTGAAGCATTTCCTTTTACTTGGATCCGCAATTAATGCCCTTAGAAGCACCGCTCAAGAAACAAAATGATGCTTTGCACTGGGTAAAAGACTTCTTTAAAGAGTTAAAAAGCAAAGATGTCACTTTGAGAAAGAAAGTGGGCCTGACCCAAGCCATAGCGTTTTCACTTGTCTCATATGCCTGTGAAAGCTAGACAGTAAGCAAGATAGAAGAAGAACTGATGTCTTTGATTTCTGATGTTGGCCAAAAAAAAAAAAAAAAATTGAATATACTGTAGATTGCCGGAAGAAGGAACCCATCTGTCATGGGAACCCGTCTGTCACTCATGTGAGAGAGGCTAGTGAGATTTCATCTTGCTTATTCTGTACACATTATCAGGAAGGACTAGTCCCTAGAGAAGGACATCATGCTTAATAAAGGGAAGACTGGAGAAAAAGAGGAAGACTCTTAAAGAGAAGAACTGACCCAGTGGCTGCAGCAACGAGTTCAAACATAACGATGATTGTAAGGATGGTAGACAGCCAGGCCGTGTTTAGTTCTGCTGCACACGTGGTTACTATGAGTCAAAACCAACTGGATAGCATCTAACTACAAGAGCTATGTATACACAGGGAGCCCTGTTGGCTCAGTGGTTAAGTGCGCAGCTGCTAACCTAAAGGTCAGAAGTTTGAACCCACCAGCTGCTCTGTGAGAGAAAGACATGGCAGTGTGCCTCCTGAAAGACTGTAGCCTTGGGAAATCAGTGGGGCAGTTCTACTCTCCTGCAGGGTTGCTGTGAGTTGAGATTGTCTTGATGGCAAGCATCATGATGTTGCATATTGGTCCAGTTGTGAGAATTTTTGTCGCCTTTCTATTATAGCCTTGCTCCAGTCCTGATGCCACATCTGCTTTGTATAGTCCAGCTTCTCAGAATAGTTGTTCAGCATACAGATTGAAGAAGTATGGTGAAAAGACACCACTCTGACCCACACCTTTCCTGATTTTAAACTGTGGTCTGTTCTAATGACTGCCTCTTGTTCTATACTCAGGTTCTGCATGAGCACAAACTGTTCTGGAATTCCATAACCTGCTATGCTCCACACAATTGAATGCTTTTGCATAGTCAGTAAAATACAAGTAATCATCGTTCTGGTATTCTCTGCTTTCAGCCAAGGTCCATCTGACTTTAACAATGCTGTCTTCCTTTCCGTGTCTTCTTCTGAATTCAGCTTGAATTTCTGACAGTTCCCTGTAGATGTTCTGTTGCAACCATTTTTGAACTATTTTCAACAAAATGTCCATATTAAGTCCTTTATGTACCTCTCTGCTCTTCACACCTCTTCCTATTCTTAAACAAAGCAAAAGAGGAAGAGTTAGGAGAGAGAGGAAGAAGGAAAGAAGTATGAAATGCATCAGTTCAAGTTTCACCTACTCCACCTTTTCCTAATTACCTTCTCTCAGTGGAGTTCTAGCAGTGAATTTATTAAAAATGAATGGAGTAAAAGGAAGAGGAAAAAGAGGAAAGCTGAGGATGAGAAATATAAGAGGATAAAATTAAGAATTTATTAAGTATACTGAGAAATTGTTCATCATGCAAAATAAGTCCAATTATTTTGACCTGAGTAGTCTTGTGACATGTCTTTCAGAACTCATAATAGGAACTATATTGTGGATACAAAGTGAAGATCTTGAAGGGCTCCAGCTTTCACAGAAAAAAAAAGGAGACAGAGGAAAATTAAATTAGGCTGAAGTACAGTTGAAATTTCTGACACACAAAACAGCAGAAAATTTAGTGGACCTGGAAACAGTAGTTGCTTCCAATGATATACTGTGCTAGGATATGTTTTAATATCGTAAGTTTCCTAAATTCAGAAAATCACACGAACATCCTCAGAGAATACTACTGTGTTCTTTGTAACAGAGCCGATGCAATGTGTATCTTGCCACCTCTATGTAGGCATGCCACCTAGGAAACACAAAGCACTGACGCTTCAGTGTGCCTTGCTGTCCATAAAACTCAAATTTTTAATTCTCACCCTTAGTCTGTGGCCAGAACTCAGTCTATCATGAGTGCATTTTTAAGATTTTTTTTTCCACATCCACTGGGACACAACTAAGGCATCTAGTTCCCATACTGAAATGATTTGGTAACATTTCAAGGTGCTAATTCTTCCACATTTGAAGATGTGAGTGTCTAGAAAAATCAAAACAGCGTGAGTAGAATTTAGGGCTTGTATCAAGGATCAAAAAAGTGTCAGGAATCAGAGGACTCCTTTTTTGGTGAACATCAGATGACTGTGTCTGAACGCAAATTGGAACAGGTCAATTCAAAAGCTGACTTGGCAAGCGGGAAACAATGTGGTCCTGTCCCATGTATTTAAAACTGTGAAGAATGAGAGATGAATTGGACATGGCACAACAATTTTATTTAAAAAGCATACAGGATGTCCAGGAAAGTCTGATCTTGTTAAGGTTTCCTCATGTCATTCTCCAGCTGATAAACTGCCTCATAAAAATCACCAGTTTAATTATGCATCTATCTCTGAGATTCTAAATTTTGGTCATTTGACCTCTACAAAGGAAGGCTATTTAGAAATTATGGCTATGGGGAAAAAAGAAAAGAAAAGAAAAGAAAAGAAAAGAAGAGAAGAGAAAAGGAAAAGAAAAGAAAAGAAAAGAAAAAAGAAAACAACAAAAACTAGTGATTTCACTAATTCTGTGTCTTGCAGGTTTAACATTATTTTGAATCTGAATGTTTACAAATATTATTGCTAACGTCACACTGGGGTTAAAACCCACGTTTTTAAAAAAACTATCTTAATAAGGTGGTGATGACCGAAAGAAAATGGCAAGTCGACCAGAAATTTTGGAAGCTACCCTGTTCTCATTCTCCTTGCTTCACTTTTCCTTGGTTGCTGCCTTGCACCTCAATTGGCAAACATTCAAACTGAGACCAGGCAATGACACAACTAGTGCCATGCAAAGCTTGTTGTTGGTTGCTGTTAAGTTGACTTCAACTCACGGTGACCTGATGTATAATAGAACGAAATAGTGCCTTATCTTACACCACTTCCATAATTGTTGGTATGTCAAGTTTAATACTGTGGCTGTTATACTAATCCATCTCACTGAGTGTTTTCTTTGTCTTTGTTGTACTTACTAATGAGTCTACCACCAATCCTGTTGCTGGACTCTTATTCGTATGGTCCAGTTTCTTGAATTTTTTGTTCCACATGCAGATTGACTAGGTATTGTGAGAGGATACAATCCCGACACACGTCTTTCCTGATTTTAAACCATGAAGTGTCCCCTTCTGTTCAAACACTTGCCTCTTGATGCATTTACAGGTCCTTCGGGTGTTATGGAATTCCAAGTCTCTATAATGTTATCTACGTTTTGCTGTGTTTTCTAAAAAATATTTATTGTGCTTTAAGTGAAAGTTTATAATCCAAGTCAGTTTGTCATATGACAATTATATACATACTGTTACGTAACCCTAGCTGCTTTCCCCGCCCTGTGACAGCACACTTCTCCTTTCCACCTTGTGTTTCACCTGTCCATTCAGCTAGCTCCCGTCGTCCTCCACCTCTCATCTCACCTCTGGACAGGAGCTTTCCTGTTTGTCTCACGTACCTATTTAAGCCAAGAAGTGTATATTTTGCTAGTAAAATTTCATGTTTACAGTCCAGTTGAATCTTTGTCTAAAGAGTTGATTTCAGGAATGGTTACTGTACTGAGTTAACAAGGAGTCCGGGGCTATGACTTCTGGGGACCCTCCAGTCTACCAGACCATCAAGTCTGGCCTTTTTAATAGTTTGAGTTCTGCAAGCCATTTCTTTCCTGCTACATCAGGGAGGGACTGTATCTTTTATTCCTGGATAGGTCAGTCATTACTGGTGGCTGAGCACTGCCTGGTTCTTCTTGTCTCGTGCTGATGTAGTCTCTGGGTTATGTGACCTTTTCTGTCTTGTGCGCTCATATTTTCCTTTTGTCTTTGATGGGTTTTTTTCTCTTCTAATCCTTGTGGTTTGGGTCTAATTGATGCCATGTAGATGGCCACTTACTAGCTTTTAAGACCCCAGAAGCTACTCACCAAAGTGAGATGCAGAACATTTCTTAAAAAACTGTGTTGTGCCAGTTGCCCTAGGTGTCCCACAAAACTGTGGTCCCCAGACCTCTGTCCCTGTTACTCTGTCTTTCAAAGTGTTGAGTTATATTTATGAAACTTCTTAGCTTTTGGTTTAGTGCAGCTCTTCTGGCCCCTCCTGTACTGCACGCTGTCCCTCTGTTAACCTTACTCAATTTCTACTTACTGTCTCACTAATGTATACTCCTCTCCCTCCTTTCCCATCCTTGTAACCATCAAAGATTGTTTTCTTCTGTATTCAGATCTTTTCTTCAGTCCTGATGATAGTGGTCCTGTATGATACTGGTCCTTTTGCAATTGCCTAATGTCACTCAGCATAATGCTTTCCATATTCCTCTGTGTTGTGAGATATTTCCCAAGATCATCATTGTTCTTTATCACTGTATAGTATTCCATTGTGTGAAAATGCCATCACTTGTTTATCCATTTATATGTTGATGGACACAGGTTGATTCATACTTTTGCTACTGTGGACAGTGCTGCAATAAACATTGGTGTGCAGCCAATGTGGCAGCATTTATTTATCTAGGATATATTCCAAGAAGTGGGATTGCTGTACTGTGTGGCATTTTTATTTCTAGTTATCTTAGAAAGCACCAAATCAATTTCTGAAGTGGTTGTACCATTTTATATTCTCACCAAAAGTGTTCCAGTGTCTCCACATTCTCTCCAACTTTTATTATGTTGTGTTCTTTGGATGAATACCAACTTTGTTGGGGTAAGATGGTATCTCATTATAGTTTTGATGTGGGTTTCTCTAGTGACTAAAGATCTGGAGCGTTTTTTCCATGTGTCTGTTAGCCATCTGGATGTCTTATTTGGTGAAGTGTCTCTTCATCTCATCTGCCCATTTTTTAATTGTATTAATTTCTCTGTTTTTGAGATTTTACTGTATCTTGTAGGCTGTTAGATGCTGATCAGATTGGTGTTTGCGTATTGTTAGTAACATTTTGTATTCTGTTTATATTGTGGATTAGGGCTCCCAGCATTGTCCCTATTTTTCTTCCATGATCTTTATTATTTTAGATTTTATATTTATATCTTTGATCCTTTTTGAGTTGTTTTTGTGCATGATGTGAGATATGGGTCTTGTTTCATTTTTTTTTCTTTTGCGGATGGATATCCAGTTATATCAAATCCATTTGGTAAAGAAACTGTCTTTTCACTAATTTGTGAACTTCGAGCCTTTGTCAAATATCACCTACTTATCGGTGGATGATTTTGTGTCTGGATTCTCAATTCTGTTCCCCTGGGCTATAAAACTGTTTTTGTACCTTCAGAAGCAGGCTGTTTTGACTATTGTGACAATGTAATAGCTTCTGAAGTTACGTTGTGTGAGGCTTCCCACTTTCTTCTTCTTCATTAATACTTTACTTAACTGAGGCTTCTTCCCTTTCCTTTTGAAGCTGGTGATTTATTTCTCCATCTCATTAAGAAATGCTGTTGGAAACTTTGTTGGGATTGTGTTGTATCTATAGATTGCTTTGGGTAGAATAGACATTTCCATGATTTTGAGTCTTCCCATCCATGAACAAGTAGGTTTCTCCACTAACGTAGGTGTCTTTTGGTGTCTTGCAGGAGTGCCTTGTAATTTACTTGGCACAGGGCTTTTACGTCTCCTGTTACATGTATTCGTAAGTGTCTTACCTTCTTGGGGGCTAGTGTAAATGTACTGATTTGGTGATTTCCTCTTTCACTTTCTCTTTGTTGATGTAAAGGAATCCAAACTATTTCTGTATGTCTCACCTTGTATTCTGATACTTTGCTGAACTCTATTAGTTCCAGTAGGTTTTTTTTTTTTTTTTTTTTTTTTGTGGATTCTTTAGGGTTTTCTGCATATAAGACCAAGTCACGTTCCATAATTTGTTATAATCCATACAGTCAAATGTCTTTTCATAGTCAGTAAAAATAGGTAAACATTTTCCTTATATTGTCTGCTTTCAGCCAGATTCTGTTTAACATTAGCAATGATATCCTTTGTTTTACGACCTTTTCTAAATCTATCTTGAATTTCTGGCAGTATCCTGTGGCTATTGCTTGTCTTCACTTTTGAATGATCTTCAGCAAAGTTATACCTTGTGTGATATTAATGCCACTGTTCATTAATTTCCTCACTCAGTTGGATCATCTGTCTTGGGATTAGGCATGAATATGGATCTGCTCTAGTTGCCTAGTGTCACAGGTTGAATTGTATACCAAAAAAAATGTGTGTAGAAATTTTGCTAGGCCATGATTGCTGGTATTCTGTGTTCTTACATGCTGTAAATCTTACCTCTATGATGTTGAGGGTGGTAGATGTGTGGTGGTTGTGTTAGTGAGGCAAGACTCAATCTATAAGATTGTATTGTGCCTTAAGGCAATCTCTTGGGTTATAAAGGGAAATAAGCAGAGAGTTGGGGAACTCATACCACTGAGAAACAGTACTGGGAGTAGAACTTGTTCTTTGGACCTAGGGTGCCTGTGCCTCAGAAGTTCCCAGTGCAGCAAGGTTGACAACAAGGACCTTCCTCCAGAGCCTACAGAGAAAAATCTTTCCCTGGAGCTGACACTGTTTATTTGGACTCTTAGCCTACTTTATTGTGAAGAAATAAATTTCTTTTTGTTAAAGACATACACTTGTAGTATTTCTGTAACAGAAACAGTAGATGATGGAGACAATTGACTTAAGGAGCTATCTTCCAAGTTTCTTGGCATAGATGAGTGAATACTTCCATTGCTGCATATGTTTGTGGAAGCATCTCAACTGGTATTCCATCAGTTTCTGAAGCCTAATTTTTCACAATGCCATCAGGGCAGATTGGATGTATTCTTTCAATATCATTAGTACCTGATCATATGCTGTTTCCTGAAGTGGCTAAATGTCATCTAATTCTTTTGGTACAGTGATTCTGTGTTTTCTTTCCATCTTCTTTTGATGACTCCTGTGTCATTTAGTATTTTTGCTATAGAATCCTTTTAAAGGCAAAGAAAGCACCTGGAAGACTCAGGTACATTCCATTCCCAATCTCTGGTGTTTTTTTGAACACCTCACATGTGTGTAAAAGTTGGATGATGAATAATGGACACCAAAGAGGAATTTGTGCCTTTGAATTGTGATGTTGGAAAAGAATATTGCATATACCCATGGACAATTAAAAGTATGATCACCTCTGTCTTGAAAGAAGTACAATCAGAATGCTCCTCAGATGCAAGGATAGAGAGCCTGCTACTCACATACTTTGGACATTTTATCTGGAGGGATCATTCTCTGGGAAAGGACATCATGCTTGGTAAATTAGAAGGCAGTGAAAAAGAAGACCCTCAACAAGATCAATTGACATAGTGTCTGCAAAAATGGGCTCAAACATAGCAACAATGGTGAAGGAACATGCAGTGTTTTGTTCTGTTGTGCATAGTGTCACTGTGAGTCTGAACCAACTCAAAGGCACTTAACAACAACAGCTACTTTACTAAACATAATGCCACTATAGCAATTAATCTTTCCTGAAGACTTGTTCAAAGCAAGTGAGCTGAAGTCTCTCCATCCTTGCTTCTAAGGAATGATTGATTTGTTCTTTCATTAGGCAAAACTATATATTTGCGATGACCTGGAAGGCTTCTTTCCGTGAACTGCCGAGGCATGTGCTTAGAGATGACAAGAGCTCTACCTTGTAGATGCCAGCCAGCCAAGTGCCATTGAGTTGGATTTTGGAAGCTTTTCAAAGCTATTTGCAGTGGGAATTTAGTTTTACTTTCATATAAATGTTTCACTTATTCTTACAAAGAAAATCAAAATTCTCCTTGGAAAGAAGCAGATATTAATAAACTAATTCAAATGGAGAGGAGGAGAATCAATACATCTACTGTACCTCTATTTGTTTAATCCATCAAATTCTTAGTCTATGTTATTGTGATAAATATAATAAAACACTGACAGTTCCCGCTATAAAGTGAACGTGTTTTCCACATGGGAAGGACATGAAGTTTTGACGGCCGAAGTGTGGAATTTTGTGGATTGAATTGTGTCCTTCCAAAATATGTACTAAAATCCTTGCCACATGCTAGAACACAAGATTAAATCAGTCCAAATTAGATTCCTTTACCTTCTATTACTTGATCTAATATAATACAGTAAGTGACCTTGATGAGACAGACTGACACAGTGGACTCAACAATGGTCTTAAGCATAAAAACGATTGTGAACATGGCTCAAGACGGGGCAGTGTTTCGTTCTGTTGTTCATAGGGTTGCCATGAGGCAGAACCTACTTGACAGCACTTAACAACAAAAACAACAATGACAACAATGGGGGGATGTTAAGCAATATTATTTCTAAGTTACAAAAAGAACAGAATGGACTTAGATGCACAAATTGGGGAAGACAGACATCATGTGAAGATCTTCTATTAGAAAGGAATGAAAGAACTTCCAAGGCTATTGATAGGGAAGGAATGAACAGTCCCAAGACTTTGATTTGAACTTTTAGCCACAGAACTGTAAGAAAACAGACAAAAAAGAAAAAAGTTCTTTTCAAGCTACCTGTGGTATTACCGGTATACCAGCACTAGTTAAAAGAGTTCCGGAACAATTTTACAAAATCTCATTTTCAATTTAGTACTAGATTTCTTCCCAGGAATATTAGCAATTCAGAGGAGATTAACAGAAGGACGGGAAGCCCCAACTTCATTTTACCCTGAGGACCAGTAATTCTCAAATTTACCTTCTTCAGTACCAAGACTGAAGTCTTTATAGGGAAACCCAAACTATAGATACTGCCCAAGGTGATCAAGGGGTCAGAGGAAGTGGGCAAGCTGTTATTTCCCTCTTCATGCTTCACTTTAGAATTCCCATAGAAAACAAATGAGGAAGTATCTGCCAAAATTCATTATTGTTTGAAGTAAATGAATGGTAAAAACGTATTTCTTACCATTACTAGAAATAAATGTAGTCATACAACTCATCGTAACACAAATCTGTTTTGAAACTCGGTTTAGGCATCACTGGATACTTTCATATTTTGTAAATCCAGGGTCCAATTACATCTTCAGTATAGATACTACCAGATCAAATGGAAGGAAAATGCAATAGTAGGAATTGGGACTCTGTTTCTTGAAAATAGAGATCAGGACTACTGTACTTCCCAAAAATGTAGTCTCTGCCGCTGTATCTGAGTATCACTCTGCTGCAGACAGATCTGCCGTTATTCTGCGCTCAATTGAATCATGGACTGGAGGGAGGAGACTCCACAATCAAATTTAATGAAAAGAGATTTGTATTAATACAGTCATTGCAGTGAGAGATCCACTAATGTGCACCAGACACAAGAGACTAGCAGAATCCACTGAGTCACTAGCAGGGAGTCTCTAACATACTGTTACAGAAGGAAGTAAAGATACATCATTGTCAAAGAGAAGATAAAGTGAGATCATAACAATGATTGATTTACAGAGTTGTATTAACTACTTACTTAGTGACATTACAATGATTGGTGGTTTACAAGTTTAGTCTTTAGATTTCTTGGAAATAAACCATAGAGATGAGCAGTCTGTGTTAAGGCTGCTTTAGAATCAAGCTAACAGAGTTCTGATTGGTGCTTGATTAGGTAAGACAGCTTCTACTTAGTGATACAGGTGCTCTCTCTGGTAGTTACCATGTAGTTACTGTAAAATTTTTCAGAGCGATCGCAGTCACAGAAATCCTCCTTCGTTTTGCTACACTGGCTTAAACATTATATAACAGAACTTCCGTAAACAGTTTAGGTTTCTGGCTCCACAGGTTTTCTACAAAGAGTGAACTCTAAAACTGGACCACACCTGAGTTTTTCTTGCTTATATCATCATATATCTCAGAATAATTATTAGGGTCTCTGTATCAATTGTAACATTCTCAAAGGCATGCCAATAAGCCAGCTTTATGAATTTGGCACATGATTTAACTATTCTAAGCTTCAACTTTTTTTTGTGAATGTAAAGATGCTTGAACTTACTTTAATTGCTGGTAGTGAAGTAGAACATCCATGTAAAATGCTTAGTGTAGACTTAGCATACTTCTTAGCATAGCCATCAATATTGCTCTGGCACATTTTCATTAAGTATTTATTTGCTCATGGGAATAATGTATATGGTATAATCAATAAAGAATTATTGTAAGGAATTAGAATAGAATTCTAGAAAAGAGGTATCTAACTGTTATTGAACACTAATACGGTACATCACCACTCATCTGTCAGTTTGTCCTTCTGTAGTGGCTGTATGTTGCTGGCAAGTATACCACCAGTATTTCAAATGCCAGCAGTGTCACCCATGGTGGATGGATTTCAATAAAGCTTCCAGACAAGACAGACTAAGAAGTAGGATATGGAGGTCTATTTCTGAGAAATTTGGCTGGTCAAAACATTAGGCAGAGCAGCAGAACATTGTCTGCTATAGTGCTAGTAGATGACCCGGTCAGATTGGAAGGTGCTAAAAATATGACAAGGAAAGAGATGTTTCCTCAAAATGGGACTCAAGCTTTTCAGACATTATTTGTTGATATGTCAAACTTAAGATTACAGAAACCAGCTGCAAACTCTCATTAATAATTGGAACATAGAATGTACAAAGTTTGAATGAAGGAAAATTGGAAGTCACCAAAAATGAAATGGACCGTACAAAGATCATTATCTTAGGCATCAGTAAGCTGAAATGGACCAGTATTGGCCCTGGTGAATGAATAATTTTACAGTCTACTGTGCAGTGGCTTAGCAGTTCAGAACTTGGTAGCTGACTAAAACATGGCTATTTGAATCCACCACCTTCTTCTTGGAAACCTTGGGGCAGCGCCACTCTCTCCTGTAAGGTCACCAAAAATTGGAATCAACTTTATGGCATTGATGGAGAGTGTTGGGAATAAGAGACTGAAGAGAAATAGTGACATAGTCATCATCAAAACATTTCAAGAAATATCCTAAAGAACAATGCTGCCTGTGATAGGATATAGCTATATGTTTACAAAGAATACTAGTGAATATAACTATTACTCAAATTTATGTACTAACCACTAAAGCCAAAGATACAGAAATTAAAGATTTTTACTAATGTTTGTGATCTGAAATTGATAAAACATGCCATTGAGATACTATGATAATTATCCATGATTGGGATGGGAAAGAAACAAAGAAGGATTAGAAACTGGAAAATATGGCTTGGTGATAGGAAAAATACAGGCTATCATGTGGCAGAATTCACCATGACCAGTGACTTATTCATTGTAAACACTTTTTTTTTCCAACTCTGACTCGACGGCACTTGGCTGGCTTGGCAAAAGACAACTAGACATGTGGACTGTACTGGATGGAATAACCAAAGATCACATTGACTATGTCTGTGGAAGGTAATGATAGAGAAGCTCAATGCCATCAGTCCGAATAAGGTCAGGGCTTACTACAGAACAGACCTTCAGCTGCTCCTATGCAAGTTCAAGATGAAGCTGAAGAAAAATAAAACAATCTTCAAAAGCCAAAATACAGCCTTGAATATACCCCACCTGAAACTGGAGACCATTTCAAGAATAAAAAAAAGAAACAAACAAGCAAACAAAAACCCTGTTGCCATTGAGTCAATTCTGATTCATAACCATCCCAGAAGACAAGGAAGAACTGCCCTATAGCATTCCCAAGGAGCATCTGGCTATTTTGAATTGCTGAGCTTTTGGTTAGCAGCCGTAGCTCTTAACAACTATGCCACATTTGAAAAATGGAGTAGTAATAACTAATGACTGAAGATTAGAGTAGTGGTGGGTTGACATCAGAGACATCACACATGAAGACAACAAAAGCTCATTGAAAAGAGAAGAAAGAGAAGACAAAAATGGAAATGGAAAGGAGACTCTGAAACTTGTTCTCAAACATTAAGTAGCTAAAATGAATGAAGAAATGATGAAGTAAAAGAGCTGAACAGAAGATTTTAAAGGAAGGCTTGAAAAGAAAAAAATAGGAATCATAGTGAAATATAAAAAAACTTGTAGTTAGAAAATCAAAATGCATTTTCAGCATTTGTCAAGTTGAAAGAACTAAAGAAAAATTCAAACCTCACATTTCAATTTCAAAGGATTCTGTGGCCAAAGTATTGAGCAAAGCAGTAAGCATCAAAAGAACGTGGCAGGAATACACAGTTACTGTACCAAAAAGAATGATCACGTTTGACTCTTCAGAAGGTAGTATATGACCCAGAACTGGTACTGTTGAAGGAAGAAACCCAAGTTACACAGATGGTATTGGTAAACAGCAAGACTCTAGAAATTGAGAGAATACCAATTGACTGTTTCCACAATGAGATTCAGCCCAAGAGGTACTTCCTGTTCTACACCAAGAAACTGGGAAAAAGCCTGCTTAGACAACTAACTGGAAGTGCTCCATGTTTGTTCCCATTGCTAAGAAAGGTGATTCAACAAGTATTATTGTTACAGGCAAGTAAAACTTTGCTAAAGAGCATTCTAAGGTGACTGCTAAAAACTCAAGCTGGGTTCAGAAGAGAATGTGGAATGAAGGATAACATTACTGATGTCAGATAGTCCTTGGGTGAAAGGACAGAATAGCTGTCAGATATTAACTCTTGCTTTATTTGCTATGCAAAGGTATTTGACTATGTGGAACATAACACATTATGGTTAACGTTGGGAAGAACTGGAGTTGCAGTACACTTAGTTGGGCTCATGCAGAATCTGTACATACAACAAGAAACAGTCATTCAAATAGAACAAGGGGATATCGCCTGATTTAAAATAAAAAAAAAATGTGTGAATCAGAGTTGTGTCCTTTCACAGTACTTATTTCATCTATGTGCTGAGCAAATAATCCAAGAAACTAGACTATATGAAGACAAATATAGCATCAGAATGGGAGGAAAATGCATTTACAGTTTGCAATACATGATGACACAGCTTTGCTTGTTGAAAGCAAAGAGGACTTTGAAACCTTACTGATGAAGATTAAAGGCTACAGTCTTCAAAATCCATTATAGTTGACCATTAAAAAACCCCCAAATCTTGCAACTGGATCCACAAGCAGCGTCATGATAAATGTAGAAAATTTTGAAGGGTCTTATTTAAATTGGATCCACAGTAAACAACTGTGGTAGCAGCAATCAAAAATTCAAATGACACACTACATTGGACAAATCTATTGCAAAAAGCCTCTTTAAAATGTGAAAGAGAAAAGATGTCACCTTAAAGATTAGGGTATGTCTGATGGAATTTGTATTTTCAATTGTTTCTTATGTATGTGACCAAAGAAGACCCAAGACGAATTGACGACTTTGAAATATGTTGTTGGCCTAGAATAGTAAATACACCACGAAGTCCACAAGAATGAACAAGTCTGGTTTGGAAGAAGCACAGCCAGAGAGCTCCTTGGAAAGGAAGATAGCTTGATTTTGTGTTACATACTTGAGATGTGTTTTCAGGCAAACTAGTCCTTGGAGGAGATGCTCATGCTTGGTAAGGTAGAGAATCAGGTTCAAAGAGGAATACCGTCTATGAGGTTGATTGACACAGTGGCTGCAACAATGTGCTCAAGCATGTCTTTTTTTCTGTTGTGCAGTGTCACTGTGAGTCAGAACTGACTTGAAGGTCCCCAATAATACTGTACAAGTCAACACTTGTGCTGTCTTACTTTACACAGGTCGTTATATTTACCCCCACCACAAGTCTCTCCAATGATCTATTCTTACTATTTTATAGTGAAAATACTGAGGCCTAGAGGGACATAATAAATTAATTGAAGGTGTGTCCCAAGTGGCATTTGAAAATATATTTGCCTTGTTTCAAAGCCTACATTCTTTTCACTGCAGTGCAGTCGGTGGTTCAAGTCAACCCAAAGATGCATTAGAAGAATGGCTTGGTGATCCATTTCAAAATAATCAGTCTTGAAAACCCCATGGAGCACAGTTCTTCTGTGACATACATGGGATGACCAAGAATCAGAGCCAAATCGGGGGGAAATTGTTTGGCTCTGCCAAAAGAAAAGGTATTTTCAGGGCACCTATTGCAAGATCCCTCTGGCAATACACAGAAAGACAGAGACACTGTAAACTGTGCAGTTGGAAAATGCATTAACAGTTTGTAATACATGATGACACAGCTTTGCTTGTTGAAAGCGAAGAGGACTTTGAAACCTTACTGATGAAGATTAAAGGCTACAGTCTTCAACATCCATTATAGTTGACCATTAAAAAAAACCCAAATCTTTGCAACTGGATCCATAAGCCAACACGGGCAGCTGAAAGAAAAGAATGTTTTGTTTTGAACTTGGAATTTTATTGTTGGGAAGATATATTTTTATGTACAGGCAGGTCATTAAAGAGACTAGATTTAAATCACATTCTTAGTGAAGTGTAGTTTTTTGGTTTTTTTTTTTAAGTGCCTAGTCTTTGAAAACAGGAGCATAGAAAAAAAGTTAAGCTGTTGATGCACACAAAAGTGGAAATCAGGGTGCTGGTCCATGCGAGAGCCAGGAGGCTCTGGACACTCTAGTGTTAAGGTCAGCTTTCATACATATCAACTTCCTATGCTCACTCAGACTTCTGAGTATATCACACAGGAGAAGACAACTTTTTAGCTCTCCTCCATCCCCGAATCTGTAGAAAAACCTTGATTAAGTGCCAGTAAAGGGAAGTACAACACTAATGAGTTAAAAACAAAGTAACTATTCTGTTTGGGGGAGGTGAAGTGGGACTGACAAGTCCAAACCGCAGTCTCCATCCCAGTTCTCCTCATACTGAAGGTCCAGGGAATGAAAAGGTGGCTTTGTTTATATGCCAACCTCGTGCTCTCCTTAGCTGCTGGTGTAGAATGAAGTGAGCGATGGTATGTATGTCCAGTGTAAACACGCTGGTTCCCGTGAGTTCAGCGGGCCAGGAGTTAATGCGTTTCTAACTTTAAAATAGACTTAGTCACCGTATTTCAAGTGATCCACTTGCAGTACCTATAAAAAACTCCATCTCATTAGCTCTTTATCTCCACTCTCATTATCCTTCCTGTAGTATATTTTAACTCCCAAAATGATTTAGGGAATATTTCTGATCAACACCACACTCTGTCCTAGGGAGGTTTGTCAATGTGGAATGGAAGTCATATTCATTTGCAAAAGCAATTGAGGAGGAGTGGAGAGGACCATAGATTTTTCTCTTCATCATGCCAGGCTCTGGGTGTCATATAGTAATGAGATATAGCTCAGTTTTGATAAAGTCACATAAAAGTCTTCCATTTTAAGTCTCAGAATTCAGGAATGTTTTTAATATTTGATGTGCTCAGAATTTTTTTGTGGTTTTGCTAGTTCTGTGCTTTCTATCCCATACTTCTAATTGTTACTGCTTTGTGAGTATTGATTAAAATCATTTATTCTTCTTACAAATGAAATTAGAAAAGGGCCAACCAGAATATCCAGTGCGCCAATATAAAGATCAGAAGACAATAATGTCTCCCTCTTTATGCTAAGGAAAATGGCTAATCTCTTTAAGAAATTTAGTTATGTCTCTAGTCATCTGTAGAGATCAGAAAAAGTTTCATTCATACAACTTTGTTGTTGTGTGAATAATTTGATTAAAATGAACAGGAAATAAGGACTAGTTTTTAACTTACTGATGGTGGGATTCCATTTTTGTGTTGGCAGTCTATCATATTCAAGATTCAGGTGAGCATACATTTGCGACTGGAAAACTAAAGATACGGAAAACTGCCATAATTTTCCTCTTAGTTCTTAAAAGACTAGCGTAATTCAGAAAGGATCCAATTTATAATCAAGTACAATGTTAATGGCTTATAGCTGTAGAGATTAATAATGGTTAGGAAAAATACTACTGCCAGCTCTCTGTTTGTGTATCAAAGGAGACAAGAAAATAAATTTATTTTAAAATAAGCAAACTTACTTTCATCTTGTCTCCATATGCCCTATTCTTGTACCATTTGCTTTAGACTAAACAATGCTACATAACAAAATTGCTTACATCTTAAAACATTAAAATATTTTCTTTGGACACAAAAAGACTTTGAAATGCAAAATTTCCATTTATTGCTAATTATGTTGAAGCATACAATTTAAAATGAAACAACTTGGTTGGGTAAGGGAGACAAGACAGATGCTTAGACTTCTCTTTGCATCGATACTCGCCACCCAGTGATGTCATCCTTTGTCATAGCTTTAAATACCATCTAGATGATAACAAGTTAGTATCTCCAGCCCAGACCTTTACCCTGATTCATATATCCTACCGCCTGCTCAACATTACCACTTGGATAAGTAACAGATATATCAAATTTAACACGTTAAAGCTAATTTCATTCTTTTAAAACTTGCTACTGAAGTCTTTTTTGTCTCAGCAAATGAGAACTTTAGCTCTCCAATTGCTCAGACTGAACAAAGTTGGGTGTTCTTTGGTCATTTCCCTTTACACGCTCACCACATTCAGTATTGCAGCAGACCCTATCAGCTGTTAAAATCTCTTAATTCCACTGCCACCATCTTTGTTCAACCACCTTTTATCTCTTTCATGCATCACTGCAAAAGAAATTACCAGTGCACTCTGCTTTAACCTTTCCTTTCTATAGTCTATCGGGAACTACAGAGTCAATGTGCTGTTGTTAAAACATATTGAACCCTGTCACCTCTTTGATCAGGTTCACCAATGGCTCCCTGTATTATTTTGAAAGAAAAATAAAGAAAGAAAGAAGGACAGAAGGAGAGAGGGAGAGAGGAAAGGAAGGAAGGAGGGAGGGAAGGAAGGAATAAAGAAGGGAGGGAAGGTGAGAGTGAGAGAGTGAGGGCAGAAATAAGTTCTTTTAGTTGTTTAAAAGTGCCTACATGGTCCAGCCTCTTTCAGTTCTTTTCCATCACACTTGCTTCTTTGCTGTCCTTGGAACATGCTGAATGTAACCAAGTGAATCGTATCTTTGCACATTATCTGGTACACAGGATATACAAGTAAACCCTCCTGGAGTGAGTGAACGAAGGAAGAAACAGAAAGGCTTGCAGTGATTGGTATAACACAAGTTTTAGAATATTTCATTCCTTTTGCATCCCTATATGTTCTTGATTGTTGATCTTTAACGTAGATGTTTCTGATATCATAGTGTATAGACTGAATTTTGGTTAAGAGCTTTACTGCCAGCCAACAGCTTCACAGTTCAAATCCATCAGCTGCCCCGTGGGAATCCTATGAGGCAGTACTACTCTATCCTATAGGATTAATATGAGTTGGAGTAGACTAGACAGCAATGCATATACATTGAATTTTATGATACTTTCAATTTACATTTATTTGGTGACTATTCTGTACTAAGGTTTGTGTGCTAGTCTCTAAGCAGGAAAATTAAGCCTAATGAGCTCCCTACCATCAGGGACTGGAAATCTTATGTCTGCCTTCTATTTATTCCTTCTCTCAGCATGATGCATGGTAACTCACCATAGTCCTTACTATGGGTCCAACGTTGTCCTATCTTTTCTATGTAGATATATTTAATCTTTCCCCAAATGCTATTATTCTTCTTATACTCAGATGAGGAAATGTGTGACCGGAAAGAGCAATAATTTGTCTGAGATGTCAAAGTCGGCAGATGGCAAAGCTAGAATTTAAGTTCAAGCAGCAAAGTCCAGAATCCAGTTCTTAATTACGAAGTATAGCATCAAGGTCAACTAGAACTAAAACCTAAGTTTGCCTAACCCCAACCCAAGCCAGCCAAGTGCCGTTGAGTTGGATCCAACTCATGACGACTCTAAGACACTGCTTTTTCACATATTACAAACTGTGGAAGGTAGCAAGTGGTCTGGTGACCCCCGTGTAGCTGTCCACTAACAGCAGTGGCAAAGAGACCCATGGAAGCTACAGGGGAGAACCCAGGCATCATTCTTTTCATGGATCTGAATCTACCTGGGGTCACTGTATGTATTCCCATGTGACTGACCTGTGCAGTTTACTTTGAAGGACAGAGACCAGTGTAGGTAATGTGAAGCACATGTCTATATTGACTCACTTGATCAGGCTGTTTTTTCACCTCTAAATCTCCAGTTTCATTTATAGAATGATTTCTACACTGGATTGAAAATTGACCACCTTTTCCAAAATCTTCCAGTCAGTTTCTTATCAAGTTAGCCAAACTAAATGGTGTTAAAAGCGCACTTGTTACACAAGAAAATGTTGGTGTTATGGCCAAAATAAAGACAAAACTGGTGTTGGTTGACTGTACTCTCCCATAGCTGCTCTTCCACTCACCTTCTGGGCATAGCCTAAAGGACTCACAGCTCCTCTGGGTCACTGGTTCCATGCTGGTAACAGGCCAGCTGAGCTCACAAATTGCTTTCTGATCTAAGAGTCTAAGAATTGATCTGTAACAAAACCATAACTGTGATGGGTAGAGTGGACAAAGTGAAGCTTGCAGTGACTGGTATAACGCAGTGCACATTTTATAGTTTTCTTGCGCTCATTAGGAAGCCCACATGAAGCCAGGGAATTAATTATTAGAGTGCACCATCTGTCCTGTCCAAATCCTGCTCAGCCACTTGATTCCTTCTTCACTTAATAGTGTATTCTAAAGCATTCTGCTCAGTTAGAAAGAGCTCTATTTTCTTAGTTAGGAAGTAAAAAACAAAAAAACTAAATGAACACACTATTTCCTAAGAAATTATCTAAGTGTCCCCTTAGCCAAGCCAAGTGCCATTGAGTCAATAATCTCAGAGGTAACTGGTATCAAAAGAAGAAATATATTTTGATAAATGTAATCTCACATCTTACCTCTTTGTCTGCAGAATGTCAGGGATACCGGGAAAAAGGGGACCAATTGTCTGGGACTCAGGAAGCTTCCTCGGAGAAAAAAGCCCCATACCATCATACTTTTTCTTTTTGAGTTTTACACTTAATAGAGTCTATCTCACGATTGTAACAGTCCCAAGTGAATTCGGTGAGCAAGAAAGGACACAGACTTCGACGGTTCTTTCTCCAGAGAGAACATAATAGAAATGAAAGAACAGCTTGAATGAGTGACCCAAGCCTGATAATTATGGGGAATTGCTGATTCTCTTACCCTAGTCATTTGTTGTTTCGAAGCACTTTGTCATTTATGTTGACACATGGAAATTTTAAACAAAATGTCATAAAATAGGACAAATGCATAGTAAGAAGTTAGTGTGGCATTACTGAGGGACAGAGCCTTCTCTCTGTCGGCACCCCACTCCCTGAGCAGCACAGTGGCTCCAGGGAGCCCAACCACAAGAGCAGTGTCTTTGAAGCCAGCCTGCTTCCAGCAGTGATGCTCATGGCGGTGATGGCAGACTTTCACTTCCAACCTGAGCTGGTACCACCTACTTAGTACCAAGATGGCAAACTACTCATCACTGATATGCAAATTAATTTATACCCCAGTGGAGGCATGCCAGTTAGCTATTTCACTATATACTGGGTCTTTAATCTTGGTTGTCGTGAAGTATTGAGAGTCCAGCATTAAATCTGTGACTCATTATATTAAATGAAGCAAATGAAAGGCTGTATTTTGGAGCCAGGAGACCTGGGTTCAAATGCCAGCTCTATCACTTAACTAGCTTTATGACCTTGGCTATATATTAAATCTCCTGTCTCTCTGTCTCCTTGTCCAGGAAGCGTGAATAAATAATCCTTTCCACTTCTAAAATGAGCTAATGAGAAGCACTTAGAGTGGTGCAGAGGACCTAATTAGTCCTTAATAACTGTTAATGTTATTGTATGTGTGCATCTTTTGAAAACAAAAATATATTTGAGAAAGCGTAATTACACCTTAGAATCACCATTGTACATGAATGGGTCTCTAAATCTGTCATCAGCGTGGACACGCTGGCCATCTGAGAATGCATTCCTGCTTAATGAGAGAGATCGACAGCAATGAATAACTTTTACCAGGCAAGCAATTGGTGGCTTTGGCCTGAGTCAGCCAGGACCCGAAGAAGTCTCTCACTCAGCTCCTGGGGATGCAGATGTGGGCATTCTTCCCTCTTGCCCTGTGCCCAGTATCTGCTAATTGAGGGAGAGCACGTATGTGAGATCCATGCAGCTCAGTGTTGAGTGCAGATGACACATTCCCCTAGAGAAGTTTTAAAAACCTATTTTTGTTGGAATCAAGCCTCCCAAACCTGACTCCGTTTTTCCAGCTGCATCTAAATGTACTTTTTCTTTTTATTATTGTTATTATTGTATCTTCAGACCTTTCTCACTCTTCTTGGAGTAGAGTGGGGCCCAGAGTTCCCATTTTTCACCCTGTCTTACAGAGAGGTGTTTGAGGGAGGATTGTTTCTCTTACTCTTTACTTGGGTTCATGTTTTTACAGCGAGTTCTTTTCTTAGGGCCTCTTCTGAGATGGAAAATGGAGTTAAATTTTAGGAGCTGTGGTGACTTGCCTGCAAAAGACATGCTTGCAAACCAGCACGATGCATCAGGCTGGGTTTTCCCAGAGTCAAACAATCTCACTTCACTAAGAGCTTTGCAGTCTCTCTTAATTTTTAGCATTTGGTCTGAACTAGAGCTGGGAAAACCAGCAGAACAATGGAGAAAATATACAGACATTTTAATGTAAAAATCAACAGCTATTTTCATGAGTTCATTCTTTGGCATAAAGGAAATAGAAAACTCATGAAAAGAGAGTAAATATTGTGATAAGATAAATGGTAATTCTTTAATGAAAAGCACTTTATAATCAACTCCTTTTTCTTTGAGAAGGAAAATAAGAAAGATAATATTTTGGTGCTGTATTTTAAAAAATCTCTCTGCTAAAAGGCCAATTTTGTGTAAATAGCTGTTAATCTGAGCTTTTATCATTCAAAATCCCAAGGTTCCTTCGGTCCATTATCTACAAGTTAGAAATAAAAATCACATGATATTGAAACCAAACATCTGTTTTGAGGAAACTGTGCTATAGAACTCCAGGATCTTCTAGTGCTGTATTTTAAGAGATCTTAAAATCTCTAGCATGACATAACACTTAGTCATTCATTCTGCAAATACTGATTGACTGCCAATTATGTATCAGTGGTTATCCTAGTTGCAGCTATAGAAACCCACTCTTTGGTCCTCAAGGAACTTAGAGACTAGATATTTGATCACCTCTGCTGTATCACAGATCCCTGGTGCCACAGTGATTAAAGCAATTGACTGCTAACCATAAGGTCAGTGGTTCGAAACAACCAGTGCTCCATGGGAGAAAAATGTGCCAGTCTACTCTTGTACAGATTTACAGCTTTAGAAACTCTGGGGTCCCTATGAGTCAGAATTGACTTGATTGTAGTGGGTTTTCTTTGAGTGTGGGAGGGGTTACATCATAAACATATTGAGAGGAGGGTTAACATGCAACTCTTTATATTCTCACTGGCACTTAATAAAAGCTTGCAAATAGTATGCTTCTAACTCAGGTTGATTAGTGCAATGTTAAATTAATTTACTTGACAATGGTCTATTTCTTCAAAGGAATGTGCAATAGAACAGCAATAATACATAGATTATGACCTGAAACAGATTTTTTTATTTGGCTCTCAATCTCTCCGAAACTTTATGCTGGGGTTCGGTGCAATAACATTCCGCTTCTCCAGGATATAAACTCTAGCAGATTTCAGGACTTTTTCCAACGCCCTCAGGTCCTGTGCACATATTAAGTCAAGCGAGTCTCCGTCTCCACATCCATTCCTTTATGTTGTTTTTTTGGTGTTGACTTAGTCCTTGTGTTACAGGCAGAGCTATATCTACTGCACATTTGGCACTACCAGGGACAGGGACAAGCTCTTCTGCATTTTCAGGTACACAGGGGTTTGCTGGCAACAGTGATGCTCATGACAAGGGTGCTTGGGTGGTAAATACCGGGTTACTAACCAAAAGATTGCAGATTCAAAAGTTCTCTGAGGCACCTGAGAAGGCCTGGTGTTCTGCTTCCGAAAAGTCATAACCTTGGAAACCCTATGGAGCAGCTTTCCTTTACACACATCAGGTTACCATGAGTTGAAACTGCCTTGAAATCCCTGAGCAATGACAGCTTAGGAGGACGATAGAAGCTTTCTACTTCTACCATAAGTTGGTCCCAGAAGGTTCTTACTCTGTATTACAGTGATGAGCTACTCGTGATTGACTGTAGTTTTAATGGTCTCAAAGCAGTATTAGAATATCCAGATGAGAATAAGGATATAAGGTTACATAGCTCTGTCTCCAGTTCAGAGATTTGGTCTAAAGCAGGAGCCCCTAGTGACTTCTCCGTCTTCTTTGCTCACTTCCTAACTCCTTTGCAAGTTGCCATTTGCTCCTTTTGATATCTGTCTCTCTAAGTGTGTGTCTGTGTTGAATGAGCTCGGAGGAGGACAGGTAAGTGCAGGCGACTGACAGAGCTATCCTTTCTGAGTTCATCCTTTCTGGACCACACAGATTCATAAAAGTGTATTTATTGGGGTGCCTTCTTGAGCTCTTGGATAATTCCTTCAAAGACCCTCTCTGCTGCTGCTTCCTGTCTGAGCTGGAGCTCTGTGACACTTCTCCAGCCATTCTCCAGCCTGTGTCCAGTGTATCACCCTTGCTTTCTCAGGTCTGGTGGGCGTGATCCAAAGAGAGTTCCACAGCTGCTCCTTCAGAATTAACGCTTACATTTGATTTCAAGTGAACAAGGAATGCTTAGAGGTCTCCTGCTTCATCAGTTCTCACCAGCAACCCACGGCCCCCTGGCTCTATCTCCCAAGTAATGAATCCAGGCACTGTTTAGTTCCTAGGTGGGAGTCTTATGTGAGTCCATAGTTTACAGTTTTCATTATATCTGAGTCAGATTTTGTTCTCTGTGCCTCCCTAATGCCAAAAACATATTTTGGAAAGGTCTGAGTGTTCCCTTCTGAATCCTATACCTCATTATCTCCTCTACATCTACACACCCACACCTGTGCATGACTGGACTTAGGGTTAGAAAGGAGCAGGACTCTTCTTCCCTGCACAGGAGAGTTCTCACAACACATTACTCATTCTTCCAAAAGAAGCCTCTTTCCTAACTGACAGGTCCTTTGGGATTATGCCTACAAGCCACATCTGTTTGTGGATTACATCCACAGGTATTGAAGACACAAAACAAATAAAGAATGCCACTGAAGAAGACATTCAGTTGGTTAACAAACACAAGAGGGTGTTCAAGAATGGCGTTTATCCAGCAATAAAATGGGACTCACTGCACGAGAATAACCTGGTATGCTTGTTAAAAATGTAACCCCCACTTTGAGAAAAGGGCCTGTTAGGATTCTTGCCAGTGAACTTCCAGGAGATTCTTTGTTCCTGACATGGGAAAATGCCTGTTAAAGCCTTTGGTGTGGTCTGTGCAAGTGCTGGAAAGGGAAACTGGTGAAATAGATGGTTATTCTGTTGTTCCCATTTCTGCTCATTCATGTCTCTAGTTGTCAGAACAGCAGTATATGGTTCAGTCACACACTAAGTCCCATGTCTGCTGAGAACATGTCCCTTCCAGAAAGAGAAGAGTCAGTTCAGAGAAGTTCTAAGCATGATATTTTCCCCTTATATTCTAAAATTGTCCAGGATCAGGGATCTGATTTAGATGTGCAAAAATAAAAATAAAATGGAATGAGTGATGATCTAATTCCCTATGAAGCAAAATTCTAAGGGTAGGCGTCGTTTTATGTATGAGCATTTATTTTCTGCTGGGGGGAAAATGTTGCTTTTTTCTCAGCCCATCACTAATCAATCTCTTGTAACAAAAAAAAGAAGAGAAAAAACTAGATACAAGATATCAAAGTAAGCATAGCTAAATTCCTTCTTCAGGACTGGAAAAATTCAAAATTTTCAGTAATGATCATCAATTCATCCATCCCCTCATTTATTTATTTATACCTATAAATATTTATTTATACCTATAAATAGGAGTTAGTAGAAACTGGGTATAGGTATAACGGGAGTCAGTGGAAACTGGGCATGGGTATAAATAAATAACGGTGCAGTGGGTAAGAGCTACAGCTGTTACCCAAGGGGTTGGCTGTTTGATTCCACCCTGTGCTCCTTGGATACCATAAGGGGCAGTTCTATTCTGTGACCTAGGGTTGCTATGAGTTGGAATTGACTCAACAGCAACAGATTTTTCTGTTTTGTTTTCATTTTTTTTTTTTTATGGTTAATCAGTATACTTTGAGTACTTTGTAGATGCCAATACTCTCTACGCTTTAGACACAAATTGGCTTAAAGTGTAATTTCTGTTCTAAAGATTGTCTAGGAAGCCAAAGCCAAAGCCAAGTGCTGTTGAGTTGCCTGTCTAGGAAGGAGACAGGCAAATGTATAACAAACAAATCTGATACCAGGGGGAAAGAATCCAGAGCAGGAGAGACAGGACTCAAGGAAGTATAAGACAACCCACTGAACAGCTTTGTGAATTTGGGTCTCCATCACTTACTGGGGCAGGAAGTCACACAAAGGACTAGAGGGAAAATGATGAAAATTTAAGAATATGACCAAAGTTATGCAAACAGTAGAATCACCAGAAATAATAATAGTAAATACTAATGTGTATTGTGTGTGAAATAGGAGATGCGGTATCAGAGTCCCTACACTTTTCCCTAAGAGGTGTTCAGAACAGCTACACTGGCCCAGCCAGGATGTTGAGGCTTGGATGCTCTGAAGTGACTGCATGTATATGCTCACCCTTGACCTTGGCTCAGTGAACTTGGGGTCCCAAGGAAGGAGGCCTTCTTAATGATTGCTCTCAAATTCACGGGAATTGAACAGGAAGAGATTTTTCTTGGCACTCTCTAATATTTTCTCACTTTCTGGCCGATTTTTCTAGGAGAAAGAGCAGAAAGTGAAGGGAGCAGAGGAAGTCTCAGACACATTCGGAGTTTGCAGATGCCTGTTTACACACGACCTCAGAGGAAAAAGCACCTAACACCAGAGGTATGTACATGGGATGGATTTCAGTTAAGCTGTTACCCCTGGAAAAGAGGAAGTTCTGTATCTGTCCCCAAACCAAAGACGTAATGTCTATGGGTGCAAGTGTGTATGGGTGCATGCGCGCATGTGTGCATGTGGATGCGCGTATGCTTACATGTGTGTCTCTTTAGCTGTGAATGTTCTCTAAAGTGGCTCGTTAAATATTTGCTGGATGAAAAACAAATATTTGGTCATCATGTATATTGTATGAGGGTATTTCAGAGGACTCGATGGGGCTGCTAAACACATACATACATGGATACAGTGTGACAGTTTCTTTTTCCTCCTCCAATTTTAAAATCTGCATTAAGCATTCAGGCACACAGCAATTCCCTCCTTCTTTCTTCCCTAGAGAACCTTGAGGGCTAAATAAAACATCTTGCTCCAAGAACAGAGGCACTATGGGCCAAATGGCTCTCTGATAGAGTGGTTTGCAGTTATGAAACTTGATCCCCATAGGCATTAGGATAACAATTTGCAGAAATGCAAGGGATAAATCTTGGGCAGAACCAAGATGTTCACGTCTGTGCAGCAGCAGCAGAATCCCAACCCCTGGGGCAGTAAATGCTGATGCACGATGACGGATGCTTCCAATTACCTAGAAAGTTCCTGGTATCTTTGGTTGAGATCCAGTGGTGCTTTTTATTTCCCTCTGTGTTTCAGACCATTTCCTATACAAAGACCACAAGTGTGATAATTATGGAAATAGATACTTGTTTAGGGATGGAAGGGATCCTAGTAATAATATTCACTTTGCAGATGGGTAACCAAAGCCCACAAAGCAGCATTGCTTCATGCATGATCATATAGCTTATGGATAAACCAGGACAAAGCATATGTGTGCTACTATGCAGCTCAGGTATGTTTCCACTGGGCATCTTTTTGTAAACTAACAGAAATTTCTATTTATCAAAGAATAAAATCCAAAGTTTGCTTCATGGCTATATGAGATTTCTCTAGAGAAACAAAACTAGTGGGATAAATATAGAAATATATATTCTAAAAGAGCTCCAGTAGCATAGTGGTTAAGAGCTTCTCTGCTAACCAAACAGTTGGCAGTTCAAATCTACCTTATAGTGTTGTTGCCTTATAGTGTTGTTGTGATTTAAAACCCACTCAGTAGCACCTAACAACAGTAACAATGACATAATCTAGTACATACATAGCATTCCCCAGCTGGCACAAACAGGAAAGTACTGGACTATTAATTGAAAATTTGCTTAAAAAGGGGTGCACCCTGAGATCTCCGCTAAAAGACTGTAACTGATGGTCCAGAGGCTTCGGGGTTGCCCTGGGAGCATGGCCCCTGGCCCTGATGCTGCCCTTGCCCATAAATCAGAATGAAGGTCTACTCTTCAGACACAAATGGATTGGACTTGGCAATGCAGAGTGACCATATATTGGATGCACTTTATGGTTCTATGCATCTATAGGATATTATCCTGCTGACCTCTGGTTGGAGGAAGGGGAGTGGGTGGAGAGGAGGGGAGAGGAGACTGTTGGGAGGATGAGACATGTATGGAGCGGAGAGAAATAGTGTGCAGTCACCGGGCAGGGAGAGCAGTGGAAACTGCATATACGTGGGCATGTAAAGTTATATGGGAATGTACATTTCTACTCAGTCATAATAAAAAAAAAAGAAAATCAAGTTTTTTACCAGCCAGTGTGTTTAAGTAGTCCATACCATGTGGGTTTCTCTGAACATTCTACCTACCATATGGCCAGAAATTTAACTATAATTTTTTTTAATGCACGTGCAGAAAGTTAGATTTGAGAATTAATAAAATCAACCTAACATCTCTAAAAAAAAACAAAAAAAAAAAAAAAAGAAAGAAAGAAAATTTGGTGATTCAAGTGTACCCAGTGGTGCCTTGGGTGAAAGGTCTGGTGACATGCTTTTGAAAGTTCACAGTCATGAAACTCGACAGAGCAGTTTTACTGTTCAACACATGGGGTAGCCATGAGTCAGTCTGTACTGACTCAGTAGCAGATGGTTGTCCTGGGAATGGTTGTTTATTGGTTTGTATTGGTACAGTCTAGCAAAGGTGAAGGGATCCTTGATGGTACAGCGGTTAAGGTCTCAGCTACTAACTGAAATGTTTGCTGTGCAAACCCACCCAGTGGCTCCATGGAAGAAAAATCTGGAGATCTACTTCTGTAAAGATTACAATCAAGAGAACCCCACTGGACAATTCTAGTTGGTCACATAGGATCACAATGAATTGAAATCAGCTCAACAGTACTCAACAACTACATAAAACTGACACATAAAATTCACCATCACCATGATCCTTCAAGATCTAGCTGCTGAATCCTGCCTGCTTCTTTATTTTCCCTTTGTCTACTTTCCCACTCCCACCACCTTTTGCAACAAGTGCTTTGAATTCCAGCCACTTTCAACTTCCCACAGTTCCTTCAATAAAACATTTGAGTGTGTTGTGGCTCCTACCTGTGACACATGCTGCATTGGGTTCTTCTCTGCTCATCTTTCAAAGGTCAGATGGCAGCTCACCTGCTCCATGAAACCTTACTTAGCTTCTGAATCTCGTAATCCCACCACTGTTAATACACATCTCAAAGCATTTATTTAGTAGCAGCAGTCGAAAATAAAAAATCTGTTTTTTTAATTGATAGTCTTCTTTTTTGAGGACAAGTGCTTGTCTTACAAATTTTAGATTATCTCTCTCATCCTTCCCTGTCCTAACATTTAGCACAGGCCCTTACAAGGTAGAATTCCCATAAATGATAAGGAAATGAATGAGTTAATCAATTGGATTCCCAGTAAAGAGTGCTGTTGACTAAGGCAGTTTTATAGTGTCTATTCTACAACGGGCACAGAGGTAATGTTTATGGCCTAATTAACTGATTGCGTGAAGTTTGTATTAAAATGACCAGATATTACTTTCTAGCTTAAACTTCGGAACCAGCCTTCTTGTGTTCAAAGCTTAGTCCTGTTACCAGCTAGTGTCTGATGGTTTATAAGTTACTTAACTTCTTATTGTCTTAGTTGCGTTTCCTATAAGTTGACAATAATAACAGTATCTAAGTCAATATTTTTATAATGACTGAGTTAATATATGTGAAGTTCTTAGAACAGAGTTCTATACAAAATAGGAAACCTTGATGATGTAGTGGTTATGTGCTATGACTGCTAACCAAAAGGCTGGCAATTAGCATTCATCAGACATTCCTTGGAAACCCTATGGGGCAGTTTTACTCTGTCCCATAGGGTTGTTATGAGTCAGAATCAACTCCACGACAATGGATTTGACTTTTGATTTTGGTATACAAAGTGTTTTCTCCTTTCTTCTCCTTGTCCTCCTTTTTCACGTAATAATAGCTATTACTGCTAAGTTGAGTAAGTGGAGGCTTTATTGGAAGCCAAGAAAAGCTGAGGAGATACAAGATGAAATATTCAGGAAGAAACACAACAATGTCATACTGATTGTTATGAAACAAAAGTGGTTAAGAGTGCAGAACTGAAATGTATACTATGTATTGAGAATCTACAATGTGGTGGCTATTATATTAGGCTCTTTTGAACAGACATTATTGCCAGTACTTGGTAAACCTGGAAAACATTTTGTGTTTATCCTCATTTCACAAATAGTAGATTCAGAGGAAAAAAATTGCCAAGATTGCTTAGCTAACCAAGTTGAGAGATGAGATTCCCCAAGTGGCCAGTACAATTTCGGAAGCCAGACTCCTCCTGAGCTCAGTCAGTGGAAGTGTGGCAAAGAGCAAGTGGCTACACTTTCTATGAGTGTAATCACAGAATTTTTATCATAGGGTTGTTAGGGGACCAAAGGGTTAATTCTTGTCCTAATAATAGAGCTTTGCATAAGTTATTATTACTGCTTCAGTAGAGCAAGCCACTGGTGATCAAACTGCTTGCTTGGTAAAGTCACTTTTTCATAAATTCATGAGTTTTTTTTTTCTTGTATTTATTCTACCTTGAAGAATGTCAAATTGCTTGAAATCTGTAAGTAACAAAGAGAGAGAGAGAAATAAAAACGTACTGATTCTTGCTTCCTGGACTTAAATCAGTATTTGCAATCATCTCTTCTCAAAAGGTTGTTTTATTGGGATTAGCTAAATTTGTGAGGGCCTTGATGAATTCCAGCTCTAAAATTAAGTGGGAATGTATGTTCTGGAGTACACAACTACCTGGAGGCTAGGAAAAGTCGTCTGGTTTAAAAGAGACTCTTGCTCTCGTTGATAGACGAGAGGAAGGCATTTGGAATCCTCAAGTAAAGGCTACTTGTCCTAATGACCGTATCCATTTAATTAGATAGAACTCACAATGGCAGAAAGTAAGACAAATGTGGTATACAGGGAAGAGAACCTTTCATGGAGTCCCACAGACGACTGGCATTCAACAGCAATCAAGGCTTAGCTTAAATAATCATTAGGTACATAAAGTATCAACTATTGAGAATGGCCTTTGCTAGGGGCATGGGAGGCAAGGTGAGGAGATGTCAGCCTATCTGACTCCATTTATCAATAAGAACAGGAAATAACACAAGAAAACACAATGACAAGGCACACAATTCTCTTCCCATTATTTACACATTCAACGAAAGCAGAGCAAATCATTTCCATCCCTACCAAGAACTGAACTTGGTCTGTTACAAAGCAAAGCTCTAAAACATTCTACAAAGGATGGCATAATTGCTTTAATTAATGTTTATGAAAAGCTTCTGGTTGGGACAGTTAGAGCAATAATAAATAACTGTAGCATTGAATTCTAACCCAAAGAACAAAATAAATATTTGTGAATTCATGCTGACATAAATAAATAACTGAATGAATAACTGAAAAAGTAACAACTTTTCTCTCTAGAAGAACACCAATCAGTAACTGGGGAAGGACTGGAAAAAGCAGAAAATCATAGATATATCAATTATTTCTGTAGACAAGAACCACCAGCGAATATTAAAATGAGTGGGCAAAATTTTAAGTAGAAAAAGGGGTATTTTCTGTCTTAATTATCTAGCACTGCCATGTAGAAATGCCACAGGTGAATGGCATTAGAGAACAAAAATTTATTTTATCACAGTTTAAGAGACTACAAATCTAAATTAGGGTGCCAGCTCTGGGAGAGGGTCCTTCGTTCCTGGTAGTTCCTTGGCGTATGTCTTCCCGTGCATGTGTCTCTGTGTTTATACTCAGAAATGGTTAACATTAAGACGGACTCCACGTTAGCGTGGCCTCATCAGCACAGAAGAATGCATCTATTTATAAAGAAGATTAAGTCCAGAGATAACAGAACCAGATTTCTGATATAAACTTGGGAGACAGGGAGAAGCATAATTCAGCATGTAACATTTATGTAGTCTCGATGTATCTCCCCCCAAATATTTAGCAATAAGCCAGAAAAATTATTAAGTTTACAGTGGGAAATTGCAGTAGGCTCTTGGCCATGCAATCAAGGTCAACATCACTAGCAATGTTTATCAGGGCCCTGGAGGCTACCCGAAAGGTCAGCAGCTCAAATCCACCAGCCACTCTTTGAAAATCCTATAAGGCAGTTTTACCACATTCTATAGGATGCCTATAAATAGGGATGGACTCAATGGCAATGGGTTTGGTTTTTCTGATTTAGTGATGTGTATCAACACTGTGTACTACCTAACATGATGGAACGAGAAAGGCACATCCCTCACTCTGTCCTTCACCACAGTGCGTATGTTCTGTATAACTAAGAGAAACCATCTGAAAAACCCACATTGAGGTGCATTCTAAAAAATAGTTGAGAAGTACTTCTCCAAATTGTTAGTCATGGAAGATAATGAAAGTCCAGACACCTGTCACAGATTATACCAATATCGTCAGTTGCCAGCAAGTGAGTTCTATCTTACAGCAGCAGCCTATGTGTGCCTGAACGGAGCTGTGATCCATATAGTTTACAATGGCTGATTCTTTGGAAGTAGGTTGCTAGACCTCTCTTTGAGTCATGTCTGGTTGGATTCACCTGACAACCCTTTATTAGCAGTCAAGTGCCTTAACCATTTGTACCACTCAGATGATTAGTCCTCTCTCTCCCCTTGCTCTTGAGTTGATTCTGGTGGTAGGAGAGGTGAAACTAAAATGCAGCATTGGATTATAGATTGACTCCTTGAAAAGAAAGAGGACATCAGTGGAGAAACTGGTGAAATGTGAATGAGTTTTGTCCTTTAGTTAATAAGATGGTCTCAAATCCATTTCTTAGTTCTGACAAATGTTCAATGGTCACATAAGGGGAAATGGAGTGTAGACTATATAGCCAAGCCAAGTGTAGACTATATGGAAATTCTCTATTATTTTTTTAAAACTCTTCTGTAAGTCTTAAATGATGTAAAAAATAATTGTTGAAGTAAAAGTTTTCTGTGAGGAATCATTTCCCATTTATTACACAGTGTACTTTCTTCCCTATTGTTTGACGGGCTAGACATCATAGAGACATAGCTTTTGCTTGTTTGCTTCCTGCAAACTGCTATTGGAAGGGTCACTTCCTGCTCTTCAAAATTATAGTCTATGAAGCAAAGAAGCCATGTCGAAATTTGAAACCTAGTGGGAAGAACAGGTCATGTTCTTTGTTGTTCTAACCTAACAAAGATTGCTTTCTGTATGGGACATAGTGTGTTTTAGTCAACTGGATTTTATGAGTTACTGAAACAAATGTTGAAACTTTAGATAAAATGAAGGGAAATAGAGAACACTGTGATGTTCAAAATAAAGCTCAAAATGGGAAGAAAGCTTCCATTATCAACAAATCCTTCTTTGGAGGGCCAGAAGTTGTACTGGATCACACACTATGTGAACTCTTGTTGTTGTTGTTAACCGTTGCCCGGTGTGTTCTGACTTAGAGCAACCCTGTGTGTAACAGGATGAAATATCGCTTCGCTGTTGTTGTGCGTCAGCCCACTGTTGCAGCCACTGTGTCAGTCCGTGTCACTGAGTTTCTCTTTTTTTGCTGATCCTCAACTTTGCCAAGCATAGTGTGAAGTTCTACTAGTAAGAAAACAAAGAAGAATACAAGATTATTCCAATTTAGTTAAAATTTGCTTTCTTAAGCATTTTATAAACTAAAACCCAATGCTTTTGAGTCAGCTCTAACTCATAGCAACCATTTTAATAGGAAATAAATGATGTAACACCTATAGATAAACACCGTAAGGGACAAGTGTTTCCCAAGACTAGGGAATGGCATTATGTTGCATGTTTTATCTCCAGCAGCTCCAAGAAATAATGACAACAGATCAGCAAATGAGAAAGACAGTGAAAAGAATGTTTTTTTCTTCCATTCCTACTCTGCTGAATTAGAAAACAAATACAGGTTACAGTATCAGTGTCCCCTGGGAAAGGAAACTATAGGCCTAGTACAGGAGGGACAGGTACGTGACAAGCAGAACTTCTTTGTTTTTAATATACTGTTAGGAAATATCACTTTTTTTTTCTTTCTTTAAAAGATAAGCAGATGAAATTGTAACTCTCTTAGGATTCTGGCTGTTATCCAAAAAGTCAGCAATTTGAATCCTCCAGACACTCCACTGAAACTCTTTGGGGAAATTCTACTCTGTCCTGTAAGGTTGCTCTGAGCAGAAACGACTGTATGGTAATGAAATTTTTTGTTCGTTTAGCACTGTAGAACCATAAACTGGGACAGAAATAATTGATTTTGTAGAGAATTCCTTATGTAGATAGGAATATTTTATTAAATTAGTAAACCTAAAATCAATAGCATTTCCCTCAAATTCTTGGGGTAAACTGAATGTCCTTTTAGTGTTTGTGATATTGTCATCATTTCTATTTTATATAAATTTCCTTTCCGTTATTTACAATAAATTAGGCATACTTAATAGATCTGATATATAGAGAGTGTTGTCAACGTGGGATTATTATTCTGCATATCTGTCAAACATCAAAACAAACCAAACTCAGTGCCGTTGAGTTGATTCCGACTCATAGTGGCCCTATAGGACAGAGTAAACTGCTCAATAGAGTTTCCAAGGTGCATTTGACAGGTTTGAACTGCCAACCTTTTGGTTAACAGAAATAGCACTTAACCACTAAGCCTCCAGGGTTTCCCATATGTATAGGAGTGTATTATTCAGGACTGAAAACATGGTGTTTTGTTTAAAATAAATCAGAGTACATCTAAACTGACTACCAGGGAAATCTTGTGTCCTTTATTTTCTAATCATTTTCAAGTGTTAGAAATATAACTATTTATGATCTTAATAAAAAATTCCTAATTTTCTGGTGTCTTAGAGATTATTTTAAATTTTCCTCGTATTTTACCCACTTCAAATGAGAAAATAAGTAAAAATTATTAATACTGTGACTCAAGTTGTCATGGCAACAGATTTTTCTCTGTACTCTGCTCTTATATAAGTATTAATCCTTAGTCTATGTTTATAATTCAAGGGAAATAATCTTTGGAGGAAAGAAAAATGTTTGTCAACAAAAAGGATAAAAGGGCAAGACCCTTTATGTAAATTTAAACTCTTTGTACAAGATGAAAATAAAATAGCTTTTCAGCCAGCCCTAAAATGATCAGAATTTGCATTTTTTTAATATTTTGTTTTATATCCTATTGGACATTTTTCATATATTGTTTTTCATTCTATTAAATATGAGTGACTAGGTCCACGGTCTACCATTTTGGCTGAACAACTAACCTGAGATTGTCACAGAGACAGTTGTACATTAATATTTGTCTTCCCATTTCTATAGTTTCCATTGTAAAGTGACCACATAGTCAGAAACATTTCCCAGACTCCTTTGCATGGAAGTGGGACTAAGTGTCCAGTCTATTTCTATAGAACATAAGTATTGACAGAATATGTATCATTTCCAGACCAAAGTGCTTATGAACTAGGCATGCCTTCTTGATGTTCCTGCCCTTCACACTGGAGAGATGCACAGAACACAGAGGTTCTAGAGAACAAACAGGGAGGCAAGGAATGGAAGGACCTTTCATTCTCAAAGCTTCAACACTTAGCTTGGAGATGAGCCTCCCCCAATGACCAAGAACACCTGCACAGGTCAACGGCCTGAGAGAGAAAGAGAAAGAAGCCTTTATTAGAGAATCAACCTACTGAAATATTGCCATCATTTTATTACAGCAGTTGTAACTCTGGAGTCCCCGTTGGTGCAAACAGTTAATGTACTTGGCTAGTGTCTCAGTCACCCAGTGCTGCTGTAACAGAAATACCAAAAGTGAATGGCTTTACAGAGAGAATTGTATTCTGCCTCAGTCCAGCAGGCTGTAAGTCTGAATTCAGAGTCTCAGCTCCAGAGGAAGGCCTTCTCTGTTGGCTCTGGAGCAAAGTTCTTATTGATCTTTCCCTAGTCTGGGAGCTTCTAAGGCACAGGAACCCTGGGTCATTTTTAAAGGACATTTTCTGCTCCTGGCACTGCTACTTTTCTGATAATATGAGGTCCCCAACTGCGCTTGCTTCCCTTTCCTTTCTATCCCAAGAGATTACCTCAAGGCACAGTAAGATCTTACACGTTGAGTCTCGCCCTACCGACACAACTGCTGCCATCCTTCCACATTAACATAACAGAGGCAGGATTTTCAACAGACAGGAACATCACACAATACTGAAAATCACAGTTTAGCCAAATTGTTAGATACATTTTTGAGTGGACACAATTCAATCCTTGACAACTTGCAAGGCATGAGTCTACTGAGTCTATGAGGGCACCTCTAAAGATAGGCACTGTGACAAATGTCCCAGTGGAACCTGCTTCTACTCTGTGGAGCCCGCTTCTACTCTGTGGAGCCCGCTTCTACTCTGGCACACATACAGTACCGTGAGTCAGAAGCAACCAGACAACAGCTGTTTTTATTTAGCAAATCTTATCTAATATATGGAAACTCCCATGGCACAGTGGTTAAGTGCTACAGTTGCTAATGAGAAGGTGAGCAGTTCACACCTGCCAGGGGTTCCTTGGAAACTCTATGGGACAGTTCACTCTGACCTAGAGGGTCACTATGAGTCAGAATCGACTCAGTGGCAGTGGGTTCGATTTTGGGGGGTATTATCTAATATATGAAAAACTGTGGTGGTACAGTGGTTAAGTGTTACTTCTGCTAACCAAAAGTTTGGCAGTTTGAATCCACCAAAGTGCTCCTTGGAAACTCTATGGGGCAGTTTTTCTCTGAGCTACAGGGTCTCCCTGAGTGGCAATCAACTAGACAGCAGTGGGTTTATCTGATATTTGGCTCCTTAAAGCTTAATTGAATTAAGAATTCATTACATTCATCAAAAAACATTAGTCAATGCTATATATGTGTAATAGAAACCCTGCTAGCACAGCGGTTAAGTGCTTCACCTGCTAACCAGAAAGTCTGCAGTTCGAATCTTCCAATTGCTCCTGGCAAACTCTATGGGACATTTCTATTCTGACCTCCAGGCTCACTAGGAGTCCTAATCGATTGTAAGGAAGCCTTGGCTTTAAGCATTTCTGGAAACACTGATGGTGTAGTAGGTTAAAGACTACATTTGCTCACAAAAAGGTCAGCAGTTCAAATCCATAAAGTGCTCCTTGGAAACTCCATGGAACAGTTCTACTCTGACCTATAGGGTTGCTATGAGTTGAAATTGATTTGATGGCAGTGGGTCTGGTATATACACTTACCTAAAAAACACTTTTTTTCCTGCCTAATAATTGCATGTGGAGAGCACAGTTGTATGTGGAGGACACAAAACAATGCATGATCATTTTCTTCTGTCATTCCAAAGGTCTGGGCTTTTCATCACTTAGGCAGCTTTGGATCCAATGTCTTTTTTGTGCTAAATTAATTAAAAGTTTCAATACCAAAGCAAGTTTCACAAACTACAGCTTAGTCACAGTCAAATTTACTTCTCATTAATCATTCTACGGAGTAAAACATATTAGTGGTTACATTTTTTTGTTAGTTTCTTGTAACTTAAAAAGTGAGCAAGATTGTCAAAAGAAGTTCTTGGTCCCAAGAGCAGTAATTTACATTTATTTTATGAAACTCAGACCAGTTTCCAGTCTTTTTTGCATCCTAATTACTTTGTAACTAACAGCTATCTTATTAAGCAGCACATTTTAGCTAGGTCCTTCCTGAGACACTGAATAAAATAGGCCAGCAGAGAGCTGAAGAAAGAATTACATGTCATAACATAGAAGAACTTTCACAGACTTAACTCTGAGAGATTGTCTAGCATGTCAGTTTCTCCAGTTGTTACACTATAATACAGCTTCATCCCTGGGGATGTAGTGGTTAAGTGCTTTGGCTGTTAACCAAAAAGTTGGCAGTTCAAATCTGCCAGGTGCTCTTTGGAAACTCTATGGGGGCAGTTCTACTCTGTCCTCTAGGGTTACTATAAGTCAGAATCGACTCAGTGGCAGTTTTTTTTTTTTTTTTAATAGCCTCTTCCATCACTACCCAGATTTTTTTCTGTAGTCTTCTATCCTCACAGCTCTTCCATGTATAATACTCCATGTACTCCATGGAACATTCCAGATTTCATAGATTCTCATCTCTTTTCAGCTTCCATGAAGAACACTACTGTCTAATTCATCATACAGTCATAATTTCTCCTATATTCAGCCTCTGTTACATTTGTACACATTACAACATTTTCTCAAACTTCCGTGAGTGACTATTCTTATACCTGGAATCAGCAGCACTTTACTGGCCATCTAACAAGGACAAGAGACAAATCACTATGGCTCATTGCTTATTACAGCCTTTTCATCTTTAAAAGACATATATTTATATTTGCTGTTTCTGGAGAGTTCTTTGCACATATAATACGAGAGGGGTTGGGACTTCCAACTGAACACTTTAATAAATCAGAGTTTCTCATATGTAGTGTTCAGAATATCTGTATCAGACAATCCTTTTTAATATGAGAATTCTTAGGACTACATAGTAGATGTGAAAAAACTTAGTTCAGGATTTAGTGTGCTTTATTTAAAGTTGGAAAACAGCTGGTACAGAATGTGAGTTTTTTATGGTAGGAATAAAGGGTGGGAAGCAGAGATCCATTTGCCTGTTTGGCTACTGGGTTAATCACACTGATGTCTAAATGTGGCTGGGATGACCACACATTGTCACTCAGCCTCATCCCTCTCCCACTTCAACTGGCCACACTGTGGGCAAGGAGGCCCTTGTCTGTGTGCTGTTGCTATGGAGACCCAAAAGGACCTGCAAGCTGGGCCGAGCGGATGGCTAAGCTCAAAGCTGAGCCTTGTGTTGTGAGAGATCCAGTTGTGTGAGATCCAAAGAGGCTGCCGGGAGCTATTAATTAGTGAGTTCCAGTTTTTGCAGAACTCCACACCAGAGGTGAGAGTCGGATCCGACTCGACGGCACTTGGCTTGGCACACCAGAGGTGTGAAGTAAGCTTTCTGGAAAAAGTAACGGCACTAGGCAAAGGACAGAAGAGTGATTAGAAAGTGTCTTAATTCCTAGTGCTGCTATAACACAAATGCCGCAGATGAGTGACTTTAAAGAACAGAAATGTGTTTTGTCAAAGCTTTGGAGGCTAAAATCCAAACCAGGGTCTCGGGAGTGTCAACATCTTCCTGATTGGTGGCCCCAAGTGTCTCTTGACTTCTTGGCTCCTTGTCTTGTAGACTGGAGACCCGAGTGGTGTAGTGGTTAAGTGTCTCATAATCCAAAGGTCAGCAGTTCAAATCTGCCAGCTACACCTTGGCAACTCTGTAAGGGAGTTCTGCTCTGACCTACAGGGTGGCTGTGACAGGGTGGCTGTGAGTCGGAATCGACTTGATGGCAGTGACCTTGGCTGGTTCGTAGACAATCCTCATATGGCAGCTGTCTTCCCCTTGTGTCTCTGTGTCTATTCTAGATTTTTTAAAGCTCTGAGTTAGAACTGCCTTGAAAGCAGTGGTTTTGGTTTTGGGTTTTGAAGTGATTAGGCTTGGGAGCTCCTCTACGATAGTAAGACCTCATCAGCGTAACAAAAGAAAAATCCTTATTTCCAAACAGGGTCAAATTTACAAGTACAGAGGTTAGGATGTAGGTACATATTTGAGGAAAAGCAATTCAATACACAGTAGAGGAAAATCAGACTGTCCCCTTAGACTCACCCTAATAATGACAGGCAGGACCTCACCACTTCCTGATTTCCACTACTTGAGGAAGGTAAGGTAGGACGGAAGGAAGGAAAAGGGCGTCTGATTGCTGGTGACTGACTACCTCCCAGATAGTCTGTGGGACTGATCCCTCTTTTTACCACTTCTCAGGAGGCTAGGGATCTGTACAAAGAGGAGTATTGGGAAAAGATAAGCCTATTGATTTACTTGTTCTATCTACAGGATGTCTGCTCTGCAGCCTGATTTAATAACATTAACATCACGAAATACCTGTGTTCAAATGCTGACTCATCGTTTCCCATCTTGGTGATCCTGAGGATCTGCTTGCCTTCTGTCCTTACTGGTGGTAGTGACAGCAGAGTGAATGATAACGGGCATAGATGTTTACTTTTCTTTCCCTTTAATTATGCAAAGCGTTAGCACTTGACACATGATACATTTTCACTGACATTATTAATGTTGTCATTTTTATCATTACAACTCATGTTAGAGAAACGGCCAGTTGCTTGGGGACAGCTCTTAGACTGCAGAGAGAGTTTGAGTACTCTCTCTCTGGAAACGGCATTAATAGGCATGTCTGAACCAGGAATTCTGAGTCATTCTACCACAGTACCCATGGATTTAGTTCTGAGGATATTACAGATTGTCTCTGTTTTGCGGGAGAGAAAGTGGTGAGGATGGAGGTGCATAAACATTTAGATGTTTTCAAGTTTTACTGAGGCTGTTATTTTAGCAGAAGTTTTTTTCTTTTTCAATTTCTGTAAAGGCTACAGAAAAAATTTGGGGTTCTCAAATGTGATAGGCTGCATGCCATCACGTCTTCTCGTAACAATGGGTTGCACACACAAGGCTGGAGTCTGTTAGTAGGGCTGTTGCCTGCTTGGTTGTCTAAGCTCTGATTGTTTAGGGTCATGTTTATACGGTTTAGCAGAATCTCAGCATAAAGAGAGCCTAACCTTTTTGTTTTTAAACTTAGTCATGATTTCCTCAATATATACTCAATATATAGTCACTCTGTGATAAAGTATATTCTAAGCATCAGAAATTAAAGATAAGGAGCAGAGAAAAAGAATGTTCAATTTACTTCATTATAGCCTAAGTCATTCTGATGGAGTCTCAGAGATGGTTTCCCAAAAGTAGGACCTGGAACAATAGTTTCTACGTGGGCAGTTTTTTGGGCAATGAGATTTCAGGAAACAGAACTACGAGACAGAGGAAAACAACGAAAAAGGACGGAAAGAGAAAGGGAAGTGTTATCCATCCTTTGGCCACTCCCAGAGGCCACTGGTACCTGAGGTTGTCTGAATCGTCTGAGAAACCTTAAGAAATGCAGTTCAGAACTGTTTCTGGGGGTAAAAAAGGGAAGCACCTGTCAGTTTACTCCTACTTTATTGGTTATAAATGGCCCCATGGGCACTGACCTTCTCTACACACACAAATGTACACACATCGACATACACACACAGAGAGAGATGCACATTCACATATACATCCACACGCTTTTGCCCTTTAGCTGTCAGGTCAGGGTTAGAGCCAGTTGGCTAGCCTGAGGCAAAGGTTGAGCTTGTCAGAAAAGAAGCATTTGGGAGCTTTGCATTCCTGGCTGTGGAGGGCAGTTTCTTCAGTGGTGAGTCGGGATTTGAACATAGGTATTTCTAATTTTAATAGTACCAAAGTAGGTCATAAGCATTCTGTTAGTAGAAAGAAAAACTCCATCTTTTTCCCACCTCTTTGCTTTGTATACATCTATGGAGACTTGAGAAGCGACCTACTGTAGTGGTGGGGTATTGGTGACTTCTGGTGCCTGCACTGACAGGCTTCTACCAGGCCAGGAACTTGTAGCACCTCCCTGTCTCAGCAAGCTGCATTTTGTGTATTTGAAGAAACAAAGGGTATGGGGGTCAGGTTCAAGCTGGTCTTTTGTTTTGCAGGCATTGCCTGTGGGGTGCTTTGCCTAGGACCCTGCATTTGTTTTTAAATGCAGACAGAAGAGTGCAGAATGATGACAGTTCTGCAAAAATTAGTGTAAGTGAGCACTCTTGTCAAAGTCTGAATTTATAGAGGCTTGAATCTTTATGGCAAAAAAGAAAAATTCTGTAATTAAATATGCATAGAAAGTTTCAAAGAAATGTTTGGAAGCTTGTCTTTTATATAGTGGTTAGAGATACTTGGATTCTGTCCTATAGAGTCATTACAAATAGGAATTTGCTTGAGGACACACAACAACAACAATGTAGACACCAAATATGATCTTGTTTTTAGGAAAAGCATGGCGTAGGAAGGGAAGGAAAATAGATTATTAGATAGAGAATATGGAATGGCAAAGAGTAGCTGATACACAATTTCCAAGTCTATCTCCAGTTACAGACGGACGTGGTTCTGTCATTACTTTTTATTTCTGTTGCTGCTTTATTTTGTTTCATAAGTTTACCGACAGTCAACTAACAGATAACATGTGTTTTGTTCAGTAGAATGGCCTATCCAAATATTACTTTAAATTTGTCATTTCAACTGACATTTCCATACCAAGAAAAAACATATACTATGATGTAGGTAGAATTTAAGCAAGGGGATACTGACTGCACATGCTCTGGACATTCCCAGGATTCTTAAATGTCAGGAAGCATCTGATCCCTGAATTAATAACGTGGTGAGTCTGGTCTTCAAGGCTCATTTTGTCTATAAAATTTGCTAGCAGCCTCTAGAGGGCAGCAAACCTACACTTGATTGCTGGGGTCCAGCCTTCCAAATGCTGCTTCCAAATACTCTTTTCGACTGTTTCTTTTTGCATTATGCAAACAATTTATATTTTATTAATAAGTAACATAATGAAGAGAAAGCATTTATCAAGACATAATTCAGAAACCACTGGAAAATGCAGGGAAACAAAAGCAAAATGGAAAAGAAAAATGCTCAGTACTGGCAAAAGACAAGCAAGTTGATATTTGGACAGTTCTTCCCCCCTCCCCCCCTTCCCCGCCTCCCCCCCCGCCCGGGTTTAGCATCACTGAGTAGGAACTGTGCTACTTTTTAATGAGACCATCTGACTCGATGTGTTCTTTAGCACTGTCTAAGCTGAAAGAAAACCTGATTGTATAATTTTATGATGTATGACACTACCAATAAGGACTTTATCTCTAAGTGACTCAGTTAGAATTGAGATATTTATGAAGGGACCTATTCAATATGTCTAAAAGAATAGGTAGCAATGACCTATTAGCCACGATACTAACTTTCAGTGCGTAAGGATCATCAGGAACTTCCATTGCCGCCGTCTTAGTATCTGCTGCCCCTTCTGAAGAATCATTACTGCTTAAAAGAGATTGAATTCAATCGATTAAAGATGAGGTCATTAAACCTTTGATATGAGCTGTATTCTGTGCATCAAATTTCTTAGCTGAGAATGCATTTCTTATGGGGAATAATAGCAGATAATGACGATAAAAACAATTACTGGAACGAGGGTCCAGTGATTACAAGCACATCAATATTTGCATATTAGGCCCCAAGGAATTGTATAGAGGACATCTGCCTTATTAGCGAGGCTTCATGAGCCATTAAGGATTTTGGTTTGCATTATTCATTTTTTAACAAAATGTCATAGGAACTAAGCCCATTTGCCTTTCTAAACCACCTGTCTCCCAGCAGAAACAGGTGTGCTATGCAGGTGACATTCTCAGTTTAAAGAAGCATTGACCAGAGAAAGGCTGACAGAGAAATATGCTCACAACTGAGTAACTAAACCACCGACAGCTTGGTCATTAGCGCGTGAATACTGGATATGTGACACCCCCTTGTGCCAGCACCTGTTGAAGCTAAGAGCGAAAGCTTTAAGGGTGACGGTAGAGGAGTCAGGTATCAACCCCTTAACTTGGTATGTAGGGAAAACCTGCTGATGCTGTGGTTAAGTGTTTGCATCTGCTAACAAAACTGTTGGCAGTTCACACCCTCCAGGTGTTCCTTGGAAATTCTACAGAGCAGTTCAACTCTGCCCTGTAGGGTCACTGTGAGTTGGAATCAACTCAAAGGTAGTAGGCTTTTTTTTTGGTTTTTAATCTGGTATATCAGAATAATTATATGTTAGGTAGTAATCCAATATAACCTTTGTTATATCCAAGTGCAGATCTTTCATTCTTTGGCCTGTGGGATTACCATGCTCCCCCTCTCCAATGGTAGGTGAAATTTAACTCAACACTCAATTTACCTGCTCCAAGTGGAAGAGTAATAGTAACAACAGAATTAATATATTGTTGTTTTTTTTCCCCCTAGTACACATGAAAACAGGTACATCATTTACCATTTTAATATATTGCAGTCTGCCACCTGAAATTATGTATTCCCATAGGGCACATGGACATAATGTTCTAGAAATAGTAAACTAAATGATAATGAGCCTGTGACCAAACAGGGTAAAAATTTGAATCAGAGGAATTTAACACTAATCTAATGTAAGGCAATCTTCCTTAGTGGCAGCACTATAAAATAGGTATCCTGAAATTCAATCCTCTGTCCTCTGCTTCTATGATATGAAAATCCTAGTTAATATAGAATCAAGTAACACAAGCAAGAGTACTGGCTCTGGAGGCAGGTTGCTTCAGTTCTCTTCATTTACTGGAGACCAGATGGGAATCTTATTTAGTATTTAGGGAACTAAAATTTTCTACTTACTTCATAGATTTACATGAGAATTACTATTTCTGACACACTCCACGTAATTTATAAATGTTGGCATTATAAGTGATAAAAGTGTTATTATTAAATTTGAGCTGTGTACATACGACTAAGCACTCAGCTGCTAACCAAAATATTAGACAGTTGAACCCACCAACCACTCTATGGGAGAAAGATGTGGCAGTCCGCTTCACTGAAGATTACGGCCTCAGAAACCCTGTAGAGTAATTCTACTCTGTCCTATAGCCTCTCTCTCTCTCTCTCTCTCTCTCTGTCTCTCCCTGTGGAAATCCTGGTGACAGTGGTTAAGGGATATGCCTGTCAACCAAATGGTTGGCAGTTCAAATCCACCGAGTGGACCTTGGGACTCTATGGGGTAGTGTCACTCTGTCCTATACTGTCACTGTGAGCCAGAATCGACTTGATGGCAATGGTTTTTTGGTATGTGGAAACCCTGGTGGTGTAGTGGATTAAGGGCTACACCCACTAACCAAAAAGTGGGCAGTTCAAATCCACCAGGCACTCCTTGGAAACTCTATGGGACAGTTCTAGTCCGACCTCTAGGGTCGCTATGAGTCAGATACAACTCGATGGCACTGGATTTGATTTGGCTTGGTTTTGGTGGTGTAGTGGTTAAGTGCTATGACACTAACCAAAAGGTCAGCAGTTTGAATCCACTGGATGCTCCTTGGAAACTATAGGGTAATTCCACTCTGTTCTATAGGGTTGTTATGAGTCAGAATCGACTCAAAGGCAACAAGTTTGTTACACACACACACACACAGAGGGAGAGACAGGTTTGTTTTACATATATATGCACAGTGAGTACAGCCAATTATAATTGAGAAATTGCTAAAACACTGAGAAGCATTTTGAAAATTGCCACAACTTAAATCTCTTGTATTTACAGATTAAGCAGGGAAATCTTGGAAGAGGACAACATTTATTTATAAAGGCTTTCTGATGAATCAAGATGTGTGTGAGGTCTTTTACATGTTTTTATGCAATCAAATCAACAATTCTAAACAATAGAAATAATTGTATGTATTTTGCAGATGAAGATGCTGAGAGTTCAATTGATTTGTATAAGGCTACAGAGATAGAAAGTGCAACAACAAGTTTTCAGTCCTCAGATCTGTGAAGAGTATATTGCAATGTTCTAGACAGAGACACAAATTCAAAGGCCTCCGGCAGCCAAGAAAGTGACACATTAGTAGTCTACACAGGTAGAGAAAGGCTCTGGAGAGCACATACCCTGGGTGAGAATAACACCTACCTTTAATTTCCAGAAGGACTAACTTAGAGTGGTCAGTTCCCCTGTTTTTTAACAAAAGAGAGTCATCAAGATTTGTTTTTCTCTGAAATCTGATCATTTGAATGTGGAGAAAAATTTCAAAACGTCAACTAATTGTCCCAGAGCCTCTGCTTTTCAACTGTTAATTTATTTCTAAGGGAGAAGACATGCTGACACGGGAAGACTATGGACCCCTATAGTCAGCTTGTCTGAAGAACAAACCTCTACAGTGAAAGAGCGTTCGGTCAGTCTTGACTGTAATTAAAACAAGCAAACAGAATTCTCCTTGCCGTCTTGCCTTTGACCTTTCGTTTCTTTCCTCGAGTCAGTTTTCATTTCTTATCTAGTTGTATTACTGAAATGGTGGTAAGAGTCCTGACTCTTCTGGTTCTGGAATGTAAGTATTGTGTTGGCCAATGATGAACAGATTTCCTGAGACCTGTGCAGGCTTCATGTGGTGCAAAAAAGCTCTGGCTAGAAAGTCAGGAGCCATTTTTATTTCTAATCTGGAAGGCTCTTTTCTATTTTCTATTTCTGTTATCTTCTTATGTAAAATGAAGACTTAGAATTCACTATTACAAAATGAAAAAGATCAAATTGGACTGTGTAATAATTGCAGAGCCTCATTTTTAGAACCCAAAATCAGTTCATTGATTTGGCTGCCTTTGGAAAATGGGTCCTACAGGCAGGGTTTACATCATGTTAAGTAAGACTATGACGGCTTTCCTGATGGATGTTGGTCAATGCTGAAGATCCCCTAACGATTTCAACCAACTTTTGAAGACTACAGCTGGAGTGAAAGATTAAATTTGATTTTTGTCAATAGATAGCTTTAGGAGACTGTTTATCATCACTTTACAAGTCATCTGAGTACCTCTCTTCAAGGGACTTTGTATTTCAAAGATTTTTCCCAACCAAGCAAACGTATATAAGAACAATGTAAGTAATGCTTGCATTTTGCGTTAATCACAGACAAATATAACTGAGTAGATAATAAAAGCAGTAATTTTCAAATGATATTAAATTGCCCTGTTTAATGAGGTGTTTGATATTTAACTATCCTGTGCTTGTTTTCATTTTCTTTTTATAATTAGTAAGTACATGTTTTCATTAGATAATAAATTGATGACTCCTGTTGCTGTCACAATCAACAGCTGTGTCTCGGAACCACAGAATAAGAACAACTCTCTGTGATCCACAATTTAAGACTTCTAACTCTCTACAGCTTTTTATCCATAGAAATAATTCTTTGGTATGTCTTTTGTATGTATTCACAATTTTTCCCCCCATTTCTGATGGGCACAAAGGAAGACCACATTTCAAAGAGGCCTTGTATCTCAATGCTTCTATAAAATTAGTTCTAAACAGTGGATCATGAGTAAAATTGGTTATATTTCACTTTCATGCCTGGCCTCAAACTCCTCATGAGACTTTTGCTCATTTTATCTTTTTATTCATTGGCCAGCCAAATGTAGAGAGTTCTTCAAAAGATCCCACAGTTCTAGCAACCGGTAATAGCACTTAGTGCAGAATCTCTCTTGTTTTCAATCCCATAGACTGCTTTGGGGTGTGGCATGACGGGGCCATACAATTATGCTATGTTAAGCCCCTAGGAGTCCAGAATTGGGCTGTTTCAGCACCTGGTATTGCTTACCCTGACTAATGTGGCTTCCATCATTTTTCCACTAATTCTGTCCTTCCTCACGGACTTTATGGAAGGTCATTTTCTTGAAGCAAACTTATGTTTGGTTGATATCCACATCATAAGGCTTCTAACATTTTGAGTTCGAGATTGTGATACGACGAATATTTGTGTCATTTTTTATTTTATACATAAGGGATCTGTGGCTCAGACTGTTTGAATGACTTGGTCAAAGTTAGGATGCTAATAACTGATGGAGCTGGGACACAAATCCAGTTTGTTTTTTCCAGATCACAACCTTACACTTTTGGGGGGCCTTGTGTTACTGGTTCTCAAGGCCAGATGTCAACCAACGTGTATGGAAGAGGACTTGATATCTTTCTAATGTTCTTTGGGAAACCAGCATCCTAGAAACACATCACATGTTCCTTATCCTCTCCATTGTTTAATCTAATGTATTTAGATAGCATAATGACATATAAGAGGAAACCCTGGTGGTGTAGTAGGTTAAATGCTACATCTGCTAACCAAAAGTCAGCTGTTCTAATCTTCCTGGAGCTCCTTGGAAACTCTATGGGGCCGTTCTACTCTGACCTCCAGGGTCTCTATGAGTCGATTTCAACTTGACGGCAGCAGGCAGGTTAACGACACAAGCACAATCACAAACACAAGCACAATAGAACGAAGATACACAGGTTGATATCTGCCTTGCTTGGCTTTATGTGAGACTAACTTGATCCATACAGGTCTTCTATTGACAGTTTCAAAATTTTGTTTTGAAAAATACATTTGTGAAAAATTATTTTTTAATTATTTTCAAGTAGGATATAAGACGTGGATGAATCAGTGCTAAAAATTAGCAGCGTATACATATATTTAGATGTGTTTACTCAACCAATGAAGCATGCTTTATAGATTCAAAATGAATCTATTTCTTCAAATACTTATATTAATCTGCATTCTTCAATCCTTGTATTTGAATCTGTCTTAAAAAGACACCAAATGTCAAATGTATTACGTCCACATTTGGCATCTCATATGTAATCCATTCCCCCCAATTTTGGGGTGAATGGAAGAGCAAATGAATGAATGAAACAATGGTATTCATACTGGAAACCCTCATTATAAACCAGTAAAGGTTTTGCATTAGTTTCTTAGGCTTGCCATAAGAAAATGCCACATTGTAGAGGACGTTAAAGTACAAAAAATTATTTTCTCACAGCTCAGAGGCTAGGATTCAAAATCAGGTTATTAGTTGTGTGAGGGGTACAAGAGAGAAACTCTTCAATGCCTCTCTCTTTTAGCATCTGCTGCCTTCCCTTCGTGCCCTGGAGTGGTTGATCTTGTCTATTCAAATGTGAAAGTTCCTTTCACTTCCAGTTGTTGCTTTACACGGTGTGGTGTCTTTCCTCTGTATCCCAACCTCATTGTCTCTATTCTTTCATAAGGATACCAGTCATACTCATATAAGGTTGGGAACACCCTGCTTTCGTATGACCTCATGTTAAATTAAGCAATAAGATCATCAAAGACCCTATTTCCGGATGTTCTCATTCATGGGTAAGGGTTAAGACTTCGGTGTATCCTTTAGGAAGACACAATTCAACCTATATAGAAGGATTTAAAGATTTTTATTTTTTTATATTCTATTTTTCTTATTTATATTCTGACCAAAGCTGAATATTTTCTTTGCAGTACTGCTGCTCTGTGTTAACTAAAGCATCGTGAGTCTCTCCTTTTGCCTCAGATTGTATCAGATAAACGTGATCTGTTGGATGCCTCACGCTGTGTAAAAACTCCGATACTTTTATGTCTGATTAGTAAGAAGGAAATGGATTAGCTGTTAAGGAATCAATGTAGTTGAATAGACAAGATCATCCCACAAGTGTGAATGATGAGAGACAACAACTAAACTGTATTATTATTGATATTTGAAAATGCTGAATACCGCTGAACTAAAACAATAGATAATTAGGGGAAATAAAGAACTGTGTCTCTTGTAATGACATCTGACAATTGCTAAGAAACTACTGAATTTATATACTTAGAATAGGACTCCTTTGTGAAACCATGACAGCAAGCAAATGTACAATTCATCAAGAAAACATGTATTTAGCTTTGATGGACCCAGAAGTTGGTTCCAAGTCTTTACTAATGTTGCCAGGAATGATTCTGTTCCAGGTTCTAAGAACTTTCTACTACTGTTAAATTTGAAAGGCAATCCTGCAAAACAATAAAAAGGTTTCTCTACTGAAAGTCAGATAAGAGGTGACACTTCCTGTCTGCCCTTAATTCAACCTAAATTAAGCACACCAACTGGTATTATCTTAGCGTTGGTGAACTCTCTCTTTCTCTCTTTTTCCTGAGCTATGCATTCCTCCGGGATCTGTAAGACTTGGTATAAATCTGGACATCTCACAAAAACAGAGTCTCATGAAACTTTCAGGGCTCTAGGCCTTGATCATGTTGAAAATATGTTGGAACAGCCAGCATCAGCTACAGCCAAGTCAGGGATGTGCAGAGGGGCTCAGTAGCATGGAATGCAAAATAACTTCAAAAAATAAGTTCAAAGTGTTTTCAAAACTCCCCAGAAGTGGTGCCATAAGTCCTGGGCAGCGGATCAGGTATGAAAGTTCCTCTTTCAAAACGGATTTGCCCAGTGGTTCCTGGGCATGGTATGTTTAACTGGAAGGAAAACAGTTTCTCTTTTTCCTCAAGGTCACCCAAGAGTATTCTCCCCAACAGAAATAGCACCCTTCAGTTCTTATTCACTAGAAAATGAAGAATCAGAAATTAGATGTTACTTGTCTCTCCAAGGAAAGGAAGCAACAAATATTGAGGTCTTTGTTATGCCTCTGATAAAGGTGATATTTTATATATGTCATCCCATTTGATCCTCATTAAAGACCTTTAAGATAAATATTATGATTTTTATGTCATTGAATACTCTCAGAAAGATTTCATAAACTGCCCAAGGTCACATATCCACCAGCAGCTGAGATAGGATTCAATTCTAACCTTAACTTGAAAACTCATACCCCCGTTCAATAAACTGAGGATTGGCTTTGGAGGCTGCCTTTGAAATTTGGAATATGATATGGTTTTGGAAGAATTTCCTCTTCTATAGCCTATTTCTAAAATATACACCCAATTCCTCCTCGCTATGAGACGTTATAATGGCTCAGAATCCATTCCCACAATCAAGGAGCAAGTTCACTAAATTCAAGGAGCCAGGTGCTAATAATAAAAAGCTCAATGAATTTTTAAGCCTTGTAAATTCTATGCTGTGTTATGAGTCTTACCAAAAGCAGAAATGAAAGAATTCACTCAATGATCATTGATTTTATATTAATTTTCTTTGGCTTCTTGACCTCCATTCAGGACTTCTTGCAGTCCATTGAACAAAAAATGAAGCTTAAAGCCAGTAAAGAAAAAGAGGGACAACTGCTGGGCTCCGGAAGATCCACAAGTAGCAGGTGGAGATGGGGATAATGTCACTGTCACTATGGTGGAAGTTAACAACATTCCCTTCCCTCCTCACCCTGGACACTGCTCCATCCCCATAGCACCACTGAATCACCCTCACTTACTCTTGAACAGTTAGGTTAATGCCAACTGCCCTCAGAATCCTCAGAGTTAATTTCTGGGGATAGAAGTTTTGTTCATGGAGCCTGGATTTTGCTGGCATTGAGATTAATTTCAAAAGCAATCCCCTGATTCTTTGAGTTTTAGCAAAATTGCTAGAGATTTCAGAGGAGCCCAAGTAGGAGAGACTATCTACCCAAATTTGAGGGGGGGAAATTAGAGCCTCAGAATTGGATGAAAACATAGGAATCAACTGATTCAAATCCTTTTAAGTCAAACTGAGACCAGAAATGTTAAGTAACTTGTCCAAGTTCTCTCAATTTGTAGGTGGCTGAGCCAGGGTTCAAATCCACACCTATGATTTCAAAGCAGAGGCACTTTAGTGACTAGCTACACTCATTGGTATTAAAAATGTCACCTTGAAGACTAAGGTGTGTATGACTCCAGCCACGATATTTTTAATTACATCATGTGCGTGCAAAGCTGGACAATGAATAAAGAACACGGGAGAAGAATTGACAGCGGTGTTGGAGAAGAATATTGAATGTACCACGAACTGCCGAAAGAACAGACAAGTGTTCTGAAAGAGCTACAACCGGAGTACTCCTTGGGGGCAAGGATGGTGAGGCTGCATCCTACACACTTGGGACATGTTGTCAGGAGAGAGCAGTCCCCGGAGGAGGACATCAAGCTTGATAAAGTAGAGGGTCAGGGAGAAAGAGGCAGACTGACACAGTGGCTGCAACAATGGGCTTAAGCATGAAAATGGTGAAAATGATTGTGGGCATGGGCACAGGACCGGGCAGTGTCTCCTTCTGTTGATCCTAGAGTTGCTGTCGGTTGGAACTGACTTGACAGCATCTGACGATAACACAATCACTGGCTCTGAGCAATTCATTCTCTAGGATTCTCTTTCCTACTCTAGAAAACAGACGGTAACACGCAGCTCACCAGGCATTAGTGAGCAGGGACATGCAGGCATGCAGGAAGCATGGAGCTGAGCCCCTGGCACAGGACAGCAGCTCTTCAAGAGGTGACTGAGGCTTGCAGCAACAGTGACAACAGTGGCATCAGCGGTTCCATTGGACTGAAATCTGTAGAGAGGAACCCTGCTTGAAATCCAGGCCTCAGGACACAGCCAAATGCACTTTCCAATGAGTCACGTTTTAATTTCTTCAAACAAAAGTCATAATTTGTGGAAGGTTGTTTGGATACTTTGGCAAAATGCAATCTGGACTTACTGTTTTTATTAAAAGTTTACATATGATATTTTCCTCCACATCATTTGTGACTATTTTTTTTTCTCCAGATAAAAGAAGAGAAACAACACATACAGGCATTTGGACTCTCTTTCCCGTATCTCCAGGCAGCTAATCACTTTATCTGCTGTGAGTCATTCTGATCCCATGAACCTTAAAATTCTCATTTATAAGACCAGGATAATGTTTCCCTACCCAAAATAAAGGATTGTTTCAGGGATTAACATTTTAAAGTGAACATGAACGTACTATTTAATCTTAACGTGCTTCGTTTGCTACTCCAAATGCGAGGGTCTTATCTACTAGCTGTCTGCTGGCCCGTGGAGTGTCTGAGAGTGTTTGGAGTTACACAGACAAGGGCTGTAACTTAGCCTGTGCTTCTGAAGGGATCTGGGGCAGCTCTCTTTGGTCTAAGCCTCAGTGTCCACATGTATTTCACAGAGCTATTTTCTGAATCAAGAGAGATAAAGCACACAATGTGCCTGACACGTAGTGTATTTAAGAAATTGTAGCTATTATAATTATTTTTAGTAGATGAGAACAAGGTACTGTAAAATCTTTAGCTACATTGCAGTCTTAACACTCTTAGCTGTACTCAGTGAAGAGTAAAATTGCCATTTCTCTTCATCCCCAGGTTCTACAAAATGCCTAAAATTATTTTCTTGGCTCAGAAACAACAATACATGTGATTCACAGTTTTGAGGTCACCATGATATACGCCTTCAGAGTTTCAGCAAATTTCTGACAGCAAGCTGGCCTGGTGGATCTGCTTATAACAGTCACATCTGTGAAAGCCAGAATGTATGTCTGGTGGAAACCTACCAGAGAAGGGAAACACAAATTTTTTCCAATGATAGGGAGCAATAGAAAAGTGGTAAGACTACATCCTGACAGAAACAGACAATTTGTGAGACTGGGACAAACCACATATAAGGTTGGACAATCACATTCAAGGACTCATCCTAAGAAAAAGTACTGCATACCTCATTGCTTAATATCTCTATGGTCACCCTTGAAGCACTCCCATTAGGAAGCTGTGCACCAATGCCAATGCCTAGTCCACCCTTCCAAACAATTTTGGAACTCTTTTTCTGGAATGTCCATCAGAGTGGTCATCAGATAAGCTCTGACAATTAAATTTGAGAACTCACCTTGGAAAAAGTGCTTTGAAGGGTGGACTAGACCCTGGCATCAGTGCACAGCTTCCCAAGGGGAGTACGTTGAAGGTGACCATAGTGATACTCAGTAATGAGGTATGTAGAACTTTTCCTAGGATGAGTTTATGAACTTAATTGTCTGACTTCATAGTCCTGTCAAGTTCCAGCTCTCACAGGTTATAATGCATAGTAAAAACTTACAAACAAGAATATTGCCATCGAGTTGATTCTGACTCATAGTGACCCAACAGGACAAAGTCAAACTACCCCATAGATTTTCTACCTCCAATTTTTATAGAAAATGTCCTATTTTTCTCCCACAGAGCAGCTGGTGGGTTCAATCTTTTGATTAGCGCCAAGCACTTACCCACTATGCAACCAGTGCTCCCAGTAAATACAAGGGACACTTGTTTGGAAACTGTGAAAGTGTCATGTTTAAGCTCTGTGGCTGCTAACCTATAGGTGGACAGTTCAAATCTGCCAAGTGCTGCTTAAAAACCCTATGAGACAGTTCTACTCTGTCTATAGGAACACTGAGTCACAATCAACTCAATGGCAGTGGATTTCTGTCTACCAGAAAGCATGCCATGACGTATGAGTGAGATGGGCTATTTCTGTGGTAACAGCAGCATCTGAGCCGAAGCCCTGGAGACAGCTAGCGATCACTGTCATACTGGCTAAAAGTGGCAGGGTGACATCAATCCACAAGGACAACTTTATTCATGTCTCCAGCCAGAAACCTAATGACCTCACTGATTCTTCCTCAGCCTAACAGGTGGTGAACGTTAGCCATTTGAAACCTCATACTTTGAAAAGTCAATATGCTAGAACTCCGAGAGAGGCTGCTGAGGTGCCTCTAGTCTCGTTGCGGATGAAGTCGGAAGTTCCTGAGGTTTGTTGTGTGAGGGCTGTAGACGAGGGATCACTCTGGTAGACGCGGTGATGCTCTCCCAGATCTTCCTTCAAAGAAGAGCTTGCTACCCACCTACAGGGCGTGGAATGGGCAGACGTCTTCCAGGTGTCACCTCCTTCAGGGTCTGCCTCAGCTCCTGAGAGCTTTCTGCACTAAGTTTACACACTTCTCTGGGTTATAGGGCTTCAACTGAGCCCCGCCAAATTCATACTGAAGCACCTGCAAAAGTGACTTTATTTGAAAACACAATCTTTGTAGCCAACAAGAGATCATACAGGAACAGGGGCTTTCTAATCCAGTCTGAGTGGTGTCCTGTAGAAAAAGAGAAGAAGCCTTATGATGCAACTACATCCCCCAAATACCTGGAGCTACCTGAAACTGAGACAGATCTCTCTCTAGAGCCGTCTGAGAGAACATGACACGCAAGCACTCTGAATTCCGTCTACTGGCCTCTAGAAATGTGAGACAACACACTTTTGTTCTTATATGCTACCCAATTTATGGTACTTTCTTACAACAGTTCTAGGAAGTAATATACTGGGATAGCAACATCCATGACAGAGCTGGGCAGTAAATAAATTCTCACTAGAAAGCTGCCTATTGGTCTGGCTGAGATTGGTACAAATTTTGTCAGGCTTGCATTTGGATTTAACTTCCTCCTCTGACCTGTCCTGCTTCCTCCCCGTTCCCTTGACAGGTGTTTATTATTAGTTAACAGCATGTACCCCAGACTCAGTTTCCTGCAGCATCTGATTCTGGAGACCTCAACCGGCAACGTTTAGAATGGGGAGGGGTGGGCTGAGAAACCACGAGACAGAACAGGGCTTGGACGTGGGTCACCCACTGCCCACATGACGCGAGGACCCCATCACTGCTGGATGGTGGAACACATTCAGTCTTTGGGTGGTAGTTCAGGACTAAAGTTTTCCCTTGTGGTTAACAGGGAGCGAATACAGGCAGCCTGATGCCCCGGCTGCAGAGACGGGCCCAAGGATAGCGATGATCACCAGGATGGTGCAGGACTGTACAGCGCTTCCTTCTGTTGTCCACAACGGCGCTGAGAGTCAGAGTCGACTAGATGGCAGCTAACAACACAGTTGGAAATGAACGCAGATGCAGAGGTTGGATGTGAAATGTTGGGCAATTATAACACATGCAGAGAAGAGTAGATTATAAGCAGGAAATTGGCTGGTTATTGTTAAACACCATTTTCTGTAGCAAGATAAGAACAGAGGGAGTAACAGAATTGAAAGTCAAGTGCAAGGGAGGGCCTCTTTGATTACATTCAAAGAAAACCTCTCATTTTCTCTGCCAAGAGGACAGATGCCAATGGCAAAGCCTTAGGGTAAATAGTCAGTGGCTTAACAGCAAAGAGATGAGCACTCCACCAAGACACATCTTATGCTGAGACCAGGGCCTTGAAAGAAAAACCAAATGAAGATGACCGTATTTCTAAGTAATTAAGTCCTTTGTATTTCCATTTTTGTAAATGTCACATTTGTATAGCTTTATTCATTTTCTCCAGAGTTGTGCTGTTTAGTTGTTTGTGATGTATTAAAGAAATTAGCAATTTATTTGTTCAATCAGTTTCAGCTTTTTCTTCAGTTGTTCTTCTGACACATGATCTTGCATGTCATAATAATTTTCTTTTTTATGTGACTTTTTATTTTGTTTTGTAACCGCAAGATAAACAATCTCCAACCCCCAATGTTAGTTTGTTTTCATTTTCTATTATTTTCATGAATTTATACTTAAGCTTTCATCTTGGCTTGATCTATAAAATATTTTCATTTGTAAGGTTGTTGTTATTTTAGGTACTCTCAGTTTGGTTCTGACTGACAGTGTGGTGGTCAGGATTATGTCAATTTGGCTACTACCTATTTGGCTGCTGTATGAAGTGGCAGGGCGGGGTTTGTGGTGGCTCCCTGCCCCTCGGCTCTCATCTCGTGACCTTGGACTACCGCTACTGATCGCTCACGTGGCCAGGAACTCCTGCTCTCTTCTTCCAGCATCTGGTTCCGGGACTTGAGCTAGCAGCGGTTGGGCTCATCAGTCCTTACAGTTGGCACTTGAGAGTCCTGCTCCCTGATCTGCTGATCCTGGGTTCGCCAGCCTCTGTCGCTTCCTCTCACCACCAGCTTGGGATCCACTGACCTCCAGCCTCTGTTGCTTCATCTCGCCACCAGCTTGGGATCCACTGACCTACACAACTGGTGATCTGCAACTCTGGTCTCTGACTTGCTGACCTTGGGTTCCTCAGCTTCCATGGACATGTGAGGCTTGTGCCAGAGCTTGGGACATTCAGCTTCTGTGATTACGTGAGCTGTTTCCTATATTTGTATCTATTTATCTGTCTATATATATATTATAAATCTTTCCTTGTACCTACACGTGTTACTGGTTTTGCTTTCCTAGAAAACCCAGCCTAAGACAGACAGTGACCCTCTGTACAACAGAACAAAACACTGCACACGTCTGCATCATCCTCATGACCATTGTTATGCTTGAGCTAATTGTTGTAACCGCTGTGTCACTCCATTTCATCAAGAATCTTCTTCCTTCTTGCTGACAACGTATCAAGCATGGTGCACTGCTTCAAGGAGTGGTCCCTCTTGATTACGTGTTCCAAGTATGTGAGATGAAGACTTGCCATCGTCTCTTCTAAGGAGCATTATGGTTGTAGTTCTTCCTAGACAGATTTCTTCTTTTGCTATTTCATGGTATTTTCAATCTTCTTCACCAACACTGTAATTCAAAGGCATTAATTCTTGTTTGGTCTTCCTTATTTATTGCCAGGTTTCACATGCGTATGAGGTGGCTGAAAATGCCGTGGCTGGACTGAGGAAAATCGTAGTCCTCGAAGTCGTGTATTTGCTCTTTAACTCTACAAAGAGAATTTTTGCAGCAGATACGCCCAATGTGTTACGCCACTTGATTTCTTAACTGCTGCCTTCATGAGTGTGGATCATGAGTCCAATTAAATCCATGATGATGTCAACATTTTCTCCCTTTAATCATGTTTCTTGGTCTAGTGGCGAGGCTTTTTGTTTTCTCTCTGTTGAAGTATAGTCCACATAGAAAACTGCAGTCTTTGATCTTCATCATTAAGTCTCAAGTCTCAAGTCTTTTTCACTTTCAGTGGTGCTTATGTCATTTGCACATCACAGGTCATTAATGAGTTTTCCTCCAATCTAGATGCCATGTTCTGCTTCACATACTTTAGCTTCTGGAGTTATTTTCTCAACATACAGATTGAATAGGTGTAGTGAAAAGACACAACCCTGACAAGCATCTTTCCTGACTTTCAGACACAGTATCCCTTAATCTCTTCTAGCAACTGCTTCTTGATCTATGTGCAAGGTCAACATGAACACAGTTTAGTGTTATGGAATTCTTATTCTCCACAATGTTATCCATAATTTGTTATGATTCTCACAGCTGAATGCTTTGCATGGGCAGTAAAACACAGATCTAGTTTTAAAGTTAAGGCCATCTTTATAGTAAAAAGTAAAGACAAAGATCACTTATTTTTGATTTAAGACATCTTAAAAATAGCAACCGAGATTTATTTATTCATACTCAATAAACAGTACTAGGCTCTCAGCACATGTTTAATGACTGAAGAAACATGAAAATGCATCTTACCATTGCTATCTTTAAAGAAATGTATTATTTATAATAAGCTAGGTAGGAAGTGAATAGTTTTTACAGAAAAGAATGAAAAAAGATGGTGAGTGCTACAGATGGTTGTGTATGAGATGTTTAATTTGGATGAAAGTTTCATTCCAACAGAACTTGCCAGAGAAATCAAGTTCTTTTGAGAATATGAAAAGTACATATCACTGTATCAACAAAAACAGAAGTACTGAAATCCAAACCGGTAAATAATTACCATATATAAAGTAGTTCAAATGGATGCGACATTCAATGAAAGTAGAAAAAAAAGGCATGTCGTAAAAGATTGCAGTCCTTCAAATCCAGAAGCAGTGATATTTTTTAAGATGTATTTTCATCTTTTGGATCATTTATGTATTTCCATTTTCTTTTATTATGTCATGACCCAAACAAGGAACTCTCTAAGTGTTAGTACTTTCTGTTTATGTACAATGGAGAGATGCCCATTCCAACTTTTTTTTAACTGTTTGTTTATTTGATCTACTTGCTATTGTTCTAGCTTAACAATTAGTGAGCATTGTTATTTTGTCATTAAGATTGAGTATAAAGTTGAGCTTTGATCAAGTAAGAAAGAGAAACACAACAGCTGAATAATTCTAATCTTCTGATAAAGAAATATAAGTCAGTCAGAAAACAGAGGCTGTCTTTGATGTCATATTTTTATAAAAGAAAATAAAAATTTGATAAGAATGTCCTTACGCAAGAGGCATTGAACCATAAAATTAGCTTTATCTTCAAAGCAGCTTTGTAGATCAAGCAGAGCTATTTTTCTGAATAATTAATCCTTCTATAAAATGTCAATAAAAATGAATGTATAGCATTTAAATGTAGTTTAGTGAATACATTTCATAAGGGTGACTAAGCCATTGCAGAGGGCCACCTATGCAGCTATCTGTAATTTTCAGATGATGAAAAGATACAATAAAATAAATTTGATGTGTACGGAAAGACTCTATCGGACCTGACAACGTTTCCTTCCATTGTACTTAAGGTCACTGTGATTCAGGCCACTAACAACAACAAAAACATATGTATTTCTTTCTTTCCTGACTTGTTTATCCTTTAGAGATAATTTCCCATGGGTATTTACCATTTCAGCACACCAGGAGACCCTGGTGGTGGAGGGGATTACATGCTACTACTGATAACCAGAAGGCTGGCAGTTTGAATCTTCAGGCACTCCTTGGAATCTCTACAGGACAGTTCTTCTCTGTCCTATAGGGTCACTATTAGTTGGAATCGACTAGACTGAAGTCAGTTTTTATTTTTTTCAAACGAACAGAGATCAACCACTTTCATTCTTGAAAGTTGTTCAAGGAATCCATAAAGTGTTGGAAGATAATGTCTTTCTTTGACACAAAGAAAAGGGATACTTACTGCCATTAAAAAAAAAAAAAAAAAAAAAAGACTACTCTAAGCTTCGAAACCCTAGTGGTATAGTGGTTAAAAAGCTATGGCTGCTAATCCAAAAGTCAGAAGTTCAACAGGCATTCTTTTTTTTTTTTTTTTTTTTTTACGATTGAGTGAAAATATACATTCACATATAAATTTGCATGCCCGCCTATATGCAGCTCCCACTGCTCACCCTGCCCAGTGACAGCAAACTCTTCCTCTCTGCTCCATACATGTCTTATCCTCCCAACCATCTCCTGTCCCCTCCTCTCCACCCACTCTCCCACCTCCAGTGGCCTCGGAGTTCCCCTGGAAGCATGGCCCCTAGCCCCGATGCTGCTCCTGTCCATAATTCATAATGGAGGCCAACTCTTGTGACAGTAAAGGATTGGTCTTGATGACACAGAGTGACCATACCATGTGTGCACTTTATGGCTCTACACATCCACAGGATGTCAACAGCCAATTCTTGAAAATGCTATGGGGCAGTTCCACTCTGTCCTTAATGGTCACTACGAGTGGGAATAGACTCAATGGCAATGGGTATGGGTTAAAGTTTGAATTCCTCATCTGTAATGCAGCCCCTGCATGTGCTACCAGGCCTTCTTTACGTTGCCATGTGAAAACTGAGGCTTGAAAAGCCAGTGCAAGAAAGTAGTGATACTCTGGCTATTGCTACTGCTCTGCGTAGCACATACCTTTGTCTCTGGCCATGGAGTCTCCTGTCTGCTGCTCATATTGGTGCAATTATGATGATAGATTAACTTACCAGGTTGAAAACATGGTGAAATCCTACACTCCTTACACAAAAAAGAACTTTTGCCATTGAGAAGATTCTGACTTACAGTGACACTACAGGACAGAGTACAACTCCTACAGGGTTTCCAAAGGACCAAAGGTGGATTCAAACTTCTGGCCTTCTGTTTAACAGCTATAGATCTTAACCACTACACCACTCAGGTTTCCAAGTCCTTCACAGTTCTTGATAATTATTAATTTACATGTAGGGATGTGAGTAAAAAGTGTGTCTTTTAGACATTTTCATTGCAGGAAAATTAATATTTTTGCTTTCCTTGTAGATGTTGGATAGCAGTTAAGATAATATTAATGTGTTACGAAGTTGGAAAGACCAGATATATATAACTTCTTGTAAGAGAGAGTTTCTCTTCCCCATTGAGGTCTATGAGGTCTTACAGGCTGACTGAACAAATACCTCAGGGGGCAATTTGGAGTCCAAAGAAGACCCTAGTGTCTTTATGTGTCTCCATGCAGTATCTATTCCTATCTCAATATGTTAATTACAAACAAGCAAAACATAAGTAAAAAGAAAGATTCTGTGCTCACATAATTGTGGAACATACTTCATACTGAATTTTATCTTCTTTGATATATATTATACCTTTTATCATATTAGAAGCGTTAAGAACCTCTACAGCCAAGCCAAGTGCTGTCGAGTCGGATCCTCTACAATCAATTCATTTAAGTTTTTTAAACAGACATGAGAAACACTTCTTTGATTACATAGCACTGTTTTGGATAGTACCTATTAACTATGGTTGAGACTACGGTAGAGATAATAAGTTTCAACTACTGAAACCCAGGTGTAATTGTTATTCATTCTGTAATATTTTAAGAACTTTGCCATGGCAGTTATTAAATCTTTATTCATGTATCCAAGTTTTATAGCACATGTACATTAGTTTCATATTTCAATATTAGGCAGTAAAAGTGATTTTGAAGGAAACTTACAATGAATAACACAATTTTACCCCAAATATCCCATCTCTGTGTCTTCTTCAATTTTCAAGCTATTAAAAAAGTCACATATTAGACTTTTTTGAAAATAAAGCTACCTTTAGACACTTACAGTTTATACCAAGCCTTTGTCTTTGACTCAATTCTGACTCATAGTGACCCTATGGGCTAGAGTAGAACTACCCCGTAGAGTTACCAGTGAATGTCTGGTGGATTTGAACTGCTGACCTTTTGGTTAGCAGGTGAACTCTTAGCTATTGTACCAACAGGCCTTCATAGTTTATAACAGGGGTCTAAAATCATTTTCAAGAAAGACCCAGGTAGTCAATATTTTACATTTTATAGGCCATATGTCTCAATTTCTCAACTCAACTCTACTCTCGTAGTGTAAAAACAGACACAGACAATATGTAAATGAATAGATGTGGCCCTGTTTCAATAACACTTTATTGACAAGAGGGAGTGGGCCTGATTTGGCCTGTGGGCCATAGTGTGTTGACCCCTGGTTTACGCAGAAAAAGATTGGGAACCAGAAAATAAACCACAAATGTAATTTTAAATTTCCTAGTAGCTGCATTAAGAAGTAAAAGGGAATGTGAGAATGTTAATACTATATTTATTTGAATCAATATATTAAAAACATTAGGTTAACATGTAATCAATATAAACTATATTAATGTGATAGTGTGTATTTTCCTTTCATATGGTTTAAAATCTATCATGTATTTTCATGCTACAATTCAACCTACATTGAAACTACAATTCTAACTACACTTTGGGTGTTCAAAAACAACATGTAGCTCTTTGCTACCATGTTGGACATGATAAATTTATACTTTCTTGACATACTTCTTCTAAAAGAGAAATGACACCTAATGAAATTTCAGACTCGATAATTTTAACTCCAATAAATCTCATTCCTCTCATAGTTTATATGTCTAAAAAATATCATCAGTAACAATTGAAAAGTTTTAGTTTAAAGGTAGATGGTGTCCTCACATGCTTCATGTTTCATAGATCTAACCAGGTATACATTGGAATTTCCTTACACTCACTGTACTCAGCAGTCAACTTGCCTCATTAGTAACCTTTTCTGGTTTATGTTTCCTGGGATATTTTTAGTTATCTATTTTAATAGCATCAGAGCTCAGGTAAATAGCATTTAATTATGTTTTCAGTTCTGATGGGAGATATAGGGAGCAGTTTACGTAAAGAAATATTTAAGACATTCCCATTTATGTCTTAATAGGATTGTCCTCATTTCTTTTCTTTCTTTTCTGGTTTTTTTTTTTTGCCTGAAGAGGTTGTATAACCATTTCTTGATGATTTTCCACATTTAACTTCTTGTTCTCCTAAAATATGGATCCAAGATTATAGGTAATTTTGAAAATGGGAACTAACAGCAAAATATACCATATGTGTTTATACTGACTTTTTAATGGTTTAAATTAATTTAGCAAAAGAACACTTTCTATTTATACTGTACATTAGTTGTTAATAGTTGTATGCACATGCTTGATTAAGGAACAATAGAGGCATGGTCCATTTATACTGGGTAAGACAGAGAATATATACCAAGAATGAAATTACAGGGTAAACCAGTGTTGGGAATCCAATTATTACAGTTACTGGGTCGGGGGAGGGGGGGAGTCAAGATGGCAGACTAAATGCAAGTCTCCCTAAATCCCTCTGGAAACTAACACCTGAAATGATAATTAAATGGAGCCTTTTGGACACCTAGTGAGCCCTGTGATGTAGCATAGGGCTGTTTATTTGGATGTCATACCACTGAATGCAAAACCTCCTCTCTTTCACTGACCCCACTCTTGGCAAGCACAGGCTTGCACAGACTGAATGTAACTCACCATTTTGATTTTTTTTTCTTCTGTCTTGGCTGGCAGGCAGAGCTGGGACTTGACTAGCTGCTGGTCTCGGATGCACTGCTGGTGGAACTGGCAAGCGTAATTACCAGGTTCTAAGAGCCTGGCTTTGGACTCTATACATCTCGGCTCTCCTGGCCTATCTTCTGCCTCGCCATGTGGTAGTTGTACAGATGTGCCTGTGTGGGATGTCATCGTGATCCACTGGGAAACAGAGAAGCCCAGGCAGAGGCCCCAGCTGGACTTGGTTCTTAGGCTGGGAGGTGGCATCTGTTGGGGGGAGAGGGTTTTCCAGAAGAGAGGTGGTGTTTTGCACAGTGTTGCCTGGGGCTGAGGCCCAGTGGTGGAGGCTGTGGACTCTGAGCATTTCAGCACTCCTGGCCTCTCTTTCCACTGGGAGCTTGATCCTGGCCAGCTGGCAAGCTTGTGCAGCATGCCATCTTGTCACACTGGGAGGTGGGGTCATCCATATGGAAGCCTCAGCTGGACCTAATTCCTGGGCTGGGAGGCAGTACCCACCCAGAAGAGACAGCTTTTCCAGCAGAAAAGAATTCTACACAGTATAGCCTACAGCTGGGGCCTGACAGCAGAAGCCAGTAGGCCAGTAGCCTCTCTGTATTTTTGAGCTAGTTTATAACATCTGGGGTTCAATATAGAGGTGCTTAATTTGCCATCTGGGGAGAGGGATGTAGCCAACTGAAAACCTGACTGACCTTAGAAGTTGTCAGATACCTTTTACTTCTCATTTTAAGATAACTGTGGTCCATCTTCACAGCATCTCTCCCAGCCTCTATTGACCCACATGCAGCCCAAAAAGCAACAAAGTTTGGAGAAGACAGTAACCCAGAAATCACCCATGACATCAGAGGCCCCCAAAAGAAACCACCTCAGAGCTTCCCAGATGAAGAAGCTTTTCTGAAACTATCAGAAGGTGAATACAAAAGGATTATATGTAGAGCCCTCCTAGACCTTATACAGTTATTTGGTACAAAAACTGGAAGAGATTCATTTACTCCAAACATTCATTTACTCCAATACTTCACTACTTCACTTATTTGATAAATTTAATAATTATTGTCTTGAAAAAAAAAAAAAAAAAAAAAAACCTAAGTCTACATCTTAGTGAATTTTCAAATAAGTCCTAATTGAAGCAATCTTTGCAGTAGTGACTGTAAGGATGAACTGGCTATTCAATTATCCAAAAGAGAGAGCTTCATTTAGCAAACCTGCAATATATACCTCTTCCAGAACCTGATATCAGATTATACCTTTGTCTTTTTAAAAAGCACATTCATCAACAGTAGCTAGAGGATAGCTGTAGTTATTTGCCAATGAAGTATATCTTTGCATCACATATCTTCTTTTTAACATCAAAACTGTGGGCAAAACTACCCTAACAAAATGTTGTGTTTGAGAGTATGTCAGAAAGACCAGATTTATATTTCTCACGACAGCCATAACTTGACCACAATGCGTGTAATTAAGATATCAGTTTAACAATCTGTACAATAACGCAATTCTATAAACATGCAGGAAGCAGCGACTTATGGTAGTGTTGAATTTCTTCCTTGTCAAGCATTCATATTCATAAGCAGACAAAGTGTCTTTAAGGGACATGGAATGACAGCTGTCTACTGCCCTCTGTCTCCCTCTCCCACTGGTCTCTTGTAACCCTTCCTTCTTGTTCTGTCTGAGTCCTATTCCCGTGCCACAGCACTGCAATGCTCAATGGCTGTCTTCAAAAATCATCTCTGTGGTCCCATGGGCTCTTTAGAGAGATGCTAACACCTAAGCTACCAAACAATACTGAGGATTTTTATTAAAAAAAAAATAAATAAATCAGTTGGTACATATGCACAACAAAGTCTAGTCAGTCTTTCTCTAGGGGACTCCGGATTCTGAGCTGTCTGTCCCTTGTGACACTGTAAAGTTCAGGCATGATACTGTGAAGTGAGACTAAAAGGCAATATTGGGTAAACTGCACGTGAACAGACAAGAGTTTGAACTGTGGAAAGAATATATGCTAACTTTTTGAAAAACAAAAAACAGGCTCAGTTCTGCAAACTGACATCTTTAAAACTGGCTAAGAAAAAGAAAAGCTAATGGTAAATATAACCTCTTTGCAAAAGTTTGATTAGAACATTCTGGTTTTATTCTGCAGATGATTGCTTATCCCTTGAGTCTTTTTATGTTTCCCCATTTATCAGCTTGGTGAACATGGTGTTCATGTCCTTGTTAGATTTTTACTTAATCTATCTTTCGATTGAACTTGCCTCCACAGCACATGGTTAAGCTAAATGATCCTTTCTGGTTTGAAGAATTTCTCCTAGGAAAGGACATAAAGCTTGATCCCATTTGTTTTGCTGCTCAGAGCAGCATGGGTGAAATGGAGGCAGGGGGAGTGACAGCAGGTAGGAAGGGTGGGAGGGAGAAATAGTGTTCTAGCTTTAGTTTTCTTCTGAAAAAGATCAGAAAAGGTGGCAAGCTGAGGTGAGAGACACAGCCGCTCTGTTTATGCAAAAGCTCTTTGAGCAGCTTTGGGAATTCTTCAAGAAACTTTTGGGGCTTTTAGAAAAGTATTTCTACTGAGTACTCCCAAAATATTTCCTAAAGGCCATATGACATCAAACAAAATGTGAGATTGAAGTTCTAGTACACTTACTTACACAGAGCTCTCAGCCTGAGACTTCACGTTGATCGTTATTGTAAGAAACAGTGACAACAGTAAAATCTTTCCCATGTTGTTCCTGTGAGAATTAAAGGGAGTGACGTGTGTATACAGAACATGCAACAAATGCTTTCCCCCTAATTATTATTCTACCACTTGTCTATCAGTTTGGCATGTTGTCGTGTCTTACACATTGCTATGACGCTAGGTAACCATGCGACCAATGTTTCAAGTACCATCAGGGCCACACATGGTGGAAAGGTTTCAGAAGTTTGCAGACTAAAGAGAGACTACGGAAAAAAAATTCTAAAGATCTACTTTAAAAAATTATCTAGTGAATACCTTATGGATCGCAACAGAATATTTTTCACTATCCAAAACTGACTGCCATTGAGTCGACTCTGACTCATAGTGACCCTACAGGACAGAGCAGAACTGCTCCACAGAGTTTCCAAGGAGTACCTAGGGGACTCGAATGACTGACCTGTTTGGTTAGGAATGTAGCATTACATTACTATGCCACCAGGGTTTCCAGTTCCATCAGCCCAAAATACCAAAACATGTGCCTTTGAGTCATTTCTGACTCACAGTGACCCTAGAGGTCAGAGTAGAACTGCCCCATAGAACTTCCAAGGAGCACCTGGCAGATTTTAACTGCCAACCTTTCAGTTAGCAGACACAGCACTTAATCCACTACACTACCAGGGTTTCCTCCAGTACTACAGCGGGCAAGAAACTCTGGTAGCATAGTGGTGAAATGCTACATCTCCTAACCCAAAGGTAGGCAGTTCGAATCCACCAGGCTCTCTTTGGAAACTCTGCAGAGCAGTTCTGCTCTGTCCTATAGGATCACTATGAGTCGGAGTCAATTCGTTGGCAGTTGGTTTTCCATAGTGGACAATATTCTGTTGCTATCCATAAGGTTTTCATTAGATAATTTTTTAAAGTAGATCTTCAGGATTTCTGTCCTAGTCTGTCTTAGTCTTGAAAATCTTCTGAAACCTTTCCATTGTGTGTGGCCCTGATGGTACGTGAAACATTGTTCGTATAGTTACCTAGCATCATAGCAATGTGTAAGACATGACAACGTGACAAATTGAGACAGGTGGTAGAATAATAATTAGGGGGAAAGCATTTGTTGCATGTTCTGTATACACACATCATTCACTTTAATCCTCACAGGAACAACACGGGAAAGATTTTATTATTTTCATCGTTTCTTACAATAACGATCAACATGAAGTCTCAGGTTAAGTGCTTTGTGTGAGTAGCTGTACTAGGACTTTAGTCCCATATTTTGTTTGATGTCGTATAGCCTTTAGGAAATATTTTGGGGGTACTCAGCAGAAATACTTTTCTGAAAGCCCCCCAAAGTTTCTTTAACTAAGAATTTCCAAAGAAGTTCAAAGAAGTTTTCCATAAACAGAGCGGCTGTGTCTCTCACCTCAGCTTGCCACCTCCCTGATCTCTTTGGTTTTGGTTATAGTACTGGAAAACGAGTTTCTTGAATTATAAGTCACTGTATAGATGCATTGCTTGTTGAATACTAGCCTGAACGGTGGGCATGAAACGTACTAACAATTGTGAAAATGGCACCAGACCAGAGCCGAGCAAGGCTTTATTCTGTTATGTACAAGTTCGTTGCGAGCTGGAGCTACTTAACTGCCAGAGACCACCACGACAATTATTACTACTTAAAAATGACAGCATTCGGTATGGTCTTAATGCTGAACAGAGAACTAGTGAGCTCTGGAGAAGAACACATTTTTTATAGTGCCTCTGCTGGCCAGTGTTAGTTAGATGCGATGTGTCATAAAGACAACATTCAGTTGTGCGTTAAAAGTAATATTATAACAAAACAAAACAAAAAACCCAAAACACTGCTGTTGAGTTGATTCCAATTCTTACTGATCTTATAAGTCAGAGTAGAACTGCCTCATAGAGTTTCCGTGGAGTACCTGGTGGATTTGAACTGCCGACCTTTTGGTTAGCAGACATGGCACTGAACCACTATGCCACCAAAGTTTACACAATGCATATTTATTTAATATTTTAATTTTTTCAGATATTTATGAATGTGGAACATTATACTATGGGCTCTATTAATCAAGTTGGTTAGGTGACATTTATTTCATCTGGAATCACTCATACACATTAGTGAGGTACCAAGCAATCTTCATAACAACATAACCATCTCCTAAAATCAGAGAAGGCTGTGTTTTAAATGGAGAAGTCACTTCTGTTTATGCTATAAATCTAACCCAGAAATAACTCAAATATAGTTCACCTGGGTCTGTGACCAACATCAATTCACCAAATTCTCTGTATCATAGCCTTAAAAATAACAGAACAAAACCACCTTCATTTGAAACATATCCAGCTGGTCTCTCAGAAGAACTCCAAAGCAGAAGTGAACTGAACTCCAACTTTAGAAAGTCAAAATAAATAGGGGTTGATGTTTAAAAATGATGCTAGTCTCCAAGCAAAGAGGGCTTCCCTCGGAGACAGGATGGATCACATGCCAGCGCTGAGAGGCTTCCTGTTGCTGCAATGTATTGTGTGGTTGCTGAGATTGAATATCTAGAGCCCCTCTACTTGGAATCATGAATAAATCCTTTGGCATCCTTGATAAGACTACTACCTTTGGAGCTGGACCAAATTCCATCTGGGAGGCTGCAATTCCCATCTATTTCTCAAAGGCTTCACGTAACTTCATCTTGCTGTAAGTTAGTCCAGCACTAATCATTTACCTCATTTCCTCTTATACTTTAGTGACTATAATAATAAAAACTCATCACATAATGGTCAATCCACAGTGCTAAGCCCAAACAAAACAAAACTGCCACTAACAGTGGAAAGATCTCTAAAACCATGTCTAATCAGTGTGGTGCAGGTAAAAAGAACAGTGTTCCATTACACAAGAGAAATTAGCAGGAGAAACATGCGGTCAAGGGCTGAAATTGACCCAGTTGCTACTCAATCCATAGCCTAATTAATTATTGACAACGTATCAACATAATGACTAACGTGTTCTTTGTAATTTATGGTTTAGGCCTCCCACCCCCATTTATCATTTCAGGATTTTTTTTTTTTTTTAACTACTATACATCTATTTTAAGACTTTTCATACTGGTTGTTTGGGTCCAGCTGTCAATAACACATAAGAAATAACTTTAGGTGTCATTTATAACTAGGTAGAAATCAAAAATACATGCTGACATCAAATTCATAGCAAGAACTGAATCATCAGACACATGGAAACGTGCTCTCTTTGTACTTCAGCTTAGGCCACAAAGCTCAGAGACAAACTTCATAAGACATCAGAGGCTGAGTATTACTCAAGTTCTCCCCAGCATCTGTCTAATTTGAACCTGAATATTTTTAAAAAACTGGTTATTGTCTGGTCTCAGTGTTTAAGCACCATATTAGCCAAATAAATAGCCCTTGCAAGGATGTCATTGTCACTGAATTAAGGTGATTTCTTAGAACAGCAAAGCATCATTGAATTATCGAAATAGAAGAAATCAATGTGGTATTAAGCCTGACTCTCTTTCCTACCTCATGACAAACACAGAAAAACAGACACACTATGCACACACAAACACAGAGTGAAAATCATATCCATGTTCAGAGCATTATGGCCAAATACTCCTCCAGCCTCTGCTGAACTACTTCCATCAAATCTGAAATCATAGATCACATACTTATTGCATAACTGAAGTCTGACATCGAAATACAGGATGAGGACATCTGTTTTGGGGTTATACTTTCTTTCTTGGATCCAAAAATGTTGTATGAACTTGGAGGCAGAGTTCTTAGCTTCACTGGTTCTTCTTCTCAGGATTCTTAATCCACATTTGTAAAATAGGCACTCACTTAACTAGTTTAAGACGTCCATATTTTCGCAAATAATTTTCCTTTATGTCTTCTTTGCTTTCTCTTTGGAAAAATGTACTTACCAGGCTCTATGTGGCTTGGCTTCCTGGACTCTAAAAAGCAGATGTTCCAAAAGAAACTAACACATATTCTTGGTCTGTGTTCCTGAATGATTCTGAAAGGCAAGAAGCATGAGCAACAACCAAAGAAAAATAAAACAAATGAATCCTGACAGTCTCCTGAGGTCAGTGTAAGTGTCCTGGAATTCTAGTGGTCTGAGTAAACCTCAGATAAACTTACCCAGAAGCTAAGGCTAGCACCCACAAAGTAAAGGATGACCATAAACAATGCAGCTGACGACAGAAGACTTTCCTCTTTCCCTAGTTTGTTATTACCCTTTTCATTGCTGGGTTCTAGGCATGCAATAAGTTTACCCAATGGTTTAGTCTAAAAATATGTTCTGAAATTGCACAGGCAAATAGATAACCAATATCCTGCCTACCTTCTCTCATCAAGTATTAAACTTCATGCATTTCTGGAGACAGATAAATGTAACATGCTTATGGATTTTTTTCCCCCCTTCTACAGACCTAGATGGTTTCATAAAGGCTGTCATTGAAAACCAATATGAAGAAGCTAGAGAAAGCAATCGACCTTCTGTCACACGAGAGAGTTGAAATATTAGACTGTTCCCGGAACACGGGAACCACTCGGCCTGCCAACCTGCTCTCAGCTAAGCTCTGATGGAGGCAAGAGTGACAGCTGTTTATTAGGTCAGAAAACAGGGTGTGTTCTTCAAAGATCAGCAGCAGGAAGTAAATATTGACTGGCCTCAAATTTGCAGCTGATGAAAGCATGTTTGTAATGTTAAACTGGCTTTCTGCAAATCGGTCCTGTCAACACAGAATGATGGGGGTGGGGGTAGATATTGACAAGAAGGAAGCAGGGATTTTCTCACTGAGGGTTTATTTATTTTTTTCTCATTTAGAAAATGAGTACTCTGTAAGTCTCCACAGAGAGGGAGAGAGCCAGGCCCTCCACTCTTGGAGTGGCATGCCCCTTTTGCCATCCCTCAGCTAAGGAAAGCCCTCACTAAAACATACTCTTCCCAGAGAAAAAGTGCTAGGCCACTATTTTAGTTATATGATGCCCACTTAACTTCTCCATATGAGAAGGCTTATCATCCTTTCTCCTTTTAGCACCTGCTGGAAATTTTCAAATTTGGATTGTACAGAGTACTGGAAACACAGACTTTGACATCTGTGTCCAGCTTTTGTCAATGTGCCCGTGAAAATGGCTGCAATAAAAATCCTTATTCTCTCATGATAGGAAGAGGGTTCCACTGGGGTTAAGGGAGGAAACTCATTTATTTTCTTGGCTAATTTTACTGACTCATGAGGGCATCAGCAGTCATCTTACCTCAGAGTCTCACCTTCTTATCTTGAAAAGTAAAAAGCATTAACCTGACACCTGCCTTAGGTCATTGCTTTAAGACTTGATTTAGAAGCATGTGTAGACTGCAGAAGACTGGAGAAGGGAAAGTAATATAAACCTGAAGGTCTCATGGACTCTGGTCCTTCCGTCGCTCTACTTTAGACAAACAGCAAGGGGGCTCTAGGGCACATCTGAAGTGTGGTGTTCAGGTTAGTTTTCAAGATAAACCAATTATGTGATACATTCAGTCAAATGTATGTCAATAGATACATCAAGTGTGAGTCTCAGGTTATACCTACAAATACTCTGTGCTGTGACACAGCTGTGTGTCCCAGTGTAATTCACACTCAGACAAATTCTGGGGCTAGAGTTTACAGTCCCCCCTACTGCCTCCACCCCACCTTCTTCCCAACTACCAGCCACTGGAAGCCATACTGCTCTACCGGTAAAATAACAATATACCGATATAAAGAAGTGTGGCTGTAGGGTTGCTTGGTGTATTACATCAGATTATTACTGAGCATCATGAGAACAGTCTTTCTAGGTAGTTCCTTCTCTTTTCTTCCCATCTGTTAGTAAACAATCTGGGTTTTATTCCTGATCTTGGGAATACTTTGAGAAACTTGGGGCAGTTCGTTCACTCACTACTGAAGGAGTGGTAAAGTGGGGATTTAAAGAGTTTAGCTAAGAGATGAGAGAATGGTTGTGTGATGGTTAAAAAATAGACACATGTGTGGTTAACTGCTGACCCTGTCATCTACTCGAGTTTGAGCAAGTTTCCTACATTATTTGAGTCTTAGTTTCCTCAGATAATCAGAAGGCTGCAGGTAGAAATGTCTTTAGAGTGTTGTAAGATCAAAGATAGCATAGACAGTTGAAGAATGCTCTTTTTCTCTTTCAGTGAGGTCTTAGACAGGGTTATTTAGAGAAGCAAAGGCAATGGGTAGAGACAAAGAGAAATTTAGGAAATGTCTCCCATGGTTGTAGAGGCTGGTCAGTCCCAAGTCTGTGGGTTAGGCATCAGACTAGAGGATTCACCTGACTCACAAAGCTGCAGGAGCTGATGTCCTGAAGATCAGCAGATGAAATAGCAGGCTCTAGTCCCAAGATTTGGCGGTCAGATGATGACGAGCAGAGGTAGTACCCAGAGATAGCAAAAGCCAGCAAGTTTTGCATGTGTATTCGATGCAGGCCACATCCTTGGGTAAACTCTCCTTACAATTAGTTGGCTGATTGTATCAGATCACTTTATATCACAAAATGGCATCATCATATAACTGCCAAATTTTATCTTTACATAAATCACAAATCTTGTCCCAACCAAGCTGACATATTAATCTTAACCATTACAAGTGATTTGTTATGTTTGCCAATTTCTATGGTGTAAACACTTCTTCCATGGCTGGGTTTCAATTACTAACATGGAATGACTGAATATAAGAGATGTGTACCATTGGCTCTGGGGATCTGATGTGAGCAGATTCCAGTATGTACTGAGTTTAAACCATTTCATACAATGGTCAACATGCACTGAGAAGCCAATGAAGGTTTTGTTAGATAATGCTTAGGAGGAGGGGCAGGAAGACGATGGAAGTGGCTTTGTAACAGATTATTACAGATAGGAGATATACAACTCTAGCAACTATGAGAGGAGAGAGCATCTCTTGTTTTAAGATTACGTAAGGGCCGTGCATGCATCATGAAATCAGGAACAGGGTTGTACCGATGCAAAGCTTTGGCCATTTATAAAGTAAGGCAGTGTCTAGGTAATCTCTTACTGATAAAAATTATCTCTGGCTTTATTAAGAACAGATTGACTAAATTTACTCACTTGAAAAGAAAATACCAGGCTCTGAGCTAGAATTCTGCTGAGCCAAAATTTCCTTTGTCCTGAAGTGTTCACGAGTTATTGGAAAAGGAAGGTACCTATATTCTATTCACTAAAAGATGGGTAAGGAGGAATCCGGATCACAACAAGAAGGCAGAATGCTCAGTTTATCCTGGGATACTAAAGCAAAAAACCCAACCCAACCCACTGCCCTCAATTTGATTCTGACTCATAGTGACCCTATAGAACAGAGTAGAACTGCTCCATACAGTTTCTAGGGAGCATCTGTTGGATTCGAACTGCTGGTTAGCAGACATAGCACTTAACCACTATGCTGAGGACAAGGGTCCTCTTCCAGAGCTGAAAGAAAACCTTCCTCTGAAGCTGATGCCCTGAATTTAGACTTTAACCACTTTACTGTGAGTAAATACATTTCTCTTTGTTAAAGCCATCCAGTTGTGGTATTTCTGTTACAGCAGTTCTAGATGACAAAGACAATGGGAGGTGAGGTTTCACTTTCCTTTTTCCTGTACACAAAATGCCAGGATCCATAAATCATGTTGATGATGAAGTAGTTACCTTATCTGGGTCCCAATGAGACTGATGCATTTTTTAGACTTCGTTATCCAAAATATAACATTAGTTCAAAAAAAAAAAAGCTTGTCAAGATAAAATTTTCAAAGCCCTTCTCTTATATTCTCTTATAATGAATTTTCCATGTAAGGGTGAATGATTAAAGGTACTGATTATTTTCCTCTCAACAGATGATGGCCTTAAAATGCTCATTAACTGCAAGTTATATGGGTGGGTGTATGGCCAGTCAATACAAGTTTGGGTCAGCACTGATGGCCAGAAAGGTTGAGGGTGAACATAAAACCAATGAAATTGACCAGAACGTACACTTGGAAATCAGACTGTTAGTTTAGAAAATGTTTTATGATTATTCATCTTTTGATAGCTTTCAACTTGGAAAAATCATCTTTCCACATTTTAAATGGCCCAGAGAAAGCTGTTATCTTGATTGCAGGGTGTCAGTTGTCAGCATTTTTCAGGTCCCGAAGCATCCATAGGTGTTTCTATAGTCATTACACCAAAGTAATTAGGTTTGACCATTCAACAATCACTTATACAAATCTCTCTTCTGCTATGACCTCTATTTTATTGGCATAGAGTTCCTATTATCTTCTGTAGGCAGAAGTGGTGTCATAAAGAACAGCATATGCTTTGGATTTAGAAAACTCAATATTGTTGGCAGGAGAATTTGGGCCAATCTCTATGTCACTTGGCTTCAGCTTTCTCAGAGATAATAACACAGGTTCTTGGGGATAGTAGTTAAGGAAGAAAAAAAAAAACTTCAAAGTTTTGAAAAATATTTTGGACAGAATTCCTCATGAGTTACCCAAGAAAAGGAGTCTTGGAGGTCTCTTTATGATTCTGAGGGATATGTGTTGTGTCTATGTCTCTGCCTCAGCTGGTTCTCCTCCACCAAGAAATCTCCAACTAGTAACAGTTGTACAATAGTGGTCTTCTATGTTACATTTCATTTAGAGCAAGACTCTGCTCTTCAAAATATTTTCAAATATCACTGAACTAACCTATGCAAAATATTTTATAAAGAGTCAAGATGTATTGTCATTCTATTTCACTCTGCCAAAAAGTATGGTCCACTATTAGTGATTAAAATATACACTGAAAAAGTATTTTGCGTGTGGAAGAGTAGGTAGTTTCTTTTGGTCTAGCTGTCGAAAATTCTAAATTATGCTTTTTGTTGTTGTTGTTGTTTTAACAAGTCCCCAGCCATGCGGCCAGGTACTAATTGTTATGCTTGATCAAATGTGATTTATGGACATGGCCATTTCAGCAATGACTTTTAAAGACTGATTAATGCTATTAAGGGGCTGCCTGATCAGCCAGAATGAGTGTTGCCACTGTTTATATAACTGTGATCTGAAATATTCCCTTTAAGAAAAATAACCCTGAACCCAATAGTGCATTACAAGGGTAATTCTCACTATTCAGTGTAATATGAAACTTGGCACATTTATTTAGTTGTCAAATAGGGCTTTATGTTGAGTTTTTCTAATCCGATGTTGTTCTTAGGTTGTGTAGTTGTGATTTCTTGTTTTAAAACAACTCTATGATAACTTGTTTTAGAAAAAGGACCCTGATCATTTGAACATAGTATACTTATTATGGATTCTCTGGAGTATTTTACCAGCACTCCAGGTACCCGAAGATGACATCATCAGTAGTAAGTTATTTACTGAACATGATATCCAGGTTTTTGTTAAGGGAGAAATATCAAGCAGATTTGATGACAAAACTGGGAGACTGACAGTGGAACCAAAAGAACACAGACTGTAGGACACCTGGCTATCTAAACAGGTCTACAATGATGTGCAAAGTTTATAGAGACAGCAGACATCCTTTGATCAGCAGAGATGGATGTTACATGTATGCAATTAGTATAGAAACAGAATTAAGGACTCTAGCAGTTTATAGCTTATTTTATTCTCCTCTTTCATTTCCCTAAATTACAGAAGATAGCTGCCTCAACCAAAACAGACTGAAGAAGACACCAGACAGATGCCATTTAACTCCCGCAGAAGAACCCAGTACTGAGGAAGTATCACATAGTTGCTAAATTCAACAGCTGACTACACGTCAAGAATTCACTTTCCAGATGCCCAGGACTTTGTTTGGCAGAGGAAGCAGGTAACAAGGACCATAAAGGGACAAAACGAGTCTGATTTTTGAACTAGGATAAATAATTCATGTGAGGCCCACGGCCTGCTTTCGTAGTTATCAAGAGTTTAAATCACGAGGAAGGAGCCCTGGTGGTACAGCAGTCAAGCTCTCAGCTGCTGACTGCAAAGTCTGCAGTTCAAATCCACTAGCTGCTCCATGAGACAAAGATGTTGTAATGTGCTTCTGTGAAAAAGATTCACAGCCTTGAAAACTCTACGGAGCAGTTCTTTTTGGCCCTCCAGGGTCACTGTAAGTTAGAATTGACTTAATGGCAGTGGTTTTTAAACCATGTTTCTATGTTCTAAAGGGGAATTTTGTTAAACAGAAAACGATATGAGTAAATCAAACACAAATAGAAACCAGAGAACAGATTGAGCAGCAAACACAAGAAAGGCCAGTTTGACAATGAAAGCCCATGGTGAGAGTAACTAGAGTTTGGGGAACTGAAAGGCAATCATGAATGCTCTTCGGTTTACACTGGAGGACAATGAAACAACCAGTTGCAACTAAGTTGACTTATGATGACTTCATGTGTTGCAGAGTAGAACTGCATTTGTAGGGTTTTCATGGCTTTAACATTTCAGAGGGCACCTGGTGGTATAAGAGCTCGGGCTGTTAACCAAATGGTTAGCAGTCTGAATCCATCAGTCGTTCCTTGGTGATTCTGTGAGACAGTTTTACTGTGTCCTATACCTCTAGGGTCGACTGCGCTGGGTTTATAGGGTCACTATGGGTTGGAATCGACTCAGTGTCACTGGATTTCTTTATTTTTTTGTACTCTTTCAGAAGGAGATCCCCAGGACTTTCTTCAAAAGTAGCTTGGGTGGGTTCAAACTACCAATATTCTGGTTAGTAACTGAACACTTAACTATTTACACTACCCAGCAACCCCACTGGGGGTAAGAAGGACCACAGAAAACATATATGTTCTGTGATGCTCTGACAAATAGACTTGAACAACTAGACATATACTGTGTTTACACATATGGTGTCCTTATATACTTGTAAGAACCCTCAAGAATTAACAGGGTAATAATTCTCGCTTTCCTTATAGTACAGATGAGAATATTGAGATTTAAGGAACTAACTACCCTTATAGAGGTCATGTAAGCAGTAGGGGCCACAGACAAGCCCTCCAAACCCAGCATCATTTGTGCTCCTCCTACCAGATTGCCTGATGTTCTGATGCCCCAGTCTGTATCCTTCTTTCTCCCCTTAAATGAATCATACCTAACCACCATGTGAACAGCATAGAGAGACAGATAATTTGGCACTCTATTCCAGAAATCATAATCACAAAAAAAATATTAATAACTCTGGCAAAGGCAGAGTGGATTCATATACTCCACCACTAATCTAGGAAAATCCTATCTCCTTTCTATAAATACCACATACTTTGTGAAGTATCAAATCAGCATTTTATCATCTTTGTGGTCAACTTCCCATGGAAAAGTGATGGTCTGTTTCAAATGGAGGGAGCCTTAGTTTTGGAGGAGTACCTGACAGATCTGTTAGTAACTAGATGAAAGCCTGTCTCATCCTTGTTTCCCAAACGGATGGCTTTGTTTCCCCTCACATAAATATCAATTATAGAGTATACACGTACTTCTACTGATTAGACAGACTGGGTCATAGAATTTTCCTTTAGACTAGGAAAGTGATTTTAAAGTAAGCTCTGCTTATTCTTGGCCTAAAGAGACACCTGATTTTAAATCTTCATCTGTTTGCAGTTATTGTTTGTTGTCGCATGTGCACCAAGTAGAGTTTTCAAGACTGTGACTTTTCCAGGCTTGTCTTTTGAAGGATTTCTGGGTGGGTTTGAACCAGTAAACTTCTGGCTACTAGTTGAGTACTTAACCATTTGCATCTAGACCTAGCTTTACCTAGTTCACTAAAATTGTTCCAGGAAAAATTATCTTGAAGGGGCTTCTTTAATTCCATTGTCTTCCTAACATAACCAGTTCTTAAAATCTTATTTCTCAAGGATACTTTTTTTTTTTGTATTTAGAAATCTCAGAAATGATGAGTTACATCTGATTTTACCAGCTATATACCTTTAGTATTTTCATAGCAAGTACATATAAAAAAAGGTAGAGTAGACTAACAATTGATTGATTTAATGGAAGATTTAAAAAAAATACAATAACTGCCATAGCTATGGACTTTAAGACTTTAAAAGTTCTGAAAAGCAAGTATTTCAATTATGAAATATTATTCCCACTTCACAGGGAAAAATTCCTTAATTGATTTTCTTAAGGCTTTGGTAATGATATTTCTATTTTGTAAAATCCTCTCTCACATCACACAAGAGTTTATTTCAATTTTAACGGTACTAACTGTAATTTATGTATATTCTGGAGCACTGCAATTCACATTAACCATGGTTCTAATTTCATATTTAAAATAAAAATAATGTATGATGTAATTAGAAAGGATATGAGATAACTTTCGTCTTTTAACTCAAATAAAACTCTTCATTTTGGTCTGAGCAAAAGACTTGTGCTTCCTTTAGTTTTAAAGATAACTCATTTAACAACAGAGTCTAGCATTGTCTCTCCTCCTGTCTAAAACTCACCTTTATCCTTAGCTCATAAAGGCTTTCAACTTTCTCAGCTTCTGAAAACAAATCCAAACCTTCATAAATCCATTTTCTATTCATTGAGCACTTATGAGAAGCTTTACCTTTTCAGTGGTGTCTATCACTAATACCTAACTCTCAGCTGAGCCCCAGTTTCAAAATGAGATAATCTAAGCTGGTTCAAACATATTCTGAAAGTGGGCTCACCTACTAAAAATGTTTGAATTTTGAAAGAAGGCCACCAGCCTTGAAAATTTTCTAGGAAATATTTGATCAGGTCAAGAAAAAAAAAAAAAAGATGGGCTGTTGGAACTGTGTGAACTCACGTAAGGTTCTTGTGTGGTATGAGTGGTTTGGTCTGAGAATCGTGATAGCACACTGGTTAAAGTGCTAGACTGCTAACCAAAATGTGAGCTGTTTGAACTCACAACCTATTCTGCAGCAGAAAAGATGTGTCAGTTTCCATAAAAATTTACACCCTTTGAAATTCTGGAGCACTTCTACTCTGTCCTATAATATCACTGTGAGTAAGACTAGATAATAATAGCAGTCAGGGTTGCCATGAGTCAGATCTGACTTGACGGCACTTGGCTTGGCTTTTGTTTTTTTGACTAACATAAAGTTTGGCAATTTGAACCTTTTGTGGCACCACAGAAGAAAGGCCTGGTGATCTGTTTCTATAAAGATTATAGAGAACAATATTCTATGGAGCAATTTTACTCTTAAAGACCTGTGGTGTTAAAATTGGAATCAATTTGACATCAGTGTGTGTGTGTTCATGGAAGATCAGAAGTTCACAGGAAATTCAGGAGCTTAATGAGAATTTTACCCGAATGCAACAAGGAGATGACATTCATGAATGGTCTACTTCCCAATTATAAGAAATTGGAAAAGGGCAGGTAAACAGTGTCAAATTTTAGTCGAGCAATAATGGTACAGGTGGCAACTGTAGTTTGGTTATGTGAGCAGTTATGTCATGAAGTGACATTGAATGATGTTTTGTATCAGTTAAAGACAGATTGGGGTAAAGTTGAGTTTGGGGTTGAGAATAAAAAAGAAAACAGTAGTTGCAGACTATAGAAAACAACGTTTGGTTAACAATTCAATACTTGTTAAACTTTTGTACAGAACATCTCTTTTTGCTAGCCAAGCCAAGTGCCGTTGAGTCAGATACAGAGGGAACCAAATAAAAACTCTGACCATCAGCCATCAAGTATTTCTATACCTTTTGTATTTTATTAGACGGCAGAGGCTTTAAGGGCACAGGCTCTGAATTCGGGCTTCTGGGGTTCATATACTAGCTCCAATCCATAGTATGTTTTGATTTGGGGAAAATTACTTGAAATCATCTATCTTTCTTTCCTGGTCTGTAAAATGGGAATAACAATAGTGCCTGCATTACTACTAGAATCAACATGAGTATTCTATCCTAGGAACTAAAAATGGTGCCCAGTACATAGAAATAATGTATAAATATCAACAATTATTATTTTAAGTTAATAGGAAAGTTCCAGTTTCTTATTTATAAAGTCCTATTTGCTTTGATGAGAGAATAAATGCTACCATTGGGTGTCATGGAATCAATTTTCCACTTATATAGTGACCCTATATGACCTGTAATCTCGATGGTATGAGATTGCTAGGTCTTTCTTCTGTGTAGTAACTGGGTGGGTTTCAAATTCCAACATTTGTTAAAGGCCAAGCACTCAACTGCTAGACCATCAAGACTCCTTCAATAGTTTACTCGTTTACTGTTACATAACACTGATTTTCTGGAAACTTGGTCACTGTTTATGATTTGGCTTTGTGTCCCTGTGATGTGGCACAACACCTCCTTGGTGGCAGGTGCACGCCAGTGTGAGGAATTCAGAATTACAAATTCCTAAGCACCATTTATGAGCTTGATCCTGCTCATATGCTTGCTGAGCAAGAACTGGCATTCAGACCTTCCAGGTACGTGGAGTTGCACCTTCCCAACCACAGTTTACGTCTAGCAGTGGAAGTGGCATTTGGCATTAAGAGCTTCTGGTTGAAGTAACTCTGAGGCATGGACAAAGGGAAGCTGTCCCCATAGCATTTTGATAACGATTCCTTGTTGTTAACAATAAAGGCGTTTATGATACAAATGTAAAGACAAGGATGAGATTAACATATTTGTTTCAAACCCTCAAAGGATGTAACATGAACCAAAAAATAAAAGAAAGAAAGAAAAATCTTGGTGAGAACAACGTGGTGACTCTCATATAGGGGTGGTACAGAATTTATCTCTCCTGCTCAATATAATGCCTGTTACTAAGTAGGTGCTTTCAATATAGTTGTGTTGAAAGCAAGAGTGAGTAAACCCAATCTTGATTCAGTGGAACTAAACGGAAAAGTTTTTTTGTCAATAGATACTTTGAGGGAGGAGAACACGTTGTGGCCGAGGGAAGTTAGATGTAATGAAATAGCCAGAAGGAACTAAGGAGCAGTGCAGTGATGTTTTTTTTGTGTGTGTCATTTGTATTGTAGCATTCAAGATATGATCAAGTTCAAAGTATTCAGATTAATCTGGAGAAACTCTTGTGTTCGTAACCTGGAGAGGCCCTTCATGATCTGAAATTCTGTCAGTAAACAGGAATTCAGGTTTTTCCTTATGGTTGAAGGTAGTTCTGTAAAGTTTTGCAGAAATTATTTCTTCGCCACTCTAAATGAACCATTTCAACAGAGGAACTCTAAAATTTAACAGGGACAGGCCAAACCTCGTCTTTGCCCATGACTTACCCTTTTCCAAACACTGAAAGTGGACCATTTAAAATAAAACTTGATCAGAATGAAAACCTTATGGGCAATCTGGCAAAGAAAAATCTGTTGGGTATTAATGACAAAATTACAATTGGCAAGCAGGATAGTTTATCACTATTGGAACAGCAAGAATATTTAAACACACACAGAATTCCTAGAGGTTTTTTTTTTTTTTTTTTTCTTTTTTGGAGGAGGTAGATTGCCTTGCACTAGACTTTCTGCTGTTGTAGTAACAGTATTCCTTCAACACAGCTCTCTGCTGTAGCCAAGTTTGCCCCTGCTGCCTTAGAGTTGATTCTGACTCATAACAACCCTGTAGAATAGGGTAGAACTATCCCACAGAGTTTCCAAAGAGCACCTGGTGGATTTGAATTACCAGCCCTTTGGTTAGCAGCCATAGCACTTAACCACTATGCTACCAGGGTTTCTGCAGCAATCTGTGTAAGGATCATTAACACATCCGTCAACATTCTTCTAATTTACTGGTCAGTTTTAATGTTTTAATGTCAGCTTTTGAGTTTATCACTATCGTGACCTGAACTTTGTAACTCATGGCTCTAACACAGTCAAAGAGCTAGGCCAAAGAGCTAACTCACTGCTAAATTCCTTGTATTCACCTTTGACATATATGTCAATTTTTGTCTCTGGGAGAGAATCTACATGTTTGTATTGAATTGTGTACAGGTGGTAGAATAATACCATAAAATAAAATCTACGTAGGTAACAACTTAAGACATACTAATCCTTGTTTTATTTTAAACTTGAAAACCATAAATCCTTTTTTAAAGTAATAATAATAAAATAATAATTTCCCTTTCCTAGTTCAAACCACTTAACTGAAAATAGTCTGGATAGCTAAGTTATACATAAATAGGCTTAGGCATTAAATAGTCTCCATTTCTTTTTCTTAAGGAAGGGAACAGCTACTTGTAATAATTTTGACAAAAATAAACTGCGCAAAGATAATCAGTCAGCAGAATAAGATTTTACAGTTTTTTTTGATTCAGTGACAGGAAATGTTCTGAAAACTCCCATTGTGATGATGTATTTATTTAATTATTCTTTGGTACTAACAATTTTTGTTTGGGACATGCGAGCCTATTTAATTATGTGTGTACGTTTTGTCTTCCTGGTGCGCATCTCTCAACATTGTAACATCAAGCAGACAGAGAAAGATAAGAAATTTGATCAACACAATTAATTAGCATGGGCTAATGAACACACACAGAGTTCTGCAAATAACAATGAGAAGAGATTCTTCTCAACCACTGCGATAGATTCATTGGTGTTCCCGGTTGTTTGTTCCCTCACCTCTGAGATTATTATTTCTAATACTGTTAGGCCTTTCTTTTGCCTGGATAAGTTTCCCTGTTCCAGTGTCAGGACTGATCAAATAATTCTCCTCTTTTTTTTTTTTTTAACTGGAAAAAAAGAAAAAAAAAAGTGAGCTCCAGATACTCCATAATCAAGCAGGAACAATAACTTGCCCCCGTAGTTTGATTTAGCCTCACCTGATTCTGCCCTTTGCTGTGAGACCAGCATGCTCCAGATATGCACTGCTCCTTCACGGTAGGTTCTGGGATGAGCAAACAGGCACAGCACAGCTGACTCCAGTAGAATTAGTCACAGCTGAAATTGACACTCAGCCATCCTGTATGAGAATTAATATACGTTATGTTGTTGGAAACCATGGTGGCTTAGTGGGTTAAGTGCTACATCTGCTAACCAAAAGATTGGCAGTTCAAATCCACCAGGTACTCCTTGGTAACTCTAGGAGGAAGTTCTGCTCTGACCTATGGGGTTGCTAGAGTCAGAACCGACTAGACGACAGGTTTCCCCATCTCCACCTTGGTTAATGTTGTTGTTGGAAACCCTGGTAACCTAGTGGTTAAGTGCTATACCTACTTACCAACAGATCAGCAGTTCAGACTCTCTAGGAGCTCCTTGGAAAATCTATGGGGAAGTTCTACTCTGACCTACAGGGTCACTATGAATTGGAATCAGTTCGACTGCAGTGGGTATGTTGTTAAAGAGCCCTGGTGGTGCAGTGGGAAAGTCCTAGGTTAGTGGTTTAAACCTACTAGCTACTCGGTGGGAAAAAGATGTGGTAGTCTGCTTCTGTAAAGAGATACAGTCTTAGAAACCCTGTGGGGCAGTCCTACTCTGTCCTATAGGGTCGCTAAGAGTCAGAATCTGCTTGATGGCAAGTCTTTTTTATTTTGGTTTGTTGTTGTGAGCCACTGAAAAATTGGTAGCATTTGCTATTTTAATAAAAGCTAATTGATACAGGCATACTAGATGCTTAATAAATTTGACTCTATCCTGGAACATGCAGTGATTTGCCATAAATTTTAAAGAAGTGATTATCATACAGACCATTGTCTTAGACCTCAATGAAACTAATTGAGATAAATGTTTAAAATCCACGTTTTCTACAACTTGGGAACTGCATTAATAAATGATTTATGGTTCAAAGAAGAAACCTATGGAATTAAAAATATACATGTTTAGAAATTAAAGATAGTGTAATATTGTAATTTTATATAGCAATACTTGAGGGAGAGAGCCAAAGTAATAACTTGAGGTTAATTTTCAGTCCTAAATTTTTATTTCGAAAATAATAAAAGTGAAAAATAGATGAAATAAGAAGTTAACGAGGTAAGGCAGACATCTGCATGCCAGTCCCCATCTCCCATGATAACCAAAAAGGCATCCCCCAAACTGCGACAGCTTCCAATATTATTCTTATTTTTAATCTCTCCTTTGATCTGTAAATCACGTCTGAACAGTTCTATTCTCAGCATCTTTCAGTTCAGAAGTGTTTTGAGTGAAATATTTATTACTTTTTGTGATACACATTTTTCTTAAACCGATTTTTCCCCCACATCCTAATTTCAAAATTGTATTCATTTTTTGTGTAGGTCTGTTATTTTGTGTAAAAGATCTGTGCTTGAAGGTCAACTAAGCCAGATGAGACTTCCTAAGCTTCCTTTAGACCACTGTGGATTTTTGTTTTTAATCCAGTGAGAATAAACTGAGTTCTCTCAGTCTCTTTTCCTAAGATGGCTGTGAAGTTTGACATTGGTTTAGTTGGAGTAGGCTAAACTTCTTTGACAGCTATTATATAGTTCCTGAAGCATGGTGACTGAGACCATGTATTGTCTTCAGGCAAGATTTAAACAGGAGGATTTATGCAGTGAACAATGCCTCAGGTAACTTCCACGTCATTCGTCTTGTCACTTTTTTTTGAATATCTGTATTATTTTATCAGAAAAAAAAGTGAGTCAACATTCTTCCAGAGCAGCAAATGGAAGCTGGAGTAAACTTAAATATACCTAAGATAATACAGTTTCTGGTAGATAGGTAGAAACTGCCCTCCATCCTCACCTCCCCTCACCAAAAAATAAAAAAAATAAAAACAAAGATTAAAAACATTATCAGGCAATTGATTCTGACTCATAACAACCCTACTGGACAGAGCAGAACTGTCTCATAAGATTTCTGAAGAGCGACTGGTGGACTCACACTGCCAACCTTTCGTTTCACAGCCCAACTCTTAACTGCCGAGCCATTGCATAGGAAGAAGATAGGTAGATGTGTATCTTTGTTATTTTTAAAAAATAGTTTGCCAAGGTAATTCAGCAATACTTAGAATAAATGTTCAAATTTTCCAAAATTACCATTTTCATTCTTTTCCCAACTAAGGATGATTCATTCTCTACTTCATTCAGTATCTTAATCATGCTTCAATGTAGCAGAATTAAACACAAAAATGAGATGACATAACATGAGTAGATGCATTCTTAAAACATGACGTTTTATAAAGAAAACAAGGAGAAACTATTTTTCAGGTACATTTTAAGTTCTCTAAATGTTATTAATTAGTTACGAACTGAAAATGATGACGACCTCTTAAGTAAGCATTGTTAGCTTTTTTTTTTATCTATTTTTAATTTGCCATTAATCTTGGAGACCCAGTCTTACTTATGGCGTAAAGTTACTGAGAGCTAATAACTTTTTGACTAGGTCATCATGCTTTTCAAAGTCAACAATTTATTTGAGTGCATGAACTTCTTCAGTGATGAATAGCAAAAGGTCCTAGTAAGGTTCTGATGAAAAGAGGAACTAAGAAAATTAATGCTCATCTAAATCCTTGTGTACAGAATTTAATATTGCTATACAGTGCTTGCAACTCTTAGATCAACTATGAAGGTGATAGCCCTTTGTAATTACTCTCTAGTATTTGGGCTAAAATATTCCTCAATCCGTGGAAGACATGGCTTCCGGACTCTGTCAGCCCAGAACTGAAACTATTCCCAAAGCCAACTCTTCAGGTAGAGATTGGACTGGACTATAAGACATAAAATGATACTGCTGAAGAGTGTGCTTCTTGGCTTAAGTAGATACATGAGACTAACCGGGGAGCTGCTGTCAAGAGGCGAGACGAAAAGGCAGAAGAGGACAGGAAGCTGGTTGAACGGACACGGGAAACACAGGGTGGAAAGAAAGAGCATGTCATCAGAGTGTGTGGAGAGCAACTAGAGTTACATAACACTGTGCATGTAAGTTTTTGTATGACAAGTTGACTTGCATTGTAAACTTTCACTTGAACAATTAAAAAAAAATCCTAGATCTCTTTACTGCCCGACTAATAGTCTTCAGTCATAATCCAAAGTACCCTTAGCTACAGACTGCAACATTTGCAGGTTTACAATCCTTGAAAATTTTGGAAATCCAACCTAATGTTTGTCAGTAACACACTTGGTCATTTACTGGAACACTTAGAATTCCATCTGCAATTTGAATGTTACCACATGGCTCTACCTTGGGCCGTACAGGGGCTCATCCTATTCTGTGGGGTCTCCTAGAATCTCAGTACTCTAATATTTCTGGAAAAGAATATCCTATAAAAGCAAAATGTTGTGCTGCTTCTAAGCCCCTTATCTGTGAATTCCATGGCTTTAGGGCAACATTTGTAAAATCAACACACTGGCAATTGGAATCCATCAGCCACTTCTCAGAAACTCCATAGAACAGTTCTACTCAGTAGTACAGGGTTGTTGAGTTGAAGTTGACTCAGTGGAAATGTTTGTTTTTCAGATTCTAGAGTCTATGTACACAGTTACTGTCAACATGTAACACATGAGGCCTCTCTAGTAGCTGGACAGTCCCTTACATCTTGCACCAATGGCCCAAGATTTCACAAAACACTCCCGAATTTTTAGTCAATGTATTATTTATTTACTACGTGCTTGTCTATTGATTATGTGAAATGTAAGATGACGTAGGTATAAGCTGTCTTTGGGAAGTGTTAGTGAAACTACTAGACTACTATGTGACTTACAATATCTTTGGCTGATAATTACGTCCAGCCTTTATGAGCCAAAGAACAAGGGTGTTAGAGTCTAATATTGGACTGTGATTATAAAAGAATAATTTGTCTTTCTTTTTTTAAATTCTTGGTGAAAATGTATGTAAGAAAAACATGCAACAACTCAACAATGCCTGCATATACAATGCAGAGAAATTGATTATGTTTTTCAAGTAGTGGCACTTTCCTTGGGAAGTTTTTCCAAATTATCTCACTAACACAAATGCACGTCCCCATAGGCTTTCATCTAACGTTTCTAGTTGCTCTTCCCATTTGATCACAAACAGGTGATTCTTTAAAAGAACACAATAGTCAAGACAAAAATTTTGTGTTAATTAAACCAAACTATTGTTTGGTTTAAAGATGACTTCAGGCTACAGTTTCAGGTTAAAGTTTAAAGAATTCCTCAGGGCAATAGTTTCAGGGGACCATTTAGCCTCCACGGCTCGTAAAAGTCTGGATTCCACAGAAGTCTGAAATTTTCCTCCACATTTATCACTTTTAATGAGAATTCTTTCACAGAATCTTTAATCAAAATGTTCAGAAATGGTAGCCTGACATCATCCAGTTCCTCTGTCCCCTAGAAAAGGAGTAAGTTGTTCACAAACACTAGGAACTCATTCCTGTCCCACCTAAAATAGAGATTTTTTTGAAGAAAACCTCGAACACATGAAAGCATTTAAAATATGATCATTTCAATTAGAACAAAATATTGAAATATTGAAAGTTTAGCAATAACACAAATATTGTCTTTCCTGTCAGGAAGTATAAACATCAATATAAATAACCTCTGCCATCCTGCTCCTCACCAAATAATCTGGCAGTATTGAAATGGAATCTTCTAGACTGTCATAGAAACTTCAAGCTTTTTCTTTCTGTTTTCCTAAGATTAATGATTTCAGAACAATTCACAGCCAGAGGGCACATTTTATTACATTTGATTTCTATTTCAGAGCTACTCTTTTACATCAGAGTGAAGTTTTTATTTTGGGGGTCCAAAAAGGTATATAACTACTTATATTCCTTGTTTTAACCTCTGTCTTCTACAAATGAGATTCTTACTTTAGAAGTTTGTGTGTCAGCTAATCTAAATTAGTCAGCTCAATCAGGCTAGCAAAGAAAGTACACATCATAATTCTGATACATGTATATATATATATACACACACACATATATTGTCATATATATATGACAATATATATATATATGACAATGAGATGGTGATACACACACATACCCACACATATGACAACGAGATAGTGAGGAGATAGCCACAATAATTTGTGAAGCTCTAGGCATGGTCATCTTTCTGTTCCCTAGGGAGAGGTATGGCTATACAGGAAGCCCTGGAAGACTTAAGCCAGATTTAGAGGGAATAGAAGATTATTCACATGTCTAGAGATCCAACATGGCTTACTGACTTTGTAGCTTTGGCATGGGGAGAGAAAGAGAAGGAACGAGAAGGATGGGGAAGTGACTTCAGTGTTTCCTAGAGGCGTCAAATTATTAAGGCTGAGAGACCATGTCTTGGCATTGAAGATGACATTAGCCATCTACCCTGGCCCCTAGGGTCATCATGAAGATGACATTAGACGTGTTATAATAAAACAAATAAGGAAGATCTCTGAACTTGAAATTTTCTTGAATAGGGATAAAGATACTACCTCATTGGATGACTGAGAACTAAATGAGGTATTCTATATGAAACACCTAGTGCATAGTTAAAATCACAGCCTCCTTAATGAGTATCTACCATCTCTGTATTCTTAGCATCCTTTCACTCAAGGTTACAATAGGCAGCAGACATAGCACTTCATCTGTACCTCCCCAATTCCTACCCTCAGGTCACACTGATTGGCCCCAAATTTGGACATGTGAACCAAGCATGTCAATCATAATCTTGCCCTGAAACTGATTCATAGCTATTTGGGAGAAAGAGCTTCCTCTGCTACACTCGTTAAGTTGGGTCTGTGATGCTGAAGTTACTAAAGTCATCTTTCCAGTCACATGAACTAGATGTACACATAAGTAATCCAACCTGAAAGATGGATGGGTTTTGTTGGGATGAAAGTGAAAGGATATATGATGATTTCAGTTCTTGCATCTAGCTGTGCCTGAAGCTATAGCTACACTTGGATTTGTCAAGTTATATCATCTAGTAAGTCAGAATAGCCTTTTTCATTGCTTTAAATAATTACAGTGGATTATGGAAGAAAAAATTATGGACAACAATGGAAGTTCTAACACATGGCTTCAACAGGCTAGAAAATCGTACCAACAAGGCACCACCAACAGAAAATAGATAAATGGGAACAACCAAACATCAAACACTTATGCTTAGCCAAATACTTTATCAAGAGAGTTAAAAGACTCCCTACAGAATGAGAAGATTTGGCAACTACTTATCAGATCAATGTCTAATCTCCATAATCTACACCTCCCCCCCAAAACCCATTGCCGCCAAGTCAAGTCTGATGGACGGAGACCCTAGGGGTCAAAGTAGAACTGCTCCTTAGAGTTTCCAAGGAGTGCCTGACAGATTTGAACTGCAAACCTTTTGGTTAGCAGAAATAGCATTTAACCCACTACGCCACCAGGGTTTGATCTACAAAGTACTGTGAATATTAACAAGATAAAGACAAATAACCTAATTAAACAACGGGCTAAGGAGATGGACAGCCACTTCATCAAAGAACATATCCAGGCAGCCAAAAGACACATGAAGAAATACTCACAATCATTACCTATTAAAGAAATCCGAATCCAAACTACCACGAGATGCCATCTCACCCCAACAAAGTTGTCAATTATCCAAAAACCACAAAACAGCAAATGCTGGAAAGGCTGTGGAGAAATTTGAACTCTCCTACACTGCTACTGGGAATGAAAAATGGGACAGCCTCTTTGTAAAGCAAGCTGGCACTTTTTTAAAAATGCTAGAACTAGCATTTTAAAAATATGATCCAGCAATCCCACTGCTTGGAATACATCCTACAGAAATAAGGTAGTCATATAAACAGATACATGCACACAAATGTTTATTGCAGCACTGTTCACAAAAGCATAAAGATGAAATCAACGTAAGTATCCATTAACAGATGAATGGATAAGCAAACTATGGTATGCAATGGAACACTATGCGATGATGAAGAATGACGATGATTTTAGGAAGCATCTCCCAAGCTGGTATCAACTAGAGGACGTTATGCGGAGTGAAATCAGTCAGCTGCAAAAGGACAACTATTGTAGGAGATTGCTATTATATTATAAGGACTTAAAAAGGATTTATGCACTGAAGAAAAGACTCTTCAACAGTTACAAGGGTGGAAAGAGAGGGAGGGAGAGGATTTTTCGTAGATTAGCTAGTCAGTAGGCATTTGATTAGGTGAAGGGAGTGACAGCATGCAGTAGAAGGCAGGTTGGCACAACTGGGGTACACAACAAACTAAAAGTTTTTCTAAATTCAGCTCAACATTTCAAAGGATTGAGTAGCAGGGATAGGGGTGTGGGAATCATGTTTTCAGGGGACACTGAGGTCAATTGGCATAACTAGTCTTTTGGTGAGACAATTTTTTGCACCCTGTATTGGTTAGTGGTGTCTGGGGTCTTAAAAGCTAGCAAGCTGCTATCCAAGAACATCAATTGGTACTGACCCACCTGGACCAGATGATCACCAAGAACATCAGACATGAGTAAAAATGAGCCAAGGAAACAGAGGGACCCATATGAATGGGAGACTGCATTAGTATGACAACAGAAGAACCAGATGGTGTCCAGCCACCAAGAAAGACAGCCATAAGGGACACAAGATAGCATCCCTGACATACCATGAGAAAAAGAGATGTATAGATCAAGAACTCGACTGTAAGACCAGAACTGATGATCCAACAATGTGGAGGGTCCCCTGGGAACATGGCTCCCAGACTTGCAGCCAGCTCAGACCTGAAACCAATACTGAATACAACACTTTGGACTAAGAATGAACTGGACACAGAGTGAGCACGTGGTGTGTATACTTTACGGTTTTACACAACTGTAGAAGGCTATCCTACTGGTTTCTTTTTAGAGAGGAGAGGAGTGGGTGGAGAGGAGGGGACAGGTGTTCATTAAGAGGATACTAGAAGAGTGAAAAGAAGTGTACCATCACAGGATGAAGAGAGCAGATAAGAGTTGCAGAGAGGTGGGTATCCAAAACTGACTTGGATTATATATGTCACTTAACCATAATATAATATAATATAAATAATAATATAAAATAAGTAATGATATAAAAAAAAGAATTACAATGGAGTTCTTCACGTGTAGTTGGAAGTTCTGATTAATTATGGCCGGTGTTCACTGAGTGATTTTAGCTTCCTTGAAGCCTTATTGCAACCTTCCACCCCATTTTTGTAATGATTAGAAGGTTATGTAAAAATATCTTTTCCAGCATCATCATCTTATTCCTCATCACAGTAGAGACTGGTTGGTCTACAATTCTTCCCCATCCCCACCAAATGACAGCCTACGAACTTCTTTAAGTTACTTTACCTATCACAAGTGTGAGCAAACTTGTTATTTTTCGTGCATGCACTGCCTGGTAAATTGGGGATATGGTGTTTCTGGAAACACAGTGTGGGTGTTTCTGGAAACCAGCAAATTGGATGTGGATTCCACTTGGTCACTAATTTATGATCTTGGGAAAGATACTTAACTTCTTGAAATTTCACTTCCTTTTCTGGTACAATGTGGATTTAATAAAACCTCACTGTTAAAGTGGCTACATGGAATAATTAAGAAATATGTGTATAGCTTAGCTAAGTGTGGTGCATACTGGGAACTATTATCATTATTCTTTCTAAGGTTATTAACTCATTCTTGCTTTACCAATCTCTCTGAGGAAGATTAATAAAGAGCTACGTCTTTGCTTTTGGAAGTTGACCTGTATTATTGTTTACAAATGATCGAAAACTTCTTTCTGATATTCCTTCTTAAGCAGATATACCACCTCCTCTCATTTGTCTACTGTTTTTAAGCTGGATTTACTTGCTCATGCTTCTAGTTTAATGTAGGTTTAAAGAGGAAACTCAAGGCAGCTGTATAGGTCTGGAGTCTATGAAGCGTAATTATTTTTAGGAGACTCTGTAGAGGTTAACATTATTTTGATTATGAATCACAGACAGAACATTTTATTTTTGCAAAAAATTTTGGCATAATTTCATAAAGTAAAGTCAAAAGTGACTCAGAGGGCTATGTCACCCACTACAGAAGAGGGAAAGAAAGCCAGAGAAAGTTAAACAACTGCAGAGCAAAGCCAGAGGGTCAGAGAATAGGTTTTCCAAAATCTGTGTCCAGGCAAGACTGACTGAACCAAGCAAGTGAAAGTTCAGACAAATGGGTATCAGTAGTTTGATGCTTTTTGTGTTTTACTATTATTATGTGAATAAACATTTTACATAGAGATTTAATTAAACAATTCAATCCATTTTGATGATGGTCTCAATAGTAACTTACCACTGGCAGCAACTGAACCAATTCAGACTTGAGACAGTGTGTGTGTGTGTGTGTGTGTGTGACCTCATGTGTGTCAGTGTAGACTTTTCCGATAGATAGGGTTTCCAATGGCTGATTTTGTTCCAAAGTAGATCTCCAAGATTTTCTTTGGGGTGAACTCAACAAACTTTATTAACAGCCCACGTTTATTAATTATTTGTATCATGAAAGCTCTTCTGGTGATAATTTATCTGACACTGAAATACAGATCTAAGAAACTGAAAACAGTAGGTTACATTATGAATTCAAATAATATTACTTTGACCTAATTAGACTTCTGTTGTCTCAGGATAATCCTCTTCATTTATTAGTCATTGCTACCTCGACCTCACTTGAGAAAGGCAACTTTCTTCATTTACTGCTTACTTGCTTATACCCATTACAGCTTAGACTAGAGCTAAAGGAGAGAACTACTCCATAGGTTCCTCAGTGCTGTAATCTTTGCAAAGGCCTACTGCATCTTTTTCCCATGGAGTAGCTGGTTGGCTTGAAATGCTGACCTTTCTGATAGTGGCTGAGTGCTTAACCACTTTGCCACCAGAGCTCTTTTTCCCTGTTCACATCTATTGTTAAAAGATTGTACTGAGATTAAGTCCCCACCTCCTCCTCCAAAAAAAAGAAAAAAAGAAAATTGTCTTCACATTGATTCTGGCTCACGGCTACCCAATGGGACAGCCTAGAGCCACCCTGTGGGGTTTCCAGGGAGTGGCTGCTGGATTCAATCTGCTAACATTTTGGTTAGCTGCTGAACTCTGCCCCTAAGTCCCCCATATTAAGATTAGTCTCTTATAATAATGGAACCTCAAATAATTATGATTATATGGTGTCCTGTTTTCTTAAGTCATATTTCCCAAAGACAAATGGCCTCATGAAGTTTAAGGGTTGAATTTTTTTAAAATATTTGAAACAGATATAGTTTTTAAAAGACATACTCTGTGGTATAGATATTCAAATTTGAGATGAATAAGAAAACCCCCCAAATGGATCACATCTCTTCTTTAATGAGTTATAAATAAATAAATTTACCTGGTAAACTTTATTGAGTATTGAGACTCTGTCATTTCCTATGAAAGTAACCTCAGTAAAGGTGCACCTTTCATTTATGAAATGGTGCCATCTGGTTAGAAGCCATGTGCCAGATAAATAAGATTTCTTACAAATTTTTGGGAAGCCCTGGAGGTACAGGGGTTAAAGGACTCAACCAAAAGCTCAGTGGCTGGAAAGCACAAGCCGTTCTGCAGAAGAACGATGTGGCAGTATGCCTCTATAAAGACACATAGCCTTGGAAAACCTACGGGGAGACTAAGAGTTGGAAATAACTGGACAGCGGTGGATTTGGCTTGCTTTTGGCACAACTACTTACTTCAGTGCTTGAAATATGGGGAAAATGAATCTAAACTGTATAATACCGGAAAACTAGCACTTTTAAAAAGTTTAGGTTTTGGCTTCATATCCAGTTTGACCCAGGAGCCCAAATTATATCATGAGAGTTTGGTTTCTTTAATCTGTCTTCACTTGGTGATTCTGCAGATTCAGGCTCAAATTCTCCTAGGGTCAAACCAATAAGAAAAGATCACACCCGTATTTCCAATCATTTAAACAAAAAGCCTTAGGCCAGATCTGCTGTTGGTTTGTGAATTTTTGGACTGAACTCAGTGACTCAGCCACCCTAATCTTGGGAAATAGAACGGCCAGTTGGCTTTGGCATAGACCACATGTATACCGCGATAGCGGGGTGTGGCTTAATCCTGTGTAACCATACGGAAAGACAGAAGAGAAAAGCTAGTTTCCCAAAGGAAATTTGACTCATACTGAGTAGAAAAAACAACAGATGCGTAGTAGAATGAGCAAATTGTGCATAAGTAAGAAAACTGCTGTTTATCTTTGTCCCTGGGTGGCACGAATGTTTTAGTGTTCAATTGTTAGCCAAAAAGTTGGCAGCTGCAACAACCCTAAAGTATCTCAGAAGACAAGCTGAGTAAACTGCTTTGGAAAGGTCATAGGCTCGAAAATCCCACAGAGCAGTCCGGCTTTTTCAGTGCCTCATTTTTTTTTTTTTTAATTATGATTGAATGAAAATGTGCAGTCCCATATAAATTTGCATGCTCATGTATATGCAGCTTCCACTGCTCTCCCTGCCCGGTGACAGCACACTCTTCCTCTCTGCTCCATACATGTCCTATCCTCCTGAAAGTCTCCTATCCCCTACTCTCCACCCACTCCCCTTCCTCCAGCAAGAGGTCAGCAGGATGATATCCCATTGATTCATAGAACCATAAAGTGCCCACAAGGTATGGTCATTCTGCGTCTCTAAGTCCAATCCATTGCTGTCCAAAAAGTTGTTCTTCATTAGGATTTATTGACAGGGGTGGCATCAAGGCCAGGGGCAACACTCTCAAGGTAACCCTGAAGCCCCTGAATACCCTGAACCATCAATTGTGGTCTTTTAGTGGAGATGTCTGGGTGCAACCCTATTTATTCTTGTGTTGCCAGTGAGACCCAATTTCGTGAGCTCCATCACAGATATCATAGGCGGTGGCTGGGCACCATCCGGTTCCTGCCTTCACAAGTCGATGTAGACCCCCACTCTCACGGGTCTCTCTGGCTTCTGGGTTCTCTTTCTCCCATGTCATTATGGACCTCAGTGATTATCTGCTCCTGCTGAGTTGGACCATTTACTCTACCCTCAGATGGCAGGTTGGCAGCTTTTAAGACCCCAGATGCCACTCACAAATGTGGGTGCAGAGAGTCCTCATTACCAAAATGCTAGTTGTGCCAATTGGCCTCGATTTCACCTGAGAGCATGGTCCCCGGCCCCCGATCCCAGCTACTCTGTCCTTGCAGTGTTGGGCTAAGCTGGGAGGAGTACTCAAGTTGTGTTGAAGTCCAGTTAATATTGATCTTCTTTCTAATGTGTGCTGTCACTGATTTCACCCAAGCAAATTTTTAACAGCTATCTAATCTAAACCCTTCCGCCTTGCCCTCTCTCCCTCCCCACGCCTCATCTTTTCATTTTTACAATAACTCAAAGACAAGAAACAAGGCAACCACTCCTATCATCATTCACAGCTTCACCTACATTAATCAACTTTTCAGAAATAATTCCTACCATGATGATTCTAATCTGTTTACTGACTGACCTTAAAAAATACTGAATTCTAGAAAAAAGTTGAGCCTGAAATATAGATACTTCTCTGAGTATATTTTCCAATAAGACTTCCAATTATTTTTTAGAGAAAATGGCTTCAAGTAGCTTTTTCTGAAACAGATAGCCCATTAAGCCTTTCGACTAAAAGAATCTATTCCAGAGGACAGATGACTCGTCCATCCAAATGTTTCATTAAATAAATGTTCTGTTTAATCTTTGGGTTTTTGCTGTTCCTCTAATGCTTCTCAGCGTTATACATTACAAGGTGTCTGAGAGACCATTTCTATTTCATCAAAACTGAATTCAAGACAACCAATTAATTCATCCTGGGGATGCAGTAATTTCCCAAGAAGACCTTCAGACCTCAAATTAAAAGAAGTCAACTTAAGTGCTTAATTGTTTTTACAGATTTTTTTCTTCATTGATTTTAATTAAGGTCTTCCTTGTCTTCTGAGCTTGGAGGACTTTCATTACCTATCGTATTTGAAGTCAGGTTGGCCAGCAAGTCACACAGACCAAATAATCTGGCAGGAGCAAGTTACTCTGAAATATTGGAAAAAAAGAATCAACTTTCACTTGTCAGTGACAGTTGAAAGTGTGTATTGATTTTTGTTAGTCATCCCCTGAGTCCCTAAGAGAAGACAGCATTTCTACGGATGCTAGAATATAAGAACTCAATACTGGGGACACCACCACGCATAAAGAAATTAGTTGTGGGTGATGAGTTGTTGTTTGGTTACCTCTCAGTTTCTCCGGAAGAAATGATCACGAAACTCAGAAGGTGACTCATTTTCCCTAGGCTAGAGGAGCATATATAAGCTTCACTCTCAGCTTTGCAAATGCCACAGCAATAGCTAGTCTAGCGTACTCTTTGAGATCTAGCAGAAGCTCTAAGTATGTTCAACATAATCTGTTTAAAAGTGTAGGGTTTGGAAATAGACTGTTTCACAACCCTAAGTCTGCCACTCAAAAATGTGAAGCATTGGATAATTGTGTATCCTCCTCAAGTTTCAGTGGTCCAATCTGTTAAGTGGGAAGAATGGTAGCATCTGTGTAAAATGTGTTTATATAATTGTTGCTGTTGTTAATTGTGTCAAGTTGACTCAACAGCACTTGGCTTTCACTGGTTCCAACTCATGGTGGTGCCATGTGCAACAGAATGAAATATTGTCCAGTCTTGCACCATCTTCACAGATGCTGGTCTCTCAAGTCCGTTGTAAGTATTTTGAATATCTTCCAACGTAGGTACACTGTGTCTTCTAGCACTAGATCTGACAGTAGTCAGTTGTGCTTAACATCAGGGTTTTAATTGGCTAAGTTTCAGAAGTAGATTTCCAGATATTTCTCCCTGCTCTGTCTCAGTGAGGGAGCTTCACCAAAATCCATCTGCCATACTGGTATTTGATTTTAGAATCATAGCAACATGTAAGTCATCATAGTATTATAAACTGATAGAGAGGGGGTAAGTAGAAACACTTTCTTCCACAAAAGAGCATAAACCAATTTTGTCTGTAAGGACTCTTCCTCAAAATGTTTGAGGGTTAAATGGGTATAGCTAAATGAGTATAGACATGTAAGCATCATAGTGTGATTTGTGTAATAATAGAATTTTTGTGCACCAGAAAAGGAATCACTGCCACTGAGTCATTGCTGACTCACAGCAACCTTATGGGACAAAGTAGAACTTCCCTAAGGAGTACCTGGTGGGTTTGAACTGCTGATCTTTTGGTTAGCAGTTATAGCACTTAAACACTATGCCACCAGGGTTTCCCAAGAAAAGGGAGGAGGTGATAATGTCTATTTTGGATGAGGTATGTGCACAGAGAAAAAGCTGGTGCTGTAGTGGTTAAGTGCTACATCTGCTAACAAAAAGGTCAGCAGTTCAAATATGCCGCGTGCTCCTTGGGAACTCTATGGGGCAGTTCTACTCTGTACAGTAGGGTCGTTGTGAGTTAGAATTGACTTGACCACACTGTTTGTTTGTTGTTGTTGTTTTTATGGTCAGAGAAGTAGGACCAGGATTAGGGTGAGGAGAGTGAGGAACTCACCTTGAGCTGAAGATTCAAGGACATATTAAAAAATTCAGTAACTGAGGTAGTAGGGTTGTAATACAGCATTCTTTCAAAAATCAAAATTAATGCAAAAACTCATGATGAAATAATATCAAAGTGTTAAAAACAGATATGATTTGGCCCTGAGCTTTCCCAATCCTGTCTCACTTTCATCATTTTACTTCTAGTCTAGTGGCAAAGGTTTCAGATAGGAGATAAATGCTTGAAGTGGTCTTTGCAGGACAAAGTGAAGTTGGGCAAGGAGACAAGAGAGCAACCTGCAGTCTATGCAGAAACAGGACAATCTACACAAAGGCACGCGGCACACACTCCAAATGCTATCACTGAAGTAAAGAACTATAAAGAAGTTTACAAATGGACAAAGAGTTGGAAGAGACGAAGGATGAAGAGAGAAAGACCAGATCAAGTAGAATGTTGTTGTGGGACTCATTAGATGCAACCCCAGACTCCCTGATTGAATTAGCCAATTATTTAATATTATAAAATCCTCCTTGTACACGCTCCATTCCCTAAGTGTCTTACTGTGTTGTTATTGTTTGGAAGACTGTGTTTGTTTGATTACCTTAAAGAATGAAAAGCAAATGGACTGTTAGAACAGTACTTACATGAAATTCGTCATTGTCCTTGTTAGCTGCCACCAAGTTGACTTTGACCCATGGTATCCTTATGTACAACATGTGGCCCTTGACTCATGGTAACCTTATGTACAACAAAATGAAACATTGTCCAGGCCTGTGCCATCTTCACAAATGCTGGTTTGTTTAAGTTCATCCTTGTGGCTACTGTGTCCCTCTATCTGACGCGATGGCACTTGGCTTGGCTTTGGCTTGGCTATCTCACTGAAAGTCTCACCCACCCCTGTTGGCTATCTGCTTAACCAAAAAATGGTACTCAGCAATCAATCACGCCTGTTAGCATTCCCAAGACAGCAAGTCCGATAACGTTCTGTTGTGATCTATAAGGTTTCCATTGACTAATTTTGAAAATGGATCACCAGACCTTTCTTCCCAAACTATCATGATCTGAAAACTCCACTGATATACACCACATCATAATTCATCCTGATGACATTTAAAATTCTAATGGCGTAGTTTCCAGAATCATAGCAACACACACACAAGAAACCACAGTCTGACAAACTGACAGGTGGTGGTTGTATATGAGTGTAATTGTCGTGTGCTGTTGAGCCACCTATCCTACAGGACAGAGTACAACTACCCCGTGGGATTTCCATGGCTGTAATTGCAATAGAAGCAGATTGTCACATATTTTTTCCTGTGAAGCAGCTGGTAGATTTGAACCACCGACTTTTCAGTTAGTAGCTTAGCATTTAACCACTGTGCCACAAGGATTCCTTTTCATATCATTAACTTTCTATAAATGCTACCTATATCATCAGTGCCGCTGTCATTATTATTGTTTTCTCAACTGGATATCTTCTCTCCATGACAATTCCATTAAATATGTGAAGATTAACTTGTCGATTCACATAAAACGAGGCTAGGAGACTTAAGGTCTTCATTCACCTCATATGTTATGAAAGCTGGACAATGAACAAGGAAGAATAAAGCAGAATTGATGCTTTATAACTGTAGTGTTGGTGAAGAATATCAAATATAAACAGACTGCCAAAAGAACAAGCAAACTTGTCTCGGAAGAAGTGCAACTGGAGTGCTTCTTAGAAACCAGGATGGCGATATTATGTCTCAAAACTTGGCACTTGTAGTCAGGAGGGATTAATTCCTAAAGAAGGACATCATGCTTCCTAAGTAGAGTGTCAGGGAAAAAGACGAAGACCCTCAATGAAACGGATTGACACAGTGGCTTAAACAATGGAGGCAAGCATAACGATTCTGAGGATGGCACAGCATCATTTCTTCTGGTGTTTACAGGGTCACTGCGAGTTCAGAACCAACTTGATGGCACCTAACAATAACAGCAGGAGATTTGTTTGAATGAGCCTGGGTATTCCCACTCCTGTCTCCTTGTTCAGCCTTCCACACTTTCCATGCAAACTCTTTCAGGCACATCAGATATATCCAAAAGCTATCAGTTAAACTAACAAGTTCCTGGTTTCATTTCTGTTGTAGCCAACCAACAGGCAGTTGTCATTGGTGTTTCACAGAAACTCTGTTTGCCGCATTTGTCATATCTCTAAAAATGTTTATCCTTCAAACTTCCAAAGCTTCATTGCATGTTTGGTAAAAATATGCTTTTATATTTCAGACTAAAAGATGTATGCATTTTTAAATTTCCTGGCAAAGTCAAATGCATGAACATCTGTTTAAAGCAGTGCTTGGATGAATTGGGAAAAAGGACACTTTCTTCCTTAAGGAAGAAAATTTCCCAATGAATCCAAGCATTGGAGAGTATGTAAAAGTTTTATTATCTTGCCTTTATGAAAAAGACTCTCTCTCTCTCTCTGTAGTTGTCTAACTGGCTAAACAGCTCCAGACCCCAGAGGGAATGAGATACAGAAGCCATACAGTATTACCTGGATGTAAGTAGTACTTTATTTTTTTTTACTCCCTGTTCTAGGAGGAGTTATAAATTAAAGACTTAACTGGACAGTTGTGACAGGTGATGCAGCTCAGCTGTGCCTACCACTTTAAGTGGGTTATTGACCAACTTCAATAATATTTAACTACTCAGACTGAGACCATTTTCACAAGCTTAACTATGCACAGATAAAATTCCACAGAGTGGTGCGGTAGCCACAGAATGCAGAAACTAGTAAGTGTCTGTGATGGACAGAATGTAGCTCTCAAAGTCAAAAGATCAATTTATTCAATCAACTGCAATGAAGAAGTCAGAAATTACAACCAGCCACGTGGTAGCTGTAAAAGTTCTGGGTCATTCATTACTCACATACTTAAGCTTTTTTTTTTACTTTCCTGTAGGTTTTGCTTTTCATTAAATTATCTCAGAGCGGCATCTCATTTGGTGTTTATAATTGCCTGATACTGCACAGATTTTGTCCCTATGGGAATGTTGAAGGCTGGGACAGATTTTTCTGTTTTTTCTTTTAAAGATGGAATAAAGATCAGGAAAATTAAAAAAAAAAAAGAAAAAAAACTTATAATTCCTAAGCAAGTCACTGATGTTGCTATCAATAGTCCCAGGCTTCCAATAACAACTGTATACATACATTCATGAATTTCAAATATAGAAGAGACATTTTGCAGGGCAATTGAGGAAATCATGAAAGTAAAAAAGAGATGCACATTCATGAGTTTAGTTCATCATAGGTGACAATAATCCAGTAAAACATGTCAGGGATGCTTCAAGGATGGGTGGTCAACTCCCCCTCTCCCCTCGCCCAGGGAAGGATTAACAAAAGGGGAAACTAACTTGACTTCTTTGACTACTGAAAGTGCCTGTTGTTACACTTACAGTTTATTGTTGTTAGCTGATTCAGGTAGGCACTGGATTCACAACCGTTAAGTCTGAGTCCATACTTGTAGCCACTATCTCACTCCATCGCCTTAAGAATCTTTCTCTTTTTTACAAAGATTCTACTTTGCCAAGCATGGTGTCCTTCTCCAGGGACTGATCCCTCCCAGTACATGTTCAAAGTATGTGAGATGTAGTCTCAATCTTCTTGCTTCTAAGAAGCATTCTGGTTGCATATTTTCCAAAATAGATTTATTCTTTCTTTTAACAGTCCATGGTATACTCAATATTTATCAGCAATACGAGAATTCAGAGGACTCCACTCTCCTTGAGTACTCCTTATTCACTGTCCAGCTTTCAAACATATCTGACACAGTTGAAAGCATCATGGCTTACTCAGGCTTACTTTAGTCTTCAAAATGACATCTTTGCCTTCTAATACTTTGAAGAGGTCTTTTGCAGTAGATTTACCAAATGCAACTGCACAAGGAAAGGAAAGGCTGCCTGGCCCTACACCAAGATACCCAGGATTAGATGCTGACCAGACAACTGTGATCCGTAAGCTTTATGTTGCCTGGTTTTCAGAAGGAAACTGCCAGGACTTTCTTCCTAGTCTCTTTTAGTCTAGAATTTCTATGGAAACCTGTAGAACTTCTCAGAAACATGTAAGCCACCATGGACAGACAGGTGGGGAATGTGCATGAGTTGTATTGGTCAGAAACTGAATGCAGGTCTTCTGCAAGGAGAATGAGAATTCTACCGCCAAGTCACCCACAGGCTCATAAATTTACAGCAAGATAATAATAATACCCATAGTAAAAAACAGTGTCAACTAGTCAGTAAGTGTCAACTAGTCAGTGTGCAGCTTCAAGTACTAGGAGCTTTGCTAAGCATGTTACATGAATTATGTCACAAAATCCTCATAATGCAGTCCCTGGGTGGCCCAAATGGCTTGCTCTTGACTACTGACCTAAAGGTTGGCAATTCAGACCCATCCAGAGGGAGGTACTGTGGAAGAAAAGCTTGGTGAGTTGCTTCTGTGAATTTTACAGTCAGGAAATCTCTATGGAAAAGTTCTATACAGTAATACCAGGTGTGCCTTGAAACAGAATTGACTCATTGGCTGTGGTTTTCTTTTTCTTTTTTGGTCTGTCTGTCTGTCTATCATCTGTGTATCCCACTATGTATCCCGCTATGTGTCTATGTATCTATCCAGCACCTATCACCTATCCATTCATCCATTCATCCATCCATCTGTCCATTCATCCACCCATCCATCCATCCACCCACCTACCCATCAATCCATCCATCCATGCTGCTGTTTAATCCTCATAATGACCAAGGAAATTAGAAGTTACTACTATCACTCCTTCACAAATTAGGAAGCCAAGTCTTAGGAAGATTAAGCAATTTAGATAGGAGTGCAAGCCAGAAAGTGGAAGATGATTTTTGAATCCGAATGGTTTAATATGAAAATCCACTTAACCATAGCTTCCCAGTGACTAGAAAACATGCTTTGACTTACAGGTTCATACACAATTTATTCCTCTTAAGAGGTACCTGCTGACAGCTTAATGGATATCCCTCAAATTCTAAGCTTACTTTTAATTTAATTCAATTAATTGAGTGACTAAGAAGCTGTAAGTATTAGAAATATTGAGGAACTGGGGTGGAACTGGGAAATTTAGATTATACCAGGATGTCATTCATTCTAACAGTGCTGAGATTCTTTTTCCAAAAAGTTATCCCACCTTTCAAGGTCTGTAAAGTAGACACATGGAAAATAAGGCAAAGAAAGGAAAGCAAAACATAAAATTGAACTTGAGCCCTGAATCATTAGAAAGATTTTTGGCTCACTAGACTAGAGAGTAGAAAGCATAAATAATTTCAGGCTAAATGAAATGTGTATATTAAAATTGAGATAGTTCAGTGGATATTTTTTAACTAGTTCAGTGATTCCAGACCACAAAGTAAGTACTGGGTAAAAACACTCAAAGCCTCATAAGAATACAGTGTATAGAGCATAGTCTGGGGAAGAATAATTCAAAAGTTCTGATATACATCTAAAGAAGCACACAGGTTAATTTTTTATGCCCAGGTTTGACAAGCATTGCATGGATTCTTGGTTCGGGTATAAGGACTCAATCCTTAATACGCAGTATTGATTAGGATACACACATACCCTCTCACCCACCCCCCCACCCCCCCCACACCCATATATATATGGTATTGTTGTTAGGTGTTGTTGAGTCAATTCTCAGTCCTAGCAACCATATGTACAATGGAACAAACCATTGCCTGGTCTTGTGCCAGCCTCACAATTATTGTTATGTTTGAGCCCAGTCTTGTAGGCACTGTGTCACTCCATCTAACTGAGGGTCTTCTTTTTTCCTGACATCAATTTACCAAGCAGGATGTCCTTCTCCAGTGAGTGATGCCTCCTGATAGATGTTCAAAGTATGTGAGATGTAGTCTGACCATTCTTTCTTCTGAGGAGCATTCTGGTTGTACATCTTCAAAAATAGATTTGTTCTTTCTTTTGGTAGCTCATAGTATTTTCAATATTCATCACCACCATTATAATTCAAAAGGGCTAATTCTCCTTCAGTGTTCATTATTCATCATCCAGCTTTCAGACATTTTTGAGGAGGTTGAAAACATCATGGCTTGACTCAGGTGCACCTTAGTCTTCAAAGTGATATCTTTGCAGCAGATTTGCCCAATGCAATTGAATTTTTTTTATTTTTCTAGCCCACTGCTTCCATGGGTGTTGATTGTAGATCCAAGAAAAATGAAATCCTTGAGAACTTCAATGTTTTCTCTACTTTTCATAATGTTGCTTCTCGGTCTAGTTGTGAGGATTTTTGTTTTCTTTATGTAGAGATGTAATCTATAATTGAGGTTCTGTTTTTTGATCTTCATCAGTAACTGCTTCAAGTCTTCTACATTTTCGGCAAGCACTGTTGGGTCATCTGTGTAACACAATTAATGAGTCTTCCTCTTAATGTGATGTTCCACTCTTCTTCATATAGTGCAGCTTCTCAGATTATTTGAGCAGCATACAAATTGCATAGGTATAGTGGAAGGTTATAATCCAGACACACTTTTCTTTTCTTTACACCACAAATTATCTCCTCGTTATGCCACTTGATTTGTGTGCAGATTCATTGTAAGCACAATTAAGCATTCTGGAATCCCCATTCTCCCCAGCGTTATACATAATGTGTTATCTCCACACAAAACAGTACCTCTGCATAGTGAATGAAACACAGGTAAACATCGCTCTCTGATTTCAGCCAAGATCCATCTGATGTCACCAATCATTTCCCTGGTTCCACATCCTCTCCTGAATCCAACTTAAATTCTAACAATTCTGTGTTGACATACTACTTCAGCCAGTCTTAAATCATCTTCAGCAAAATTTTGCTTTTATGTGACATTAACAATATTGTTTAATAATTTCCACATTTGGTTGGATCACTTTTCTTGGGAATAGGCATAGATATGCATCTTTTCTAGTCTATTGTTCAGGTAGCTGTCTTTCAAACTTTTTGGCAAGCATGAGAGAGCACTTCAGGTGCTGCAAACATCTGTTGAAAACTCTTAATTCGTATTCTGCCAACTACCGGAGCATTGTTTTTCACAGATGCCTTAAATACATTGCAGACTTTTTCCTCCCATACCATCAGTTCTTTATCTTATGCTACCTCCTGAAATGGTTAAACGTCAACCAATTCTTTTTGGTATAGAGACTCTGTGTATTCCTTCTATTTCTCTTGAAGCTTCCTAAGTCGTTTAATATTTTCCCCATAGACTCCTTTAATATTGCAACTCCAAGCCTGACCTTCTTCTTCAGTTCTTTCAGCTTGAGAAATGTCAACTGTGTGCTTCTCTTTTGGTTTTCTACCTCTCGATCTTTGTCCATGTCATTATAATACTTCACTTTGCCTACTTTTGATGTCCTTCGATATCTCCTATTCAGCTCTTTGATTTTGTCATTTATCCTTTTTTTGCTTTGGCTACTCAGCATTCAAGAGTACGTTTCAGAGTCTCTTCTAATACTCATTTGTTACTTTCTTTCCTTTCTGTCTTTTTAATAATCTTTTTAATAATCTCTTACTTCCTTCACATATAAAGTGCTTGATGTCATTTTACAATTTGTCTGGCCTTTGGTCATTAGTGTTCAACGTATGAAATCTATTTTCGAGATAGTATGTAAATTCAGATGGGATATATTCAAGGCTATACTTCGATTCATGTGAATTTGTTTTACCTTTCTTCAGTTTCAACTTGAACTAGCATATGAGTAATGATAGTCTGTTCCAGAGTTGGCCCCTGGCCCTGTTCTGCCTGATGGTATTGAACTTTTCTGTTCTTTCGTTCTATGGATGTAATCGATTTGACTCCTACATTCAATCTAGTGAGGCTCACATATGTAGTTGCCATTTATGTTGGTAAAAAAAGATTTTTATAATGAAGAAGGCATTGGTTTGGCAAAATTCTATTATGTGATATCCAGCATTTTTTTCTTTTTTTAGAATATAACATATACACATATTTTTATTAAGATATGTAACATAGCATTCAGCATACATCACACACCATGCAACACACATGTAACACATTATATGTGTTATATATACATCTATGTGTATATATATATACATATATATATATATATATATATAAACATGTTTTGTTGCTGTTAGTCACTGTCAAGTCGGTTCTGACTTGTAGTCCCCTTACGCACAGCAGTACTAAACACTGCCTGATCCTGGGCTAGCCTCATGATGGTTGCTACATTTCAGCTCCTTGTTGCAGCCACTCTGTCGAGCCATCTTTTTGAGTGTTTTCCTCTTTTTCACAGAACCTTTACTTTACTGATCATCTTACAGGGGCCATTTTTTCCTGATAACGTGTTGAAATTACAAGAGATGAAGACTGGCATCCCTGCTTTTAAGGGGCATTCTAGCTGCACTTCTTCCAAAACAGATTTATTTGTTTGTTTAGCAGTCCATGATACATTTGGGTGTCTTCATCAACACCTAAAACTAAAAAACATAAATGATTTTTTGATTACCCCTATTCACTGTCTGGAAACCCTGGTGGCAGAGCAGTGAAGTGCGGTGGCTGCTAACCAAAAGGCTGCATTTTGAATGCACCAGACACTCCTTGGAAACTCTGTGGGGCAGTTCTCTACCCTATAGCGTTGCTATGAGTCAGAATTGACTAGATGGCTTTTTTTTTTTTTAATTCATTCCCCAGCTCTGACACGTATGTAAGCTGATTGAAAATGCCATAGCTTGGGTCAGGTGCATCGTAATACTGAGAGTGATGTCCTTGCTTTTCAACTCTTTAAAGAGGTGTTTTGCAGCCAGTTTGCCCAATGCAATGGGTTGTTTGATTTCTTGACTGCTGTTCCCATGGATGTTAGTTATGGATTAAATTAAAGTGAAATCTTTGACAGTTTCAGTATTTATCTTGATGTTGCTTATTGGTTCCACTGAAAAGATTCTTGTTTTCTTTATGTTAAGATAAAATCCATACTGAAGGTTGCAGTCTTTGAGCTTCATCAATAACTGCTTCAAACTGTCGTCATTTTCAGCAAGTAATGTTGTGTCATCTGCATAGTGTAGGGTGTTAATTAGTCTGCCTCAAATCCTGATGCCACCATCTTGTTCATGTCGTACAGTTTCTCAGATTATTTGCACAGCATGCAGATTGCGTATATATCGTGAAAAGACAACTTTAACGTATATCTTTCCCGATTTTAAACCACGCAATATCTCCATCTGTTCTGAATGACTGCCTCTTGATCTATGCTCACATTCATAATGATGAAGAATTCTGAGATTTCCATTATTCAAAATGTTAACCGTAAGTTGTTATTATCTACAGAGTTGAATGTCTTTACATGGTCAATGAAATACAAGCGAACATCTTTTCTGATATTCTCTGCCTTCAGCCAAGATTCATCTGACATCAGATATAATATTCTTTATCCCAGGTCATCTTTTGAATCTGTCTTGAATTTCTGGAAGTACCCTGTTGGTGTACTGTCACAGCTGCTTTTGAATGATCTTCAGCAAAATTTTACTTTCATGCAATATTAATGATATTGTTTGGTAATTTCCGAATTCTTCATCTTTCTTTGGAACAGGGGCAAGCATGAATCTCTTTCAGTCGATTAATCAGGTAGCTGTCTTCCAAGTCAGTGTCATAGGATATCCAGTTCTTATTCTTATTATGAGAAGTGTTTGAGCACATATTTATGTTTTGGCAGGAAATGACTGATCTGTAAATCTGTTGACTCCTCCCTGAAGATGACACCTACTTTGAGCAATGTTTTATGCTAGACCCCTTTGACAATGGCAAAAATATTTAAAGTGCAAGAGAGAATAAAAATACCATAATTGAGGGAGTCATTATGAAAGCTGAGATTTGAGCTGGAAAGAGAAGTGATTTTCATTTTAGATATAAAATAAAGTCTTGAGGATGATGTCATGTGAGTTTAGTCTTTAAAGAGAGTGTGCGTGAGAATGAAAGGGTTTTTATCCGAAATAAAATAACGAACCTTCCATGACACAGAAAATAGAGTTTAAGAATTTAAACACCCTGTACTTTCTATTAATACTAATATAAATTCTATTTGTTGACATTTATGAAAAATTAGAAAAGCTGGAAGAGAAAATATTCACCATAATTGTTACTAAAATACAAAAGGCTTTGGAAAACACAGAGATTATTCAGTAATAATTTTCCTTGATTGCCTGAAAATAGTAACTATACTATATTATTCACGCTCATGTACCTCATGTGCAGAAAACAATGGTATTAGGTATATTGCTGCTGTTACTGTTTGTTGATTTTACTACAGTCTAAGGAAATATAATGAGTTTTTCTTTGATGAAGGTATGCAAAGAAAAACTACTGATACTTTTCTTCACCATTCTCAGCTAAGGCAGATTTTTAAATTCCCTTTGCAAAGGAACATCCAGGAACCTCAGCTCTTTTGGCTCAGGCTAACTGTAAATTTCTGATCTTTAGTGGGCTTTGAATCAAGGAAGTTGTGTGGTTTTAGGAATCCATTTTGTTATTTAGTAGTTATAGGGTCTCTACGAGTCAGAATGCACTCAGGGAAATGGGTTAGTTACAGAAGACTTCCAGATCCCTGGAATGAGTACATACACCTTAGAGTTCCAAAGTTGATCTAAAACCTCCAGAAATTCTCTAAATTTTAGACACTGATATGCTATTTTTATTTCTGTCCTCCAAATTAATCTGACTCATTCATTGTTTTCATTCATATGTTTCTGATGTTTCTCTAAGTTTAATGTCATGTGGAACTCTGAATATTCGCTTTCTCCTTTTCCATGTTACTGAAGATACTTGAATTTCCATTTTCAACCTTGTTTACTTTTTAAAAACTGTGTTCAGGTAATCTGTTGTGATTGAGTCAATTTCTACTCATAATTACCATATATTAAAAAAAAACAATAATAAATAAATAAAACTACTGCTGTCTAGTCATTTCTGACTCACAGCAAACCTATAGACAGAGTAAAACTGCCCCACAAAGTTTCTAAGGAGTGTCTGAAGGATTTGAACTGCCAAATCTTCTGGTTAGCAGCTGTAGTGCTTAACCACTACACCACCAGGGATTCCAAGTGATTCAAGTGAATGAAATGGTCTAGCGGGTTAAGTGCTGTAACTACTAACCAACGTGTCAGCAGTTCAAACCTTCCAGGTGCTCCTTGGAAACCCAATGGGGCAGTTCTGCTCTGTCTATAGGGTTCCTATGAGCTGGAATCTGCTCAGGGGCAGTGGGTGCAATAAGATTTCTAAGGAATATCTGTGCGTTCAAATGGCTGACCCTTCAGTTAGCTGCTGAATTCTTAATTGCTCTGCCAACAGGGCTATTAGGCTCAACTAGCCGGAGATTAAATTTCAGCTTAACCTGTCCTTTCTCTCATCCTTAGAGTCCTTCAGTGTAGACAGAAACATTCCTTACCGGCCTTAGGGACGTCATCATTTTCCCCATAGAACTTCTGTTCCTGTTTTACTCTATCTCGGAAGAGGAAAATATTTCTATCTTTCTTCTCAATTGCAGTGAAACCTGTGGAAGACAGAAACTGTACAAGGTGGATACATATCAGAGAAGGAATACTCAAATATTTTCCACTAAAACAAACAATAGAAGTGGTAAGATTGTACCCTGACAAAGGCAGAAAACTTTCAAGGTCTAGCAACAGTCATCGCAGCTTTCACTGTGTGACCAGAAAGGCAAATATTTTGTGTTTGACTTAAGATTCAGGTGTATGATTCAGTGACTTACAATAGTTCCCTGGTTTTGAAAAACAATTTAGGAAGATTAGACCAGCAGATGGCTCTCTAATTCCTGATTTATAAAATAGAACCGAGCTGATACTTTTGACTCCTGGTGAACAGATTTGATTTGATTGCACCAATGACAGGAATAAACTTCATGCAGACTTGCTGAAATGGGACGCTTTATGTTATTTTGTCATGGAGCTTAAAACGGAAAAGCTATTCTTGACCTTTTTTTGTCCTTGAAAAGTTTCAGAGATTGTTGAAGGCATCAGCACCAGTAAGAAGGCCAATTTGTTCAACTTGGAATGGAACACTGGCTTCATCAGTGTGGAGACACTTCTTTGCCCAAATTTAAATTACTGGGAGAAATTGAATGAATAGCAAAAGCTAGCAACGATTCTCACTGTTAGATGGGAACGTGCTGCCTGTCACCATGAGACACCTGAAGTAACAACAAAGATGTAGGATCAGTCGACGTTTGCTAAGACAAATGTGGAACGTGGGAGATTTTTAAACCTTAGCAATAAGGGAAAAAAAGTCAATTTATCCTTATGAGATAGCATTCTGTTTGTGTGTATATGTGTTCTGGGATTAAAAAAAAAAACTGGAAGAAAACAAATAGTGTTTTAAAAGTATCAGACAAGTTGTTTGAAAAGTTGTTATTGTTAGCTGCCATCAAGCGGATTCTGACTCACGGTAACCACAGGGACCACAGAATATAACCTTGCTCTGTCCTGATGTTCGAGCGTGTTGTTGTAGTCACTGTCGGAAACCATCTCCTTGAGGGTCCCTCTCATTCGCCAACTCTTTATCTACTTTACCCAGCCTCATGTCCTTCTCCAGGGACTGGTCCCTCCTGATAACATGTCTAAAGTATATGAAATGATGTCTCATCATCCTCCCTCCTAAGAAGCATTCTGGCCGGGGTCAGATTACCAAGCAAGCAAGGTAAGCAGGGCCTTGCTTGTGCTTATTTATTAATCTGTAGTAATCAATAATATCACATGAGTTTCACTACATCAAAGATGTATAACTGCTCATTACAGATTAGTAAGCAAGCACAAGTAAGCTTGTGCTTACCTTGTTTACAGGTAATCTGCACCTGTCAGGATTATCAATGTGAAAAAGTGCTTTGATTCTGCTGAAAGATTTGGTGGGGTTGGGAGACAGACAAATGATAAACATACCTAGAAGCACAATATCTGGTGTGGTGACAATATGTGAAACTGTTCGCTATATGTGATCTGGTAAACAAGAAAACTCAAGCTGTCCTTGATTTGGGCTCTACTTCTTCCCAATACATTTGCTTGTTCTTCGGGCAGTCCACTCAATACTCTTTGCCTAAATTGTAATTAAAAAGCATCAGTCCTTTCCCAGTCTTCTTTATTTATTGTCCAGATTTTGCATGCACATGGGGTACTTGAAAATACTAAAGCAAGGGACAGGTATAACAGCCCCCAAAGTGACATCTTTGCTTTTTAACACTTTAAAGAGTTCATTTGCAGCAGATTTACCTAATGCAATACATCTAATTTCTTGACTATTGCTTCCATGGACACTGATTGTGGATCCTAGTAAAATGAAATCCTTGACAGCTTTAATAGTTTTTTTCTGTTTGTTATGATGTAATTATCCAGTTGTAAGGATTTTTATTTTCTTTATGTTGAGGTGTAATCTATAGTGAAGACTGTGGTGTTTGATCTTCATCCGTATTTCAAGTCCTCTTTGCTCTCATTAAGCAAAGTGTCGTTTGGATAGTGCAGGTTGTCAATGAGTAGTTCTCCAATCCCAACACCACTTTCTGCTTCATGCAGTGCAAATTCTCAGATTATTTGCTCATCATACAGACTGAGTAAGTACAGTGAAAAGAAACAACCCCAACCCACAACTTTCCTGATTTTAAGCCATGAAATATACTCTTGTTCTAGCTGAAAGACTCCCTCTTAGTTGACATAGAGGTTCAGTAGGAGCACAGTTAAGTGTTTCGGAATTTCCATTCTTCACAATGTTATCCATAATTTGTTATGATCTTCACAGCATAATGGCTTCACATAGTCAGTAAAATGCAAGTGAACATGTTTGTGATCTTCCCTACTTGTATCCTTCAATATTTTGCCCATAGAATCCTTCTAAATTGCAATCTGAGGTTTGAAATTTTCTTTCAGTTCTTTCAGCTTGAGGAGAGTAGAGCCTATTCATCCCTTTTGGTTTTCTAATTCCTGGTTTTTGAACATCTCATTCTAATACTTTATGTTCTGTAGCTACCTTTGAAATCTTCCATTCTGTTCTTTTACTTCATCATTTATTTCACTAGCTTTAGCTACTGTAAGTTCCAGAGTAAGTTTCAGAGTCTCCTTTGACGATGATTTTAGTTTTTTCCTCTGTTTTTAATGAGCTTTTGCTTTCTTCACATCTGATGTCCTTGTGTCATCTCGTAACTCATCCAGTCTTGGATCATTAATGTTCAATGCATCAAAACTATTCTTGAGATGGTTTCTGAATTCAGGTGGTATGTACTCAAGGTCATATTTTGGCTTTCACAGACTTGTTTTAAATTTTTTTCAGTTTCAACTTGAACTTGCATAAGAACAATTGATCATCTGTTCTACAGTTAGCCCCTAGCCTTGTTCTAACTGGTAATATTCAGCTTCCCCATTGTCTCTTTCCACAGATGTAGTTGACTCAATTCCTATGTATTCCACTTGGCAAGATGCACACGTACAGTCAATGTTTATGTTGTTGGAGAAAAAAGGTATTTCCAGTGCATTGTTTGTTGGTCTTGCAAAATTCTGTCTTGTAATCTCCAATATTGTTTCTATCACCAGGGCTCCATTTTTTAACTACCAATTTTTCTTCATTTCCAACTTTCACATTTCAATGACCAGTGGTTATCAATGCATCTGGATTGAATGTATAGTCACTTTCTGATGGTAGAAGTTGGTAAAAATCACAAGTTTCTTCATCTTTGCTGTTAGTTGTTGGTAGGTAAAATTAAATAATAGTCATATTAACTGGACTTTTTTGTAGGCATATGGATATTATCCTATCATTCACAGTACTGTACTTCAGGATAGCTCTCAAAAAAAAGTATTTTGGCAATAAATTAGATGCCATTCCTCTTCATCATTCTCGGCATAGTAGACTATATGTTTATTCCATTCAAAGGGACCATTCCAGCTCATTAATGCCTAGGATGTCTACCTTCATGTATCCCACTTGACTCTACCACACATCAGTCAGCTTGTCACATCATGGTAACGTGTGTTGTTGTGGTGCTGAAAGCTATGCTACAAATATTTCAAATGCCAGTAGGGTCACCCATGGGTACCCATTTCAGTGGAGTTTCCAGACTAAGACAGAACTGGAAGACCTGGAGAATTACTTGTAAAAAGTTGGCCATTGAAAATCTTATCAATAGTAGCAGAACATTGCCTCATACAGCACTTAAAGATGAGCTTATCAGGTTTAAAACCATTCAAAATATGACTGGGGAAGACCTGCCTTCTGAAAGTAGAGTAAACCTCTGTGACATAGATAGGAATCAAGCTTTTAGAACCTTCATTTATTGGTGGGCGTGACATGAAATGAGAAGAAACAGCTGCAAATATCCATCAACAATCAGAATGTGGAATGTACAAATTATGTAAAACCAAACCAAAGTCAGTGATTTTGAGTTAATTATGAAATTGGAAGCTGTCAAAAGGGAAAAATACTAAAAAGAATAGAAGAAAAACTACTTTTAGACATATACTCATGGATGTGTCTGTAGAAATATATTTGTGCATATGAACATAGACTCACAATAATAAAGACAACTTTTCTCCTTATTTAGATAGCGTTGGACGTTTATTACACATTGTATGTTCAGTTATTCCTTTTCCGAAGCCGAGCTTTAAAAGTCTACAAAGTAAACCTGGCAGGTGATAAATGTGCTGTATCAGAACTTACGTCTGTGTTTTCAGATGTGGTTCATTTTAGTATCATGTCTTTAAAATCAGAGAGGAAGCCTGAGATACATCTTTGGAAGAATCTACGTCTACAGATAAAGAAATTCTGAGTGTGGTTTGTAGGAGGAGGAGTGTGGTATTTATGCATACCTTTGTTTTCCACAGTAACTGGGATGCATTGAAAAATTTTGAACACATATGACTTGAATGAAAATAGTATCACACATACATTTTGAGGTTTGGATTGGCACAGCCAACTACCCATTCATACAAGGAATCTCAGTGGACAGGATATAGCAGAGTTCTTTCATGTATTTCACCGTCTCATAAGGTTTGAATGTGATATGGTTGATCACAATAAACCATCCTTAATTATTTCCATGCAAATTGAGGCTCTTGAACATGCCAAGACTCCTTAGGATAAAGGAATCTGATCTCAAGCAGGAGTGGATGCAGAAAGATACCAAGATACCAAACTTCAGTTGGAGCTCACACGGCCCCAGCCTCCATCCTTGAAATTCCAAATGCTTGAGTCTTGGGTTTGGCCCTCTTGCTCACTAACATTATGAGAAACAGGATAAGGCATGGTATGAATTGATTTGTGAAATTTCAAGTGCCCAAAACTCCATAGGCAACTAAGAATGACAGCAGGACATCTGTCACAAAGCCTTTAACTCTTTGGTAGGAAGGATATCTTTATTTTCAATCTTATGTGTCATTTTTTACTCTTACTATCTTGATCAAGTTCAAGTAGCTGAATTGAAAGGCCCAAATTCTTCTGTTTATTTCTATAAAATAGATTTTATAAATACTGATTGAGCTGAGTTTCCAGAACACCAAGTATCACATGGAAGATGCAAGATGTCTACTTCCTTTGTGTTTGTACTGTCTTGAGCAATCTGGGGTGAATGCAAAACACCCCAATTAAAAAAAAAAAAAAATGAATTCTCCTTTTTTTTTTTTCACTTGGGAATACACCTGAGAAAAGAACAGACTAAGGAGAAATGATAGAGTGAGATAGAATCTGGCATTTGATCCCCTTATGTACATGTATATATATGTGGGTATGTATATGGGTATATAAGGGTCGCCATGAGTCGGATCCGACTCGACGGCACTTGGCTTGGCTATGTAAAGCTGAAAGGCACTGAAAACTAAATTTATTTTTCTTGCACAAATAGTTACAGCAGGTAAAACTAAGCTTGTGTAACATAAACTTTAGAAGTGCCTCTGCAGATATCCTGGAATTGATGACTAAAACCTAAATCCAAATATACCAAAACTCATTACCAGCATTATGGCTCATAGTGAGCCTATAGAAAAGAGTAGAACTGGCCAACAGGGTTTCGAAGGAGCAGCTGGTGTATTCCAGTTGTCAATATTTTGGTTAGCAGTCATAACTCTTAAGCAAATAGCAAACATTCTAAAAAGGGAGATGACAACTGGGTACAGTGACCTCCTTTGGTGCTTACTAAGAGCAGGCATGTTTGTGCCTTAACTGGGAAGGTCTCTGCCTTCCCAGAATTTATAGATTAAGGAAAAGATTTGAGAGGGATCGACTAGAGTAGTGCTAGAATCTCCTTCAGTGTCCAGAGAGGGTGATTGCTGCCCTGACACACGGGAAGGGAGGAGAACTAATAAACTCATTCACAAATACAACATGAAGGTTTCTGCAAAAAGGGAAGAACATTATCTCCTTCCTACATAGGATAGCAATTTAGGTAGGATTTTGTTTATTCTTTCCTCACCTACCTGATCAGCAGAGAACTGGAAAGACATACCAGTACAACTGTATGTGGTGAATCAACTAATAAGCCCAACTTTCAGTTTTGTAGGGATGACTGAATATCTTGCGGGATCAAATAGTCAGTATAGGAAATATCCCCTCATCTGTTCTCCAAGTGCTGATTCAACCCAAAAGGTTGGCTACCTGGTGAGGAGACTTCATTATTAAAAGTCTGTGCGTTCACTGATGCCAACAGACACACGTACACAAATGTTCTTTGCAGCACTAGTCAAAATTGTCAAAAAGTGGAAATGAGCTGCATGTCCACCAACGGATGAATGAATAATCAAAATATAGTATGTACATACTATATTACTCAGACATAAAGAGAAGTGGAGTCTGATACATGCTATAACATGCAATAACTATGAAAACCTTACGCTGAGTGAAGTATCAGTCACTCAGAACAGGACAGATGTTGCACAACTCCACGTTATGAAATATCTACAACAGGCAAATATATAGAGACTAAAGTTTATCCCCACCACCATCGAATCAATTCTGACTCATGATGACTCTGTAGGTCACAGTAGTACTGTTCTGTAGCTTTTCCAAAGAGTGCCTGGAGGATTTGAACTGCTGACCTTTTGGTTAGCAAATATAGCACTTAACCATTAAGGTACCAAAGTTTATTAGTAATTTTCAAGTGTGGGAGGGAGAGGGGAAGGGGGGAGCATTGTTTAGGAAGCACTGAGTCTCTGCTTTTGGTGACAGAAAACTTGTCAAGGATGTCAGTGTTGATTGCACAGTGTAATAAAATGGGGATTACTAATCTGCAATGAAAAAAATTGAATTGGTAAATATTGTATTGAATATAAAATATTAGAAAAAAAACTGCTGGTGGTCCCACTGAAGAGATCACTCTGAGGATCCAGATAAGACTGGGGAAGTCTGAACTAAGGGAGCTTACCCTAGAGTACAAAGAAAACATTCATGCTTGGGCTCCAAGACAAAGCAAGCGATAGGAGTGAACAGCTGGGTTAGAGATATATGAGATTCTACTATAATCAATTGGATGACAAGTTTTTTTTTTTTTAACTGTAATAACTAAATGATGTAGAAAAGCTGTGATATTGGCCCAATAAATTTTTAGATATATGGAAACCCTGGTGGCATGGTTGGTTAAGTGCTATATCTGCTAACCAAAATGCAGTTCTAATGAGTCATGAGCTCCTTGGAAACTCTATGGGGCAGTCCTACTCTGTCTTATAGGTTCACTATGAGTCAGAATCGACTCAGTGGCAGTGGGTTTGGTTTGGGGGTTTTATATATGTATTTCTAATCAAACAGAAAAGGAAGATTCAGAATAGCTCATTTGGAGACATTTATAGAAGAAAAATAAAACTTCCTTTCTTCTGCTCTCTGTACTCTACGAGGAGTAGCCTATGGCTATGACTCCTCAAAGCTCATGAGTAATGGGGATATTAACTATTTATTTTGATGTCCCAATGTCCTGCTTCCTGCTCTAAATCCTAATGCTTCAATAAAGCACAGATGAAGGTTATTGTAGATTCTTGAAGTGATAAAATGGCTGACTTACACGATACCAACAAAGACATTGATTTTATAACTCATTCTGCTTAAATATTGTTTTCGCTTCTAGGCAACTCAAAAATTAAGAACAGATTTGGCCACAGTGGTGACTGAGCCATAGTTCTGTCACTTGCTCATCTGATTCCTATTACAACATTCAGATAATTCACAGCTGAGCCCTTTCCACAATCTTCTCCATTTTTGGTCAAGTCCAAAATGCTTGTATCTCTCTGAGGCAAACATGTTTGAAAAGAATCAGGACTCCAGGGGCGAGGTGGAATGGTGGAAGGAAAAAGAAAGTGAGTATGCCAGTTGCTATTAGGTAAATTAGAAACTGTTGAGAAAGGGAGTTGATACCACAATATGATTGCATTTACCACTGGAATGTCTTTAAAGGGTGTATTTAAGAACATATTTTTGCTTTGCAGTCATGTCAAAAAGTCTGGTCTGTCCTCTGTCACTATTAAGTGTGGAGCAAGAGTGAAGAATAGTAGGGGAAGGGCTGAAATTAGTAAGCAACAGGTATTTTAATGACTTCTGACTCTCTTCCCCTGTCAGCAAGCCATAGACAACAAAATTGCCACACAGAGAACGTGCACACTCCAAGTCTTTATGACTACAGTGCATTTATGCAGCTTGTTGTCCCCACAAAGAAAACATGCCAGCCTTCACACATTGGAAATTTGATTAAACATGATCAACTAAATTGCTTGTTTTCTCCAAATAAGAGATATTTAATTTTCTCAGGCTGAAATATGGTTTACTTGTTCCCTTTTTAATAATAATAATAAAAAGAAAACACAATAAAAACTGAAATGTTATTCATGTACTTCAAATACACTTTTGTTTATGGTGCTCACATGTGCTATACATTATTTAAAACCCTAGCCCTAGAAATCTAGCCCTCTGAATATAATTTTTGACAGGAATATTGGGTGAGAGAGTAGTCATTTCCCATTTCAAGTTTTATGGAAATTCTTATAAGGAACATGCCTATTTGTGTAAATAAATCAAGATGCTGTTGTGGGAAACTGAGCCTTCTTTTTTACTGAGAAAATCTACCACAAATTTGGAGGTCTGAAAGAAACGAGTAGGCTAATGATAACCAATTCAATTTGTGTACAAATTGTGTGATCTATATAGACAGATTCAATTGGCAAGATACAGTGGAAACCAAGAATTTTGGCTAAATTGATAGCACAAATAAATATGTATTTTTAGCAGGCAAGCATCTTGCAGTAAAGCATGAGGTTTTAGTCAAGCATGATCAAACTCTTCACAAGGCCCACCTGACACGAAACATTGCTGTCACAGCCTTGTAGTCTAACAAGGAAGTGATGATCCTTTTCCCAGTGCAATGCATTCTTCTCTTGGTTTGGGAAATAATTTCCACTAACTGCACCCCTGCGTTAAAAATGAGGGCAGACAGGAAATGGCACACACAGTTGACTGGAATGTCTCCTGCAAGTCTTTATTTCAGCTGACAGTCTCAACACCCCCCAACAACGGGGGAACTGAAACAATTCTACAAATGATTTAGGCAACAAAAATGCTCATCTGACATCTACAGTGCTAAAATGGAGGCGAGTGATGTATAGACATTGAGATTTGCAAAAGAGACACATTTCAATTGCAGAATAAACTGTTTTTCTCAAACATTTCTGTGGCTAAAAAGTAAAGTGGAAGAGGTGAGGCCAAGATGGTAGACTAGATACACATCTCCTTGAGTTCTTCTGAGAAATAAGGCCTAGAAAAATAATTGAGAGGAGCAATGTGAACACTCTGGGGGGACCCAAAATCTGGCATAGGGTTGTGAGATTGGACTGGACAACAGGAAGGGGGAAACGACCTCTGGCAGAGGTGAGGAGGTGGTACACCTAGTCCTGCTTCTGCTGGAGCATCGTTTGGGAGGATGACAGGTACAGATACCTTCTTTGTGAACCAGAAGTGTGGGGCCAGGACTTCTGAGCCTGGGAGCCTGGTGTAAGCTGGCTACTATGTTGAACTGCAGTGCTCAAGTAAACAGCATATCCTGCAGCAGACAGACTGTGCTTGGGACAGCCCTATCTCTATGAGTGCACACACCTGGAATGAAGAAAGGCCTCAAACCAAAGATATTTGACAAAGGCCCGAAGGTCATACACTGGGGTAAAAACAGTCTCTTTAACAAATGGTATTGGCAAAGTTGGATATCTGTCTGCAAAAAAACTGAAAGAAGACTCGTATCTCACACCTTACACAAAAACTAAATATCAAACCTAAAGTGGTAAAGATGATGCAAGAAAAAATAGAGTCAACAGTGAAAGTTCTAATACACAATTTAGACAGACTACAAAATCTGACAAACAACACAGTACAAAATCTAACAACCTACCACAAAATCTAACAAACAACACACCACAAAATCTGACAATGCGTGAACAACAGAAGAAAAATTGGATAAATGGGAACTACTAGGAATCAAACACTTATGCTCATTCAAAGACTTCATCAAGAGAGTTAAAAGACTGCCTACAGAATGGGAAAAAATACTTGGCATGTACATGTCAGACTGACTTCTAATTTCAGTAATCTACATTGCATTGCAAAATGTCAACAAGAAAAAGGTAGATAACCCAATTAAACAGTGGGCAAAGGAGATGGGAAGACACTTCACCAAAGAAGACATCCAGGTAGCCAAAAGACACATGAAGTAATGCTCACGATCATTAGCTGTTAGAGAAATCCAAAACCAAAGTACAGTGAGATACCATTTTATGGCAACAAGGTTGATCATAATGCAGAAAACACAGAACAACAAATACTGGAAAGACTGAGGAGAGATTAGAACTATTCTACACTGCCTGTGGGAATGCAAAATGGTACAACCTCTTTGGAAAGCAATTTGGCACGTCCTTAAAAAGCTAGAAATAGAATTACCATATGATCCAGTATCCCACTGCTTGGAATATGTCCTACAGAAATAAAGACTGTCACAAGAACAGATACTTGCACACAAATGTTTATTGCAGGAAAATCCACAATAGCAAAAAGATGGAATCAATCTAGATGACTATCAGCAGATGAATGGATAAACAAACTATGTACATATACTCACTGGGAACACTGTGCAATGATAAAGGACAATGATGATTTTAGGAAATGGGTCATAACCTGGTTTCAACTAGAAGACATAATGCTGAGTGAAATCAGCCAGCAGCAAAAGCACAAGTATTGTATAAGACCTCTGCTATAAGGACTTAAAAATAGACTTATGTACAAAAGAAAAAAACTCTTCGGTGACTACAAGGGTGGGGAGAGTGCAACAGGGTTGATCATAGATTAGATAGGAATTTGGATAGGTGAAAGCAGTGACAGATCAACATAACTGGACTACACCATAGACTAAAAGGTTTTCTAAACTCAAACCAATATGTCAAAGAATAGAGTAGCAGGAATGAGGGTCTGGGAGCATGTTTTCAGGGGACATTGAAGCCATTCTGCACAACTAGTCTATCGCTAAGAGAGTCTTCTGTACCCCATATTGGTGAGTGGCATCTGGGGTCTTAAAAGCTGGCAAGCTGCCATCTGAGGTACTCCAAATGGTCTCAAATCATCTGGAACAGATGATGATCTAGAAAACCAAAGAAATGAGGAAAAAAGAGCCCAGGAGACAGAATGACCCATATGAATGGGAGACTGTATCAACATTAGACCAGAAGAACCAGATGGTGCCGAACCACAACCAAAGGCAGCTGCAATGGGGGACACAGTATAGACCCTTTGAGACAACACAAGAAAAATAGGGGTACAGCTTGAGAACTCCACTAAAAGACTACAATCTGTGGTCTGACACCCCAGAGGGCCCCCTGAGAACATAGCCCCTAGACTTTCTGCTGGCCTAGAAACCAGTTCTGAAGACAACTCTTCAGACAATAATGGACTGGACTCGGCGACACAGTGGTGACCATATGATGTATGTACTTAATAGTTCTATATACTTATAGGAGGCTGTCCTACTGATTTCTTTCTAGATGGAAGAGAAGAGGGCATAGAGGAAGTCTCATATGTTTATTAAAAGGATATTAGAAATATAGAGTGAAAAGCAGTATTATGCTGTCACTGTGTGAGGAGAGCAGATGGAGTTGCAGATACGCTGGCATGCAAAATTGATTTGGACTGTCTACTTTCACTTAATCTCCATTAAAAATAAATTAAAGTGGAGTTTTTCTCAATCATTTGACCAGCTAGGGCTGATTCTTAGGTTATTCAGTTTTTAAGAATGCACATATTTTACAGAAGACCCCCCCAAATTATTTTCTATTGTGAATTTTTAAAAATACTTTGCTACAAAATATTTCATTTTCTTGTATCAGACTTTAAGAAAAAAGGCAACACTGGAGAGTTTGTTAAATAACATCAACGATTTGCTTAACAAGGGAAGGACAACCTAGCATAAGTCATAGTCTTTTCAATCATACATATGCAAAAGTTGAATATGAAAAAGGAAGGCATTAGATGAATTGATGCATTTGAACTGTGGTGTTGGCAAAGAATGTGGAATATACTGTGGACTCTTGTGATTGTTGTGAGGTACCGCCGACCTAACAACATGGTAACCTTGTGAACAAAAGAATGAGACACTGCCTAGTTTTGTACCATTTCTGCACTCTGATTGTACTTCTTCTAGAACAGATCTGTTTGTTCTTTTGGTGGTCCGTAGTACATTGAACATTCTTCTCCAACACCACAACTCAAAGGCATCAATGCTTCTTTCGTGTTCTTTGTTCATTGTCCAGCTTTTGTATGCAAATGACACGATTGAAAATACCATGGCTTGGGTCAGGCACACTCCAGTCTTCAAGGTAGCATCAAGATGGACTCTTAGAAAAATAAACAAATTAATCTTAGAAGAAATACAACCAGAATGTTGTTTGGAAGTAACCATGGCAAGATTTTGACTCAGTAACTTTGGACACATCAGTGGGAGACCAATCTCTAGAAAAGGGCAACATGTTTGGTGAAGCAGATGTCCAACAAAAAGCTGTATACTCAAAATGACACAATGACATAATGGCCTCAAACATACCAACAATCACGACAGTAGTATAGGACTGGATAACATTATATTCTATTAAATCTAAAGTCTCCACAAGTGAGAAATGACTCAATGGTAACAATCATGTCTCATTAACTGAATGAGACAATTTTGACTCCTAGTGACCCTATAAACAGAGCAGACTTGCCTGATAGTTTCCATAGATCACCTGCCAGATTTGAACTGCCAACCTTTGGTTAGCAGCTACAGCATTTAACGACTACTCCATGAAGGGTTGCCATTTATTGAAAGGCATTGCTTATTTTTGTTTTTATTATGACTGAACGAAAACGTACATTCCTGTATAAATTTGCATGCCCACCTGTATGCAGCTCCCACTGCTCTCCCTGCCCGGTGACAGCACACACTTCCTCTCTTCTCCATACATGCCTTATCCTCCCAACAAACTCTTATTCCCTCCTCTCCACCCATTTCCCTTCCTCCAGTAAGAGGTCAGCAGGATGACATCCTATAGATGCATAGAAACATAAAGTACACACATGATATGGTTACTCTGTGTCACCAAGTCCAATCGATTCCTGTCTGAGAGTTGACTTCCATTATGATTTATGGACAGGGGCAGCGCAGCATCAGGGCCAGGGTCCACATTCCCAGGGGAACTCCAAAGCTCGTAGACCATCAATGGCTATCTTTTGATGGAGATCTCAGGGCACACCCCTTTTTATTCTTGTGTTGTCAGGGAGACTCAACTTTGTGAGGTCTAGAACAGCTATCACTGATGGTGGCTGGGCACCATCCGCTCTTTGGTCACAAGTCTATGTAGTCACCCACTCACATGGGTCTGTCTGTCTTCTGGGTTCTCTTTCTCCCATGTTATTTTGGTCCTTGGTGATCATCCGTTCCTGCTAAGATGGGATCATTTGCTGTACCCTGAGATGGCAGCTTGGCAGCTTTTAAGAACCCAGACGCCACTCATCAATGTGGGATGCAGAAGGATCTCTTACAAAATGCTAGTTGTGCCAACTGGCCTCATTTTTCCCTGAGAGCATGGTCTCCAGCCCCCTGGCCTAGCTACTCTGTCCTTGTAATATTGGATTAAGATGGGAGGAGAAATCATGTTATGTTGAAATCCAGTTAGTATTAATTTTCTTTCTAATGTGTGCTGTCACAGATTTAACTCAACCAAATTTCTTTCAACCATCTAGTCTAAACCCTCCCACTCACCCTCATTCTATCCCCACCCTTGCAGCCATCAAAGAGTCTTTTCTTCTATGCTTGAGTCTGGTTTTAAGTTCTTATCATAGGGGTCTCATACATTTGTCCTTTTGTAGATGACTACTTTGACTCAACATAATGTCCTCCGGCTGAAACCAGGATAACCTGGTGTTTCCTAAAATCATCATGGTTCTTTATCATTGCGTAGTGTTCTATTGAGTATATATACCGTAGTTTACCTATCCATTCCTCTATTGTTGGGCATCTGGGTTGATTCCATCTTTTTGCTATTATAGATTGTGCTGTGATAAACATTTGTTTGCATGTATTAGTTTGTGCAAATGGCCTTGATTCTGTAGGATATATTCTGAGCAGTGGAATTACAGGGTGAAATGGTATGCCTAGACCCAGCTTTTTAAGGAAGCACCAGATTGCTGTCCAAAGAGGTTGCACCATTTTGCAATCCCACCAACAGTGCAGGAGAGTTCCAATTTCTCCACAGCCTCTCCAACATTTCTAGTTTTGTGTTTTTTGGATCATGTTGAACCTTGTTAGGGTGAGATGGTATCGTATTGTAGTTTTGATTTGAATTTCTTTAATAGCTAATAATCGTGAGCATGTCCACATATGTTTTTTGGCTGCCTGGATTGCATCTTTAGAGAAATGTCGGTCCGTCTCCTTTGCCCATTGCTTAATTGGATGATTTATCTTTTTCTTATTGATATTTTGTAGTACCTTCTAGATTATGGAGATCAGGCATCAATCTGATATATAGTTGCTGAATATTTTTTCCCACTCTGTAGGTGGCCTTTTAATTCTGTTAATAAAGTCTTTGGATGAGCAAAAGTGTTTGGTTCTAATAGTTCCCATTTATCTATTTTCTAATCTGTTGTTTGTGGTTTGTTTGACAGATTTGGAAGTCTGTCTATGTTGGGTATTAAATCTTCCATTGTTGTGCCTAATTTCTCTTGGATGAGCTTTACTGTTTTAGATTTGATATTTAGGTCTTTTATCCTGTTTGAGTTTGTTTTTGTATAAGGTGTAAGATATGGGTCTTGTTTCAATTTTTTGCAGATGGATATCCAATTTTGCTGACTCGACAGCAGTTGGCTGGCTTGGTATCCAACTTTGCTGGCACCATTTGTTGAGCCAGCCAGCCAAGTGCTGTCAAATCAGATCCGACTCATGGTGACCCTAGGGGCCGCTCAGTTTAATGTCTTACGACCTTTGTCGAATATCAACTGTTCAAACAAAGATGGTGTCATCTCTGGGGTCTCGATTCTGTTCTATTGATCTATCTGTCTCTTTTTGTACCAGTACCAGGCTGTTTTGACTACTGTGGCCATGTAATAGGTTCTAAAGTTGGGTAGTGAGAGGCCTCCAAGTGTGTTCGTCTCCTTCAGTACTGTTTACTTATCAGGGACTTCTTCCTTTTCCAGACAAAGTTGGTAATTCGTTTCTCCTCATTAAAAAAAGTCACTGGAACTTGTATGGAACTTGTATGGAACTTGTATTGGGATTGCATTATATAAGTAGACTGCTTTGGGCAAAATAGACATTTTCACAATGTTAAGTCTTCCTATCTGTGATCAGGGTAGTTTTCTTCATTTATGTAAGTCTATCTTAGTTTCTTGGAGTAAGGACTTGCAGTTCTCTTTGTAAAGGTCTCTTATTTCTCTGGTTAGATTTATTCCTAGGTACTTTATCTTCTTAGGGGCTATAGTAAATGGTATTGATTTGGCGATTTCTTCTTTAATAATCTCATTGTTGTTATAAAGGAATCCTACTGATTTACTTATGTTTAGCTTATATCCTGAGACTTTGCTGAGCTCTTCTATCAGTTTGAGCAGTTGACTTATGGATTCCTTAGGATTCTCTATATCAAATCATATCATCTGCAAATAGGGAGAGTCTGACTTCCTTGTGGATGCAGATGCCCTTTATTTCTTGGTCTTGTCTAGTTTATCTGGCTAGAACTTCTAGTACAATGTTGAATAGGAGAGGTGAGAGTGGGCATTTTTGTCTAGTTTCCCTTCTTAAGGGAACTGTTTTAGTCTCTCTCCATTCAGGATGACATAGGCAGTTGGCTTTGTATAAATGGCCCTTATTACATTGAGTAATTTGCCATCTATTCCTATTTTGCTGAGAGTTTTTAGCATGAATGGGTGTTGGACTTTATCAAATGCCTTTTCTGTGTCAATAGACAAAATCAGGTGATTCTTGTCTTTTGTGATATTTATGTGGTTGATCACATTGTTTTTCTGATGTTGAACCAGCCT